>CM074700.1:1216414-2432829 GCA_037367355.1 Neoscytalidium dimidiatum | reverse complement strand
CATCGCCTTCTCTGAGGGGAAGGGCCAAGATCGTGGCAGGGTTGTCACCAGTAGCTGGGACGACCTTGCAGTCCTTGGGGAAGCCAAAGCGAGAGATGTAGTACTGGCTGATTGGACCAAACGGCTTTCCGCCGTCTTCGTCGACGGGGCCGAGCTTTTCCCTCAGAGCAGAGACACCAGAAGCACCGCCGGCACAGAGCGTCAGGAGTTCTTCATGCCATTTGCCGTTGTGGATATCCCACAAGTTCATCCCGCAAACGTCTCCTATATCGATAGGAGCCACACGACCTAGAAAAACAGACGAAAGGAACGAGGATACGATCGAAATGCGGGATGTCTTAGCGTAGTGATCAGGGTACTTCTGGCGGTACCGCATGATTTGAGGGCCACTGAAACGCTGCGCAAGAAGTCAGTCTGGATACACACCAACTTCATGAACTGGGCTTCCGGAGCTTACGTGATGAGCCTTGCTTCCAGTCACCTCAGCCAGCTTCTCGGGACTCCCTAAGCACCTGTCAAACTCCTCACATTGCTTCTGCGTGCTCGCGTCTTGCCAATTCGGGCTGTGCTCATGCGCGAATGCGCCCACTTGATGCACGTCCTTCCACTTCCCATCGGCGCCCTTTCCGATCAACTGCTCAGCAAGTCCCTTGGCCGCGTCCAAGCTGGCCAGGGCTTTCTCGGCATTGGGCCCCCAGAAGACCGTTCCGTGCTGCATTCCAGCGCCTGCGACGCCCTTCACGCGGCTGAAGTCTAGGCCTTGGGACCGCAGACGCGAGAGCACCAGGTCCAGGGCCTCGAGCCACATGGCGACGGGAGCGAAGATCTCATTTTCGGCCGGATTGGTGAGCACGCCTTTCTTGATGCCGTGGTGTGAGAGGTCGGCGTCGAAATCGACAAGGGCGGAGTAGGCGAGCTTGAGGTCTGAGGCTACGATCAGGCCTGGGAAGTAATGCACGTCAGCAAAGAGCTCGCGCGGACGAGTGATGAGTGGCTGGAAGGCAGCAAACACATGCACTTGATATGCCAATGGCAAAGAGAGGCTTTCGTGAGGCGATTTGGTAAAGGTGCGCGTGATGGGTTGGCCAAGAAGGCGGATGGCGCCCAACGCGTGGCGCGCAAGAGGGGGGAAGGAGGGGGGGAGGAATGAGAGGAGGGGAAGGTACATTTGCACTGCTGGGTGGACAGATCAAAGCCCATGTACAGGTCGCCTTTCGCCGCGTCTACCATGATTGCGGCGAGATCCCTAACCAAGCGCTGCGATCACGATAGGAGGTATTCCGCGAGCTTCCAATCGAAGGGTGCGTCTGGGGGAGGTAGTTCTGAGCTCAGGGCGAGGTTCAGGTGACGGTCAAGAAGGTGTGCAACAAGAGAAACAAGGCCTCGGACATGAATAATATATTATCATGGGACAATTGGGTGAGAGTGTCAAGAAGGAAGCGGGGGGCAGGCGGCTTTCGTGTCCGCCCACCGGGATACTTTGACCGCACAGTGACGTGAAAAGCTCCAGCCCGTGGAACGTGGGGCCCGCGGTCAGAGCTCCGGGCGGGAAGCCCCAGGGGACTTCGCTTATCGGTGTCGACTGGACCGTTCCGAGCATTCGCCGCACGTTCTTTAGTGACAACAAGAGCCGTGTATTGCTGTTGGAGGACAATGGTTGTGAGAAACTGATTGGAGGTGCTGGAAGGGAGCCGATAAAAAAAAAAAATATAACCGAACTTGCTGCAGCCTTCGATGAGTTGCGGCAAAACTGACGTTTGCTGTCCTTGCTAGGCCTTTCGCTTTCTTTTATCCGGTAGCCAGTCATCGTCTGCTCTGCCGGTCCTATTTATCCGGTCTTGCACCATTAGCCAGGCAGCTTGATCAACTATCGTGGTCTAGATTTGTGGTGTTGAACTCTTCGCTGCTCAACAGAAGGTCGCAAGACAAACGGTTCTCGACGAAGCACTTGCCGGAAGATGCAGCGTGAGCTTGGTCTCAGGCGACATGAACATTGGAGAAGTGTTTCCTGCTACATCCGCCCGCCAGAACTCAGCTGGCCCCATCTGTTGTAACACAGCTCCGAAGCACGCTATTCATTGGCTTCGTTCTCTCTGCACTTAGGGTGGAAGTGATCCCTTGAATATGAGTGCGGAATGGACAGCACAACCTATGCAGAGCCGAGCGGCTGCGTCAACTTCTCGTGGCTAGCAGTGAATGGCCGGAGGTAGTATCCCTGCAACTCACTTGCTTCGTGTTAGCCACAGCATGCGCTATTACTCGTGCCTTGTGATGCCGAGTTCTCGACTGAATCAGTATCTGCGTGGCAGTCGCATTACAGTCCCTAGCTGCGCTTCAGAAAGTGGCGCCGGATCCACTTCACAGATCCACCGCCTGCAAGTCTTATCATGCATCCTCGACGATCATTGTCATGGCATGCGCGTTGATCAAGAAGGCGCGCCAGAGTCATTCGGTATAGATAATTCACAATTAAGTTTTTGAGAGTTCTTTAGTTCGCTTCTCGAATGAGCGTCATCTCTTGTTTCCATCCATCATAATAAATAAACGCCGTGTCCGTCACCGGGTATTCCAACCATCACAAAATGAAAGGAACAGCAATTATTAAGAGGGAAAAGGGGTTCTCCTGAGATCCCGAATATTTTAAGCCTGTCTGAATGGCAGATCTCCACTTCCATTCAACGAATTATATGCCTTGGTTCTTGGCGTAACTGGGTTCACGGGTGGTGGCGGACTGCTGGAGCTCGCATGGACTGGTGACACGGGAGGTTGGGGATAGTTCTGCATTTCCCACTGCTGCTTGCTCCAGTCAACCTGGCCATCTGGTCCATAGTGAGTCGGCGCTGGGTGAGCCGGCTGAGGGGCCTGCGGACTGCCGTAGTTCTGCTGCCATTGCGAGTAGGCAGTACCAGGGGTGAATGGAGAGCGGGGTGGATATGTAGCGCTGGCAGGACCATATGATGCTGCCGGTCCGTAGGGTGTGTTGGGTGCATATGGTGATTGAGGAGCAAAGGAAGGAGACATTGGGTGCCCTTGTTGCGCCCAATATTGCTCATTAGTCATCTGGAGTTGTTGCTGATGGATGGAGGCCGCCTCTGCAGCAAGCTCGGCTTTCAAAGACTCGAACTTGGCTTTGCGCTCGGCTTTAGCTTGGACCTTTTCCGCATGCCTTTCTCGTTGCGCTTTCGTGGGGACCAGGGAATGAATGGCGAGGATGAAAAAGAGAGAAAAGAGGACGCTTTTGACCGAGCTCGTCAGTAACGATATATAGAGGTGGTTGAAGGTTGAATGCTTACATCATGAGGCAGGTGAGTACAAAGGCACTCTTAGCTTGCAAACAGTAGCCTTTCAGCTGCGAAGTACTGGCAACACTGCAGCTCTTGCCGATGTACCAGGGGAGGCCAGTCGAGGGGCGTCTCGGATCAATGGTATCCTTGCCAGCCTGACCGTGCGCGCTGTACGCGTACAAGGCAATCTCAAGCGCGTGGACGAGTAGTGAGACGATGGGGTAGAAAACATTCAATACAAACATTGTCGCCTTGCAGAGCAGGATGAACATAGACAGCACCGAGATGACAAGGTTCCACGAGGTAATGCTTCCAAGGACGTCAGCTTTGGGACCGGATCGAGGATGCTGACTATGCAGCTATTGCAAGCCGTGGAATGAATTGGGTAGAACTCACAATTGACTCCATACGAGCGGCGTCTTGACGGGCCTGTAATTCGCCATAGCGTAGAGTACAGTGTTTGGGGCACTATTGTATCCCAGGTCACCGCCCTCTTGCCATAGCTTCGTTCTGTACAAATTGGGGTTCGCGATGCCGAACAGCGTAAGCACGGCAACAGTCAATGGAAATTCGAGAACAATCAAGGCGAGCATGATCTTCCGGGCACGCCAGCTGCGTGAGATGAAGAAGCCGCCCATGGTGTCGTTGGCTGTGAGTGCTGCGCTTTGCCGCCGCTGAAGATTCTGAGGAAAGCTGAAACGGGCTCCTGTCGATAAGCTGCAGGAGGAGCTGTCGGGGGCCGAAGAAGGGCGAGGTGGATGGTTGGCGACAGGGTGGCCTTCGCCCAGACAGTCTGAGGGGTGCGATAGCTGCTGTCGCCGAGAGCCAGCTGGCGCAGAGAGAGGAGCGCTGAAGCTGTTCTTTGTAGCGCACGTTGAGGGAGAAGTCCGACGGGAGGAAGCTCGCGCAAGCGGAGTAGCAGTCCGGGCGGCGCAGGCCTTTTGGCGACTTAGGCCTCGGAGCGGGCCCCAAGCGGACGACTATCATCTGCAGGTCAGCCGACGGCCAGCGCGCTCGCTGCCGGGGCCTTGCACAAGTCACTGCCGAAACGCGGCCTGTGAGCGCGAGCGGTGCGATGTGGGCAAGGGCAAGAACGTGCATTTGCGCGCTCGTTGGCTGCCAGGCTTGGGCTGCGGGGATGGGCGGCGATGGGGGCGCTTACGGCACCGCCAATGGGAGCGCCCGAGAGCGCGCGGGAGCCGGCGAGCACACGCCCCGCCGTGATCTGGCTAGCCGCTTCGGGCCCGCCTGCGCGCATGGATTCAAAGGGCTCGATGGGTTCGGCGCCTACAGACGTGACAGCCCGCGAGAAGCTTTGCACGACGCGCGCAAGCTGCGCATCGCGAAGCTTGCGTGCCGGCCCCGGCGATTCGAGCTCGTCCAGACCCGCGCCGCGCACATCACCATCAGCCTGTCGTCTCGCCATCTCGGTGTCAGCCAGCGCCTAATTCGCAGTCCCTCCTGGGTGTCGCCATGTCCAGCCTGCCAGGCCCGAGCGCTGTGTATCCCGCCTGTAGCTGTTCCAAATAGGCATGGTGTCTGTGATCTCTTCCCACAACTTCGAACGCAGTCAAAAGGGCAAATAGGGCGCCGGGCAGTCCTTGCGCCCTCTTTGGTCTCGCTCCCCACGACCTACTCAGCTTGGGGCCAACACCCCTGGTCACTCTTACTGACGTGAGCGCAGCACTTCCTCAGCCGTCGTCTACCATCCCAGCATCTATTCGACGTCAGGCTGATATCAGTTTGCCATTCGCCTCTCATCGCTATCTGTCCTTTGCCGTCTCTCTCCATGCAGTGGGTCGCCATGCGATTAGTAGCGAGCATGTCACTTCAAGCTAGCCCCCTTACCACCACTTCTCACAGAGCACCCTTTCAGCGCTCAACCCGTCCTGCCCACGCAAAAAACCTACCAGTTCGTCTGTCATCTGCGGAGGCCCACATACATAGCATACTGTTTGCTCTCTGTTTGAACCAGCAAGAGAATCGAGCACATCTCTTGTACTAAGGCGACGGTGCGACGGTGAGATGGCCAAGTCCCCTAATCTGCCATCTTCCAGGCTCTTCTCTCGTGGCCCTGTTATGAAAAGCCTGAGCTTGAATTGCTTCGATCGGTTCGATGCGATGTGGAGCAACCGGTCCACGAACAGGATTTGGCCTTCGGCGTGCTTGGTCGCATAGATGAATTCGACGGAAGGAGGCATCGTGTCCGTCTGATGCATATGCGAGATCATGGAAATAAGAGGACTGTTGAAGGGCTGTCAGTTTCGGGCTTACCAAAAAGAAGCTGATCTCGCTAGATACTACTCACTTTATCCCCACTCCTCCCGCCACAAAGACAGCTTTTTGGACATCTTGGACAGGCATCGAGGACACTGGCGGTGGCCACACGAAACTACCACCTACCCTCACATCAACAAGCGAACCAAGAATCTCGGACGTTGGTCGCCAGAGCCAGGCCGCGGGTTTATTGGAACTCCGCTGCACTGCGAGTTCCACGTATGGACGAAATCGTCCATTCTCCTGCTCCACTGGGAGCCGGTCGATATCTAAAACCACGGTTGAATTGGACGTAACTGGGGCAGCGTGTGCCGGGGCTGAGGTGATCGTGAATCCGCCAGCTTGTTCCACTCCTGGCAGATAGACATCGAGCCACTGGCCAGGCAGAAACTTTCTAGCCATATTCTTGTCAGCTTACATTCCCGAAAGATTGAGCCCCGCTTCCAATTTTAAGTCCTGAAGCGGCGACGCTGATGCTCTCCCCATTACGTTGGTTAGAAGGTTTATAGTGAAAGTCTCGTGACCGGAACCCATATATCTTGATTATTTGTGGGATACTGGAGCAGCTCACCTTGATACCATCGCTCAACGTGTGCAGCTTGAAGAGCCGGATAGTCGAGTTTACTTCTTCGACTTTTGCAAGGCGTAGGGAGTGCAAGCTTGGGTCACGAGGCTCGCTGGCCGTGCGATCAACATGTGGGATACTATCGATGCCCGGTTCCATATCTCTACCAGAAGAGGAGGCTTCCTTCAAGAAGTGCGTTACGAGTGGCCGACACAGAGTGATAAGTGGGCCTGTCTGAATGAATGAAGAGAACCGAGCCGGACTGCGAGCGCTGAAGAAAGGACTAGGTTTGAGCATAGCAGCTTCACAAGGGTAGTAATTGCAAGACTCACAAAACACACTTGTATTGGAGCTGTCGTCAGGCTGTTAGTGATGTCTCTGGCATTGTAGATGATGGAAAGTAAGTACAAGTGATGCGACACGGAGATCAGCGGAGGAGGAAGGGTAGCTATCGATAAGGTATTTTATGCCTTAGGCAACAATATCAAAGAATGACACATTCCGGGAGCAGTAATCTTTCCTCAAGGAGCGTTCAGTATCAAAATGAATCAAGCTTTTGGAAAGCTCTTAGACTTATCTCATCTGATACCTCCATATTACTAACAATGTTCAGACTTGACGAGTTCGCCTGGGGCCGGATAGCGTAGCTGCCTTTCCTAATCACACCATTTAGTACTCGCAATTTTGTAGCTCACTCCCCTTCAGAATTCATAGCGAGTAGGAATGTGAAATTCAAGAAAAAAAAAAAAAAAAAGAGGCACAGCTCATGCTGTAAGCTCATTAGACGTCAGTTATCCCATATATAGCACTCGACAAAGAAGGTTGCGACGAACAATCGCTCTTCGAAACCCGCATGCAAGCTGTGTGGGGACCGCTACAGAGTACGGGTCGTTTATTGAAGCCCACTACCTTACAGACGCTTTCGGTGTTCATTTGGAGTGGACATACTCTCGATCAAGTGATCAAACACTTCTAAATGGTCGTTGGTGCCAAAGTGTGTTTTCCAAGTGTGCAACACCAGCGGTTAACTAACCCGTTAGTAGCGCCGGCTATGCTTTAGTTGTACGGTATATAGATATCATTATGTCGAATTCCTTCACTCCCAAGTAAGTGCTCTAACCTTTGAAGTTCCTTTATGTGTTTATTCTCCCCTCTCTCTCTCAGTTCCAATATCGTGAGGAATGCTCTCTTCACAAAATCTCTTTTCCCACACCCTTTTAGCTGTCAAAATATACGAGCGGCACTATTCCTGACCGGCGGTAGTCTGCATATATCAGCCTAAGTAGTCGGATAGCACTGCTTGTTGTGTTGACAGAGGCCCGCGTTGCAACGATTTAAACAACATTTTCGTGTGGAAACCCTGATACTTCACAACAGTCACTAACGACGATGAAATCAAATCGACTTAGCTCCTTCATTTCCATTGACTTCGCTGTGGGTAGCACCAGTGACAGCAACTCTTCTCCAGCTGCGGCCCCTTATCTACGCTTTTCCAGACTCTTTTTCGGATAGCACACAATCTTCGAGTTCTGTACCGTCCGGCCAATCTGTTCTTTCAAAATCGGTCACACGATGGATCGCAACGCAGCAACAACTGTTGAAAGCACCTTTTTTGTTTCGCTCATAATTGCATTGGTGGAAATTGTTGTGTGCTGGCGCAAATATCAGGCTTAGCTCAGGATGAGATTAGCGGCGGAAGAAAAGTCATTAGCGCGATCCGGTCAATGTTGTGATACTATGTATTAGCACCAGTGATACGAATCCTCTGATCTTCTAATTAAGCTATCGACGGTGGAAAACGAACAATCGCAAGCCAGGGTTGTGGATGAAATAGAGGGATTAAATTGGGTACCGAAATATTTGGAAGGCCGTGAAGGATACGAAACCTTGAAAAGCGATGATACGCTACATCTGTAACAAGCCCAATTTCTGGCAGGTTGCATTGGCGTTTTCTCTGCTGAGAAATGCATCCGGACGAGCAGTTCGGTCTCTTGAGCATGAAGATGATCGCAATACTGCAAGATTCTTGTGACGGGTGTGACGGAAGGCTGGAAAATATCTGCTCCTCGCATTTTCGTAATATGGATCATACAGCACTATGTATGTAGTTGATTGACGTTATGAATTGGCAGGCCAGCTAGATAGAGTTCCGAACATCGATCGACGTTTGCTCGTGGAAACTGTTCGAAGGCTTCTGCCACCTATGCAGCGCGGTTATTGGAAGAAAAAGTGTGGAAGCTTGTCACAAGACAAAATCTGTTAGCAACGTATCCGTTGAGATGTGCGACTTTGGGGGACTGGATGTTTCGTGGATGTGTGGAGAGTATACTAGTCCGCTTCCATGTCCAGCTCGTATCGATAACCGAGGCGTCCACTTTCACATGAAGCTTGACTGTACGCTTCGTCATCTCTCTGTCAACCCACCTTTCTCACTCAACCTACGGTTTCCAGCCCCCATTGCATAGTTATTAGATTATTTGAACTCACCCGATAACCCTAGCAACCATGGCTGCTTTCACAACGGAGGAAGGCTTGCATACCACGGAGGATGCCACCAAGTTATACACGAAGACTTGGAAGGTTGGAGAGCATCTTCCACTTCGTCCGCTCCATGGCTAACTCGAGCTCGTGCAAGCCCACAGGCGACATCAAAGCACGCCTAGTCTTCGTTCACGGCTTCAGTGATCACTGTGAGCCTTCGTTACTTTCGATTTCGCAATCGGGAAAGAACTAACAATCAGCAGGTAATGCATATGGCGTTCTCTTCCCTACACTCGCGTCCAAAGGCATAATTGTCTACTCATTTGATCAACGCGGCTGGGGCCGCTCAGTCAAAAGGCCTTCTCAACGCGGACTCACCGGCCAGACCTCTGTCGTCCTCGGAGACATCGCCTCCTTCATAACTGCGCTCCCCAAGCATCCGGCACCGCTCTTCCTCATGGGCCATTCCATGGGAGGTGCCCAGGTCTTGCACTTCGCAGCGACCGGCCCACCGTCAGTCCTCCGTACTATCCGTGGCTTCCTTGCCGAATCTCCCTTCATCGCTCTGGCGCCGGCGTCGCGACCATACAAGTTGACTGTGCTGTTGGGCCAGTTGGCTGCCAAAGTTGCGCCTCACAAGCAGATGGTCAATAAGCTGGACGAGAAGCTACTCAGCAGAGACCCGGCAGTTCAGAAGGAGTATGTGGAGGATCAGCTGTGTCATGATACTGGAACGCTCGAAGGCCTTGCGGGTATGTTGGACCGCGCGGGGACGCTGGAGAGAGGAGAGGTGCGGCTTTTGGAGGGAGCTGGTGAGGGTGGAAGGACAAGAGTATGGGTCGGCCATGGCACAGAGGACGGCGTGACAGAATTTGGGCCGGTAAAGAAGATATTTGATGAGTGGAAGGTCCAAGATAAGGAATTCAAGGCTTACGAAGGATGGTATCACAAACGTAAGTTGCACACATCCCTTGCAGGCACTCTCCACGTTGCTGATGTAGTAGTGCATGCGGAACCGGGCGATGACAAGTATACATTTGCGAACGACGTCGCTGCCTGGATCCTGGCAAGATCAGGGGACCTGAGCCAATTGCAAGAGGTAGGGACTAGGTCGAGACTTTAAGTTAAAAGCGCTGATAGTTCCCGCTACTGCGAGCAGAGATGATGATTTCTGCGGATGGGTTTCAGAGCGACCCAAGGTTGAAAGTGGAAACTGGAGTGGTAGAACCGGGGGCCCGGATTTTGGGTCGGCACTGAGATAGTCGACATATAGGCACACGCTTCTAGAAGCCCATGAGCCCCAAATCTGTGCTCCAGATGCGCAAATAATGTTCCCTGCTTCTATCTTAAATCCAGACAAGACACTGTTCAAGGGTGCTACTGCGACTCGAAATCCGAGGGTGGAGCCTCTGTGAAGCCGTATGTCTGCAGGATGTTTGTGCAGTGTCCATAAGCACCAATTAATGGCGTCCTTCCTGCAAAGCATCATGGAGCAACTGTCCAGGACGCCGGAGGCCTTTCCGCCCGGGTTCCGGCGACGGCAGGCTGCTCGTTCTGTGCTCACTGACTTCAGGATCTGGAATTGCGCGACGTTCGGTGGAGGCAACGACTTCTTGTTTCGCTAGCTGAAAGCCAGCCGGGAAGGCCGCTGTGGCTGTCGCGCTGGGCCGAAACATACATGCTGCTGTCCAGAGTCTAACGGACGTCATAGGATTTGCAGCTGCCATGAGCGGCGCAGGGATGGAAGGGCGGAGGGCGGAGGATGTCAAGCAGCGCAGCGGCTGACTGGCGCGCTCGGGTTCATTGGTGGGCTGGCCCGCGCGCGGCCGGCGGAATCTTTGCTGAAATTCGCCCATCTGCCACCCACATACGCTCTCCATCTCCAACACACCCACACACCCGCCCACGGCCTCTCCATTCGCGACCTCCGCGCTCACCTCCATCTCCGCGCCGACTTGCCGCCATTCGCAGGCCTTCTTTCCGCGCGCTACACCTACACTCCCTCCGTCCTTCACGCTCGAGCGTCGCTTGCGCATCACCACCACCATTAGCCACTGCGAGCGCGTCTGATAGGTACGTCCGCTTGCTCGCTGCATCGCGCGCACACTTCTCCACGTCGCAGCGCACCGCTGACAAGGAGCAGATTGCTCCGTTACTGCTTCACTCCGACCCCTACAATCGCCTCCACCCGCTGTCCCTCCACTCTCGCGACAACTACATCCCGCTACCTATATATCCGGCAAAATGGCAACTGAGCAGGCACCCATGTCCCTGAACGGTACCTATGCTGCCCATCAGGGTCAGGTATACGGTGCTGCTGACCAGAACTACGCCTCGCACAACGCCAACGCCGCCTCATACACCGCTGCTCAACAACCCACCTCTACTCCCCAGTCCACCAGCTCCAACGGCGCTGCCGACATTCCCAAGGACGAGGTAGGCTGGTACTTCGTCGAGCAGTACTATACCACTCTTAGCCGGACTCCCGAAAAGCTCTTCGTAAGTATCTACACCTTCTCGTGTTCGAAATTTTCGCCGCTAACAACAGCAGCTCTTCTACAACAAGCGCTCGCAATTCGTGTCAGGCGTGGAAGAGGAGAAGGTCGAGGTTTGCGTTGGACAGAAGGTATGATGAGACCCCCCATTGGACGATTGTCGGCGCACTGACGATGAGAAGGCCATAAACGATCGCATAAAGGAGCTTGATTTCAAGGACTGCAAGGTGCGCGTCACCAATGTCGACTCCCAGGGCTCCGACTCCAACATTGTTATCCAAGTCATCGGTGAGATCTCCAACAAGAACCAACCCCACCGCAAGTTCACGCAGACCTTCGTGCTTGCTGCTCAGACCAACGGCTATTTCGTCCTGAACGACATCTTCAGGTACATCAAAGAGGAGGAGGAAGAGGTACCTGAAGAGGAGATCGTCCAGGAGACGGCCGCTGCTCCCGCTGGGTACCAGGAGCCTGCCCCGAGCGCTCAAGAGCCCGTGGCTGAAGTCCCCGCCCACGAGGTTGTTGCCAATGAGGAGGAGGTTGCTCAGGTTGACAACAAGCTTGAGGAGATCCAGAAGGAGGAGACTGAGCGTACCGCCTCGCCCCCTCCGGCACAGGTCAATGGTACCCCCGTTCCAGAGGCTGCTGAAGTTGCTCCAGCTGAGGACGCCCCGGCCGCTGCTGCAGGTGCTGCAGAGGTCCCCACCCCGGAGCAAGCTGCCACTGAGGTTGCTGAGGAAGCTGCTCAGCCAGAGAAGCCCGAGGATCCCACACCCACTCCCGCTCCTGAGCCAGCCAAGGCTGCTCCGGCTCCTACCCCGGCTACTCCGGCCAAGCCTATGAGCTGGGCGATGAAGGCTGCGTCTGCTAACAAGAGCGTTGCTCCTGCTGTTCCCGCCGTCCCCGCCGTCCCTGCCCAGAGCACTGCCCCTAAGGCTGCACAGGCTCAGACTAAGCCTGCTCCCACTGCTGCAGCTCCTGCTGCTACTGCCGCCGCCGCCGCCGCCCCGGCCGCCGCCGCTCCGGCTGCCCGTGAGGAGTCTCCTGCGGACAATCAGCAAGATGGCTGGCAGACTGCTGAGCATACCAAGCGCCAGTCTCGTGCCCAGAATCAGCCCTCTGAGTCTACCTCCGTTCGTGCTTACATCAAGAATGTCTACGAGAACATCGATGCCGACGCACTGAAGGCGATCCTCTCCAAGTTCGACAAGATCACGTACTTTGACATCAGCAGACCGAAGGTAAGCCATGGCTCCTATGTAATCTACAGGCTGGGTTGTTGACAGAATTTTCAGAACGCTGCCTTTGTCGAGTTTGCCACCCAGGAGGGCTTCAATGCCGCCGTCGCAGCCAACCCGCATGCGATCAACGGCACCACCATTTACGTCGAGGAGCGCCGCCAGCCTGGTGGACAGTTCCAGCGCTACCCTTCTCGCGGTGGCTCGATCAGCCGCGGGCGCGGGGGCTCTGACAACCGTCCCGGACAGGGTCGTGGTGGATTCAGCAAGGATGGTGGCCGCGGCGGCTTCACCCCCCGCGGCAGGGGCGGAGCGTCGACTCCCCGACGTGGTGGCAGCGGTGCTGCCTAAAGGTACAAACGCGTAGGCATGCTTTCTTTCGTAGTGATTCCAATTTCTCGATTGTATCATTTTTGCTTTTGACTGGACGAATCCTCGGTGGTCACGATTTACGCCTCAGGCTTCTCTCTTGTATTCTATGGCTCTTCGCGCAAAAGCTGCTCTGATTCGGGTAACGGAAAAGTATGGGTTTCATGCACGAGTCTTGCTTTCTACTACCTAGCATAGCGATTTTGCTTTTCACATCTCCTTTCCTTCTTTCCCTTTTGGCCTAAGGCTCGGAAAACCCGCGATTTGGCTAGGAAGTCTGCGGGACTTAGGCAACAGCGCGCATTGACCGTGGAGGAGGTAATGGCCGGGCCGAGATCATGGTGGTTGCGGATGATAGAGACGGGGAAGCGATGTATGCAGCCTTCCATGAAAGCGCGAATTTGGAGCAGGTGGCGATGTAGGCTAGATTCGGGAGCAACGTGTATGTAAGACTGCTCAGCGAACAGCAATGGAAACGCTGCCAGTAGCCGGATCTCGTGGGGCATGTCGTGCGAGCACAATCCCGAAAGCGCAGCTCTTGGCCCTAGCGTGTCAGGCAGCGCAGGCGGCGCGACACCTGACACGCTTCAACTATGCGCGCCGGCTCACTCCAGATCAGAACACCTACAAACCACCTCTTGCAACCACGAAACTGCGCGCCGCACGCCTCGGGCCGCACGCATCTCCTTTCCCCTGCAGCATTGCGAGGCTGGGCGTCGTTATCTGGCCACCACCACCCAGCTATAGCACTCTCTTGGCCCCTGCGCAGCGGCGGGGTACCGCGAGATCGTCATCTATCTCCATTCGGCCCTGGGCATTGTGCTCCCCCCTCGACGAATGCCCGACCAACACCTGCGACCTGCTAAATAGAGCCTGCCCCCTCCGACGCGGATGATACCACTGCGCGACCCGACCGAGCAAACAACACCAACATGAGGCCAGCAGCAGGCGGCGACCCAGCCGCAGCTCCGCATCCCCCGTCGAGACTGCTCCGCAAGTCCAGCAACGGCGCCGATCACGCCTCCAGCGCTCCGCCCGCCCAAGCCCCGGCCCCGGCCGGCCCCACGAGCTTCTTCTTACGCAGCGAGGACGAGATGCAGCAAAGCATGCATGCGAACAGCAAAAGCGATGCTGCTAGGGAGAGCAACTACGGCGTGCAGAGCCTCGACGATGCCCTTGGCGCTGCTTTCGGTGGTGACAAGGGCGCCTGCGAGCAGTCGGACAAAAGCAGCTCCCCGAAGCCACGCCGCAGGGTCGACGAGGGAAAGAAATGGTCCAAAGAAGTCGCACAGGTGCAGAAAGAGTTGCAGGAAGTCATCGGTGGCGCCACCAGGCCTCAAATTCCGGCTCGCAAGCTCTCCGCTGGCGCACTCTCCTCGCACCCACCGCCTCCGCCGCTTACGCCCGTGCAGTTCGAGCTCAGTTCCGGCCCTGCTTCTGATTTGCCCAGCACCCCGAAGAGTGTGAGTTTGAAGAGTTTCCGGTTGTCGGATGAGGAAAGTCAGGCAGACGAAGTGGCGAGTCAGGCTATCGTGACGAGTGATGAAGAGGACAATGACCCTGATGAGAAGGCGGAAGTCGAAAACACCGTGCCGCAACTGGTCATGCCGAGTATACAGATGCCAAAGCGAAGACCTTTCACAGAAAAGGGCAAGAATCTAGGGAGACTCAAGGTGCTGATAGCCGGAGAGACGGGTGAGCTCCCCACCTTGTCGAACGACCATCATTGTACTTACTCTTTCTCCAGGCGTCGGGAAGACCTCCCTCATTAGGTCAATCGTGCAGCTCTGCGAGGATATCGTACACGTAGATCCTCTGGCTGTTAGCCCCTCTATTCCGCAGCCCGCCGACTTCCAAAGGACGAAGTCGAGGCGAAAGAAGCAGAATACTTTCGGCACGACGAGCATCACCGAAGTTTACGCAAGCACGCGCGCTTACCCATCATGGTGGTCCGACAGATCCGACATAGATGATAGCCGCACACTGCGGAGGCGAAAGAGCACGGGCGAGACGGTTCTCGAGCGCAATCTGTGCTTTGTGGACACGCCAGGATTTGATCCGACCAAGCCTACTCAGTCACAGACTGAGCCTGTCGTTCAGTACCTTGAGTCATTGCTCCATCGCAATGCATCAGTGACCGCTATGAGTGACAACGATCTTCTCAGTATGCTCAGCGGCAACGGTGGCGTCCAGGTGGACGTTGTCTTCTACATGCTGAGGCTAGCAGATGGTAAACCAAACACTGAGATACTCGTTTATTGGCTAAATTCTGACTTCTGTAGAACCCGAACTCTCAAGATGCATTGAGCATATTCGCCGTCTCTGCTCTCTCGCCAACGTCGTTCCTCTTATTGCTCACTCAGATACCCGTGATAGAGACAAGATCTCCTCCTTAAAGACCAACTTACTTCAGCGTCTTCAAGCTGAAGGTATTCGGCCCTTCCTTTTCGGAAAAAGCATAGAAGAAGCTTTGAATGCGGCGCAGACCCCTTTCGACACGGTTGTTTCTCAAGACTCAAATCCTTATTTTGACTCACCGAAGCTGGTCTTCACTCCTGGTCCCTTCGCTATCACCTCTGCCTCTGCTTCTGATAACGAGGTCATGGATGCTTCACTCCTTATGTCTCCGGATTACGTACAACCACTTGTTCCCTCGGAGCTGGCTGCTCTTGTCAGCCAGGTCTTCAACCAAGACACTATAGCATGGTTGCGCCATTCTGCAGTAAAAAAGTTCCTGCGCTGGCGAAGTGAGCGCACTCAGGGTGAGAGCCTCACAATGCATGGATTTGGATTGAACACAGGTACTACACCTGCAACATTTCCTCATTCTGCAAACTACCCTGGGAGCTCTTTCTCCTACCAGGGTTCTGCCGTATCCTCAATCCTGTCTTCTCCTTCGCCAAGTCAGGTCCTCATTCCCAGGCCTGGCACCGGCAGTACTGCGAACACACCCTTCTCTCCCATCGCTTCGTACACCCATTTATCGCCCATTTCTCCTCATAGCCAGGCTGGCAGCAACAACAACAATAATTTCTCTCTTGCACGCTACAGTGAGCAAACCTATCGTGAGGAACGGATGGCTCAAGTTCGCCTTGCCAAGTGGGCCACGGACTTACAGCGGAGCCTGCAGAATGAGCGCCGCCGATTTGAAGAGTTGGAGCGCGAGAAGAGAACACGTTGGCTGCTTGAGCAGGTTGGCAGGGAGGTCTTGGATGGTCGCATCGTTCCGGCTGAGGATTTGCAACCACATACTCAACACGATCCAGCCCTCTGGTCCTTAACTCGTCAGGCTGATTTGAACGACCGCCTGAAGCGCGAGTCTAGGTGGTCTGGCAAGGGCGGCAGTTTCGGTGGGCTGGATGCGAGAGATCCGCTGGGGTTGTGTGATTGGGGCGATGACTTCAAGCGGAGTGGCTTGATTGTTGTTCAAGTCCTTGGTGGCGTGGGGGTTTTAGGCGCGGTCGTCGTGGCGGTCTGGCAATGGCGCAGCCAGGGCAACAGCGGACTTTTGGGAGGCTGGTTCGGCGGTGCTGACTGATCGGACGATTGATGGGCACTGGATTATTTTGGATACGAGCATTCTGGATGATGGGACGGACTCACGGGCTACATCTGACTTGACGGGACGCACAAATAATGGGGCAACATGGCTGGCATAGCATGGTTGCATGATACCCCGGGGTGAATCGTTGCCTACGTACTGGCGGCAGGCTTTGGTAAGTGTTCTCACTTGCTGCGAGTGGCCGGAACTACATTGGCGCCATGGAGTTGGCGTTTCATTTCCTTTGCAAAACCTCCTTCTCGACTTCCCGTGTCGTGCTCTCACTGTCCCTTACCGGCGTTGACCCTTACACCCCTCCGGTGCATGATCCTTTCTTTATCATTTAGTTTTAGGTTGTGATACGTAGTGAGAAGAAAAGAGTCCGCTCTTTGATCCTCGATTGCACTGGAGTAGCCTGATACATGACCAGAGAGCTTCTCGCCCCTACATAATTATTGAGATTTTGTTTGACTTTTCACCAGAAGAGGACTGAAGCTGCAAGTAAAGAGGTGTATTTGCATGGAATTTAAAGGTCAAAGGACGATACACACGAGACAATCCGGTTTTTGAGAGAATAAAGGGCACAGTACTCCTACCTAATGACATCGACCGAGTTCTCGCAACTTTGAACGCTTCTCCGACCCACGGGTTGTGACGCCGACATACAAGGTGAACAAGAGGCAAAAGGACAAGCACACAATAGATAGCCGCACAACCCCAAACGATCCTGCCGCTCCGCGAAACCTCGAAAGTCGGACTTGCAAAGAAGAGTATCTGAAAGCCAAGAAAGTCCCACCAGCCCACCCCTCCCCGCCCCATCTCCTTCTTCCTCTTCTTCACCACCATGGCCTCCCCAACGAGGCAATCTGCTCCCTCGGCCCGCCCAACTTCAAACCGATACAACTACTACCACCACTACCACCACAGTCATCGGCCGATCCAGCGCCATCATCGCCGCTGTCAACGCTAAACCTCCTGACCACATCCTCGTGCACCCCCGTCGCTCGCAAGATCTGCATCCGCTCGCTGCGCGCCTCCTCGAGGATCCGAATCCGGTCGAGCACGTTGAGGGGCGGGTAGCGGTGCTGCTGCTGCTCTCCAACAACGACAACGTCATCGTCGTTGTCGTCGCCATCGTCTCCGGCGATCAAAGAGGATAGCGTCGCTTGCCTCTCCACCGACAGGGCCTTGCGAGCAGCGCTGCCGCTGCCGCTGCTGCTCCCGCGTGCGCAGGCGAGGCTGCGCGAGCGCCTGTCCGAGGCCGAGCTGGCGTCAGTGGTGGAGGGCTGCTGGACGGTGATGATTGGGGGGGTGGGGAGGGCGGCGACGTCGGCGGAAGTGAGCGGCTGATGCTGTTGCTGTTGTCGTGATGGTTGCGGCTGCGCGTTGGCGGCCGCTACTCCTGGCTGGACGGCGAGAGGCGTGGGGTAGTCCGGACTCTCGGCGGTGTCGCGACTGGAGAGTGGGATGAAAGAGGTGCTGCTGATAGGCGAGGGCAGAGGGGATGGGAGCGGCGCGGGCTTGAGAAGATGGTATCGGCTTTGTGCGTGCGTGGCGTTGGCCAGCGTCGCCATGGTGGTCGGGGAGTGCGAGGCTGAGGGTTGGATCAGAAGAGGTGATTCCGGGTCGAGGAGTACTGAGGCGTTGCCTGGCGAGATGGCTGTGGTTGCAGCGGTGTGGGGAAAGTACGACGGAGGCTGTGGCGCGAAACATTCTACAGGCTCCCCTGCTGATTGGACTGAATCCTCTCGCTTTCGCCTCGGTAGAGGAAGGGGTTCAAATGATAGTGGAGAAGGTGGGGCTTCACGTGAGGAAGAAGATGTTGAGGTGGATAAGAATGAGTTTGTAGATGGCGTGGTTTGGGCAGTCCTACGAGGTGGTGACTTTGGGCGCCGCGGCTTCGTCAATTGCTTTTCCGACAAAGTTGGAGACCCGCAAGAATTGCTTGGAGTAGGAAGGTCCTTACGCCCAATCAGTGAGGATTCGGTCTCTTTGCGGCCGGAAAGCGGGCTCGCCATTGCGGATGAATCGGTACAATTCTCACTGGGAATTCCTTTCGAGACGACGTGCTGCTGAGATATGGATATTGGTAGAGACGTCGTCGCTGACAAGCTGAAGAGTCGTTTATTCTTGCGTTCAAGAGCCTCACCCGCAAAAGTCCCATTCAGGTCCGTCGAGAAGGTATTGTACTCAACTGTGCCCCTCACGGGAGTGAGCAGCGAGCGAGGTGAGACTGCCGGTGAGACAGATTCTCCTGGAGTTGGTCCTAGTTTTACACCGGGCTTCATTGAAAACAATGGCGGAGGTGGCGGTGGAGTGTCAGGCGCTTTCACAATAGGGCCTTTAGGATCGTCACGTTGAGTTGGGAAGACAGGGCAGTAGTCTCCCTGTTTAATATCCTGGTACGGAAACGACTTGGTCTGTGTATCCTTTGGTACCTCGAGATGTTGGTAGGGGAAGTAGACCTCTGGACTTGGCTGGAGAGAATTCAGCCATGACACGGTAGATTCGGCAGGGGTTAGGGGGGAAGTGATCCCCCGCTTTGCTGAAAAGTACGAAGAAGGCTGGCGGGAATGATGGCGTCGCGTAGCTGAAGGCCGGGACGAAAATCCGGGGAGTGGCGAGCTTGGAGTGGGACTCTTCCCTTGGGCCGACCTGCAACACACATCGGCGTTCAGACTAGGAGGTGTTGCAGGTATGGGGAGAGTTGTATTCAGGCGAGTTCGCGGTGGTCTTATCGCCCTGTCTTGTCGAATGACTGGCGGTGACGGCGGAGGTGTAGGTGTAGGTGTAGATGTCTTGCCAGTGACAGCTTTTCCGGTACCAAGAAAGCTTGGCTGTCTTACGTCTCCGTTGAAGTATCGAGTGCTCAGATACGGCGTTGAACCAGTAGCCGAGAACAGAGGTCCCGTAAGGGCGATTTTTGGTGATAGTGCATTTGATTTCGATACTAATTTTTGTAGCTCGGTTGGTGAAAGTGGCTTCGCCTTAGCCGTGGTAGCATCCGATTCTTGGACCTCATCATGTCTGTGTAGGTCCTGCTTCATCTCTTTAAGCTTTTGATCCTCCGTTTGCTTTAGATTCAGACCGAAGTCTTCCCCAGCATCATCCACAAATTGGGGCAAGCCAGGAATTGAGCTTGTGCGCCTTCTATGCAAAGCTGGTGGGTCATTGACAGGTGAAGTACGAGGCACGGCACGCAAATCTGGCGTGAGAAGGACTGACGCGGTATTAGATCCAGACTCTCTTGATCCAACCATTGAGGAGCCCGCTCCGGACAGGGGCCCGAATTGTTGCGACAAGCTTCGAATCCTTTGAAGTCTCTGTCCGCAGGCCTGAAGCTCTGCGATCACATTATCGAGGATGCCATCTTGCTCAGCTAGTAGAGTATCAATTGAATCGATCCATTCAGGAGTGGGGCTTGTTCCATGGATATCCGCAGCAAGCATATGGTCTGAGGTCTCTCTCCGCATGCGGGCCGCAACGGAAGAGGTCTGGGCAAGGAGGGGTTGTCCCTGCAGCTTGGCATGTGAGTGCGGCTCAACCCTAGACGCCCTGCAGCCCGTAGATCGTGGTTCAATACTGTGGATCGCTGACGGGGAAGATAATAGGCCGATGCGATGAGCTGCGATTCTTATTTCACGCGCGGTCGCTTCAATGCTTGTGGAAGTGGTCTCGATGTCCTGAATCATTGACTCAATCCCCTCCAAGCGAACGTGACTTCTTGGGACCCTGTCAGCTTTAGCTCGGCCCGTCTCGTCTGGTGACACAGAGCGAACCCTTCCAGCCCGCCCGGAAGTGATGGTTCGAGGGCCGATGCCAATGCTGGGGCTTGTTGGCTGGACAAGGGTTGGTAGCGAAGCGTTCGGATTCGTGAGATAGTGTCTTGCATCTCGTACTGCTTCAGGTAGATCGGGCGTCAGGTTCCCCTTTGTGTGGACCCCGGGCTGGGAGTTGCTGGTCGCTTCGAACTGCATTCTCTGCTTCTGGCCAACCGCTACGACAGCTCCTCTTGCGTCTCGCTCCAGCGTGCTGGCAATGGCCTTGCTCTCTGAACCCAGCTCCTCAAAACGTCTCGCAGGAGTGTACGCATAACTTGGGCTTGGAGCTCGATGATCACCACTTCCAACATCTGGCATAGAATTCGCCGGCCCCGCTCCCCGGAAGTAATTTGCAATTTGTTGCCGGCCGAAACCTTGACGCGAATCAATATCTTGGCCTGCAATGGGGATACTAAGCATTGCAGGCGGGCGCACCGCTGCAGTGCGCTCTCCGAAGAAAGTAGGGCGTTGGATGACAACAGTTGGCATTGGGGATCGAACAGGAACAGTAGAATGTGAGATCCGTTCCGGCAGACTGGGCTTCAACGGCAAATCCGGTACTTTCGAAGGACTACGCCGAACAAAACAGTTCGTACGTTCCGGTACTCCGCGGCTTTCTGGGCTGTCTTTAGACCGTCTCCTCGTTGGCACCCGTTTCGATACATACTTGGAGGGATATGATGATGCGACTCCCTCCTGCGGCTCACGTATAGGTGCGGTCTGAAATGTCCTTGCAGCATTGTTCATGTCATTCAGCGAGCGAATGCGAGATGCGACGGTGCCTTTCCACGCAGGCCCCTCTTCCATGATGTCATCCCCCTGTCCATCGACGAAGCGTGGCCTGCAAAAAGCGTGTGATCTGAAGGTGCTATGATGTGGCATGTCCAGTGGGGAACGGATGAAAGGATAAGGATGACACCGCCAGCGAACAGGATTGGGATGTTTGCAAAGACTGGTAGTCGCCGGAGCCCCTGCAATATGGTATATGCTGTATGATAAAGTTAGGTATAGAAGGATGAGTATGGCCTCGTGGAGTCTGTCGGATCTGATATTTTAGTGAGCGACCGCGAGTTAGACATCAATGGCATGGAAGGAGCGACGCTGCTCAGAGCGAGACCGGCATATCAAGCGCAATTGAGTGAATTCTCGAGTGCTGCTCTCTAGGAAAGAGTAATTGAAGCTGCACGCTTACTATACACAGCTGCTCCCGCTCCCGACGGTAACTATGCAAACACTTATTTCAGGACAGCCTGAAGACTCTCGAGAACCTGTGCAAGGCATCAGCAATTCTTCGCCGCATGCATATATGCGAGGAAACTTACCTCCAGCTCGATCTTGGCTTCTGCAACGTCAACCTCAGAGCCACCGCCGCTCGCAACCTTCTGAGCCTCGGCAATCTGGTTGCGAACGTTCTCGGCGCTGAAGTCCTCAAGAGGGTAGGCCTCAACCGCGTTGACGGAAAGTTGGCTACCAGGCTGAACAACGGCAAAGCCACCGGAAACAAACCATTGTTTGCTACCGCCCTGCTCCTCAATGACCTCGATCAAACCGGGCTTGAGCTGCTCGATACTGGGAACGTGGTTGGCAAGAACACCCATAT
This sequence comes from Neoscytalidium dimidiatum, assembly GCA_037367355.1. NCBI lineage: Eukaryota > Fungi > Ascomycota > Dothideomycetes > Botryosphaeriales > Botryosphaeriaceae > Neoscytalidium > Neoscytalidium dimidiatum. The sequence goes on along the minus strand of CM074700.1, from coordinate 2,411,158 downwards.
CTCCGGTCTCGGCGGGAAGATTGACCTGAACCCTATATACCCCCAGACATCAGTACACTATACTCGTGATGCATGGCGGGTGGGGATATGCGTCGGGCGGGCTCTCAATGATTAGTGCGCGCTAATGGATGGATCGGATGCGGGTTACTGGTGGGCTACGTACACCTCCGAGGACTTGAAGATAGTCTAGTACACAGCGGGTCAGCACTCTACAGGCGGAACATCACGGGGCCATGCGATATAACGCGTCCGCATGGCGCAATTGGTGTGGACGCACCTGGTGAGGCAGGGCAAGGGACAGCTTGATCTTGTCGGAGGCAGCCTCAGCGTAGCTGCGGCGCTGGGCAACGGGAGCGCGGAAAGCAGCCGGACGAGCGGCGCGGAGAGCCGTTCTGGCAACGCGGAAGGAGTTCATGGCGACGACAGCTGGGTTGGCGGTGCGTTGATGATGGCAGAAGCGCTGGGTGAAGCTCTTGCTTGAGGTTCTTCGGTCGCTAATGCTTGGCATCACGTGATCACTCGAATACTTCCACCGGTCCGCTACAGACATCATCATCTGCTCAAACCTTCGTCGACTCAATTATGGTCTTGCAGTCTCCAATCCGCAAACTATATAGCCACGGACGGATCAGTCGCTGGCTGAAGTAATTGCAATGGCTAAGCAGCGCCTCCCTTGAGTAAGTGGCCGCCGTGCAAATGATGCACAATCTATCTAATCAGATCAAATTTTTGTGGTGATGGCGTTCGCCCATTAGATATATAGTTTTCCTACAATCAGTCGCTTCATTGTAAAAGTTCTGTACGTGATCTTGTAGCGACTATTCTCATGCGCATATGTATGAAGCTGCAGAATTCACGTCTCCCGAAAGATACCTCGCCGTCTTTGGCCATGGACAAAGTATCCGCGTTCTCTCACTCTCATTTTCCGGGGAGTCACTGAAGACATAGTCCGGCTTAATTCCCAACTCCACCCATGCCTGCAACGCCTCAATGACGTGGTGCTTGGCAGGTACGGATGGGTAACTTGACGCCCCACCACAATGGCCCCCGCCTACAACGCCCGTATCAGCACTCTTCCTTTGACGCAATGAGAGAAAGATATCTTACCTGGAACCATGAAGACGTTGAAGAAATCGGAAACGTCTCCTCCGAAGAAGCGTTGGAGTCGCGTTTGGTACTCGATCGGCAGTGTAGCCGCATTGTACGGATCCGCCCAACCTAAACCCCTCTCAGACAGGTTTACTTTAGATGCTGGAGAAGTACCTACCTTGGGTAACCAACATCTTGCCACGCATTTCGCGAAAGGCGGTCAAGTTCGTACTGGTCTCATCGATTAGCACGCCGGCTTGGTCATCTACATCGTCTATGTTCGAGCCCCAATCAAAGGTAGTCGAATCATAGCTCAAATTATCGTAGACAAGGTTTTGAAGGATAGGAATGGAAAACGCGTTCGCCAGCGACCCCTCCTGCCCTTGCGCCCATTCGGTCTCGGACCCCAAGGTGAAGCCTGGATAGACAGCAGAACCGTCCCGGACGTCGCTAGGTCCTGCGTAGATTGCTTTGGCAGCATTCAGCTGAGCAGCAGTCAGGCAAGCACTGGCATTCGAAGCATTTGCATCACACGAGAGTGCATCGATGCTGAAGTTGCACGCCAATGGATTCTCCACAAGTCGGTCAGCTACGCCATCGAGCTCATCGCATTGGTCCAGTACTGCCGATGTAATTGTGTCGAGCAGCGATTGACTCATATTTGCATCGCCCTACGGTAATCAGAGATCGCATTACTCTTCTCGGAGGTTGGGAGAACCGACCTGAGTCTGCTGTCCGTTCCACAAAAACGACAGTGCAAGGTGTGAGTACCAGAAGCCAGGACATCCGGCGTAGATCCCATCGAACAGGCCGGGATGCAACTGGGACAACGCATAGCCTTGTGCCCCGCCGGTCGAGCAACCGTAGTAGTAACTGTATGCCGCCTCTCGTGCATAGTAAGTCTTCACAAAGTCCTTGGCCGGCGGGGTAAAGAGTGCAATTGAGTCGCGTATCCAGGCAAGGACTTGATCTCGATCATGAAGGTAAGGCAAGTAAGTGTTCGGTGAGCCCTCCCCGTTGTTATTTTCGGAAGCCAGATGACCAGAATCTCCACCCGCAACCGAAAAACCCTCGTTCAAGTATTCCATCATGGTTGCGTTGTCAATTGTGCCGGCCATGCCTCCGTTTCCTACAGAATTCAGCAATTAGGCGTTCTTCGTCTCTTGCATATGCGGGTTCAACCGGTTCTTCTTGCTACCGCATGATCCACTGACACTCACCGACAGCCAGATATCTTCCATTGTATTCCGCGTCATTCGGCAACCAGACCTCGAAGTTGAGAGAATCATTAGTGCCATACGCCAACCGGGAAGCAAGCCGACAGAACGGATGCGCGTTGAGCATCCCCGATACGTTCAAGGCATATGCATCAAAGAAGGTGGCATTGGTGACAATGAGGCCATTGGCCCGCCGGTGTCTGACCTTTAGCTCAGAGCAGCGATCTTGAGGATCTGGGAGTAGCTGCGGGATCGACTGGACCCGTGGCAGCGGTGTCAGCAGGAACAGGAGCAGGGCCGTGGTGGCGGATTTCAGGGTAGCGGAGGAACCCGGCGAGCCTGAGGAACAGGAGGGCCAGAAGCTCGCGGCTGGCCACGAGAACTGATGCATCTTGTGCAACGAATGATATTAGGTTAAGGTTCTCCAAGGCGGGCCAGCAATTAATGCAAGGCTCCCTGCAGTCCTGTATGTTTTGGCTTACCCCTTGGCGTTCGGTTTCAGGGAATCAGGCGGATCATGATGACTACTTATTATTCTGCGGGTAGAACCCCGCATCACCTATTTCCGAACCGTTTCCTGGTTTGTTTTACATGAGGATTCACCCGCCGCCAGCAGCAGGGTCCGGACCAGTCACGGGAGCGGGCGTAGACGGGTGGCCTGTACGAGTTAGAGCGAGTCATCAGGCTCACCCTGTATGCTGCACACGTAGGTTTCGACCGTGTACCGCTTGCCCGTTATCGGGTGGGAAAGTGTAAAATTCCGCGGAACAACTGCAGATTTGGAACGGGGGAAGCTCGATCCCCGCTGCTCTGAGCGAATTCCGGGTAGATCCTAATAGATTCCGGCCTCTGCGGGCGGGGTTTGAGGAAGCCGGCGAGAAATGGGCGGATGAAGGGCACGGGACAGCTCAAGACGCAAGGCACACGAGGCACGAGGCACGAGGCATGAGCGGGCGGCAGGCGCCTGAAGATCCCATGTTTGTTTGGAAAGTTCAGGAAGGATTGAGCAATGATGCAAGAGCGCAGATTGGAGGCACTCCATACCTGACGCGGAGCCTCCACGAATTGTGGGGTCTGCCGAAGAGGTCCCGCACGGGAAGTATTAGCAGCCTGATCCCGGACTTCTTGGAAGCTGCGAGGGGAGTGTGCAGAAACGGGCGCCGGCGGAAACAGGATGGATGGATGCGTGGCGGGAGGTTATTCCGTGAGTTTCTACACAGCTGCGGCGCGGCAACATGGGTGGGCGCCGCTGTCTACGTCAGAGGTACATGGTCCCAGATGCCAGCGTCTCGAAGCTCCAGCACGCCCACAACGCGCATGCCTAGAGCGTGCAAGCCGCTACAGGCTATTGTACAGGCTACAGGCTGCTTCATCTATCGCCTACCCTTTGCTCCGCCCATGATTGGCCTTGCCACGTGCCTGACTCCGTCGGCGCAATGCTAAGCCTGCGGGAAGCCCATCCTAAGCTCCAGGGCTCTTGGACCCTGTGGGCGCCTGGTCGGGCGCAGCAATATTGCAGCAACCTTAAGCCGAGTACCACGCCCGCAGCTTCACAGGGTCCAGAAACCTTGTTCAAGGTTTCGAATCTGGACCCTTTCGACACCGCGTCCCGCTGTACCCCAGCCGTGATCAGACGATAGCCATCAGGGCTCCAGACAAGGGCCTGCCGATCGACAAGAGGCTGCCACCTGCGCCGGGAAAGAAACAGGCACGTGGAAATGGATGTCCTGGTTTTGGTCCGTCTTCATGCGATAACTTGGCTTGCGCGCCCTTCCCAGCACGCTGGTCCCTGGGCAGAAACAAACCGGCGGTCAGGCCCACTTGGCCTGTTGACCTGGATCTACCCACCACATCGTTGTCGAGCTCCGACTTCCCGCTCTGAGGCTTCAAAACGGTCTTCTGTGAGGTGGAAACCTGTCGCCACCCCTCTGCCGCCCTGCACACAAAACACCCGTTTACAAGGTACTTTGACGCAGCGGCCCATCGCTGATCCACAGCAAGTCTCGACTCCGACCCACCAGACGTCTATCTTGCGGCAGTGGGCCTTGCAGGTCGCCGTTACTTTTCCACATGTCAATCCCTTCTACCAAAACTTCCACCGTTGGCGAACCCAACGGGCACCGGAAACTCGGGGGGAGCAAGACGACCTGCAGAGCATCGAGCGAATGGGCTCCAAACCCGTCCTCGTCTGTTCAAAGGGCACCGGAAAAAGGCGAAGCATGTTGTCGGCGGACATAGCTATCGGTGTGGTACTAGATCGTGCGATGCAGCTCGGTTGCCTATAGACCATCCAACGAGAAGAGCGTGAGGCTCAAGAGCGGACACCAACGACGAAGCAAGGGATAGGCCAAACAGGAGGTGCTGTTCCCTTAATGTGAGCGGAAGAATGTCCCTCGACAGCAGCAGTTCGAGATGCGGTTCTGTAATACTCGGGACCAATAGTCTGTCCGACCTCACTCATGCAGCTACGCGAATGGTCAGCTGCAATAAATGAAGGTGGGCTAAAAGTTGCTGCGCCAGCTCACCGCAGATAAGGGCAAATCATATCCTGTGCTAGGGTGCACGACCGGCAGTAATGCAACTGACCTCGAAGCATGCTGTACCGAGCTTCCTTCGGTCCAAACGTCTAGATGCCTCTGAAGGGGGCAAAATTGGGAATAGAATTACGTTGGGAGCTGCGGTGAGTGCATTATTTGTTGAGGTCTCAGTTAAGGTCATGGGCAAAAGTCGGTGCCACGCTGTCGTAGATGTGAGCGTAGGAGAAATGTCTTCCCCACAGCGCCTTCCCCGCGCTCGGCAATTACTGGCCACTGCTGAGGGGGAGAAGCGGGTCCCTTGTGTAGCATCGGGGCTTAGCGAGCAAATGATCGTCCTCTGTGTTGCCTGTCGGCGTACCTCCTCGGGGCAATGATCCAGCAATCGGTTAGGAGGAATGCGAATGCGCGGCGTGGAATGCCAGAATGCAATCTAGTGTGTGGAGCTGAGTGCGGAAACGTCCCGGTCTGGAGAGCCATGTGTTGCACCCCTCCTCTCCAGCTAACATGAAGGGAATCAACCTTAAACCCTAAGTTTCCCTCGACGTGCCACGTTTGCCCGCCTCCAAGGTCACGGCGCCCACCTTCCCTGCACCCGTCAAAGCTTCAGTGGAATGGCAGATATGGAGAAGACGACTCCGCTCGGCAGCAATCCGGTTATCCAGGAAGACTCCAAAGCGGGAAATCCCGTCTTGGTGGACGACATTGAGTCTGGGAAGGAACAACAGGTGGATATGTTCTGACAAAGCGCCTTGGCAACGAAAGGTTCTGACGGGGAGTAGAACGAGGCAGTCCACGCCGACTACAACCAGCACAATTCAGCCGCGGACAAAGCTTTGCTATGGCGGCAGGACATCCGCATCATGCCGCTCACTAGCTTGTGTTATCTATTGTGTTATCTCGATAGGTGAGGTCGGCCACTTGCAGCATCAATCTCTCTAATGTTAGACTAGGTCGAACATCGGCAACGCCAAGGTGTTGAATGCGGATCAGGGTAATGATTTGTTGACAGAGACAAGCATGACAAACTATCAGTATACAATAGCCCTGATGGTGTTTCTGATTTCATACACGTAAGCCATGACCCTCGGGCCATCCTGAGCCGACGGCCACGAAAATTCTCGGGTTTGGGCTGACGTGATTGGGTAGTCTTTTCGAAGTGCCGTCGAATTACTTGCTGAAACGGGTAAAACCCTCGAGGTGGATAGCCTTTCTCATGCTCTCCTGGGGCGCCATTACCATTGGCCTCGGAGGATCTCATAATTTCGCAACGGTCACTGCGGTCCGGTTCATGCTCGTGAGTCTAAAGGAGATTTCCATTGTAGTAATGTGGCGCTGATAAGTCGGGGTAGGGAGTGTTTGAAGCGGGTAGGGCTCCGACAAACCTTACGATCTCAGTGCGAGCGTATCCTTGCTTACGCATTGTACAGGCCTCTTCCCTGGTCTCATCTATTACTACAGTAAGTACAATTCGCCCCTGGATGTATGACTGAAGCACCAAGCGACTGATTCGCGGCAGCGTTCTGGTATCGTAGTGAAGAGCGCAGTCTCCGTGTCGGAATCATGATCGCCTCTGCCACCCTAGCAGGTGCATTTGGTGGTGCAATTGCATATGGTGTGGGCCACATGAACGGAATTTCCGGTCTTTCGGCTTGGAGGTGGCTCTTCATCCTCGAGGGTTTGCCGTCATGCGCCTCGGCAATCTTCATCTGGTTTGCTTTGCCCGACTACCCGGAAACTGCAAGCTGGCTCTCCAGCGAGGAGAAGGCACTGGCGGCTGATCGTTTGCGTCTGGATGGATCGAAAGGTAATGCTAAGAGCTTGACCTGGCAAGACGCAAAAGAGACGCTCACGGATTGGCGGCTGTATCTGCATTATGCACTCTATTTTGGCATTTCCGCACCTTACAGCTCTCTGAGCCTCTTTACACCGAGTATAACGGCCGGCCTGAATTATGCGGGCCTGAAAGCCCAGCTCATGACCGTGCCGCCATACGCGGTTGCATATGTGGTCACAGTGGCCGTGGCTTGGTCTGCGGACCATTTCAACGCGTAAGTCGCTTCGACGAAACAAAGTTGAGGGGAGAGAAGGGGGGGGAAACTTTACTAACCATATCTGCAGCCGCGCCGTCCATTCGGCTTGCCTTGCGACTATCGGCGCAGCAGGCTTCCTTGCTTCAGCGATCCTACCCCCGCATGCCTACTTGGTATATTCACCCATCCTTATTACCACCTACACGTACGTACAATGAAAGCTTCGCATGCTGATTTATTCGCCACAGCAACGCTACGGCTGCCTTATTGTCGCGACTTCCGGAGCCTTCTCCTGCATTCCCCCGCTCCTCGGCTGGCTTTCATCGAACATGTTCAACACCGCAGCAACTGGCCTGGCAATCGCGTTGAATGTGTCATTTGGAGCACCAGGTCAGATTGCAGGGGTATGGATCTACAAGGCCGATGAGAAAGCCAAAGGTTTTCCGACCGGGCATTATGTGAATGCGGGGCTGCTGTTCTTCGTTGCAGCTGGAGGATTAACCTTGCGTCTCTACTATCGCATGCTGAATCGCAAGACGTCAAGGAGTGGCGGGGACCGGTATTATGTTTACTGATTTAATGGAACAAGCCAGGGATCGAGGGCAACGAGATAACGGCCGCGGTGTGGACCAATAAGCGAGATAGATGGAAAAACTTGAAATTGACCAATGGATTTTTGAGCACGCCGGCTGTTGTGAAACCGCGCCCGGGCTCCATCAAGATCCCGCGGTTTGAGGTACGTCCGCTGGATCCAGCCGGCCGAACGCTTCCCAATCCGTGCACCATAAGCGGTGGCAGCTGCGCTCAACGGTCGCGGTGTGCGACCCTCACGGACGCGTTTGACCTTCTCTTTGCCACACGCGATGATTGGTTTGCCCATTTTGAGTTTCAGAATTTCGGGGATGAGATTTTCCTCACGGACGTCGTGTTGTTCTCGAGATTTTCTTTGACTCATCTTGCCCGCGGCACGTTGCAGTGCTCCATCGGATGACGACGCAAAGATGTGGACGAACACTTGACGCCCAACACGAGCGATCTCCTGAGTGTACGGGGTCGCGAAGAGGACTTTTGTCGCCGGCCATGACGTCAAACATCGCCATGTCCAATGGTGGATGGAGGTTTAACGCCCAGCCATCCGCTGCAGGTCACACTTCCCGCCATTGCCACCGCAAGAGCCGGGCGCTGCCTCGCTGCGCGGTCCCTGAAAATCGAAAATCGGACAACCCGACGTTGCTATGGTAGTGGTGGTGCGGTGAGGTGCCCACTCTCGTGCGCGTGGGCACCTCACCGCCTGTGCTTGGGGAGCATGCTCGCCTCGCTGAGAGATGTCGGTGTGGGAAGGTGCCAGCTTGCGGTTCCTATACCCGGCGGCAAAGTGGGTAAGGTGCTTCGCCTCACAGGGCGACGCTGGGCTGAAGTGTGAGTCGCGCGCAGCGCGTCTCTCAATGCGGGGCTGGAAATGCGCTTGAAGCAGCACCCTCGAGGTCTCGCGACGATGGAGGGGTAAGCGACGTCATCGCCGCGATGGTCCGCTGGCCTGCCGCCTTGTGACCAGCCTCAGAACAAGAAGAGTGTGGAGATCTTTTTCGGGTAGAGCCGATTGCGCTTGGGGGTTGGCGTGGGCTGCGGGCGCGCTTCCAGACGACGAACCACAACGCGGAGGCGCGCGCCTCATTCTTTACACTGGCCAAGATAGCTGGAAAAAACACACCGCCACGGGCAAACGATCGTCTTGCCATCAGCACGCTTTCACGCATCCTGCGCTGCTAACACGGAGGCGGCGGCCGGCTCGCCCTTTCGGGGGGTAACGTTACTCCGTTTCGTGGCGATGATGGGCGGCCCAGTTGGTCGAGGTGCAGCTGTCGGCCCGAGTGCTGCCAGCCTGTATAGACGGTGGTTGGCAGCAAAGCCCCGTGCGCGAGTCGGATGCTGGACGGCAACGACACCGTCTGGAGATCGTATTCAGGAAATCGACGATGCGACGAGATGCGGCGCTGTGTTTTTAGATACTGAGCGCCACGAGCAGCCGGAGCGCAGCTGGTGGTGGCGTTCGTGCATCGAAACGTCGACCGCGAGGCTTGAGGGACCCCAGCATGCGCGAGTCAAGCCGGCCGGCAACCCTGTGGCCGAGCTTGAGCAGCCGATCAGCAGAGAGCCGGCCAGTCCGGCGGTGCCGTTGTCTGCCTCGAGCCCGGGGCGTCCTGGGTTGGCTTCCGCCAGAAATTAGGCTCCGTCCACAACGACAAACTTTTTTTTTTTTTTAAATTTCTCCACTGGTCCAGGAAACCACGGGTCGTAGACACCGGCCCATTGAGCTGCAAGCAATGGGCGCTGGTGGAGTGAGCGCAAGGTGGGCGCCGACGGCAGCCATAGCCCGCCGCCCCGGACTCTGGAGACGAGACGAGACGAGACGAGCGCGGCTGCCGACTCCAGCGCGCGCGCTCTCGACGACCAGAGGTGCAGATGTAGTCCCCGTCGCCGGCCACGGGCAATAGAGGTTTGCGATCTCGCCCTGTGCGCGGCTGCTCACCGCCCACAGCGACTAGCGGCATTCCGCTGGTGCATGCATGCCTTGCCGCGCCTCGGAGCTTCTCCAATCCAGGCCAAGTGGGGTGGATCTGAGCTGCCAGAGACCAGGGCCGCAGAGCCAAGCCGACACCCTGCTGGCACAACAGTCGAAGATCGCCGCGAGACACGCACACGCACCACCACTGGCCGGCAGCTCTAGATGCTAGCGAGCAGGGTGGCCGCCATCCGATGGCAGCAGCGCGCCTGGTTGGCCAGCCCGCCCAAGGCGTCTTGGGGCAGATTAGGCGCACGCTTCGCGCGGCGTGTGTGTACGATCACTATGTCATTGCGCGTGTTGCAGCGCACTCCTCCATCGTCGCCGGCAGCAAATCGGGCGCGCCTAGGGCTGGCAGCGTGGCAGCGCCGTGGGCGTGTGGGGATTTTTGTTTCCCTCTGGTCAGACCTCAGGCCTGCCCGTCAGCCCACCCGGAGCGCGGTAGCCGCACACGGCGACGGCAACAGATCGTGTGTGACGGTCGAGGGCGAGATCCGGACGATGCAGGTGTTGCTACGCTGCTTCCAGCGCGTCAGCCGGGATGCCAGGCAGAACGCATGACCATCTCGGTTCTCAGGGTCCAGCGAGCAGCACAACCACCACCGCCAGCCGTCAGCCATGGCACGGGCCCGGCGCGCGCTGTCGCCATCGCTGCCGGCCGTGTGACTGGCCGGCGGCGCGCGTCGTGCGACACGAGGATCAGAATGCAGCGCTGTCTCAGCGCTGCTAAGGAAGACCCCCGCATCTGCGGCGATAAGCTAGACAGAGCGGCGGCCGTCGAGCAGAGGGCAATGGCGAACCCGGCTTAGTGCCGCGGTGGAGCAGCGTGGAGTGTCTCGCTTGCTGCACGGCCGCCAGAGCGCGCGATAGCAGCATCGATTCGCAGCAGGCGGCTGGGCGCAGGACGCTGGAAGCTCGCGGGCGACGCGGGAGCCGGGACCCTTGAAAGGATGAGGGTACGCTGCAGCGGGCAGTGGGCGGTGCGCAGTGGGAGTGGGCAGCGGGCGTCCAGGCGTGGAGGGGTCTCGGGCGCTGGCGGCGGCGGTGGTGTGCAGAGCTGCTGGCATGCGCCTGGCTAGCGCGGGCAGTGGGTGAACGGGCGGAAAGATCTCCCAGCGCTATCAACGGGGGCCAAGCTCGTCGTCTGCTGCGGCCCTCTGCTCGGCCTGACCCTGAATGCGCAATCTGCTGGCGTCGTACCATTTAGACGGTCTGCTCCCGTGCTCTTCATGCGTCCTTGAAGCTTCACGCCCCGTGCACTGGCGCCAGCCGTACCCTGGCCACTATCCCCTCCAGCGCCGCTCGTGAGAAGAGATTAGGAATTCCTCTTTGGGCGAAGCCAGAGAAAACATATCCCTACGCCTCCCGGCCACTCGCGCAACACCTCCTTCCCCAAGGCCCGAGAGCCTCCTCGCTGCTCATCAGACGCCCCCCATCGCGCCTGCGCTCTTTGTGCTGGTCCTCGCCCGCCCGTCGAGCCACGCCGTTTTCCGCCCCGTCCGCCCATCGACGCTTCTCGCCGCGCTGAACCTGCACGCAAGCAAGCGTGCAGCGTTGAGGCGCCTGCAGCCCGTTCTGCTGCAACACTCATTGGCTTCCCCGAGAGCAGAACCTCACCGGCTCATTGCCTTGCCCAAGCACCGCGCCCTCCATATTTCTGCGCACCCGCCCAGCCGACTCTCTGCCAGACTCGGTGCCTTCTCGAGTAGCACTCGCTGTATGTACCTGCTCTGCCTCAAACATCTTCTCCACACGTCGATCTCCTGATCTCGCGATCCTCTGCTGCATGTGCGAGCCTCGTCTCCACTGCAATTTCACTTGCTTTCCCGTTTGCTTTGCGTGCGTGCGCGTTCTAAATGATCTTACCGACTGACACACCATGTTTGCACTAGGCGGCCGTGTCTCAGAAGCCTCGCGCCTCAAGCCCTCCTCTTCTACCTTCCTTCAACCGTCCTCCCCACCTGCTGCCCGTGCAGCGGAGCGTCCTTGCGTACATAGCCTGTCTATAATCCCCCTCCGACTCACCTGGCGAAGTAGTAGATGTATGCTGCGCCATCCGAGCAAGCGACATGGACACTGAAGATGGAAACACGTTCATAAAAGTAAGTGGTGGACATAAGACCCTTCTCCGAGGCAATCTCGAGCGGGCTGACAATCTATCCTCCACAGAATCTTGCCTACTTCGTTCGCACCCACGAGAAAGCGTTAGCAAATGCCCTACAACTGAAGCGGACAGCTCCCAAAAATGGATCTGGGAGCGGTTCAGGAGCAGGTCCGACGTCCCCCACGACGAACTCCTCCTCGTCATCGTCCACCTTCGCCACCGCCCTATCTTTGCCGTACCTAAACTTCTCTTCGCATCATGTTAAGGCCGCAAAGTTGACGCTAACTCCACACCATCTATTCTACCTTCTGTCACGATTTGAGGAGATGGGGATCCCCGTGGGACCCATGAATGTGCGGCTTGAGAACATACACTCGAATGCATCCCCAACAAACTACGTGTCATTCCTTAGCCAAGCTCAGAGGAAGAAGAGTGGCATGTCTGACCGAGATTCCATCCACTCGGTGAACAGTATGCGAAGTGTCATGTCCGGGATGTCCTCGCTCTGGGCAAACTTTGGCCTCTCCTCTAACTCTACAGCCAAGACTGAAAAGCAGAAGGCGGCGATCAAAGAGGATCTGAAGTACCTGTACTCTGCTTTCACCAAGATTCCGTGCCTCCGCCTCGCTCCCGATCACAAGGCCCGTCTGATCGCCGGCTACGAGGAGTTCCCCTTCGACACAGCTGTGCCGCTTTTTGTCTTCAAAAACTTGAGCGCACTCGAGATAATCGACGTCGATTTTCGCCAGTTCTATGGCTGGGATCGCCTAGCTGAACAGCTCCGAAGCCTTACAATTAAACGCGGAGGCGTGGAGGAGCCCACTGACTTGCTGATTAATATCGTACTCGACGACGCCGATAAGCGACGAAGGAGATCTGCTAAAACGTCGCCTTACCCAATGTTCCAAGCTGGATCAAGCAGCCCGGGCAGCAAGGACACGGATACTTCTAGATCAGCCGTCTCTCCGCCTTCGCCGACAATGTTCGATAGGCGCTCGTCTATTGGCAGCCCTCACAGTATCGCGATGGCCAGGCAGAGCTCATCAGGATCCAAGGGGCACCGCCCCCGGCGTCGGAGCATTTCTCCTACCAGACCCAAAAGCGCAAGACATGGCTCCTCTTTTGCTCAAGCTCGGAACAGTACGCCCAATCTTCGCCGTTCCTCCGGCAGTTCAGGCTCAAGCGCTCGGTCGACCACCCCTCGGGGGAGCTCTTCGAACCTCCTCGCCCTGGGTGCCCTTCCACCAAACAAGTGGCGTTTTCTCAGGCACTTGAGCCTTGCGGATAATGGATTGACGGCGATCTCTGCTAATAGCCTCGCACCACTCGCGAGCACTTTGCAATCGCTTGACCTGTCGTCCAACCTGTTCACCGAGATTCCTGATAGCCTGGCCACATTGACCTCCCTTAGAGCCCTGAATCTATCTAACTGTATGATTGAATCACTGCATTCACTTGTCCGGAACCCTCTTCCGGCTATCACCACGCTCAATCTTCGGGCCAACCGACTCTCTTCACTTGCCGGAATCGAGCGCCTCCCTTCCTTGGAGCGTTTAGATCTCAGGGAAAACAGACTAACGGATCCTACGGAGATCGCTCGACTGACAGGAATCCCGGAGATGCAAGAAATATACGTCTACAAGAACCCCTTCTGCAGAACTCACTCTAATTACCGCGTCATCATATTCAATCTCTTCCGGAGTTTTCCGGGCTACACGGAGGACATCATCATTGATTCGTCTGGGCCTGGCTACAGCGAGCGCAAGCAACTTGTTGACCGCGTCCCGGAGAATGCGAAGCCTCCAGTTACCAAACCAAAACCAGTCGATGATGTTTTTACAGAGGCGGGGCCAGAGCCAGTTCGGGCCCCGGTTTCGTATAACCCGAATGAGGAGCGCAAGGCCACTGTAAATGGCCCGCAGAACGTGAAACCAGAACGTGTGGTTGGATCAGTCAAGAAACGGAAGGGCCCGAAGAGGCGGATAGTAGAGCTTTCACAGAATGACCCTACACATCAACGGACAGACTCTGCTATGATGCCACCACCACCCGTACCTCCAAAAGCACAATCAGCAGACAGCACGTACGGAGGCAGCCCAGAAGCAACTCCCGTCCGCAAGACACTCGCGCCTGCTGCGCCGATTTCGGATAGCCACCAGCTCCCTCACATTGATACCACGATTACCTCGGCATCGCTCGGTGCGGAGCTGGACTTCAGTTCTATGGTGCCTGGAGAAGCTGGTGTCAACGGCGACCTCTACAAGAAGAAGATTGAGGCGCTGCGTAATGATTTCGGCAACAGTTGGTTGAGTGCGCTGAGTGACGAGGCCTACCAAGCAAAGCCCGCGTTCCAGGATCGCGTGAGTCCTCCGCTGCGGCCCACCGTCGCATCGTCACGAGCGCCAAGCCAGAGCATTGCGTCTGGGGGCAGAACCCTGGGTTAAAAAGTCGTGTTTCGATTGCTTTCTTTGAGGCTGCATTAAACATCGGCATATTGACGACGAGGTCACTTTTCATGACCGGCATGATTTTCTCTCCGCTTCAGTTCGAATAGGGCTTACGAGTACAACGTAATTTGTAGCATACGAAGCCGGCGTTCTAGGGATTTCAAAGGGGTGGTGGGACTTTCCAGATATCCAGTGGTTTGTTTATTGTCGTTGGTTTCGAGCATTTGCATGGCGGACGCCTTGAGGGCTCCGCACTCCGTAGTGTTTCCTTGCTCTCGCTCATAGTTGATTGTATATTATGGGACGGCTGGTGTTGTTCACGCGATTGGGAGACAGGCCTAGTTACAACGTAGTATAGAGGGAGGCAGGGCAGTCTTTTCGGTAGCATATCGAGGGGAAGCGCGCAGACGAGAACCGAACCAAATGGATGTCACTTTTCGTATACGAGCGAGTACGGCCCAGCGTTGCCACAAACGGTGCCAGCGTCGGCGTCGGTGTCGATGTCGATCAGCGCGCTCTTTGATCTGCGATCTTACGAGCACGTGACATAGCGATCGGGAGGGCGGAGGAGCACAATGGGCGGCGGAGGCTCGCCGGCGGTTGGCGGGTGCGCGGCAGGACATTCAGGCCACAGTGCAGGTCGTACGCCTGGACTGCACAGTAGAGGTCGATGCAGCGGGCAGATGGGCGTGGGGAGCTGGCGGCGGTTGGTCAGCGCGGGCGCGGGTGCGGACTTTTGTCTGCGCTGCGAGGGGCCCACGGCGCTGCCTGGCTGGGCCTCTGTTCAGCTGGCTAGCGGAGAGGAGCCTTCAGGGACGCGTGGAAGCGGCAGAGGGGCAGTACCGCGGCGTACACAGTAAACAATAGTAGCTGCACACGCACACCCCTTTGGACGCCAAAAGCGAGCGCCCGCAGCGTCCAGAGCGGGTGCGAGCGCGGGCGCACTGGGCGCTCTAGCAGCGTGCAGCGCACCGCACGGCAGGCTCTGCTGCTGTGCCCTCGCGGCCAGGCCTGTGATGCTTAGCGTTTGATTGATGGAGGCCCTAAACCGCGTTGGGGCGACGTGGGCTGTGGGTGGATGCGACGGTTTTGGCCGCCCTCCTCCTCCTCGACACAACGCCTGCTCTCCGTCACTCGTCTCCGTAGCCCTGGACGCTCCTCTCTGCAGCGCGCTCGCCGGCTGAAACGCATTCCTCTCGTACGGACGATCTGCAATTTGCGGCCAGAGACCGTGCATTCCTGCCCGTTCCTAAACGAGAGAAGGCTCACTTTGAAACCGACAAACTTCACGTCTGTCAACGCCCGACCTCCACGCCCATCAGCCTCACCACACTCTGCGCTGCTTTCCCCAGCACCACCCCGCCCTCTCTGCTCGTCCACAGACCGATTCTCTCCCACGCCGTCCTTTGTGCGACGGCCACGTCCTGCTGCAGCCGCGACCCAGCTTGGCGGTGAATACGACACGCTCGACCGAGCCACGGCCTCCAACAACAGCCTCCTGTAGACGCTGACAGCCCAGCACCAAGTGCCTCCCGCGACCTGCGCCGCACCGCACACCCGTCCGTCTGCCGCCGCCGACTGCTCGCACGCTTATCGTCTCCGTGCGAAGTCGCGTGATTCCGGCATCGCCACAGGGCGACTTCTTGAGGGGCTCCGAGCCAGAACGCGCACTGCCAACCCAGTTTGCACTGAAGCGCCGCTCATAGCATCGTCGTCTGCCGGCGTCGGGGGTTCTAGGGCCATCGGTAAGTTTTTTTTCCGCGAGTCCCAGCTTCCGCCACGCTCTGCACCCTTCTCCTCCCAACCACGCGCAATTTGCGGCTGTCGCACACCCACAGCAACCCGTCTCGCTGATCCGTTGCTTGAGAAAGACCAGGGCTTCGCATCACCTTCATCTCTCTCCGAACCGGCGCGTCCTCGCCTCCTCTGACCGCCAACCCCACCTCCCCACCTCCCTTCTTCGAACACGCGGCTGCCTGCGGCGACTGCCCGACATGGCGGAACAAGAGGTGGATTTGGATTCCATCATAGACAGACTCTTGGAAGTGCGGGGCAGCCGGCCCGGCAAGCAGGTCCAGCTGCTCGAGACCGAGATTCGCTACCTGTGCACCAAGGCCCGTGAGATCTTCATCTCTCAGCCCATTCTGCTGGAACTCGAGGCGCCGATCAAGGTACGCCCGCATTACAGCGAACAATAGGATTGTTCTGGAGGCATGAGCTGGAGTGGGCCACGCTAACGCTGTTGCTAGATCTGCGGCGATATCCACGGCCAGTACTATGATCTCCTGCGTCTGTTTGAGTATGGCGGCTTCCCCCCGGAGGCCAACTACCTCTTTCTTGGCGATTACGTAGACCGTGGCAAGCAGTCTTTGGAGACTATCTGCCTGCTCCTCGCGTACAAGATCAAGTACCCAGAAAACTTCTTCATCCTCCGCGGAAACCACGAGTGCGCTTCCATCAACAGGATCTACGGTTTCTACGACGAGTGCAAACGGAGGTACAACATCAAACTATGGAAGACGTTCACTGACTGCTTCAATTGCCTGCCAATTGCTGCTATCATCGATGAGAAGATATTCACGATGCACGGAGGCTTGAGTCCGGACCTGAACTCCATGGAGCAGATCCGCCGCGTCATGAGACCCACTGACGTACGTCCTTTCCGCCCACGGGCCCGCGACGCGGGATGAGTGCAGAAACGGTTTGCTGACCAATGTAGATTCCTGACTGCGGATTGCTTTGCGACCTCCTGTGGTCTGATCCTGACAAGGACATCACCGGCTGGAGCGAAAACGACAGAGGTGTCTCGTTCACATTCGGGCCTGACGTCGTCTCGCGATTCTTGCAGAAGCACGACATGGATCTCATCTGCCGTGCACACCAGGTCGTTGAGGATGGGTACGAATTCTTTTCCAAGCGGCAGCTGGTCACGCTCTTCAGCGCGCCCAACTACTGCGGCGAGTTTGACAATGCCGGTGCTATGATGAGCGTCGACGAGAGCCTACTGTGTTCCTTCCAGGTATGCCTAGAAAGCCCTTTCAACCAACCTATCCAAAGAGTGACATCGTCTGACCGTCGCTTTGCAGATCCTGAAACCAGCCGAGAAGAAGCAAAAGTACGTCAGCAATCTGGGCTCAGCCAAACCCGTCACTCCTCGAAGCAGCAAGAAGTAGATTGAAGATGCCTATGAACGATTTACCGATATTTTCCGTGTAGCAGGTTCGGTCGGAGATAAAGAATTTACCATCGCCTCATGATCACACGCGCCCTCGTCGACGACCGGAAATGGCCTGTATCCTTTATGAGCTACTTGCTATGTCGAACCTCGAAAGATGGAGCAATCGAACGGAGACTGTTACACCGAATTTTACCGCCCTCGGCCTACATCGAACGGTCGCTTTCGTACTGATCCTGAGAAGCCCCAAGTTCCACCATGAGAAAAAAATATACGGCATTCCTTTGCGTCGACTCGCCGGCGGAGAGACAAAAAGGGAAAACCTAGAAGGGCATATACTTCGATTGGTGTTTACTCGGGCATGGATGCATGGACAATGAAGCTACGGATTCAAAACGCTGGGGCCTCAATACATGCAGTTTCTCCTTTCTCTTAGCGCCACGTGGGTGTTTCGGCTCCATCTACCTGCGAAGCGAGTCATACGGATTTTGTCTTCTTTTTTGGGCTCGTCGACGAAATGCACGCGTCGATCCATGTGTTTCTCTACAGCTAATCGGTCAAATCGTCATGCGGTCATCATAAATTAGGCTTGGTAGGGGCAAGAACAGGCGATGGAGGGTGAGATACTTGCGGCACAGGAGTTACGTGGAGTGTGTAGTGGGATGGCCGCGGGGAAGGCGAGACATTCTTACTGGGCTGCTGCTCGTCTTGTTTTCTCCCGCATCGGCGTCCTGACTCTCGCGGCTAGTTCTCCTGGCGACTCCCCAAATTTCCCTTTCTTTCCAGACACTGCTGTATTTCTGATTGCTTTTACTCTTTCTCACTTTATCCTTGTTCTGCTGTTGCTGATAGTTTTTCTCGCTTACTTTGGTGTGTGTATGCTCTGAGCTGAGTGGGTAGGTGGACATGATCGATGCGTTCTCTGCCAAGGGGGGGGTTTCCTTTTCGCATGGGAAAATACAAAGCAGTTCCTGAAAAGAAACGCGTCCACGGAAGCTCTCGGTCCAATTGGTCGCCTTTCGTGATCGTACACTGCAGGACGGCGGATAATCCTTTATGGGCCCGCGTGACCGTCTGCAAACTGTACCTCTGCTGTTTGCTTCCTGAATTCGTTTTGCGGGAGCCGAAAAACCCCAATCATTGCTCTCGGACGCCTGCGTACTAGCCGGGATGCAAGTCATCCCTATCCACCTGCCTTATCAAAACCCAACTAGTTCTTCTCGGGCCGATCCTCCTTGACCGGTCTTTGACTGAGTTGTGGCCAATCTTTCATTCCTTGCTGATGAAAGTGTGTAACACAGCTACGCTTCGGCTTGCTTACACATACTTAGAGCGCATTGATGATCACTAAGGGCACTACAGAGAACTCATGGGAGCCAGCATCATTGCTGTCTGGCAAAGTCACGTTTCATGATAGAAGATGACCAGGGCTTACACTCGTTTTAGACCAACGTTTGAAAAATTGATATCTTATTGTCGATGACTCAAGCTTAAACCACTGCGTCACTTCAAGGTCCAAACGGTACTATCATCGCTTACGTCTTGCCAATCACCGTGTTGGGGATGTTTGTATGGACGGATGCCACTCCACAATTTTCGGCATTCCTGCCTTGAACCAGGCTGGTGCGAACCGAGGTATCAAAATGGTGCTTGCAGAAGTTTGGTGATGTCCTTGGTCGCGCAGGGCAACGATAATAAGGATGAGCTATGCCCCCTACCTTCCCGCAAGCCTCCTTGATGCAGAAGACCACCTTGCGAACAGCGTCAGCAATGATGTGTAAGAACTCGGGCTGAGCGCGCACGCCGGATGTGCACGCCACGCGTGACGTGCAGATGGGCCGTGACGTTGGTTCCCGGTCAGAATCCAGTGCGGAGGCGCGTCTGAGCTTCGATGATTGCGATCTCTGGGAGGGGAAAGGAACTCGCCATTGGGTGATGGATTTACTAACTTACCGCAGTAGACTCTCACTTGCCACTCTTCTCTCTTTTTTTCCTTTCCTACCAATAAGAGTGCGATAGAACTTCCAAATCTGCAGCCGGACAGTCTTGGATTCTGCAAAGTTTCGGCATTTATGGTGACACTCACCGGTGCTCCTCAGAAGAATGCAGTGCTTACGGAATTTGGTGTAGCATATCCGCGCTAACGAGCAATGCTTATCCAAGCCTTTGTACTGCTCATCGCCCCCTATCGAAAAGCTGGCTTCCGGAAGACCAGTGTACACATGGTAGCACTTAGGCATTATAGCCAGGACGTGGATCTTTCCTCCAAAGAAATCCTTCCAGTTGATTCTTTGAGCTCATTAACTAGGCGAAAGGAAGAAGCATCTATTTAGCATGGCTGAAGCCCCTTTCAAACACGGAACCAATATTCCTGGACATCGCGGCATGATATCTCGGGAGATGCGTGCCCATTAAGTATATACCATATCGAAAAGCAGGTGAAGCAAGCTGATCAGCGATACGGATAGGATATCTGAGCCCCAATGAATCCGTATCCTATGATCAACAGCTCTCGACTATGATCTCATGTCCCCGAGGATCGTGCCTGTAAGCGAGCATGGCTGTGCTGTGAAAATGTTAGATCACGAAAAGTATAGAAGGGGGTGCTGTCGTGGGTTATTCTCGCGGGATACAAGCGGTATGTCTGCAGTATCGGTTTGTATGAATTTAGAGTAGACAGCTCGGGAGAGCCGATTGAAATAAGGGTGAGAAACTGTATTGGCGAAGGATTCCCAGCGCATTTGAGCACGGCGAGTGATGGGATCGTGTTTTTCTACGCACGACAAATTTTGCCCCTTTCAACCACAGCACGGGTTCTTCAATCAATACGCAGCAGAGATCTAATGCCGACGTGCAGTTGTCCTGGACCAGGCGTGCGTCAGATCTGCCCTTCCGAAGTGTCATTAGACGTATTCAGCCGTGCTTTCTACGGCGGCAAAGTGTATGCGAAAGGAATGATATTTGGAAAAGTGATATTCAGGGATCATGGTAGATGCGGCAGATGTTGGTTTGTATGGACGGTGCGAAGGACCAAGAAATGCACCAAAGCGGAAACAAGCTATGATGCAGTCAGGGCCCAGGACATGAGGGGCCCCTGCGCCGTTGACCCTGAAGCTCGGGGGGATCTGCACGGCCGAAGCGGACCGCGAAGGCCGGAGCCAGAGCCCAGAGACCATTTGACTAGGTAAAGAGAGCGCTTGCGCAAATTCCATGTGCGAGGTGCGACAGACTGGGAGAAATGACGGTGCAGGCTGGAGCGGCCCCCACCTGGGCTCGAGCGACGGAAGATTTCGAAGCGGGCGGCTGGAACCGTGAGGCTGTGTGTAGAGGCGGCTTGCCTGAGGCACAAGCAGTGCAGCAAACACCAGGCTCCATTTCAGCCATGTAGTGTCTGCCTGCAGCGGGTGATGGGATGCTTGTGATCAGCCTCGCTGCAGCCTTGCGCCCTTCTGAGGCTGGACAACGCGAGCTGCGCGGCACAGCCTGGAGGTCGACGGTGCAGCAAACATGCACTTGCACAGGCGGATACTGGGCGGCATCAGCATCAGCATGTTCTCAAAGGCGCTGGAGGATTCTGGAAACGGAGGGGTCTGGGGAAAGCATGCGGCTCTTGAGGGTTGGAGTGCAGCAGTTGCCCATGGGAGAGGCGGCAAGCTAGGCGGTCGAGGCGACTAGCCGCTTTCGTGCTTGTGCGCACGTGCCACTTGCAGTCCCGAGCTCTATCCAGAAGGTTCGGTGATGCTGGCGCGCTGAGTTTAAGAACAGAAGCTGCACGCCAAACTCCTCCCTCTCCACAACACAAATCTGCTGCATTCACGCGTTGCATCTTCTTGCACGTTCTGAATCCCCATCCTCTTCGGCTTTTCCTTTTTTCTAGACTTTATACCCCTTGCATAGTAAGTCTGCCCGCCCTCCACTCCCATCAGCCTCGTCTATTCGGCTGTCCTGCCACCCTCTGCGCTCCCACGCCATTGCGTGCTGCTGAAGCGTTCAGAGCTGGCTAGGATCTTCGCCTAACCTTCAGCTGCCTCATGTGCTTCTCTCACCTCACTGTGACGCGATTGCTGACAATATCGGTTCTACAGGACCTCACCTACCATCCACCTTAACCGTCACCATGCCTGAGACGTTCGAGTTCCAGGCTGAGATCTCTCAGCTGCTCGGCCTCATCATCAACACCGTCTACTCGAATAAGGAGATTTTCCTGCGAGAACTTATCTCCAACTGCTCCGATGCGCTCGACAAGATCCGCTATGAGGCTCTGTCAGACCCCAGCAAGCTCGACAGCGGCAAGGACCTTCGCATCGATATCATCCCCAACAAGGAGGCTAAGACCCTCACCATCCGTGATACCGGTATTGGTATGACCAAGGCTGTAAGTATCTTCGCACAATTTACTCTGGCGTAAGGCAGCTGCTAACTCTGCCTTTAGGATCTCGTCAACAACCTCGGTACCATTGCCCGCTCTGGCACCAAGCAGTTCATGGAGGCTTTGTCTGCCGGTGCCGACGTGTCCATGATCGGCCAGTTCGGTGTCGGTTTCTACTCTGCCTATCTCGTCGCCGACAAGGTCACCGTCGTCTCCAAGCACAACGACGATGAACAGTACGTTTGGGAGTCGAGCGCCGGCGGCACCTTCACCATCACTCAGGACACCGAGGGCGAGCAGCTTGGCCGTGGCACCAAGATCATCCTCCACCTCAAGGAGGAGCAGACTGACTACTTGAACGAGAGCAGAATCAAGGAGGTTGTCAAGAAGCACTCCGAGTTCATTTCCTACCCCATCTACCTCCACGTCCTCAAGGAGACCGAGAAGGAGGTCCCTGATGAGGATGCTGAGGAGGAAAAGAAGGAGGGTGAGGATGACAACAAGCCCAAGGTCGAGGAGGTCGACGAGGAGGAAGAAGAGAAGAAGAAGAAGACCAAGAAGATTAAGGAGTCCAAGATTGAAGAGGAGGAGCTCAACAAGACCAAGCCCATCTGGACCAGAAACCCTCAGGACATCTCTCAGGAAGAGTACGCTTCCTTCTACAAGTCGTTGTCTAACGATTGGGAGGATCACCTTGCCGTCAAGCATTTCTCCGTCGAGGGTCAACTCGAGTTCCGCGCCATCCTCTTCGTCCCCAAGCGTGCTCCTTTCGACCTCTTCGAGACCAAGAAGACCAAGAACAACATCAAGCTGTACGTCCGCCGCGTCTTCATCACTGACGACGCCACCGACCTCATCCCCGAGTGGCTCGGCTTCATCAAGGGCGTTGTCGACTCCGAAGACCTGCCTCTTAACCTTTCTCGTGAGACGCTCCAGCAGAACAAGATCATGAAGGTTATTCGCAAGAACGTCGTTAAGAAGACTCTCGAGCTCTTCAACGAAATTGCCGAGGACCGTGAGCAATTCGACAAGTTCTACAGTGCTTTCAGCAAGAACATCAAGCTTGGCATCCACGAGGATGCCCAGAACCGCCAGGCTCTGGCCAAGCTCCTCCGCTTCCACTCTACCAAGTCTGGTGACGAGACTACCTCGCTCACTGACTACATCACTCGCATGCCCGAGCATCAGAAGCAGATTTACTACATCACTGGCGAGTCACTCAAGGCTGTACAGAAATCGCCTTTCCTGGACATTCTCAAGGAGAAGAACTTTGAGGTCCTCTTCCTCGTCGACCCCATTGATGAGTACGCCATGACCCAGCTCAAGGAGTTCGATGGTAAGAAGCTTGTCGACATTACCAAGGACTTCGAACTCGAGGAGACCGAGGAGGAGAAGAAGGCTCGCGAGGCCGAGGAGAAGGAGTACGAGCCCCTTGCCAAGGCTCTCAAGAATGTCCTCGGCGACAAGGTCGAGAAAGTCGTCGTCTCCCACAAGCTCATTGGTTCTCCTTGTGCCATCCGTACCGGTCAGTTTGGCTGGTCCGCCAACATGGAGCGTATCATGAAGGCCCAGGCCCTTCGCGATACCTCCATGTCTAGCTACATGAGCTCTAAGAAGACTTTTGAGATCTCGCCCAAGAGTCCTATTATCAAGGAGCTCAAGCGCAAGGTTGAGACTGATGGCGAGGAGGATCGCACCGTCAAGTCCATTGCTCAGCTGCTCTTCGAGACCTCCCTGCTGGTCTCTGGCTTCACCATTGAGGAGCCCGTCCAGTTTGCCGAGCGCATCCACAAGCTCGTCTCCCTTGGCCTCAACGTCGACGAGACCGTCGAGACCTCTGAGGAGAAGGCTACGGAGGAGACTTCTGCGGAGGCCACTGGCGAGAGCGCCATGGAGGAGGTTGATTAGATGACGCCACATTAGTCTTCTAGTTAGCGTTTCTTCTTTCACGCTTTACGGGTTTCTATTTCCGACTTCTTTTTTTTTTTTTTCCTGCTGAACGGCATTGGGCATGAGCATCAGAATCTGACTAGCGGAGTTTGTGGTGGGACAGTGGATCAATGGCTCGGTTAACGACTTTTGTACTTCTATACCTGCTATCTTAACCTAGTGGGTCGTAGTGATGAGATAAAAAAAGTCATGAGATTTTCACTTCATCCCTTGTGTCTCGTTGATACTTGGTGCATGTATGAGGATTATAGAATCAACAAGGTATGTAATGTCTTTTCTATAGTCACTTCGACGTTCTGATGATCCAGATGCAAGCGCTTCCGAGCGATAGCTATGTGGATTGCATTTTCTCTTTCTAACCCTAATTCCCTTCTGAAACACGTCTCTCGGCAGCAATGGCGCAGAACATCGTAGTAGGGGGCCTATGCTAATTTTGAGGCTATTATAGCTCCTATTTTAGTTCCTCCCATTTTCATCATACTCTTATAGCATGGTAAGCACAATCCATCTTCCAGCTGTGACTTCTCATCGTCGTCCCTCCATTCCTTCCAATGATGATTTAGCGATTCCCCTTCCGATCAAGAATGCGGAGAACCAGCTATTCGTACCAATTCTTTTTTTCTCTGATATGATCTCATTCTGAAATAATCAATTTCCGCGAATGTCGGAACATTTTTGGCTGACCTATATTGATAGGTCACATTGTACAACCTTGTTCTTCATAAAGGAGGAGTGGAATCGGTAAGGTTGAAGTGATTTTCTTCTATGGCACTTTCATAGCTTTCATAGCATGATGATCAACTCTCAAGATTTCTCTTTCCGAGCTCTTCGTGCGGATTAAGGAGATCAAGGGTAGTGGACTGAAGGAACGGCCCAAGATGAACTCAACAAGATTACTGCACGCGACAATGACAAACTCTTAGGCTAACGCATGTTTTGATTGAGTTTGCAGGGGTAATGGGACGAGGTGCACGATCTCAATGATTTCAAATGAGCAGTAAGCTGGACTAGTTCACCATATGAAGCTTTACCCTATAAATCTAATTTTCATCGGGTTCGTCTTACACTCTTATTGCTTCAGTATTCCTCGTAACTACTGCTCTTAAACTATAAGGCCCTAGTGTTCAGTACTACGACAGATATCGCGACTGCCCAAACAACAGTCATTCAGCTTGCCAACGCGTCCCTGTGGCTAAGGACAGCCACGACAGCCACTGGCCCCGGCCTGCCGTTTACATGGCGTGCGGTTAGTGTCAAATGAACGTCGAGCTGAAGATACGCCGCAAAGGTAACGCACACTCTGCGAGGCAGATTTTAATTTAGCCTTGTTAACAAGCGCGGCCTCTCAGTGGCTTGCCATGGCCGATGAACTGCTCATCTGCCATGTCAGCCACTAACTCGCCAGTGAGTAAGTGCACTGTGATCATCAAAACTAGCGGCCCGTCCCGTTACCTCCCCTGTTTTCTGTCTCTTTTGAGCTTTGTCAGAGCCGCACTACCTCGAGATGCATCCGTCAAATGATTTTCACTTGACCATCTTTGAATGCGTACAAGCTTGCTCTGATACTATCTCCACCATCCACGTACTCCGAAGGCTAACTCCACGCTTTGCAAGAAAGGAGGGAAAATATTTACTTATACACTCTGGTCGCCCTATTCCAGGATGTGTCTTTGCCTGATGCTTTGGGTGGTCAGCAAACAAGGCTTCACTGATGCCTCAAAAGAAGGTTGCCTTCAATCGACCTTCTTCCAAATATGTGTTTGGCGGTGTTGGCTCAGACCAAGGTGGCAGTCAATGATAATGGCCCTACAATCCCATTCCCAGGCTGTGCATTGGGCATTGGAGGTAAGTCGCTCGTCGAAAAAGTTAATAAGTTGGGGCAGTCCACTCAATCGCCTTAGAGGCCTGACAACGCGCCTCTTACTTGCTACCAGTCACACAGCCTTACGCAAATCTTCAGCCTTGTTGGGACTATTCCCTGTACCGAAGTCTCCGGTACATCTACCTTGCCCCTCACAGCTTAACGATATGTCACGTCGGGACAATACTGCTGTGTTAAATTGTGCTACTACGACTGCTGCCAGGCGGAAAGATCTCGATCCTGAAAGTACGTCCCCATTGACCTAAATCGAGGTGAAGATACGTAAAAGGTACAGACAAGCAATGCTCACGTTCAATCCAGAATATCTGCTTATTCCCACCAGGAATTGGGAGAGCTTCTGGGTAGCTGGTAGAGTACGCAATTCATTTCTGAGGTTTCCGAAGTCGGGTCTTTTAACTTCCTCCTAGATCATTCAGGTTTTGCTGCCGAGACAGTCCAAAGATGGGAAGAAACGCTTGAGCAGGGAGCAGACCCCGCACACATTCCGCAGACTGGTGATCCTGGAACCCGATACACTAAGATCAACATGCTTGTGAATTTCCTAGTTCTTCTCATGTCTAATAGAGCTGGCTAATATCATCAGGAAAATCAAGACGTATGAAAAAAAGGCCACCATGCGCGCTGATATCCAGAGCAACCAACATGAGCGTGCAGTGATGTACACAGGCATAGGATGTCCCAAATTGTTGAGCGGAGAGATTGGCCTACAAGAGCCCATCCGGGCAGACGCAGAGAGTCAAGAAACATTGCTCTCTTCCTTTGCCCGCATCAACTAGGGGCAGACGGTCGAGCTCGAGCACACCGGGAAAGTTTATATTGTCGGAAAGGTCACCGAAACTTGCATTCCGGTGCTTCAGCGCACGTACGACATCGTCAACGGCCGTGCATCCGTGCCGGATGTGGCAGATGCAACAGCAACGTCCGCGACCGAAGTCTCAAATTCCAAGGACATGCCCACATCTGAAACGAAGGGCCGTTCCGGGCCGGATACAGTCAGCACTTACATAAAAGGTGCGCTAGGCCCTGGAAATGATGCTGTGGACCAGCCATATTCTTCCTACGAGCCCGACGACCCTCCTTCTTATGAAAACATCTTTCCGGGCCGCCCTCAGCGCTTGATTCCACCCCGAAAAGCAGATGGGTATCCCACTGTGAGATAAAAGCCTCTTCTTTGCCCTCTCACTTCCTGCTTCGGTTCTGTCGGTGCGGACGTAGCAGCTCTCTATCTCCATCTTTCACCTTGGTATCTGATCCCGGTTCTGTTCCCTTGCTTCCTTTTGGCCCTTCGTATAGGAAACATAGAGCGGCTCTGAGGGCGTACCGATTCGTCAGCTCATTGTGGTGCTACGAGGTGGCGTTGGTCATTTTGTCAGCATTTCATCCCCACCTTTCATGTTGACCTTCCCTTCTAATCTGAATTCGCTTTGATGCCAGTCTTTGACTGTTCTTATTTTACTTGCATACTTTCATTACTTGAAGTTCTCTTTTTCTGTATGAGTATCACTAGATGGGGGACATTTTTTTTTTTAAAAAAAAGGAAATAAGAGAAAAATGTTCGTAGAAGATGTATTAACTGTTTTAACGTTACTTTTTACCGAGTTGTTACGCGTTTTTCCCTGCCTCAATCGTTCTCATTTTCGTAGTCAACTAAGTTTCTCGTATGAGCCTCTGAGTGTATAATGCCATAACCAGAAGGCAGGCTCCTGAACTGGGTTGCTTCTGCCTTCTGCAGAATTTTGTGAAAGCTGAAAAGTGACTAACGGTCGAGATACTTGATCTGCGGCTTCTCTTTGCGAGTACTGAACGTAAGTCGCTATAGCTAATCTGCCGGTAAATATAGCATTCTAAGAAGACACATTACGAGTGAACGACAACGATAGGCTAGTAAGCACGTTCTTACGATCATCACCCGTGAGATCAGCGCGGGTGTCCAGAGCCTCTTTCTTTTCATATTGCTCAGATGTGCTAGATAAGCCTACAGAAGGACAGGATCAATCCACAGCCTTGACTGCGGTATCAATGAATCCGCCCGACACGGCACAATTCTTCTGGCCGTTCAGGCACCTTAGGTCGGCCAAACTTATGCGAGCAGCACTCACCCTGTCTTTCGCACACGCTCTTTCCCACCCTTCGACAGTACCTGCATCAGATACCCCTGTCAAGGAAGCTGGAAGTCGTGGGCGTTCGGCTCGCCTATCCCGACCTCGACCGTCTTTTACCGATAGCGCGATGGTATCCGGACCTGGCCGAGTATGCATTAGCGGCCTTTTCGGTTTGCATGGAGTGCGCCATAGGATGGCTAGTGCAGGGGCAGGCAGGAACCTTCGCTACCCCCCAACAATCTCCCAGAGGCGAGACAATCCTTCTTGTTGTACAACACGTACTCGTCAACTGTTGATGCAGGCTTCGGGCCGAGCACATACCGGATCAGGCTCCATTTGCCGAATGCCAATTAGCGGCGACGCTGCATCTGCGCCAACGTTTCCTGTCAACCTGACGAGTGAAAGGGCAAGCAGAACCAGAGGTTGAATCACGATCCGTAGGACGCATTCGAGAGGGGAGAGAGCGACAATACACTGTTGTGGCTCGATTGGCACGATGAGGGTCCTTTGCGGTGGCCTCGGATGTATTGGCGGGGGCGTCAGAAGGCTCCAGCTGCTACTCGGTTCGAGAGATAAAGGAGCACGGCCCATCGTGCAGTGGCGCAGTCAGCCCGGTCCACGCCTCGCGTGTCCGTGCTCCGTGGAAAGAGCTGCAGTCTGGCAGCGGGCGGCGGGCGGCGGGCCGCACGGAGTACAGGCCTGCGGGCAGATGAAAAGGAGCCATGATCAGAAGGTCAAAGCGAGCGGATGGTCGGAAAGGAAGATGCCGTCAGAATTCCGGATGGTGTAAATGGCACGGTTTGGTTATTCTTTTAAGGAAAAGAAAAACATCGGGCTTATTCTCTGAATCGGAGTGTGGACTGTCCTGGCTTCTCCGGTCCACTCTAAAGGGTTCGGAAAAAACGAGAGCAGTAAGGCTTGTGATGTTCTGCGTAGATTATAGAGAGGGTGAGATTTATTGTACGAGAATGATGAAAGTTACGGAGGTCATATCTAAGTCTCTGGTACCATCCTCGCTATGGCTACCTGGTACGCTGTCTATCATGGGTATCGTCTGCTCTATCGAATGGGTCCTGCCGCTCTTTTTGTTTAAGATTCTGAAAAGACATTAAAGAAATAAGTAAAACAACGCTACTAAATAAAGATAGAGAAATTGGGGAAAAGGAGAAAAATTCGAAGAATCTGAAGAAAGGCGTAAAGGGCATCGCCTTCATTCAAACCCACAAAAGGAAGCTATCTCAAAACAATTCGCTCGTCTTTTATCCTTCGTGCCACCTCGAACTTCCCAGGTTGCTCATTCAAACGTGTTAATGACCTATGCAGGCCGTTCACATGGTCGCATCCCGGCGCCATTGAGTCCTTAGCGCACACGGCGGCGAAGTCGAGGGTAGGGTAGCCGCAACGCTGAGGCCGGCGCTCGCATATGCGAACCGTGATGAGGATGGTGGCAGCACTAAGAACCAGCAAAGCGCTCGCGAAGGCAACGAACAACCATCGTGAAACCTTGCCAGCGACAACCTGATATGACATTATTGCTATGCTTATATTCGTGTACATGTCTTCCGCAAGGCCTTCGCGTGGTGTTTTGAGTTCCCAAATAGGTGGGCCTGGCGAGAAGTAATTGGCTTGAAAGTAGTCCAGCGGAACCGACATAGCCTTACGGATGGCCTTGAGAGATATCTTTTTCGCAACTTCACTGTCGCTGATCGGGAGAGCGGTTACGGCGTAGATTGCTAGTGCTGAATTGTCGCCTTTCATTTCGGTGCTTGTGTTGAACCCAGGGACCACAGCGGACAGTGCAAGCATGTAGTCTTGAAGCGGAATCTTGAATTGTGTCGGCTCCGACAAGTCTGTGATGGAGAGGATGGAGAAATTTGTCCGCGAGTAGTTGACGGTGGCGAAACGGCGGTAAATGAACATAGATGTTGCCAGTTCCAGTTCGTCGGTCCAGGAAGTGGTATCAAGGCAGCTGCTGTTTTGTTGCAGGGACAGCGGGCAGTAGGCGGAGCCTGGTAATTAAGTCAGAAGATGTATGGGGTGAGGAGAAGTAAGAGCTTTTACCAAATAGAAGTTCCTGGTCTGAACCAACAGCGGAGCACCAATACGCAGCAGCACTTGCACCTCCAATCAGATGACAGTTGCCATCATCATGAAGAGTCTTGAGATTGTGCACTTTGCCATACTCGACATGGTATCCCTTCACACTAGGCACCACGTATGCTTTCGAATCAGGGTAATTCTCAAGATCGTCGGCTTGAGGCGATACTGAATTGAACCCGCCGGCCATAAAGTAGGATTCATCACAAGGTATCCACTTTGAAGACCCTTCAGAGGCCGTGCAGTGGCCTTTGCCTGGACCAAGTGGTTCGAGGGATTGCACTTCACGGTCTGACCATTCAGGGTTGCCCATTTGGACCAGTAGGGCAGTGGTAGAAACGTTCGTAAGCTGTGAGATATAGGAAGCGTTGAAGTCAGAAAGACCGGCAGCGGCTCGATAAGTATGCTCGGGAAAGAACACTAGCTCGATATTGATGTCGCCTGTAGGCAGTGTCAGAACGTGGCAGATCCACAAGCCAGGGCTTCCTCATACCCATAAGAATAATACCCGGGAGAGGTATTGACAGAATGATTAGGAGTCTAAAGTATACTGGTAAGCATCCGAGGAACCCAGTGGAGATTGTCATGTAGCTTACCGGAAAGCACTCGAGTATTTTTGTTTCCAGTCAGCCGTTGCCAAAAGCCGCAACAGACCCCAAACTCCGGTTCCGGAGTCCAGGCCAACAAAGTGCAGCAAGCTAACACCTCCAGGTCTTGATGCCAGTGCCCATTGCAGATCTTCGACCACAACAATGACGAGGGCGCCAAGAATGACGGCACAGAGTTCGGTAAGGATGCGGAGAACCAGGATAGCATTACTCGACGATGTGGTGAATATTTTCCCCTTCATCAAAGACTTTGCTGAACCGGTGGAGTACAGTGCGGTCAAAATGACCATGATAACAGCGATGAGCAAGAGTAGGAGGGTCCATATTCCGAAGCGGCTGCTTTCTTCTATCCTGCGGCTGTATCGGCGAGCGCGTAGAGGATTCTCGTCGCCAACTTCTGAAGGGTCGATGTTGTTGGTGGCGGTCAGATACGGGCTCGGCGGTGGAGGATAGAGGAAGCTGTGGTCGGGGGCTGGAGAGTCTTCGGCGGGAGCGTGTTTCGACCAGTCGCTCAAGTCGATGGTCTCTAGCTGTGGAGGCCTAAGACCATCCTCGCTTCTTCTAGTGTGTCCGTTGGACCTGTTGAGTCGATCCATGTGGTGACCATGGAGAGCATCTGCGCCCTGCGTCTGCCCCAGAAAGTGCATGTACAAGCGGTCGTCTGTTGAGGCGAGGAAGATATTATCTGCCCCAGACAGGCCCCATCTTTTTGTCATAGTCGAATATTGCTGGGAGGCCCTTGTTTCGCAATACGAGACACAGCGCAGAGTCAGGGAGCCTTACCTGTCGCCTGGCGAGTCATACTAAATATAAGGGAGCAAAGGAGAGAAGACGAGTCATGTATAACGGAAAATACTGAAGATGCTGAGAGGTAGTTATACAAGTCGAATAGCACGATAAGCTGACATTCTGCCTACCATGGCTCGCAGCGAAAGTCTGTATGCGCCGCCAGAGT
This sequence comes from Neoscytalidium dimidiatum, assembly GCA_037367355.1. Taxonomy (NCBI): domain Eukaryota; kingdom Fungi; phylum Ascomycota; class Dothideomycetes; order Botryosphaeriales; family Botryosphaeriaceae; genus Neoscytalidium; species Neoscytalidium dimidiatum. The sequence continues at coordinate 2,380,033 of CM074700.1, read as the reverse complement.
CATCGTATACACCGACCTCTTGCAAATTGCAGAATGGCGCCGTCAGCCGCTCGAGCCCCAATGCATGCACGCCAAGTCCCGGGAGCTTCCACCGTTGCAAAAAGGCCCAGAGATGGGGTTGGCAACGTGTTGAGGGCGATCGTGCCTATATCCGTCCGGCCCTGCAATTAGTAGGCCGCGTCGGTTGGAAAGCGGTGGCTCGGGCGTCTCTTCCAGAACGTCTCAGGACGTGCAGACGCGCACCAAGAAGGATAAAAGGTGTACGTAGCCCGTCCCACGCTGGTCCTGCGCCGCTCGCCCTTCATTGATAGCGAGATGGCTGTGGAGCCAGGACCTCATCCGAAAAGTGTGGTAATCCGATGCCTTAGCATCAAGGCAAGCCGAAATGCTGTCCGGGGGTATCGCGGCGGGTCAGCATCCGACGGATAACTGGCCGAGTTGCATCGGTCAAGCAGCGGCTGTGCACGCCTGAGTGCGGCGCCGAAATGTTGTTTGCTGCTGAAGGCTGTCAGACAACGCCCGAACCTCAGATAGAGCCGCAGATGTGATGATGGTGGAAAAGAGCGAAGACGGTGTGCAGTCAGCGCCCGCCCATAGTCTCACACGCTAACGAAGCGAGCAGCTGACATCATCTGCAATAACCTGGCTGCTAGGCTGCTGCCTTCAGCACGCTGCAGTACTACGTGACTTTACCACTTCTAGCCTCAACATACAGTAGACGATTATGTAGCATTGTTGTCAAAAAGCATCATCCACCTCTGGAGCAAGATTGGACGTGGGTCTCCCTCTCAAAGCCCCATTAACATTACCATCATCACCATCATCATCACCACCACCAAGGCCGCTCTCATTGAGGTGATGACTCGAGGATGAAGCCGGGTTTTATTTGGGATGTTGGTACTTTATGGTCTGTAGATTGAATGCACGCATGTATACTGTCGTCGAGTCAACCGGCAAGCGCCGATCATCAGCGTGACCGGGGATGCGGAGGAGCAAAGCTTATGGACGCTCAGCCCGCCACCAGTAGCCCTACTTCTCTTGGCACAGTCCGCCGACCACGATCTAGAATGGCCGGTAACTCATTCAGCACGGGGCGATGTCTTCATAGCTAGGAGTGATCTCCATTAGTGACTGCCGATGAGCAGACCACCTGGGGAAGATGCTCATGCGCTGTTCGCTTCATAGACCTACCTTCGGTTACCAATATCGCGTCAGGTCAGGCCTTGCACGGGCGCCAGCTCGGTATTCTTTAGTAAGCTGGCACCGGAAACCGTTGCCACATGCAGCATGAAAAAGGGAAAAGCAGAGAACATAACAAATGGATACAAGACATTTCTGACCTGCGAAGGTTTGAGGCGAGGACGTAACGATGTACAGTTAACGCTAGCATTTTGTCCGCAGTGTGCGTCAATTTCCTGACAGGAGTTGTACCGTGGGAGAGGTCAAAAACGCCCACTGCGTGCGCTGGTAGTCGTTGAATGATATTTGTGTTGGCACCGTCTTCAATTCGAAGCAAGTGGTCCAAGGAACAACATGTTCTACAGCTTCTGCATCATACATCCAGTGTAAAGCAAGCCACTCAAGATTTCTGTGATCGATCCTCCCGGAGTGAACACCGCAACGTCATCCGCCGTGAACATAGCTTTACAAAGGAAGCTAGCCGTTCATGAGGCGTGATCCAGAATATTATCTGAGTCTCCTTGATATATAGAGCTGAAGATTAATGATTCTTACGTTTCCCTTACTCTTTCTGATGTCCCAAGGTCAACATCATTCTCCAGGAACACGCTTCCTGCGACTGAGAGATATGCCGGTATGTTGCAAAAACTGAGAAGGATCATAAATGTTGGTGCGCGGCCGTAATTGCGCACAATCTAGAGAAAGTCATGGAGTCGACCACTGACCAGTTTTAGCAGCTTTGTCTAAAGCCGACACCGACGACTTCGACCATGTACAAAACCCCTCAAGAGAGCTCAAATCACACTCGACCTCCTCAGCACCATGCTCCCTATCCGCCGTAACCGCAACCTTCACGGCAATCGCTCCGCCAGCATAACAGCCGATGGCACAGACGAGCTCCCCGGCTCCACCGGCAGCATCCAGACCCCCAAAGCGACCAACAGGATCTCGATCGTAGCAGCCGAGCCCAGCCGGCAGCGGCAGCGGCAGCAGCATCGTCAAGCAGAGCCCAACGGTGCCGCTTGTCCGGGAGCAGCGGGCAACCCCTCGGGAGGGCCGCACCACCAGCATCAGCCGCCGAACTCAAACCTAAATCGACAACAGCCGGGATACGTGGTGCAGTCGCCGAAGGCGATTGAGCTCTCACCGCTCGAGCAGGGATATCCGCCAATACAAGCATCTCCGACGCCATCACTGCCATCGCGAGCACAGAATCTACTCTTCCTACGTTTCTATGGAACGGAGACGACTTTCGCGGGCTTAGAGGACGGGACCGAGCGTTGGCCAGAGATGCAAGAAAAATTGCGTGCTTGAGGAGTCGAGGTTGGCGTGCACATGATGTTGTTGGCCCTGACTTAAGCTTCTTCGGTATGACCCCTTCTGCCGTGCACGCAGCGTTACCAAAGTTGGAACTAGAAGTGCCATCGAAAACGAACCAGCATTCCTCCCATCTTCTTCTTGAAAGATTATGCCCGGTGTTTTGCGCCATCGAAGTTGTATGTCAGCAGGGTTCAGAGAAGTGAGGGTGTAAAGTCTACGTAGGGAGCGGCAGATTGGATGAGTGGCATCGGAAGCTGCAATTGTCAGGACCTGGCTTGAAAACCGGCTTAGTAGGGAAAAGACCGGGTGATAATCACAGGGAATTGAGGTACGGCAAAAGTAAATTGATACGGCGGGGCGGAGCAGTGGCTTGGCTATTACCTGGAACAGCGCTCTGCGGCGCTTAGTGAGAGATCCTCCGTTGCGAGATGTCAGAGAACGAAGCTGTTCCTTTTCCCTTTTTTTGGGGGGGTGCAGAGGTCGCATACTCTTTCGCGTGTAGCTGGGCGCTGTTTATTATTGAACAAAATGTGGCCATCGGCCACTGTTGGACGACATCGAGCGTTGAAAGCCGCTTATATCGGCATCGGATAGCGGCGAAAGCTCGCGTACCTCGACTCTCTAGGGCGGTGACGGTAGGGCAATTCGTAGGGCATTTGGCGCTTTTATTAGGACGAAAGGGCATGCGCAGTTCCTTTTTAGGCAGCTAAGTTGGAATCGCCCCTTCTCTCAACCTTTTTCTGGCTGTTCGGCGACCGAGACAGGGTCGCTGTTGGCTGCTATCACGGCTTCACAACCTTTGCCGATGCGCAACTTCCCTGTTGTGTGAAAAGACTGTCGTGCCATATCGCCAAGCCGAATGACTTTTTGACTTTTCTGCTGTACACAAGTCAGTCCCGAGACGGCGGTGGCGGCGCTAAATGTTCTTTTCCCTAGCCAACTTGCATTGACGAATCAAAAAGAACTCGGAGACACGATTGACATGACGCATCACTCCTTTTCATCTATCCCTGTCTATCAACAGGCGTGAGTCGTGCTCCTAATTGACGGTATCTTGAATGTCCTAAGCCTCCGAGCGCACTTATGAAATGTCGTGATAGAAGAGAGAGAGAGAGCAGTCTTAAGAGCCTAAAGCGGATACAGTCGGGTCAAATCTCGGGGAGGGTGTGAGATTCTGCCTCACGCCGCCACCACGTGCTCGTATCCGAGCACTTCCGCCGCAGCCGCAGGGGTTGGGGAACCCTGAAGCCCACGTGCGTGGGGCCTCGGGTGCGAAAAAGTGGCATGACTGGCAGAAAGGGAGAGGTAGTGCGAAGATACGTGCTTAGATTTGCAAGGGCCGGCCGTCGCTTTTGCAGCAACCTGAACTAGCTCTGTGGAGAAAGAGAAAAAAAAAACATAGCGTGGTATCTGAAACCCCCAAAATGCAGGAAAGCGAGACGGCGCGGAGAGTTAAAGAAAATAAAGAATGGATTGAGCGTTGAGTCGAAGAGACACGGTCAGGTCAGATCAGGTCTGTGCAGTCTCAACAACAAGAGCAAGGAGGCTGAGAGGCGCGCCCGCCGCACGCACATGTTCGTGGAAGAAAGCAGTAAAGCCCAGCGCATAGTCCTGCATCGTTTTTCCTCAAAGCGACATGCGTAATTCAGTCGTGTCGTCCGTCCATCTGTCCATAACGGTGTCTATGATCGAATAATCAAGCAAAAAGGGTCACGCGGTGTGTTCCTGGATTAGGCGTGATCTCTAATTAGGCGTCCTCCTTCTCGCTGCCGCTCTTCTCGTCGACGCTGCTGCTGCGGGTGCGATGCCTGAAGACGGCATCCTGTTCGCTCATGCGACGGGCCAGCGCGCGGTCCAACTTGGCTCCCAAGGCCAGCTTGCTTAGGTTGTCGATCTTGTCGGGCGAGGCGACGTAGCGCTGGGAGGTGAGGCGCTTGTCCTCAAGGCGATCGAGGCCGGCGTTCCATGCCTTGATCTCGGCGGCGCGAGGGTCGATGGAGGAGGTGGTAGAGGGCGCGATGGAGGGAGTGAGGGTGGGTGCGTTGGAGTAGGTGGACAGGCGAGCGGAGTTGCGAGCAGTGCTGGACTGCATGGTGTGTCAGCGTTGGAAGGAGGGAGTTGGTGGCGATGATGGTGGCAACGAGGATGTTGTGGGAGGGTGGGCAGATGGAAGTAGAGTAGTGCATATACGAGAGAGTTTGGCGGGCGGCATGGGTGTGGGGCGGCTTACGTTCAGCATTGGCCGCGAAGACTCGAGAGAGTTGGGCATTGCGAAGGATTCGGAGGCGGCACGACAGGGTGTCTTGAGCGTGGTTCAGGCCGTTGGGCTAGCAGCGATGGACTGGGGGCCGGCGCTTGCGAGGGAGGTGGACAGCGACAGCTGGGCTGATGCTGCTGCCGGTGCTGGTACGGATTCTGTTGTCGCGGAATGCTGCAGAGCGAGAAATGCGATGGGCAGGAAGGCGGCGGAAAGGGAGCTGGGTTGGACAAAAGACGGTCGCGAGGGCGTCCAGGATGTGGGCTCGTCGCGGTGCCGCAGGATCAGCTGTTTCGGGCTCGTCGTGCGTTTGGCGTTTCACGAGGCCGGGCGACCGCGAGCGGATCGGCAAGGGGCAGATCTGTACGGGAAAAGTAGCAGTCTGAGACAGAGCGTTGTGCAGGCGCCGGGCTGCTGGTTGCGCGCGCTCAGAGACCGCAGAGACTGCAGAGACGAGAGATGACGGCGATGCAGCGCGCTGGACGAGCGAGCGGGCGCGGGCGAGCAAGGGATCGTCGGACGGACACACACACACACACACACAGGCGTGGGCGAGTTTGGGGGTGATTGGGGCGGCGCGGCTTTGGTGCTTGGGTGCTTGGGGCGGCAGGGCCTCGAGCAGCGCCGCACAGCCCACCAATGCCCGGCACTCACCACACCCTCAGCACGCAAGGAGGCGTGAAGACAGGCCCAGGGGCGCCGCCTTTGCGAAGCTGATTTGTCGCGCGCAATCTGGCGCCCGCGCGGCACGTGGCGATGACACGAGCTCCCCCGGCCCGCCCTGCCCACCGCTGCAGCCCGCGAACGCTCTCCGCGGTCCAGAGCACGCTCGCCGCCTGCCTCGTCGTCATCCCCACCTCCCATTCGCCGCCGCCTGCGCAATCTGCGCGTGCTGCGCTGCAGCTGCCACGGCGGCTAATCTCTCGTGCGCTGCCGACTCCAATTCCTGCCTCTCGACGCTCGACCGCACTCTGTCTGCGACCGCCATGGCGATCCGTGCTGGAGCGCTCGCGATAGATCTGCGCTCCTTCCGCCGCGAGCCTCTTTTCTCAGTCAAAGCGCCGCAACCGACGTGTGGACGGCCGATCCAAACACAGTACGGTACCCACTCCTGCCCCGCTGACCAAGTCATTGATTGAGCGCTGCCCCCACCCTGCCCAGCTATGCGTTTCTGCTTCCGTGCCCGCTGCCCGCTGCCCGCTGTGACGTCCTTGAGTGCGGAGCCGGTCTGGTCACGTCCGTCTACGATACGCGCCTCCTCGTATTGCCCAAAGGAACGCAGCTACTAATTGAACTGACTACTTGGACTAAGACTCTTATTTCCTGAGAGCTATATTAGCTGCGATAGACTTAGGCTTTCCGATAGAGTATTCCCAACTCGAGATAACCGCTCGCATCCTTGGCTCCATGCAAGACTACCGAACTCTAAACCCCGCCTCTTAGCCCTACGAGACTGCCGCATCGTCGAGTCTGGCGGTGAGAGAATCATTGTTGTGATAGTGCATTGTGCCATGACTCGAAGAATGCGGGGAAGCTATGCTCAATGACTGCTTCTGCCTCAGCTTTGTTCTGTCATGCAAACGAGGTCGAAGTGCCTCGCACCACAAAACACGGAGGCGAACGCACGTAGCAGGAAAGCACAAGGCCAGGCCTGCAAGTATAACAAGAGCCAGCAAGGGTAAGTACAAGCAGCGCAGCGGAAATGATGACATCAAGTCTGGACAGTTGCCTCAACAGCTTATGAGGTGGCCTGGCCATTGCAACAATTTCGATTCGACCTTGAACTGCATCCCCCTCATTGGTGAATTTAGCGGCGGCTGATATAATATGCGTTGAAGCTGTCTTATTATATTCAAGTGTGTAGAAAAGTCTTCCCGGAAGAATCATATCGCTTCTTGGAAACAATGCCAATTCTGCACGCAAACAAGAGGTTACATTAAGTCAGCTGTGGGAAAGCTAGGATTAATTCTGTAGCTTTTCCTTGTGCCCTTGGGTTGATGTTTCAATGGCCTTGATGTTAGGTCTCGTCGTCAACGACAAGACCATCACTATTGGACACATGTTGTCAGTATGCTTCGTCGTTTTAATTCAGTAAAGGAGTGAGTTTTCAGTCATATAGCAATTGGGATGTGCATCTGGTCTTTTCTATTTTAATTCTCGTCAGTGTCTTCTCGAGGGACTCGCATTATCCGATCTTTCAAAAGAAAGAAAAGCCAAAACAGCTCATCAGTGGTGGCCACTATCTGCCTCTGTTGAAGAGGCTTGGTTCGACTGCAACTCTCGAATATGTCACCTAAAAAAAAAAAGAATCGAGATAGTTCAAAACGAGCGTTGTGGTTTGTCTCCAAAAATGCATGCGGCTAGTAGCCGTGCTTGCGATAGATTCATGTCTCCAAGTGAGCGCGTAGGGGCGCGTGAAGGCCGTGTGAGCAACTGCTTCACATGTCAATAGCGCTAGCGCGTCTCTCTAAACATCACCACCACAACTTTCCGCTAGAAGATCTCCATCCATCACATTACCCGCCGCGCCACGCAACATGGATGACGAGCGCTCCCCCAATCCAGCTCGCAATCCTGCTAGGAGTAGGGGTAGCAGCAAGCACAGCAAGGAGTTCCTACTGCTTTTCCGAGACGTCCACATCAACCCGCCAGCGGAGCTGAATAATAATCTTCGCGGAGCGGGCGTGACATCGCCTATGTCGCCCATCACCCCACCGCCGCCCTCGCCTGTTCCGTCTATCAATGTCACGTCGGCAGAGGGAAAGGTAAGCGAATTCTGGATCAAGCAACATTACATTTTTCAAGCTGTATGCGATCAAAGCTGACAAAAACGTCCTATGTATTGTCAGATCTTCGCTAATCCAGACGGCGAGGCTAAGAAAAAGGAAGCTGTGAAGTTGCTCCAAGTGCGAACCCACGCGAAGCTGTTGGCTAAAGAGGGAGCATTGAAGCAGAAACAGGAGGATCTGGATAGCCAACGTGCGGAGTTCGAGCAAGAGAAGCGTCAATTCTACGAGAAGAGGGCAGAACTGTACTGCAATTTCAATATCCTCCAAGAGGATATGGCGAGGAACTTTCGGAACCTTGACCAGCGTTTCAACGAGTTCGAGGAAGCGAAGCTTAAGAGCGCGATTGATGTCTTGAACAAACTTATCGCAGCCGAGAATGAGAAGACATCCCATGCTGAGCTTTCGGCCAAGACTAAGATGACAAAGGAACAATTGGAGGAGACAAATGGTCGTTTGACTGCTATTGCAAAGAGGCTTCCTGATTTCTTCCACACCAAGGAAGAAATCCCGAAAGATCTCCAAGCAGCAGTGACAAGGTGCGAAGTTGAGTACTTAGCCTTGATGGAGGAGGAGCAGCAGCAGCATGATGCCACGACCAACCGTAGTGCGCATGACACTGGACGCCAGGAAGTCTCCTCGTACTTTTCTACTGGCCGTCTGGAGGTCCCGACCGGAAGCAAAGATAACCTTGTTATCATTACTGGAATACCCGCTGACCTGTCAGTGCAAGACATCATCCAGGCTGTTGACAAGATATCTGGACACACCATCCAAGTCGAGGCAACCGTTCCTGGGACACCCTACGTGACCGCTCTTGGCCGCCTCCACGAGCATCCGGACAAGTTCTTCGAGGGGAACTTCCATGTTCTGAAGAACTCCAAGCTTGAACCGATGGGCAGTGCTAGCTTGCACTTCGTAAGTGGGGATCTTTAGGTGCGCTTGGAGACATTCGCCGTTGACCTGATCTCTAGAAGGTTATCGGTGTTTGAGAGCGGTGGTGGCTCCGTACGACGATGCTGATCGAGTCTTATCTTATTCTGCGAATAGGAGATCACACCATGGATGGCTATCATATAAGTCAATCGGAAACTGGGAAATAACGAGGGGGGTCGACATGGAGAGATCATACTTGCGTAGACCAAGCCTGCAAGGCTCCTGACGATGTTGGAGTATGAAAACATTTGCCGAATCCGACTATCGGTTCCGTAGGTAGCTGAGAGTCCATGCTCTTGCAAATGACTCAACCTCCCCGAGCAATTCTGATGTTCTTGGACGGTTACATATTGCTGGCAAATGCGTGACAGGTTTAAGAAATGAAGAAGTCAAAGATCATATCCAGTCTCCACAAGCCGTTAAGAAAAGGGTCGGGACCAAAAGGGTCAGCATAGCCATAAGCCGGTGCTACTTGGATGGCATAGACGCACATGTGGGGCGCAATTAGGGTTTGGGAGACGGGTGGTGGTGGGATAGTGATGTGGTCAGAAAGCAGGCATACGTTTGTGCCTTGCTACGCCTGTTGGGGCTAGCGCAACGCCGGCCTTGCATATATTGTTGCCCCTCCATTCTCCCCAGCCGCCCTTCCAAACCAAGACGCGACCCAAGCGGCCAAGCTGCACATGTACCACTCACACTCTCGCATCAGAGGAGCATGCGTAACCACTGCGAGGCTTTGCCCCTACGTTCGAGGATCGTTGCAGCAACCGTCGCAGGCCCCTCAAGGTTGACTCGCGCGGATGTGGCGGCCTGCCGTCTTGTTAAGCTCCACCATGCCTTGATCAGAGACCGCTGCCATGGCGACGCGACTGCACAAGCCCGCGCACATACAAGTCCCATTTCTGCAGAGCACCGCCCTCTCCTGTGCTCCTGCATTCCCCGATGAAGTGAGGACCGCCCAGCCGCCGAGCGATGGCAAAGCTTGAGCCGAGGGAAGGAAAGCCCTGGCGACCATCTCAACCAGAGCTTCATTTCAATTTCCCAAGTCCTCATCCCTCTCCTCGTGTCACCCTGGTTTCCCATCTTGTAGTACTCCCATTGCCCTACGCTGCCGCTTATCCGACACCGTTTCATCGAGTCTTTCTCAACACCACTCCGCCATCATGCGCGGCGTCACCGCTCTTGGCGGCCGAGGCCTCAAAGCCATCATCCTGAGCCTGTCTGCAATGTTCTTTTTGTACACTGTCGGCAGCTTCATAAGAAACGCCGCTCCTTATGCAAAAGAGGTGTCTGAAACGGGCTTTTATCCTGTCCACGGCTACGAGGCTGCTCCAGAATCGCTCATCTCTCCCGAAGTCACCACCCTCAGCGATGAGGATCACCCTGCCAGCGCGAAGTGGCATTCAGAGGCCATGGCGAAAATCAAAGACAAGATAGGGGCGTGGTTCCCCATGGACAAGATGTACGGCGCAGTGCGTCCGCCGTGGATGGACTATGGCAAGAGCATGGAATCACCGAGTTACCATCACGCACCTCCGCCGCCAAAGGAGGAACGCAGTGTTATCGTCGGCAAGATATCAATTCTCAATGACCCAGAAAATGAGTACATCGACCGCGCCGTAAGAACTCACACGGTCCACGACAAGCGCCACGGTTACCAGCACTACATCATGCGCGAGCACTCGTCATCAACGGCCAACGAAAATTTCGTGGCCCAGATGCTCTCGGTTTTACAAGCGGAGCTCAGCAAACCTCAGTCGGAGCGGCTAGAGTGGTTGTACTACTTCCCAGCCACCACCATCATCCTCAATCCCAACGTCCCTCTCGAGCTGTTCCTCCCCCCAAACCACAACTCCACCCTCGAAGAAAGGCACCTCCTCTTCTCCAACCAGACAGACGTCGCAGGCTCTCCGTCTCCCAGCCTCGCCCACAACGTTTTCGCAGCCAAAGTCCACCAGTGGAGCGTCGACCTCTTCACCACCCTGGTCGCCCGCTCGCAATCCCACTCGAAGCACGCAAGCGGCACAAACTCCGCCGAAGACATCACGATACCGGACATCCTCGCCCTCCCGCCCCCGCTGTCCCCCGACCAACACGCTCTCACTCTCCCAAACCACTGGCTCAACGCCTGGCCCTCCACCGTCCCGGCCAACGCCCCTCCCTCCGCCCCAACCCTCGCCCATACCGACCCCGCTGACCCGGACGACAGCGACGCCGCCGAGCTCCCACACCAGGTGCGCCGCGGCTCCTTCGTGCTCGATTTGCCGCTCCCCCCGCCCAACGGCACGGATGCAGAAGAAAGTGCGGCGGCGGCGGCGGCGGCCGCCGCCGCATCCAGTCCGTCTAATCGTTGGGTCGACGAGGACGAGGACGGGGATGAGGACACCCAGCCAGAAGAGAGAGACGAAGGCGGCAACGGCGACGGCAGCGCGGTGCTAGCGCGCCGCTTCGAGCACTGGCTCGCGCGGGCCGAGGCGCGGATGCCGCAGTGGGAGGCGCCGCTGCGGGAGACGTGGTACGCGGACGAGGCGAGGGAGTTCTGGGAAGGGACGGCGGGGGTTGGGGGCTACGTGATGGCCACTGCTACGTTGTCGTCTTCGCCCCACCCGTCCCATGCGTCCGCTTCCGTTGTCACGTCTTCTGCCGGATCGCCGGTTGGATACGTGGAGCTGGGTTACGCACCTGCGAGTGCGAGAACGTCGTCGTCGGCTTCTGCGGTTGGTAGCAGTGGCAGGCCGGGTGTGGATAAGCTGAAGGAGGAAGTGCTGGCGCTGGTGCGAGAGATGGAGGCGAGCGTGCACAACTGGAGGCAGGAAGTCAGCGAGGAAGTGCGGCGGGCGACGGAGAGCAGATGTGGGCGAGCGAGGGAGACGATAGCTGAGGTAGAGCTTGACGGATCGGATGATGAAGAAGAGAAGATGAAGAAGCTACAGTCGGTGATTGGTGGGCTGAGGAAGGTAAGTAGAACACCCCAAGTGAGGGTTCCCCATTGATCCACTATGCCACATCAACCTCTTTCGGGAGACTGGCTGCTTCTTTCTATACCAAATATTGACTTCTATCATTTCGATCCGTAATATGTATAAGATTTATCAGTTTAATATATAGAGATGAACATAGGCATCCTCACGCTTCCACCGTCACACCACTCACGCCCGCCACATCCTGCTTTCCTCCGCCCAACTCACCCTCGCCAACGCCACCAACGCAATCTCGACCGCTCATAGCCAGATACCATCCTCTATTGCCATTTCGGCCCACGCTGATACCGCACCTAAAGAGATGAAAATCCGCATAGAGACGGCCGTGCAGACGACGTTACACCTGCAATCTCTTATCGACCGCAAGGACTGGAATCAAGATGATGTTAAGGCGGCCGTGGCCGCCGTTGAAGAAGCGGTCGCAAAAGTGGACGAGAGAGTTAAGCAGGTACGAGATGACGAGAGAAGGGCGAAGGAGATTGGAAGGCTAAGGCAGGAAGAGGAGAAGTTGGCACGGATGGAGCAATTGGAGACAGAGAGACAGAGAAAAGAGGCTGAGGAAGGTAAGGTCACGTTGGCGCGACTTTGGTGATGTCGAGGTGGAGGCTTTCCTAAGCGTACGAAGTTTGGACATGGTTGGGACACGCAAGTGATGTAGTATTGCATGAAGCAATGTGATTCGTGCGGCTCAAATTTTGCTTGACAGCTTGTTTCTTTTCGGTAGATTTCTCTCGATACGTCAAGTTCGTTTGTCCGTAGGTAGTTCAAAGAGAGTTCTGTGGGACAGTCCATTCGCTTCTTCGGTTCCTGTGCTTCGAGACGAAACACGTATGTACTGTACGCTTAAGTGAACATGTGCCCGAGGATTAATGCGACCGCAATCGACTCAATATGCAGGTCTTGCTCGGTGTCGTCTGACACAGAGAGCGAGGCCCTTGACGAAGAAGGTGAGCCCTCGTGATCGCAGCCCACGAAACGCGCGGCCTCCAATGCGATCCCGGTATCCGGGTTCTGTGGTGAGCCACTTGACGTTGCTTGATCCGCTCCCGCTTCGCCGCTGCTGACGCTTGGCATTTGCCTCCCAGCTAGAAGTTGCAATGATTGGTAATTTAGCTGACCGCACTGGGCTCTGGACAGCAATTATGGATTGCGCCGCAGTGAATGTGATCGATTGGGTAGTGTCGGACCGTAAGCCCTGGGGGGTTTGTTCCAGGCCGTCGTTTCAGGACGGATATTTTTGGAAGAGCTTGGTTGGGTGGCAGGGAAGCGGTAGGGAAGTGATGGTGCGAATTTGTTGGGGTAGTTCGCGCCGCGTGCTTGTTGAGCAGAAAAGAGGTGGGGGCGATGGCGAGTATCGCGGATGGACGGCAGGCAGGCAAGCCGAGTGAACGCCTTGCAAGTGGTCGCTAAGGAAAGTTTCTTGGTGTTGACATGCGCAGATCCGATTGATTGGGCGGCCAGGATTATGCCACTAAGAGAGCACCAATGGGGAAAGTGATAGAAGGCGACAGACGGAAACCAGCGAGATGTGAAACAGACCTACAAGCATAGTCGATGACGATGGGCATCGATGAGATATGTCTCTCCAAGTCTCTCCGGAGCAGACAATGTTCTCCGGAGTACAATGGGCTCAAAAGCCATCGGTGTGGGGGATGCCGGCCACCGCGGGGCGCATGTAGTCAGGACCGGATGACGCAGACTATAAAGTCTCACAACGACTTGCTGGTGGAGGTGGGTGGAGGGGGAAGCTGAAACACGCGCAGCTTGTGAATTCGGACAATTTGGAGACGGAAGCGGGCCAACGGTTGGCTACAACCACGGGTCGAGTCGGCGGTGGGTGGTGGAGCCGGGCACGACATACTGCGGGCTGTCACGGGAGACGTTGTGACTGGCGGACGGCGCGCACGGCAGCGGCGCCCTAGTGGACGGAAGATGGCAACGCACGCATAAGCTGCAGAGATGGTGGTGAGAGGCGGAAGATCAGTGGCCGGCGAAACGTGGTGTTGGAGGGTGATCGACGCGGCTCACACAGAGAGGCTCGGATAGCGGGGAGGCCGGCGCCAGTGCTACTGGCGGGATGACGCAGCAGGGTCGACGATTGAAGACGGCGGCTTGAGCAGTGATGACGTCCAGCGTCGATCGAAATGCACCGGTAAATGAGGATTGATAGAATGATGCTCGACGAGTTCTTCACACGGGCAGCACGGGCATGATTTGCGGGCGAAAGAGGCAATTGTTGCAACAGGCGCAGACCCTGTCGGGGGCTGGGATGCTTTCGGCGGACGTGAGCTTGGCGAGATCAGGATCTGAGGCTGGGATGGGAAGCGATAGGCGGCTTGGGACAGCGGCTGCATGCCGGGAGCGTGTGTGAGAGGAAGATGCTGGCTGAGATGTCGATTGCCGACGGCAGCGCTGGCCGGATGCGGGAGCGTGCTCGCAGGTGTCCGGGCGGTGGGTGGGTTGTCGTGGATATGCAGGACGCGGCATGCTGCGAGTGTCTTGCAGCTGCATCCCGCCTGTCGGATTCGGCTCGTACGAAGGCCGGCGCGCTGCTGAGGTCGTCGCCGCGCCCAGCACGGCGCAGAGCAGCATCAACAGAGCACACCTCGGCAGGGGTGTGGGCGTGGGCGTGGGCGCGTGCAGGGCAGAGGGCCAGAGTGAGCTGATGCGGCGCGGCGAGGCATGGCCTCGAGCAGGGGCGGTCAGGCAGGCGGCGGCGGCGGCGGCGGACGCGGAGCAGCAGGCAGAGTCTATCGCGTCGATCTGGGCCGAGTGGGCGTGGAGATGAGAGACGAGAGATGAGGCTAATGAGTCGGGCGCCAGCGCCGCCAGACGCCAGGCACTGGACGCCGCCCGCCTGGACTGCACCTCGCCATGATCTGCCGCCGCGAAGCGCAAGGCTCCGGCCGCCACAGCTGAGCCCGCCCGCGGCGTTCCCCAGGCCTCGCTCACTTCGACCATGCCGCCATGCCCTGCGCGTGCTGGTCGCCGCGCGCTGCTGTTGGCGCGCAGTCCAGACGCGTGCTCTGATGTCCCAGCCCGCCAGCCTGAAGTACCGCGCTGATCCCATTTTCTCTGCTGCTGGCTGCTTGCTAATTGCTACTTGCTACTTGCTGCTGCACGACGAGCCACCGCGTCTGCCTGCACTCGGTCACCGGCCGCCCGCCTGTCCGCCTGCCCGCCAGTCGTGGCATCATCAATCCGCTCCACTCGCTGCTCTACTTGAACCCCCCGGCCCGGCCGCCCTCGCATCGCACACGGCTCGTTGGCCCCAGGAAGGGACGCCTATCGTCCGCCAGGGTCTCCCCAGCTCTACTATCCCCGCCAATTTTTTCTCGCGCTCCGGCCGACCATGTCAGCTCCTCCCGCCTCTATTCATATACCCAGCCGCTCGTCGTCGCTGCGGACGCTCCCTCCCCGCAGGCACAGCTGCGTGGCGTTCGCTCCTCCCCGTCTTGACCGCCCTGCACCTCTCTTCTTGGCCGAGCCCGCTCCTGTGGTCCACGCCCCCGCTGCGTTGCCGCTGCCTGCAGCTGTTCCGACCTCAGAAGACAACATACAAAGCAAGCCCCCGTCGGTCCGCGACCGTAAGCAGCCTCACCAGCAGTCAACTCCTGCAGCTCCTTCTCGGTCCCTCCTCCGCTCCTATGACAGGAACAAAGCACCAGGAACCATGAAGCTAAAGCAGTCATCAATCCTCTCTGCTGCATCCCTCAACTCCAACCCTGCTAAGGCCCATGGCGTCAAGAGATGGGACGGCAGCGGCAGGCGCTCTGTCCCATGGGACGGTCTGCGAAGGGTAAAGCACCTCCCTCTCAAAAATACTATGAAATATATATATATATATATATATGTATTCTTCCGGCCTACTATCTGACGGAGACTGACCAAAAGTCCAACAGGATGCTGAGCTCTGGCTGTCAGATGGCGACTGTTTCGTCCATCTATATGAGCGCGGCTACTCACGCCGTGGTCCGTCTTTCTGTGTCCCAATGGAGGTTCTGAAACACGCCGTGTGCGGGAACCTCTTCACTCTATGCTTTGCACATACCGTCTCACGATCTCAGGTGCCAATGAGCCAACTGAGTACTCTGAAAGACCCCCCGGAAAAAATGTATGAGTTGTACATCCCTGCACCGGAAGACTTTCAGCGAGAAGAGGCTTTTCAGTGGCATCTCACCACACGCAATTTTTTTGCCTTCATTTTCAACAAGCCTTTAGTTGGACCACACCTAGGCGGCGCTCTCGTTGACTTGCAAGAACGCCTTGACCTCTTCCGGTCTGCTGAGCCCGCGCAGAACCAGTCTGTTCTTATGGAGTACGCTGATGAAGTCGGCTACCTCAATTTCACCCACCGGCCCGATAACGCCCTCGCCATGATCTATTATGCCGAGCATTACGAGATAAAGGACTTGTGGATTGACGCATATGCGCACTGCGTGGGCATGAACGAGACCCTATTCCTGAGCACAGAGCACGACGTGAGTTGGATTTTGCCAATCCCCAGCACCCTGAACTGACACACCATAGCCGATCCCGAGGGTCACCAAAGCACTCATCACACGAGCATTCCTTGAAATGGATCTGCATTTGAGCCGCGTGTCGAAGGCTGTGAGTACGTTCTTGGAGGTAGAACTTTCTCCATCGAACCTCGGCCTTCCTCATGGAGCCCGCGCTCACCTGGAGCGCTTCCGTTCGTTCCTGCACTCTTTCTATGTGGACAAGTTTGGCTACTGGCCTCCGCCTAAGGGAACGAGCTTCTCTCGGGACCTTTGTCGCTCCATGTACTACGATTTCCGCGCCCTCCATGATTACCTGGTCGATCCAGATTCAACCGACTCCATTCAGGCGCAAAAGCCTGCCGACGGTGGCATATGCGTGCTGCAGAACGTGCAGGCCTTCGATAAAAGGCACAAGTACACACCGCTGCCTCATCCGCTGCCACTTCTTCCAGCCGCCCAGCTACCAACCGGCCGTATTCAGGCGCAGAGGAACCTAGTTGCGCTCAAATTGGGAAACAAGCAGAGCAAAACCGACAAGCAGCTCATGCAACTTGCGGCCCTTACTGCTGCTACCAATTCCAAGAAGACAACTGTTGCCAACGCTCCTCTTGTGAGATTATACAAGACTTTCGAACGAGACTCTCTTGAGAAACAGAAGGAGAAGGTTTCGATGTCGGATGCACGTAAAGTGCGATGGATCTTGATCTACGCCACGCTGCAGATGCTGATTTCTGTCACGCGCGCTCCACGCGAAGTCCGTGACACTGATGGGGCACACTATCCGCTGTGCTGTCTGACAGCGGGCACACCACCTTGGAGGAACAAGCCGGCCGAGGAGTCCTCGCCCGCATCCGATTCGGGTTACTCATCGGCCGAAACAAACGTCAGCACCCAGGCTCCTGGAAAAGCGCTGCCAGCAACACCTTCCAACGAGGTTTCATACACCATCCGCCCTGACTGCGAAGCGTCTGATTACATCACGCACACTAACTTCCAAGATGCTCCAAGGTTGAGCCGTCGGCCATCGGTGTCGCCCAGCGTTGAGGTGCCAGCGCCACTTCGCGTCACGGGCTCCAACACCTCATCCCCTGTGCGACCGTCAGCAAGGCGTCACAGCATGAGCGTGCCACCATTGAGCAGGACTGTGTCCTGGAAGAGCTCCATTGGTCGCTCCCTATCACCTTTTGCCTCTCGGAGAAACAGCATCCGGATTCAGCCCCAGCCCTGGTGTGAAATCCAGGTCCCTGGGTATGGCAATGGCCTCAATGAGACCGTTCTTGACCCGCCGAATAGCTCGACTGCCACCCCATCTTCCCCAATCAGTACAATGCCATCGAGGCTTAGCTCTATTCGTCGCACGTCTCTCCCTGCCAAATTGACAGTGAAGACTTCTTTTGCTTCTCAAACATCCGCCTTCTCTCCTTCCACTGAGCCTATTGTCGAGGCTGATGAGAAACGAACTCCACCAGTTGAGACTGCAAATGGTTCATTTGAATTCAAGAGAAGCGTTACTGAACCCGTTATCGCCCCACCAAGAGGGCCGTCTTCTGCTCTTGCATTCTCCACTGCACAAGATGCAGCCGCCTCTAGGCGGAGCAACTACTTCCATACGCGACACACCAGCTCTGAATCGACATCCACTAGCACCGGCTCCGCAATCATGCGCCGCAGCACTAGCTGTGAGTCCGCCCAGTCCAGCAGCCCCGATAGCGCGGCTGCCTGGAGCCCAGCGGAGTCAGGCTCGACAGCCACTTCCATCAACTCTACTTCCCCGTCACCCTCTCCTACAGCTGAATGCGAGGCAACCGAGGATGCACTTCCCCGTACGGAGCAGCTGATGGCCGAGCTCGACCTTGAGGCTACTCAGGAGCATATCCTTCGTCGCTCTGATAGCCACATCATCCGCCGCTCCAGCAGCCGCTATACCAATTACACGCATGCGCGTCGCACTAGCAGTATTTATGAGACGTCTTCCATTCAGCCTGACTCAGACTTCTCCATCGCTCCCGTCTCGCCCGTCTCGCCAATTAGTAACGGCAGCCGTCCGAGCACCGCGGGAAGCAATTACTCGAAGGCCAGGCGTGTGATGGGCATGCCCCATGGTGTCGGCTTGGGAGACGATGCGGCCATCATGGAAAGGCGGGGTGGTAGGGAGGTGGTGAACATGTACCAGGAACTGGCCGGGGAGATGTGGACAGATTGAGCTGAGTGGTGATCTATTCCACCTTCACGAAATTTCCTACTTGTTTCTGTTTCGCACGTTTCGCCATTTTGCTTTGGGCGCGATATACCCTTTACCAATCCTTTCCTTGATCTCTCCTGATGGGATATCTATTCACTTTTTTTTTTTTTTTTTTGCACGATGACGGCTGAAAATGAGAGGCTGGCGGTGGACTGTGGTGCCTGGATCGCGGACGAATATATTTCGCACTAATTAATTTCGGGTCGGAATATGGATACTGGCTAGAGCACGGGTCAATGATGAGACAGTGGAGGTAAATCGGGGTGAGGAGGGCTAATGAGTTGCTCAGAGCCGATGTTGAGGAGGACTGTTAATGCATTTGCTCTATCGTGATCCCCCATACAAATGTATGAACTCTGCTCAAACAATAGCCTCTACTGTGCTTCCCCTTCTTTCCCAATGACTTGATCCGAAGAGGAATTCTTTCCATATCGATTGAGAGCGAACATGATTGCGTGATCCTCCACTCCTGTGCCGGTGATATCCACCTTTGTCCCGTGCCACCAACCCTTCTCTTCCAATCCCACCGCCATTAATCAGCGGTCAAGACCGCAGACTGCACACGTCTCGACGATGATCACAGCTGAGCGTTGATAGCAATTGATTAAATCAAGCGCGACCAAGATCAACAAGAGTTTGAGTGTTTCAAATTGTCGTGGTGCGGCTCTTTAATTTACCACGGCCGCTCCGATTGGTCGCACGTTGTTCAGCTCAGCTGGGCGGAGGAAATAGCGATGGGCGGACGGCTTTATTGCTTTTTCCCCCCTCCTCTGCCCGCATACACACGTACTATCGACCGTTGGACAAGGGCCGGCGGAAAAAAACGCGATGGAGACGCCTCCGTAGCAGCCACAGTACCAGCCGATTTCTAGTCAACGGAGCTCCAGCATGCGCGGGGAAAGAATAAAAGCAAATATTTCCTCAAGCCACCGGTACCGAGCGCCCGTGTCCGGTAGACTTAATTTTTAGTGCGAACACCTTCTTTTCTCTATAGCCTCTGCGGGAGAGTCCGCTTTTGTATCCTGTGCCGGCTGTGTCTACGCTATTTTCCAGTAGTGACTAACCAGGATCCCTTGACGCAATACTGTGCTGGCTCAACTCGTTCTCTTCTTTAGCGCTACGAGAGCTCGCTTGTAGCGCAACAACTCACTACGCAGCACCTATCTTCCGGTCGCCTAACGCCAGTTGCCAAATGAAGCAATGCCCTGCCTTCCCAGAATCTGCTCTCTAGCGTCGTTGAAAATTCGTAATCTCATCATTACAGATGGCCTTTCAGCTCGCCCAGCTCTTGCCGCCAACTTGTGCAGTCTGTACCGGATCGAATCCCGACTCCAGGGTCTGCGGTTGGTTCTGCTGGTGGCCCTTTGGTGCTTTGATGATGAGACCTTCGTTCATCATGTTCAGGCGGACCAGGCGCAAGCGAAGGGCGTGCTCGTAATCTTGGGCCATCTTCATGGCATTTGCATGCACCTGGGTGCGAGGGTTGGTAGGCGGTGAGACGAGGAGCTGCAAAGACGAATCAGCATCTAGTAGAGAAGAATCTTGGCTCATAGCTACTACGACGCACCTTATCCACAAGGTCAATGCGAGCGTCCAGCACGCCGCGGTGAATCATCTCAGTCAGTTCATCCTCAATGGACACGTCGCCGACAGGTGCAAACGCCTTGGCCATTTGCTCAAGCGTAACGCAGCTGAAGGGAATAAAATATTGTACGATGCTCTTACTGCGGACTCTGCCATAGAGTTCCTTGATGTGTGGATTTAGGTAGATATCCAGTAGATAGTCTGTACGGTATGCCTCAAGAATCTCTAAGCAATGTGTATACTTGCTGCCACAGAAGAGCGAGATAGCCCGGCGGATATGCGGCTCTAGCTCGAGGAATTGACGAAAATCGTTGTTCTCGAGCACGAGACGCTGTAATTCGGAACGATCCATGGATGCGAGAGCGCAGAGGCCACCGTACACGGCTATATCATTACCGGTGAGGACCTGCTTCTGCCATGTGATGTTTCCCTGCTTCTCATTCGTCATGAAGCTGGGGTTCACAAGCAGGAATTGCCTAGCCGCGTCCCTGTAATTTCCGTTTGCAAGGTGGCTGAGGCCGAGAACGGCATTGCAGATTGGATCCAGCTTGGACTTCTCTTCCGGCTTCAATGACATCGGTTGTATCTTGGAGACGTTGGAGGTGACAGTGGTCCAGCTGCGCTGAAGGATTCCAGAGTATATGAGTTTTAGGGACATGTCGGCCACGTTCTGTGTGGTGTTGCAGAAGTCGCGCTCGCGGGCGTACGACTTCATGGCGGCTGCATGATCGCCAATGTTTGTGTAAAACTGGCCCAAATCGTCATGGCCCATCTGTTCGCAAGACAGTCAGGTGCCATGAACCGCAAGCAAAACCGAGATTGTACTGACCCGTATGCTCTCCTTGATCAAATTGTTCTTGTACTGCTTAAGCTGTTGCTCCAAGCTCTCTAGCTCGCTCTTCACCTCCTTCGCCTTGCGCTCAGCCCATTGCACATCCGGAACGCCGAGCGGGTCATCTGGGGCAATCTGGTGGAGGCGGTCGGTAAGGAGTGTGTAGAAGTTGACATCCTTGCCCTGCTTAGCTTCAGCGATAGCAGCATGCAAGGCATCGACGCTGAGGTAGGTTGAAGTAGTGCCGATCAAGTACAGTCGCTCTAAGCGGGTTCTGCCTGTATCCCGCAGGGTTATGTCAGCGACTCATTGTTGATATGTAGGGCATAGGTGGTCATACCCTGA
Source organism: Neoscytalidium dimidiatum (assembly GCA_037367355.1). Lineage (NCBI taxonomy): Eukaryota > Fungi > Ascomycota > Dothideomycetes > Botryosphaeriales > Botryosphaeriaceae > Neoscytalidium > Neoscytalidium dimidiatum. The sequence goes on along the minus strand of CM074700.1, from coordinate 2,359,069 downwards.
TAATTCGCAATGTAGGACTCGAAATCGAACTTGGGCGGATCTGGAGGAGCTCCATTAGCGCATGTTGGAGACGTTTCGCGGGTTGAAGCGCATACCCTTGACGACGGTGCGGCCCTGAGCCTTGGCTTCGACAAAGAATGGAGAGTCCTCAACATTTGGAGGCGCCATTGCGGGAAAGGTGGTGCGAGGTGGGGTGGATGTGGTGGAGGAGCAGCAGCAGCAACGACAGTAGAAGCAACTGCATGGGAAGCTCACGGCGGAGGCTCCAGCGCCGCCCGCCACATGCCACCCGTCGTCACCATCAGCCACACTTAGCCACATTTTATCGATAAGATACTGCACCAGCCTCACGCTTAGGTCTGCATTTTTCGACATTCACAGTTCCTTCCAAGACTGTTGGTTAAATCCGAAATCTTCATATACTTCGATTACCAGGTGCTCTCTCATTCGCCTACTTCAGTCTGTAATAGCACAGTTGCGTAAGCTGTATGAGTGAGAATGAATTTGCATTGATCACTCGGGAGTAGGAGGACAAAAAGTCGACTCACCACGAATGCCGAGTTGGACGCTACATTGTCGCGAGTGGTCTGAGATTGGCACGTCCAGGGAGCTTCCGCCAGTCTTGCTTAGGGGTGACTCCCATGTTCAATACACTCTTCGACCCTGACACTTCCAGGGCTGAGATTCACATACACATTCAATCAATTGCGTCGGACCCTCGCACTTGATAGGCACATTTTCCGGATTGGACCCTTGTGTAACTCAGAGCCAGCAAGCATTATAACCAGCTGATACTGAAGGCTTGAGTCTACCGTTGTAATACCGACAAAATCAGCCTCACATCATGCGAGAGGGACTGGCAATCGCATTAGACCACTTCTAGCAGGAGCCGAGGCAATTTCGGATCTCCGAAATCGCGTTTCCTCACCTCCCGTGGGTCCTTTGTCCCTTTCCTCACGACTCAGGCCCTGAACGGAGCTGTGCACGCGAGCACAGTGCTCCGACGTGGTCTGTGGACCCGCAACGCCTTTCTAAAATTCCAAAAGATACGCCCGTAGATATCGGCCGACCCATCGCCGGCCCCAATCATCATCATGAGGTGAGTGAATTCGCGCAATGATATAACACCTCTTCACCCTCGTGCGCCTGCCGCGACGGCGAGCTCGTGGCTGGAGGAGCATCTTCGTTACACCATCACACCCGAAATGGCGCGCGTATACGATCCTAAAGCCCCAAGGTTCGATCAAAAACTGCCTATCAAGGAGCGCGCGTCGCTGTACGCTGAGTATATCCGAACGAACCCGGACTACAAGGTAACCCCCCGAACGACCCATACGCTCAATATTCAAAGTTGTTCCTAACAATTCCTCCAGCGCTTCGACGCCTCCGCTCTCCACCAATGTGAACTCATCGACGCCAAGGCCCGCAACCCGAAAGCCCTCGAGAAAGAGGAGCCTCTCGCCTGGACCGCCTGGAAGGTTTACGTTCCGGAGGAGCTCACCAACGCCGGCGATGCCCTGCACGGCGGCGCCGTCGCGACCATCTTCGACATGCTGACCTCGGCCACCATCAGCTGCTGCGACAACATTCAGGGCACCGGCTGGGATGTCAACAACGTCTCGCGCACCCTTAACTGCACCTACCTCAAGCCTATCGTGAAGGGCGAGTACACGCGCGTCGAATGCGAAGTTACTGCGCTTGGTAAGAGAAACGGCCTCACCCGGGGCGTTATGAGGAAATGGAATAAGAATCGTGAGGACGGAGCAGGTGGTGAGGTGTGCTACACCTGTGAGCACGGCAAGGTGAACACGGGCATCCAGAGCTCCAAGCTCTGAATTCAGACACGGCGTACCAAACCCCCACCCACCAAACAAGAAGAAAGAAAGCGTCATTGGGATCGCCGCAAATAATCTCCCAAATATAGTCGAATTCAGTCGTCGGTACGTGGTTGTCGCTACCGTTGGTAGACATTCACACCCGGACGGCTGATTCAGCTCTCGATGAGGCCGTCCCTCTTAGCGGGTCTCATTTCATGAAGGAACATAAACCCGCATACTTGATTTATATAGATAGTGGGATATAGCAGTACGGCGCTTCATGAGTATTCGGAAAGAGCTCATAAACCTGTTGAGCCTCTTGTTTGGTAATTCCCACTCGGCACTAGTCTCAACGTTCTCGCTTTTGACGAAGCACTCCAGCAATATATTAGAAGTTGGATAAACAGCGCCTCTTATTCCCAAGAAACAAGGAAATACATAGCTACGAATGTGATGGATGCTATAGCCCTAGTTGCTACATGAAGATGTGGTTCTCCACAAAAGAAAATAGGCACAAAGGGAATGCCAGTGAGCCCGCCGTTATCTTCCCTCTAGAAAAGACGTCCGGTTCTGATGGTGATCCGGGTCGGTCAGTCGGTTCATCTTTGAATGCGCCAAGATGTAATGATCTGTATCCGAAAAATCCAGTAAAATGGAAGCCAACGCTCATTCTGCTTCGCAGTATGCTTCCCACCCTTCCAATAGCGATCTGCCAGCCTCTCCAACGCCATGAAAGATGCCCCCAAATCCCGTTTACTCCTCCTAACCTCCAGCCCGAATTACATCTTCGAGATAAGAGGGCGCCCAGTCTATGCATTCTCTGCACTCCTTTCCTGGAGGCTCAGTGTTGTGTGCTGTGTGTTCTTCTTCGAGATAAAAAGAAAATTTCAAGTCTCATGTCGTGGTGTTGGCAGATTGAGCCACCACCTTTGGTTCGAATCTTCCTTCTCTTAATTGTGGATATCATTGTTTGCTGTCATCTTCAAATCCCTCCAAATCCCCATCCTCAAGGTGAGCAACGTTTTTAGGCCGCAGGAACCTCGCTCATTGCAACCAACCTCTCCCGCCAACCCCTGCACGCCTCCTCGAAACCACCAACTACGTCGTTGCATACGCTTGCGGCCTCACGCTCCTTCAGCCGGGTATCCCAACTGCCTTTTTCGATCCACCGGATGCCCTCCTCACGGAGCTCATTCTCACGGCGCCATTCACCCATGGCCTCCCTGACGACCTTCAGTCGCCGTTGGGCCAAGTTGGATGTCTGCCGGCCCATATGCAGACTGTCTGAGAGGTAGCTGACCGTGTCGAGGAAGTCGTGAGTCTGGTTGCTCAGGTTCGCAAGGGCATTGAGCGGGGTGGGCGGGGCGGCGGGGAGGTGTGCCAGAGCGTCGGCGATGAGTGGGAGAAGGTTATCAATGGCCTCAGGAGACAGGGGAGGTGCGAGAGGAGAAAGGAGAGAGGAAGTCAGCGAGGTCAGAAGCCGAGTCTGATGCGTAAGGTGAGTTGTCAGAGCGGTGTGGGCGGTGATCAGGCTGCCAGACGGATCAGTAAGCATGTCCCTCACAGAAAGAGAGCCGAAACAGTTCTTGTACATACCGCGTAGCACCACTCTCAACGCCGGCCTGGCTACCGAGGTCGCGCAATTGCTCTGTCAGGCGGATGAGGACGCCATCAGTAGCACTGCCGTTATCCTCGGTTCCACGGCGTGCCAGATGTTCGATAGCGGCCATTTTGGCTTCCAGGCTCGCGGAAATGCTGTCCGAAGCTTCAAGGTCGCTCTCGCTGCCATAGTCGGAGCCATCGTAGCGGGAGCGGTTGCGGCGGTGGTTGACTCTGGAGGCAGGACTCAGCGTGGTAGCCGTCTTGGGCGTTTGCAGGACCTCGTCGCGGGAGACATGGCGAGCATGTCCGTTAGTCAGCTCGTGGGTGTTGTTCTGTTCGACAATCTGGGACTGGATCATAGAGGCATCGCCCTCGCCGTCCTCGTACTCGTCCTCTTCGGCGTCGGCCAGCTCGTCGGCCAGATTTCCCAGCTCGCCGCCGTCGGCAGCGTTGAAGGAATCATCGCCCTCGCCGTTGAGGTCCGAGTAACTAGCAGCGGGGTGCAGGCCGTGCGGCGGGCGGGCCTGTACGGGAGAGTATGCGGCAGACGAGCGGCGGCTGGGCGGAGAGCGTGTGAAATCAAGGGAAGAGGTGCGACGGCGGTGTTGCGGCGAGCCGGGGGTGACGGGGCGGGCTTGGTCGGCAGACGACATGGTTGGAGGCGAAGAGAGAGTGGTGAAAGGAGTGTAGGAATGGTGTGGTGTAGGCCGGGCCGCTGGCCTAGGGTGGTTCGCGGCGTGGACTGGTGAGGCCTGGCGGACTGGTTGACCGGGACTGAGAACGGAGTTGGGCGGTGACTGAATAAGTCGGGCGGGCTTGCTGAATGTTTCAGGTAGAGGCGGCCGGATGCAGGCGCGTGACGGGAGCGAGAGACTGGCGTGTCCTCAGCGAAGCTGTTTGCGCGCAACGGCTTCAACTTCGACTCCTGAGGGCGGCGGCCGGGGGTGTTTGATGGGCGACGTGTTGAGCGGGAGGCTTTTGGGTGCTAGCCAGCACAGCGAGCGGAACGGCAGGGCTAGTCTTTGAAGCACGCCAATCCCGTCCCTGCAGATGCGGCGTTCGGACGCTGCGGCGGCAAGGATGCCCCAAGCCGCGCGACAACAACCGGCTGCACAACCAAGTTCCAGGCAGCGCTTGATCACTCTCTGTTCATGCGCGTCGCTCATTTCTGGCAATCCAATTTTGTCCGAAGATCACGCCTCTGCTCAACCCTCGGGATCGACAGGAACATCTCTCATCAGCTTCGATTCCACGCCCTTCTGCGCCTCTACCAATGCGTCTCGTACACTCATCAAGCCCCCCCTTCAGCCCTGAATCCCTAAAATAGTCCACGCCTGTCAATGCCTCCCTGGCCCTCCACCTCCTCGTCTCCCCGTCCCCCCGTGTCTCCCCGCAGCTACTCCACTCTCCTGACCCTGCCCGTCTCGACCTCATACACCCATCCGCTGATCGTGACATGCTCCGGGATCGTCTTCTGCGCTCTCAACCACTTGACGTCCTTGCGAACCTCCTCTTCCAAATCCGGAAACGGCAAGAAATCAAGCCCCTTGACCTCCTCGCTTGCCTCCTTACCCAGGTTCTTCTCAACGATTGCCTGCGCTTGCTCGTTGTTGAATGTCAGCATCCCGCAACCCGTGTGCTTGATGAGCAGGATCTCCTGCGTCCCTAAGAGCTGTTCTGAGATAATCAAGCTGCGCAGCGCATCTTTTGCCGAGGCCCCGGCGTTCCGGATGACGTGCGCATCTCCAACGTCAATTCCCTACACACACACTTCATGAGTATCTTTAAAGTGGAGCAGCGTCTGGCCAGTCTCACATATGCGGAAAATGCATCGATACGTGCATCCATGCATGTCACTAACGCAACAAGTCAGCATCAACTTGACCCGAGATGATCATTCAAGGCACATTCTACTTACGGACCGCATATTTCTTCCCCGGTGGCAGTGGGAGATGCCCTTTATTGAACGACGCCGCGTACTCCTTGTTCTTCTCAATGAGATTCTGCTGGATTGGTGTCGTCATCTTCAGCGATGTAAAATAAGCTTGTCTTCTTAAGCTGGATTGTGAGATTAGAATGGCACCCTTGCACGAATTATGCTTTAAAAACTTCACATCGAATTCCACACAAGAAAATAGAAGGGGGCACCGCCTTCTGATATAGCAGCCTATCGATGATGAGGTGGGAAGATAAGAGGATGATGCAATGAGTGAAGCAAAGCCAACAAGGCGTCTCGGGGGGTGGTGATCCGCGACAAACCCCGCTTTGGGCGTCATCACGCAATCGCTGCGCCAATAGATCCACGGGCCAATCGTCTAGTTTAGGTTATCTGGGGATCACTAAAAAGACAAAGCCTTCGAAAAAGACTTCTGAATGACCTTTCTGGGTTTGAGGCTTCCAGATGTCACCGTTGACGTGATACGCTAGCAACGTGTTCGCGGAAAGCGTCAATGCCAAGTTGACTTCAACCACACCTGAGCTGCACCAATCACCTCCAGCTAGGCCAGATATAATCGGCCGAGCTCGAAAGGACTAAATCATTGGAGCACACAGTCGAATCCCAGTGCCCGAGACGTGCACTGCCTCATCTGAAGAAACAATACGCTAAATCCTTGCCTGAACGCCCCCTTCCACTGTCGTTTATACTAGATCAAGACCCCACAGGACGACAGGGCTTATGCTGAAATGAGAACCCGAACAAAGCTCCATAAGGAAAGGACGCGATATCCTGGATTCGCCAGACATAGTGCAAAATGGAATTCTCCTATGCTGCCTGGTATTTGCGCAACTGTGATTGACAATTAGCATACGTCGTAGCATTAGCCCACCAAGATATGAACTTACATCCAGCGTCAATGTTCTCGACGAATTTGCAACCTGATCTCTCATCACGCCCACTAAACTCTCACTCTCCTGGAAGAACCCAGTCTTCAGGCTGATAACAATGAACTGCATACCTGGGCCAGCGTGCTCCTTCACGTACTGGGCCACTCGCATGACATTGATGTTGTCGAGAGCTGCATCAACCTCGTCCAGCACGAAGAAAGGACTCGGCTGGAACGAGTGGATACTGAATAGCAGAGCCAAGGCTGCGATCGTCTTCTCACCACCACTAAGATGCTCCATGTCTCTGAAGCGCTTGAGCGGGGGCATGGCATGATATTTCAGACCTGCGAGATAAGGTTCCTCGCTGTCTTCTTGATCGAGATAAGCTTGACCTCCCAATGGGAACGCCGCTGATCGCGTGAGATCTTTGTAGACTTTGCCAATCTGTCCGCTGATATGCTCGAAAGCTTTGTTAAAGAGCTCCAGCCGTTTTTCTTTGACGTCTTCGAAATCCCTGCGGGCACGGTTCGCCGCCTTGCGCGCGTTTTCGAAATCTTTTTCCGTGGTCTTGAGGCGGGACTCTACGCCTTCTAAGCGCTCATTCGCGCGCATGTTCGGTGCCATCTTGTCGAGTTCGGAGTTCAGAGTGTTGATGACCTCCTGCAGCCTCTCATCCGCCTTACTAGAATCATCCTCTTTAAGATCCTCATCCAATGATTGAAAGTCAACCTCGATGCCGTAGTCTTGGACCTCAATTCCTGCTGATTGGGTCGCGTCCTGATCCTCACCATCAACATCCATAGCATCCGGATCACCTGCGCCGTTGAGCAAATTGTTTAAAGGCAGCCGGTCAAGGGATCCTCGAGCCAGAGGGATTTTGATCTCGTCGATTTTGCATTTCCTGAGCAAAGCGTATCGGTCGGCTGCGTTACGTTGGACTTCGGCCTCCAGACTGGCCACGGCTTTGAGTGTCCCCTCAACATTCCTGTTGCGTTTCTGCAACTCACGGCGATGTTCGTTGACCCCTTCGACGCGTTGGTTATATTTATCGCGAAGACCAGCGAGTTGTTCCTTCAGTTGATCCAATTCGGCATTAAGCACATCGATCTCACCTTGAATCGTTTCCTTCTGGGACTCCAAGGTGGCGATCAACTGCTCGTCGCGAGCTGCATGATCCTCTAGAGCCTTGATTCGATCGCGAGTTGCTTGGAGCCGTTGCGTTTCGAAGCTTAGCTGATTTTCCAGCTTGCTGCGCTGAAGTGTAAACTCCAGTTTCTTCTGCGCTGCCTCCTGCTGAAGAGAACCTTGCTGGGCTTCAAAGGCTCGAATATTTTCATATCCAAGACGTTGGCAGAAAGCACCAAAGACGTCGTCCTCGACCTCGCTGACAGAATTCTGGAACGTCTGTAAATTTCTCTTCAGATTGTCAAGACTTTGCGACTGCTCTTGGTACTTCGGACGGGCCTCGTTCAGCTGTTCAACAGCAAAAGTATGCTCGCGGGTCTTGCTCTCGATGTTGCGGTCCAGCGTCTTGACTTCTTCGCGCATGTAATAAAGCCGCTGCTCCAAGCCAGCTAACTCACCCTGCAGGGCCTCCTCCTCCGCACCACGGCGATGGCCCTTTGGCAAAGCCGCATGTTCTGCCATCAGCTTATCTCTCAAACGACGCAAGTTCTCGACCTCTGTATCTTCCCAGCGGCGGGAATTGCGGTCTTGCGGCCCTCGACCGCCAGTCATCAAGCCTCCCTTATGAATGACAACGCCATCCAGCGTGACGGCTTTCGCATCCACACCCCTTTCGTAGGCAAGATGCTTCGCCACATTAAGGTCATCGCAAACAATGGAGTTACCGCAAGCGTATGACATTGCTCGCTCGACTGAGTTGTCATATTCAATAGTGTCGATCGCAAGGCGCATGCCGCGATGCATGCCCTTCAGATTGGGATTGATGGCTTTGACTTGGATCGTATCCAGGGGGATGAACGTGCCTTGCCCAGCCCGCTGATCGCGCAGGTATTGAATGCAATCCTTAGCAGTCTTCTCCGTATCCACTACGATAGCATCGAAATGACGACCAAGGACAGTGCTGACGGCCACTTCGAATTTCTTTTGCTTCGGCTTGCAGAGCTCGTGCAGCCTTCCACGGACCCCAGGAAAAATACGCTTCATAGCGGCAACAGTCTCTTTGGCGCGAAGCTCTTTTTCGCTTTCTCGACGGCCGTCATCTGCTTCGAGTAACTTGTTTAGAACATCCTGGAGCTTCTCCTCGAGCTCCGTCTGTTTTTGAGCTGCGCGGAGGCGTTCGGAGGTGAGGTTGTTAAACTCTTTCTTTTTCGCATCGATCTCTTTCTGGGTCTGCTTGATCTGCGCTTTGGTTGCCTCGCGACGCTCACGAAGCTGTTTCAACTCTTGCTCCAGCTTCTGAGCATGTGCCTGTGTGCTCTCGACCTTGCTCTTCAAGCTGTTGACTGTTTCCTCATCTGTCTTCAGCTGGCGCGTGAGGTTATCCACCCGAATTTGAGTGGCTGCAGTGCGTTTCGTGAGCTCGCTTCGTAAGCGGCTGTACTCTTGCAAGTCCGCTTCACTCAGCTGCTGACCACTTTGTGTCGTTTGGCGGAAGTCTTCCTCCCACTTTCGTTGTGCCTTCTGGACCGTAGCGAGATCCTTCTTCAGCTGGTCGACATTGCGGGATTGACTGTCGCTCTCCTTTGAGATCTCTTCGATCCTCGCTTCGAAACGCTTCAGATTCCGGTTTGAGATGGCGATCTTTTCGTCAATCGGGACCAGGCTGTTTTCCTTATCTTCGATCTCCTTCTCTTTATCCTTGATGCCCAGCTCGACCTTGGAAACATCCCGACCAACTTTCGCCTGTGCACGCTTAGCTTCCTCTAGCCGCTGCTCATACTTTTCAACGCTACGGCGGTGTTCTTTTAACTCCTCCTGGTGCTTCTGGATTTCAGCCCCAGACTCTTCAATAACCCTTTGGAAGTGAAACAGTTTCCACAGGACGTGCCTGACCACGGCTTGATCCCGCTCCTCTGCTTTGCGAGCATAGTTCTCGGCTTCCCTTTTTTGCTCCTGGTATTGCTTGATTTCCGAGTTGATAGCGCGCCGCTGGTTGAGCTTGAAGCCTTGGTCGTCGGCAGCCTTTTCGGCTTCAATCTTCAAGCGCTCATAGTCGGCTTTGTACTCAAGACTTCCAGAGATCTGCTCGATAAGTCTGGTGAGATCTTTGGGCGACTGTGACGCGATTGCCTCCACATCTCCCTGGAAGACCAAAAAGTTGCGAGCCTTGATCAGGATGTTTTCCGCTTCGAGGGCCTCATTGTATTGTTTAGCAGTAACGATGCGATTGTTGATTCTGTATTCGCTCTGGCCGTTGCTCGTAATCGTTCGCTTCCACTTTTGTTCTTCGCCAGCGTCGTCTTCGTAGACAGCCATAACCCAGGCCGTCTGTGGGTCATTACGCTGACTACTCCTCTGAGTACTTCCTTCATCATCGGAAGCGGTGGTGCCGTTGGTGTGGCCATTGGTTTGCGCATCGCCCGTTTGCTCGGTGGCGGTACCGTCTGCATTGATCTTAGAGGTGCGAAGGACGCGACCGCGGTAAACCAAGTCGCGCAGATGGTTCGATCGAAGGTGCGAAGACTTTATTCCGAGGACAAATGAGATAGCATCCATTCTGTAAGCACGGTCAGTATGCGTAAGGCTACGAGTGCGCAAACAACTTACGAATTGGATTTGCCAGAGCCATTGGGCCCGATGATAGAGGTGAAATGCGAATCGCCGAAGAGCAGAACATGATGGCCACGGTAGGATTTGAAGTCTAGCAGCGGTCAGCGGCACGGCGCACTACGACAATACTACACTGAATGGGGCGTACTGAAGAGTTCGAGGCGGATGAGCTTGCCCATGGTGTCGGCAGGTGCGCTTGCGTCGCGCGACTAGGCGGAGAAGAGTGCTGAAAAGGGAGTATGGCGAGGCGCGCAAAGGCGCATGACCAGAGGCGGGGAACACTTTGGGTTGGCAGCGAGGCCTCTGATGTGGGCGGCGATCCGTGAAGTTGTCAAGAGAGCGACGCGTCCGGTACGCGCTGCGGCACCCAGGCACCCTTCCCTGTCAGGTATCGGTGGCTTGGCGCCTGCGGCCCAAGCTTCCAAATGACATAGCACGCGTAGCTCCAGGCCAAGTTTCCGCCGACTCCAATCACAGCCGCCTGCTTGACCACGTCTTCGACACCTTTTCTCCTTGCAAACCCTCCACTTACGCCTTTCCCGCTTCCCCACCGCATGATGCAGTAAGCCACGGGGCTAATAAATCCTCGCGTCCTTATCACGCGTACGATCTCTCACACCCTCCTAGACCCTTTATTTACTGCTCTGGTCTTCGTCCGGACTGACGCCAGCAAAATGCTTCCAGACAGATCACCACACACCCCCGACCGCCCTATCCATAAGCGCCGAATATCCGGTCTTCATCTCGTTGAAGAAGGCCTCAGCATGTCCGACTCGCCTAACATCCCAAGCTCTCGCTCAGAGCCCGCGCTCGGCGGCACTTCCGAAGCCTCCCAGATTCCTTCAACTGGTGACTCGACCCACGCCTCATCCGCGTTCAGCGGAGATGGATACCTTTCTTCATCTCCTGACGGAACAGGGCTATCTCGGTCAGGCTCTTTCTCCGCTAGTAGCAAGTATGACGATGAAGAGGATGAGAGCTTCGTCCCTCCCGACCGTCTGACTATCTTCGATATGATCGAGAATCTCGCCCTTCCACAACGTATCGAACAGTTCCAGCGCTCGCTTTCCGAGCAAAAGACCAAGCTTCAGCGTCAACAACAGCGTCTGAAATCGCAAGGCATGAACGCGAAGGACAAGGTCATCGACGAATGGCGCCGACGAGTTCCCACGGCAGACGAGCAGCTGGAGAAGTACAAAAAGCGCATGCACTTGTCTGTCGACCGTCTTAGCAAGAGATGGCACGACTCAAAAGCTGTGACAGCGCGGGAGAAACTTTCGTTTATTGCTGGTGTTCTCAACATCTTCATCAGCGGCTACCTTATCGGTGCCCACCCCGAGTGGTTCCATATCTGGTATTCAGCACAACTGCTTTACTTCATGCCCATTCGATATTACACGTACCACAAGAAGGGCTACCACTATTTCCTCGCCGACCTGTGTTACTTTACCAACTTCCTCGTCTTTCTCAGCATCTGGGTATTCCCCAACAGCAAGCGCTTGTTCATTAGTTCCTACTGCTTGGCCTTTGGCAATAATGCTGTAGCTATTGCTATGTGGCGGAACTCGCTAGTCTTCCATTCTCTCGATAAAGTTACATCGTAAGTGGCTTTGGCAACTGACGTAGCCCAGATTTTGATTGACTAACGCATATCGCAGATTGTTTATCCACATTATGCCTTGTGCCACTCTTCATTGCATTGTCCATCTTATACCAGAATCTGTCCAACTGGAGAAATTCCCGGCAGTCCACATCATCATTCACTCAGCACCCGATTCTCCGGAACATTATACCCTGCGCCAAATGGTCATCTGGGCTACTGTACCATATGCTATCTGGCAGCTCTCTTATCACTTCCTGATCACAGTCAGACGTCGCGATAAAATCGCCGCGGGGCGTCCGACTTCATTTACCTGGCTGCGCAAGTCTTACGCGCCCACATTGATCGGCAAAGCGGTTCTGAGTCTACCAGAATCCTGGCAGGAGCCTGCATTTATGTTTATCCAGTATTCCTACGCGGTCCTTACCATGGTTCCGTGCCCCATATGGTTCTGGTATCGATGGGCTTCTTCAGGCTTCCTGATGACAGTGTTTGTTTGGTCCATTTACAACGGCGCCAATTATTACATCGAGGTATTTGGCAAGCGATTCCAGAAGGAGCTTGATGCGCTCAAGCGTGACGTAGCCAAGTGGCAAGGTACTCCCGACTTTGGTGCTGGCTTGAAGACTCCGGGTGAGGAAAAGGGGGATGCTGCGCCAAAGGCGGAAGGCGTTGGGGACGAGCAGGATAGCCCGCAGAAACTGAGCATGGGCGCAGCTGCAGGGCTAAATGTTCCCAAGTCAGACAGAACCGGGAGTATTGATGCCATCCCTCTCTTGGATGAGACCAAAGGTTCTAGCGGAGCACAAAGGCCCGAGGGACACGGGGATTTGAGGGAGCGGAAGTAATCGGATGCCGTACTGCGGATGTAATTATGAGTGCACGCCCCATATACCCACCGTTCTTTTCTTACGTTCACTTTGGTTTACGTATGGCTTTCTCTTCCGTTGAAGCCATCTGGACATCGATTTCTGAGCAAGGAGCAAGGCGTAATGAGGGGCTGCTTTCCATAGCCAGATGTTTGGATTGACCATAGTTTGAGATCAATGCATGAGAAATGCACAATAACGCAACAATTAAGGACAAATCGACTCAAGGTGAAAGGCTGGTGCACTCATGAACGGTCAGATTATGAGCTATGTGGAAGTCGTAGCCGTCGCTATAGTGAGAGGCTAGAAGAAGGATGGCCAAGAATTTTCATCCCTGCGTCGATCGCGCAATCCCCCGAGAAGAGGCGGGCGCGGCATGACGTCGCCATTTCACTTCACTCCATCTCCATCTTTGTTTACCGTCCACTCGAGTCGTCTCTTTCCTGGTCCCAGCTATGTCAGACGTCAAGCTCCCACGTGTAGCGATCACGTACTGCACTCAATGCAAGTGGATGCTTCGTGCTGCATACGTGAGTTTTCTTTTTTTCCGCAATCGAGACTCACTTTTCTTCTCGTGTCTTTCGCCGTAAATGGTAGGTATAGCTGAGCAGACATTAATTTGTATTAAATCTCAAGTTTGGCCAAGAGCTACTGTCGACTTTCGGCACAACTATCGGCGAGATATCCCTCATCCCGGCGACAGGAGGAATCTTCACGGTCAACTTGGTAAGATGATTTGCGGCAAGCCTACCCATTCCGCATGACCGTGGCTGGCTGACAAATACAGACTTATAGCCCATCTGAAGTTGTGGGAGCCAGGGATGGTGCGCCTGCAGAAGTCCAGAGCGTACTGCTCTGGGATCGTAAAGCCGAAGGCGGCTTTCCAGGTGAGCTTCCACTACATGCCCCCAAAACGCCGAAAGACACAGATATGATCGTAACAGTCGTCTCATAGAGCCTCCCTCCAGGGATGTTTTTCTGAGGTTTAATTCTCACACTACCTACAGAAACAAAGATATTGAAGCAGCGCGTACGAGATCATCTGGAGCCCTCGAGGAATCTTGGACACTCAGATGTCCATGGAAAGCAGGGACGCGCACCTGCCAGTGCGGCTCTCAGCCAACCGCAGATGGTTGCTGAGATAAATCCAGCAGGTGGGGGCGGTGTAGATGCTTCCGAAGTCAAGCGAAATGCGGACGGCACAGTATGCGAAGATTGCCGATGAGCAACCTGAACTCTTCCTTATTCAACCGGATGCGACATCAGCTAGAGTATTCGGGATGTATGGACACCTTCAGAAACCTACACAGGGAAGCTTTGTGCAGTCACTTAATTTTCTTGAGGAGAAGGAACCATCGATCAAGAGAGTTGAGCAGGGAACGATGGTCGGATTCCGACCATATATGATCGAACCAATCTCAAGTAATTGCCCGTTTTACTTTCAATCCTGCTGAGAGAATGGACTAAAAGTGAGAGAGCAATGGATGCTCATTGTAATGAAGGTCAGTGTGTGGTCGCATTAATTGACTGACAGGTGCAGGTGCAGCTGCGACCCAACGCTTGGGCGAAGCCACTGCTTGTTGCTGCCGAGTACGGTATCTAAATACCCTGCTTCCTTCACGCTGAGCTCTGCCTCCCACCAACCGATAAACTCCCACTTCCAGCATTTTTGACAATCATGGGCAGCTGCTTGGCAATTCCTAGACCGGCCGCGCCTCCGTCGGCTGTTCTGACACCCACGAGAAAGGGTCCCGGATTTCCAAATTTGCCAAAGGAGATACGACAAAAGATTCTCTCGCTGGTTGTGGGCTTCTGCAACCTCCGCCGCGAAACTGCGCAGCTCATTGCCAGCCTTTCAGATGAGCCACATGTACGCTACGATGTGCCGACATTTCGACCTGTGGAAACAGACTGTCGTCTCGCGCCTCGCGGACCCCACCAAACTAGAGATTTCCAAGTCGGACGCACGCAAATATGCCCTGATCCGCCGTCTATATTGCATCAACCGCGTCGCGCGGGCCGACATGGTGTACGTAGAAAAGATCTGGCTGACCAAAGATGTGCCCATCGACATTTTCGACCTGCCATATTGGAGACCTGAGCATAACCAGACTGTCGTCACGATCGCCATAAAGCCTTACGATGCTCGCGTCCGTCACTTTCGCAATCTGAGCGAAACTGAACGCCTTAAGTTCAGCTGGATGCCGCCCCATGCGACTAACAGCGGAACCACTGAGGAGGGCCTCGCACGGCCAGACTACCTTCCTAGGTCTAAGCACGCCGATGATCACCGCATTGTCAAGCTGATCCGAGACCATGTCCCGAGCTCAATTACCTGCCTCCAGCTTGTCAGCATTACTTGGGATCACCACCCTTGCGGAGACGCCAGCCAGCAGCTATATCACAAAAAGACTTATCCCTCTTGCCAGATACGTGCAATCGACTGGCTGGAGACTATATTCAGTGTAACTCGCAAACACTGTAAGATCTTGGCTTTCATGCACTACGAGCAGTTCTACGACCGCTACTGTACAGAATCGCCTTGGATCACGAAGAAGGAACTGGACAAGTTTCTAGCGACTCAGCGACAGCGCTCCACCTAACGCCTCCGCTTTCCCGGCTTTCTTAGCGCCACCTGTGGTCCCGTTTCAATCAAGTAGGTTCCAATTGTAAACATTATAACAACCTCTAGCCGAGTAACCGGCACATAAACATGGCTTGCACCAAGTACTTGGGCATAGGAAATAATCATCAAAGAGGAAAAAATTCTCACGAAACCTTTAGTTGTATCCGGGCGCATGCATTATGGGTACCTTGGGCTCTGCCGCAATTGTTGAACACGTAAGCGCGCCGCTTCCCTCTCCACATGTCATGCTCATTAATTGAGAGCTCAAGGGTAGTCCCGAGCCGCAGGTGGAACTCCCTTCGATATGGTAACTACCGGTTTTGCGCGCGGATTCATGTACGCCCTTCAAGTGATATTTACTAGTCTTGAGCACATTTCCTGACGGAATACCACAGGATGATTTCTATACTCAAGCCCGTCCAAGGTTGGAGATCGGACGATAGCATGGACACTGCATCTTTCTCGTTTATTTTTCTCTTTGCTGGTTGCTCTTCTGTGCATGGGGTTGCTTCACAGCTATCTGCGGCAGGTGTGCTGCAAAGTCTCGGATAAACTCGGCATTCCGTTCAGGTCTCTAGATGATCAGCTCGGCAAATGATTTGAGAAACCAGAAGAATATTTGAGTGGAACCTTTTCCATCTCTTCGCCCGTGACAACATTGTTCGCGTAAAGACATGACCGTATGAGCAGGGCCCAGCTCTCGGAACACGACGCCCCCACCCGACTTTTCCACGAGCACGCCGCTTTCCGTTTCACAGCCCCAGGGCAGCGCCTTCGTCTACCCGGGCAGCTCGAACCCAAGGCCGCGGTCCCAGAATCATGACATTCAGACACATACACGATGTACGTAATGGCCACGCGAACAGGGCCCGCAGCCTTGGTTCCAATGAACCACGACACGGCATGACATGCATTGCCCTTCGCTTTCCCAGTCGCACTCAGCCACACCCGAATAGAATCCAGTTCCGGCTCATCGGAACCTCTTGGGGGGGTGCGACTGCTGCGGGAGAGAAGGCAGGCAAAAGGCTGTCTTGGTAAGAATGTACTTATCGCTTTTTATTTTTGGAAGACTTAAAAAAATCTTCCCGTACGTGTATGTATGTACTGTACATGCAATGCAAAAGCGCGCGCACGCGCGCACGGCTCGTTACGCAGATGCCGCGCATATACGGGAAATATTTCTTTTTTTTCTTCTTGATGTTTTGGTAGGGATGTAGGTTTTTCCCCATATTGGGGCGGGACAAGGGTGCGCATACGGGAACGAGGTAGGGAGGGAGACAAGAAGATGACCTTGGCCTTTATCTTAATCAATTGATTGGGGAGGCGGGCCTTACGTGCACCGCCACCGTAAGCCGCAGTCTAAATCCATGAGTGCCCTGGGACGTGCGAAAAGCAAGGTTTAATTGCCTCTTCCCTCGCGCCCTATTTTTCTCTCTCTCTCCCTCTCTTTTGCCGCCTCGGTGGTCCAAGAAGCAGGAGAATAGGGGGAATTCTGAAGAATTTTTGTGTAGGTCGTAGAACATCAAGCAGGCGCACGCGGTCAGAACGTTATTTTTATTTTTAGCGTGAGCAGTGCGGACCTCTTGCGAGTCGAGGGAACGCAGAACAGAAACAGCGAAACGACTTTGTAGGGGGAACGGCGGGTCGCTGCGATGATTCGAGGGGAGGAGCAGAAAGAGTAGAAGGGTCTGGAGCCACGTTTTCGTGCGCTCCCTCCAAGCTCAGCCAGCCTCTCGCGCTCTCGTCCTCAGGCCGCATTTGCGCACAACCAACCATTGTGCGATAAGCAGGCTAGGCTCAGAAAAGGAGCAAGGTGCGAAGCACGAGATGCGTGCCCATGCCGTCGAGGCTCACCTGCCAGCGAGGCCTCCGTCTTTCCTCCCCCGCACGACAGTCAATGATGTCGTCTCTCTCCCTCCGCGACTGAGGCCCGGTGTCGCGCGCCCTCTGCGCGCATCCGATGGGGAGTCACGGATGGCTAGGTCCGGCAGATACGGGAGCACCAATACGGCAAATGCTCTG
The DNA here is from genome assembly GCA_037367355.1 of Neoscytalidium dimidiatum. NCBI lineage: Eukaryota > Fungi > Ascomycota > Dothideomycetes > Botryosphaeriales > Botryosphaeriaceae > Neoscytalidium > Neoscytalidium dimidiatum. Next base: position 2,341,972 of record CM074700.1, on the reverse strand, counting down.
CGCGCACGAGCGTCGTTCGCCCTACAACCTCCACACCCACCCCCCGTCCGTCGTTTCGTCTCCCGAGCGTCCGCCTTTCCCCCCGCCGAGCCGGTTCGGCCACTAGCCGACGCACCATGTTCGGCGGGAAGGAGGGAGGGGGGCGAGGGGCTACAATAGTCTCATGCTTGGCGCAGTTAGGCAGAACAGCAGCAAGCGTTTCGTTCGGATAAGCCGGGCGGCTGCTTGAGCTTTGCCTTAGCGCCGGATAGGAAAAAAAAAGATGGACAGAAAAATAAAAAATAAAAATAGAAAGATAGGATCAAACGGCGAAGGAAAAAAAAAAAAGGCATCGAAAGTCTTTGATGGGACAACAAGCTCCAAGCCACGCCCCTTCTCTAGCGTCAAACGACACCACTTTGAACTTCTCGCATGAAGGCCCTATCAGTGCAGGCACGAAAAAGGGGCGGCGGCGGCGGCGAATGGGAAAGAAGAGCCGGGGATTGTTGGAAAGCAGTGTGCGAAGTGATTAGTGTTTGTGTAGGTTTCCGAGAATTGTCGGGTCCCCTTGTCTCAAGACCTTGCGTTGGAGCCTCGGGCGGGTCGGCCGATAAAAATAGCAGTTTTGTTGGCGGCGTGGAGCGACAAGGGTGTGCGTCGTGAGAGAGACGGCATGGAGAACGAGCCCCATGATCACCAAGACTCCAACCAACACCATGCACTGCGATCGTGTGATGTGGCAAAAACCGAGCCGAACGTCCAACAGTCACATGGCCACGCGTGAGAAAATAGCGTCGGTTGTAGTAATCTTTTTACGTTGTTGTGACTACATGTTATCTGTCCCCTTCCCACTTGTGTAGGAGCCCTATCTAGAATCGTCATTGTGCTGTGGTATTGATTTGGTGCAAAACAGAAAGTCCAGGCCAGCCGAACCGAGCATCTCCACCTCTTCCTATCTTCTTTCGTGAGACAAAGGACAAATCCTCCCATCGCCGTGCTCAGCGCTTTTTTGTGTTGGTATATGATGATGGTTTGGAGAAAAAACTGACAGGAAAAGGCAATCGCTGAATAACCCAAGACAAGTGAAACCCAAGATTATGCGTATCCGTCCCTCAGCGAGCGCTTCGAGTGGGGGAGGCGTTGTAGTAGTAGGTAGTCGTAGCCGTTAAAGACTTCCAGCCGTCCAAGCAACATTGGCGCCGAGTGCTAAGAAGACTCTGGTGGGGAGATGGAATTTCAAGGGCCAAGAAGCAAGCACGGACTATACATGGTATCCCCCAAATCGCTGCTGTTCCCCAACGCCGAACATCGATAAACAGAGGTATAGTGAGCAAAACAGGAAAAAAAAAAGGGGAGGGGTACGGGTAAAGAGACAACGTGCCTCTGGGTCCTTGAATGAACCCATATAGAAGTACAAAGGTCAGTAAGAGGTCACTTAGAGGTTATAACGTGAGTTCGGAGGCATCGAAGGACATCGGTGCCCCGCCAATGACGTTATCCCATCTAGGCTCACCCTTATCTTCCTCGGGCATGGAGTGCAGTGCTTCAGCACGCTTGAGTGTCTGCACATCAAGGTCCGTCACCCACTGCTTCCCGTCGCCGCCAGGAAGCTTCATGCGAACCTCGAACTCCTGATCGAGCATCATGTCGTCTTTCCACAAACGGCGCGGTCCGTCGTACACGCAGAGGACGCGTTTCTTCATCTTCATGCGTTCGGTTGGGCAACCCCAGGAGACGGGGTAGTTTTTGCGCTTCTTGCGCGAGCTGGCCGACGGCAGCGTTACGCCGCCCTTTGACAGGGTCAGGCCAACCCGGCGCGTGTTGCCTCTCTCACCAGAGGGCTTTTGGGAGGTGGAGGAAGTGCCATCCCCGGCGTGCGAGCCGACACCCCGGGGATGTGTTAATTGTCAATGCGAATTGTTCCCACGGCGTGCCTTCTTAGTGCGGCGCACACCATAGGTGTCGTCATTTGCGTCGTCGTTGTCGTATTCCTCATCATCCTCTTCATCATCATAGGTTCCCGTGTACTCGGGGAGATCGTTGGATAGATGATGCTTCTCCATCGTCTCCTTGACGTCCTCATCATCGGCGACGCTGGTGAGTAGCTTGTGATTAATGGCCTCGGCAGGGTCCGCCTGCTGCACAACGCGCAGGACGCAGTCGTCGAGATGCTCATAGAATTCCTGAGCATTGGCGAAGGTAACGGAGCAGGTGGAGCAGGTGCCTGCGGTGCCGGTCCCAGTATAAGCCTTCTTGGTGGTTGGGCTCTTCTTGCGGCTGTTTGGAGGGGTTTGTTCGACGCCGTGCACCGACGTCAAGTGGCGCTTGAAGACGTCGGCGCGGTTGAACGACTTTTCAGCCGCGGAGCCGGAGCCAGGACAGAAACCACACACCATTGTGCCCTTGTAGTGGGTCAATGTGTGCCTGTTCTTGTCATACTTCCTGGCGAAGCCCTTGAGGTGGTACTCCTGTTTTTGATAGGTCAGCGGGGATTGAATCGCTTAGATGGCGGGGCTGTAGACTTACGCAGCTCGTGATAGGGCACTTTTCGGGCCGCTCACTCTGATGGGTGAGCATGTGAGCCTTCAAGTCCTTGAACACGCGGCCACAGCCCTCAATGGGGCACATGCCCTTCTCTCTCGACTCCTCGTCCAACTCGAAGCTGTTGCTCCGGCCGCTCGTCTGTGACTGACGAGACTGGACGGATGCAGCGGAAGGGCGCCGGGCGTTGTTGTAAGTGGGGTAAGGCTGGAATGACTGCTGGTGGAGGTAGGGCGACTGGCTGCTAGAGCGCTTGAAGCGCCTCGAGTCGGCGAGGTTGTGGGCAGAAGTATTGGAGGGGGCGGGGGACGGAGGCTGCTCTACGAAATTCTGGAACTGCAGAGACGGGGTTGCAAAGTCCGGGTAAGGGGAGCCCCCGTACGGAAGGGTCTCCTGAAAAGGCTGGATCAGGGTCGGGTCTGCAAGCATCATGGCGGTTAGTGGAGGCGCACGGCAGCTGAAGAGATGGAAAGTAAACGAGTAAAGCAGAGCAAGGCCAACGCGGGAGCGAGGAGGAAAATGGAGAAGAAGGAAACCGACAAGAAGAATTCATCAGAGATGACGAAGCGTCGACAGCGGCTTGCGGGGATGCAGGAACTTGGGAGACTGGGGAGCCTGAAGCATCGGCGGGGACGAAGCCAGCTGAAAGCTCGGTTGGCGTGCCGCTAGACCGCATTTGGCTTGACAAAAGGGAATTTCGGCGCCTCCGATTTGCGCTCAGTGCTGCCGCCGATCGACGGGTGGTCTGATGGGGAAGAGGCGCAGACGAAGGGCTAAATGAAACCATCGCTGAGGCTGGTGTGGTCGGGGTCTTGAACACATCTTCGTCCTTGACCGGCGCCGAAGCGGACGGAGCAGACTGACTCGCTGAACTGAAAGCACGCGCGCGGGAAACTTGCAATTGCGGCCGCGCCCGCCCGTCGGGAGCGGGCGCGGATGGCGAGGAAAGACGCAAGGCGAGGGAAGAAAAGGCGGAACGGGAGCTGGCTTGCGACGGCGAAGAAAGTTTAGACTCACCAACACAACCCGAGATCTTGTCGGTCGCCACCATGCCCTCGTACTCGAAGCCGCACGTGGTGAACGAGTCAGGCGCGTCGAGGCCCGGAGCGAGTCCGAGGCCCTGGCCCAGCACGCTCCACGGCTCGCTGAAGTGCTGCCCCATCGAGGGCGATCCTGCAGCCGAGGGCGACGTGCTCTGTGCGGACGCCGTCGACTCGGAGGCGGTGGACAGTTGCGGCGGGCAGACCTCGAATGATTGGGAGCCCGAGGCTGGCGACGCGGCGGGCGAGTAGGGGAGGTAGTTCTGCTTGAAGGCGTACATGCCGGGCTGCGGCGTGCTGAAGGCCTGGATGTTTGGCTGGGCGTCAAAGGTGGTGTAGTGATGATATGCGGCAGTGGCAGTGGCAGTGGCAGTGGCAGTGGCAGTGGCAGCGGGGTACTGGGCGTGGGCGAGCAGGCCGGCGTACGACTCGTCCTGCGAAGGGTACAGGTCGAAGTCGTTGGAAGGCATTGCGGTGGGTGGAGGTGGAGAGGAGCCAAGGTACGAGACCATTGAACCTTCTGTGCTAGCGACGGTGCGATGTTATGAGGAACGGGCCTGAGGGAGGGTCAGCATTGGCGAATCCTGTAGGAGTGCGGGCGGGCCGCGGGGACTAAATATAAGAGAGATGGGATGGAGGAGAGAGCTCGAGCACGGGCAGCGAAGGTTGGGTTGGGATGGGATGGGATGGGATGGGATGGGCACGGGGAGGGAGGTTTCACCTTCCAGGCTGACGGGGGCGCGGTCTCGAGCGCTGGGGTAGGGTAGCGTGGGTAGGGTTGGGTTGGGGGCCAGGCTGTATCTCTAATGCAGATGGCGATGATGCGAGATCGCCCGGAAGGATTGCTTTTTCTTGGCCGGAAGAAACACAAAGTCTTGAACTGGGATGGACCTGTTGAAGCAGGCGAATCCGGCGGAAGGATCAATAGGGACGGAAGGCTTGGGACACCTGGGGGGGCAAGAGGGCGATCGGGGCCTGGAGCGGTAGCCGTGGCCGTGAGCCGTGAGCCGTGAATCCGGAGCCTGATGATCAGTCGTCGAGGTCGTCGCTGATGTTTGCCGCTGCCGCCGTCGTCGTCGTCGCTGTCGCTGTTGTTGTCGTTGTCGTTGTCGCAGCGGCAGCAGCAGGAGCAGCAGCCGGGCGACTCGCGGGCTATGTATAAGCGCAGGCTGGCAGCGGCGCAGGACAGGCTGGGCGGCGTTCATGGTACTGCTAGCATGAGGTGGACAGACGGTGTGTGCGGCGGCGCTAGCAGGGCGCGCAGAAGAAAGGATACTCTACGCAGTAGCTCGCTGGCTCGCCGGTGGCTTGGGGGCCGCGCAGGAGATGCGGTGTGTCCGCGCGCTCTGAGGCCGCAATCTGCACACGCCGCACGCCCGCGCTCCCCATCTGGCAGCGGGAAGCGATCATTGCCCCAATCCTGCGCGCGCCCCTGTCTCTCCACAGCGCCGGGAATCAGCTGCGGCGGCCATTGGCTGCGTGCGACGGGCGGGCAGACGGGGGTGCCGGCGAGCCCGCTGAGCCCGCTGCCCGCACCCGTGGCTGTGTCGGCCTCGCACAGCCTTCGTGCCCTCGTCCGCCTTCGTCCACGCTGCCTTTACCGCCCCCACTGCGCCGCTTTGGGAGAATGCTGAGCTATCATTAGCCCTGCCAGAGGAATGCGTGCCTGGCATCACCGCCCGAGCCCTAACCCGACCGCCGTCGTCTCCGAGGCCCTGCGTCATGGATCATCATCGCTGCCAGAGCGCTGTCAATCCGCCGTGACGACTGCTGCTGCCAGGCACCCGCCGCCCTCCGCACGCAGCACCGCACCGCACCGCACCGTACCGCACCGCACCGCGCCAGCAGCACCAGCAGCACCAGCACCAGCACCAACGCCAGCGCCAGCGCCAGCGCCAGCACCACCACAGCTACACTGCGCCATCCGCCCTCGTCGCTGCGAGCCGCTGTCCCGCGCCAGCGCCGGTGTGCGCGAGCCTGCGCCGAGCCCGCCAGCGCGCCGTCTGTGCCCGTGTCCGCGCGCTGTCCCGGTCGTGGTGACTGCGCCATTCCCAAACCGCGTATCGCACATCGCACATCGCACATCGCAAATCGCTCGTTCGTCTGCTCGCTCGCTCGCTCGCTGGGCGCTGGCTGCTGCAGGCTGCGGGTCGCGGGTCGCAGGGCGTGGGCGGGTGGGCCAATGGGCGGGGCCCAGCGGATGGCTGCGTGCGTGCAGCAGGCGGCGGCGGCGGCGGCGGCTGCGGCAGAGATGATGATGGGCAGAGCGCGCGCTCGCTCGCTCGCTTGCGGTGGTGCCTCAGTGCCTCTCCCGCGGGGATGGGCGCCCAGGTGCTGCCTCTTTCATCAGGGGAACGAAGCGGGCGCGGAAGCAGATCGAGATGACCCGAGCAGGCCCAGCACATTGGATAGGGCTGAGAGCCAGACGCACACCCTCTTCCATGACCGCCTTCCAAGCGCTCTCCCCCCCCCATGTCTGCCTGATTGGCCCTCGCGCCCGCTGTGCCGTCACACTGGACCGGGCCATGTAACCCCCCCGGGCTCGCTCCTCCGACGCGCTGGATGGTGATCCTGCGCTGCCATGCCGCCGCACTCGCTGTCGTCACCGCACGCTGTGCAGACGCTCAGAGAACAGATCCCCCGTCGCGTGCGCCTGCCCTTGTCGAGTCTGCGCGCTCGCTCTGGCACCGGATTCAGACGCGGTCGTTTCAATGCGTGGGAGCGTTCCGCCGGCACGCTTAGACTGGTTGCGCCGCTAAGGAGGGGCCCACTGGGGGAGGGCATGACAGACAGGCAGGCAATCAGGCAGTCAGGCAGTCAGTCAGTGCATTCCCAAACTCGGCTCCCGTTCCCCGCCGATTCGCCGACTACTGCCTGTCTACCTGTCTTGTCTTTCTGTTTGTCGGTTGGTCGGTTGGTCGGTCGCGCTGCATTCTGGCCCCGGGACTTGCCAGATGCTGCGGGGCCCTAAAATTGGCCAGTCCCTGTGACCCCGGCGAGGGGCCGTTTGCCTTGTTTCGCTGCGATGCGGATGGGGTCTGATCATGAGGGCTGCCGCTTCGACGGGGGAGGTTCCTGGCGAGCGCCTATTTTTGGGGCCCGCTGCAGACCAGAGCCGACTGCCATCGAGTGAACGCCAGCAAATAATGCTCGCGCACGGCAACAGAGAGGCTTTCCTGTACCCGTTCGCCGCATCAATATCGCCCAGCAAGGACGCTCCTCGTTCGTCGCCGGCAACATCCGCCCGCCAGCGAGACAGGCGTTCAAAACCAAACGTGCGCTTGTGTCGCATCTCGTTGGGGGCCGGCTTTTGCTTTTTCCTCCCTACTTTCTGCCTCTTTTCAACCCCCTCCGTGCCCCCATGCCCCCATGCCGACGCCTCGCTTTCGCTTTTGTTTTTTTTTTTGCGCTGCCCCGGTGCCTGACACCAGTGTGCCAGCAGCGCGTAGTCTGTGAGACCGTCAGAAGTTTGCACAGACAGGCTGACTGCGCCGTCGCACGTTTTTCGCAGGCTAAGCAGAGTCTAAAGCGCCGGACATTCTAGACTCCCAGCGCCCGGTGATGCTTGGCAACGACCTGCATCCGTCGCTGTCGCTCTCGCTCTAGAGTGGCCGCGGCCGTAGCCGTGAGCTCTTGCGCAGGCGCCTACCGTCTAGCCTGGAGGGCAGGCTCGCCGCTTGACAGTTCACCCGCACGATTGCACATGCTCGCTCGCGACTCTCCTTGCCCGTGCCGCCGCCGCGACTCGAACGCTTCCTGCCAGCTGCAGTGCACCCCCGCCCCGCCGCCCAAGCAAGAACGCCCAATATAGAGCCCGTCCATATTAAGGCCCGATCTGTATTGCCATTTGCCAGTGCCTCTTCGTAAAACCAGACCGCCGGCGCTGGAAACGCGGCCTGCCGCGCGCCCGCGCTCCACCGGAATGGTAGCTCATCGTCTTGGCTTTTCTGCTGGCGGGTGCTTGATGCGGCTCTCTCAAGCCCCTCTCCTCATCATCGCCGTTCCCTTTCCTTTTTCTCTGAGCCTTGCCTTTCCTGATCGCCCGGGCCCCCGTCTTGGTACGTGGCAGTGGCATATTAACGGTTGATAGTGGCCGCTCCGGTACCACGCGCCGGGCCATGGGAGACGCCGCGGCATTCTCCATGGCGCAAGCTACGTGTCTGGGGGGGAGGGAGGAGAGGAGAAGAGATGAGAGAGAAAGAGGCTCGAGGCATTCGCCGTGGAGCCACTTGGCATGGGGTGATGGTTTGAGCTTCGAAGCGTCGCCCGCATGGGCGGCGCGCTCCAGATTCCTGCGAGAGTGGACAGAGCGTCCGTCTAGAATCGCACGCGCGTGTGCGCGTGTACGCATGGTGGACGGTCCGAGTCGCGCTGGTATCGGAAGGTCTGACCTGAGTCTCCCTCACAGGGCTCCTCCACATGTCCGCCATCTCGCTTCCCCCTGCACGCGGAGGATGAGCGTCGAGCGTGCACGACATTAGCGGTGCAAGGCCGGAGAGGTAATACTGGTGTTGCGCCATGAAGCCACGAGCCACACGGCCAAAACAGCAGCTTCGGCAGCCACAGGCGCTCGCGGATCGTGGCACGCAAGTGAGGTGGACCGTCCCGGCCGAGTGCTCTTCCCTGCCCCGAAAGCCCGCAGCTAAGGAAAGTTTGCGTGCAGATTCAGATGCGGCAGTTGCCATGGGCGTGAGTCCTGTCCTACGGCCCAGCGCAGCGGGAGTTATTGCGGAGATGGCAGCACGCCAGCACGCCAGCACGCAAGACGCAAGACGCAAGACGCCGGCTACCGAATGCCCGCCGATCAGAGACACGCGCACGCCTCGATGCTCGGAGCGAGGAGCGTCGAGCTGTGCGCGCGACCACTCCCTGCCGCCCGAGCAAAATCTGGCAGGGACATCCCAAACAGCGGCGTGGGCGGTCGGATTGCGGAGCGAGCAGTGTCGGCGGACGCACCCTTGCGCGTGATAGCATCTGCATTTTTTTTTTTTTCCTCTTTCTCCTTCACTTCTGTTATCGGCAGTAGTGCGCGGCGCAGCGGAGGGGCTGCGGGCAGCGCAGGGCAGCGCAGGGCAGCGGGCGCACGCTCGCCAGCCAAGCCGCACCGCAAAGCCGCACGGGAACCCGTGAGTTCGGAGAGACCGTCCTGATCTGCGCCATCGCTGACTCGCGCTCGCTCACCAGCCACCAGGATCCTCGTCCCGCCGCCCGCCCAATGCGGCAAGGTGATCGGCTTCGCCTAGAGAGCATCGGCGCATCCCCGCACCGCCAGCGCTGCTTCGGGCCTGCCAAACCTCCCACCTGTGCCATGGGTAACGGCGTCTCCGCAGTTAGGCCTTGAGCCTAATGGCATAACCCGCTCTCTCACGCCCGTCCACCACCCGCCCGGGTCGTGCGTGTGGCGCGTCTGGCAAGGTGCTCCTGGCGCGCGCGCTGCGAGCGAAGGGCCTGGCGCCTCGAGCCTCGAACCACGCGATGGCCTCCCGCTCCGGCTGCTCGAGTGCGCTCTCGATGGGCGAGCAAGTGGCCTGATGCGGTCCTCCTCCACCTCCGACCTCGCTGGACGCCGCTGCGCTGCCGTCGCTGCTCCGTTGATAGGCCTGCTCGCCAGATTGCTAAATCCGTCGTGTCAAGTCGCTGGCCGGAGTCCAATTCCCCGCCGCGCTTCTCCATGCATGTCTCACCTTGCTTCTGCGGGCACAAAGAGAAGACTCCCGCCAGCACGGCCAGCAGCAGGGTCCACGCGCGGAAGCTGGGAACTGGAAGCCGCCCGCTCTAGCAGCGGAGAGGGCAAAAAGCAAGATTGATTAGACCACCCGCATGATTAATCGATGCTGATTTCATGCCGATTTTCATGCCAAGTTTGATTATTTTTTTTTCCCCCTCTCTTCCTTCCCTGGTGTCTGTCTCGCCGGCCGCTGGGGCGCCACCGCCCGCCATCATCACCCTTAATCTGGCTGCCCGCTTGTGGCCCGCCGATTCGTGCCTGTCCGCGCGGCTCGTTGCGCGAAGGTCCTTGCTCCACTGCGCGGGACGTTCGATTGCGATTTGCGATCAATCTGACCAACATCATCTGCCGCCTTGCCCAATGCTAGCCTGTCGGCCTATGCGCTGGCACGGCGGAACCACCCCTCCCCCCCCCTCTCTCTCTCTCCCCCCCCCCCGGCCCCATCCATCCTTCGCCAAACGCGGTGCAGCAATCGGGATTTGGCGAGCCCCTTCATGCGCCCCGCGCTCGATTCGGCTCCTCGCTCGCGAACCTGCTCCCGATACAGCGAAATGTACCTCTATTGAGATCGGTGCTCCCGCCCGCTGCCTGCCAACCCAAACTTGCTCGCCCAGCGAAGCGGCAGGCCTCCCCGCGGGCGGCTCGCGGGACGGCGGGCTGGCTGGCTGCGATGGTTAGCGGTCCCCCCCGCGGGTCGAGGTCAGACAGATGGCAGGTAGCCGAGGACAGGGAGCAAGGAGCAGAGCATGCGAGGCATGCGGATGCGCGGACGGGGGGGCCGGGCTGCTGGGTGATTTTCCTGTCTGACGCAACCACCCGCTTCCGACGAGATGGCTCCTGGGAGCGCTTTGAGTTTGGCGTGCATGCGCATCATGCACGTGATGACTGCCTCTCCCTTGCTTCCGCTCCACAGCGGGCGACCGTGAAGATAGATAGCGGCGTGCCGGGCCAAGGGCCTCGAGAGGCATGTGAGCAGAGCCAGGCTGGCAGGCCGGCAGGCCGGCAGGCGAGCGGGCAGCGCGCGAGTCCCCTGTTCGGCCGGAGTGCGCGGTTGCCTTGTCCTTGTCCTTGTCTGCCTGCACCCACATTCCAATGGCCTTCGCACTGTTACTCAAATCGCTTGAGAAAGGAAATTAGTCCGTCGTTGGTGCCATGGGAGCTTGTTCGAAAAAAGGCAAACGGGCAGGCAAGAGATCGCCAACATGCTTCGCCCGTTCGGAACTGGGTTGATGTGTGCGACTACAACAATAATATGGGTGTGACACAGTCAGCATTGCTACGACCTCCAATACATGCCAATCGGAGACGGGCGCGAGTGATTGATGGCATGGTGCATCACGGGCCTCCGCAGCAGCGTTCGAGTTCCAGGCACCAGGCACAAAGACGTCGACTCGTGGCCGGTGAGGGCGCCGTAAGCCGTGCGACCGCTGCGGCACGAAAGCAATAGTCGAGCTCTGTCGAGAATGCGTGTCTGGAAAGTGCTCGGGAAGATCAGAGCGCAACAATACGAGACTAGCCTGCCGCTCCAAGGGCGCAATAAACAACGTGCTGCTTTGCCGACGACGATCAGAGCAGAAATCACAGCGCCGCCCTCGCGATGAGGTCCGACCGCATGCACAAGATCGACCCTTCGCACTTCCACGATCAGTTTGGCGTCGCGAAAGGCTCCGCAAAAGGAACGAACTTCAGCGAGCTACACTTCTGCGATTTGTTCCCGCCAACCCCACCCGCCCACTGCATCATCATCGAGTTTCCTCATTCCTGCCGCCTCGCAGATGCTGATCACGATCTCGCGAACTGCCCTGGTTTCCTCAGCGGTGGCCCCGTTGTTGAGCGCCCCCCGGAGATGCCCCTTGAGCTGCGGGTTTACCTAATGCCTTGTCAGCGCGCAAGCCCTTGCCCTAAAAGCGTTGGCGGGGCCATGCTTATACGCACATCCTGCGGTATCAGGCCCGCAATTGCCACGAAACTGGTCTCTTTTGCGTCCAGAACCTTCTCGTTGCTGAGAAGGTAGCCGTACATCAGTCTCGCAGCGAGCCCCAGATCCTCTGTGCCCGAGCGGTCCATCTGGCCCATGACCCGCCTCGAAACCTTTCCGTACAGTCTTTCGAAGAAGGTCTGGCCGCGCTTCAAGATGGCCGGCGCCGGCATGTCGTAGATCTCGGCCGTCCGTCCGGAGGGCGATGGCGCGTCCGGGCCGTCGAGCAGATGTTCGGGAGTGGCCTTTTTAAGAGCCAGAACTGCGTTGATGACCTGCAGGAGGTCAGCATCACGCCGCCCGTGATGCACCGTGAGGCGTGATACCTTCTTTCTTTCTTTCGTACCTTTGGCACGCCGACAACAGCGGCAGACTTGAGAAGACCCTCTCTCAGGCGTCTTGCGATGAAGAGCTGTTCCTCTTCGCTCACGCCTTCGGGAGGAAGCTCCGAGGCTGGCGAGCTCGCATCTGCCCCGTTCTTGAGAACGTACGTGAGCACCGCAGGCACCTCGTCCGGCCTGTTTAAAGCGGACAGCGTTACAGCTGAAACATAGTACCAGACGTGCCTGGGAAGATGAGGATGGCTACGAAAGGAATGCAGCAAGGCCGTTGTCAGGATGGGTTGCAGGGCGGTGGATGGCATTTTCTCGCGTGATGCGTGGGGAAGATCACGACGCGTGTGTACCGGAGGGACGCGAGAAGTGCCCCGAGACTGACACGCGTGCTCGCTTGCCATGACGTCGATTGTTTAGGCCCCACTGCGGCGCCCAAACAGAGGCACTGATCCCCAGGCAATTGAGACCAGGTCTGTCCGCAGTCCAATGCACAGAGTCTCTGTTTCGTGGTATCGTTCTGCTACATATAGAGGGAGTTGCCAGCCCCGGATGGTCGGGGATTTGGAGGGCGGACAGCCTCAGCAGCTAACATGGCCGGGAGAGACTGGTGTCCCACAATAACCCAAATGCAGCACCCATGCCAACGCCGTGCTCCTCCCGCTATGATCCAAACGCCCGCTATGCTTCGCCCAGCCAAGCAGCTGTACAGTCATGTATCGTGTCTCAGGTCGACTTGCCAGACTCCAGCGCCGAAATCTGCTTTCGCAGCTGCACCCAGAAATCTTGTCCGTTGGCCATCGTGTTCGCTGCTTCCTGTCAGCTGTACCTTCGGGGATCTGCAGATGTGTTGGCCTACGCTTGCTGCCCCAAACACTGCCAGTGCGGGGTGCACCGTCACCCTGAGGCTTGTACAAAGGCGACTTGCCATCTGAACAGAGCCAGTATGTCAGCCTGTATCGTCCAAACTATTCCAACAACGTAGACAGTGCTTACCGGCTCCAACAGCATTGGCCTCAGAATACCCTGCATAAATGACTATCAGCACAAGGCTCAACCCAGACAGAACCCCCTGACACAGCCCATCGTATACACGAACGCAGGCCAGCGAGTATAGCAATAGTGCAAAGCACGCACACTTCTTCATGGTATCCTTCGCATCCTTCGAGTTGAAGCCATTCACGGGCGAGTGCTCCTGTTCCTGGTAACCCTGGAGAGCAGTGGGCGGAGCGGACTGCCGCTGGGCCTGAGCCTGAGCCTGGCGCTGAGCGTCTCCGCGACCCTTCTGAGAACCCCAGGCATTACCAGAATAGCTCGAGCGGTCGGAGTCTTGCTTGGGAGTCGGAGTGTTATAGCCACTGCCGCCAAGTGAGCGATCGCGTGCATGCGCTTGGGACGGCCGCTGGTTGCGCTGGGGCGATTGGCGCCGCCATCTGTACAAGCAGGTTAATTAGACAAGTGAAGCACAGAGCGATGAAGAAAGAGTCTGACCGATCGTTTTGAGCGCTCATCTCGAAGAAGAGAGCGAGCGGCGTTGATCGATGGGTTGGCTGGCGAACGTTTTGCGGAGCGCGCGCCTGCACCGTGTTGTTAACCCCGTGCGAAGCTGCCCAAACCACCGGCTAAACAGCGGAAGCAGCCGCCTTGAGGCTTGCAGGTAACTGGTCCCGTCCCTTCCTCACCTCTTACCTTCACCTTCATCCTTGCTGATGCAACTGACTTATTCGAGACTTGCGGCATTTCAAATTGAACTACCAACGATGTTGATTGCTCGATACTACTTTCCACCACCTACAGTGACGCAATCGCCTTCTCCCTGCAACATGGCAAGTTCCCTCTCAGTTTCTGTTGATGAATGCTTACTCATAGAGGAATCCGCTATAGTCCTCTTCTCTGAATTTTTCTCGGTCACTATATTAGTGCTGACCAATATATCAACTGTTATGTTCCAAAGATAAGAATCCACTAAAAGTATTTGGCGAGGAAATGTTTCGTCGCTGGATTTCCGCTGCTGCCATGATCCAGTCAAACCCAATCCCCTACCAAATCCGCATGTTCCGGAGCATCCGTTCCTTGAACACCTCAATTCGTGGTCCCACAATTCTCTTTCCCAAGTTTACGTGTATCCGGTGCACTTCTCAGAGAGGGCTTGGCTGACAAAGCTCGTTTCGTCCTTATCAACAAAGACTAATCCTACACGCTTGTAGAAGATTGGGACCTACAGTTCTGTTTCTCTGCTTCATATCATATGGCACGACTGTCTGTACATATAAATGCCTCTTCATACATTACTATATTTTCATTCCGCTCACATTCATTATTCTCGAGTCATGTCCGCCACTGCTAAATCAAGCTTCTCCCAAGGCCAATTAGCTAGACACGTATCGGCATATCGTTCTTGGCTCCTGCTCCTTCCGCATGACTACTGATGGCGACACCAAGGCAATCCCTGAGGTTGATCCCATTTCAATTTCACGTTTTCGAAAAGAAAAAAGATATCTATCGACACCTCGCAGCTGGAGTGCTTGTTTGAGAGAGTTTCCTTCAACTCGAACACTCCAAGGACCTAGTTCAACTATTGGGCTGACATATACTCTCTAAATCCTGATAATGATGGTCTATCCGAAGCCACGTGCGTTGCCATGAAGGTGACGGCTAGCGCAATAATTGTCCCGTGTGTTCTGAGATACCATGGTCTAAGTACGTTATGGAATCATTCGGAAAATATACCGCACCGTGTCAAGCCCGTTTTGCCCGAGCTACCAAAAGCTCCAACAAACTCCAGAGCAGCATCCAGACAGCAATGTCATGCGGAGCGTGAAGGGTGCAAGGTCGACGGCTAGAAGTCTCCGTGGCCAGGCTGGGCCGAGAGGCCAGGCCATGGAGTCTCTAAACATATCTCTAATAAGCTCTCTGGCAGTGACTGGATCAGTCTCGTGCACAGCAGAGGATGCTTTTCCTTATGGCTGAACGGGCGAATATGGATGTTCCCTCGGTAGCCGTCACAAATCTCTGTAGAGCGCTGCATGTCCGTTCGCTCCGACCGTCGTGCACTCAGACGCTGGGGTTACGTCGTTCCAAATGCAAAAGCAATCGCAATCAACACAGCAGCATAAACGCGCTCTCTTTTTGTTCCTGGTTTCATACCAATCATGTCCTTGTAGTACGCGCTAAAAATGGACGCGGGTTCTCGACCTTGTAGGAAATGGCATGATTTCGAAAACAGTTCGTTTCATCCACTAATCGGTCTTTTTAGCTGAGAGTATGTATACATTCAAGGATAGCGTATTGACGAAGGGAACTGGAAGAGCCCTGTAGCAGATATGCATTCTGACTCGTCCCTCTAATTTCAACTACGCTACCGTGGATGTCTTCAATCCGAAAATTCACCTTCATCTTTACGGTATGAATGAGGAACAAAGAGCAATTCTTTCTAGCCGTAAACGGAAACTTTTCTCTCTCTACGTCTAATGAAGAACCACCACACGGGATGAATGAAACCAATGCCCCAGCTTTTCACACAACACTTGCTTTCTTTTGTCCTACTAAGCACGGTCAGGTAAGACGACAAGTGAAATCTACGCTAAAATTCAACAAGAGACTGTATGGGCTATCATCCCGCCATTCCCTTAAGAAAAATAAAAAATAAAAACGCCTCTTTCCTTTCCCAACACGATGTAGATAATTCACTAAACAAGCTGTACCATCCCATACAAGGACTCCCTCATCCGATGAACGTCCCCCTGCTCTTCTTCCTCTTCCGGAGATACGTATCCTCTCCTTCGCTACTCTCGTCCCCCTCCTCGCCACTGCTGCTCTCCCCCTCCACCCCCTCATCATCCGATCCTAGGAATTTCTGAAGGGCTTCTTCTTCCGTCTCCCTCTCCGGCTCCTGCAGACCACCGGGACCTGAGTCCCAGTCCCCTGCTCCAGCGACGCCGCCGCCAGCACTGCCATCAACCGGATCATCCTCCTCCGAGTCATCGATGAACACCCTGCTCTGCCTGAAGATCTCCCTCGCACCGCTACCTCTCCGGGCGAAGGCCGTCTGGTCTCTCAAGTGGCTATGTGGCGGCTCCTTCTCGGTCTGCATCGGACTCGGCGGATGGCGGTAGATCTCGTCTTCAACGAACTCGCGCGGCGGGCGCAGCTCGAACATGCTGCCGGGCCGCTGTCCGCCGTTGTACGGGCCGCCGCGGAGGTGTGCATTCCTCTGCAGCGCCGCGGCGCGGGGGCTGTCGGGTGCTTTGTGTTGCAAGGAGGACCACCAGCCAGAAAGGCGTTTGGAGAACGAGGGGCTCTCGCGACCGGGTTCGGTGTTTCTGGGAGACTTGGGGTCAAGGGCGGACGCGATGTTGGTTTGTACAGGAGGAGGTCTGCGCTCTGGAGTTCCCTCATCCGAAGAGGAGTTGGATGATGGAGGGCCGGAGAGAGCATGGAGGTCTTGAGGGGGCGCAACACTTCCACCGTTCCGTTGGGCCTCACGAAGGAGTCCGCGGAGGTCTTCTTCGGAGAGAATTGAGGCGAGCCCACCTTCTTTCGACTTCGTGGGGCGAGCGGAGCGACGACCTTCCTCGACGAGGCGCTCAATCTTCATGCGATTGGCAATAAACTTGAGTTTCGGGAAGGCGGATTGCTGGCCAACATGTATCATTCGAGCAAGTCGTTGAGGAGTAGGGTCAGTCAGAATATAGTAGAAGTCACTGGGAATAGACTTGGGCCAGATAGTAATGGTTCCGCTGAAACGTTGTAGCCAAACTGCACTCCAATCTTGGCCCAGAGGACGCGGGAGTAATTCGAGATGTCGTAATACCTTGAGCCATTTCGTAAGGTCAAGTTTGAGGTATTGCTCAATGGCAGAGCCCAGGTAACCGCCTCTCCAGCCACGCCCACGGCGATGTGTGACAGGGCGGCCTACAGAACCACGGGAGCTGAAGAAGAACAGGTTGACGTGCGGATTGACCTGGCTGACTATGCTGAAGCGGACGTTGAAATGAAGATTGAGCGCCTTCAATGGAATGTCGGTGCGTAAGCTTCCGTCTTTCCACTTGTTTCCAAAGCTGTAAGGTTCAAGGGTTCCATCGGGAGTCTTCTTCATCAAGACGACAGGGTTTAGGATACCGGGAACTGCAGCAGAGGCGAGAACGGCGGACCAGATGACGCAGTCTGGAGAGGTGTGGTAGTTGGCCAAAATCGTTGGTGAGTGAGGGTCCGAGGGAACGCATGAAACGTTAAGTATACGTCCAGTACGAGCATAGGCTTCGCGGAAGGTCATGCTGCCATGAGTGAACCAAGCACACCTCCGAGCCCAGTCCACGCTATCGAAGCGAGCACCTGTCTTGTACCATCTTTTAAGCCAAGTGACCATATCGTCGTGGCATGCAGTAATCTTATTTGCAAGGGCTGGAACCAGCAGCTTCTTCAGCTCATCATCCGTGCGAGTACCAAGCAACGCAGCGACTAGAGCACCGCCGGAGGTGCCGGTAATGACGTTCGGCAGCAAGTTGGCATCCAACAAAGCTTTTGCCACGCCGAAGTGGTAGTAAGCGAAGGTGGCGCCCCCGGAGAGACAAAGCGCAGTCCGGCCAAAATTGGTAGACAGATGCTTGAACATGTTCCGCTTATCCTCGGACGAGAGAAGCTTAGTATCGCGCAGTAGTTCGAGCGATTTCTCGATTTCATCGACGTAGGCCTGGACCAGATGTTTTGTGCCGTAGTAAGATTCGCTGTAGAGGTGTGGGTTCTCGAAACCGACGAAGTTGCTTTTGACGCAAGCTTCGAGCAGGCCGCGAAGCTGATTGATTGCATATTCGCGAGAGTTGCTTTGACCATTGCTGGCGTCGTCTGCCTGCTCAGCCTGGGTACGCAGTCTGATCAAGGTGTCCTTGACGCGGCGAATCGTCTTGGCGTCGTAGTAAGCATACTCGTCCGTCTGCTTCCACTTCTCATTGCCTAGGTACTCGTCCAGCTCTTTGGCGGCGGCAACCCAATCCTCGTAATTCGAAGTGTTGTTAAGCTTCCTACGCAGCCGCTCGCGCTTCCCCCGCCAGGTTATCCAGTGTTCGTAGAGATAGATGTAGACTCGAGTCAGAAGGTACATGATGCCCAGGACGAAGAGCCAGCCGAAAACGGTGAAGAGGAGCGGCCATTTGAGTAGAGTGTAGACGAAACCCTCGCGGGTCTCGTCGACGCCACGGCGCGGCTGGCGGCGCTTCTTCTTGCGTACGCGCTGGTGGACGGGCCGCCAGTCGTTGAGAGCGGTGATGAATGCGGATCGCTTGGGGGTTTGCGGGGAGGCGAGGTTGTCAGAGGACGGGGATGGATCGGGAGCGTGAAGAGCATGGTCGAAGCGGGCGAAGTCGTCCTCGTTAACGAAGTCGGTGTCGTAGTCGGGCAGGTGGGTGAGATCGAAGGCGTCGGGATCGCGAGGCGACGGGCCGTCGGAGGATTTGTTGATGTCGGCCATGGTGGAGTGGGCCGGGTCACATTGCGCGATGTGAGCGGGGGAGGTGTGCCTGCATAAGAGAAGGCACGCGTAGCGAAGGCTCCCCTGTCGTGGGTGGAAGGCAGAGAGGGTTCTGAAGCTGTGGGCGGTTGGTGACGTAGCTCGGTCCCCAACAACAATCTGCACGCGACGAAGCGATGGGCATGTGCGCCCCAGACCGAGGCCGACGACGGGGGAGGAGCAGGCCTGAGCCCTGAGCACAGAGGACAAGCTGCCCTGCCCTGTCAGCCCAGCCAGCCGAAGCCGCAGCCAGGGTTACGAGAGAGCCGCCTAGTCGCACCGCCACCCGCCCCGCCACACCTGCAAATCACATCTCGCCTCGCCCAGCACCTCGTTGCCCCGCCGTCCCCAGCATCTGCCTCGCTTGCTGCGTGGTCTCCCCGGAAGCATGCTACGAGCAGGTCGCCGCCTGCCAAGAGCGCATCGATTGCTGTCCCACCAACGCCGTGGCCTGCTCACCCTCGCCATCGAGACTTCTTGCGACGACACTTCCGTCGCTCTGCTCGAAACCAGAGATGGCAGTCCGCGGACATGGTGGGGTTCCCACGACGCTGTCTTGCATTTCCACGAAAAGGTCACCGCGAACAACCTGATTTACAAAGGAGTCCATCCCATTGTCTCGCTGGAATCTCACCAGGAACACCTTGCCGCCCTCGTGCAAAAAGCCATCCAACATCTCCCAAAGCAAGGCAGTGTGGACGACGATGATCGCTGCTCTCAGTACGTCCGTCTGAGGGTTGCCCCGGACGACGCCGCATACCGCCAGCTTCCGGACTTCATTTCCGTCACCCGCGGCCCTGGCATGCGCGCCAATCTCTTCACCGGCCTGGACACAGCCAAGGGTCTTGCCGTTGCTTGGAACATTCCCCTCGTTGGCGTGCACCACATGCACGCCCACGCCCTGACGCCTAGACTCGTCTCTGCCCTCTCCCAGAAACGAAAATCGTACACGGCTTCTTTCACCGACTTGTTCCACTCGCCAGCGACTGTGGCCCCTGTCGAGCCTGAATTTCCTTTCCTGTCTGTCCTGATCTCCGGAGGCCACACTCTGGTCATTAGTTCAGAGTCTCTCACCAAACACCGTGTGCTCGGCTCCACCACCGACTGTGCCATTGGCGACTGTCTGGACAAGGTTGCTAGGCTCATTGTTCCACCTTTACTGTTAGAGAAGTCGGGCGACACCATGTATGGTCGCTTGCTGGAGGGGTTCGCCTTTCCCAATGGCGCCGAGGACTATAATTACGTCCCGCCCAGGAATAGGGGCGAGGAGCTCTCCAGACGGCCCACTAAATGGGGATGGGCGTTCAGTGTCCCGCTTGCCGAATCCCCCAACGGCCTGCGGTCAATGTCTATGGACATGAGCTTCACGGGGTTGCACACCGCCGTGGAAAGGGTGGTCTCCTTCCGATGGGACAAGGAGGCTGGCAAGCTGAGCAGAATTCACCGAGAACCTGAAGAGGTCGACGAAGAAGAACGAAGAGTCATGGCGCAAGAAGTCATGAGAGTCGCGTTCGAACATCTCGCAAGCCGAATTTTGCTGGCTCTTCAAGCCGTGGCTCTTCGTGACCCTCAGCTTGCGAAAACTATGCCTGTCGTTGTTAGTGGCGGGGTAGCCTCGAATCATTATTTAAGACATGTGTAAGTCCTGGTCCTCTCCTCTCCTTACGGTACAGCGACAGCGTCGATCTTGTCACCCCTGGCTCGTGTTCGATGCGCTTCTCTGCATCACTTGAAATAGCTCTTAGCCTCCGCGCACGAAGCGGTGGCAGAAAGGATGAAGGGACTCCACGTTAGTGTCCCAAAAATTAAGCAATAGGTTCATGCTCTTAAAATTCCGAAAAGAGCAAAGGCGTCAAACCTCTACACTCCAAGACGGATACTTCAATTCCTTACATCAGAAAAGAAAAAAAAAAAAGGGAGGGCTGACTGCCATTCACGCAGCCTCGCAAACTTTCTCGCCTCCCGCGGCTACCCCTCCATCAAGCTCATCTACCCGCCCCCGGAGCTGTGCACGGACAACGCCGCCATGATCGCCTGGGCCGGCGTCGAGATGTTCCGCGCGGGCCACACCACCCCCCTCCTCTGCCGCGCCCTGCGGAAATGGAGCCTGGAAGAACTGATGGCGCCCCCCATTGGGAATTGAAGAAGGCTCCCATGAAAGAGAGGGGTACGCATGATGTTGAAGTAAAGGAGGTGGCGCGAGTTCAATTACCACCCGTCGCGCGGGGGCTGCAGAAAGGTACTTGCTCCCCGTGACATGCTGGTTTTTGTTGGGGAACGCAATAAAAAAACAAGGGACGCGAGCGCATGAATGGCCGTCTGGGAGATTTATTGGTGGCGTTGGCGAGCTGGTGAAGGTCGAGAAGATGGTCACAGGTTTGGTGGCATTCGGTGATTGATCATGGTAGGTTGTGCGGTTCTCTTTTTTAATAAAGAGAGAGAGAGAGAGAGGGGGGGGGGGTTAGAACACCCGAGACATGCGGCAATGGACGTCATGAATCCCGTAATTACACTGTACATTTCCCTTCATCAACTGTGTTACAACTTCCTTGAAAGTACGCTGTTTGATCTGAATACAAGGGTCCTGTAGTGTATCAACAAATGAACATTGAATTTTTGGCACTTTTAGATGTCGTCTTAGTATTTACTTCTCTCCTCAATCCACCAAAATTGAAGCCCACTTTTTGTCCGAATTGAACCTGTAACGTATCACTCATGCAGAAAATACTAAAGTAGGGTATGATGTTTTTGGCTATGGACCTACCTTCAGCCGCTCTTTCTAACAAAAAAGTTTCCTATCATTCCCAAATAATAATGCAATTCCCCTGCGAATTCGCACTTCCCCATAGATTCCTCCAGTTCCCTTCACCCAATTTCCTCCTTTCCGCTTACAGAGCACTGCCCTTGTCCCACGGTATGCCCGTGGACTCCAACAGCTCCGTCAGCGCCCTCGGATCGTTCTTGAGCAACTCCCACTGATCCTCGGCTTTGACCATTAGCGTGCCGCCGAGTACGGTGCCGTTGAGCTCGACAACAGCATCGGCGGCCAGCGGAGAGCCGTCGTCCTTCTTGAGCAGGTCGCCGCCGCGCCGGCGCGGGGCGATGACCATGGCTTCGGTGGTCAGGGCCATATTATAGCTTATCGACGACTGGTTGTCGGCCGTGGAGTGCAGCGAAAGCGACGTGGACGGGTTCGAGTGGATGTGCTTGCGGACGAACTCGACGGCGGTTGAGTGCAGCGCCGTGTAGATGGTGTGCAGCTCCGGACCGGACGCGTTGGGCGGGATGCGCGAGGCGAAGTGGGCGAAGGGGATGGATGTGTCGGAGATGAAGCCAGTGGAGACTGTTTGACAGAAAAGGGGGAATACCCTCGTATCAGTTTTGGGTGTGCCTCCAGAAAAGATTGCATCTTGCGGGTGGTTCTCTATGGTGATGCTGGAGAAATAAGGTGGAGTGATTTTTTTTTATGTGCTGTGATGAAATTTTTCGGGGGAAAATAAGAGTTCACGGACCAGAGTGTGGAGATTTTAGGATGCGGTCGACAAGCAGGTCCCAGCCTTCGGTGTCCGGGTCGCTGCGCATGCTGTCGACGGGCAGAAATTGCAGGTGGCGGTGCGGCTGGCTGGCGCCGCTGTGCTCGCCCGAGTTAAAGAAAGCGAACAGACGGCCGCCGGCGGGCCCCTTCTTGGCTCGCTCCCACTCGGCTAGGGTGGTGTAGGTGGTGTCGAGGTCGTCCTGCTCCAGCAGTTGGGTCTGCGGCTTGTTCTCCTTGGTGGCGATGATCAGGTGGTCGCGAATGACGGGGAACTTGTTCAACACGAGGATGTGTGAGGGCGCCTGCGGGTCAGGCACGGCGGCGACGAGCAAGTCGTCGGGCGGCGCCTCGAACGGGTCGAACTTGGGCTTGGGCGGGTCATCGGGTTGGGCGGGATCGGGGCTGGCGGCGGCAGCGACGGCGGCGGGCTTCTTCGCGAGGGCCGGGCAGTAGCGGAGTTGGAACTGCGCAGACGACGGGCGGTGTTAGGGAGAGGAGCTGGCTTTCTTTGGAGATGGCAATGGCGGGGCTCGGGTTGGCTCTCATGGTGATGGACTCTCGTCTGGCGGCGGCTCTACTTACGCACCGGTACTCCTGAGGTGGTGCGGATCACGCAGACTTGGGTGGCGGAGAAGGTCAGGCTCTGCTTCTCCGCGGCGGCGGCGAATTTGGTGTCGACGAGAGCAGGGAGGGGCTGCTCGAGCTGGAAGCGCATGGTGGAGGCCGGGCGGAGAGGGAGGCCGGCGAGGGCGCTGGGCGGACGAAAGTGAGGCGTACGGCCGCCGGCTCTGGCAGTGCGGGCGGCTGGGCAAGACCAATGAGCGAGGACGCGAGTCGTAGGAGACATCCAAAGTGGGCAGCATGTGGGTTTTGAGGAGGTTGTTGTATCCCGGGCTATGACGAAGCGCGCCCGGGCCGGCCTGTGTCGGGTGCGCCGGCCGCCCCTCCCTCCCCTCCCTGGGCGCCATCATTATTTTGGGTGAGGCTTCTTCGCTACTGCCCGTCTTATTTTGTGATATCTAGACTACACTACGCTACAATACTGCCCCTGTCCGTACTCCGCCACCGGCGCAGGCACCTCGACCTGCGCCGCCGCTTCTTGCCGTCTCTTGCGGCCAGCGCTGCCCGTCATCGATGCTGCGTCTCTCGCTCGCTGTGCTGCAGCCAACGCCGAGCACGCGCCGCCGATTGCGCTGGAACAACACAGAAAAAAAGGACCATGAGTCGCCGCTCCCGCAACGCAAACCCGCCCAAACATTAGAAACGATTCCCGCACGAAAAGGACGTAGTGCGTAGGCGACCGTGATGCGTGCCACGTACTTCCACGAACAGCAGGCCAAGCCGCCCTCTCCTTAGCTGCCCGTCCAGCCCGGTGCACAGAGAAATACACCGGCCGCCGGGCCGTCCACGGCGTGTCCACTGCAAACCACCGCCGCGCCAGCTCACAGCGTCCCCTGGATCTTCAGCCACTGCTTCTTACACGTCGCGTTCCCAAACCAGTACGACCCGTCGTTCCTGTAGATGTACTCGGCCACCTTCTTCCACGGCACCTTGTTCGCGTCGATGTCCATCTCGCCCACGTCCATCTGCGCCGCATCCGCTCCCGGGTACAGCGACGCCGCCATGAGCATCTTGACGCCCTCCCGAAGCAGCTGGACCTACCCGCTCGCTCGCGTTAGCAGCTCCCACTGTGCTCGCTCCTCAGAGATGCATGCAGGGTACTCACGTCCTTGGGCGTCCACAGCGGCTTACGCACCCGCTCCTCCCGGCACTTGGTCAGCGTCCGGAACCGGCCCCTGAGCGTCGACTCCGCCTCCGTGAACCCGCCTTTCTCCCTAATCTTCCGATAGGACATGCCTGAATTCTTCCACAGTACTAGCAGCTCATCCTTCAGCGCCTTGTTGCCGTCATTTCTGGTGTACCTGTTGATCTTGGACACTTGCCCCGCCGGCTCCAAGTCCCCCGTGGATGCCTCCTCCCGAGACGGAGGCCCAGCCAGGCACATGCTGCTCTGCGTGTGCGACCTTAGCTTCCGCTGTGATGAGGATGTGCTGCTTTCATTTTGGATACATATTGACCGTCGTTCTTTTGGGTGACTGTCAGAAATGTTCTCCCAGTCCGATGCAGGTGAAGCTTGTGAGTACGTTAGTGCGGGCATGGGCAAGTTGTTCGAGTCGAAGCTGCAACGGAGAACATCGTCGTTGACGCTCATTTGCGCGTCTGCCGGACCAGCGGGTGATACAGATGAAGCCATGTCGCTCTCGCTGGTAGTGAAGCCGCTGCGCCCATACGTTCGCCATTCTGACCAAGTGGGTGATATGACGGGGGTGGGGTCACCTAGTGATAAGCCCGGGGCCTGTGTCTGGATTAGCAGGTTTAGCGCTTGCGTGATCGCTGCTGGCTGTGGGGGAAAGTGTTACCTGTATGGGAAGGTGGGGACGATTTGCGTCGAACCTGGGCTGGTTTGAGCTGAAAGCTTGCGATGCTACATCTGGATATTGATCTGCCGGTTCAAGAAGGTCCCAGGACGCGCCGTGTAAGTCCCGCGGGGCGGTCACGAGTGGATCGGAGCTTGAACCATTACTAAAGGTCGGCGTGCTCAAACCGGTGGCGCCAGCGGACAAGTAGGACGAGGATACAAACGATGGGACGGTTTGCACCGAGTACTGGTCGAAGCCCGTCCGAACGCGTCCGGGAGTGGATTTAAAGGATGGCTCGAGCAAATTCGAAGGACCGTTGTCAGTGAGCTGAAGCAGCCAGTTATCAGTGCGGGCATGAGTGGGGTTGTTGAGGTGAGGGCTGTTGCTCGGCCATGACGTGAAGAAGGCCTGTTGTTGTGGCCAAGCGTCAATCAGGCTGTTGGGGTTTCCACTGCTTGAAATTCCTTCTGGTGCAGGTTGCGAAGCAGGGAGAGCATCGGCCAAAGTGTTGAACTTCCCACTACCAGGAACTCTTGCTGTTACAGACTGCGAAGCAGGGCGGGATGACTCAATGCCCCAAAGATTGTGCTGAGGAGCCGACGCGAAGGAGCTGGCGTCGCTGAGGACGAGATGATCCTCGATTTTGCCCACGGCCTGGAAATGGTTACAATTAGGATAGCTCTGGTTTTGCCGCGGTGAACGTACATCCCAGTTAGAGTTGCTCATGTCGGCCTGTGTCTCAAAGAGGCGTGGAACCAGCTGCGGTGGTGCGCGATGCGGGAGGAGATATTCTCTTTTGGGCAAGATAGAGTGCGGCGACGGATTTGGGAGCCACTTTCGGGCGCTGACGGTACCCATATTTATTTCTGGCTCGTCAGCGCTCCAGCCCCAAGCTTGCTGCTGCGAGTGCAGCATTCTGTGACCGGTCGAAAGATTTGCCTGCTTTGGATCTCGCATTAAACCCGTCTCAGAGCCTGGAAATAAACAGTACCAGAGAGAGGATTGCTTGCAAGCGAGGCGAGTTTCTTTGTTGTGCTGGCAGGTTGCAGAAGGTTTATGTTGGTTCGGGTTGCAGCTAGGGAGTATGCATGTGAGACATAGTCCTCTCGTGGATGGTGTTGAATGTGATGGCAGCCGCGTCGATGGGAGCTTGCTGACCGCCTCGCCTGACATCCGCGATAATGATGCTTAATCAAGAGGGTATTCTCTTTTCAACGTCCGGAAAGCCTTATAAGCACGAAGAAATTCCCCTTTGACACTACCTTACAGGTAAACAGCAATTAGCTCTGGCTAGTCCGGGTCCTGTGAAGCGACGTCTTCACAGTGGATGTGTTGGCACCCTCCCACACGAGATATCTTCAGCCTGGACGCCCCACAATCTGGAAACGAAGACGTGCTGGCATAGTCGTCAGCAAAACAGCTTATCGAGAAAAGTAGATTGACCCGCACCTTTTCTAGAGATGGCAGATGCGGACAGAGAGGCGTCAAATGGCAATATACGCTTTCGGTGATGGCTGTGACAACACCAGCCGCGCGTGGGGATCTCGTGCGGAAAGACGTCTTTCTGAAAAACAGCAAACAAGACAGCAATGCTTGAGGACGCCAGATGAGTTGCCAAAGATCTCAGATTGCAAGATTTGCGAGGGCAGCGACAAAGATCGGTTGAGAGAGAATATACCAGAACAGGTAAACAGAGTCAATCGGCCTCCCAGAGAAACTCTTGTGTTGATAGTCAATTGATGAGGAGTATAACTCCGTGTCGCATCAGTTGCCGTAAAAGAGGATTGCAGTTAAGTTATTTTGCCAACAATCATATTAACCTTGACGGAGATCAGCTCAGATGAAGCTGCCGTTTGATGCTGCACAGGACAATCTTTCCCTCTCGTGTGTGAATGGTGTCTGTGCATGGCGAGGGCCCCAACACTGCAATCGAGTCCGCGGGAACGAACCGTGAAACTGCGGTCCCTCATATCGCTTACGAACAGCTATGGGAGTGGTTCCAGGATCTTTCAGGAAATACGAAACAGTACAATGGCATGGCATGTCACAGTGCCAAGGGATTAATAGAAGAAGTTGTGGGTCAATTCAAGACCAGCAACTCAGGTGGCGCTCGAGGCCGTTGCCTTCTCTGCTTTTGGAGCAAGAACACAACGTCTGCTTCAACCCATGATGTGAGTTCCCTGGTAGCCCACAGCTCATTGGCATGTATCCATCAGGGGTCATTTCCTACGGAAGAAGCCGCGCGGCCAGTAAGAGAGCACCGCCGTCGATGGAGAAGCCAAGTTGGGCCGGGAGCAGCCCGTCACTGAGAATGAAGCGGGAAGAAAGCTATTCAATCCAGTGTTGGATCGAATGGCACGGAATATTGCAGGTCGTTCTGACTAGCAATCAAGCGGCGCTCTCCGCTACTTTGTGTAATCACCTCGCCTTCAACACCACGCGTGCGGGTCGACCCATGTCCGGGATCGTGTTTGCAGTATCTGAGCTTATCAATCATCCGCAACAAGACATCTTTAAAATCATGGTTCTACATGTTGACGTGATGAATACGAGATTCGTCGAGATAACACCCTGGCCGGAGCGGGGGAGGAGGGGGATGCTCTCAACGCACTTCATCACTTCTCCGCGCAGACACGCCATTCCGTATGCGTGGAAGATCACCCGCTAAGTGCATAGACACGGTAAGACTGCTTCAGAATGTTCTCAAGCGTGCCTGATTTTGAAGAAAGAAACTCCCAGACACCACGTGGATCTGCGAGAGTTTAGAAGCATTCCTGCGTCCCAAGCCACGCGGAGCGGCCAGTATGACATCTCGCATCGTGCTGCTCAGGTTGAGCAAGAAATCGTGCTTGCATGGTTAGGTCTGCAGTTGCTGTCAGAACAAGCGACCGACACCTGCTCCTGTTGCACAATCAGCGGGAAAAAGAAGCATGCGCACTTCCCGCAGCGGCTGCATCCCTACCCTTGCACACATCTTGCACCACCATACCGGCAGCCCGGCCAACCGTTCACTGCAACGCACAGCAGGCAGATATCGATGATCGCTACCAGGGTCTTTCCCCACCTCCCACGTACCCGCACTGACATCGCTATCACGTCGATCAGTTTGTGACGTGACGCAGACATGCCCTAGAGCGTTTAGTAAACGCAGCGTAGCATGAAAATACATACGCCGGGTCTCTTAATCAGTCGCTACCGACGATGGCGATCAAGGGAGAAAAGGGGTGATGGAAGTGGCATGGGAGGTGCGCTTCCCCAGACGCTAGGCGGCGTTTGCTGCGGGAAAGCGTTTGCTAGCGCACGGCAAAGTGTCTCGTAGCATGCGAGCTGACAGACACCGGCTGGCACCCCATTGGTGAGATGATGTCCATGCACTGCGCTACTTCGTCATCAATGTGATGCTTAGCCGGCTGGCTTAGGTCGGGCTGGGCTGATCCACATTGATATTCGCCGCATCAGGCAAAAGCGTGCAAGTAGATGGGATGCAGAATCCCTTCGGATCGACACTGGGCTGCCAATATCAGAAAGCTTGGCGAAGGAGCGGATGCGATGGCGTCTGGTAGGGTGGGTACAGAATGAGAGGCTCGTCGGTGGTTACACGGCCAAGAGCACTCCTCTGCCGCTGCACTCCGACTTCGCAAAGAGGTTGTGCTAGGAATGTGCATCCTGGCTACGAGCTCAGTAACATGTTGTGGCCAAGGACGACTGTAATCTAACGGTTGGGGTGGCAAGTATCTCTTCCGCGTACTCTTCGTGTTTTGCGATACCTAAGGAAAGTCAAATGTTTTTTTTTTTTTGGAACGGTAGATCAATTATCTACGATCCTCAGAGCTTTGGCTTCCTTTTCTCGATGATGCTGATATCATTGAATGGAAGATCAAGGTACTGCCACATGTGATGGAACCTGCGTTGTCGTCAGTGCTTCGTCTTCTTCAAAATGGCTTTATTGCTTCTTACCGGTCGCTTCCAAAGAAAGGCTCCCCCTTCTCCTTTGCCATTTACCACCCAGAACCATGGACATCCAAAAGCACCCAGGTCCAGAGCCTTTTGGGTGTTGTCCAGCAGCTTCTGCTTGTATTCGGGGGAGTTCGCGGCTTCCATTATCCGCTTTACCTCTTGAGGGTTAAAGTGGTGGGCTAAGGTTTCTGCCATGATTTCTGGTTTGCTCAAGTCCAAGCCTCGTTCCCACATGGCACGTCAGAGCTCCCCAAAACTGGCTTCGTATTTCTCTCGGGGAAAGGCGTCTTTGACGAAAACCATACAGCGTTGAGGCTGGGGTTCTCGTGAGCATAGCAGAGACTGGGCAGGGGTGGCGGAGGCTTACGAGTAATGAGAGGATTGGGAAGAAGTCGGGAACCTTCACATTAGCGCAGCCGAAATAGGCATTGGCACGCTTTCTATCAAAGTCACTATAGGTGGCTTTGGCGGGAAGAGACCACGGCGGTTTATTTCCTATTCGTATCAGTAAATGGGCGAGGGAGCCACGGTCGCACTAAAGGGAGGGGTTATGGTACCACTGCCGACGTTGATGCCACCAAGGAATACGGGGTGGAATCTTTGGACGGATTAGCACCTTCGAGTCATGTCCAAGACAAAAGAAAAGGTCAGCGTACTCGACCTCCACCCCTTGCGAAGCCAGGGCCGTTCGGTTTCTCAGAAGATAGAGAAGAGCATAATACGAATACAGAGACACTGATGGCCGTTGTCAGCCGGGCTGGCTCGGCTATGTCGAATGGT
This sequence comes from Neoscytalidium dimidiatum, assembly GCA_037367355.1. NCBI lineage: Eukaryota > Fungi > Ascomycota > Dothideomycetes > Botryosphaeriales > Botryosphaeriaceae > Neoscytalidium > Neoscytalidium dimidiatum. The sequence goes on along the minus strand of CM074700.1, from coordinate 2,313,177 downwards.
TGAGCTTTACCGCAGACAAGGTAGGCATCTATTTTCCCTCCCATGTCGACGATCTGGACTGGGATGGGAGCAGTAATGGAGTCGTCGGCGGCGAGGTGGGAAGAATAACTAATCCAGGAGTGGAGGCCGGGGAAGGGGGCGCCTGTCTCAGGCCGAGCCGAGGCCGAGGACGAGGAAGCTGCCGCTTGTGACGCGCGCGCGCGTCCTGTCTCTTGGACGCGTTTCTACTCTCCATCTCGCGTCACCACCACCCCACCAGACCCTGCACACTGACCAGCCCGAGCGCGTCAGCTGGCATTGCGCCATCGTGGGCGTTCTCTCGGCTTGCTCTGAGAAGCCGTTCACGTCTTTCTGGCCTCTGGCGGGGTTGCCGAGGCCCAGAGGCGTGACGGCCATCACTAATCTTCGCCCAGCTCCGACAGCACCACTGCCCATGGCTATCGTCTGCCAGCGTCCTACCCTGGGAATGCTAGGGTAGCTCAACACTCATCGCGCTTCAGTATAAAGCGCCACCTTTTGTGCGGACCCGTTTGAACGTTTGTCTGAATATCAGCTCAAGAAAGAAATACACCTATCTACCATGAGCAGCTCCAAGCAGGTCGCCCTCGTCGTCGGTGCATCTAGAGGCATTGGCCGCCAGGTTGCAATCGACCTCGCCCGAGCCGGATACAGAGGCAAGCCATTCGTGTCCGACACACTTGCACGCCATGCGTTGTCCTGACTCCTACAGTTGTCGTATCTGCGAAGAGCACCTCGGATGCCTCCAAAGTCCATCCCTTCCCGCCCGACCCTAATTCACCTCAGTCCACAATCAACACCGTAGCTCGAGAGATCCAAGAAGCTGGTGGCGAAGCCGTTGCCATTGCCGCAGACACCCGTGATCCTGAAGCTGTCAAGAACATGGTCGATCAAGCTGTGGCTGCTTTCGGCCAATTAGATGTTCTCGTCTACAATTCCGGTGCCATTTGGTGGGCCTCGGTGGAAAATACCCCGTTCAAACGCTACAAGTTGATGCAACAGGTCAATGTTGAGGGTTTGTACAGCACCATTCAGGCTGCTCTGCCTCATTTCAAGAGGCAGGGATGGAAAGGACGTATTATCGTCGTCAGCCCTCCTATTTACTCGCGATTCTTCCGCGGAAAGACCGCGTATGCCATGGGAAAGGTCGCCATGAGTGTACTGACGAAAGGCCTGTCTATGGACTTCGTGCGTGAAGGTAGGAAGGACATGGCTATTTCGAGTTTGTGGGTTGCCACAGCAATCCAGTCTGCCGCTACGGTGGGACAAAATGCGGAAGTGCTCAAGGACCTCAGGAAGCCGGTAAGTATTCCGACGTCCGACTTGGCCTTCGCAGAAAGACTAAGAAGGGATAAGACAATCTTCTCCGACGCAGTTCTAGCCATGCTTCGTGCTCCTGCATCGGAGGTCAACGGTCTTCTCGAAGTAGACGAGGATTTCCTGCGCAAAACCGGGGTCACCGACTTCTCAAAGTATAGTTTGGTTCCCGGTACCAGCCCACGGAGAATCATGCCTGCAAAGTTTCCGGACCTTACCGTTGCAGAGCAAGACGACGAAGGCCAGCGCATGGATAGCTCTAGGACAAGGACGTCGAGAATGTAGACCTAGCGCAGCCCCAATCGAGCGTTGTGCCAAGTTGCGAAGCGTTCCGCCAAGAATGGGTTCATGTTGTACTGGGCTGATAAAAGCCTATCTGAGCCCGATTTCTGCAACAGATTAGGTACCTGATAAATCCACTCATTTACTCGTCATATGTGACGTTAGCAGGGCCTCTTTTCATAGGAAGTTCCTATTCATGTCGTTGGTCAAACTACGCTTCCCGGTGTGCTTTGTAGTGTTGGAAGGAACCATCCTCGTGGTTTGTCTCTCCTTGCGTGTGTACCCTCAGATACTTGGCACGACTCTACTTACCAATTTCTTTGGCCCAACAGTGGTGTTTGCCACGATCCCAAGCATTTTGATCTCGTTTTGTATTATATGGCGCCCTGTGCAGGCAAGCTCCAAGAGAGCTCTCATTCCGCCGCGTCAACAATGTTTTTCCTTCAAGCCGCGCGTTTCGCACTATGAGATTGTGAGAACTACAACAAAGCCTGCTTTCCCCTCAAGCGGCCGCACTTTTATCTAGACCTATCGCCAGCTCCTGCTTGTCTGAGGTTGCCTGCTCCAGCTAGACTTTATTCTTTTTTATTCGTTCACTCATTCCTACAATCGACATCTCAATCCACTCTTTGGAGTACTCCGACGTACTTCTTTACGGTCTCTACTAACATTCACTTTGCCGGGCAGCCGTCCGTGATGGGCGCTACTGATGGCATGTCCTTTAGGACACAGGTAAGTATTCTCATCACCCTTTTCTTTTCAACCTTCGTGGGGTCCATCCCAGCACCACCATCGGCTACTCCATCCAGTGGGGCCTCCGGCAATCCTGTAACGGGTACGGGTAATTCCTGCCCTGCGAACAACGGCAATTACTTCGTTGGCCCAAAAGGCTTCCATTATCGACTCGCGTGTAATACCGACCGGCTCGGCGGCGATCTGTACGCTGTATCAAACCAACCGGATATCAGTGCCTGCGTTACGCTTTGCGATCAGGAACCGGCATGCGTTGGGTCAACATGGAAGTTTGCGAGCGGACGCGCTGCTGGTGGAATTTGCTATCTGAAATCATCCCTGGCCCCTACTTCGTCCGATACCACTGTCGACGTTGTGGTTTGCGAAGATTGTCCAGTGATTATGTGTCCCAACAGCAATGGAACCGTCGCCTGGTCAGGGGGTAAAGCATTCACCTTGCTTTGTGACAAGGAACACGCTCGTAAGTCACTAAACCCACAATGAGAAATGATGATAATCGTACTAATCGCGTCCCAGAGGACAATGTTCCGGGAACTGGTCCAGTAGGCGGTGACATCAACGCCTGCTTGGCCGCTTGTGGCAGTAATTCCAGATGCAATGCCGCATCATTTCAAGGTGGTTCATGCTACCTCAAGGTTGCTCAACCACCAAATATCGTCAGCCAGCCCGGTTGGACAGCATGGGTTAACTTTGGCGGAGCGACAAGCTCGCTGATTCCGAGGGCACCATCTGCGACAACTCCAACAACTGCAACCACTCCCACAACTGCAACCACACCTACCACAGCGACGACACCTACCACAGCGACAACTCCAACCACGGCCACAACTCCAACTACCGCTACAACTCCAACAACCGCCACAACTCCAATAACTGCCACAACTCCTACAGCTGCAATGACGCCTACAACGGCAACCACTCCATCTACAGCAACCACTCCCACTACTCCAACAACTGCTACCACTATCACAAGTGCGAGCCCCTCCGCAGCAGTACATGTTTGTCCGCAAGATGATCAGGCCATTGCTTTCCGGGGGTCGCGAGTTTACAAACTATACTGCGGCAAGGACAGTAACGGTAACATGGCACTGGGTAGTCTTGAAATAGCCATTGACTAACTAAGAGCAGGCCTCTACTTCGACTTTCTTAATAACCCCAGAGGGGTGAGCGACCGTGACGCCTGTCTCGATCTTTGCGTCAATCAAAATGGCTGCTATGACGCTGTATATTTTGATGACGTATGCTATATGAAGCATCAGGGAGATCTTACAGACTTTGATGAGAGTGATACCTGGGCGTACTACCTAACCACGAGGCCTGTAGATTGTCCCGGCGATGATCAGGCAGTTTTCATCGCCGGCGGCTATTTCTTCCAATTGCGATGCAATGCTCAGAACAACGGTAAGTAGGACATTACGACTTTTGTAGGTCAGCTCTAATGCGAGGAGTCAGGCGCGAATCTTATCACGAGTTCGGCTACTAGTTATGAGGACTGCGCGTCTCAGTGCGCGAGCAACAATAACTGCAATTCAGCCAGCTTTCAAGGCGGTACCTGCTGGCAGAAGGCTTCCAATGTGATAAACGCAAATTATGGGTTTTCTGTAGTCAAGTTGGCTCCTGTGAACCCCAATCAAGATCCTTCATTCTTGAGAAGTTCTAGTTCAGCTACTCCGACGACTGCTACGACTTCAACCACAGCTACAACACCTACAATTGCTATCACACCCACTGTTGCAACGCCTACCACCGCAACCGCCCCTACTACTGCGACAACACTGACTGTTGCAACACCTACAACTGCAACGACACCGACTACTGCCACTACGCCAACTACGCTCACGACAGCTACCACGTCTACGACTCCGTCGACTGCCGCGACTCCTACAACAGCGACGACGCTTACCACTGGGACCACAGCCACTACGGCCACAACTTCGACGACCGCAAACACTGCTACCACAGCCACGACATCATCGTCTAGTCAATCTGGCGGACTCACCTGCCCAGGTGATCAAGGGGCTACCAGGCAATTTGGTGGAAGAACGTTTACGCTCTCCTGTAATGTCCAACCTGGCGGCAGCCAAAACTTACCTGGCCAGTCATCGAGAACAAATGTGGCCAGCATGGAGGAGTGCTTCAACTTTTGCACGACCTTGCCTAACTGCGATGTTGCATTGCTGGACTCGAACCGTGTCTGCCAGGGGAAGAGGAACTTCAACACTGACAGAAACCCCTACGCCGGCGCCTCCGTGATGATTGCTAACGTCGTATCGCCTCCCGACGGAGCCACAACAACATCGTCGACAAGCATATCCACGTCATCCGCGGGCAGTTCTACGTCCTCTACAGGAGGAACTTCTTCCACATCTATTACAACGTCATCCGCGGGCGGGTCTACTTCTACAAGTGGAACATCGTCAGTGTCTGTCACAACGTCGACTTCCAGTTCGGCTAGCCCTTCATCTACGCTCAATTGCCCGGCTGATGCAGGTGCGTCTGTGGTCGGGAGCAACGGCAAGACTTATTATCTGTGGTGTGATTATCAACCCGGCAATTCTTTTAATCGAGGTTCCGCTACTAATGTTGCCACTGCTGAGCAATGCCTACAATTCTGTATCACAACAGCTGGCGCCGCATGTGACGTAGCAGTGCTGGAGTCTTCTGGGACTTGTACTGCCAAGAACAACTTAAATAATGAACTGAACTATCTTCCTGGTGCTCGGGTTATGATGACCAGGCAGCCTTCTAGCACTATTTCAGTATCGACAGCAAGCTCTACTGCCTCATCTTCTTCTGGCGGTTCCTCTGTGACGTCCTCCGGGAGCTCATCGGGAACCTTATCTGGAACACCATCAGGCACGTCATCAGGCATGTCATCAGGCACATCATCAGGGACACCATCAGGCACGTTATCAGGGACATCATCAGGCACATCGTCAGGCACATCATCAGGCACATCGTCGGGGACGTCGTCAGGCACGTCTTTGGTAACCTCATCCGGAACTTCGACACCGGGAAGTTCATTATTTTCTTCAGCGTCGACGGCTACCACGAGCACGCCTACGCCGACGTTACTACCACTAACTTGCCCTGGCGACGCTGGGCAAAGTCGAACGATCGGAGGAAAGACATACTACCTCTACTGCAATGTTGAGCCTGGTGGAAGTCAGAATCTTGCGGATCCATCTTCTCAATCCAACGTCGCCAATACGGATGATTGCCTGAAATATTGTACCGATAAAGGGGTGAACATCTGCGATGTTGCAATTCTGAACAGTCAAGGCGTGTGTCAGGCAAAGAGGAACTTCAACAATGATCTGAACACCTTACAGGGAGCCCAAGTTATGATGGCAAAGCCTCCCCCTTCAAGCTCGTCTTCATCCACGACAGCCCCAGTGACTTCCTCATCGCCAAGCTCGGGAGCTACCTCATCCATCACAGTTACTACCTCACCGATCTCAGTTACTACCTCGTCATCAAATGGAGTTAGCTCGACATCATCTCCCTCGAGTGGTACCAGCTCAACGCCACCTTATTCTACGTCGGATTCCAGCTCTGGCAGCTTGACGAGCTCATCTTCCATATTTGTACCGAGCCAGACCTTCAACTGCCCTGCTGATAATAACCAACAGCGTGTCATCAACGGGCGCACGGCTCAGATCCGATGTGGTCAGGAAATCCCAGGAAATAACTATGATCCATCAGGGGCTCCGATTTACAATACTGATCTGGGTACGTGCGCACAGCAGTGCGCTGGGATCCCCGGATGCCTTGGACTCGTTATGTGGGGCACCAGCTGTTACCTCAAGACCGTGAATCAACCGCTCGAGGCTAATTCTGATCGCAACGCTTTGGTTTTCATCGATACTGCAAGCTCAAGTTCAATTTCTGGCAGTTCCACAACAACCTCCAATTCGGACACGTCTTCTGGCTTCTCAAGCAATTTCAGCAGTCCGTCGTCAACTCTCAGTGCTACTGTTACCTCCGGTTCCTCGGGATCGAGCTCTTCGACCACCGTGTCCCCGTTGTCTGTGACACCGACCTCCACACCTACTCCTTCATCTAGTACAACCGGAACTCCTAGCAGCTCGACCTCTACTGGAAGTCCCTCTTGTCTACCTGCTCCAGGGCTGCTCTACACAAATAATGGTGGATCTTTCAGATTCATATGCGATACAGACAACGGGATAGGAAGTTATGCTAATGTCCCAGAAGCAAATAGTCCGGCTCTATGTGCAGACGCCTGCACCAGGGATAGCAGGTGTCAGGCTGCGTCCTACAGTTCCAACTGTTACTTGAAGGATTCTCCAGGTACTCTACGTTCAAGTGGTGTGGGCACTATTTTCATCCAGCGGACCGATTCGACCACTTCCAGCTCATCAGGACCGGGTGGAGTCTCTAGTACCAGCCCCTCTACTCCACTATCCTCCATCTTGTCGACAACAACGAGTTCAGCTTCTTCAACACCATCTACTAACATTCCTCCATGCCCTGGTTCTAATGGTCAGACTTTTGTGAGCGATGGCAAGCATTTCATCATTCACTGTTCAAGCGACAATGATGTATCTTCCTACTCCAATTTCAACTCTGACAACATCACCCAATGCGCTAATTTGTGCGCCCTGGATCCTCGCTGCCTCGCTGCTACTTACACGAATCATTGCTACCTCAAGGCCTCCATTGGTGTGATTCTCTCGAACCAAGGTACCAATATCTTCCTCGAACTCGTTGGCGGCGGAGTTACATCATCGACTTTGGGTTCAACGACCACGGCCGTCTCACCCTCGATAAGCTCGTCGACCACAGGATCCTCAACTCCGAATAGTTCAAGTTTGCTGTCAACAAGTTTGAGCATCTCAAGCTCCTCTGTCACTTCAGGAACGTTCACCTCTGCCTCAGGAAGTGCTGACAGTTCAACCGGATCCTCCACATCATCAGGCTCCTCGACATTACCGGGTTCTTCCAGTTCCTTACTTACTAACACAGGTAGTTCGACTATCTCGACTTCTTCTCTTTCCAATACTATCACGTCGGTTGGATCCTCGACATCCTCAATTTCCTCCAGTTCGGTACCCACTGAATCTGAAACCTCGAGTATTTCGACTTCTACTTCCAACACGATAACGGCGACTGAATCGTCGATAGCATCAGGCTCCACTAGTTCCCTATCCGCTAGTTCTGGAACCTCAACTATCTCGTCTTCTTCCAGTACTTACACGTCAACTGATTCGTCGACATCTTCGGGGTCTTCCAGTAGTACCTTGTCAACTGGTTCTGAAACGCCGACTATCTCAAATTCTCCTACTTCCAGTACGTTTACGTTAACTGGATCTTCCTCCTCCAGTACTTCTAGTACTTTGTCAGTTGGCCCGGGGACCTCAGCTACTTCAACATCTTCTCCCTCCAGCACGGCTACGACGACTGGATTGTCGACCTCTTCTGGAACATCTAGTAGTGCCTCATCTGCTGATCCTGGGACCTCGATAATCTCGATGTCATCTTCAACTGCTACTACATCAACAGGATCTTCGACATCATCAGGAAGTTTCAGTACACTGTCCGGCAGTTCTGGAACTTCCACACTGCCATCGAGTAGCACACATATGTCAAACTCGTCATCGCTATCTGACACTTACATCATATTAACTTCATCAGCCATATCCAGTACTTCATCGCTTTCGAGCACAGGTATCTCTTCGAGCTCTGGAGGTTCAAATACATTCAGTGCATCGAGCTCTCAAATGACGCCAGGCTCTTCTGCTACATCAAGCTCCACTGGGTCCGGAACAAACATCGGATCTTCAGTTTCATCTACTGGGACCACGACACCGACTGAAACCTCCACGTCTGCACCGATATGTCCAAGTGCAAATGGGAGCACGTACACTGTTGGGTCGAGGTCTTTCCGAATCCGCTGTAGTGCAGATAATGACCAAGACTCTTATGGAAATGCACCCGCAAATAGTTTAGGCGAATGTCTCTTCCTTTGCGGAGTAGATTCCAATTGTCATGCCGCAACCTACACCAATCGGTGCTACTTCAAGAGTATGGTAGGGATCATTTCTGGGAATGGTGGAACTTCCCACTTCATCTTCTTGTTATCCGACGTCTCCTCATCAGCATCATCCACAGCTGCTAGCACTTCTTCAGCTATTAGTAGCACAGCATCCTCCTCGTCCTCACAACCCCCAAGCACTTCGAGTGATACCGCATCATCACCCATCAGCTCTGGAATCACGACCTCCGCATTCTCTTCAACATCGTCACAATCAACAAGCACGGCTGTATCGGGTAGTATCGTGTCGTCAAGTAATTTATCTGGGACATCGACTACCGTGTCGTCGTCCTTGGGAACTGTTACAACGACAACACCGACCGGAGCTCCCTTGTGTCCTGCATCGGATGGACAGACTTTCTCGAGCGGAGGAATTGCTTTCAGAATTCACTGTAATAGTGACACTCCAAGTGGTAAGAACTGGTTCCAAAACGTCAAAGATTTCCTAACTGAGTGGGCTTGCTCGAATTTAGTGCAACCGTATGCCGATCTTGATGCAGACAGTATTTCTGAGTGTGCAATGATCTGCGGCCAAGACCCTGGTTGTGGAGCTGCTACATTTACCAGTCGTTGTTATCTGAAATCCATCCTCGGCGCCGTTGTGCCTAGCATGGTCGGAACTATCGTTTTAGAGGCTCTTCGTGGTTCACCCCCCTCCGGCTCAACTAGCTCCCCTATAATCTCTTCCAGCACAACGACATCAAGCTCGGGATTGACCTCCTCGCCGTCAACAACTTGGACCAGTCAGAGTAGTCCAAGTAGGGGATCGGCCACCACGACATACTCAGACTTGGGCTCGAGCAGTACCGCGAACTCATCATCGACGCCGACGGTCTTGCCTGCATGCCCCGGATGGAACAATCAATTGTACACTGTCAATGGAATCACGTTTGAAATTATGTGCGACACCGATAGCAACGGTAGGTGACAGATGACACATTGGTAGCTTTGCGTCTATTCCTCAATACTAACTCTCTACCTCGTGCCAGTTATCTCTTACGATAATGCTCCCGCGAACAGCATCGCAGATTGTGCTTCAGCGTGCGCAGCAGATTCTTCAAGATGCATTGCAGCTAGCTATACTAGCCGGTGCTACTTGAAATCGAGCGTGGGATTGACCAGTTACAGCGGTATTGGCACAATATTCCTTCGACGTGTGTCTTCGACCTCATCATCAACCTCGGAGATGATTTCGAGCAGCATCCCAGTCACAACGTCCAGAATTACTTCAGTCAGCATATCTGCATCAACTTCAGACAGTAGCTCGAGCAGCTTATCAACGACGACTTCAGCATCTTCTCCAGCCAGTACCTCAAACACTGTCTCAGGACGTGCTTCAACCAGCAGTACTGTTTCTGGGTCTGCAACTGGCACAACAACATGGACTACTTCACCTAACGTGTCTCGGACTAGTTCAAGCACCTCTACAAATTCCCCTACTATTGCCTGTCCAGGTTCAGATGGCTCCAGATACACTGCTAGTAGCGGAAGAGTATTCACAGTTGAATGTTATGTGGATTATTTCGGTGGCAATACTCCCAACAGCCCGCTTTATGTCGACAGTTTCCCTGAATGCATTCAACAATGCGACTCGTACAGCGGCTGTATCGATGTATCTTGGCAGCCCGGTAACCCATCAGGCCCTTGCTACCTGAAGACGACACTCGGGACCCAACAACCGGGTGTGCAAACTGTCTGGGGCGCCCATCTGGAGACTGCCGTGACCTCGACACCGATTCCTGAGCCGACAAACGTGCCAACGTGTCCTGATGACAACGGCATGTATTTTACGACTTCAAGCGTTACCTTCCAGATCGAGTGTGGTATTGATCATTTCGGTGGTCTCATTGACACCCTGCAAGGACTGACGTTCGGTCAATGTTTGGACGCATGTGCTACTCACACTGTGCCGCCTTGCATGGATGTATCCTGGCTTCCTGGTCAAACCTGCTATCTGAAGTACGTAGTTGGTGATCCTGAACTTGACGACGACATTTGGGGAGCCAAGGTTGTCACGCCTACGTCATCGGTAGCAACAAATACGGGGCCTATCACTTCATCCGACACATTCACTAGTTTGCCGACTTCGACTGGAACTCTCACGAATATTCCAAGCATTAGTGGCAGCACAGCAAGCACTGGAAGTGGCAGCACCAGCAGTAATACTGGAACGGGGACGACTACCATTCGAAGCAGTGCGTCAAGTACAGGACATAGCACCACTGGTGCCGGAACAGACACGACAAGCATAAGCATAGAAAGTAGCATTATCAACACTGGAACAGGTACTTTTGGCACGACGAGCAGTTCGGGAAGCACCGCAACAAGTGCTATCAACACCGGGCCTCCCAGTACCCCTGGGGGGCCTTCTGCAACAACCACTGGACCGTCAAACAGCTCCAGCGGAACTAGCTCAACAAGCATCGAAAGTAGCACGACGTCGTCCTTTAGCACATCATTAACTAGTTTCGTTTCGACCACAACGAGCACATCCGTGATTTCCACCATCATTGATAGCACTACTCCCAGCTCTTCTACCACAACCGAGTCTGTAACGACTAGTGCCTCAACCATGACTGGCTCAACGTCGGGCTCGGCTACAAGCACTAGCTCTTCAGCGTCTGTCATCATCGACTTCTCTACTTCCGGTCTCACAACCATGACCAGCAGTACGATTGGATCAGGAACAACTTCAAGCTCGTCCGTAGAATCCACATCTTCTCCCAGCTCCGTTTTGAGTAGTAGCAGCCAGCCTAGCTCAATTTTAAGCAGTACTTCCACAGCAACTGTTATTACCAGCGGCTCGCCTGGCTCATTTACTACAAGCACTTACATAAGCTCTGCAACCTCTCAAACAGTCACAATCTCTTCGACTGATTCAAGATTTACCACCGGCTTAACATCAAATACAGGCTCGATACCTACAACTGTCTCAACACCTACTACTATATCGACATCAACTATCATCACGACACAGACAACCATGTCGACCGGGACAATCCCAGCCACTGGCACGACATCCACTACCGAGTCAACTCTCACAACGGCCTCCATTGCTACAACTGGTTCAGCACCCCCAACGGGGTTTACTCCTTCAAGCGTGTCAACTGTAACTACCAGCACCAATCCTACAACTGGGTCGACGCTCACCAATATATCGGCATCTACGACTCTTTTGATGCCTACGACTGATACGACGGACTCGACTGCAGCGACAAGCTCGACGTCAACAGGCACGGCACCAACTACAGGCTCACCTCCAACAACAAGCTCGACGCCCAATACAAGTTCAACACCCACAGGTACGACACCAACGACAGGCCCGACGTTGACGATAAGCTCGACTCCTTCAGGGTCCACTTCAACAACTGGGATATCGTCTTCGATTAGTTCCGAGTCCATATCGAGCACTACAACTGGTTCCAGTACCACAACGACTGACGCATCGAGTGGGTCAGCCTCGACAACCAGCACCTCAACTAGCATCACGACCCAATCGACCGGGTCAGGAACAACCACAGTATCTGCCACCACATCCACGACGTCACCTACCTCGATCACCTGCCCGGCATCGAACGGCACGATATACACCGCGCAGACCGTCCAAGACGCCGTATTCCTCCTGGAGTGTGGCGCTGACTACGACGACCACAACATCGATTACCCGCAAGGGTTCCAGATCGGCAAGCGCGGGCCGATCCAAGGAGTTAGTTTCTACGACTGCGTCGAATACTGCGCCCGCCTGTGCGACTGCATCGACGTCACATACTCCTTGACGGCTCGTACGTGCCAGCCGAAGCAGGATCTCGGAGTCAAGCTGCAAGCGTCAATCGACTTCGTCAATGCCCGCCGCATCAGGCCCGGCTGTATCAGCTCGAGCTCTTCCCCGAGAGCCAGTTCCTCGTCGTCCGCTGGCAGTGTGGTTACGGGCCCGCCGATCACGACGTCGACGGCAACGGGACCCGTCAGCGTTTCGACCACGGCCTCGCCGAGTACTGTGACCACGATCCAAACTCTGACCAGCACGTCCACGTTGACGAATGGAGGTGGCACGATAATCGTGACGACGGTGGTCACGACTGTGTGCTCGACAGGTACGGTCGACGGCTCGACCACGTATTGGACGAGCAGCACGGCTACCAGTTCCGTCACACCTACCACACCTGTTGCATCCTTTACAGCTACCACGCCTGTACCGCCTTCTACACCTACCACATCTTCGTGGGCCACCACAACCGCGGCAACGTCTCCCGTATCGGCTTGCAATACAGACCCGATCACGAGGATCCTCACCGTATGGCCGAGCGGATCCCCGCGGTCGACACTGTCTTCGAGCACGATAGGTTTTAGAGCGAGAAAGGTGAGGGCTGAGGTGGGTGGCTGAGACATTTGAGAAGGAAGATAAAGTTGAGTGGAAAAGAGTAACGAAAATGAGAGATGGAAATTATTGTGAAGAATGCGACTCGTTCTGCGAGTGGATGAGGGGGAATTTTGTTCTAGAATGAAGCGAAGAGACTTCAGTCTTTTTTTTTTTTGGCACGAGGCCGCGTGGTATCTTTCCCTATTTATTTTTTTTTCTTGTCGGGTGCGCCTCGTTTCTTGGTGGGTGATTAGGTTAGTTTCGGAGAGTGTTTTTGATTGACTTTACGAAGTAGCTCAGAGATTGACGGAGATAATGCCAGGATAATGCCCTTTTTACCCGGGGATTGAAGTGATTGAATAAGTAAGGCCACGGCTACCTCGCTCCGGAGGGTGGGGTGCGCGGCCGGGTGGCAGGTAAAGGCTTGAGTGGGTCGGAGTTCGCCGGGAGGGGACCGAACAAGCTGCAGATAGAGGGTCGGCGGGGACGATGGAGCTGAATAGGTGATGTCTTGGACGCGGAGGATGGAAGGTGTCACCGCCAAGCGCCAAGAGCAGAGGCAAGCGGAGGTTAAGCGGGCGCGGCCAACCACAAGCTGCGGTGGAAGCACGCTGGTGCAGGCGGCCTCGTGATAAAGCCCCAACGTCCCGCCGGCCAAGAACAATAATTCCGGTCCATTCGCTGCTTCGAGCCTCGAAATACCGCCGCCAAGCACTTCGTTTCTGCTGCTTGGGCCGTTCGCCCAGAGCATTCAGTCAGTGACAGCGCGGCATGCGAGCACGGGCAACGCTAGATAACGACGCCGCCCGCTGGAGAGGCGCGCTTGAGGCGCAATCCACCGCGCCCAAGCGAGCAGGAACCGAGCTGTGCGATGCACGGTAAGGACGGCATGGGGCGGGTGGCACAGCTTTCGAGCAAATTGTCTGCGAGCAGGCCGCCCCTCGCCCAGCAGCCAGGGCCCCGAGAGGGCCACCATCTCCAATCCCGTCCAGCCATATAAGCAGCTGACCCGGGACTCCATGGTGCCTCTTTCTGTACCTCTCGTTATCTGTAGGGTCCGCTCACCCCGCTCGCCCCGGTCCTATCCCTCGCAGCCGGCCAATCAAATTCCGGTCCCGATTGGTGTTTTGGTGTTGAGCTGCTGTGCGATCTGCTGCACGTCATGGTCTTTTTCCGCACCTCTGCCGTGGCGGCTGCCATTGCCACTCTGTTAGCTGCCCGTTGCAGCGAAGCTCAAACTTTCCAGCGCCTCGGCGCCTGTCCGACTCTTGGTATGTTTTGCATATACGGGACCCCGTGGCGCTGCTTCCCCCCACGTGCTCATTGACGCTGGAGCCTTGCTGATCGCGACCACCAGGTTGCATCTTCCCACCTGATCAGTGAGTTGCTACTTGCCTATTGACCGTCTTGAAAGTGGCCACACGAGTGGATGTTTCTGACTCGGTCCGTTCCAGAGCCGACTTCCTTGCTGGACAATACTTCGATGTCCGTCTCGAAGTGCATGCTCCTCTGAATGGTTCCCAGGCTATTGGGAGGCGTGCCGACGAGAACTTTTCCTTCACCATTGCCAAGGCCAGTGAAGATGGTACCAGGTCCCAGGCTGTGAACGCCGCCGAGTACTTCGGCACTGATGAGCCTGATCTCGAGAGATGGAACTTTTCCTGGTACGAGGGTAAGATGGTTCCGCTGGCCAATCCCCGAGTAATTCATGCTAAGTGTAGCAGATCTCTTCGCCAGAGATGCTGAAAGACCTTCCCTTGTCGATGTCACTGCGAAGGCTTACCGCAAGGTGGCTCTGTATGAGCCGGGTGAATATGTCGCTACCCTGACATACAACAATGGCACCCAGACCAAGGCCACCTGGCTTGTTCGTGACATCTCCGAAGTTCGCCGTACTAAGAATGTCATCCTGTTCATTGGCGATGGCATGACCACCAACATGATCACTGTCAGTTGACAGCTTTCTTCTCCAGACGTGGCCACCGCGCTAACTATTCTTTAGGCGGCACGGCTGATCGCCCACAAGCAGATCAACGGAAAGTACCAGACAAAGATGCAGCTGGACCAGTTCCCGGTCCTGGGTCACCAGATGACGCATTCTCTGGATACCTTCATCACCGACTCTGCCAACTCTGCCAGTGCTCTGAACACTGGCCACAAGAGTTCGTCGGGTGCTCTTGGTGTTTATGCTGATTCGAGCGAATCTCCTTTCGATGACCCCAAGGTTGAGACCATTGCCGAGATCTTCCAGCGTATCTGGGGCGGCCACATAGGTATCGTCAGCACTGCATACATCGCTGATGCCACTCCTGCTGCCATTAATGCGCACACTCGCAACCGTGGTACCTACGGCCAGATTGTCGATATGATGCTCAACGGCAATACTAACTATACGTGGACGGAATGGGTCAGCCCGGATGTCATCTTCGGCGGTGGTGCTGAACAGTTCTACAATTCCACCCGTGGTGGTCGTACTTACCAGGACAAGGACTACTATATCGAATTTGCTAACGCTGGTTACAACGTGGTTCTTGACAAGGATGGTCTGGAGGAGACCGCCAATGAAACAAAGACCCTTGGCATCTTCAGCACGTCCAACATGGCCAAGTGGCTTGACCGGAATGTAAGTCGGTGTCTTAATTGGTCGCCGACCGTCGTCTGACAATTTCCAGGTCTACACTGCCAATTTGAACCAGTCTCTGAGCCCCACTGGAGACAGGTCAGCTGCCCGTAACCAGCCCGGTCTGAAGGAGATGACGCTGAAGGCGATTGATATCCTTGCGGCTCGTTCCGGTGAGGACGATAAGGGCTTCTTCCTCATGTCTGAAGCTGCATCGATCGACAAGATGATGCACGTGCTTGACTATGACCGTGCTCTTGGTGAGCTGCTTGAGCTTGATGACACAGTCAAGGCTACGGTCAACAAGCTCAAGGCGCTTGACCAGCTGAAGGATACGCTCATCCTTGTGACGGCTGACCATGGGCACGGTTTCGACGTCATGGGTAGTGTCGACACGAAGTACCTAAACGCGCAGACGGATGATCGCAAGAAGCGGGATGCGATTGGCGTGTATGAGCAGTCGGGCGAGTCGCAGTATGTCCTGACGGGCAACCTGACATATACCGAGGGTGTGCACTTCCCGCACAACTGGGACCCGCGGTACACGCTCTTCTCAGGCGTCTCGGCCAATCCTGACCGCAGGGAGAACTATCAGTTGCACAAGAACGGTCCGCGCGAGCCCGCGGTGGAGCTTGAGGAGGGTTCGGGGGATTACTACGCTAATCCAGAGGACGCTGTCGGCGGCATTGAGCTCAATGGCAACCTGCCTGTCGAGAACGATCAGGGTGTCCACTCGCTGACGGATGTGCCGGTGTTTGCGATGGGCCCGTGCCAGGAGCTGTTCGGTGGCGTGTACAGCAGCATCGACGTTTTCTTCGGCATGGCGGAGTGCTTGGGATTAAGTCGGACCAGCCCGGAGGCAGACGGCGGTAATGGTAACGACGGCGCCGAAGACGATGACTGAAGGATTTTGGTGGAGAGGGGGAGAGAGAGAGACACGGAAAATGTAATGTTTACCATGTGCATGAAAATAATGCCAAGTCTCCCCAGCTCGGGGCGTTTCGTTTCACACGTTTCGG
Source organism: Neoscytalidium dimidiatum (assembly GCA_037367355.1). Classification (NCBI taxonomy): domain Eukaryota; kingdom Fungi; phylum Ascomycota; class Dothideomycetes; order Botryosphaeriales; family Botryosphaeriaceae; genus Neoscytalidium; species Neoscytalidium dimidiatum. Next base: position 2,296,753 of record CM074700.1, on the reverse strand, counting down.
CGGATGCTTCAGAAGTGGCCCAGACGGCGGGCCGGTCGGTAGATGAGTGATAGTTGTTGCCGATGGGAGCGTGTACTGTGGACTTCGGCGGGTTGGTTCAACCGGCAACGACAAACATTAAACGCGCAGTCGCGTTGTGGTCGAGCGGTGGGCATGGCCGTCTTGGAAGCGGGCGGCAACAGGCTGGGCTGAAAGGATACGAGACAAAGGCAATGCTTGGGCGAGCTTGGGGCGTGGGGCGGTGAGAGTCGGGCGCGGGTGATGGATGGCTATGGTCGCGGGCAGATTCATCTGGACCGGTGCGAGTGAAGTCACCCGCCAAGACCCCACGACGGCAGGTGCATTCTTCACGCTTGTACAATCCTTTTGTGTGCACACGACTCCAAAAAGACATCCTCCTCGACACCACCCCGCAAGAGAGTCGCTGCCTCTGCCTCTGCGCTTCAGTCCCGACTCGCCCCATCCCCGCCCTGCGCCCGCGCATACATGGCTGCCCGATAGCCCGCACGCCCGCCGAACTTTTCTAGCCCGACCATCGTAGCCCCAAATACCACCGACCCTCCTCTCGCCTGCCCGAAGCGCACGGCACCGCAGGCTCGCAGCACCCTCGGCGGCGGCAGGATGGAGGCCCAGGTACCCTCTGCCCCAAAATGCCCCGCCGCATAGCCCGCGCTGACTCGCAACCTTGCCCAGGTTGAAAATGCCATCCAGATCGCCTGGAACCCCGCGGCCGACCACGAGCTCAAGACCCAGGCCATAAACTTCCTCAACCAGCTCCGCGCTGAGCCTGCCCAGGCCTGGCAGGTTTGCCTCTCGCTTTTCACCCGCGACCCGCGGCCGAACGAGGTGGTGCGCCATTTTGTCCTGGAAATCGTCAACAATGCCGTCCAGACCCAGCGCCTCGATCCCCAGAGCCTCGTCTTCATCCGCGACAGCGTTGTGCAGTACATCCGCTCCATTTATCAGAACCCTTCCCCCGACCAGGTCGACACCGCCCATATCCAGAACAAGTTGACCCAGACTATCACATACTTATTCACCGCGCTGTATGCTCAAGGCTGGGAGTCGTTCTTCGAGGACTTCCGCTCTCTGGCTACCGAAGATAACCTGCCGGCAACAATGCTGTACTTGCGTGTGCTGAACTCGGTGCATGATGAAATTGCCGACGTGCTCATGTCACGCTCACCCGAGGAGTTGAAGCGCAACGCTGAGCTCAAGGACCTCGTCCGTGTCCGTGACGCTCAAAACATCTCTGTCGCCTGGCAGGGCATTCTCAGTCGGTGGCGGCAGACGGATCTTGGCCTCATTGAGATGTGTCTGAAGACCGTTTCTCGCTGGGTCAGCTGGATTGACATTTCGCTGGTGGTTAACGAGGCTATGCTTCACAATCTGTTCGAGATTGCCGGCCAGCAGGGTGTTATGTCGTCCGAGACCCCCGAGGGCAGGGTCCGCGATGCCGCCATTGACACCTTTACCGAGACGGTGGGCAAGAAGATGAAGGCACCGGACAAAGTCCAGCTTATTTCCTTCCTGAACCTTGGGAATGTTGTAGGCCAACTGATCGCCAGTCCCAGCCTTGCTGACCAGACCGTGTCTACCTATGACAACGATCTGGCCGAGGCTGTCGCCAAGCTAGTCAACACCACTATGTTCGATATTGTCAAGGTTCTCGATACTGACTCGGCCGATGACGCCACTAAGCAGCAAGCTAACGACCTGCTTGGTGCCTTCATTCCTTACCTACTCCGCTTCTTCTCAGATGAATATGACGAAATTTGCTCCACAGTGATTCCCTCGCTCTCAGACTTGTTGACTTTCTTCCGGAAGATTGTCACGGCAAAGGGTGCGCTTCCGCCAGAATATGCTTCCATGCTCCCTACGATTCTTGAAGCCATCGTTGCCAAGATGAAGTACGATTCCACAGCTTCTTGGGGTGATGAGGATGAGCAGACGGATGAGGCCGAGTTCCAGGAACTGCGCAAGAGGTTGTACGTCTTGCAGCAGCTGGTCGCTTCCATTGATGAGGCACTGTATATCGAGACCTTATCCAACAAAATTGCACTTATCCTCAGCACTTACGACCAGCCCAATTCTGGTATGAGCTGGCGCGATGTTGAGCTTGCCCTTCACGAAATGTACCTCTTCGGAGAATTGGCTGTGAAGAACGGCGGCATGTACGCGAAGAGGGAGCCTTCGTCAGTGGCCTCGGCACGTCTTATTGAGATGATGGCCAAGATGGTCGAGTCGAGTACGCACAATTCCTCGGCTCTTTGGATTTTGCACGCTAACTGCTGCTAGATGTTGCCGCTACCAACGAGTTTCCTGTTATCCCTCTTCAGTACATGGAAATCTGCGTGCGCTACTCAGCGTTTTTCGAACAAAACTCCTCGCTGATCCCCAAGGTCCTCGAGAATTTCGTCCGCTTGATCCACAGCAGTCACCGCAAACTCAAGCTCCGTTCGTGGTATCTGTTTTTCCGCTTCGTCAAGCCACTGCGTCAGCAGATTGGCCCGGTCTCACAGACTGTCATCCAAGCTATTGGCGATCTCCTGGCTATCAAGGCCGAGTTGCCTGATGACAATGATGAGGATGACATGTCTTCCGAGGACAATGGACAGTCTGCTGACGCGACTTTCAATAGTCAACTCTACTTATTCGAGGCAATTGGGTGCATGGCCTCATCTTCGTCCGTGCCAGTAGAGAGCAAAATTATTTACTGTCGCGAAGTGCTGAACCCGCTGTTTGCGAATCTGGAGCAAAACCTTGGGCCGGCCAAAGGTGGTGACGAGCGAGCCATCATCCAGGTACACCATCTGATTGAGGCCATCGGCACCCTTGCGCGCGGCTTCTCGGATAGAATGCCTGGAGCCTCTGGTACGGCGCCTCCGGATGAGGTTTCGGAAGAATTCTCCCGGGCAGCGGAAGTCGTCCTCGTAGCTCTTGAGTCTCTCAATTCCTCGATGACGATCAGGACCGGAGCGCGCTTTGCCTTCTCCAGACTTATCTGTGTGCTTGGATCTCGCGTTCTGCAGCAGCTCCCCAGGTGGATCGATGGGCTTCTCTCCCAGAGCTCGACAAAGGATGAGATGGCTACCTTCCTGCGTCTGCTGGACCAGGTCGTATTTGGCTTCAAGACGGAAATCTTCAGCATGCTCGACTCCCTTCTCTCCCCGTTATTACAGCGTGTCTTCGCGGGTCTTGCAGAGCCGACTACTGGAACGGACGATGAGATTCAGCTGGCTGAGCTCCGTCGTGAGTACCTCAACTTCCTCCTCATCATTTTGAACAACGACCTTGGTGGCGTTTTCATCAGCAACGGTAAGTCATCCCCCAGGCTCGTAGGGATTCAGGGCAACGCTCGTGTTAACCCGCATCGTCGAAAAAGCCAACCAGTCCACGTTCGACACGATTATCACGACGATTGAACACTTTGCACGCGATCCCACTGATTATCAGACGGCGCGTCTGGCCGTTTCAGTGCTCACACGCATGACAGCGGTTTGGGGTGGGCCCGACATTCCGCTCGGTAGCGGCAGTTCACCAGCTCCGACTCTGCCCGGGTTCGACCACTTTGCAATGACACGTTTTTCGCCGCTTAGCTGGAGCGTTCCGGCCACGCAAGGGTTCAACGTCAAGGACCCACAAGCCAGACAGGTGCTTGGTGAGCTCGGGGCGATGCAGATGGAGATCTTGAAGAAGACGGGCGAGGTGTACCTCCAGAACCTGAGGCAGGAGCTGTCGAACATGGGGGTGGACCAGCAAGGGCTTGAAGAATACTTGGGGGCATTGACCGCCAAAGGAGAGAAGGGATTCAAGCAGTTCTTCCAGCAGTTCGTCGCTCGTGCTGCATCATGAATATGCTCGTCGCTGGACGGGTATGGGCCGGCAATCGACCAGCGCTTTAAATTTCCTTGCATCACATACCCCTCAAGATAAAATAGTAAAAGCTTAAAGATTTTCATCAGAAAGGGTGTTTTCAGGATCGGTTCACGTTCTCGGACAGCTAAGGGAAAACATTAGTTGAGTGTCAAAGTGTGGGAAGGGCGTCATGGGCAGATGATGGTCGCGAATGCTCTTTCCGTTCACGCAATTTGATATTTTTGCTCTTCTCCTTCGATTGCTTGGACTTGGAAGGGAAGGACCATTTCTGCATTGGAGGGAGCGAATTCGGGAGCACCGGGGGACTTCTTTTTTTTTTTTTTTTTTGACCGGCGATGGCAAATGATGAGAGAGAGAGAGACAGAGACCTGGTACGTTAAGAATGCAATTCGCAGCGGCAACGAGATGGAGCCGCAGCTTCCCACAAGTAAGGATTGGAATTCGGATGATTGGCATATATTTGGTGGATTGTCACGTCCGGTCGAGGTCGGGCCGAGCGGCGAGCCGACGGCAACAAGTTCGTATCCATGTGCAAATCGCAACTGCCTTCTCGCACTGCCGAGAGGCTGCAAAGGGAAAGCTGCAAGCAAATGACGGGCAGGAGTCGGAGATTGTGCGGCGATGCCGTGGACCTCGAGCCTTCTCCCATCCCACTGCCTTATCGCCATGCAGCCTGCTGGACAACGGGACAGCGGGCTGAAGATGGCCAGGCCTGCTCGTCTTGAGCCAGCGACATGCCGCGTTGCCTTCCCGAGGCGGGAGACCGCGTTCGTCGTGGCTGGGCGAGGGAGCAACGGGCTCAGGGCTCCGGGCTCCGGGCTCCGGGCTCCGATAGCGGCCCAGATGCTTGAGGCTGAAGAGCTGCAGGAATGCGGCGCCGTGCGGCTCCAGCTTGGGGGCGCCGCTTTCTTTTCACTTCCCGTCCACCCTTCCCGACGCTCAGCTGGCGTGACGGTGGGTCGAGCCATGACGCTATCACCAGCATCCACCACGGCTCTTCGATACGCGACTCTCAGCCCCAGCCGCATCCAGCCCTGATTGGTCTGTCGCGCTTCGCACCGGACCGTGTCCGGCATGCCGTTTCTGACTGCCTGGAACGGACTCCCGTTGCTGCATCCCGGGAGCCCTACGGTCACAATCCAAGAGTCCCGTGCGATACAACTTGCCCCGTACGAGATGCAGCACTGCTTACACGGTGGGACCTCGATACGCCAGCCCAAACATGCCTCGTCCCCCAAGGCCTTGCGTTGGCCTGCTTTCCGGCTCCGCTGCCCGCTATATACCTGCCATCACCTCCCTTGTGTCCGCAGCCGCTCTTCCACCGTAGTTCTACACTCCTTTTTAACCTACGGCCCGCTTGATTCAACGAACCGGCATCGAAGAAGCCCAGATGGATTCCACTGTACCAGAGAATGTTGAGACACCAGCTCGTGTGGAAAGTCCCGAACCGGAGAAGCGGCTTTCTCACTCCGACGACGACGCTCCTTACCAAGCCAACTTTCCCTCCAAAGTCGATTGGGCCGATGATCCTGACAACCCGCAAAATTGGGCCTTCTCCAGGCGGTCTTTCCACACTCTCGTGCCAAGTAGGTCTCCGGTCCTGTCATTATGGCTGTGTCGTGCTGACGGTCCACAGCGTCGATTGCCTTCGTAACGTAAGCCTCTCTCCATCATCTTGATTGAAACAACGGGTGCTCATAAATACTGTGAAGGACCCTGGCCTCCTCCATCTACACCCCCGGTCGCTCCGAGGTCCAGCAAGAGTTTGGCGTGTCTTCGACCGTTGCCATCCTCCCCTTCTCTTCCTACACTCTCGGCCTCGCCTTCGGGCCTCTTATCGCATCGCCATGTAGCGAGAACTTCGGTCGTAGGGCTGTGTACTTTACATGTACGCCCATCTTCGGTCTTTTCACCCTGGGTGCGGGCTTCTCACAATCGATCGCCAGCTTGACTGTGTGCCGCTTCTTCGCTGGGTGCTTTGGTAGCCCTGCACTGAGCGTCGGCAACGCCACACTGTCCGACGTGTGGGCGCCGCATGAGCGCGCCATCCCGATGGCTATCCTAGTCTGCGCCCCCTTCCTCGGGCCTACGCTTGGGTAAGTAGACCACGCACCGATCCATGATTGTAGACTTACATTTCCTCAGACCGCTGATCGGGGGGTTCGTCGCCGAAGGTAAGGGTTGGCGTTGGACGCAATGGGTTATCCTCTTTTTCACCGTTGCCTTCCTCGCTCCGGCCTTCTTCATCTCCGAGACCTACCGCAAGCAAATCCTCAAGAAGCGCGCCAAACGCCAACAAGGTAGCGACGGCGTCGAGCTCCGCCGAACCGAAACTATGGCATCACATGCCTCCCGCGCCGCTCAAGGCACAAAGGCATTGCTGATGAACACCATCGGCCGGCCCGTCCACATGCTCGTGACCGAGCCTATCATCGGACTCTTCTCTCTCTACGTGGCCTTCATCTTCGCCATGCAATACGCCTTCTTCGCCGCCTTCCCCTGGGTCTTCAGCACAGCATACGGCTTCTCCCTCAGCGAACAAGGCCTCACCTTCCTGGGGCTGGGCGTCGGCTGCGTGCTCGGGTTCGGCGCCATCTGCGCGAGCGCCGTGTTCATCGACGCCCCGCGCGCGGCCCGGTGGCGGGAAAAGCAGCAGCAAACGCAGTCCGCCCAAGCTCCCACACCCTCCGTTCTCGAAGCTGGCGCCGCGGCGGCGCCCGGCAAGAAGACCCGGGCGTCGTCGCCGCCGCCGGAACACGCCCTCTCCATCGCGTACGCGGGCTCCGCCCTCCTGCCGGCGTCGCTCTTCATGTTCGCGTGGACGGCGTCGCCGTCGGTCCACTGGCTCATGCCCGTCGTCGCCGAGTGCCTGTTCGGCGCCGCGAACCTGCTCATCTTTATGGCCTGCACCCTCTACCTGATGAACACGTACGGCCCGGCCTACGGCGCCAGCGCCATGGCCGCCTGCTCGCTGCTGCGCTACGTCATGGGCGCCGTGTTCCCGCTGTTCATCCTGCAGATGTACGAGGCGCTGGGCACCGGCTGGGCCACGAGCCTGCTGGGCTTCGTGAGCGTCGCCATGGCCGGGATCCCGTGGGGGTTCGTGCGGTGGGGCGCTTGGTTGAGGGGGAAGAGCAAGTATCCCTGCGAGGGCTGAGTCGAGAGGTGTAGCAACGAGGATGCTGAAGGAAGAGCTTGGATGGGGGGAGGTTTGGTAGGAAAAGAAGACGAAGAGGGCAAGAGGGAGGGGGGGGGGGGATCGGAACTATATGTTTGAGAGTGGAGATTCCCTATTGCTTATACTGGAATGACTTTTACCCGAGATGTGGGTCAGGACGGATCGAGAGTGGGTCTGGGGTTTGGGGAGACGGAGGGAGGATCTAGCTAACCCGATCTGAATGATACAGATGCGGGAGACGCATAGCATCCTGTTGCGAAGGGAAGGAGAAGGAAAAGAAGGGGAGGGAAAGGGGAAGGGGGAAGACGTATGCGCGAGTAGAGATGTAGCTATTTCAGTTTTATACCCCGTCGTAGTTTATGTATGATTAATACTTTCTTTAGAGAAATCTAAAAATTAGTATATTTCCTTGTGTTTCGAGATGAAGAAGAGGTAAGAGGATAAGGTGAGGTCCAGAGAAGGTTTTGGGCAAAGCTGTCTTTTAGCCTCGGCCCAGGAAGGCGGCAGATCATGGCTATTTTGATCCCCCCGCAACTCCTATTCGTCCGTGGCCCTGCAGACACCGGAAATCCTTACCCCACGTTCGGCATGGGTTTCAGGAACCGTGTGATAGAGACCCCCTGTTTGCTCGGGTTTTCCGTCAGTCGGGAGTTTAGTTTCCCCTTTGTGGGTCTTCTTCTTCTTAGTTGGCTCTTATTTAAGCCGTGATGAACGGTGCTCTTTGCAGCTCGTCAGGGACGGTAGGTGACAACCCTGTAAGGAAGGATACGCAAAACCTCAATTTCTTCTATGCTTCACAATGGCAAAACAAGTGCTACGCTAAGCAAAGGATATCGACCTCCTCGAAAAAAAAAAAAAAAGTCCTTTAAAACGATAGGGACGAAGAAGGCGAACGGAAATCTCTCGCTTACGCATTAAACAATCGACGTTGTCGGCGGCGTCGCTCCAGTACACCCCGTCTCCCGCACCGTGACCGTCCCGCCTGCCACCGTCACCGTCGACGACGTCGTCACCCGCGTCGTCTCCACGCTCGCCGTCCGGACCGTCACCGTCGCCACCCCGTTCGCCGGCCCCGCGACCGCCGTCTCGACGGCGGTGCTGTACACGACCCCCGTCGTCACCGTCTTGACGGGCCCGCTGATCAGCAGCAGCGTCGTCGCCGTCGTCGTGCTCGTCGACTCCGTCGTCACGGTGCGCGTCGCGACCCCGCTCGGCGCCGGCGTGACCGCGACCGTCCGCGTCGCCTGGGAGAGCACCGTCGAGATCGTCGAGCCCGCGGGCGCCGGCGTGACGGTGACGACGCGCGTCGCCGCCGTGGCCGTGACCGTCGTGCGGAGGGTCCACGGGTACGTGTAGTCGAAGCCGGCCGGGTCGGTCTTCTGGGCGCGGGGTGCCACGGACAGGAGGAGGAGCGTGGTCGGGCGGGCGCGGGCGTCCCGGCGCTTGGGAATGGTGGTGGTGATGGGCGCGGTAGCAGAGGCGGCGGCCGCGGGGTCGACCAGCTTCCGGGCGCCGTAGACGTCGCGGTTGCGCGCGATGGCGTTGGCCGCGCTCTTCATGTAACAGGCGCCGGCGCCGTGCGCGTACGAGACGTCGATGCAGCCGGCCGTGCGCGCGCACTTCTCGAGGCAGGCGGGGAAGCTGGTCTCCCAGGAGAGCGCGAGGTCCCCGTCCGCGCGGTCGGAGAAGCATTCGATCTCGAAGACGTCGTTGTCGGTGGTTTCGAAGCAGGCGCCGTCGTGCGCAGGGCAGCTGATGGGTTTGGCGGGGCTGACCATGCCCTTCGGGCAGACGGCGGGAGTGGTTGGTGTAGCTGAAGCGGCGGCAGTCGGTGAGGGCGCCGAAGAAGTCGCTTTGATGGCGCCCCAGACGCCTTGGTTGGCGATGCTGGCGCCAACTTCGCCTTTGAGGTAGCATGGGCCGGGCGAGCCGGGTACCCAGGCAACATCGACGCAGTCATCTCTACTAGCGCAGGCTTCGATGCAGCCGTCCAAGTCGGGTTCGTATGTCATCCCAATATCGCCAGCATGATGGTCCGTGTAGCACTCAATTGTGTACGCTGAACCATCCTTCGCCATGTACGATGCCTTGTCTGAGCTCGGACAGGAGAGGGTCGGCACTGCAGACGCAGTAGCGGACGCGGTGTACGAAGACGCAGAAGGCTCGGCCGTTTGAGTCGCCTCAGCGGTAAGAACCGCGCCCCAGACGCCGTCGACATCCTCAGCATCAGCACCCTGGTTCTTCAGGTAACACCAGCCTGCCATTGAACCGCCAGTATAAGCTACTGCCTTGCAACCTAGAGTCCTAGAGCACGAGCTCATGCATCCTTCGAAACTTTGCGTGTAGACCGCGCCCATTTGGCCGACCTGGTAGTCCCTGTGGCATTTCACAGTGAAGCTTGCTCCGTTACTCAACGCGAAGGATGACCCGTCAGACCCGGGACAGACCGGTGGTGTTGGCCTGGCCGGTGTAGTCAAAGCGGATGTGCCAGAACTGGTGATCGTCTCTATCGAGTGATTGATGGTACCAGTCGACGTAGAGGGGGTGGTCGATGTGGAATCAAATGATGAAGAAATCTCTGTTCCGGTGCTAGTCTGGGCCAGTTGACTAGGTGTGGGTTCAGTTGCAGGAGGAGAAGTGCCGGTGTTTGTGATTGTCTCGGTTGAAAAAGTAGAGGTGTTCGTATGCGTGGCGGTTGTGGTAAGTGTGGGGTCAGACACTAAATCCGATGAGCAGCTCTCGATGAATTCGGTCACCGTAGTAGCCATGACAATTGTTGCTGTGCTATACTCAGTAGTGACAGTCGTGTCAGTGTATTCAGTCTCCGTAGTGGTTGAAGACGGAACACCCGCCATAGAGACTACGTTTGTGGTTATCGAAGACTCAAAGATGGTATGTATTTGTTCTGCTGAAGTTTCAAAGACTGTGATTGGGATAGTCGCTGAGAAAACTGTGTCGGTGAGAGTTGCTGAAGGCTCCGGGGAAACCGTGATCGTGATTGTTGACGTGCCGGATATTTGCGTTGTGAAGCTCGTAGTTGCTGGCACAGGGGCCAACGTTGTAGAAGCAATTGCAGTCTGATACACGTAGTCGGTTGCTGTGGTCGGAGAGGATACCGCGAAGACATAGGGCAAGAACTGTGGACCAGTTGGGGCAGCGAAGTATAGTGTACTAGAGTTAAGTCAATAGGCATGCTCTCCGTGATGCAGAAGACTTGTCCACGTACAATTCACCTTCTGCCATCCGGTTGTATGTGATTTGAGGGCATTGAAAACTGGTGTAAGTCTTCGCTCCGTTCAGGCCTTTGCACCTCAAGGTATCTCTTGCGGTGACTCCACGGGTGACGAAATTACCCATGACATAGGGAGTGATGGTGTTCTCGCCATCCGCGTTGCCCGTGAAAGTCTTTGGAAAAGTACATATTCCCTCCTTTTTGTTTGTGAAAACACCGGTCGCAGCCAGAAAGTTTGTATTGGAAGGATTGACGCCGAAAGTAGGAATTGCACCATTTACTGAGCTGGGCAGATTAGGCCCCTCGAACATGCAAACCATTTCGCTTGGGGGAAGGTAAAACGAATGTGATGGTGGAACAGAATGAAAGAATTGGAATGGAAGAACAGAATGCAGGCGGGTGGGCTTGGGTTCAATTAATGAAGGTTCGATGGATGAGGAAGAAGGTAAGAGCGAGTACGGGCATAGTGTGCAAGGCTGAGCAGCTGGCCCAACAGTATTGCCAAGGGCCTTCCATTATTCGGTAGAGTATCTCCGGATAGGGGCCACAGGCGTGGTTCTCCGCATTTGGGACTTGGCTCCCAACGGCCCAATTAGCACATTGCCGTAGCCAGTGCTAACCAAACACTTCTTCCTCAAAGGCAGCGGCCCCCATCCCACGGCTTTACAACAAGCCCCACTCTACTTCTGCGGACTTCGAAGCAGATTTGAGATGATCGCCCTCTTCTGAACGCTCTGTTTCAACAAACAGGCCCAGTGGCTCAGAGAATGCTGCAATCGCCGTATCTGGCAAACCATGCACTAGACCTGCAGATCCATACGCATGCGGAAAAAGGATCTCCTTGCTCTGGTCTCTAAAGGGTCCAGGCATGGTGTGAAGGGCTTGGCAGCTGAACCGCTCGTCTAGCCGCAACGCCACATCATGGAAAGAGCGAAATGAGGGGGAGATGAGCATGTAAAGTCTTCGAATACCAAGCTCGAACCGTGCCGCGAGGCTAAAAGTAGCCTCGAGTTGCCGACGAGAGTGCATCCATCCAGAAGTGGTAATGCAAAAACGAGCTAGTGTCCAATTTCGCAGCTTAGCAAACAAGATTCCGGGGTTATTAGAGGCTTGAGGCTTTTCGACGATGGTTCTAGAGTCTACCTATGAGGTCGATACCAAATCTTGCTTTAGTAGCACGATAATTTGTCTCATCGGTGGCTGAAGTAGACGCCCAGGTGTAAATGTCTAACAAGATTACGAAGACGGCCCGAGCTCCAGGCATGCACCTTTTTTTTTTTTTTTTTATGCAATACATCTGTGAAAAAAGTGTAACGGCATGCTCGGAAGAGATGGCGAATATCCAACGCGACGGAACGCGACGATGCATACGCAACAGTGTGGAGGGAACCTCCCAGGACCGTCATGGTAGATTAGCCAATCAGCGAAACACTATGTTCATCGGCAAAGAGTACAATAATGCTGACGGGCCCATCCGTGATGCTTGCGAAGGTGCAGAGGAAAGCATACGGATGAAATCGTGTGAAAGCAGGCGGTGTCCCTCGCGTGGGTGAAGAGGGAAGTCGTGCATAGACAAGGTGGAGACGGAGACGCGCCGCGCTAAATTTAAATTAGACATGCAACAACTACTGCCCAGCAGCCCTCTGCCGCAGCTTGGACTTTGACTCTCCCTCTCGCTCATCCACCACTCGCGACTCGCCAAACAATGACGTCCGTATTCAATCCGACTGCCGAGGCCGCCATCTCCGCTCCACCCGAGAAGGTCTTCGCACTCCTCGTTGATCGCACCACCTGGCCACGCTGGAACACCTTCATCCCACATGCCGCTGTCATCTCCAACCCCGCCGATCATGACGACGGCAGGCTCAAGCTCGGCCAGACCTTGAAATTCACCGTTCAAGCCCGCGTCTTCGGCTCCCTGCGCAACGTACCTGGCGGCAGCATCGAACAGGTCAATATCCTGTCAACCCCGGACGATGACGACGACGCCGGCGAGCGCGGCGTGTGGCGGATCGGCTGGTCTCAGTCGGACAAGATGATGCCCAAGTGGCTTATGAGGACGCAGCGGGTAAACGAGGTCGTCGCCGACGATTCCGGCGGCTGCACCTATCGGACCTACATGACGTTCGAAGGCCCCATGGCCTACGTGGTCAAGTGGGTGACGGGCTGGATGATCAAGGACGGTTTGATCATGTGGGCCGACGGTTTGAAGAAGGAGGCCGAGAGGAATGCATAATCGGCCTCGGACAGTCGGTGCCTTGCATGTGTGGGGCTCTGTATTCGTTTTGGAGCGATCGCATGCCCTTGAGGTTGTTGGTGCCAGCGATTCCTCAAGTAATCGGCGCACGCTTCTCCGGATCACATCCGCATAGTTGGCCAGGCAACAGGGACCCACGTTTGCATTGGACCGGCACCTAGCACCTTTACTGAACATGCTGCATTGGAAATCGGGGGCAGCATCATTCAAGCGGTGTAGCGTGCCGACTTTCTCTTATGCAGGGAATTCGCAGCCCGTAAGGTTGTTGTGTACTCTAATACTCCAACGCCTTCTGAACTGCACCTGCGGGCTTTCAGTTGCTGCGGCTCAAGAGGTCACGTCTTCTGGCCCCTGCTGTGGCCAGACCTTGGCACCTGCTGAGCTTCAAACGTCATCCGCCAAGCCGCGAAGACCATCAACCCTTCTTGAGCAGTCGGAAAATCCGAGAAACATGTTTCCCCTATTTATCCTTTTCCGGAAGGTCTGCTTCGAGAGGACAGGCATTCTCCGGAAACGCATGGACGCGCTACGACCCAGCACTTTATCCCACGCTGGTCATCCCTGACCACCATGCGAGGCCACCATGCGAGCACGGTAAAGGGACATATTCCCTAAAAATCCGGAAGGAATTTGTACATTCACAAGACTATAAGACAGTGCCGAAAAAAATAAGCCGCCCCACCCCTATATGTACAAATACGCCACCACCCCTTGACCAGCACTGACTTCGTGCTTCATATGGTGATGGTTGCTTCGCCCCTCAAATCACGCGAGCTGGCGCCGACGGAGAAAGTGTACGTGCCGGGCGTGATCGCCCACTCCTGGGCGGCGGTATCCCAGTATGAAACGTCTTTCCTCCGGAGGCTAAAAGTGACATCCTTCGTCTCGCCCTTGGCCAGCTTCACCTTCTCAAAGCCGCGGAGCTGACGTACGGGTTGGTTAGCAGCCGTCGGGAACGCGATGTACAGCTGGGCCACCTCGGCGCCGTCGCGGTCGCCAGTGTTGGTGACGGACGTGGTGACTGAGATGACCTCGTCGAAAAGGTCGGCTTTTCCGCCGACGGCGAGGGGACCAGTCGGGTACGTCGATGCGAGCGCGACCTCGTCAGTCTTCCGAGCGGCGACGGCGCCGAAGTCGAATGTCGTGTAGGACAGGCCATGGCCGAAGGGGTAGCGCGGGGTGACATTGAACTTGTCGAAGTGGCGATAGTCGATGTATACGCCCTCGGAGAAGTCGCAAACCTCCGTGTAGCAGATGGACACCGGATAGTCGGACGCGTCTTTGGCGATTGTGTTGATCAGCTTACCGGACGGGTTGACGTCGCCGTACAGCACGTCCGCGATGGCGTTGCCCGACTCCTGGCCGAGCAGTCCACCGTAGAGGACCGCGGTTACGTTCTCGTTCTCGATCCAGGATTCGACCAGGCGAGGGCCGACCGTGTTGATAATCACAATCGTATTGTTACAGTTCGAGGCGACGGTGGTGACCAGCGTGTCCTGATCCTCGTTGAAGAGTTCCTCCCGGTCCCCACCTTCTCCGGAAAAGGAGTTGAGGAAGACGAGGCACACTTCGGTATCTTCAGCGTAGTTCTCGTAGCTGGGGGTCACTGCGGTGCCCTGGCCGCTGATGCTGATCCCGCCGCCGCCGCCGGCACCTCCACCCATGTCACCACCGGGCGTAGTACCGTTACTACTCGAGTTGCCGCTCATGCCTGGGAAGCCCCCGTCGCCGCCACCCATGCCGCCACCCATACCGCCGCTGCTAGAGGAGGAGTACGTGTCGTTCAAAATCCAGCGGATCATACTGCCGTCGGCCGCAGCGCGGGTGCTCAGGCTCTGGAAAGGAGTGATGAGATAAGAGAAGGAGAGTTGACCACTTCCGCTACCCGAGGCGAGGTGACCTTGATACGTCGGACCATCGGTACCCTGGACGGAAAAGGCCTGGTTGGGCCCGGCCATGACGGGACCGGCGTGGGCGCCAAAGACGCTGAGGGTGCGCGGACGGTTCAACGGGAGACCCTGGCCGGCAGCGGTGTTGTTATTCTTAAGAAGGACGATCGAGGCGGCGCCGATCTCACGAATCAGGGCCGAGTGGTTAGCGCGGACGTCCCGGTACTCGGTCGTGCTGGCGACCTCAGGCTGCTTGCCATCGTCTAGGCCGACGTAATAGTAGCCGACTAAGTTGCGGACGGCCATGTCGTCTAGGCGGGCTTGAGTGAAGGAGCCGTTGGCAATACCGACGTCGAGGATGTCAGAGGTCCAGTAGGAGCTAGAGCCATAGTCGAGACCGGCGTTTGCGGAGCCATACGAAGTCGACTGCGAGTTGACATCAGGGAACACCATCCCGGGGAACTAAAGACAAAGACTCATATTAGCATATTCTGGCTTCCGGCGTGGATAGCGGGCTTACTTACGCCAAGCTCCGACTTCAGGAGGCCAGAGACAAGATCGCTGTTCTCGCAGGACAGAGTGCCGTTGACACGGGTCATGGCACACATGACGGCGGCCAAGCCAGCCTTGACGCCATCCTGGAAAGGCCACAAATACAGTTCGTGGATGGTCTTGTCGTCGGCGTTGGACGTGTAGACCGCAGTAGTCGTGGACGAGATACTAGAAGAACGGTTCGTCTCCTGTTCATTGAGCAGAAAATGCCTGCCGCCAGCAACGACGCCCGCAGAGTTCATTCCGGGGACCGCCTTAGACATGATGATGCCGGTGAGGTAGGCTGATGACACTTTAGCATGGAACTTGCACCACTCACAGAACTCAGGGGACTCACGGTCAGGGCTATAGGCTTCGGCTTGACGACCGCCCCAAGGTGTGCGGCCAAGGGGACCGCACTCGGGGCCGTTGATCAGATTGTAGCCCATAAGGTAGAACTCGCGTCCAACGGCGCTGTTCTGTTTCTCGAAATAGTCTTTGTCCCAGGTCATGGCCAGGGCATTGTCCATGCTGAAACCAGAGACGTAATACTGGTAGTTGATTCCGCTGGAGCCATCCTTATTCTCGAGGGCGTTCCAGGTGACGTTGGACCCAGAGACGCCGCTGCCGGTGATAATGGAAATTTTTTGGGCATTGGTAAGACCAGAAACAAAAGACTTGGCTTTCTGGTATGCTGCTTCGAAGTCGCCAAGCTGAACTGCACGGGAGGAGGTGTGAGAGTGGGCAAAAAGAGACATGCGAAGAAGTCACAAGAGATGGCTCACCTTTTCCGGACGACAGGAGGGAAGCAGAAGTGGAAGAGTTGGAGGCTGCTACGCTGCCGGAAACGAGAGTCGAAGCAACGCCGAAAGCTGTAAGGGCTTTCATGCTGGCGGATTCAGAAGTACAAGAGAGTAAAGAGCGATGGATGCGCACCGGATGGAACTGAAAACAGCTGACTGCCTAGACGGGAGGGTGGTATTCATATTCACACAGGTGACGGGCGTCATAGCTCAGGGAGCGAACTCGCAGCCAAGACGGGATTGTGCTCGACGTAGCAGAGCGATGCTTGCGTATATGCTCGGGATATCCCATACGACAGCCAATCAAAGAAGCGAGCGACTGACTCTTGGCGGCACAAGGACGGCGAGGACACGCGGCTTTGGTGTGGTGAGGCTCAAGGCGAAGGTGGGCGGGGGGAGGGAAAGCTTAGCTGGCACACGCGGCGGGTGCGGCAGGCGAGATCGGGAGGAGGGCGATTGGCGGTCCAGACGGGTGTGGTGCTTGGAGGCGCGGGAGAGAGGTCGAGGTTGCGCGGCTGTGCGGACCATTCGAAACGGCGGGCAGCCCTACCGAGCACAGCACTGTACCTGCTGGCGGCGTGCCGGTGGCGCTAAGCCATAAAGCTTGACGCAGGCCGAACGCACAGCGCGACGGGTGCGGCGGGCGCTCAGGCTCAGTCGGACCTCGGGGCAGCGCTGTGTCCGACGCTGCGGCCGTTTTGCCCTCCTCGTCGCCTCCCGCTCGATAGACATCCTCGCCGGCCCGGGCAGATCTGAAGTCTGCAGAAAGCTTGGCCACCTTATCCATCCATCCGCCTCCATCCATGCACAAGAAACACCGTCACCAGGCGGCCTCATTTCGGCGCTAGCCCTTCTCCGGCCACTGCGTCCACCGCCGTCCACCGCCGTCCTGCGCAGTCGAGATGCGCCAAGCCCGCCATCTCTCTCTGCCTGCCCATCCATCCATGCTCGCAGCCTGCATCACCTCGCCTCCCGACTCGCGCCTTCCGGTTTGCGTCTCCCGGCCGGCGCCTCTCTCTCCACGACGTAGTACCCGCAGCGCTGTCGGCCTGAAACATTCTCCCAGAGCCCCCTCATCTTGTGCGAGCTGCTCTCTCCGGCCAAGTCCCCATCGCCCGCCATGATGCCATCCGCACGGCCAAGCCGGATTTTCCGAGTATATAGCGCCCAGCTGCTATGCTCACACTCCCTCCCTTCTCCTTTAGACTGAGCGATTGGCCTGCGACTACTTTTATCCTGCCCTTTTCCCTCCATCGCTTTCGCCTCACTCACTCCCTTGCGCTTACGTTCTTTCGTCGAGTCAACATGAAGTCCGCCGCCTTTGCCGGCGCCCTCTCCTCTCTCGTTGCCGTTGGCTCTGCTGCGCCGGCTGCGCGTGCCGCGAGCAGCAGCCTGATCGTCGACGAAGCTCCGCAGTACCTGCGTCCCTACGTGCTGCCTAAGTTTGCCGGCCAGGCCGTGGCTGTCGGCCAGCAGATCTACCGCTTCTCCGTGACCGGCAACTCCTCTGACGGCGCTTTCACCTTGATGCAGACCAATGCCCCCGACTCGACCGAGCTCGGCGTGCTGCCTCATATCCATAAGGCGCACTACGAGAATTTCTACTGCACCAAGGGCCGTATCCAGCTGTGGGCCAAGACAAATGCTACCGCCGAGGAGGCCCGCATCCTTACCCAGGGAGATTACGGTGCTGTTCCCCACAACACCATCCACACCTTCCAAATAACCGACCCGGACACCCAGTTGACTGGTGTCATCCAACCCGGCGGCTTCGAGCAGCTGTTCATCGCAATCGGCGATGGTGCGTACAACTCTTCCACTGGCTCGGCCTTCGTTCCTGCCGCCTCCAACAGCTCGTCCGGCGCCGGCTCCTCGTCTGGCCTCATCTCCGCGCTCGAGTCCTTTGACGTCTACGCCCAGCTGTCATTCTCTCCGCGCCGCGATTTTGTCAACGGCAGTGCCGGTACTGGCAACTGGCACAACGGTGCCAACACCCTAGCCAAGGACCCCTACACACCCAACTTCGTCGCCAAGGGCTATGGCCCCAAGTACCTCAACGTTGATGACGGCATCTACCGCCTGGTTCAGCCTCTGGTGACGGGTACCCAGAGTGCAAACAACTTCACCATGGGCACCATCACCATGAGCCCATTGCTCAGCAACCAGACGGCCTCAATCCAGAATCTCACGCAGCACTTGGCTTTCCAGCTGGAGGAAGGTGAGCTTATCGTGACACTTGATGGCTACGATGCCGTCAACCTAATCCAAGGCGACGTCATCTTCGTCCCCGCCGGTACTGCCTTTACCTACTACGCCTCGAAACCCTTCACAAAATTCCTGTATGTCAGCGCTGGTGGCGATGGTTTGGACTACCAATTGCTTCAGAAGAGCGTCTCTTGGAGCTATTCCACTTATCCTGCCTATGCTGGATATACGATTTAAGCGAGGAAAAAAGGGGAGGCGAGTATTCGTATAATATCTGTAATTACGTCCTCTTTCACAAATACCCAGGTGTTGGATTCCACAACACGTTGATGACAAGTAGCATGAGGCCATCGAGGAAAAGGATATGTTGGTATCTCAATTCAGTGGCACTCTATGTAAATATCCTTCGTAATGAAAAGCAGTGGACATTGGAACGCACCACTTCCCGAACTTTTGAGAGTCGCTTTAGTGCTTTGTATTTAATATGTAGAGTCGCTAAATCGACTACTTTTCCCCTCAATGGCTAACAACTTCGTCTTTCCTGGCTTTGCCTCCCTCACTTTCCCTCGCCGGCCCGCCGTTCCGGCCGGTAATTGCTATCGCACACAGCAGCCGTTCTCGACTTCCGGCCGTCCGGTCACGATCAGCAAATTTCCCTTTTGGGCTAGACCCTAAGCTATTCGTTTCCCCAAACTTTATTCCAATGAACGCCACTCCAACGGAATACACCGCTCTACAAGTTCCATTCAAACCCAACCGGTGCAAGAGATCGAGACTGTGGTCCAGATGTAATTGCTGTAACGGACACAAATAGTCAGCCCAGATGGCTGCTTCAACTGCCTGTACAAAATCCGCCACGCCTTAATCGACGGCAAGGGTACAGAGCCCTTACCTCTATCTATGCAACACGAATCAGTTGTCTGACGGCCTGAACGCTCGTTCGGTCGGCCTGGAGTCAACATGGTCACGAAAGAAGGTACAGGACCTCAGCGGCTCATCCCAAGGCAAGCAGAAAATCCTCACCAAACATTAACCTTGCAACCATGGTGAAGAGTGGAGACAAAAATTTACTGTTATTGTACAGCATCGTCGCAGCAGTGAATGGTTGAAGAACAGTCTCTAATGCGTGTCGCCGTATCCCGTCTTTCGCGTCGTGAAGAAATCCTTTGCTCCTGGAGCACTCCATGCGCTCACATCCCACGTCCCACAGGGTAGCACCCCGGAGAGAAACCCGAAGAAACTCCCCTCTCTCTATGCATGAGCGCCAACGAAACAGATATCTTTCCATGATAATGCAGAAACCATAAAACCCCGCTCAAAATCGCCTTAGTCCAACGATATACGCCCCTCCGGAGAAAAATCAAGCGGCGGCCCCGTCCGCGGCTGCAGAGGGTGGTATATCATCGGCCGAAGCAGCGTCCTGCATCAGAATTTCGAGGTCCGGGCCGACGACCTTCCTCAGCATCTCCACGCCGCTGTCGAACCTCTGCAGCAGCTCCTCCAGCCCGCCGACGAGGTCGCCGTCAGCGGCCCTTCTCGCATCGCCCAGGGCCAGCTTCGCATCTTCGCCGTCATCCCTGCCGGCGCCGAGGAGCGACGGTCTGCCGCCCTCCGCCTCGGTGCCCTCGACCCGCAGCATGAGCGCGCCTCCTCCTCCTCCTCCTCCTCCTCCTCCGCCGCCGCCGCCGCCGCCCGCGTCGGCCGCGTTGTCCTCGGCGAACGACGGCGCGGGCGCTATCGCCGTCCCGATCACCTGCCAGTCGCGGCTCAGGCTCGTCGCGCCGGCCACGGCCTGGCCGTCCGGCGTCAGGTCCACCACGACGTAGCGCTCGCGCACGCCGGGCACGGGCGGCGGTAGCAGGTCCGCGCCGCCATCGTGTTTGGTTGCGGTGGGCGACGACGCGACGGCCGCGGTGTCTCCCAGCGCGCGCATGAAGACTGCCGTGTGCAGGTCGGGGTCGTCGTCGGAAAAGACGTAGTGCACGGACGGGTGGTGGTGCTCGGCGGTCGTGGCGTCCTCGACGAGGGTGAAGAAGGGCGAAAAGTTGGCGGGAGGGAGCAGCGGCTGCGAAGGGTCGAGGGGCGGATACGAGAGCGTCTCGGCGTCGCCGGCGGCATTCTCGTCGTAGATGTGGGATGGGTGTGCGGTGGACGTGGTTGCTGCGGCGGTGGCAGCGGAGTCGGTGCGGTCATCGTAAGGGCTGCCGGTCACCTGCGCGGTGTTCTGGCCACCGGGGACAGCAGAGATCGTAGCGGTGGGCCCGCCTGCGTCCTCTGCAGCGGTATCATGGTGATGTTGGGGGTTAGCGGACATGATCGTGCCCGCGTCGTTGGTTGGGGCGGACGGGAAGGGGAGCTTGGGGTAGAGCTCGGCTGTGCCCTGCAGCTTTATCGATTGTTGATCCTTGCCTTGATGTTGCCGTACACGTGACGGAAGCTGTCCGATTGGACAGGCCGTGCTACCAGCTGCACGCGGGACGTTGCTGCTTTAGGCCGAGATGCACTTCTGCAGGGGCATGGACTGTCGTAGCACTCGTCGAGCGGAAATATCGATGGCGCCAGTGTGGTCTTGCAGGCGGAGTCGGGCGCAGTTGCGGGGGGTATTTACCTACCACAGTTTTGGCAGCCACGGCGGGATGCAGGGGCTCGGCGGGGAGGTCCGTATGAGAAGTGAGACCGGTGAATCAGGCTACCGGTGGAGTGACAGCGTCGAGGAAGGCCGTCTGCTCGCCGGTTGGGGCTGGCAAGTTGCTGCCTGGCCAGAGGAGGGCGAGAGCGGGGCTGACGCAAGAGGTGACGACGAATCATGAGATGGACAAGGCTGATATGATTCAGAATGAACTCGCGCGCCTGAAAACCGCTGACCTAGGGTATAAACATAGTCCTTCCCAAAACCCACTCCCAACAACGCCAGGCTAAGATCAAACCACTGCCGTTCAGGCTTCAGTCATAGACCCGTTTGCGTCCTTGACGGTAAAGGCTATACACTCTAGGTCAGCAGGACGTCACGATCAGCAAACGGCACGGAACTTACGCTGACGACACATGGGGCACTTCTCTTGAGAAGCCTCTTGCTTCAACCAGTCCTCTATGCAATGCTGGAAGCGGGTCAGAAATTTTGTTTCTCCGGTCTCTCGCTGAACACATTGCCTACCATATGGAAGGAGTGATTGCATTGGCCCATGACTGCGGAAGAAGGTCAACCAGAGAAGAGATGAAGAAGAGGCAAGCGGGGGGGGGGCATACGCAGCGGACAGCCGTCACCGGGAAACTTGCATTTGGAGCAAGTGCTGTCGTAGGGACTTCGGCAGATACCGCACAGGTCGTCCTCGGGCATGTCCCAGCGCCAGGCGGCAACGGCATTCCATTGCTTGATGGTGACTTTCATGCTTGAGGGTTGTGGCGGGCGAGGACGGAGGGGAGAATGACGAAAGAGGATGGTGTCCTGGAGGGCGCAGGTGCCTGGTAAACAGAGGCAAGGCCCGGGCGGCGATGGGCTGGCTGGGCAGGGCCTAGCGCTCTGGGGCAGCCAGGCTCCACAGGTGGCATCGGCACCGGCACCGGCGGCTGCGCTGCGGCACGGCCCAGGCGCAGGCTGGCCGAAGGCGGTGAAAGCAGGTGGCCGGAGCCGCGTCGCGAAGCTACATGACGCGATCAGCAGCAGCAATCACAGAAGTGGCGCCCGGCAGCGCGCGTCTGGGGAGTGCAAAAAGGCGAGCAACTCATCGCTGTTCTCGCTCCCCAGCTCCCGCCTGTACTGTAAGTCCTTCTCTTCACGTCCGCTGATCGGCGGCCGAGGGAATCGTCGATGGTGCCATCGCCCCCTCACTTCCACTTCCACATCCACGCGCCAGTCCTCCCCGCCGCCGCCGCCGCCGCTTATCGCGAACGTCGCGAGCTCTTTCCCAAGCTCCACGCGAGCTCCAACACCCTGCCTGACTCCTCGCAGCCTGCTTCCCGACCTCAGCCAGCATTGTATCCGGCATCCTGAAGCTAATTGCCCACAATGGCTAGGACAGCGATGCTGCAGCCGCTCTTGCGCGCCTCCTTCCGATTCGCCGCCGCCTCCCCGCTTGCTTCGGGCAGCTTCTTCCAGCGTCGCGCCATGAGCTCCTCTTACACCCTAACCTCCTACTTGGTCACCCCGGCCCAGCTCAGCGACGCCCTCCAAAAGAATGTCAATTCCCGCCTATCCACCGCCCCGCGCGTGATCCCGCTATGCGCCACTTGGTTCCTTCCTAACGATCCTGAGAAGCGCACCGGATGGCAGACCTTCAAGGCTTGCCGCATTCCCAAGGCCCGCTTCTTCGACCTTGATGCCGTCAAGGACCCGGAAAGCCCCTACCCACACATGCTGCCCAGCAGCCACGACTTCGCCAAGGCAATGGGTCAGCTGGGCATCCGCCGCGATGACAGCGTTGTCGTTTACGACAGCAAGGAGCAGGGCATCTTCAGCGCTCCGCGCGTTGCATGGACCCTCAAGGTCTTTGGTCACCAGAACGTCCACATCCTGAACAACTTCAAACTGTGGGTGGAGGAGGGCTACCCCACCGAGTGGGGCGAGCCCGACAAGGTCGATGAGGTTGAGTACCCTGTGCCCGAGCTTGACCGCTCAAAGGTTGTCGACTTCGAGCAGGTCAAGGAGATCGCGAAGAGGCAGAGTGAGTCGGGCAAGGCAGACATTCAGATCCTCGATGCTAGGAGCAAAGGTCGATGGGAGGGTAAGGATCCGGAGCCGAGACCAGGTGGGTGTTTTGGTTCATCCTCTCCCCAGCTGCCATGGCCAGTGTTCCATTTCGGGCCGTTGCGAACACCGGTGTTCTTCTGATGCGTGAAGTTGCGCTGGCTACGAAGATGGTGTATATTCAAGGAGTCACAGTCGCTGACAACAAACCTGATACCCCTGTCTAAGAATGCACTCCAACTACAAACTGACGCATCTGCAGGTCTTTCATCTGGACATATTCCTTCCTCGACATCCGTTCCAGTCCCTGAACTACTAGACCCGAAGACCAAGACTTTGCTCCCTGCTTCTGAACTGAAGAAGATCCTCGAGGCAAAGGGTATTGACCCCTCCAAGCCTGTCATCAGTAGCTGCGGCACTGGTGTCACCGCCGCTGTGATCGATGCGGCTTTGGCGGAGGCTGGTTTCCCTGAGGAGACCCATCAGGTCTATGATGGCAGCTGGACGGAGTGGGCCCAGAGAGTCAAACCCGATGAGGGTTTGATTGTTAAGGTCTAAAAAGCTAGTGTCCGATCGGTTGCAAATTCAGTTTGGTTGGAATCCATGTAAAAGCGAATTCGAGTAAGACGACGAAATCAAATGCCTTTGTATAATACCCAATCGCCTTCAGCGTTCATCGCCCTCTTAGCTCCTGCGCGCTTGTACTCTTGCGCAACTATCAACAAGAAACCCTTTTCTAAAATGAGAGTCCCTTTATACATTTGGAGAGTAGACCTTCCTGACGACAGACAGGGCTCTCCCGTACATTTCGAGTACGTAGAGCAACGCTTTTTGGCAACTGTGTTTTTGATATAGTGCATCAGAGTCTGGGCAAAGCCATACCCTCTGGAATCCGGCTCCACTGCCGCGTCTTGTCATCCAGTTGCTTCTTGGTGGCAGCCCAAGCCTCCCTCATAACCTTGGCATGGTGATCGGAGCGAGGCTTAATTGATGCCTCATACTTCGCAGGCAGCATAACAAGACCGCCGACCAACTTGTCCTGCTGCGGCAACTTGGGCTGAGCAGTGACCTTGTCGATGGCAGGAGTGACATCAAACCCCCACAGGATCCTGGCGATTCCCAAGAACAGACTCCGCTCAGCAACATGCATGCCTGGGACAATTGTTAACGCCCTTCCTCTCCACGCTTATCGGTTTGGGGGGGAAAAAAAGAAGAGCCAGCCTACCCTGACAAATCCGTCTCCCTGCACCAAACCCAAACTGGTCCCTCTTGCTCACATCCGACAAGCTTGCACTGTCCGCGATGCCAACGACATCACCCTCGTATCTCTCGGGCCAAAACCGGTCCGGCTGCGCGTACCTCTTCTCATCCCTATGGATCGCCCAGACGTTCATCATGACGCCCGCGCCCTTGGGGATGCGATAGCCCAGGTACTCGTCATCCTGCAGCACGGCATGCGGCGCGGCGCCCAGCACCGCGGTCGGCATCCAGCGCATGGCCTCCTTCACGCACGCCACGACGTACGGCAGCCGCGGCGCGTCGTCCATCTCGGGCAGCCGGTCGCGGCCGATCGCGGCGTCCAGCTCCGCCTGCGCCCGCCGCTGCGCGTCCGGGTAGAGGAGGATGCCCTGGACGAAGCCGTACAGGGTGCTGGACGTCGTGTCGCTGCCGGCTTCGAACAGCGTGCCCGCGATGTACGCGGCCAGGTCGTCGGAGAAGCCTTCGCTCGTCTGTCGCCGTGCCATGTCGACGCAGAACTGGAATGGGCGGTCAGTCGCGGTATGTCAGCCTTCCTTGCATTTCGTGCCGCGGATGGGAGAAGGGGAGGGCTTTGCTTACGCATGGGCGCGCGGTGCCCTCGGCGATGGACCGCTTGGCGTCGAGCCAGTTGCCCAGATACATGGCCTTCTCGGTCACATGCATGCGGCGCGCTTCCTGCTGCCGGCTTTGCAGCCACGTCGGTAGGCGCCGCAGAATGGGGTAGAAGTCGGGTAGGGCGGCGCCGGCTGTCTGCGCGAGAGCGGAGAATTTTTCAAAGTCGTGAAAGAATTGCCATAATTTGGGATCGCTGTAGTCGGGGGTTCGCCAACTGGGGGGAGGGGAAAAGTTATCAGTTCAGGACACATGGATGAAGTGCAGAGATGATTCCCTCCCGGCGCGTGGTGGAACGATATGATGGCAAGGGGGTTTTACTACGTACCCGAAGACGATGCTAGCGATCAGCGAGGACGAGTATCGCCGCAAATGTTCCAATAAGGCATCGGGGGTGTCCAGGAGATCGTTGATCATCTGCTTGTTCTCCAAGTCTTGGTAGGGAACCTCAGATGGAGTCAGCACTATTTTTTTTTTTTTTTTGCGACGTGGAGAACTCACATAAGACTTGGCGGCATTGACATTCAAGAGAGCGTGTACCATCTTCCTCATCTACACCATACGTTAAGTAGCGGGCGCGAGTTTCGTGTGAATGCGGAAGCATACCATTCGCCAGGTCGGTCCGTAGTGCTGAGGAGTGAAATTAGCCTTGAAAGAGGATTACGGCAACACAGGACCAACCATGGTAAGCATCCTAAGACCACCACTTGCGACTTCGCCAACCGTATACATTTCCATCCGGTCGCTGTAGATGGCGCTGCGTTTGTCCAAAAGGTCTTTGACAGCTTGGTCGTTGTTGAGAATAACCAAGGTCTTCGTGCCCATCATGAGTGAATAGATCGGGCCGTACTGCTTTGACCATTTTGTGAACTGCTCGTACTGGTCCTTCTGAGGGATCTGGTGAAGGTTTCCTAGAATGGGCAGAGTGGGCGGCCCTGGGGGCAATCCTGGAGGCCGTCTACCGATGCGCGAAACCCGCCAGGCCAGGACAAAAAGAAGCGTCCACAAGGCAATGCTAACGACTGAAATCATGTTGGCAGGATTGGAGGAAGAGGGTGGGAGATTTCTCAATCCCACGCGCTTCGCTACGATCATTCATATAAGGCGCAGTAATTCCAAGCTCGACAACAGGTAAGTAGTGCCCCAGACAGCAGTACCTTGCCCAGCACGCTGCTTACCCGCATGTCCATGTGTATGAAACAGGTGGGCGATCAGAGAGGACACCCCGCATCGAAGCACACAGATGCATGATCTATTGGATCCAGGATAATGATGACTGCAGGTCCAAGTCTAAGCGCGAAGACCACAGCTGGCGCGGCAGAGCTACTGGCAGCAACGAGCCATCCTAGCTGTTGGGGGCCGACTCTTCAAGTGGGGGAAGCAACGACCATTCAGTATTGGGCTCAGGGCTTGAAGCGAATGCAGTGGAAGACTGCACTGTACAGACGGCCCAATCAACCAACGGACGGTCGCATTTGGCCACGCGACAAAGGAGGACGGGCGCGACGGTGCCATTTGAGCAGGATGGTGGCACGACAGACGAATGCTTAAAGATCGTCGCTGGTCCGGGACAAGCTTACAACACCTCCCTCGATGCGCTGTGAGACATGAGACATGATCGCCGGTTTACCACTATCCCGGACAGATGCTTCTTGAGGCCAGAGGTCTGATTGGTGTGAGGTCGGTGGATGCTGAATACTCATGTCCTGCCAGGTCAGAAACGGCGCTGAGCGCACATCGGCCAGAGCAGCATGGGCATGGCACGCGGAGTGTTTCGCAACATGAGAGCACTATGCGCACGCAGTGTCGCAACCATGGGCGTCACGACGACGTCGGAAAGAGGTGTGGCTGACTCGGCTGAAGGGGCGGCGGGCTGTGAGGGGCGGGGAGCGGCGCGTGGGCGGGCTCGTGGGCAGCAGTGGGTGGGCCTTAGGCGGGTCTCGCTTGAGCTCACCGCCTGCAGGCCTCTCTCACTGTGACAACGCGCGAGTCGCATTGTTGCCAAACATCCACCCAGATAACTCTCCCCATGGCCCCGCCCACCACCGCATGTCCACCATATCCTCATGCCGCCCATTCGCGTCGCACAGCATGCGCGCCCTGCGCCCGTCGAGCCCCAGCACGCCTTCGCCTTCCCTAAGGACCACCATCTTATTATCACCACAGAAACAAACGTCTGGTCGTGGGATCACCGCGGCCTGACCAATGCCTTCCGCTCCGGCTCCGGCGGCATCCTCGCTGCGAAGGAGGCCAAGGATGGCTCCGGTTTGCTTGCCGTGGCTGACGACCAGGTCGTCGTGTTGCACGACGCAACCCGCGGCATGGACAGGAGCTACAGGCTGAAGGGCACCGATGTACGCCTGTTGGACCGGGATCCCTCGTGAAGCCCTGCCCAAATGCTGACGCCTGTGCCGCAGGGCCAAGTCCGGCTTCTTGAGTACTCCAACGACTCCAAGAGCCTGTTCTTCACTACCACCCTCCAGAACGCCGTCCAATCTTACTCCTTGCGCCAGTCATGCCTCCTGCAGCCGTCGCACACTCACCCCTCCCCGCCCACCGTATTGGCCATCTCGAGCACCTCGCATCTCCTGCTATCGGCTTCTGAGAAGCCGCCTACCGTATATCTGCAGAATCTCACCCTTCGCACCCCTGCACTGCAGCTTCAACCCCGCGCCTCTTCGGCACCCGTCGAAACGGCTTCTTTCCACCCGGAACGGCCGAATGTGTTCTTGCTAGCCTTCAAAGATGGTTCTCTCGCCGCTTATGATGCGACGCGCATACTGGGTAAAGCTGGACGGGGCGGGTCCGGAGGGGAGGTTGGCCGCTTCAAGAACCTCCATACGGTAACCAACCGCGTTGTGGCTAATTCGTGCGGTGAATCTGGAGACAATGCCAATGTGATGGGCGCCAAATCCGTCAGCATCACCTCGGCCGCCTTTCTGCCAGGACACAGGTCGCGGGCAGTCAGCGTAGGTGCTGACGGTCGGTGCCGGCTGGTCGATTTTGAGTGCGGCGGCAACATCCTTCGGACTTGGCATGCCAAAGGTCCGGCAACCAGTCTGTCGGTTCTCACTGTGAGGCCAAAGCAAACTCAAGTGGCCCGAACTGCGGCCAATAGAGCCGAGAACGGCACGCTGAACAACACATTAGCTGTTGGCCGTGAGGATGGCAAGGTTCTCGTCTTTGACTCTGTTGGCATCCTTCTCAGCGAGCAGACCGTGGATCCTTCGGCCGGACGTATTCTTGACGTCGAATGGATGAAGGGCCCAGGCTTGAAGCCTGATACGAAGCCTGCGAGGACTCGAGGTATTCCTGAAACGCAAGTGTCCCGAGACCGCCGACAAACCCCATCTCCTCTGGAAGATGATTATCTCGAAGGCAATTCGCCAGATGAAGACGCTGGAGAGACTCTCGACGAAGATAGCGGCACCGTGAATCGCAACCCGGTGGAACCTTCCGGCAAACGACCTGCAGTGAACGCTATGAATTACATGGACCTATTTTCGCCTGTTAAGCCCGCTCCGAAAAACTCCCCGCAGCGCCGCAGTCCACGTCCAAGAGCTCGTCCACGTATTCTTAGCTCCACTTTCAGGCAAAGCTCTTCCTCGTACCAAATGACGCCGCCCAGACTGTCCATCATTCCACCGCTACCGCGCCCAGACGAAACGGAACGACCGAAAGAGCGCGGCGTTGAGGAGACACATCAGCCTGCGAATGCAGCTATGCGATTCCGAGGTCCCGAACCGAAGTCACCAACAAAACTCCCATCTCCAAGCAAAAGGGCTGGATCCCCTCGGCGAGCACCTCCATCTCAGGAGATCAGGATTGCCAAGACCCCTTCCAGTAAGACTCCGCGTGCCCGCAAGAGCAGGAGGGTGTCTGCGAGAATGCCAGGATCGTTTGCCAGTATTTCTACGAACCGTACTACAAACTCATCGTCATCCACCAACAGCAAAATCCTTGCTGATATTCGTCGCCTGGGAGAGCCAGGTGGAAAAAAGAGAGCCGGCTTAGCTCTTCTAGCACCTTACATGAACAGCCAAAGAAACACCCCCCGTGTGGCTCCTCAGATGGATTCAGAAACGAAAGAGTCGTATAGAAAGAATGCGAGCGCTCAATCAAAGCAAGCTGCCCCACCAGATGATATCTGGCTTACCTCGGATGACGAAGCACCGACATCTTACTTGCGATCGCGCACCCGAAGACAGCCTTCACAGCACCAGCGCCACACTCAGACAGACTTCGTCCCCCCTTCTCCGCCTCAGCCTTCTCAATGGTTTTCAGAGACTGCCTATACGGCAGCTGATTCAGAGAACGGAGAGGACTCTGCGCAGATTTCTGCACGCTCTAGTCTCTCACCCGGGGTTTCGCTGCCTCCAGGAGGGCCTGTCAATCTGCAAGAATATTTCTCTCGTACTGGCCCCAACGCCACAAGAAATTTCAGTAGTGGTCGGACAGCTCTAGGTGATTTGGACTACAATACCGTGCATAGTCCTCGCCCTCGCAGCGGCCGCAAGAGCGGCTTGATCGCGTCAGAGCTCTTTGAAGCAATTCACGGTGCGGAGCAACACGACGAAAATCGCTGTGACTGCGGCAGGAACTGCTGTACAACCCTTCGAAAGGAGGTCCAGGATCTGAGCGACCAACTACGCCTTCTCAGGGAAGAGATGGCTGAGATGAGAATGCTAATGGGCCGTTAGAGCCGCTGTCCCGTCCATATTTCACGCGTTACGAATTTCCTTCGCCTTCCTCGGTTGTCGGCGGTCCGTTTATTTTCCTTTTTTTTTCCCTCTATCTAGTCTTTCCTGTCTCCTTGACTTGTGGCTTCTTTTGTAATGCGTTAAGCGTGCGAGCAAGCGATCGAAGCATAGCGCTGGTGCAACCCAGATCATTCATTGAAATTGAAAAGATACCCTGTGTGGCTGATGCTGTGTTTTCGCTCATTGTAGAAACTCTTTGAGGTCTCGATGAGATCAAGATTGGGCAAATTGATTCATGGGATTTTGGCGCTGGATGAATAGATGTGGTGTCTTGGTAGATAATTCCCAGTCTCATCAATCAATATTATTATCAACTCAAGGATTGTGAAATGGTGGTACTCTTGGCGTGTCCGTAGTGGTGGCACGTAAGGGGGTTCTTAAAGGGTCCAGTTACCTGAGCAAACTTCTCTGGATACAAGCACATGTACGTGCTGAATAATCAAAGGGGTTTCTATAGTCGTGTCTTGGTACTCGTGTACACGCAATGTTTACAGGCCATCTACGGCTATTTCAAGTTTCTGGAAATAGCTGGTAGCAACGACCGCACCGGTGGAAAGAGCGCATCCCTACAAGAATTTTAATCATCAGGTACTCGAATTGGAAGCTACGTGAGGCTCGCATTAAGCGATCCTCCGGAATCTCCTAGTCCAGCCTCACAAGTCTTACCTTTGTAATCGACGGTAACTTGAATGTTAGATTGACGTATCTGGCTTATATTACTAACCGTGCTATTCATCCTGTGTTCTCCATTACAAGCACTACATTGATTGGGGCTCGCAGGGATCGATACATCCGCACGAGGCCCCGGCTCTTCTGCTGAAGAGTGTCGACTCGTTATGCGAGGTCACCCGAACTAAACCGGCTCTACACCACTTCGTCACTTAGTGACTCGGCCGGTCCGCTTCATAGCCCATGAAATATGGTACCGTAGCCAGTGATTTGGTACTCACAAGAATTTTCCTATCTCCTGTCCCGTCTCCACCTCCGATCTTGGCGCCCGACGAAGATTCGTCGCCATCGTCCGCCAATTATTTGCCAGCTTCATCTTCTGTCCGGTCAGACAAGATCAGCGGTACCAAGAGCATCTGTGACGTTCGCAATCCAGTGCTTCAAGATGCTATATCCCCATTGGCGATTCGCATTATCCCAGTCCCAGATGGCAAACCAGGTGCTGCTCGATATCCTCGGACCGCTCAACTGCAGTCATTTAGATCCGTCGGAAACTTAGGAAGACTACACCAGCCATCACTTGTAGGTAAAAACGGAATATCCATAGCTCTTGCCGATCGACAGCTTCGAACGCACGTATATACCGCGGATGTGGAGGTTCCGCTACATGCGGATGGACGTTCAGACTAGAGAGCAGACAACGTCCTAACGGGAAGGCTTTGCGGATCGACTCGCAGGGCAACAAAGACTCTCCCAATCCTTCAGCACATGTTGCCAGAGAATGGAAGCCATTGATCATCCAACGTAGTATGTCCATCAAATGCTGGAAAGTCAAGGTCCAGAAGCTCTGCCGCCGATATGATTTGGTCTGGAGCAATGCCACTATGTGGGAATTCAGCGCCCGTTCCAGATGCCCAATCAAAACTTGTATGCTGCTGGATTTCCGGGGAAGCTTCTTGGCGCTGGTCACCATCGGTAACGTCTTCGCAAGATTGAGTTGAAGCGCCGCCGGGGAAACATTCGGGAGGTCCCGCGACGGAAAATTGCTTGTTCATGTGTTCAAGCTCCTTCAGTCGGAAGGTAGCCACCTTGTTCCTGCGGGATATCATAGCTTCCAACAGCCGCCGTGCAGTGGTCATGTAGGAGCTGTCGGGATTCCTCCTTGGCACGACTGCGTCCATCAGTAGCAGGGCCGTGGCTGACGAAAAAAGACTCTCCAGGTCGAACGGTAGGAAACTGTCTGCATAACATTCAGCTTAGAGAATCATAGAAATTAAACGGGACTTACCCAACAAGCCATGTTCCAACAAGGCAGACAATATGGCCAACACCTGTTTAGCCGACTCTGCACAAACCGTCAAAAGAGCTTGAATATGGTTCGTGAATGATGGTGTGAGCGGAGTAACCTGAGTGGAAGCATTCGCACGGAACCGCTTTTGGACATAATAGAGCAGTAGAGGGCGTATGGTCAAGATAATGCATTGGTGGTATGCTAGGTGCAGGGATGCGTCTGTGCGTGAGATAGAGCCGGATGCATCATCCAGATCTATGACGAAGCTCGCTTCAAGCTCTGAGGCCGCACTTGCAATGCTCTTCAGCACCGTCTGTACACCTTTGAGGAAAGACACGCCCGGTCTGCGATTAACCTCATACACGGCTATTGTATTCAAAATTAGCCTAGCGCGGTATCGCAACGGGTATCGACTTACTTCTCACGACATCGGTGAGGATGCGGGCAAGACTGACACTCATATTCAGTGGCGAAGCTTTTTGTAAGCGAGGGGTCTGCGGCGGCGCAACGGTAATATCGTCATCCTGAACAGATACAGGAAGGCCCATCTGTGAGGTGAATCTCCGGTCAAGGATGTAGATGGTCCACCAAATTTTGCGGCGTCGTTCGCAAGTACGCTCGTCCATCACAACAGGCGATGGCTCGGTATGTAGGCCTTTAGACACAGCATATCTAACGGCTTGGCCAGTCTGCATCTAGAAATCAGCCAAAATGATGATGAGTGGGAGGACGGGGAGATCATACATAGGCATATGCGTCCTGCCTTCGGCCCAGAGCTTGCAGGTATATTGACAAGAGACACAGCATCTCTAGTGACAGGAGTATATCCCGAGCCATGGCGGCGGGATCAGGCAAGAAGGATATTGCTCGAACGAATAATTCCGAGCCCGGGGGCATGCCCTCCCCGGTTGAGTCTGGTTGGGCAAGAAATGCTTTGCCGAAAGCCATGACGAGAAGGTACTGTAGGTACCACAG
The DNA here is from genome assembly GCA_037367355.1 of Neoscytalidium dimidiatum. Lineage (NCBI taxonomy): Eukaryota > Fungi > Ascomycota > Dothideomycetes > Botryosphaeriales > Botryosphaeriaceae > Neoscytalidium > Neoscytalidium dimidiatum. Next base: position 2,264,528 of record CM074700.1, on the reverse strand, counting down.
AGGGGAAGCCATGGCGTATTCGTTGGGGTTGGCGTAAAATTCGCGGAGGCATGGCAAGAATAGTTCTTCTTCGAAGACATGGAAAAGCGGACTCATATGGAACTTGACGGTGTTGGTCAAGTAGATGGCATAGTCCAAAGTGGGGAGGGCTTTGGTGGAGGGCGGGTCACGGGGCCATGGCCTTGCCCTGTCCAGGTCGAATGCGTTAAAATCGATATTCATCGGAAACTGGCCAATGGCTGATGTGCCAATGTGGCCTTGAAGGAAGCGCATGACTTGGTGACTGAAAGCCCATGTCGAAGAGTGACCGAGGTAGACTGGAGATACGGGGCTCAGATACGGGGAAAGATGGTAGCCCGGGGAAGGAAGGCTCACATGGCTTTCCGCAAGTGTCGGTGAGGTATCTTGAGGCCTCGTTTGTGAGGGGATTTGTTACGTTTTCGTCCTCACCGGGGCGCGATGGATCGTCGGGGGAGTCCGAGGTCGAGCGTACGCTGTGGTCTGTACCTATCGAGTCTTGGCCGTCCGTATCGAGTGCTCGACGACGTAGCCTGCGCAGCGGCTCCTCGTTTCCCTCAAGGGCTGCCACCTTCCTCTTAAGCTCTCGCAGGTAACTTGGGCTGATCAGGGACAAGAAGAGAGCGAGGGAAATGGAGGTCGAACTGACTTCTCGCTCACGACAACCTTCCTGCTCTCGGCTTCGAACTGGCACTCGACCGAGTGGCGGATGCAATTCTCGCAGGGCTCGCGTCCCGAACACCTGACTTTTCGCTTTCTACAAAGCAGACAGCTGAAGAAGGGCGTCAATCACGGACGAGGGACTTCGCCAGAGACGGTGACTCACGCATTAGTCGTTCGCTTCTGCCGCCGACGCGCAGCGTTTGCGCCTGTCTCCATCACAGGGGCCTGTAACTTGAGCTTGAGCCTGAGCCTGAGCCCCGCGGAGGGATACCGGAATGTGACGTCGTTTCGTACAATGTGACGAGCGAGCGAGAGATGGACCAGAAGGGATCCGAGGCGAGGCGAGGCGAGGCGAGACGGATCGGCTTCCCGAGCCGCTCGGGCGAGCCATCCGACCAGCCGCCGACCTAAGGTATCGATCCTTCTCTTCACGTAGCCACTCTGATAATTCATCGACGCGACTTTGTTCCACTCTTCCGGCTGCCTAGGTTTCGTCCGTCCCTTTGAGAAATCCTCACGTCAATGACCGCTTCGCAAACATCCATATCGTACAGTACACCGTATATTCGACTCAACCTGTCAGGCCATTGCAGCCCCGAGCTGACGGCACGGCCCTACGATGTTTTGACTGTAACCGTATGCAAGCGACACGTCCTCCTAGCGAAGTTGCTTTGCAAGGACTCAGTTGTCGGGGACTGGCGCGTTGAGGCGTCCGAGTAACACAGCAGAGGCCAACCAGGGCAGATCACCCTATCGACGTGCTTCCGTTGCGCTGCACGGAGAAAGGAAAATGCTCCAGTTCTTTCTTTCCCCATCCAAATCCTGCGCACGGGAGAACGCTTCCTGCATCCGTGCCGTCGATAGCCTCCAGGCAGAATACAGGAGAAGTAAGAAGAGGAATACCCAAGTAGCGGATACGGTCCCATCTTGTCTACGAACATTGATATATCTCCTGTCAAGTTCACGCGTTTTACCGGCGATCTGCTATCACGAATGCCCAATCCTAGCTCCCATGACTAAATACGAATTCCTCCTCACTCTATCAGTGGAGCCTTCTCGAGCGGCTGATCGTTAACTCCGCTACAGAATTTCAGAAGATAGATATTCTTCTACTACGATGTATCTGACACAGAATTAGATCTGCATCTTCACCACAAATACTTGTGTCAGAAACTCGGTGGCAATTCTCCCAGTTTCTAAGATAGGCTCGTGCAGATGGGCGGCATAAACGACCTCGACCACAATCCCCTTCTTTTGAGACAAGGGGTTCAGAAATAAGGGGTTCAAAAGGCGCAAGTACTGGAGCGGAGGAGAGACGAGTCCACACCACGTTTTAGAAGGACGGAAAGGAGGTGCACGGCGTAGAAGAATGGTCTCTTTCAGATAGAACTACGACCGACGGTCTCCTTGAAAAGGTTCGAAATATCGTGCAAGATTCCAGGAAGGATGCCGGGCTACGGGGTCGGGTTTCCGGCCCATATTGAAACGGTAATTCTTTCCGACTGGAGGTTCGTAACATATGTTTCAGCAAGATGTGCTTAGAAACCCAATTGTAGGAATTTATACATGATTTAAAGTCAATTAGATATGTATTGATACACGTGTACTTCAGTATGCCCAGCATGATGCCAAGTGGCAAGGTGTGTTCCGCAGTTGCAACACTTTTGCACAACGTCTTTGGTCGAGGATACGCAATACGATACCTAACAGCAGACTCAAATGAAAAACCAAACTCCAAGAGCCCAGGCGTTAACCCACGCCAATAATCTTAGTGTATAATAGATCTTTTACATTGCCAGAATGCCCAAAGAGCTATAGTATTTGAAGCTTACTGTGTGGTATTGCCATTTTAATAGCTTGTTGAGGTCATGACTCGGTTTGCGCAAGCTGAACAGTGTACAGGAGCCGGAGAGCGTCTAAGATTAGAAAATGGGATAACAGCTTCAAGTCGTTGACGCCCGGATTCTTGTAAATCGGTCATTTGATTTGTTCCCTTAAGGCAGCTTAGCTGTCTTCAAGATATTCAGACGGCTGTACGTCGGATGGGTGACTCATAATGTATTCAAATATAGAAATGTTCGAGATATCTTAAAAGAAAAAAAAAAAAAAAAGAGGACAAAAGTACTGTAAACGTATTTTGCAACCTGATATGTGGTTGGAAAAAGCTTGTGTATATATATGAACGCAGCGACTAGGGAATTTGAAGCTGGATCTAGCTCGAGAATGATAATGCGGGGAGGTTTCATTGGGCGTTATTGTTCTGAGCAAGAGACTGGCTGCTCCCACTTGGGAGCAAGGGATGCGTTGGTATTTGTGCTCAGCCGCGAGAGGCCAGCGGTCAAATTGCACCGGGATCCGGAAATAAGGATACGGATATTTACCTTCTTCTTCGTGCACAGCCGCTGCTAGTCAAATGTTGCTCTATGGACAATGCAGTCAGTTCTAAATGCTTCATTTTGGAGAAGTCATTACAGATCTTGTTGGAGCAAAACCTCGTAAGTACTTGTATTCGTTGTTGTTCTCTTCCTGAAAGAGAGCGAAGGAGCTAAACTACCCACGGGCCCAGCGGCGCTAGCGCCCCGCTAAGCGTACCTGCCATAATAGCATCTATCAAGATACTTCTGTACTATGGTGAGTGTTCACAAAGACACTCTACAATCATTGCAAAGATGTACGGGCCAAGACAGACCTTGCGTAGGGCAACTTCTGTGCATACTTTCTGGGCTTCTCCTTGCCGCCCGCGCCAGTGATCATGAGGCGTGGTTGCGGAGCCGATGTGCTTATCAATCCGAAACTCTGTGCTCTTGGCTGGCTCCCAGGACTCATTCGTAAGCTCTACCGCTGATCTCTGTTGCCATAGAATTCAAACACGCTGCTGTAATTGTCTCACAGACGCATACTATAACATATCCCATGCAAAAGAAACAGATTACGCGTGTGATTAGTGAAATATTTCTTGCAGCGCTTTGCAACACTGAGGCCTTCCAGAGAAGCATTTCATAGAGGGGTTGGCTAACATCGTCAAATTTAGATATGCTATGCCGCAGTGAACGCGTGCAATGTCAGAAGTATGGTCTATAAGAAGCAGTAGACTTTCGTAGTAGCTCGAAGATGATAATAATACAGATTCTTCGATTTTCACCATCGTTAGGCTATCACTAAACAAAAAAAGGTTCTAGGCGTTCAGCAGGTAGAAACCAGGATCTTTTTGAGCTCTCTATTCGATACAAGGTTGTTAATGGAGTCCTTGATATTGCTTACTAGCCTATTTGCAATCGCTTACCCAATAGATGGGCAGGATATTATCAAAAGGCTAAAGATCCCGGTATTGACTAGCAGCAGATGGTAGAAAAGACGGGCCTCGCGAACGGCAAAACCACTTTTGAGGGAGCCACCCTGCTACTGAGCTTCGAGTGCTCAACTTCTTGAAATCCTCTTGTAATGCTGGAGACCAAGTCGCAGATTTACCAATTGGCATTGGCGGGCTCGCCGGCATCCCAATCGTTACCAGTACCGTTAGCGCCCGCGCTCATGTCCTGCCAGGAGCCATCGCCGGAAGCTTCTGCGCCATCCCAACCACCAGCAGCACCCCCACCATCGCCAGCACCAGCATTGTCCCAGGCACCGCCGCCAGAACGTCCGGCATCTTCCCAGCCGCTGCCACCATAGCCGCTGTCAAGACTGCCACCAAAGCCGCCGCTGTAGTCAGACTCCTGAGCCTTCGGACACCTTTTCTTTGTGTGGCCCTTCTCCTTGCAAATGGAACATGTGATCTTGGACCAGTCTTTCTTCTGGTCGCACTGGAAGAAGGTGTGGCCCTCCTGACCACAGTTGGCGCAGATGTTGCAGTCGCGGGCCATATGACCAACGTTACCGCACTTGTGGCTGGGTGGCATTAGCTCTGCTCATGAAAACCGGTGACAATTTCAGCTTACCAGGTACGATCGCTTCCTCCAGCAGCAGGGTTGATGGGGTTGGTGCATTCTGACTTCAGGTGACCGACTTCTCCACAATTGTAGCAGGGACGGCCACCACCGCCACCACCCTGGGAAGGGTTGGGGCATTCAGCCTTCCTATGGCCAATCTCACCGCAGTTGTAGCAGGGACGACCGCCGCCGTTGGGGCACTCGCTCTTGCGATGACCGACTTGACCACATCCATAGCTATCTGTTGTCAGTGGCGCTGCCTCAATCAGGAAAGAGTTCAGGCTTACCACTCCTGGCCACCACCGGCCTTGGGGACCTCAGGGCAGTTGGCTTTGATGTGACCGACCTCGCCGCAGTTGTAGCAGGTGCCGCTACCGCCCTTAGCACCAGTGGAAGTGGAGCCGTAGAAGCCGTCGTTGTCATCTGCCGCGTCGTTCACCTGGTCGCCCCAGTCCTTCTGGGCCTCTTCAGCATCCCTCTCAGCCTGTGCCGCGGCCTTCTGGGCGTCGCGTAGCTCTTGAGTTGCCTTCTGGTGTTTTTTGCCGGCCTGATGGGCGTTCCAGTCCTTCGTCTCGATGTTCCGATCACAGGTCTCACACAAGGTGTACTTGGATACGACATCCTTGTGAGGCTTGTAGGGGTTGCTTTCAAGCATGACGTGGGCGCCGCGGTAGCTGCCGCCACCCCGCATGGCTGCTGAGGGAAGAGAGCCTCGCTGGAAAGTGGCTAGTCTTCGATTGGCAGAGTGTCAGTGAAATCAAGTGAGGCGGGTGCGTGCGGCTTAACAGGGCTGGAAGTGTTGTGTCTGTGAATACGGCGTTCTGGGTAGAAGAGCATACCTGGTGGGTTGCACACGCGAGGGCAGGCCTTCGCTTTACGAAATTGAAGCTTGCAGGATAAGACGAAGAGTGCGCACCAGTGGATAAGAGGTGGAAGGAAAGTATTTCGTTATGACGAGATTCAAGGAAATATTTTGACTGTATGTAGTGACGCGATGGTCTAACCGCTTTGGGCGGGTGCTCACGGGCGTGCCTGCCTCCGCAAAACAACTACCCGCGCACATGCTGCTCCTCCAAACACGCCTAGGGGAGGACCTTCCGTTTCTATCTGCGCTGCTCCTTTCGCTGATGTCCTTACGAGTAACCCAACTTCATTTGTCCCTAGAGACACCCACTGTGCTCACGCCATTACTTCCGACCCTTATACCTGGCTAGGCCAATATTACCCTGGCCTGAACCATTTGAACGACCCGCAACATGCAGGGCCGGATGCATCTCCTCTAATTGAACATAAGCCGCTTCATTCGGCCATCTCAATAACTGCCATAAGAGAAGGTGCGCACGCAAGTAGCACCGACTCCATCCAACGCTGGAATGGAATTTCAGTGATTGATGTCCTCGTGGTTCGATGATCCGACCCGTAGCAACCAGTCGCCTAGCTCAGAGCAGCTTTTGGAAAGCGGCTTGCATGCTATTTTCTTCCAGGGCGTCGCGAGGTCGCGTGGATTACCATTTTCAGGTCCAAAATGCCCGTGGCAAAGTCGAAGATCTTATGCCATCACGCCGGTCACTTCGCTCAGGCCAAGCTCAATTCGTGCGGAGGCTTAGCAACCGAGAAAAGCACAGCCATGTATATGACTCCACTGGAGACCAACAAGCCAATGAAGATCAAGCAGATGGCGGCCCACTGGGTAAAAGGCTTGTACTCCGAAAGAAGTCTCTCCTGTGCCTCTTCATCGACAATGTACTCGCGACGATGGACACGGAGAGGCGCAGGTGGAGGAATAGTGATGAGAAGAGGAACTTTGAGATGCGAGGGCGAGCTGCGGGCTGGCATCAGGCCCCCAGTCTCAGTGCACGTGGGATAGGTCTGAGCCTGAAGTACTGTCAGCAGTCGGTCACGCTGGACCGTTGTTGTGAACGTACATAGCTCTGAGCAAGCAACTCTTTCTCGGCGTGGGCATCCATTGCGGGGAAAGGGATTGCTCAAATGAATGAATCGAAGAAAACTGCAGCGAGTGGTGGTGTTGAGCTGAAATCCGGGTGAAGGGGCAGCTATATAACAAAAGCCAGGCAGTTGAATTGGAACGAGAGCAAACCAGCTGATGTCTGACTTGGCGTGCGGGTCGTGCAGTGGACCAAACTCGCAGCCCTGTGGCATAGCCCCCTTGATCTCCGCGGGGCCAGCCTCGCCGGGCGCTTTAAAAGTTGCCCGATCGGGCATTGGCCGTCAATGCGCGACCCCAAGCGCGGCTCGAATTATACATAACCGGCCGAGGGATACGAGGTTGTAGCGGAAGCAATTTAGACAGAGAGGCAGAGAGGGCGGGAAGGCAGATTTTGGAGGGCCTGGCGAGAATCTGGAGACGAGCCGCGCCGCAGCGGAGGCATCAGCACGCCGATAAGGTCGGTCCAGGAGGCATGGCGAAGCTGCTCCAGTGGCAGAAAAAGGATGATGGGTTTCAGTGCAGTGTCAAGCTTGCCCTGTCTTGGCTGCGGCCTGAGCGCTGCGGGCCAGGCACCCGTGCAGCGCACGAGTATTTTGGCAGGTCGGTCACGCCGCTGCGCGACTCGCCAGGCTGAACTAGCGCGCTCTGTGCGTGCCAGCCCAGCCGAGGGCGCCGGCCGCGACCCAAATATAGCCAGCCGTAAACAAACGCCGACCCCCGCCCATTGCTCGCCCTTGCCGACGCCAACGCCAACTCCAATATCTCCCTATCGCGAAACCTTGCGCAAAATGCCGGCTGTCGTCAATGGAGACTCGAATGCCAACGCGACGTCGCGCTCGCCCTCCCCTGCCTCCGCCCCGCCCGTAGCCGAATCGCCAGGCCCGCGCGCAACAGCCCTGCAGAACGTCTTCTCGCAAGCTCTCGACGCGACCATCAAGCGCTGCTCCTACGCGAACTTCGCCGCTTGCTTCCCGACCCCTGCCCAATATGTCCCCGAGAACCTGGATGCTTTCTGGAGAGACTTCACTGCACGCGTGGGAGATGCTGCCAGGGTGAGTGAATCAGTCGTGTTGAAAGGGAGCTCCAGCACGGCTTGCATGCGTGCACGACGGCTTTCGACAGATGAGCAGATGATGCGGGAGCCTGTCCAGCCCTACGGGTGCACTGACTGACGCTGCTCCATCTGCGCCACAGAACAATTTCGACCAGATTCTCGCTTCGCGCAATGTCGTCCACTCGTTAAACTCGCTCGATGCTCTCGTCCAGGACGCCAAGAAGCGCAAAGAGCGCGCCGAGGCAGAAGCAAATGGCGCCCCCGTCGAACCACCCACCCCGTGAGTTCCCAGCCTTAGCTCGACATGTATTGTCTCGTATCGAGGACCGTACGAGCGCAACGCTGCAATTTCCCGGAACCTTCTGCTAACTCAAAGCAGACCCCATACGCTTCCTGCTCAGACTCTCGCGCTGGCCCATCTTCAACCTTTTCTCACTGCTCAGACAGCGAACCTCGAGTCTCAGCTATCGACCACACAGAAGGCCAACACGGAGCTCATATCCCAAATTGAGGCACAACGAGTAGAGCTGACCGCTCTCTTGAGTGGATTAGAGCTTTTTGTCAAGGATCTGCAAGGCAGCGTGGAGATGCTCTCTCAGGACGACGTTCAGAACCTCACTGGCGAGGTCCTTGATATCGACAAAGATCTTACAGGCTGAGGTTAGGTCACACAACACTCGCATCCTCGCTCCTGTATAACGATCCCGTTCGGCCTTCGACAGCCGCAGAATATCCAAGACACCGTCTGGAGATATTCGTACCGCCACAAGTCCTATCTGGGCGCAGTCGACAGTGGCTCGAGGCTAGCGGGTGCTTTCGAATCCGTGCATTTTTAAAAAATCCTGACCAGGTCCGTCCAGGCCTTGTTGCCAGCCCAGAAATCTGTCGGTGCCACAGGATCCGAGATGCAGACAAAGTCCAACTAGGTCCATGCTGAGCTATTCGTTGTCTCTCTGATCCTATAAGAGCTTCTGCGTCCGGACTGTCTACAAAGCTTGTACAAATCTACCGCGTTTTCCGTCGGTATTTGATTCCTCTTGGCTAAGAATGGAAGATTTCTGAAGTGGCTTGAGGAGAAGAAGTTTAGCTCCCCTAGAACTGCTGCTTATTCGTAGTTCAGCGCCCAGAGAGAGGGGAAGGAGTGACAACCCGCGGCTCTGTGCTACCAATGGCGACTTCCCAGCACGGGTGGCGACGGCTTAATGCGTCTGTGATCTGACGCATGCCTGACTAGTAGGACGCGGACATCCGTCTGGGGCCGCCCTTGGCGATCGTAGCGAGGATAGATACAAATACTCACGTGCCATGATTGCCGCTCACGTTGCTCGCCGTACACGTATACCTACTAGGTCGTGCATTAGAAGTATCCAATGTAGAGCCCATCTTTCATTCTCTTATGTCACAGGTGCACGCTCTTTCCGCAAGTGAAACACTTCTTCGGTTACAAGAGGCTGATGGGAATCTGATGAGAGATAAAAGCGCATGGTGCACGCTGCACAACCCAAGCCTTCGTGTTCTCCCTTCCCGCCCTTCCGCTATCTTGGTGCGTTCGGAAGGATTTTGGCAGCCTTCCCCGCATTCTGCTACTCCACAGGTGAATCCCGTGAAGCACGCAATCTGTAGTCTTTGTTGCTCATCAAACTTCCCGTTTCGGCATGGCTACCATAACAAGTACCATTGTGCGGCTTCGGCAACACGTTTTATTCGATGGCGCCCGTTCTCTAATACTGTTACCAGACCAAATACGAATACTCTGTCGAGAAACCGCTTAACCGCGAGCCTCCGGTCGAACAGTTGATCTCCAGGTGGGTTATCACCTCTTCTCAACCCGTTGCGCATCAGAAAGGAGATTGATAGGTATCATTGCCGCCCAGTTTCATCACCAAAGATGGCGGGTTCGACAGAAACCACGGGTATGTCTGTAATCAGATTCTTTCTTCCATCGCTACCACGCCCTCCCTCCGTCCCGCTCGCACACATGGGACCGAACAGCCAACTCGTCCCGTCGGATGGGCGATCCTGAAGCTGAATTCCCACCCAGGCCCATCCCACACATTGAGCCCCGCACCCACACCCTCACCGTCACGGCTCCGAGCATGAACGGGCAACCCTTCACGCTGAAGCCGGATGACCTTCGAACTCTTTTCCCCCAGCACACCGTCCTTGCTGCCCTCCAGTGCGCCGGCAACCGGAGGCACACGATGCGCACGCAGCTGCGCGAAGTCAAAGGAGTCGATTGGCTCGACGGCGCGGCCATGTGCTGCGTGTGGCAGGGGCCGCGGCTTCGGGACGTCCTGGTTGCGGCGGGAGTGCCGCCGGGGGGACCGACGGACGAGAACGGCGGCCGCGGCGAACGGGTCCGGACGCTGGAGCGGGTGGACAGCGCGGTTGACGGGGCGGCAGCCGCGCACGCGGCCCGGGGCTTGCACGTGCAGTTCGAAAGCCATGCGACGGCGTGCCAGGAGGCCGAGTGGTACGGTGCGTCGATCCCACTTGAACGGGCGATGAGTGTCGAGGACGACGTCTTGTTGGCGGTGGAGATGAATGGGCGGCCGTTGACAGCGGCACACGGATCGCCAGTGCGGGTCATTGTACCCGGGTGTGCTGGAGCTCGGAGCGTGAAGTGGTACGTTTTTTTTTTTTTTTTGGATAACGACTGTCAGCCTCAACCGGCTGGGTTAAACCGGGAAGGCCCTCCGGTGGTCGAGTATTGACTGATTCGGAGGACAGGCTTGATACCATCACCATCCAGCCACACGAGAGCCCCAATCATTATCAGAGACGTGATTACAAGCTGCTCCCGCCGTCTTGCCTTGACCAGATCACGGCCGAGAAGTGGTGGGATCGTGTCCCGCCCCTTATGGACATGCCCGTCAACTCAGTCGTCGGCTCCCCGGCATGCGGCTCACGTGTAGTATCTTCCGCTGCGGATGGGACGATTGAGGTTCTCGGCTACGCGCTGCCAGGGGGCAGGAACGGCCCGATATGCCGCGTAGAGGTCTCCTGTGACGAGGGGCGGACCTGGTCAGACGCGGAGATTTTGCAGCCGCCGGATGAGATCAAGGACAAAGGTCTATGCTTGAAGTGGGCATGGAGCTTGTGGCGAGCAGAGGCGAGGGTGGAGAAAGGGGTCGGAAGGAAAATCTGGAGCAGAGCAACCGACGGGCGGAATACGCAGCCCAGGTATCCGGAGTGGAACTGGAGAGGATTAACTTATAACGGGTACGGAGAGGCGAAGGATCTGACCGTAGACTGATCAACGGGTATGAGAATTGGCGATGGTAGCCGTCTATTGTACCATTTCAACGCTATCGTAGAAGTGATTTGCAAGATGCAATTGAAGTCCCTAATGTCCCGCACCCAGTCACCGTTCCGCTATCTGTACTTCCGTATGGAAGCCCCTTTGTCTCTAAGAAAAAGAAGAAAAGTTAACGCGCTAGAGCCCGGACAATGAAGAACCGATGCTGCGATTGATGTTGACCGTACCGTCCGGAAATCTTGGCCAGGCATCTGCATCCAGGAGTGGAGGCTCCAGCTGTGGTTCAGGTTCCGCCTCGGCACTCCAAAGTCGCCCGTCAAGGGCTCGTTCAAGCAGCCATTGAGTGCAATTTTTGGGGCCTTGAGGTAGACAGAAGCGCTCAAAAGGCTCGTTGTGGCTGGATGCATCCTGAGTCGCGGAAGAAGCACCCATACCCATGGACATCCATCTCTCGATGTCTCCCCAGTAGCTCCGGAGATTATCGATTTCGTGTAAGAGAACAAACCTCGCTCGGCAAGAGGACAATCGGTGAAAAAAGGAGCGTCTTGATGAAGGCATGTAAAACGTTGGGAATGCGAGGACCACACGCTCAGCGCTCGATAACAGTTCGAGATCTAAAAGTGGCACCAGATCTTCAAGATAAGTGCCGCGCAAGGCGACTGTCTTTAACTTGTGATTAGAGCGTAAGAGGAGTTGGAGAAATGGCGGAGTGGTTGGCATGCAACTAATAAATTCGTTTAGATTGTCGAGCTGGCTGAACGCGGCATCGAGCTTGGGGATGACGTTCAGGTGGTCGAATTCCGGCGGCATGGATTCGAAAGGTATGTTGATGACGAGGCGCTTTAGCGACGACCTCATAAGGGCGAAAAGTTCAAAAGTCCATTGGGCAACGGGCTGGCTGTCGATAGAGTGTTGGGGAAACGGGGCCAGATACAGGCTGGTCAGAAGCGGTTTGATATCCACATACGGAAGGGTGGACTGGGCGTAGCGTGAAGGGGAAAGCAGCGATTCTAACGAGACCAACAATAAACGCAGGCGGGACTCGGAGTCGATGAATAGACAATGCGAATACAGATGGCGGACAGCAGCGGGATGGGTGAGTCTCGAGAGGCGGGTAAAAGCGAGGATGGTTTTCGTGGCTGGATTAGAGGGCGGGAGCGCTATGGTTGACGATGGTGGCGCGAGGCTGTCGAGAATATGGAGGAGCAACTCCGGCGGCAGCTTGCACGCAGCGGCCTCAGACATGTCGTTGGTCGACGACGATGATGTTGTTCCCGATAACGGGGCGATACGCTGGCGCGTCATGGCGTGTACGCGTGCCGCCGGCTGCGGCAACCTCTTTCGAGCACGATGTATGTAAGCGAGTACCTAGCACCCTCTGCTCCGACGTCGCCGCCGCCGTGTCCGTCTCTGCTTCCCTGCCACCGTCACGCCGTTAGCCACTCGCCCTACATCCATCACTAATGCTAGCTGATACATGGAATGCGCTTCTGCACGGCTTTAGGATGCGCCCATTCTGTCATCGCGTGCTCGAACCATCCTTCCGGACGAAAACGGTTCCGAAGCCGCATCTGCGAAGACCGGCCGGACACCGCGTGGCGGCTCCAATATGCCTGAAAGAGATTGAGACCTTCTTGAAAGATCACGCACAGGATCAAACCACAGTGACGCGTAAGTCTAGGGAAAGGGAAAAAAAATTCTAAGGTTATTATTAGCGCCCGCGCAGGCTACCCTAATCGGTGTGACATTCCATGACAGTCTCTGTACGTTCCCCAAGCTATGGGACACGGCTTGCTTCCCCGACACGCGGCTACCAGGCACAAACCCTTAAAATAGCGACTAGATCTACATCTGATGTGGTCAACGGGTGCAAGTGTCCTCATAGGAATGAGTCGCAAGCCTTACGACCTCTAAATATACCGAGCCATGGCGGAATCTCATGAGTCAATTCCTGCCTTGTGCTCAGGCATAACTGAAGCCTGATTGGACGAGACGACACACAATCCACCGCTCGGTCAAGCCTGATTTTCTAGAACGTCATTTGTGGTTGTGCTATTGGCTTCGCTTAGCCCATTTTTTCGTTCACTGCTCGTTTCCACTCCATCAACCCGAGCTTTTCGCCTTCGTTCCCGGAGGCGCTGCGACGCGCAGGGACTATCCCCAAGCTCAGCCCAATCATAATGAGCTACTGTTGCTGGCCAAGAACATGGGGTTGTAGGGCTACCCTTTACTTCTGGGGTCACGACAATCTCTCGGCATGGCCTCTGGTCTAGCCAGGATAAGCAATGGCCACCAGCGCCTTAGTCCATCCTTCGCTCGACTATCGCAGCGCCCTTATGGCTTCGAGCCATGGCGATAGCGTCTGCTCATAGGGCTACCAGAGACACGTAACCACAGTCCAGCAAACCTTGAAAGCCTTGGCAGTTTAGTTCAGGTGGTCAGGAGCCAGCGTTGCGGCTCAGCCGTGGGCTACGTATGTGAGAAGAGCGTCGTCTGGCTGGTGCCTAAGCGCCCGAGCCACAATGCAGCCGTAAAGTGGGCGTCGACAACATTGCGCAACCTGCAAGCACGTAAGAACAAGAATGTGGTGTTGACCTGTTGAGGATCCTCGCAACACCGAGATCTCGGGTTTCGTATTCGGTATGAGGCAACAACTCCGGGTTGGCAGCCCGGAACGACCGGAGAGCTCGGGAAGCTTAATGGAACACCTGGCTGATGTACCTTAACCCGAAACCTTATCTCGTACTCGGCTCGTTACCGCTATTTTACACTGCGTCTGGAGGATCTACACCTATGCTTAATCTTCAGCCACCAGTCTACGTACGCCTGCACAGCTCAACACCACATGGATCAATCCCTCTTGTCCATGCATCTGGAGCGCCCTATGCGCAAAAATAGGAGCCCAAGCTTTTCTCAACTTCGCCCAGCAATGCTTGGCTGCCAAAGTCCAAGAGCCGCCATGACCATGGGCTCTATAAATCCTAGACCTTCCTGCCTGATGAGTCCCAGAACATCACTCAACACTCAAGAACAACATTCCGAACAAGACACAACCTTTCCGTCCACAACTTTGCTTCGAGCATAAATATCAGGCCTTGCCCAGCTCGATCGCCTCAAACTACCATCCAGGAAAACAAAAATAACCAATGGCCCATCCTACTCAGAAGCCTCCGGCGTACCAAGACAGCATGTTCTCCGAAGCTCAGTCTCATGCAGTGGAGCTGCCCACCTCGAGGGAACATTCCCGATCCAGGGCATCTACAATGCGTGGGATCCAGAAGCCCATCGTAGTTCCTCGTAAGTTCTCTCGAAACAATGCAGCATTCCTGGGAAGGCATTGTCGCTCACGTAAATTTGCATAGAAACCGTCAATATGTTTTACGTCCGTTCATTCTCTCCATTCGCTCGTGCCTATGCTCCCGCCCTCGCCGAGCTTCCGAACCCGATCACGCAAGACGAGTTCCTCGCCTTCATCGACGGTCTGAACAACGCATTCATGATGCATCCGTTCTTCCAAGCCGGCTTCATGGCTGGCGGTATGGTCATGTCCGCACCGATCCTCCCTGTCCAGGTGGCCGGTGGCGGATTGCAAGCGCTGGCGGCCGTTGGCTCGGGCGCCGTGACCCTCGTCCGGGCCAAGAAGTACCTGAAGAAGGCGAACGCCGAGATCTTCAACCCGCGAGGCCTGACCGTGCGCACGTGTACGACCAAGAAGATGATGCAGGCGGTCGGTCTGAACGAGACGAAGCTCACGCTTCCCCCGCTCAACGACGTGGACGACTTGGAGTTTGGCCTGACCCACACGGCCTCTGGCCGCAGCACGCCCGCCCTCGAGCAGGGCGTGCCCGAGGACCCGCGTATGCGTCGCCTGCGCGCGCTGGAGGGATACGTGACCCACATCACGTTCGACGTGCCGCCGGAGCCGCTGCCCGAAGGAGCGCTGAAGCGATACTCAACGGCCCCGACGCGCTGGATGAACAGCCGCAACGTGCGGAATCTGATCAAGGCCCGCGAAAAGGGTCTCAAGCAGCAGCGCGACAAGGCTGCCGAGCTGGATGAGGAGCTGGCCGCCGCCAACAGGGAGATCGAAGAGCTCGAGCGCCTGGCCGCCGCACAGGAGATCGTCGAGAATCAGTACTTGGCCAACGAGGCTAGGGGCGCCGCCAGCCGTCCGGGACATCAGAGGATGGCGAGCCAAGATCTGGCGGCGGGCATCGAGCGGAGAGCGCAGATTATCGAAGAGATCAAGAAGGCGGGCGAGAAGAAGATCAAGAAGAGCGACAAGAAGGAAGAAAGGGTTGCCAACAGGATCCTATGGATCGTCATCACTAGTAGCGAGAACGCGCCTTCGGAGGATGAGGCATTGGAGCTGTCGGATGAGGCGAGCCAGAAGAGCCATTAGAGCTTTTGAAGGCTCCTGGTTTCGCGTGACTGTTTTTCGACTTCGTTTTCTGTCCATAATGGTGTTCCTGTTTTATACGCTCAAGATATCCGTCATTCGCTCTACAAAGTTATCATAAATCTCATAGACTACCTTTCGGGTCAAGATGATACAAACTCTTTATTTTATCTGACGGCTTCTGCGAACTAGCTCTGCCTCCCCTATTTCTATTTACATTTCTCGCCCGATACCGGGCCCACTTCGTATCGTATAAAGCGGCCCCGGTCGCCTTAAAGCACTCGACAGCTGCTATACTGTTACTAACTCTTACAGAACTAGAGGGCACCTTTCTCACATGGCATCGCTGCTACACACACCTTCATGAGCATCATTTGCGTACCGAGTGTAACTATACGGGAGATCAACCGTAAGTAGGCCGCTCTCACCGCCATTTCTAGATTCACAGATCACAGGTACTGGCACGATGTTCAAGATGCAGACAACATCGCCACATCCATCGTATGGGACGCAGACACGAGTTTCGGCGGCAATGGTGTTGAAGGTTGTAAATGCGCTGTCGGTGGACCCTTTGCGAATCTGACCCTCAACATCTCACCCACAACCAATAATACGTCGTATTGCCCAAGCCGTGATTTTAACGCAGGAAATATCCGCGGAAAGATAAAACCTACTTAGATGAGTGTTTTGCCATGGAGAATTACTCAGTTGCCTGGGATTGCTGGGCCTACCCCCTGCCCCGGCACCCCTTCCTCCTCAAACACAAAGGGGATCTGCACGTGCCGGTGTCAGCGGAACTATGTAGGATGACATTTTGAGCCCCGGAGGTAATTTCTGGCTTACACAATGCATAACGCCACCGCTGACACGTATGAAGACAGCATCTCCTTTCTCCGCCATGCGAGCCTTGATGGGCTGCGATGGGAATGGCAGTCGGCGAATCCGTCCAGCCGCCTTTACGACATCGTCAGCCAGGATGTCCCCAACTTGAAATCCTGTTCGTCAAGAATTTCGCCTCTCCTCCTGCGTTTCTGACGACGGACTACTCTGGAGACGACATGAGCGTAACGACGCTGAACCACAGCCCTTGGACAGCTGGCCTTATCCCCAATGTTACAATTGATGATGTGACGGACTTGAGTGGTGATATAATCTGTGTGGAGCATATAGACACATATGAGTATTGCACAATAGTACCACTTATCTAAGCTTGTGACAGAAACCAAAAGAATTAAGCATACTTATAGAAAAGGTAGTGAGATAGGGAGGATGGGCGCAAGAGGCGCCCCTCTTTAAGCTCCATCACAGCTGAAACCACCAAAAGCTAGATACACGCGATGACTTGACATGGATACATTCTACACCTAGTTTTATTTACAGACCTACGAAGGAACGCCTATCTGGGAACGGCTGGACCGAACACGGTGCGGCGCGACTCACACAATTCAATGCCTGCAGGCTATCACAACATCGGAGAACAAGCCATTCTTTAACGCTACGAAAGATACGACTAACTACTTCGTGCCTCCAGTCGCTATTCCCAACACATCGACCCAAGCCGCGGGCCTCTGCCTCCCGCCCTCAAGGCCGCCGCCGTTCAAATACTCCTCAACGTCATACCCGAAGGCCAGCAGCGCGTCCTCGCTCCCCCACTCGCCCATGCCCATCAAGCTCACGGGAATCTTCCCGTCGCCTTCGACCGGGTCTACATAGCCCACGAGGGCGGCGAGTGCCGGACAGCCGGAGAAGTTCGCCAGCCACACGTACTCCATGCTCCTGATGCTCATGTTCCCGTCGCTGACGCCGTACTTCAAGTCGCCTTCTCCGCCGGCGATGTGCCAGCCCGCGTTCGGAGTGGTAGGCGAGACGACTACCAAGCCCGGATGGTCGCGGTACAGCTGCGCCAGATGCTGCATCAGCAAGGTGCGCACCTTCTGGGCTTGCAGTAGGTCGACTGCCCCGGCACGCGAGCCGACGCTGATCAGGACCTTGTTCGCGGGGGTGAGGCCGCGGACGTCGGGGTGGGAGGAGGCGATCTCCGAGAGAATGGTCAGGGCGTGGGCGGACTGGCCGGAGGAGAGGAGGGGGATGGAAATGTCGATGGCGGTGTAGCCACCCTTGGAGACGAGGTGATCGATGGCGCGTTGGACAGCAGCGCGCACGGGCGGGTCGGCGCGCGCCAGCCAGGGCTGGCAGATGCCGAGGATTTTAGGGCGCGTGGGCGAGCGGGTTGCGTTGATGGCGGACGGAGCAGCTGGGCTGGTGAAGAGCGCGGAGGAGGGGTGCAGTGCGTCCGGTGCAGCCATGACCCGGTATGCGATCTCCAGGTCCGCTACGTTGGCCGCGAGTGGCCCGAGGACGCCGGTCGACGCGGCTAGGGAGGGGGTCGGGCGCCCGGAGACTCGACCGTGGGATGTTTTGAGCCCGTAGACGCCACAGTAGTTGGATGGTATGCGGATCGAGCCACCGCCGTCGGCACCCAGTGCGAAAGGGAGGAGACCGGCACCCACGGCGTATCCGCTTCCGCCGGACGAGCCGCCTGTGTAGTAACAAGGGTTGTACGGGTTGAGCGGCGTGCCGTGGTTGGGGTTCGGATTGTTGTTGGTGGTGTCGAGGCCGAGCTCGTGCATGGTAGTCTTGCCGACTATAATGGCGCCGGCGGCTTCCCAGCGCGCGACGCAGAAGGAAGTGCTCTTTGCACCGCCGTGGGAGTGGTCATGGGTTGTGCCGATGTGCTTGCAGTAGCCGTTCACGTCGACTTCGTCTTTCACGCTGACGGGAACTCCGTCGAGCGGGCTGAGGGGAGCGCCGGATTTGTAGCGCGAGGTTGAGGCTGCAGCGGCGGAGAGGATCAGGTCCTCCCGTAGCTCTATCCAGGCGGTTGAGTGTGGGCTGCGTTTGGTCGCGTCACGCCGGATCAGGGGTAGGAGCGCTTCTATCACGGCGGTGGGCGTGGTGGCGCCGCTCTTGTAGGCGCTGTGGTAGTCATGGACAGAGTAAAAGCGGCCATTGGCGGAGGAGGGTGGGATGCGCGGGTTCTCTGCTGTTTTTGTGGCTGCTGCTGCGGCATCGTCGTCGGTGGAGGAGGGTTGGAGGTCTGAGGGGATGGGAATGACAGTCGGGTCGTAACGCGGGGCGACGTCATCGAGCTCGGGAAGACCGCGAAGGCGGTTGAAGCCGGTGTTGTTCCAGAGATGGGTTTGGATGAAGCCGACGGAGGAGATTCTGGGAGTCAGTGGGTGTTGTCAGTGCCAATGCCTCATCGCATGCTGTGTTGCGTGGTGAGCGTGGTGAGCATGCGTACAGCGAAGCTCCATAGTAGAGTGGTAGCCCTCGTACGACGGGATTTTTGGGAGCATCAGGGCTTTTGTAGGGGATGTCCACATTTTTGGGATCTGGATAGTTGAAGAAGCGGGGGGCGTCTGGTCGCGGTCCGTTGCTCGCCATGGCCACTTCGAGAGAACACAGCAATCGACGCAAGTAGGAGTTCCGAGGAGCTGTGGAGCTGTCTTGTATGTAGCTGCAGCTTGCTCGCTTGCAGCTGGAGCTGGGGTCTTAAGCTCGACAGCTCCACCTGCGCTCGGCTCAACAGTAGCCCCGATCGCGCCGAGTAGGCTCTTATCCTCCGGCTCATTCCCCTTGAATCTTCCGGTGGACATGTGATCCCGACAACATTCCCTGAATTGAGAGTTGCAAGAGCTTGGTTACAACCGGCGCTCCCGGAAAGCAGCTGTTGTGATCAAGGATCCAGCATCCGCTCGATCTCTCGATGCAAACTAATTCCATTTGCTCAATCGGTCGACCGCTGTTCAAAATAACCTCGCCCTACTCTTTTGTCGACTTGGTCCCTTGAACTCCTTGACCAGCGTGGCCGTGGCGATGTTCCTGATGGCTATGGTGTTGCCATTGACGAGCAGCTTGCCGATGCGATAGTGGAAGTTTGGTGCCGTTCGTCTGGTTGCAATAAGCTTCCGTGAGCTTGGCGCGGCTGACCGGCTTGTCGTTGGCTAGTATCTCGGTATGCAAGAAGTCGCTGAGGTCGTCCTGTCCGCCGCTGTTTGCGTGGCCGCAGCAGCGAAAAAATTTGGCTTCTGGGCCTTCGGGAGGTATCTTTGTCTGTGTGATGGCGCTCGGTTCTCTTGTAATGCCGAAGTCGTTTTCCTTTTATTAACCTTTGTGTCCTTGATTCTGTCTAGTCGTGGACGGCTATGGGTGTCATAGAAGATGGTGTGGGCTGCGTTAAGAACTTGGAAATAGCTAAAAAGAATCCTAAGCACACAACTTTTTGTAGTCCTTGTGCTCGATGTCTGCCACGACATCGTGATCTACCCTTGTTCTCACACTACAGTCTACATACGTATTTTGCGCTACGCAACTCAATGATTCGTCCCGGCATTAGCCGTCTACGGCCTATCCCCACTCGAGGCATTCGATGTCTCGACTGTTAGCCGCTCATGATATCATCTCAAAGCTTGAAGTATCACGGCGGAATCTATCTCTGGGTACGTGTGAGCAAGAGTTATCGAGCCGTCATTGATTGGTAGAGAAGCTCCATTATCCACAGAGTGACAAAAGACAGAAACGCCTGTAAATGCCATGCTCATTCGCTCCTGTACCTGACTCGAAAAAACCCATCTCGCACGTCGAGTGGCAAGGGAAAAGGGCGCAACAATCGAATCCAACAACAGCAACACCTTCTTCAATGCCCTACACCACCAGCAACCCATGCATTGAAATTTGGATCGTCCGGTGGCGGAAAGAATCCACCATCAGCCCGCTCGCCCTCCCTTCTCTGATTTCCATGTTGCTGGCCCTGTTGCTGCTGCTGTCTGTCCTGCTGCTCCCTGGCCCTCCTTGCGCGCTCAGCTGCTTGATTACGATAGTATACGAGGAAAGCCAGCACTCCCGCGAGACCCAATATGACGAGCGTGTCGAGAATGCTCTCGTCGATATCGTCATAATAATCGTCCGCGAACCCTGTCCCTTCCTCCCAGTCGTCTACCTCCATATTTTCGTAGTATGCAGCATCACCGGCCTCGAGGAAGGCGGTCAGCCACTCTGTTAGTGAGCGCGGCTTGCTCGGTTCTGCACAGCTCCTTCGTCAGTGTTATCGGTGTCTTTAAATCCCGAGGAGCAGCGCGGAAGACTTACCAGGATCGTCTTGGATGGAATTGATGCGGCCGTGGGTGACGGTGTTCCACCAGCTCCTGGCCCTGAGCTTCAATAGCGCGAGCGTGACGGGCAGGTAGGCTTCTCTGTTGGTTTCTAACGCTTGGTCGTAGAAGCGCTTGGCTAGGTGGAAGTCCTGATCTAATCCTATTCCGTTCTCGTGCATCCAACCAAGATTCCAGAAAGCTTGGGCACTCTGCATCGTTTCGGCAGCTGCTTGGTAGCATGCGGCGGCCTTTTCCTGATCGGAGCCATTAGGAGTACCCAACCCGTCCAGATAGTAGTCGCCCATCTTGACCATCGAGTCGATGTTTGACTGCTTCGCCGAGCGAGTCCAGTAAATGAGCGCAAGGGCTGCGTCTCCGACAAGCTTGACCTGACGCTTAGCGAGGGGGAGGAATTTGTCAAGAGAAAGGCGTGGTCGAGATTGATCTAGAAGATAGGCGACATTGGCTTGTCCGGCCTCGAACCCTTGCTCGGCCGCCATCATATAGCCAATCAGAGCAGTTTCCAGATCGCCGGCTTCGTATGCTTCATTGGCCTCTCGAATGGGCGAAACCACGACCTCGGCCTTCTCGGAAACAATCTTGTAGTACGTTACGGCCAGCCCGCATGACTTATCACGGCCGACACCTTGGTTGGCAAGCTCGGCGAGGTAGTAGAATGCCTCGAAATGCCCGTTGCGAGCGGCAAGGTCAAAGTATTTGGTGGCTGTCGAGACATCGCCTTGATCCAGGAACAGAGCACCGAGGCGAACCTGTGCAGCTGCCAGGTCTTGATCGGCTGCGGCAGCAAAATAGTCGGCCGCCCTGAGCGGGTCCTTTTCAACTCCAAGGCCCTCGAGGTACATGAGACCCAAAGAGAACTGAGAGAGGGAGTCACCATGTTTGACGCCTCGGTGGAACCAGGTCTTAGCGATTGGGTAGCTCTGCTCGATACCTTCACCACGAAGGAACATGCGGCCAAGATAGCCCGCGGCCTTCGAAGCAAGCCTCTCAGCTCCAGGAGGAATGTCCTTGTTTTCCTTGCCATCCTTACTCCAATACACTCTTGCTACTTCCAGGAAGTAGGACTTGGCCGCCTTGAGGTCGCGCTTCAACTCCCTGGATCCATCGTAGTGCAGCTTCCCGAGACTGAATGTGGCCTTGAGATCGCCTTTCCTAGACATTAAATCCAGGTATTCCAGGACGTCATCAAAAGAAGCATGGGCGTCCGAAGCCGCGCCACCCATCCTTGCGTTTGGTCCAGCACTGCTCACACTGGCTCCCTCCCCGTAGACTCCACCGACATCATCAGCGATACGATAAGCCTCTTTGATCATTACATGGCCTCCAGGCGGACCAGAGCGCATGTATTCCACGGCGCGATCTGCAACCTTCTTGTACCAGTAGACAGCCTCTTCACAGTCCCGCGGCGTCGCAATTCCGGTGTGGTGGCGGTACGCGATGGTCATCTGTGATCTGACATCTCCACCCTCGGCCGAAAAAGTGTGGTATAACATAGCCTTTGCCTGATCCTTCTCGACGGCTCCGCCAACCCCGGTAGCGTACATCAAACCAAGCATGTGCTGGGCGGTTGCGTTGCCATTCCAATCCGCGAGCTCCTTGTACCTCCGGAAAGCCTCAGAATAGTCGCGTGGGTGGGTGTAGTTGCCGTGGAAGTTCAGTTCGGCGAGGAGGAAAAGAGCGTCGGGATTCTTCTCAGCGGCAGCCGTTTCTAATAGCTCGATGGCCTCGGCCAGCGGCTGGCTGAGCTTCCTGGGTTGGTCATTGGCAGACAGGAGCTCCCGCTGAGGCGGGCTATTCATGAACAGGAGGAAGAACAGTTCTTTCGCATAGTAGGCGGTTGAGCCCAGAAGACCGGTAGGCTTGGATAAGGTGGTCAGGCGACTGCTGGAGGGGCGGATCTTGCGGAGGATAGCCAGTGCTTGCTCGAATTCGGATGTGCCTGGCCTACCAGGTCAGCATATCCCGTATCATTTACTGTGCCAGCTTTGCGCACCTCTCACGACACCGTCTGGCGATTCCTTGTGCCAGGTTGTGTCTGCGAGCACCTGCTGGTGGCGGAGGTCATCGCGGGCGGTTCCAGGGCCATCTCCGTGCGGCTGTAGTTGAGCGGAAACGAGAGCAGCAATGAGGAATGCGAAAACTGTGTTGCGGAGGATTAGCTGGCGCAGCGGGAGCGACAGGTGGGTGAGAGCATACGCAACAGCGGCCAAAGCCGCGGAGAGCGTGGGTTCATTGCGCCGGGGGCAATTCTTGGGATTGAAGAGTGCCTGTCCGGGATGGCATTCTACCGCGAGGCCAGAAGTAGCATCACTCTTGGGCGACAGCTGTGCAGAGGGTGTGTGGGGTGGGATTGCGGGAGCGGATAGACAGCTATGGCGCAGCTGTCAAGATGCCAGATTGATGGGCGGGCCTGGGGCGGAGCAGCACGCACCCTGCCCTGCCCTGCCCTGCCCTGCCCTGCCTGCGCCTGGCACGCGCCTCGCGACCGAGCACCGTACGGCTGCCGTGGCACCGAGCAGGCGACGGCGACGCCAAGCCGGCAGTCGTTTCTCTGCCGTCCGCTGTGCGCCGCCCTGCCGCCCTGCCGCCCACCTCGCGTTCTCCGGAACTGCTTGCCCGCCGCTTTGTAATCCACGTTCCATCCCCCAACGCTATTCACTCTATCCTTCAAGCCACAATGATAACATCGTCCCCCCGTAGCTCCCTTGCTACTTTTCGGTGCTTGTTCGTCGCCTTCCTTCCTCTGTTCAGCACAAGCTTTTCATCCCCAGCCTGAGCTGCACAATGTCCGCTCACCACTCTGGCTCTGCCCCGTCAGAGACATCCCCACTCTTGCGGCCGCCCTCAACGTCCTCGCGTTCGTCCGAATCATCGCGGACCGCTCTCTCGGATGCTCCTGATGTCGACGACAAGAGAATATCCCTTCTGCGTGGTGTCTTTATCATCGCCTCTCTTGGCTTGATCATCTTTTTGCAGGGTACGTTCATCACTTGCTTGGAAGCACTCTTGTTGCCTACGAGTTGCTGGGAGGGTGCCTGAATTCCTCTGAGCTGGCAGACGTCAGCTTCCACCTTCCATATTGAGCGGCCACTGTCGGGCTGCATTTCTGCTGCTCGAATACCGCCTGTGCATTCAGATCCCTGTCCCTTCGCTCGCTTCCCATTGGCCGAATCAATGTCTGAAGATGCGTAACTAATGACGGCATAGCATGCAATTTTTCGTTGCTGACTACCACTCAGTCTGCCATAGCCGCAGACCTTGATGCATTTGAGCAGGCTATCTGGTTTACCTCAGCCTACTTGGTATGTTTCCTTTTTCCTCCCCCACATTACGTTGAGCGGCCTCTCTTTCGGGCGCACCTTATGTCTCCAGTTGCACAATCGCTTTCCCATTCGGGCAAGAATCGCCTTGGCTATCGCACAAACTCGCGTGGATTACTGGCTACGTACATAATGTAAAATATTAGCGGGTCATTTACTTACGCAAACTAGGTGCCCATGTCAAGTATCACTCCTCTGGCTGGCCGCCTTAGTCAAATATTTTCCCCTCGTATCTGCATTCTGGTCGCTAGCGTACTTTTCTCTCTCGGTGGTCTTGCCACAGCGTTTGCGCCTACTGTTGAATGGTTCCTCTTTGGGCGCGCCCTGACTGGCCTCGGCGGCGCCGGAATCCTCTCGCTCACCATCATCATCGTTTTGCAAGTCGGAGGGGAGAAAAGACGTGGTTTACTGCTTGGCTGCGTCAACTCGGTCGTTACATCTGGAGTTTCTCTAGGAGCTGTCCTTGGAGGAGCTATCGAACCAAATCTTGGATGGGTGAGCTCTCCATCCCTAGAATTCCACTCGACAGTGCCAGCATGTCCTCACACTCCGTGTAGAGAGCCGTTTTTTGGCTGCAAACGCCCCCAGCCGTACTGGCGGGTATTGCCATCTTCCTGAGCATTCCGTCTCATCTCGGTGCTGGGAAGGCCGATTCACGGACCACTAAACAAAAACTCTCTCAAATCGACTACATTGGAGCTATCACGTTGGTAAGAAGAATTTCCTTCTCCAAACTCGACCGCTTCCACTAACAAAAATAGACCGCGGCTATAACAACCCTCCTGATCTCCCTCTCCGGCCCCAAGATTCTCCTCATCCCACTTATCGTATCCCTCATCCTCATCCCCATCTTCATCGTCATAGAGCTCTACTTAGCCCGCGACCCCATCATTCCCATCACGCTCCTCAAATCTCGCGGCACAGCCCTCACTTGTCTCGCCACCCTCGGCTTCATGATGTCGCGTTGGTCCGTCCTCTTCTACACACCTGTCTACGCGCTCGCCGTGCGCCTCTGGCCGCCTGCAGCTGCCGGCTCGATCCTAATCCCCACGAACCTCGGCTTCGGCAGTGGGGGACTCCTCGCTGGCGTCCTGCACATCCGACGCGCGGGCTCCTTTTACCTGCCTACCCTCATCACCATGTCACTCTTCCCGCTCACCCTCCTCTTCCTCGCCCTCTCCAGCACGGCCGCCACGCCAGCCCCGCTCTACATCTTCCTAACCTTCCTCAACGGCCTCACCACCGGCGCCGCCATCAACTACGCCCTCGTCCACGCCCTCCACCTCGTGCCCCCCGAAACCCACTTCGTGCTGACCTCGCTCATCGCCACCTTCCGCGGCTTCGCCGGCTCCTTCGGGTCCGCCATCGGCGGCGGCGTCTTCTCGCGCCTGCTCGCCGACAGCCTGTCCCGCAACTTCGCCGAGCGCGGCCTGGCCGACCGGTCCGAGCTCATCCGCCGCCTGCTCGGCAGCCCGGCCCTCGTCGCGAAGCTGAGCGGCGTGGAGCAGAGCGTTGCGATCCGCGGATACGAAGACGCGCTGAAGGGCCTCTTCCTGGCGGCTGTGGGGCTGGGCGTCGTGACGGCCGTCGTGCAGGCGGGGACGGGGTGGAAGGGGCATGGTGACGGGGAGGAGCGCGAGGCCGGGACGAGGCATGAGGATGAGAGTCCTGAAGAGAGGAGAAGGGAGTGGGAGGACGAGGAGATTGCGGGAACGGCGGGGGCTTAGCACGGATGGGAAATGAACGAGTGAGTTTTAGAGCATGGTGCAGGTCTGGCGCTAGGCACACGGTGCGGGAAATTGGGGAACGTGATATTATTGTGAAGGATCAGGGTGAGAATGGCGGCACGTTACTTTGTTTGAATGCTGAAGTTCGGCGACGTGTAGATATGCGCATATTGTCTGGCGTACGCCGTGCGTTTCGAATGCGAGGGCAACGTTGATCAGCTTGATACGTATTTACCCGTCCTGCTATACACGCTTATCCGCATTGAATAGATATAGCATGGCCAAACTCCATCAAAAACGCTTTACACCTCCAACCCAATCCTCCGAGGCTATTTCCGACGGCATGCGCGTATGATCGCCGTGGTAGCCATGCCGAGTTGATCTACAATGCGCAATGGAAATGCCGACATCACGGTCTCATACGCGTATTAGACGCTTCAGAATAACTCGAGACGACGGAACACAGCTCGAACAGTTCTAGTGTTTATGTAGGTTGAAAAACATTTCATTATTGACAACGCCAACGATAGCCTCACTCCTCTTGTGCGTAAGTACATCATCCAATTGCCGCGTTCAACAACACATCAAGCATCTCTTGTTTCCCCACCAAATGACACGATCCTGCGCGCATACTTCATCCACACTACTCCAACATCTCGTATCCCAAGCCTCAAGACGTTACTGAACAATGCACACGTGCCCCAAACGCCTGCCATAATTCCCCGCCAATCCTACCCGTCCTATCCACTGGGTTATGATGTAAACAGTAGACAACAAACACTATAGGGAGAGTGAGTCTTCTGGCCCGAACACAGGAGCACAGACGACAACAGAAAGCCACAAATCCTCTAACGCCGTGCTGGGGAATCAAAAGCCAGGAGATTTCAGATGCGAACCGGACTGCTGTGACCATGCAAGAAGGAATCAAGGAAAATACCAATCCAAGAAGTATGAGGAACGATCCTTAGAGTTCCAACCTCCTTGCTCCAAATGTGCACCGCCCTCCATTTCGAATTGCGCATGAGGAAGATGATGTAAGAGAGGAAGGGAAAAGAAGACCAGAGAGGAAGTAAAAACAAGGGGTATCATTGGAATGCAGAGCTCGTCGCCATCGCTGCCTATCTTTCTTCCCTGATGTGAGGTTGACTTTGGACTGGGAACAAGCTTTTTCATGCGCAAGGAAGTAGAAGTGGCGGTGGACCAGGTGAAGGAAAATAAGGCCAATCAGAGAATTCCTGACCATGCAGGCTGGGAATGGAGAAGTCGATCTCCTCAAATTGAAAATGAGTATTTGGAAGCGTTGGCTGATTCTTTCCGGTGTGGCGACTATCCAAGCGTCGGCCATATCCGACCAAGTGCTTTGCGCCAACGGGTTCTTCCAGGAGCATCCTCGTCGTCGGCAACTGTCGAGCTGTCTGGGCGATTTTCACGACCCAATAGAGCTAAAGCGCGTTGTCGAGCCCATTCGCGACGAGAGGCCGTTCCTGCGGCAGGGCGATCAGACGGATTTGGGACGGAGGGAGTCTCAGCCGTCGGTGTACCCGCTGAAGCGGCAGAACGTGCATGTGCAGGAGCC
Organism: Neoscytalidium dimidiatum; assembly: GCA_037367355.1. NCBI lineage: Eukaryota > Fungi > Ascomycota > Dothideomycetes > Botryosphaeriales > Botryosphaeriaceae > Neoscytalidium > Neoscytalidium dimidiatum. Next base: position 2,237,461 of record CM074700.1, on the reverse strand, counting down.
GGAATGACTATTGCGCCTTGTACCTCGTGATCTGGGCATTCGGTCGATCGAGATGCTGTTGATGACGCGTTTGTGTGTTGCATCTCGAGATCGGCGGCAGTTGCGGGTCGTTGTCTCGTGGTTTGACCTCCCATGACAAAGGCAGCAAGCGAAGTCAGGAACCCACCTCGGGTGCGTTCTTCCATCCTGACACGTTCCTCCTCTTGTCGCATCTGGTCTTCAGACAGACCGCGTGCAGCCGCGCGTTGCCTTACCCGGCGAACCCAGCGTTCCCTACGGACCATGGAGTTGGTGATAACAGCTGGACAATAGCCTCGAGGAAGCACCGTCTTCTTGCACAACGGGCACAAGGATGAATTATCTCGCAAGAAGTTGTCAATGCAATCCGGGTGGTAGATGTGTTTGCAAGGGAGCTCGCGCACAACCGTTTCTTTGTCTACAAAGTCGTCAAGACAGATGGCACAGGTTGGCTGAGAATATGCAGATGTGCGATCGGATGCCGCAGTCCCGGCGGTACCATTTTCGGGTTTGGGTTCTCCATCATCTTGGGATGGAGCGGTATCGGCATGGTACAGATAGACAGGCAGCCGGTCCAGTACTTCCTGGGGAACGGTCAGGCGTCGAATTCCAAGAGCTTCAAGGTCCACTTCGCCTCGGATGACGCGGTCGCGCAGTTGGTTCCTCATCCTCTTCTGATGCCAGTGTACGCCGATTGAAGAGCCGCATACTGCAAGAATCATCAGGCCTAGTACAATGAGCAAGAAGACCCACAAGCTCGGAAGCTGACTTCCGCCGTCTTGGATCAGTTAGCGTTTTCGACTCATCTCCACACGGGGCTGACAACTCACTTGTAGGTATTTGCACAATTTCGCGGACGTAGTCGCTGGGGTGGTATCGCCCGGAGAGCTCGTGACCGTGGGGTACGGATGTGAGGTTGCCGGAATAAGCCGCAAGGGCGTCCATGACCAGACGCCCGGTGGAACCTGGCACAGCGTATATTGCGAAGTCGTTATCCGTCTTCCAGTGGCCTCCATCATTAAGGTCCCACAAAGCGTTGTTTGCCGCAGGCGGAATGGTCTGCGAATCGTCGGGCGGGAAGAAGATCATGGCGCGTAGCAGCGGATCGTCATTTGCGCTGTCTAGGAACTCATAGATACATTGCGCGGTCGTCCAGGGAGCAATTGCTACCTGATGGTAGTTCTTCGTTGGAGGCAGGTCACGGAAACGGGTTACGTTGGCGGGTACGTGGGCGGCGGTGGAGTTTTTGCATTGATCCGTGGACAGTTCAGGTACGTACAAAGGGCCCACGATATTTTCACCAGCAGCCACACCATTTGTGGAGAGGGTGCGGACGTCGGGCTCGGGCCAGTAGAATGCATATGAAGCCTGCATGGTGATGCATCAGCACTGCGGTCGAAGCGGAACAGATGGAAAGGGCGGTACGCACGTCAACGAGCGTGACATTGTCGGCAGACCCAGCATCTCCACCAGGAAAGACGGCCGTCTGGAACTGTATCTGCTGCGCGCCTAGAAGGAGGAGAAACCGTCGTGTAAGCATAGGGAATAGAGAGCGGTCGGTCGCATTGTGAAAGGGCGCGAGTAAGGCAGCGGAAGCGCGGGTGACGTACTCATATCTGTGAGGCCTGCGACGTCCGGAAGTCAGGACGGTCGAGGAGACAGGCGCTACGCATATGCTTGGAAACGCAGAGTGGAGGGAGATGAAGGGAGTTGCGGGTGCTTGTAGCACTGAAGCACGAGAGTCGCGGGTGGGCGCTGGAATGAAAGATGGCGGCGTGCACGGAGCGTCGGGGTGGGTTACGGTGGATGGGCCAGGCCAAAGAGTGTGTGGAGGCCCGCCGGCTTCCTGGCGCTGGCGCGCGCATCCCCAGCCCCCCTTCTCGATTTGGGCCGCTGGTCCGTGCGCGCGCCTTCCGAGAAAGCTTGATTGCTCTATCGATAAGTCCGTGCCTTCCTTGGCGTCCACAATGCGACATCAGCCGGCACGCGTTCCACTAAGCCCACCCCGGCCTGCAGCACCACCGCGCGACACCATGCCCGCGGCCCAGAGCAAAGGCAAAAGCAAGACTGGCAGCTCCAGCCGCGACGCCCGCCGCTCGCGCAGCCGCAACACCACTCCGATCTCCTCCGCCTCCGGTGTCCATCCGTCCGTCGAGCCCACCACCGCCTCGCCCTCCAGCATGCAGTCCACCCTTAATCACCTGGGCAGCCCCTCGAGCGTCTTCATCGAGGATATCTTCAACAATGGCGGCCACAATGCTGGCATTCCTTCGCCCGAAGCCCTTCACAGCATGCTCGAGGAGGTCAAAAACCGCTTCCTACCCGCCCAGACCACGCGCAGCGAGGCCAACGAGAAATTCATGCGCCACCTAATGCAGCGCCGGAAGGCCCGTCTTGAGCAACAACACCACGAGGAGCGCGAAGCCGCGGAAGAACGTAAACACAAGTTGAAGAAGGCGAAGAAGCGCGAGCCCGATGAAGAACGCCCATTGGCAGTAGGCGCGCACGGCTTGGCTAGGCAGGACGGCACAGATGGCAAAGGTAGGAGCGCCCTACGCCCAACAAACATTCTGGCATTGCATTTGGATTGTTATCGTGCTATAGCCTCTTCTCTGTTCTATTCCAATACTTCTGCTCCGTTATTAGCTACATGGGAATATCTATCGCCTTGGAATCGCCTTCTCTGTTTTTGCGCATCTTGTAGTTCGGCCATGCTCAGGTCCTCTGCAGCGATCATGTCAGAAGAGGAAGTGGATTGCCAGGCTGGTATCGCAGGGCCGTCAGCTGCACATATGCCAGTGTGCGATGGCGCCGTTGAGGATGTCCCTCTTGGAACTCTACAAGGAAGACCAACTGGATCACACGAGCGGAGATCGAGAAGACTGAGGTTTCCTTCTGAACCAGGCATGGCGTTATTCTGCACTACGTAATTCCTTCTCAGCTTGCCAAATGCTCATTCTGTCCTGCGCCTAAGCGTTCTCTTACAAATGCTAACGGATATTCAGATGCGTCTTCAACCATATCCTCACCTATTTCTCAGCCTCCACCTTCGGCTACGGGTACTGGGCATATGGAAAATCCAGCTTCTCCTAGTGGCTCTGAAGAATCACATCAGCCCGAGAAAGCACCAGCAGTACCAGCTTATCAAACGTTCGGACCAGATCCCACCAAATTCGACGATCCCACCATATACCATATCCGTGATATCACCGACGAGACTCCCGAGGAGCTGAAGAAGGAAATTCTTGGCGTCGCGCGATATCCAAAGAGCGATCTCAAGGACTTGACTCCAGGTACACCGCCGGACAAGGACTTCAGCAATCCAAAACCTCAAACGCAAGTCAATGCTAGTGTCTTCGCCAATTACGTTGAACCCTATGTACGACCGTTGACTGAGGAAGATTTATCATTCCTCAAAGAAAGGGTGAGCCCTACCATCCATCAAAGACTTTTTCAATTCCTAATAAATCAATAGGGCGACCGGGTCACACCGTTTCAGATGCCCCGCCGTGGACCACGACATTACAAGGAGATCTGGGCAGACGAGGATGGAGCTATGGCTGTTGATACACCAACGGAGAAGCTACCGCCTAATGAGCCCCGCGGTAGTATGGACATGATGAATGACGATATTGCTGAGACGGATGCAGTGGCTCCTGGGCCTTTGTTATCTCGCCTTCTGTCCACTTTCCGCTCCGAAGGTCGTACATCCAGTGGGGAAGCCAACGGAACCGCCAATGGTGACATGGAAGTTGATGGTGACGGCGGGGACTCTTCGTCCGCTCCGCAGCAACCCGCAACGCACATGCCCGAATCTAATCAGTCCATGTGGAAGAATGCTCCAACTACGAAACTTGACTATGCAACAATGGACGAGCGCGCGATGCAGGAATTAATACATATTGGTTTCCTCTCGGCAGACGATAAGCCCGATTACGACGGGCACTTCGATGACGAAGTCGCCGCACGTCTACGCTATCTGCAAGATGAACTCCGCAAACAGTCTATCATCAACGGAGCACGGAAGACTCGATTGCTCGAGCTAGCGCAGCATCGGATGGCGCAGCAGGAATATTGCGCCATCGAGGATGATCTCAACAACCAACTCAATGCTGCTTACCTCAAACGCAACCGGAATCTCGGCAAAGGAAAGAAGAACAACAAGCGACCTGGTGGCGCAGGCGGTGGTAGCCATGCAGTCGTGCAGGTTGGTGCCGGAGGTTCAAATACTCGTGGGCTCGGAGAAGAGATTCGCGCGCTCATGGAAAAGAAGGAACGCTGGACCAGCATAATTGGCCCTGTCGTTGACTATGGCAAGGCAGGCATCCCCAAGGACAGTATATTTGACGAGGAGACGATGAAGAAATACATGGAGAAGGAACAGGAGGGCTGGAATGAGGTGGAAGAGTAGGCTTCCTATACGCCTGGGACATCCATTCTCGATGTGAGCGGTATTTTCTTGCATCAGTATTTATTGGCGCTAAGGTCGCTCACGGCTTGGAGGTCAGAAGTATGGATCGGATTGCATAGGGCGCATTCGGATGGCGTTTGGGGGGCAAGCCTTGTGGCAATTATACATTTGTGGCACACGCGAAGATAGGCGGCTGTTCTCGAATTGGAGGAAGCGATTGAAATTCGCTCGGATCAACGGACAAGTACAATCACGTTGTAAAAATTAAGCCAAAACACTGCTGTACGCAATATTGAGGCAGCGAGTTTACAAACGGTACACCAGGCTAGCGGCTGAGTGCGAATTTGGTCAAAACTACATGCAGTGTTAGTCTGGCATCGCGTGAATAAAATAAGGAAAACTGATACGACAACGAAACAATTTGTCAGAGGAGTGAGAAGATTGTCATTTTAGCTGGTTTTGAAATCAGCCCCGCCATCACAAGCCAGCTGCATACGGGAGTTGGCCCATACATAGGCGGACTTGTAGAGGGAGTCTTATGGCCCCAGCGTGCTCATCATGGGATCGGGGCAGGGGGCGACGTACGGGCGATCGCGGGAAGCACGTACCTACGGTGTTGCAGATTGACGCAAGGAGCAACAGAAGAAAATTGATGACGACGGCGTGGCGGTGATGGCGCAGAAAGGAGGGAGAGGGGAGGAGCCAGGCTTCCTGGCCGTTCCGGCCCGGAACGCACGGACCATGATGTGACGTATTCCCTAGCTTGTTTGTGTGGCTTCGTTTCCCACCCTGCTCCGCTGCCACATATACTCCATCGACACCGCAGGCAACCATTCTACTAACACACTCTCAAAAGCCCCTCAAGAGACACGTCTTGAGCTCCTTCGCAACCTCGACAGCTCCTTCATCCTCTTCCCATCCTCTCACGCTAAGCGTCCTCCGTAATCTGCTACCTAGTGCAGCCTAGCAACCAGCAACCAGAATCATGACGCTTTACTACAGCCTGGTACGTCGTCAAACCACCCAGACTACCTCAATACGACTCCCTTCAATTCATTTAGCCGCATTGAGATTCTTCCAACCTTCTTACTCAATGTCACTCGATGATCTCCCTAAGACTGTCCTCATCCCTCACGGGTGCGAACGCGCGACATCTTAGCTTGATGCGATACTAATACTCTTACTTGCAGGTCTTTATGCTCCTTGTAGCGGAGATGGTGATCTTCATGTCACTCATTGTGCCTCTGCCGTTCACCTGGCGTCGCAAGCTTTTCACCTTCATTTCCGAAAGCCCCCTCATAGCGAAACTACAATATGGCATGAAGGTTGGTGGTGGGAACACGCAGATGCGCATGGATTATGCTGAATGATGAACAGATCACTTTCATATTCATCCTCATCCTCTTCATTGACAGCGTCAATCGCGTTTATCGCGTTCAGCTTGAGCTTGCCGCGGCCTCTAGTGCTGAGAAGCAAGGAAGGTAAGTAGCTTGTCTTCCCGAGCTATAAAGTCCAGTTGTGATATTTAACTAACAACTTTGATAGAGCTGCGGTGATCGGTGGCCCCGAGCGCATGGAGGTGCAGGCCCGCAAGTTCTACTCTCAGCGCAACATGTACCTCTGTGGCTTTACTCTCTTCCTGTCGCTGATCCTCAATCGCACCTACGTCATGATACTCGATGTCCTGCGCCTTGAGGAGGAGGTCAAGAATCTCAGGGGCGAGTCTACCGGCAAGAGCAAGGACTCTGCTGCTCTCGGCAAGGCTGGTGACGCTGGCGAGATCGGTCGCTTGAAGAAGGAGCTTGCGGCAAAGGACCGTGACATCGAGAACCTCAAGAAGCAGGCAGAGGGCCTCTCTCGCGAGTACAACCGCATGGGTGACCAGATCTCCGGCACCGACAGCACTCCTAAGAAGGATCGGTAAATGTCTCTTGACACTACTATCGAGCTCTGAACTTTTACGGAGATCAATTGGGCTCGAAAGATAACACGGACTCTGCTCAGCAATTTCTTTTTTGCAACATCAAAGTGATAGGTGGAAAATGGAATTCGAGGATCGGGGATTAGGAACTAAGGATCATTTTCGAGAAGGGTGAGCGCGTTGATTAGCGTTCCTTTTTGCAGGGAAAGAAAAGAATGGAATACGTGCTCCAGATCCCATTGCACCCCTCTGAGAGGGGTTTTAAGGCCTCTTCAGTTGCCTGTGTCTCCACGTGATGTGATTGCTGCCGCCGGAGATTGCGGATTTTGTGGGTAGCTGCTCTGCGCGAGCTTGACGCGACTCGTTCCGCGCCACAGCGACTGGCCTTCAACACCAGCCATGGAGCTCCTCATTTGCGTATAGATCTTGCCCCAACTGGGAAAATCGTGGGACACGTTTCGCAGCCATGATCAAAGGCATTTTTTATACTCGGTTTCACCCCGAGAAAGGTCCATATTGCACAACCGCAACGTAACCAACCGCTAACTTGTGCAGGATCTCGCGTCCTTCACCAAGTACCCGATGGCTCAATCACCCCCTCGTGTGCGCCATGTGCGCAATCTGCACCTTTCTTCAGCTTCAGCGATGTCTCCGAATACGTGATACCGCGGCAGGAATTCTGTGACCGCCTGGTCACCGTGTGCGCCAGCCACTACCGCATCATCGGTTACCCAGTCTGCATCAACAACTACGATGGCAAATACGATCGTAATCAATTCATCTTCAACTTCGCCTTTGTTGTTGAGGAGGATCTGCTAGATTGGAACAGCTACGCGAGCGTGGTGCGCAAGCTGGGCAAGCTGCTACGCAACCTGGAGGAGCAAGGTAGCTTCTTGAGCAAGGAGGAGAAGGACATTCCATGGGACGTGCTGGGCGATCCAGCAAGAACATCGAGCGTGGGACTCGGGATCAAGAGAGTAGAGAGGGCTGCCTCTGTTGCGGATAGTGTGAGCGAGAGCCAATCCGTGAGATCGTTGGGTCTGGATGGCCTCAGCCTGGATAATGAACCGCCTGAGTTAGGCACCAGCAGCAAGGTCTATGCCCTATGCGAGATGATTTTGGAGGATCTGAACAATTATTGCGAGTGCATGATCCCCATTGGTGAGCTTTCATCTTCATCTCGTGACTTCATGAAATGCAATGATTTGTTGACCAGAGCCTCCAGATGACTCCAACACGATAAATCTCAAGCTCTTCCCGACACGAGTGCCCCCAGCGCCTGTGCATGCCTGGCATGTACCGCTCTTGACTATTGATCTCGAAATGTATACGGCACCTACTGCGATGAACCCTCACTCTTTCAGCAATCGCTGCGCCACCCTCTCCTCAGACCTTACTCTTACCCGAGTTCTCCCGTACATCGATGGCATCAACTCGGTATCCTTTATCTCTCAGCTTGCTGACACAGACCTCGGTCTTACACGCAAGGCAATCCAGCACCTAGTTTACTACGACTGCGTGGTGCTGCTGGACATATTCCAGTTTGGTGCCATGTACGCACCCACCCCGCTCATCGCGCACTTCTTCACCGACGAAGCTGCCCTCGCCGAATGTGCGCGCTACGTCCGCATCCCGCGCTTTCTCGACGCCTCCATGAGCGGCGAAGCGTCCACGCTTCCCGAAGAGCTCCGGCGCGACTCGCACAAGCCCTCATACGGCCACTCCCGCAAAGCCAGCGTCGGCAGCACGCTCGGCACCTCCACCACAACCACGACTGCGACCGGCAGCCCTACGCAAACGTCCTTCTTGCACAACCGGCCCCACCGCTCGTCGACCATCGGCACACACTCGTCGACGGCGCACACGTTCGCGACCACCAACCTCGTCCTCGCGCCCAACCAGCCTGTCGTCAGCGCCGACACGCTCATACAGCTGTACAGCAGCATGCGTCAAGGCGTCACGCTGCGCGCTTGGGTCCTCGAGAACGCGACCATGCTGACCCATATCGATGTCCGCCGCCTCGTCACGTTCGGTGTCATCAAAGGTTTCCTTTACCGCGTCCATAAGTACGCGATCACGACGAGCGCGGGCGCGCTGGCGGGCACGACGGCGAGCTACGATGGATATGATCACTTGCACGGAGCGAGGTGGAGGGGACACAACGGGTATAATAGCCCGTGGCGCGTGGAGTCGGAAGTTGGGGATGGTGGGGAGGTGGGTGACGCGGCGACCGCTGCGGCGGCCGGGAGTGGGAGCGGTGGTGGTGGGGCGTATGCGAGGGAGTTGCCGTTGGCGAGGTATTTGGATGGATTGCATTGCTTCGACGAGATTTGCACGGAGTTGGGCATGAGTGAGAGGGAGGTGTTGGCGAAGATGAAAAAGGGGTTTGGAGATGTGCTGGTCGTCAATCGGTGAGCGGCAGATTGAAGAGGTGAGATTGAAGGGTCGTGGTGACGGTAAAACTTGAAGTGGGCAACTGGGAAGATGAAAGCTGAAGCCAGGGGTAGCATGAGCATTAATGCAGACGGTGAGGTTGAGAATCAAAGATAACTCGGATGGGAAGGGGAGGGCGTACGGCGTACATCAAGGGATAGTTGGAAGATACCCAATGATGAATTTGTTCAGAATGACTTTCTGATTTCCTAGGAAATCCTCCTACTAAGATGCAACTTCAATACTCATTACACGTTTCCCGAGTGTAACCACTCTCCATTTGATTATCTTTCCTTACTTGTCTGTTTTGGCAGCAGGCTAATACCCTGACCACAAGATCCCGAATTTTTACAGTCGGAGGAGGAGGACTGTAAACCAGGATGAGAGGCAAGATCATTTCAAAAATCATTGTTTGACTAAACGGTGTGATCTATGTCACGTCGTGCTGAGCCGGCGGGAAAGTGTTGTTGGCTTCGATATTCAACAACCTCTATCCAGCCTTGACCATCTACAAGCATACAGATATGCCGACGTTCGACCTCCGGGGATGCGTTCCTACCACTCGACAAACACACCTAGTAAGAAATGATGGATCTGTAGCTTACTCTGCAGCATTCCAGCATGGTGATATCGAATAACCGCCGTTGCGCTGATTTGTACAGCTACATCCACAATGCCAATGATCGCTTCTGTTGCAAACAATATGAAACTTATAAATCCACTTTGCTTAGCTGAAGATTTCCTGTGGGGTTTGCACGAGGGCATGAGGGGAAACTGCTTGTGCAGATGAATCTGAATAACTTCCTAATCATTCCTTCCACCCATTTCATCTCCCTCTGCACACCTCCTCGAAAACAAACATCAAGATCATTAATACGCTTGGGAAGTGGCACAAATCATGCGTGGAGTTGTAGCAAGTCCATATCGTGGCAATATCTCCATCGCCTTTCGGCTCTCCTCTGGGCAAAGAAAGGAGGATCAGCAGAGACCACTTGGGAGTTAATTGAACAGTGCATTCCAGATTTGGGTATTAGGTGTGTAGGTGAGTTTCCTCTATATCTTTGCTGGGAAGTCTTCCATCCCGCTCCTTGCCTTCAAAGAGGCTTGTATGGTCTGAAATGATCTTAATTATTTCCGCGTGCAACCGTAGAGGTCGGAATTCCATCACCACGTGCATATTGTCAAGCAGTGTCTATTGACCATCCACCATCAAATTATATTCAAGGAATAAAGCCGGTTATGTAGGATTACACTAAGGTAATTTACTAGCGCTCTAATTAATGCGGCGTCGTACTTTTTAGTTCGACAAGTTAGCAAGGAATTATTGAATTTACTCGTTGCCACAAGGCATATCAGAACACGGAGCGTAGAGGAGCATGCCAGCATGATGTCCCAAATCCGGAGCTGGTCTTAACGAGAGCGAAATACCATGTCCAACTCTGTTCATACGTCTTGTAACAAATCCACACCCTTAGATATAACCTAAACTTTATAGGGTATACTATGTTTGCTTGGCAACAAGTTTGCCATACTGCGCTCTCGAGTTAACTAGAGTCCGACGGGGGCACTTACGAATATATTCGAGGTTCGGGCGCTAATAGGCTTCGCAGATGGGAGAATTGTTCTTAGACGTCTCCTACACCTAGTAGGTAAGTAAGTGTAAGAGTCGTAGAGCACAAGTTGGCGGCATTCTGAAATGAATCGAATACCTGTTAGTTTGTAATTCCAGTAAGCAGCTAATCTTGTCGTGTTTTTTGACCCGTTCCTGGGCTTGATACCAAGCTTTAGCAAGACTGAGCCTCAAAGCAAGGAATGGCAGAGCGTTTGAAGTTGTTTGTTTCCTGTACTATGGTTTTCCGAATGTGACACTTTACGGACTACCCGGCCGTTATGGCCCCGCATTTTGGGGATGGGAACAATAGGAAACGGTCTACAGTAAGCGAGCGCCAATCGTGCCAAAACGCTGAGATCGATGACTACTTCGCGTTACCTAGCACTCACTTGATATACGGTGTAAACCGCTATTATCAGACACTCTAATTTCAGGACTGCGGTAAGTCCACTGTCTTGCGTCTTTTTCTCGCTACGTTCAATCCCATCCCACCGCCCAAGCCAAAACGCGTAGCGAGCACCAAGAAGGAACTATAGCATGAATTGACGGTGTTCCGCACTACGAAGCAACGATGCCGCTTGCAATGAACATCAGCTTGTGCAACATTTATGTGTGACGGTAAGAAGACGGAATATGTTTGTGAACGTTCGAGTAACGAGATCGAGGACCGGCAATCTTTCAAGCATCGTGGAATGAGCCAGAACATCCACGAATATTTAATATGAAAGTTTCGAGCTAGCATCGCTCCAAGACACCTTGTGGAAACAAGAATACGATTGTCTTTTTGACTAGAAAACAGCCTATCATCGTCACTCTCGCACCACCCCTCTCCCGGCAAGCAAGTAATTCCAGATATACGCTTTCCATAGCTCAGAATTATTCAGTCGATATCAACCGTTTTGCTCGCTCCAAATTAAATACTCTTGAGTTGATCCGTAGGCATCCAGGGGTATCCTAACCGTAATAGTGGATGAAAATAGCTTGATGAAAGGCAGCAAAGTAAGACGCATCCGTAAATGACGCGATAATAAGACAGAACTCCTTTTTACTCTCTCAGGTTCCTGTTGAAAAGTCGTCCGAGATTCCCATTTCCCCCAATTCTCGTCCAAATTTCCATCCAATTTTAAAGCAATCTGCTCCCCGGGATATATCCTCCGCTGCATTTCCCCACAAGTACTGCCATACGAAGCCCAATGAAACTCCGAGAACTCATTATTAGATCATGATTGCCATGAAGAAGATAGAAAGAAGTGGAGATGAAAAGTCCATCGGACAATTCACCCCATGACCCGGATCGTCGTCTCCACGCCACTTCCCTGCGCGCCAGCCAGCGCAACAGCTTCATATCCCGGCGGTGGTGCTTGACCCGTCACATCTGGCGGTGCGACACTTCTCGGCGCGAAAACCTCACGCAAGAGCGCATCCTCCGCGACCCTCTGCGCCGCAGCATCCTCACGTACAGCGCGTTCCTCGGCACCTTCAGCGCTGCCTTCGGCTGAGACCTGGAGGGGCGTCTTGAGGGACAGATTGGTGGTGGCGCCGGAGACAGAGAGCGAAAGGTCTAGGCGATAGACGCGCGAGACAAGGCAGGAGTGGAAGGTCGGGACGAAAGTCTTGTTGGTCGGGAGTTGGATGGGGATGAGGAGGTTGGCGGTGTAGTAGGTGCGGCCGTTGTAGGACTGCGATGGCTCTGGGATGTTCTTGCTGTTGTTGGCAGCAGAAGATTCGGAACAGTCGCTGATACCCGAATCACGACGCGTAATGGCCGGGTCGGAGTCGCGGGAAGCAGCAGCGGCGACCTCAGCGGCAGAGGGGGTGTGCTTTGTCCATTGGGCGACAGCCATGCAGCGCGAAGAGAGCGGCAGCGTCTCCGAGAAGATGCCCTGCGAGATGTCCAGTAGGACTTGCTCGCGGCTCGGGAACTGGCGCCGTGGCGTCGTGGCGTAGAAGGTTGTGACCTTCAACTTGCTGCTCAGGCTGCCCAGCCTTGGCGGCGGGCACTGCTCATCGGCGGGGTCGAAGCGCAGAAGAACTTTCGCGGAGGTGGTGATGGGGCAGTTATCTGCCGAGCGAGCGCCAGGGATGCGCAGACTGCGCGGCTGCTGCGTCTCCATGACCAGCTTGCCCAGCTTGCCCTTGAAGACGCCCTTTCGAATGGTCTTTTCCTGCCTAAGCCGGTACTCGGCATCGTTGGATCCCACGACAAGAGGTGGCTGCTCCTCGAATGCCGGCTTCACGCGCACCTTCTTGCTCTTATCGACAAGCGTGACAACCTTGCCGTCGGTCTCGCGCTCGCGAGTGATAACGACTCTGATAGAGTAAGAGATCCTTGCCATCTCCGGGGTTAGATCGTCGAGCAACTTGCCGCCGTGGCCTGAAATGGACATATCGCCCATGCTGGGAGGCACCTGCAGGTGAGCGGCACGGACCTGGTCATTTGCGTAACGCTGGCAGGCCTTCGGAAGAAGCTGAGCGGGAATGACAAAAGTGAAGGGGAACTTGTAGGTACGACCGGCCTCGGCGATGCGAGGCATGGGTAAGGTGGACTCGTCGATGGGCTGGCGAAGTTTAAGGAACACATGAGAAGCATCTGATCGCGAAGACATGGTCGGGGCTGTGCTGAACTTGTCTGCGATTTCTACTTAGCATTTGGGCACGGCACGAGATTCCGAGAAAGCAACCTACCCACAAAGGTTTCGCTTGCGCCTGCGATAAGAATTCGGGTCAGCAGACGGGACAGACGAGGGCTCGGCAGGGCTCAACGGGTACGTACCAACGAAAGCGATTTCTATGTCGTCAAATCGAGTGTCGTGCGGGGCAGTGACGGCCACTTCGCCCTCCAGCGTGTCCATGGTGGAATATGATGTGACGTAGCTGCCATGCGGGCCATGCTCACCCTTTAGTGAGATGTCGACAGTAGGCTTTCCTTGCATGGCGAAATTCCGCATTTTGATGGAGATGGCGCTGTTCGTAATGGACGGGGCGTACGACGACATGGTGGAGGAAGAGCGACGAGCCATCAAGGACGGAGTGATGGTGGTGGTGGTGGAGGTGGAGGAGGAGATGGTGTAGTAACAATATATTGAGGAGGAGATGGTAAAACAAACGACGGCTCCGGCAGCCGCGTTTTGCGGTGCGCGTGTGGACGGGGGATGGCACGATGTGAGACCGGGGTGCGGATAAAGAGTTGCAGCAGTAATAATAATAATAATGATGTTGTGTGAGTTTCCTTTTTCTCGGCTGCCTGTTCTGGTTGAATCTGGGGAGAGGGAAGGGGCCCCCAGGCACCAGGGCGGCGATGGGGGTATTTTATGTAAAGTCGAGCATGGTGCTCGAGCAGGGCAGGTCAGAAGGCATGGCGCGCGCAAGGGCAGCATGTGCGGCGACGATCTGAGTCACCGCAGTCTTGTCTTTTTCGGGACACCATGAGCGATGCAGGGCGGGTAGAGGAGAATTGACAAGCGGAGCAGCAGCCGCGCCCTAGAAGACGCCACGGCTGCGCTTGACGGGCCGTCAGATGCTCGTCTGACTCGACCGCTTGTCGAATTGACGCCCTGCGCTCAAGCCACAGGCCCAGCGCAAGCTTGCTGATGCCGCACACTGCTCTTGCTTGCTGACATATACGGCCCTTACAAAGCGCAGCCCTATATGATGCCATGGTTGCGAGTGCTGGGGTTTGCTAGCGGCCTCAGCGAGTGACTCCTTACCTGCACGGGGGCCGCACCGACGGGCGCGGGCGTCGTTGGTGCAACACGCACTCGGCTCTAGAACGTGCGAGCCGTGTTGCCCATGGCCGAAAGCAGCAGGCTGGAGCCATTGTGGCCGACAAGCACGGTGTTCGGAGTGCGTTTGTTGCGTCGGAGTAGGCGGCGGCCACTGTCACGGCAGCCACTGGCGAGGCCTGCCGTCCGTCTGGTCGTGCCGACTGCGGAGCGCCGAGCCATGTACGCCGTTCGCGACTGACTTCCCCGCTGCCTCTCCCAGTTAGTTTATTTCCACTCATGGCCGATCTGACCATTGTTCTTTCTTGCCCGACTATAGCTGATTTACGGAGCTCAACTCCTGACCGGTGGGCTGAGAATTTTTCCAACGCCGTCTGCTTTCCAGGCATCCGCGTGTCCCAACCTATGGGCAACTTTTGTCCGGGCTCGCGTCAGAGGATCCCGCCGCAATTTTTTTTTTTTGGCTCCATCGCTGCCATCAATGGCTAAATTGTGCCTTCTGGCGTGCGGTGCGTGTGATTACCAAGCGACAGCCCGCGCGTCCTGCGCTAAATGAATTAAACCACCGCCTTGTCAGCCTACCAACCGCCCCTCTACCGCTGCCCTGCTGCGATTATGGCCAATGGCGCTTACCCATTCCACCCTGCTTACATGATATAAAGTGCTCGCCATGTGAAGAAGCTCATTCATACGCGCCGCCTTGCTGACGGCCCGAGTCGTCGTTGGTCGATTCTTAAGCAACATGACAGGAGCCACCGCAGATCTATGCGCAATCCAAAGCCTAGGCTCCTCCAACGTATTTACTCCGCCATAGAAAGTGGTGCAGGCAGCATGCCAGGCTACATGTTCAGACTCCACTTCAAGACCAGAGAAAGGATAATCTCGGGACAATCTTCCTGTCAGCCAGATGTGCATCGAGTCCGAAAGACTAACGGCTCACCAACTGCATTCTCTGAAAAAACACCAAAGGTCTTAAAAGCGAAGCCACGATCCAAAGTATCATGATAAAACCGATTGTATGCACCTTCACAGCGCTACAACTTCTGCAGCAAAGCACATCCATGACCTGGCCCGACGGTTCCGCCAGACCCACTGCGGGTTCAAGTGCTAGCCACAACTTCAAACAGTTCCAGCGACTCGCGGCTGCGCTTGAACCTAGACGGAGCATGCGTGTGTCAAGGCGATGTCAAGTACGAAGCTCGGAAGCACCATCCGCTGAAGCACGGATGCCCTCTCCGCCAGATCTCGGATCGCCACGTTGTTCGGGAACGCCTTCCGCGTGTGCTATTGTGCCATGAGATATTTTCTTCCCCGGAATCGTTGGAGGGGGAAAATAAAACAAAAGAAAAATACCACCTCGCTTGGACCGTTCTACGAACATGAGTCGCTTGATCGTTTAACGGAAGGCCCTCGCGAGCCCAGTCTTTGCCTGTGTGGGAGTGTTGACCTCATCAGTGTAGTTGCATCCATGCACGATGAGCTTATTGGTTCATGGAGGAAAAGCCAGTAGTACCTTCAATGCCTCATGTTCGAAGTGTCTAGGCCAATCAGCGGACATGACAATGGGCGATCATGTAAACGCCCTTATCGACGTTGTGTTCCGATCTCATCCAATCTAATTTCCAAATCGAGTACTGACATGCAGTTGGAGATGCAGAAGACATTGTTGTGGCGCGAGAAGCCTGGCGATGATGCTGCAAGAGAAGGCGTCTGAGAGCTGCACAAGTGTCGGGCGCTTCTCATGTGCCGAGACGCGAGCTTGCGACCGGCAAGGCAATGCTTGAGCTCTGGCAGGCACTTGATGAGCGTTACACGAAAGCTTCGTCTCCGGTCGGAACAGAAGACCCTCTAAAGCCAAGGTGCCTTTCTCCCGCGACTTACTGCAGCATTCGCCTAATGGGCTTTGCAATTCTACTACCTCATTTTCGCTGTGCTAGTGCTGGTGGATAGAAGATGTTAGAGAGGGCAAAAAAAAAGAGATGGTTACCTGGTTGATTCATCAGCCCATAACGCCTATCCCAAACCGAGACGAGGGTAATCCAGCACCGCCATCCCATGGTGAAGCCGTGTCTGCAGAATTGCTTCCCTCGACGGTCGACTTCATTGCTTAGGCCCGCCTTCATCGCGAGTTACCTGCGCGCGTCGGTCGGGCACCATGAGATTCGAACTGGGCCCTCATCTCGGCAGTTAGAAGGGAAAGAGGTTACGGTTTCAATGCACCTCTCAGAATTATGACCATTACAGCCGAGAATTCACCGGCGCTGAGCGTAGTTATATACTGGTTGAAATCCTGCACGCCGGCACGGCCGCGCACTTCACAAGCCCAACGCAAGTAGCCCGCACGATTCTCGTTTCTCGTCGTACAGCAAAAGGAACGCAAAACCTCGAAACTATAGTACAGCCCGGTATCGTCAAAATCCCGTTTCATGCGCCCGCCTGCACCCGTAGCATGCAGCTGCAGCACCCCGCAACGAAAAGAAACATCAAATAGAAGCCGCCAGCCGGCGGCCCGAAATGACCCGCGCCGTGCAGACGCGGTCGACCACACTCGCATGCAACCAAAAACAGTTCCCTCGCTTCCCAAGCCAAGTCCCCCGCTGTCGCCGCAACCCATGCCAGCCGCCTGGTCTAGCCTAAAGTTCGTGAAGTCCGGATATCAAGCACAGAAAGACGTATATCGTGTATGCACACCATGTGTTCGTTGACTCTATAGGAAATATTCGCCGCGCGTGCCCCGTCCAGCAGGCACCGCCCGCCGGTTGTCCGGAACCGCGCTGAAGATGGTGAACTTGGGGTTCAGGTCCTCGGCAAGGCTCATGATCGACGCCACATTACCGCACCGGTAGCAGTAGTTCGGTGCTGACCACACCGTAACCACGTCTTTGTCTTTGAAATGATACTGTCTCACTGTCAGCCCTCTGGCCGCGAGCGGCTGCTGCTGCTGCTGCTGCGTGCTGACTCACCTTGTAGCCCTCGTTGACCAGCTGGTGCGCTCGTGCTATGAGCTGCAGTCCGTTGACGTGGTTGAACTGGGCCCAGATCGTCAGCTGGCTTCTTCCGGAGTGCATGTCGGAAAACTTACCTCTGACGAAACCTTGTCTCCGAACAGCCAGCCTGCGCCACGCGGCGACACCGCCCACGTATCCACGTCCTCGGGATCACTCCAGACGAGATCACAGAATGCTCCTTCGTGCGGAATCTCCTGCGCACGTGCGACCACGCGGATCTGGTCGAGCGTTCTGATTTCGGGGCTCAGTCCGCCGTGCACGCAGAGCACCTTGCCGTCAACAATAGCAGCCAGGGCCAGGAAATCAAACACCTGGCAGCAAGCCTTCCACACCGAGGCATTGCCGTACTTGGTCTGACATTCTTCGTAAAAGCCATAAACCTGGGTGATCTGCCGCGACTCGTGGTTGCCTCTGACCAGCGTTACCCGATCGGGATATCTGCGAGAGATTTGTCAGAGGGCGGTCGCCGCGCAGCTCGCAACGCATGTACATACTTAGCTTTCAAGCACATCAGCAGTGTAAACGTCTCAAGACTGAAATAGCCTCTGTCTACGAAGTCTCCAAGGAAAATATAGTTCTGCATCCCGTTGCCACCGGAGCTGGAGATGTTGCGGTTGCTGTCGTTGTCCGAGGAACCGTCTCCGAAGCTCCCTCTTTGACTGCTGCTCCTGCTGCGCCCGCGACCCTCCTCGTCGTCGTCATCGGCGCCGTCGTCCTCCTCAATCTCGGCGCCCGAGCCTGGACTCGACGGGCCGGTGTAGTTGGGATCTCTTTGGAACCGCCGCTTCATCTTGCGCCTAGCCTTCGGGTCGGTGATGGAGCTTGGCGGCTCGATGTCGGCGGCAGTGATGGTCTTGGTGGGCACCGTGGGGGCCGGGGCGGCCGTGTCGCTGGGCATCCCGCCGGCAACGCGGAAGAGCTCCAAAAGGTCGTAGAACTGGCCGTGGATGTCGCCGCAGACGGTGACGGGCGTCTTGACGGGCTGAATGTTGGACTCTGCGGGGCATTAGCATCCATCCACGGGGCCATCGGGCTCTGGAGCATGTTGGGACGAGAGCGCGCACCTTCCATCAAGCACTCCTTGACTATCTCGCAAAGGCGCTTCATGTCGGCCTCGGGCAGGTACTTGCACTGCTTTGCAGCATCCAGCCACTCGTCGGGGCCGGCACCGGGGCTTAACCGGGCGGGCCCCGGTTGTGGGACGTCGTAGTCCTTGGTCATGGCTGGGGAGGTGGAGGAGCGGGACTGGAGACAGGAATGGGCGTTATGTCGAGGTGTGGGAGCTATCAGCGCGGTGGAGGCGGCTTAGCAATGGGTGTCTGTCGTGTGACTGGGGGGGGGGGCCTCTGTGCGGCTGGAGATGATGCGCGGAAGGGTGGGTGGGGATGGCGATCGTGGGAAATCATGCGTGGGCTTGGGGAGAATAGCGCATGGCGGCGCGGAGAGCAGAGTGCAGGGCGGCGATCCCAGAGGCTTGGTGTGGGCGGAGTGAGGTGGTGAGGGCGTGGGAGCAGCAGTGACCCGTGCTTTCAGGGCCCAGACGCAGACGCAGGCGCAGACGCAGCCTGAGCCTGGCAGCCCGAGCCTGAGCCGCCGGCCAAGTCCGCCCCAGCGCCCGCATGCGCTGCCACCTGCGCTGCACCCACCCACGCAAACGCCGGCCCGCCGATGTCATACATAGTAAGGCCGCAAGCCTGGTGTGCCAGCGTGCCAGCCCTCCGCCCGACACTTTTGCGATACACCAGCCCACCCTCGCTCTCTCCCCCGCCGCTCTCCGCCCACAATGGCGCCGCCGTCCAACGCCCCGCAGCCGGGCGCCAACGGCGTGCTGCCCGTCCCTGCCGCCGCCCTGCAGAAAAACACCGCCCAAGCGAACGCCAACGGTGCGCCCCGCGCCGCCTCCAATCGCTCCCAGCAGCCGCGCCTGAAGCTCGTCGTACGCCGCCTCGCCCCCGGCCTGACCCAGCAGGAGTTCGAGCTCGCCCTGGGCGACGAGTGGAAGCTCGGCCAGGGCAAGGTCGATTGGTTCAGCTACAAAGCCGGCAAGATTTCTAAAGAGTGCGCCCATAGCTCCATTGGCTCTTGAATTTGCAGGAGCGGGTTTGGCTGACTACACCTACATCAGCTTGGCTAAGCCCTCGAAGCCGTCTCGCGCCTATCTCCACCTCACCGATCAAGCTCATGTCGTGCCTCTGGCCGACAAGGTGCGCAAGACCACCTTCAGCGATGCGAAGAGCTCCACGAGAGACCCCGCCCTCATCGGTCCCCCGACCGTCGAGTTTGCTCCCTTCAACCGTATTCCCGGAGGCCGTCGCCGCAACGATGCTCGCCAGGGCCTTATTGATCAGGATCCTGAGTTCAAGGATTTCCTCGAAAGCCTCACGAACCCAGTTCCAAAGCCTGCGCCAGTTGACAACGCAGTTGAGGATGTGGCAGTGAAGAAGGAGGAAGTCAAGACAACACCGTTGATTGAACATCTTCGGGAGAAGAAAGCTGCCAAAGAGAAGCCGCAGCCGGCGAAATCCCAGGGCAAGCATGCCAGAGGAGAGTCCAAGGACGACAAAGCTACCTCGAAGTCCGAGAAGAAGGGTCGTAAGGGAGGAAAAGAAGACAAGGGCTCAAGGCAGTCTAAGGCTGAAAAGGCCGCGAAGGAATCCACTCCGAAAGAGGTCAAAATTTTGAATAAGGCATCAGCGGCGAAGAACGCTGAGCCCGAAAAGAAGGATGAGAACAAGCCGACACCCAGCGCACCAGCTTCCGAGCGCAAGCGTGAACGAGGGAGCACCAGTATTGCGAAGCAGATGCTCCAGCGAGACTTAGGAATAGGACCCGCCGCCGGTGGCCGTCGTGGCCGTAAGGAGGCAGCGCAGGAAAGCGCAAAGACAGCTGAGACCACGGCGCCAAAAGACTCTGCTACTTCGTCACCTGTACCATCTTCTCCTGCCACACCGGCTTCAACAGCCTCCACCAAGGCCAATTCGGAGCCTCGTTCTGGCAAGAGAGACTCCCGTCCTACGCGCGCAGAGCGCCGCGCTCAGAAAGCAGCAAAGGCCAACGCTGAGACGACAACCAACACCGACGAAAACAAGCCCGCTGCAGCATCCACGCCGCCTGCAGGGCCCAAGATACTCAAGAAGCCGCAACAAAACAATCAGAAGGGTGCCCAAGCAGCCAACGCTCCGGCGCCTGACACGTCAACCAACACCAACACACCCAAAGCTCCCCCCACCGGCCCAGCCGCCCAGCAGCAAAACTCCCCCGCGTCCTCACGCTCAACCTCCTCCCGCAACGCCAATGCCAACAACAACAACAACAACTCCACTCCCGCCAACGCCACCCCCTCCCCGGCTGCCAGCACCGCCAAGCAAGCCTTCCTCAAGCACGCCAACCCCTCCCAGGGCATCACCGAGCCCCTCATCGAAGCCGCACTCTCAGTCTTCGGCCCCATCGAGAAAGTCGAGATCGACAAGCGCAAGGGCTTCGCCTACGTCGACTTCAAAGAGCCGGACGGCCTGCAGAAGGCCATCCAGGCCAGCCCCGTCAAGGTCGCCGAGGGCGCCGTCCAGGTGCTCGAGCGCAAGGACAAGACGGGCAGCCAGCGCGCCCCGAGGGCCCCGCCTGCGGGGCCGGCGGCGGGTGCGCCGGTCATGGGCGGGAGGAGTGGAGGCGGATTTAGGGGAGGAAGAGGTGGCAGGGGCAGAGGTGGTGGTGGTGGTGGTGGTGGTAGCAGCGGTGGGGCGAATGCGGGTGTGCAGGCTGCCCCTGCTGCGGCGACGCCGCCGCCGGCGAAGATTCAGGTGCCGGCTGCGGATACACCGTCGTAAGGCCGCGACAGGGCTGAACTGATTCCGCATGGAATGGATAGAAGAGTTAGGCCCAAGACCAGCTCGGTTGTCGAGGAGAAACCACCTGCAGGAGCTTATGGAACAGTAGCACGTCTTCCGTGAGAGACGTGTCGAACCTCTTAGCCCTGCACTGAGTCGGAGACGCAGCAATACGGACTTTCAGCCGTCGATCGGTAGAGATGACGGAAAGGAAGGAAGACCGACTTATCCCATCGACTCCTCGCCGTCGGAAAATCAAAACTTTAGCGAATTTTTCTGATGGGGCGGAGTGGAAACAGGGTGTCATATGAGGATTTTCGACGAGAGTGCATATGAGGGATATGGAAGGATAGGTGAGCTTTCAAACAGATTCGTATGATTCACGGGATTTATGTCACTCGGAAAATGGTTTATGGAAAGGGAGGTCATTCCATTCGTGATTGATATGAAAGGAGGATATCAAGGGAGAAAAGAGGAGTGGAAGTAGTGATGAAGAGATGAAAGGGAACACTGAAAGTGTAACGAGATTGCAAAAGGAGGTTAAAAAAAATCATGATGCTAGATGCAACGAAGAAAACATCTTCCCATCCGCTCCTTTAATAAATTGCCTGCCAGGAAATCGCGAAAATGATGATAACGCCTGAACGCTGTGACAAATGAGATCGGGGGAAATAGGACAGATCGAAGTGCTGATGACGGGAAAAGAAAAATATGATCTTTGCCGTGAGGCACATTCTGTATCTTTGCTGCGCGAAGAACCTTTGGAAAAGAAGAGAAAAGAAAGAGAACGATTCGTACTGCTTGCATCCCGAAACCCCATGCCATCCCATCCCTTCTGTGCTTTTTGTGTCCTAGTCGTAAATCCTGTGCCAATGAAAGAAAATTAAAGAACAGCGAAACATAACGACACAGCCCGTGCCGCAAGTTCCCACCTAGTGCACAGGAGGCACTCGCAGGAAAAGCGCGTACGTATATGTCAGCAAGCAACCGCAATCTTCTGAGCGTTCCCCCCCAAACCTATGTGGCCGAGTATCGCCAGCAGCAAAGCAACACGCACCAACGCAAGAACGACAAGAACATCAGACGCGCATGCACACACAAAAAATCGTCGCATCTCGCTGCTACATCCATACGGGGGAAAAGAGGCTACGCCAGCTATGTAATTGATCGATCGAAGACGAGCTAAACAACTCAAGCACGCGCACACGTAAAACTTTGGTAACTGTACTAGAAGGCAGAAACAACGAAAGCGCAACAAAAAAAAAAAAAAAGGAAGAACTACTAGGGTTATCGAAACTCTGACTGAATGATAGCAAAGCGATAAAAGAAATAGGGGTTATCAATCAATCTTAGCCAAAGGAGGTCTTGAAGCCCAAGGGCCGTAGAAGTACAAAAAGTGGGGATGTTTGGTCAACCTTCTTCATGAGAGATTACGAGTTCAAAAGAAAATGGTATCTTTTCATCAAAAAACTTGAAACCCGATTTCCTTTTTGATCATTCTGTCGATCTCACCCCACTTTTTGCAGGTTCAAACGCACATGAAGAGAAGACACAACCTTCGTTACCAGTAACCTACAAGCAAAGGCCTTCGAAGAAAAAAAAAAGGCAATCGCAAAGATAAAAATGGAAAAAAGGAATTGTTCGAACAAGGCTAATATAATCAAGGAAAGTTATAGAAGCACAAAGTCAAAGGAGAAGACAAGAGTCGTCTCGTACCAGCCGCTACAAACAAAAGTCAAGAGAGATTCCGCCAAAAGCCAAAAGATGAAGGCTATAAAATTCTCGAAGAAAAAATTCCTTCACGGAAATAAAAAAAAAAAAAAAACCAACCAAATGCTTCCCAAAGAATTTCGAAGAAGGGTATCAGGTATCAATGATGATTTGCGGATGGTTCAAGTCGTTCATCCCAAAAAGAATAAGGTTTGTTGATGAAAAAACGTTCGAATGCTTTTTGGGTGTTTGCTCGAAGAAGAGTTCAAAACACACATGTGAGTGCCGAGATGGAAGGCTTGAATTATGTAAATGTCGTCCACTCTCCACTTTGGAGCAAAGAGACACGGAGGAGGGGATGGAATGAACCGAGAGATAAGAGCAACGGATATGAGGAATAGTCGTTAAGGTCGTCTCAGTAGTATGGTATACGCGGCAAGGAGCGCTGTGTTTTTTCCCCGGAATCCCGATAGTAAGCCGTTTTTTTTGTTGTGAAGGATGGAGAGGCGAGATGATGCCGAGGCCATTAAGAGGTAAAGTAACGATGATCCGTCTTAGCTGAATCGACAAAGGCGGCGGTGACACGACAGTTCAGCTACCCGAAAAAAACTCGATCGATCACGCGGCTACCCGCACCAGACACCGACGTTGTTGTCTAGATCATGCCCGTCGGACTCTCCATCGGCACGACGCCAGCCTGAACCTGCTCCGGTGGCATGTTCGCCCGGATCTCCCTGGGATGGCGCATGTATCCGCGATCGTTATTGCGACTAGGCGCATTCAGGTCTGGCGGGATGACTTGCTCCATCATGCTGGGGCTGCCCACGGCTGGCACAGGCGGAGGTGGCGGGGGAATCTGGTCGTTGAAGTTCTGCGACTCGCTTAGAGGAGATTTGGTGCGCTGCTGGTAAGCGCTGCTGGAGCGGCTATGACCACTGAAGTCGGCGGGCAGACCTGGAATGATCGTCTCATAAGGAGAAGGGACGTGGATGCCGTAGTCGTTAGGCGGCGATTTGGCCCTCGAACGCGAAGTGCTGCGCATACGCTCAGTCACACCGCGAAGCCTGCTCCCGATACTTTCGCTGACAGAACCACGACCACGGCGGTGCATGTGAGGTGAGCCGGTCTGAGGACGCGACGGCGGGGGCGGCATGTTGTCATTGATCGGAATATCGATCGGTGGGGGCACTGCAGGGGTCGTGGTGCGGCCAGACGGGTTCTCATCGATGGCGATGTTGATGACGCCACTGCCAGTGCGGCTGTGACCGTACACAGGTGGCGGTGGAGGCGGCGGGGGCGCCGCGAGATGCTGCAATTCGGCGAGAAGGGGAGGGTTCTCCTTGGCTTCAGGCTCACCGATGATGATGATTTGCTGGTTCTCTCCGTGCAACGTCTCGTCGATGCTGGCAGTGATCGGAGGCGGACTGATCCGCTTGTTTCCGCTGCCGCGGCTGCTGACCGATTCCCGTCTGGAACTGCTAAGATGCTCAGGGGGCGCCGAAGCGGAGCGCTGAGGGCTTTGTGCTCCCATCTGACCGAAAGTGGTGGCTGGAAGCAGGGGAGCAACATCGTCTTGTGGTTCCTTATTATCAATCTTGACCTCGATGATGTTCTCCGGAATCTGAGGCACAGCAGGAATCTCATCGCGCTCGTTAGGGTCGGAGCTTATGTACCTCGGATGGCGTAGAGCACGCGGCGTTGCCGGGAGTCCAATTGGCATCGATCTGGTGGAAGTGCCGGTGGTATGTCTAGGATAACGCATCATCTCGGGGTCGACAGTCTGGCTTCTGGGCATACCCTTATCGCTATGTGAGGACATGGGTGGCATCATCGACGTGGGCGAGTTTCCCATATCGGTCAAGGAGCGACCGGAAATTTGGGGTCGGGAGAGTTCGTGCGGGTGCGGGATGACTGGAGCAGAGGGTCTCCTAGCCAAGGAAAGCCGGCGTTCCTCGAGCTCACGAGCAGCACGTTCCTTTTGGGAGAGAATCTTCTGCGCCACAGAGGCTTCAGAAGAGAAGTTAGTCTGCAGCTTCGGCACGCGCTGGCGAGAGGCTTGGCGGCTGCTAGTCATCTCGGGAGACTCGGGACGCAAGGTTGTATCCTCTTTCTGACTGGGCCTGCGACTGTTTGACCGATCCCTACCGTACCGGTCAGGAGAAGCTTGGCGAGACCGACCAGATGGTCTACGGCTCGAACTTCGCTGGCGAGTTCTGACTGGAGAAGTGACTTCAACAGGGGGGCTGTCATCATCACCATCGCTCTTATAGAATTGCGGGTCCGATGACATGGGTACAGGGGAGATGGGAGACTTGCGACCCCTCTCTTCTCCGCTGGAACGGCCATCCCGGCTTGCTTGACGGCTAGCTGCGCGGCTGCTAATGTGACCGTTCCTGCTGCGAGACCTGCGCTCTGTGGATTCGTGGCGTCGGTCGAGTTTCGAGGACGACCTGATCTTGGACGTGCCACGGGTACCACTTCGGCTGCGTCCGCGTGCAGAAGCCACCGCAGGTGAGGCGACCTTGTAGTAACGCTCATCGTCGTAGCTGTCGTTGTTTCCGCTGCTGTACAGCGCAGCCTCCTCGGGAGACATGGGAACGGGGGAGGATGGCGAACGTTTGGCTGGCTTGATGTAACGGGTGCCAGAACGTCCGCGGGTTCGAGAAGCCTCGCGATTACCCTGCCTACTGCTCCTTCCCGTGCGCTCTTTGC
Organism: Neoscytalidium dimidiatum; assembly: GCA_037367355.1. Classification (NCBI taxonomy): domain Eukaryota; kingdom Fungi; phylum Ascomycota; class Dothideomycetes; order Botryosphaeriales; family Botryosphaeriaceae; genus Neoscytalidium; species Neoscytalidium dimidiatum. The sequence continues at coordinate 2,212,090 of CM074700.1, read as the reverse complement.
TTGCGCCACGGGAACGGCTTGCCTTGCGCGAGTGGTAATTGGCCTCCTCCAGGCTGCTAATGTACTGATCGATGCTCCTGATCTTGGCGCTCTTGACACTGTTGCTCGTCAGCGGTGGGCTCAGCTCCGCCGTGCGACCGGTTAAGAATCCGGATTGCGATGCGGTTGAAGGCGCATCGCTAGCCTCAACCGTGTCCATAACATCCAGGTAGAGGCCATCCGGTTTCCTGTCTCTCGAGCCATTCCTTTGGCGTGACTCTTGCTTGAGATGCTCAAAAACGCCATGTGCAGGGGATGGCAACGCATCACTCGCCTTCTTCTTAGGTTCGCTCGGGTCATACGCAACAGCACTGAGCAACATTGGACCATCCTCCTTCGGTTCCTCCTTCGAGATCTCGATGCTGGGTTGGCGGGAGTGAGTGGGCTCGGGGGTGACGGAAAGATTAATTTCGATAGATTCGGGCTCCTTGACCGCTGTCGTCGGAACAGGGGTGTCTCCGCCACCCACAGTAGGAGTCTCTTGAATGGGCGTTCCTCGCGTGTAGTCAGGTTTGGATGGGAACCGCTTGCGACCGTAACCTCCGGGCGTGGCAGTGCGTGCAGACGATGGCTCCCGGGCACTTCTGCTGCCCGGGTGCAGCCATTGGTTCCCTCCGCCAGGAGAAAGAGCAGACTGCGCAATTGGCGTGATTCCCTGCGCAGTGCGGTCTCCACCAGCTGAGAGGCCTCCGCTTGTGGTATCGTTGAAACTGGTAAAGAGCTTGAGACCAGATTGCTTAACCCGGTTGGGGCCTGCAGAGGGAGGTGACAGGGGAGGGCTAAGCTGCGATTCGACACCGTGGGCCCTCTGAGCTTGGAAAACCGCATCTTGCGCCCTCGGCGAGCTCCACGGCTCGGAGGATTCCATACTAGTGCAGTAGAAGCATCGGACTGCGAGTTCAGGTTGGTTGCTAGTAACTGCAACTTCACCCCACTTCCTGACCAGGTACGAAATCCGCTGCCAATCGGCTGGGAACAGGAGGCAGGTAAGCAGCGTAGACTCGAGATAGTACTTCCGAGCAACGTAGACCTCGATTGCCTCATTCAGCTCGCCAAGTCCAAGCAAAATCGCTACTGCGGGGTGAACGTCTCCCTTTTCAAGCAGTCTCTGCACAAATGCCTCTCCAACCTTTCTTTGCGAGTTCTGGCCCATGGAGCTCAGAGCAAGCAGCATCCAGTCAGAAGAAGACATTGACTCAGAGCCAATCATTGAAGCCATCAGATCAGCTCCATTGTCACCGAGCCACTTGGATAGGAGGACACCACTTGCCGAGCCAGATGGGTGGCGGTTGACTAGAGAAATTTCAGTTTCAGTCCTCAATTTTCAGGGTTGATCAAACTTACACTCTTCGCGAATGAGCAATTCAATGTCGTCTTCCCAACCGAACACGACGCTCAGCATTTGCTGCCTCAGCTCATCAGGAGTCTTCGCAGCACCCGGCTGAGGCATTCTGAAGGGAACTTCGCTCAGTCTAGCTTTGGTAAATGGGAAGAGATCCATTTCCGCCGTGATTGCACTCTCTTCGGGGCTGCGGAGCATTTCCTTTCGCAACGAAGAAGATCCCCGAGATTTGTGTCTTGAAGAGGACGCGAAAGACGATGTCGAGCGAATAGACATGCTTTCCCGTCCCTTCCAGGACGAGCCAGAGCGCAGAGAAGAGCCGGAAGAAAAGACAGTGCCATCCGAACCCTCCGACGACCGTGAAGAAGGCTTGTCGTAGCGGTACAGATTCCGCCGCGATCCACCAGATGAGCGAGAACTGGTCGAACCACGGCTCGAAACAGGACTTAGAGGGCCCACGCGGTCCCGTCTTTCTTCTTCCAGCTGGTCCATCTCTTGTGCGATCTTCTGCAATGGAGACATGGCAGCTGCGCCCTCACCCTCACTGCTCTCCTCAAGGTAAACCGGCAGTGCTGGAACGGGATCATGATGTTCTTGCTGCTGCGGCTCGGAGTGGGCTTCGTCGTGCGGCTGCTGCTCCTTCTTCTCCTCTATCGAGTTTGGCGGCGAAGGGGGCGCATTCGCGGGCACGTGTTGGACATTCGCAACCAGCGCAGGGCTGTGGCTGGGATTGAGGTCATATTGCTGGACCGTGTGATTCCGGCCAAGAGTAAACAGGACGGCTCCAGGACCATAGTTGGCGATGGCGGTCACGCCTTCGGTCGTCGGCACGACGTCGTACGTGACCTTCTTGGTCCGTACATCCCAGGCGTATGTCGCGCTGCACGAAAGATAAGCATCATCGACCAAGCTTCAAATGGGGCAAATACGTGAATGAGACGGGGTGTCTTACCCTTCGGAGTACTGCACGATACGACCGTTTTTGGACCAGCCGAACCAGCACGGACCCGCCTCTCTGTTCTCGGACCGATTGAGAATCCGGATCACGCACGGAGGATCGGTGTGCGGAGCTTTGGGCACACTCCATACGCGAAGATCGCCATCGCTCGTCTGCGTGGCGAGCATCTCCGACTTCTGCTTCGACGACGAGCCATGCCAGGCCAAGTTGATGATCGGCGACGGCGCCTTCGGGGTGGTCAGGGTGTGCAGGATGGTGAACGAGGGCTGCAGGGTGACGATGAGGATGGAGCCGTTCTGGTAGCTGTAGCCGCCGTTAGCGAAGGGATTCCTCCCGCCGGGCCGCCCGAGGTCAGAGCTCCAGTTCATACCCAATTGCAAATGTGCGGCAGTCGGCCGCGGGCGCCAACGCGGTGATCGGGTCGAAGATGGTGCGCGCTGAGATGTGCTCCGAGGTCGAGGGTTCGAAGAGAATCACGTTTCCCTGTGAGTTGCCTGGTGGGGAATGCGCGTCAGCACTCAGGGCGCCCGCACTTGACACGCGCACGCGCACGCGCACGCGCTATACAGTCGGTGAGTGAGAGCGATTGGGCTGCGGGCTTACCGAAGGCGACGTTGCCGTTGCGCATGAAGGTCGCGACGTTAATCTGCTCGTAGGCGGCGAAGCGGGCGACCTCCTCGCCGGTGAGGAGGTCCCACACAATGGCGGTGTTGCCCACGTCGTAGCTCACCACCAAGCGCCCAGCCCCCCTCTCGCTAACGTTGTCCACCGCGATCCAGGCCACGTCCTCGCGGTGCAGCGTCAGGCGGCGCTCAATGGCTAATGTGTCATGGTGCAGGCAGAGGACGACGTTCCGCTGGGCGTACAGGAAGAAGGAAGCAGTGGCGGCGCAGGGCTCGAACTCGGCGGCTTTGGGTGTTATGCTCGGGGCCGGCGGCGGCAGGATCGACTTCTCGTCGCGCTTGGAGCTGCTGCGCGACGTCGACCGGTGTCGTCGCAGCTGTCCGGCCGACATGGCGCGCGGATGTGGGTGTGCTGCTGCTGCTGGGGGAGAAGAGCTTGGGTTAGCAGTCTCCGGGGCAGCAGACGGGGGAGCATCTAGGAGGGGCGCGGAGAAGGTGCAAAAGAGCCAGATATAGAACGGATGTTCGAGGGCGGGCTCTGGGCTATGTATATCATCGGGGAATTGAAGCGTCCTGAGACTTACGCTGCAGCCTCTAGAAAGCGGTAAAGCACGCGTCTGTGACTGTGCCGTCTGGGAAGGAGATGCATGCAACCGGGGATGGTTGTGCGAGCAGGTACGGCAGGACAGGCTTGCAGCTTGGACAGAATAAGAGGAGAAACACGGAGGGAGCTAGGGCATCAGGGCTGCAGTGGAGAGGAAATCGAATCAACGGCCGGCGCTTGCAGTGCGAGCAGGGCCTGCATGCACGAATAGGCTTGGATGCTTGATACTCGGCAGCCGCTCTCTCGTGACCGGGCGACAGCACGCGGCCGGGGCACTTCTTTAAAGAGAAGCAGGGCGGCAAAGTCTGCGCGAAACACCAGCTCGCGGGCTTGAGGCGGGCAGCAGCGGACGAGTCGACGGGCTGGGGGCATCTCGTGCTCCTCCCGGCCGGCCTTTCGGTCGCTCTTGATAGGCAGTAACACGAAAGCGATCAGACGGAGACTGGAAGCAATCACCGTCACCTTGCTCATCATCGCAGTCGGCGCTAGCACTGCGAATCAGCTTTGGCAAACAGCTTCTGGCACTTCAGCCACGCCCTGGGATACCCTTTAGCGTGTGCCCGGACCGCTCCACTCTGATCCAATTAGAGGGCTGCCCGGCCAGTCGGTTTCCCTCGAAAACGCAGGCACACTGAGCGCCGCCAGCGTGCCAGGGCTCCAGCCCGTCCTCCTCTCTGTCACCAGCATCCTCCACGCCCATTCGACGCTGGCCAGAGCCGCAGAGAAGATAAATATACCACTGGCCGGGCCAGCCGCGCCCTCAAAGCTCCGGGCCACGCCCCCCTCCCCTCGCCTCCTTCCTCTCTCTTTGCCCTGTCCTCGCCTTGCGCCTCGCGCGTGCGTGGCGCAGCGGTATCCGCAGCAGGCGCGCGCGCTCTGCTCTGCTCCCTGCTGCACTGTGCTGTGTGCTGTGTGCTGTGTGCTAGGTGCTGTGCCTGCCCCCAACCACTTCCTCGCTTGCCGCCGCCCAGTCCACACCCAGTCGCCAGATGCGCGGTGTAGGGTCGCACACGGTCGATCGTGCCTGCGCCGCCTCGCGTTGTCCCCATACAAAATACAAAAAAGCCCGCATGGACCGCCCTTTTCCCATGCCGTTCTCGTTCCAGCGCGGCGGCTGCGGGAGCCCGGCAAGCAGGTTTTGCAGGCTCATCGATGGAGCAACCGGTCTGCACTGGTACCATATTTGATCCACGAACTCGTTTTTTTTTTCCTGCCGCATGACGTGGCTGTCGACGCCCAACGCTCGTCTACCCTCGCAGAGCAGACGATGACGATGGGGAAAAAAAATTGTTTCCATGTGGTCCATGTGGATCCGTAGCGAGAACGCGGTGTGCAAAGCATGAGTGAGATCGTGTGCACAGTGTGGCAGAGCCGCCCGGTCAACCGTTACAGACGCCCGCCACTCCAGCCAGCCATCGTCCACGGACGCCGTTGTGCTTGGAGGCGGCGCGTGCGGGGGGCCGCCAGCCAGCCAGCCAGCCAGCCAGCCAGCAAGCAAGCAAGCAGGCAAGCAGCAGTAGCAGCATTGCGGTGGCGCGTTCGAATGAGAAGGCAGACGGACGGCAAGGCGAGCGAAGAGGGGAAAGGGTCATTTTCTCTGGCTGTGTTTATGCGGCATGAATGTTTCTGTCCAATGCCAGTCTGTTGTTCCAGTCACCCTGCTGTCAACGGCCCCATGCCAGACCATACCATGCCGGCTGCACCGCCAGCTGGCTCATCATATTGGCCTGCAACCCCGATCGCCCTTCATCCGTCGTGTCTGGAATAAAGGCAACGGAGCCCACCCAACCATCCCCGTCGCTCCCGCCCGCGACTCAAGACGACGGGCTCAACCTTGTGGATCCTGCATGCTCTGTGTGACTTGCAGCGAAAGGGCCAATGCGCCGCGCGCGTTCCCACGTCGCGCCGCGGTTGGCCGGGGAAAGCGGACGGGAAAATCTGTCATCAGAACAAGCTGCTGCTCCCTCAAACCGTCAGGCATGAATGAGTGGACCCGTCGGCACCGTCTCCTTATCGCGGACAGCCGCTCGATCGACCATTACGGGGCAACTATCACGAACAGGAGCGAGATATGCTGCGGTCATTGTGTGTGATTTCAGTCTGCTGTGCATTTCACAGGGCGTTTAAGCGCCCACACTAACAGCTAACCCTGCCCCATCGCGCCTCGCGCCTCGCGCCTTGCGCTCCCTTCCCGCTTCCCCTCGCCGCCCGTGTGGCCTAGGCCGCCGGAATTCCCTTGTGCTTCTGGAACTCCTCCTCCGTCCTATTGCAGATAAAAACAGATATTCTGCTCCGATATCCGCCCTGGGGTGCAGCTGGGGCTGGGCGACCATTCATAAGGCTCGCCCAGGTCTATGGCGTCCCTCCTCTTTCAAGGCTTATCCCTCCTCCTCTGCCCCTTTGGGCGTCGCTGCTCAAAAAAAAAAAAAAAAAGGTCGACGGAAAAATAGACATAATGCTGAGCGGTCCAGATCTTCAGCTAAAGGCCCGGGGAGTCGCGCCCCCCGGGCCGGGATGACTGTGACGAGGGCGGTCTGTATCACACAGTGCCATCTCGTCTATGCAGTGCTGCCCGCGTGTGCGTGGCGTGTGGAGCACTGCGCGTCTCGCCGTCGCCCGGCGGATTCGCATCGCTGAATGGAAAGATGGGGGTGGATTGCGAGCACCGTGTGTGTGGTTGTGCTGCTGCTGCTGCTGCTGTTGCTGTTGCTGTTGCTGCTGCCGCTGCTGCCGCCTGCCGCCGCGGAAAGTGACGTTCGCTTCCAGGCGCCGATCACAATCGTGTCGCGAACTGGAGCTCGCGCCTCATTCGCGCAGATGAGGGCGTGCGACCTTCCGGGCCTGCGGATCTGGCGGGCATGCCCGGGTAGTGGTGGTGGTACGCATGATGTCGTGTAAGAAAGCAAATGAAGATGCAAAGTTGGGGTATCTCGTGAAAAATCGGAAGCGCTCCCGGCCGTCGGGTAGCATGCAACGCTAAGAAAGCAAAGTCCTGAAAGGGAAACGCCGAGGTGGTGGAAGAATCATCATCCTGTCTATAGGCCGATGAGTCAGCGCCATCCTTCGGAAAATTGAACCCCTTCGGACGTGGGGGCGGGAGCCCTATGCTCCGAAAAGGGAAGCTTACCATTGATGATGTGAGAGGAAATGCTATTCAGGGCTCACTCCTTCGGGATGCTGGGCGACTCGGCGATGGGCGTCATCGGCTTAGACGGACGCCGTTGCTTTTTTGAGCTCGACCGCCTGGACTTCTTGGGGGTCGCGTAGAGTGGGAGCAAAGGCTGGATCGGTTGCTCGGGCATGGGTGGGATCCTCGGCGGGGCCGGCGCCTCTTCAAGGAGCGGCGTGGCACCCGAGAAATCCTCGCCGAACAGGTCCTCGTCGCTGATGTAGGAGCTCGGCGTGTTGTTCTGATATGCGCCGGAGCTGAAGCGGGTCCAGCTGGGGTAGGCGCAGGTCGAGGAGCTGGCCGGGGAGCCAGCGATGTCCCGAGGCGAGCTCGAGAAAGAGTTGTTGGAAGCCATGGAGTAAGTGGAGCGTGGGGAAGACGAGGCCGACGACATGGGCGAGTTGATATTCATAGCGGATGTGGCAGACGCGTAAACACGCGAGGCGAGATGGCTGTGTCGGGTTATGTTGCTGCGTTGCTGTGTTGCTTGCTGTGTTGGCGGAGCGAGGCTGGTTCGGCTCGGGTGCTGCGAGAAGGCGCGGCCAATATAGGCTTCTGCGGAGCTCACGAGCAGGCGACTTGTGATTTTGGTTTGAGGATGGAGTTTCTTAATCGCGGTCATGGGGATGGGCGCACGGGGGTTATATTCCAAGTGCCCTGGATGGGCTCTGTTTGCCTCGCCGTCCGCCGCCACGCGCACCGACCGCAACTCGTTCCGTCGCTATGTTTCGCAGTCGAGCAATCCCGGAGCGCTGGGGGCCCACGCCCTGCGCCGTGCTCACCGACTCCCACTTTTCCGCTAAGCCAGCCACACCGCCCAGACGCAGGACGCGGCCGTATCCCTCTGGCCGACACACATGCGCGCCAGCACAGCCAGATGACCCTGATCGCCCTGGCCGGTGACTCGTCCTGTGCTTCAGCTGTAACAAGCTGCTGCGCAAGGCGGCCACGCCGCTGCTGCACTGCACTGGATGACTCTAGACTGATGACACGTCTGCGCCAGCATGCTGCTGGCTGCTGGCTGCTGGCTGCTGGCTGCCTGGCCGACCGCGCGCGCACGCTGGCCGGCAATCGAGCAGGGCGGCCCTGCGGCCCATCCTATCCCAGTCCCAAACCCAGTTTCCCCCCACACCGAGAACCTGCCACGAGTTTCTCCGTTATGACGACAGCATATTAGATCCAAATTTCGCATATCGCTGTCGCAAAGCTTGCGTGCCGGCGCCAACGGGATCAAATCCGCCGGCGGTGGGCGTCGGCGTGGGTGTGCCTCTCCCCTTCCACACGGCCGCGGAAGCGCTGCGCGGCATCCCAGCCCTTTCAGCCGGAGCGTGGGCGGCCGTCGGTCGCTCGGGGCAGCCGCCGAGCAGCCCTTGGGCAGACCTTGGGGTAAGCCTGCCGCTCAGGGCTCAGCCCGATGAGATTCACACCCTCGCTCCGAGGCGTTTTCTAGCTCTACTCGTTCCAGCTTGTTGCACCGATACGCCCTCCGTCTCTCTGGTCTGTGCCAGGCAGGGCCGAGGCGCTGCTCCGCGTCTCAAAGAATGCGGGGAGGATGTGAAAACTGGATACACGGCGACTGCTCGCAGCCCTCCGACACGCAGTTTGCAGGCAGCCGCGGTGATCGCAGGCCGATCGTCAAAACCAAGTGTCGCACAAAGATGCTAATCACCCTCGCTTGAGGAAACCCTTTCCCAGTCCCGGGGGGGGAGGGACGCTGGCGGCGCACATTCAGCCGCCGAAAGACACCCAGAGCGGAAGGCCGATCATCTGCCGCATCCCTGTTGCCGTGGATGTAGGACGGGTACGGTTCCGGAATTGCCTCTCATGGCGATGGCCTAGGCAGAACCTCGGGGCGCCGCGTTACCAAACTTTGACGGTTGGATAGAGCGGTTGGCGACGAGAAGACGGAATAATGGCCCTGCGCGGCACGCAACGAGCGCCGGCGCTCGGCCCTTTTCTCCCACGGCGGACGGAACCGCTGCGAAGCATGTCGACGCTGAGTGTCAGAAAACGTGGCAGGCAAGGAAGCGGCACGGCCTTCTACGCGCCGAAGATTTTTCTCGTGGCTTTCTAGAAGGCCGGATAAGGTGTTACCCAGCACCTTCGCGCCTACGCCCTGCATTCGACCCTGGTCGGCCGCGCCCGTACCGCAGCGCTGCTGCACGCAAGCCGCTGACCGCCGCCCACGCCGCGCGGGGGGCGCATCATCCGCAGCTCTCAGAGTCATCACCGGGCTCACCGCATCATGGGAAAGCTGTTGCGGAGTCGCGCCATCCTTGCGCGCACGTTGCGAGGAGGCAAGATGGCCCGTTCGTCCAGCGGTCTCCTTTACCAGGACCGTCCATGCGAGGGAAGATTGTTCGGGAGGCGTCATGGTGGAGGGGTCGATCTGCCGGGCGCACAGGTCGGCTGCTGGGGCGCCTCCGTCAATCCTCGCGGGTTGTTGGGTCGAGTTTGCCGAGCGGTCAAACTCCACAACGAGAGTGAAGGACCAAGGGACCTCCGTTTGCACCCGCAGCCCGCGGCGCGGCACCCGACGACGGCTTCGAGAAACGTCGGCGTCGGCACCAGCGGCTCTCTCGCTCCCTCTCTCACCCTCACCCACTCTCGCCCTCTTTCTCTGGCCTCCACTGTTTCCAAACGGCGCGCGCATAAGCACATGTCGGAAATGAGCGGGCGGTGATGATGACATTCGACCCGCTACGGAGAATCAAAACCCACTTGGACCCTCCTCCTCCTGCGCTGTGCGCGCCTGGTCGCGGTGGAGCCCGAGCATCCTGCTGAGTCAAGCAACGACCCTGAGATGCAACCCCGCGCTCCATGACTTGCTGGATGCGATTGTTATCAACACCATAGATCAGCATCTTGCAGAAAGCTTTGTGGACACAGATAATGTCGCAGCTCCACCGGTCAGCCTCCCTATCCACCTCTCCTTGCGCTTCTTGCATGTGCCTGCTGCAGCAACAGTCCCCTATTCAGCCCTAAGGCCGCACTAACACGCCTAAGGAAACACGTCAAACGGGCGCTTGCCGCTCGGATTAACCATTTAGTCCGGCACCCAGGGTTACATGTGGGTTATTGGCGGAGACGAGTGGCGGGGACGTCTCCTTAGGGGCGCAGCAGCCGACGCAGGGGTCGCCATGATTGGGCCTCCACCAGCCACACCTCCGGCAGGGGTGCTCGCCTTTTTCTCGGTCATCGTTCCTTCAGCATGACTGAAGCTTCACCAATCCTCGTCGCCGTGATGTCATCCATCATCGCCATGCGCGCCTTCAGCGGCACCGCACGCCATTCGCCCGGTGCTTCTTCCGACCATGAAGGTTAATCTTGACCCGAACCCAACCCCGACCTTCTTTTTCCGCACACGTCTCGCGTGGAAATGACGCCGCTCGACAGCAGATCCTCTCCAGGATCGCCGCCACCTCATCGTTTTGACTTTGGGTTGACGTCTTCCGCGTTGCAGAACCCAACACTGTTCCCGCCGGGCAACCGTTCCGCAACGTGGTCGAAGAGTAAAGGGTTCGGCAAGGGAAACGAAATCCTGAACCTTAACTCCATGAATAGGGTTTCGCGGGGAAGGTTGGGGGAAAGAAATCCCAAGTCAAAACACGTTTCGTCTCGAACATTCGCCTCTTCGGTCTCCGTTCACCTCGCCTTGAGTTCGCGACCAAACCAACCAACCCCTTTACCCGTGCACCTATTTTTCACCTTCCCGCCTTCTCCTTTTCGCCTCTCCATGGTACGCTTACTCCTTCGCCCCCCGTGGCACCTCGTTGCGTGGCGGCCACGCGTGAACCGGGACGTTTTGCATCCTTCGCACCTTCTTTTTTTTTTTCGCGCATGGTCCCAAGAGCACGCACTCTCCCGCACGGAACCTCTTGAACCAGACTCGGACTTCAGACGTTCGAGGTTGCCCGCCGCCACGTCGAGGAACGCCGTCTGCTGTCGCAAGCGCGGTCCGACCGCCGTTTCCTGTCGCCTCGTCCCTTTGCCCTTTGGCGAGATGACCGTGCGGACGAGAGATGGTCAAAACGTGGTAAGTCAATTTTTAGATTGAAGGGCGCTTAGACGGGACGGATGACGCGAGCGGTCGGCTGTTTTTCTCTCACATGTGAAATCCGCCCATTACTCGTGCTTCGTTGACGCGACAAGGCACGACCCTCTCCTATCCCCAGGCGAGCGGTCTGGCGTTTTGCTGTTGTTTCTCGCCTTTTCATTTAGCGAAAACGCAGTACTCCATGCGCTGGTCAACATGCGAGCCCCTTTTTCATGCACTGATGCACGTTTCTCTATGTGCAACTCCACGCTTCCTAGGCGCGGTGTAGCCGTGTTTCTCTCCGCATAAACAATGCAAGCACGGTTTGAGTCTTACTTCCACCATTCAATCCCTTTCTTGAATTACTCCATGATATACATATTCAAGTGACTTCATAGACGGCTGCGTGCCATCATCGTCGTTGTAAGTAAGAAGGAAAGGAAAAATTATACAAAAGAAGAGCAGTGTCTGGCTGGGTATCTCGTTCTGATACGTGTGAATCAAAGAGGAGCGAGGGTAGCGTTAATGAGGAATAGAGGAAGGAGGAAGGAAGCGATTACTCGAGTTCGGAAGCCTTTCTCTTGTTGCCCGCCAAGATATTGTTCGTCGAAGCAGTTTCGTCTTCCTTAGCCCCACTCTCCTGTTGCTCCTCAGTCACTGGGTTGTTGTTGTTGTTCTTCTTCTTCTTCTTCTTCTTCTTCTTTTTTCCCTTCTCCGCCTTCTCGACCCAAAAGCCTTCCCAGTTGAAAAGAAAGGCTTCGTTACCCCAACTCCACCATCCCGCAGTGCAAGTCCTGGCGAAGATCTCAAGAGCTTGGTATTGCCCCTCCTTTTTGTCGAGGACCATCTCGAGAATGCGTTTGAGGCATGGCTTCCTTGAATGGACGTCTGGCACTCCGGCGATCACGCGGGTCTTGACACGCTCATCGCTCACGGGTGCGCTGTCGGGGGTTTCCTGGCCAATCAACAGCGTCTCCCATGGCTTGCGGAACTGGCTGTCTAGCGAAAAGACAGGTCTTCCGTCAGGTACTGTCTTCAACCAGTACCACTCCTCCACCAGCTTGACGCCCCATTGGGCGAAAAGACCATCTTGGCCAAGCACGTGATCAAAGACAGTTTCGTTGTTTGTGACCCAAACAGCAACGAAACCTGCCGGTGCGATGTGGCGACGAAGGTCCAATCCCTCCCACATGCTCCACATGTCATCAATTTTATTGAAGACGCTGTACTTGTTACTTCTCTTTGCCGACTTGTTTGGCCACGGCGGGTCCATGAGGATCAAGTCGAATTTCTTTGAGAGATTGTAGCCTTTTTGCATCTCTTCAAGGGACTGCCGGAAAAGATCGGCGTTCATGCAGTCTGAGAGCAAGAAGGTGCTGTGTGGAGGGATGCGGAAGCTGTTTGTAGAGGTTTCGATATTCTCATTGGTCACAAGCTTGGGTTTGAGGTTGAGGTTGACGATATGATCGAAAGGGTTGTGGAAGCAAGCTTGGAATTTGGCGGTTCCCGATTGCGAAGAAGGGCCCTTTGATGTGCTACTTTCGGCGTAGCTGTATGTGGCATCGCCAACTGAAGAGCTTTCCGCCTATAAGTCATTAACATTTTCCTTGACAGATACAATGAAACGGTACGCACCTGAATGTTTTTGGGGTCTGCGTCCAGAAGCCCAGCCGTGTTTGCGGCGCCGTCGCTCTCACTCTGCTCATGGGTGTCGAGCATTTGGATGTGCTCTTGTCCATCGATAAGGTCCTTGAGCAGCTTTGCAGGCCGATCCTTGAGGGATTTAACCCCATTAGCAGTATCACCTTCAGAATCGGTACCATCCTTGCATACCTCAGCCTTATCCTCAGCCTTATCCTTATCCTTATCCTCATCCTTCTTGCGGAGCGCCCGAGAGTTGCACCACTCTCCCTTCAGTTTGATTTGAGTGAGGGCTCCGTTAATGAGAGGTATGATAGGCTCATGGTACTTTTGCATGTCGCGTGAAAAGTTCTCGATTCGGCCTTTGCGTTTCATTTTCACATACTCCAGCTCTTTGTCGCACGGCTCTCTGTAGGGCCATGTTGAGAGCAGCCTATGCGTAATAGGTTGACCATTCACGACTTGAGCGGCAGAAATGGAGTCAGGAACGTCAATGACAAAGATCGTCAGGTCATCGTTCCACCAGATGAGGGCGCCCATGGTGTCGGATTTGAGAAAAATCGGTCGATGGAGTAGCGCAAGAGGTGGTGAGGCAGGTTGTGGAGGGCAGGTTGTCGCGGAGCAGCTGTAGTCGTGTTGTTATGGCACCGCCCCCAACACCGCAAAGTAGGAAGGAACGACGGAGAGCCATATTCAGAAGGAACGCAGTGTCCCAAAACGTCCACACAGCAACGCCTGCATTAGGCAGCCGCGCAGTTCCTTCTTTGGGGCTTCTCTGCAATCAATACCGCCAGAGCCGTGCAGCCTCGTGCTTCATCTGCTCATCTCCGTAGGCAGCGCCTGCCGGGAGTGTTTGCTTAATGGTCGCGTGCTGCGGCGCAACGCGGGCAGTCAGACCTCAGCACGCGATCGGCGAAGAGTATGAAGTCGCAACTTTTGGAAAACGCACTCTGGAAAGCGCAATGTGCGATGTTCGATGTTCTCGGCAAGCATGATGAGCAGCAGGGAAGAATCTACTACGGCGCAGGGCGGCGCTGGGCGGCGGCGCTGGGCCGGTCGAAAGCCGAGCCTATCCGCCCGCGCGGGCCCCAGTGACCTAATGCCTCGGGTGTTCCGCTCAATGGCTCTCTCCCGAATGACGCTTACTGCCCGCAACTCGCCGCCTTTCACGACTGTCGTCCGCCCTCCCGACCTCCTCAACCCGCACCCCACACTTGCCCCCGCATGCGCAAAGCGAGTGCGCAGACCCTGAGCAGAGTGGGATGCCAGAGAGCATCCGCGGTGGCCATGCCGAGCAGAACACCCTTCTCCAACCCCAGCACACGACAGACTCCCGCCTTACGTCCCACCCTCAGCTGGCAGCGATGACCGCCGCCCAGCTCGAGTCCCAGCGCCCCGGTCGCGGTCCAGCAATATGCCCCACCGATGACGACGCCATCGTGCCCAGGAAGCCCGCCGCCCAGCGCAGCAGCAAGAAGCTAGACAAGACAAGCTGGGAGTACATCGTCAAGAGCGGCGTCGCCGGCGGTGTCGCTGGGTGCGCCGTACGTTCTTACCCCTCTCGTGCGAAAGGAGACATCAGGACTGACGGGTACACCGTAGGCAAAAACAGTCGTTGGGCCCCTAGATCGCGTGAAAATCCTCTTCCAAGCCTCGAACCCCCAGTTCGCGAAATACACCGGCTCCTGGAACGGAGTAGCAATAGCATTGAGAGACATCTACCACCAGAATGGTGTGCGAGGGCTGTTCAAGGGCCACTCTGCGACCTTATTGCGAATCTTTCCCTACGCCGGCATCAAGTTCCTCGCGTACGAGCAGATAAGGAATACGGTTATCAGGAACAAAGAACAGGAAACCCCTTTCAGGAGATTCATCAGCGGCTCCATGGCAGGAACTGTATCTGTCTTCTTCACATATCCTCTCGAAGTCATCCGTGTCCGTCTCGCATTCGAGACGCGCCAAGACGGCCGGTCGACCCTCTCCGGCATCTGCAAGAAGATCTACTACGAGACGGCGCCCGCCGTCAATCCCGCAAGCAACGCCATCGGCAAGTCGCCCGTCACCCGCACCGTCGCCGCGCCCGTCATCGCCGCCGCGTCCACCGTCCAGAAGGTGACGCCGCGCGGCGGCCTCGCGAACTTCTTCCGCGGCTTCACGCCGACGCTGTGGGGCATGCTGCCGTACGCCGGCTGCTCCTTCCTGACGCACGACACCATCTCCGACCTCCTGCGCCATCCCGTGATCGCCGCCCACACGACCATCCCCGGCACGGAGCGGCCCTCCGACGGCCGCGGCCCCCACAAGGCGGCCCAGCTCAAGTCGTGGGCGGAGCTGACGAGCGGCGGCATGGCGGGCTTCATCAGCCAGACGGTCTCGTACCCGCTCGAGGTCATCCGTCGGCGCATGCAGGTCGGCGGTGTGGTGGGCGACGGCCACCGCCTCGGCATGATCGAGGTGGCCCAGAAGATCTGGCTGGAGAGGGGCTGGCGCGGCTTTTTCGTCGGCTTGGCGATCGGGTACGTTAAAGTCGTGCCCATGGTCGCGACGAGTTTCTTTGTGTACGAGCGCGGGAAGTACTACCTGGGTATTTGAAATGTGTGCGTGCATAGCAAAGGCGTTCAAGAGGGGAGGGTGGCTCTGGAATTGTTTACTGATTGGGAGACTTGGCCAAAAGATGTCGGCTATGGGATTCGGGTTGCGCGAAGAGGGCGATGTAGCAATAGTGATATTGATCGGATGATTGTTTATTCTCCTTATCCCAAGGTATCTGACGTGGGTAACTTGATTTCCCGGTACCGCCACTCTTCTTATGAGCGCTCATCTCGGAATGGCTATCACCAATAATCCGTGGACACACCGTCGTCCATACCGCCCGCTCGAGATCCGCACTGCTTGTGATGGGGTTACGAGATGTTTTCAATACCCGCGGGCCATCTGGTCACTCATTGAGCTGCGGTGAGTGCTGACTATCCATCCAACAAGCTGCTCCAGTGTCCTGTATTCGCCGGTGTCCTTCCCAATTTCGCTGCACACGGTACGGAACACTTGCTGCTCCTGATAATTAATGATGTAGCGCTTGATCTTGTTCATGAGAATAATCATAGCCTCCTCATCGCTGACTTCGACCTTTTCGGCGCGCATCTGGTGGAAGCTGCTCATGTATTCCCACATGAATGTGTCGAAGCTCTTGTAGTTCATCGTGTTCATGCACTGCAGATAGATCTTCCCCCGAGAGGCGATATGAGGCCTGGAATACATGGCCTGGATGGCGTCAAACATTGCGCGGGCGGTCGGGAATGTTGCGAGATACTTGGCGATGGCGGGATCCACAGTCGTCAAGATAATATAGCGAGCGTACGGGTTGTGCATGAAGTCGGGTGAAGCGATGACCAAATGGTCGCTAATTAGAGTGCGCCAGAGTGTGTAGTTGTCGGGTCCGGTAAGCTTAGGGATGTCGGCTGTTTTGAGGTACGACATCTTGGCTTTCTTCTCGTCCACAAAGTGAGCTATGTGTTTGGTGTGCGAGAAGTAAGAAAAAGGGAAAGATAGGAAGCTGGCGGTGCATAAGTGGATATGTAAGCTTTACGGTAGTTTAAACTACTTTTAATGGTGATTATTGAAAGTGTTGGGTATCAAGCATATGTTTGTGTACAGTACATCCCCAATGATCAAGAACGCTCATTCACAATGGTAAACGGCAACACTAGCCAGAAACGGTCATAGGATATTCACTTTTGCTAAAACTTTACTCATCTAAACAGCCTGATACCGCTCCTAAATATCATTGCGGTGGCCGATTAGACTCCTGGACACAGCTGCTTGAGTGTTACTTCAACCAAATTCCCTGTTCCTGAAGAGTACCGCTGCAATCTCTTGCATGATCCCGCCTGACGCTTCACAACATTTGAGAACTTCCTTCATGTAAGCTTCATTCCATTGGCATCTCATTTCCTTGCGCTGTGAAAAATCTGCTCCTGAACACCCCTTAACGATTCCAGTTGAAACCAATGCAGATGAGCTCGCGCCAGTTGCGGTCCAACTGCACCACAAGCTCCAAGAGCGCATCATGCTGGCAGACGCCATCGATGCCATAGAATTCGGTCATCATATCGTGGACTTTGTTGTCTCCGACATGCTCGACGCAAGTACTGGTGAACTTCTCCTCAAGCTCCGTCTTCGGCATTTCAACGGCGTTGTGTTCGGTCAGTCCCACTGGCACCCATGTAATTCCACTGCTTGGCTTCGCCTGAGAAGGTCCAAATGAAAGAGTTGCAGCTCTTGTACTTGAATAGATCCATATTTTGAATTGAGGCGAAGCGGTAGGCTTGCTCCGCGGGACCGGCTCGAGAGTACAGTGGCCTTGATATAATTCCACAGAAGCTCCCCAAAATTTCTCATTAGTACAGCTTTCCAATCTCAGAAAAGGGCTGAAAATGTGCATCTCGCAGATCCAGTGCTATTCACTGTATGCCAGGCATCTATGACGCCTGTTACGTTTCCTGCACTACCAAAGTACCTTCCCGTCTGTCGTCTATAGCCTCTGCTGGCCTCGCTTCATTCGATTTGAGAAGAATGAATAAGGTAGTGAGGTTGAGCATATGATCTTGAATATATGTAGTGATTGTGAAGGAACGGCAAGAATGTCAATAATGTAAGGAGTACCATTTTTCTCACCGAGGGAATTTCTCGAGGAGTAACTAGCGGCATTCCTCGCCAAAGCCCTCCAATACGCGGAGCGGGAGCAACTCATCTATTTGTTTCCTGTACTACACTTTACGGACCTCATCTGGTATATGATAGCTAGTCCGTCGTAGAGTGTCCGGGAGGAACGAAGGCAGGTGGAGAGCCTCATCAAGCGGATCAACGCAACTGCCAATCTCGCCATTGCAACGCTGAACTTCACCGAGGTAATGCCAGAGTAAATTCTCCAGACAGTCGAATGTGTGTCCAGCTTCCTCCAAGCTTCATGGTGTTGTATTGGAAGCAATCTTAAGGATATCAAGTTCTTCATATCATTAACGCGGGGGAAAAGAAGGGATAGCCAGCATATTCTGCTATAGATCACGAATATATTTGAAGGTGAATATGTGAGCAACTGCGTTCAAGCAAAAATATGCTCTGCAAAAGTCCTTGTTACCAAAATGACATAGTTCAAGGACATACGCAATTGATTAACTCACTAATAGGCTATAGATTAAAAGCTAAGTGCCTCTCTATCTTCTTGATCGGAGAACGCACCCCGGACATGCGTGGTGGACGCCGCAAAGCTATCCGGTCATCCGATGCGTGAGCTTGCTAAAAATCTTGCACATAAGCGTCGCCAAGCTCTTCTGAAAGCTCTCCAGAAAATTGAGGCAGGTAATCTGACGAAGAGTACGGAACATGGTGATGCGATTGTTCAGGGAGACTGATGTGTTTAGCCTACAGACCCTGGGACCCTGACACCGGTTAGTGCAAAACCTTATATGCACGTTAAACTCATCAAAGACCATTTGCAAAATGCACCGGCCCGTACAAGCGCTTCCGCGAGCGGTAAGCCGGCGCTTGTTGTGTACCTGGGAAAACCTAAACCCCCGGAGCCCATCTCCGGCCGCCCCAACGAACAGCCCGATCCAGTCAATTAGCCATTCTTCTGCTCAGAGCAGCGCTGGTGTCGAACTAGAAAAAGTACGACGCCGCACTGCTAACAGTGCGTGTTAATTTGCCTTATATTCTGACACGTCCGAAGGCGTACTCGCCAAGATCCCGGTCTTGCGACGCGTTGTATGTCAGACTAATCCGTAGAAAGAGTTACGATGGGGCTATATCGTTATCAGTGCTGATTGTTTGTGCCTATATTTGGCTTGGATGCTATCTTTTCTAGGCTGGAGCGAATTTGAGAGCCAGGCGGATTGCTGCACCGAGAGATGCTAGCCTTGTAGATTAGGAAGGAAGCTGCCTCGTACATTAGACGTCCTCAAATAGAAGGCCGCCGAGCGGAAAGGCTTTATAAGGTTGGATCTCTGGTCTGGAGGAGAGAGTTCGCGAGCCTATAGCTCATCACGTGCTTTTTGGCACGAGGACTTCGTCACTGTGCATACGAATGCTCGTCCGTCAGGGCAATAGCCTTTCGTCGACTGTAGCGATGTCATGGATGTACCATGGGCGCAGAACATCTCAAGAGTCGCATGAAGCAGACCCGGCAGTGCGGTTCCATATAGGAGGCACGTTCATCAAAGCGGGCAACGATGAGCCACAACGGCGTGGCCAGTCCACTCGTCCGGATCAGAGAAGGGGACAAGCCACATCGAAGGCAGACACAGATCGCAGCCGTTAAACTCCACTCAATAGAAGGAGCAGATAGTAAGTAAATCATGAAATCTCCCATCACGAAGCATAACAGACTTACCAGGCGCCCGTGGCACCTTCCAAAGGGCACTCGCTTCTCTAGGAAAGCGGTGAGTCAGTGGGGGGTTATCGCAAGACCCCGGACTAGCTAGTATTACCGACTGCCATGTATGAACCACATTATTGCAGGGGTCCACGCCCAAGATTCAGCGCGTGGCCCTAGCTCGCGCGCAGAATATGTCGATCCCTCGATGACAGGCAAGCAAACAGATCTGAGAGATTCCAGACAAGAAGGGTCGTGAATGTTTATCAAATCATCAGCCGGCTAGTGCGTGTAGACTCGCCACGTGCAGGGACCGTTTTTGTGTGCGATTTAGCAGGAGTAGGATCGCTGAAGAGTGGATAATGCGCGCGTCTAGTGGCTCAGTGGTGAAAAGAGGCAATTCAAAACCTCCTGCTAGACTCGTCTCGAGGCATGTCTTCCGACCCGACGTCGCAATGCTGCCGCTGATATCTCCGTTTAGCTCTCCTGGAGCGACGATTGCCATGTTGTCTCAATCCGGGTAGGATCGTGCGGCTCACAGGTGTCTACGCCCGGCTAATGAAGCCTTGGAAGCACTGACCGCCTCTACATCACAGTACACGCCATCATATGACAGCGAGCGGCGCGTGGGCCTCTAGCCTACGATGGGTAGGCCGTCCCGACAGACGTCCCTTGTCCTCAACGCGCACGTAGTATTCGTTGTTCTGAAGCAGTGAGCCGCTCGGTGCCAGAAACAGCCATTTGAGGCTTCGACAGCTATGGGGCATCTCGTATTTGGTCCTCTTAGGACTCGGGTGAGTAGATGAGGCACACCACAAGGATTTCACGGCGTGTAAAGCGTCTCTAAGTCACTGTGCTTGCGCCGAGTGTAGTGTAGCAATGTTGCTCCCAAGCAGGCGTTGGCGTACCTGACTACCCAGCGACATGGCCAAGGCTGCCGCGGGAGGGAGGGCGGGCGGGTGGTGGCCCGCATTTGCCGTCGCGATCGGCCTGTCAAGAGCACAAAGTCGAGGTTAACGGCTTGACGTCTGCGACACGGCAATGGAGAGCGCTTATCATCTGGTCGGGCCGTTTACTCGGAATTTGCAGGAAGTTCCTAGTCACTACGCTAGATGCTGGCAGCGAAGGGGTATGGGGATTGCCAGTAGTCAAGGGCTGAGCAGACACACGGATGGCGGGTGGCGGCCGCATCGAGAAGTCATTGCGGGAAGGCTGGTCCGCGCCAATGGAAGGGCGCGCGCAGCGTGGGTCTGGAAACGGGGACGGGGACCACGGGAACACGGTTGGTAGGAGCAAGATCAGCTCCACAGCAGGCGGCAGGATGGTGGCCCGTATGATTAACGGGGGTCGGAGTTTACTCCAAGGTGGAGAGAGCGGCACGCGATTGGCTGGAATGCCAACGGTCGCGTATGGGATTACTAGTACTGCTTTTCCAATGCGCGCTGTGTGAGGGTGTTCTGATGTCTGCGGAAAGACAACATGCAGGGCACGGATCCAAGGAGCGCCGATGCGGACTGGCAGGGTGGCAGAGGCATGCAGAGGCGTGCAGAGGCGTGCGGAGGCGTGCGGAGGCGTGCAGAGAGCGCGAGGAGCTGGTGTGGATATGGACACTGACTGGAGCACGCTGCGGTGTGGAGGCGGGTTGGCGGGGCACAAGGACGGGGAGGAGTGCTGCATCCAGCGTGCCTTGCGCGCTGTCGTGGCATGTACCCGACAGCAGCAGCAGCATCCTCATCATCAGCGGCGGGCGAGAGCTGGGCGATGGCGATGTGCGCGGTCTGCAACGAGGCGCGGCGCGATCAACGGCGGCAGGCGGAGAGGATCAGCAAACGGCGTTGGCTGGAGAAGCGGGCTGCGGTGTTTCCACTGGATGCTTGCCAATGAACACGGCCGCTGGAGCTGGCACCCATGTCCCGCCAGCTGTGCGTCGCTGGTGGCGCTGGAAGAGGGGGATGGGCTGAGAGCAGGCTGGAACGAGCGATCCGGAGCATGCCACTGCCACTGTCATTGCCTGCCTGTCTGTCCGTCCGTCTGTCTGTCTGTCTGTCTGTCTGCCTGCCTGGCTGGCTGACTTGGCAGCCTGGCGCCGGCCACTTGCCACATGCCCGGACAGGAGCAGAGGGGTAGCGGGAAGTGGTGGCCTCCCACGTGTGACAGGCGCGGCCGGGAACCGGGCAGGAGGCGGCGCCCGCCTGCTGCCGCCATTGTTGTTGCCACTGCTGCCACTGCTGCTGCTGCTGCTTCTGCCAGCTTGGTGGCGTGTCCCGAGGCAGCCGGACGCTGTGCAAGACAGGCAGACGTCGACGGGGCGCGTTGATTGGTGTCAGCTGGGCTGTGGACTGCGGACTGCGGCCTGTCCGCGGGCGACAGGGCATGTCGTTGAACTGCCGGCAGCGATTCTGTGCGCTGATTCTCGACGTCCATGCCGCTGGCGCCGTATCATTCGTGCCGTAACATTTCCAGGAGGTGAAATGACCGCGCCTGCTGGGCCCGTGAGAGCCTCCTCGAAAGCTGGAGCTGGGGCTCAACTCGTATCAGCTGCGTCGCTATGTTGCCTCTCGCCCACACCTGGTAACGATTTGAGATCGCAGAGGCAGGAATAAAAACAAGCCTCGCCCCGAGCTCCAGCGGCCACGAATAATTCTTCAACATGTCGGGCCCCCTCCACCATCACCATCAGGCAAATGTCTTCGCCCAGCCAATCGTCGGCTTGAGTAGGAGTGGGAGCGCGCGGCCGATGGCCTCTGCTGCTGAGCATCTTGCCGACCCCCTTCGGCGCCATGACCCACCGCCAGCCCAGCGTCCACGCCCGCCCAAGCGCTCCAACATCACCCCCGTCGCGTGCCAGCCGTGTCAGCAGCGCAAGCACAAGGTCGGTTTTTTCTTGCCACAATCCACCCCTCGCCGCGTCCACGCTGATCGTCGTCGTCCAATGTCCAGTGTGATGGAGTTCGTCCGGTGTGTACGCCCTGCCAGGTGAAAAAGCGAGCCGACTGTGCCTACGATGCCGCCGGAGACCAGAGACGCACCTCGGCCCTGAAGCAACGCATTCAAGACCTGGAGATGCAGGTCGAGGACCTCAAGGACATCATTGCCAGCATCGGCTCCGCCCCCGACAGGGACACTGCCATCAACTTAGCCCACCAGCTCGCCCACGAGCGCTTTCGTAACGTAGCAGAGGTAGCCCAAGCTCTTCGAAGCGATCAAGCTCTCGACGCTGCCTCATTCCTGGCCACCGGCCATGACGATACCCTGAGACCAGCTGCGCCGGGCCATGTGCCCGCGCGCACCGCGCCTGATGCGTCGCCCTCCAGCGTTGCGACTGGCGACAGCGTTGAGTACGATAGCATGGGCGCGACCACCCTGTCGGCCTGGCCCATGGATGCGACACAAGGCGAAGAGGGTCTCATGACCAGAGAGTACGGGGATGCTTCGCTCGAGGTAAGCCATCGGATTTCCACCAAGGGGCAGGTTGGCCGCGGGTAAGCTCTCTTCAACAGGTCGCTATGCCTTGTGACATAATTCCGATCACCACCTGCGATGGCACGGCCGGCACCCAAGGGCAAGAGAGTGGACTCTGTGCCACGAGGCGTCGTATAGGGAGCACACAAATCAGGTTGGAGGTGATATAAGCGCCTTCTCCTGGGCTGGGCCTGTCGGCACAAGTGGTGGGAGGAATTGCGCCAAAGGCATCCAAGCGGGAGGCATGGTTGGACCTGCGACTTGCCAGCCGTGGCGGCGTGTTATGGCATGTCGACGGGCCAGCCCTTCTTTACTTCCCAGCTCTTACAGGCTAACAACAAAGACAGGCCTCTGGCACTTTCTGGCCGCCTGACACATCGATGGGGTCGGTGTACATGAACGTGCCGCAGCCGATACAGTTTGGCCCTCGTGGTCACGTGGGAGCAGGGGGTTCTATGTAGGCAGCTCATGAAGAATCTAAGGTTGAAGCCGGTCCGGCAGTCGCTAACGTTGTTTTAGGAACGAGATGAACGGCGAGTTCTCCAATATTCAAACCGGCGCAGAGATGCCGGGTCCGTTCTGGTAGGCAATCGCGTGGTCGTTGGCGGCGTGGCAGATACGGTTGTCGTGCGTTCTGCTGGCGACGTTCCTGGGCCGCGCAGACGTCGCGGAGCATGCGGCCCGCAGCTCGAGAGACGTCTGCAAGTCACGGACGGGATTTAGAGCCGCGAGTACCAGTCCGAACAAGCAGGTTCCATAGGTGGTAGGCGGTGAAGCCGGCAAGGGTAGGGGCCTCTTTCTCTCCGGGTGGATGCGTAATGTGGGCAGGATTTGTATGGCTCAAGCGCAGGGAAAGTCGCGGTGAGATTTTTGGTGGTGAGTTCGAAAACTGTCGAGGGCGGCTTACCCATGGCGGCGCCTGCGCAGGCGTCGTCCCTTTCTTATACTTAGTCGGCGGAATAACCGGTGGACCACGTGCGACGACAGGGTGCGGCTGGAAAGGCCTACACCATCTTGATATCGGCGGCATGCAGCCAGTTATGATTAGTTGAGCTTCGGAAACGACCAAACAACCTACCGGCGCCACCTCTGCGTGCCAATTCCGGTGCATCGGCAGCCATTTAGGAGCTGCTTTCTAGCTGCATCGTGCAGCAGCGCTGCTACTGAGCCATCACTTGCCAGTGCTACCCAGTTCGTCACGCCCCTCGGCGGGCTCCACATGCGTGCCTTCACAATCAGCGCTCCCTGGCTGTGTGAACTCTCTCATCGACATGTTGAAATCTCTCCCCCGGCCAGACCAACCAGTGTCGCGAAGGCTCCTGCGGCCCAGAACGGGCGGCAGCATGCTCAGCCTAGAAGCTGGCTGGGTCGTGGGCCTGTAGGCGGATCAGCAGCCCGGAACGACGGGTACAGCCCTTTCCAGGAGGCGGCCGTGGAGCACGTTGCCCGTTGAAGAAGGACGGGCAGAAAAACAATTTGCCCTGCTGGCGGGCAGCCAGTCCGACCACTGCCTCATGGGGACAGTGTCTCAAGGTTAGAATGCGTGTCCCAGTGGCGGTGCGTCCGCTTTGCAATGAGAAACAACAAGCGTGATCCGCGGACGATGCCACCCACTGCTCGTCCGAGCAGAATGGGTCGCACCAGCCTCTGCACGAGAGCCGTTTAGCGGCGTCACGCGCGATTCAAGCACTTTTTCGTCTCTTCGAACGTCATGATAGCCGCATAACAACTTGCCCAGGGCGAAGAGCACGGTCGGAGGTGGTGTCCGTCTCCCCATCGCCACCCATAAAGTGATCTCCGCCAAAGGGCGGCATCTCGGCCCCAGCAAACATCACGACGCCTTCGCACCACCACGCCGGATGTTTTTACCGAGCCATTGTTGACCTTGCGAACGACCTGCGCCAGGGTTGCGCCCCCTCCACGCCCTAACCCCCCTCTCTGCCTCACCGTTCCGTTCTCTGCCAACACCATCACCCCAACAGCTTCTTGCATCATCCCGACCTCCCTCCCAGAGCCATATATGCCAATTTGTCTCAGATCCTGCCGCTATTCCCTTTCCCAGACGCCCTGTGGTTCTGCAAATGAGTGCCGAATGTCGAACGAGCCCATGGTCAACAATCTGGATCGCTCCAAGATCACGATGAGCTCCATCTCCACAGCGACATTCGTTCCCAGCACAGTTGTAGCGCATCTATGATCGATATCTGAAATGAGAACTTCGGCCTCTCATCTCGTCAGGCGCAGGGTGCGACTTTGGGGCTTCTACAGCGAAGGGCTGGTGTTTACAGGCCACTCGGATGAGGATGGGGGCGGACGACATACGCTTCGTCGACCCCAGCACAAGTTGCAACGGTGGACAATACGTGAGAAGGAATTGGCTACGTAGCCTGCTGCGCGCACAATATATCCGTGACCTTCCTTTCTTGTCCTCGTTGATGGTCAGCCTGTCAAAGTGCACCAACTCGGTAAGCGCCTACAAGTCCCTCACCTCCCATCCGAACCGCGGTCGACGCGACGTCCGCATCGCTCTCACGTCGTCTATTCATCGCAGCTAGGCCTTGAGCACATCACACCGTCGGCAGCATCGCTCCAAATCATCAGTTGCGGCGTTGAAAAAGCCTTTTCCCACCTCGAAGACTCCAAGTCCGTGTCTTGCGGGCAGTCACGGCACGAAACCATCTGACGACGAGCGTATACACTTGAGAGCCTCATCAGAAGCCAATACAGCTAGTGGCTACTCCGAACGTGCGCGCCTTTGAACGTCTCTGCGAAAGAAACGCGCACAGAGCCTGGTCGAACGTCGAGAAAACAAAGAACAGCGAGCCTCGCCACCCACAGACCATGCAGCACTATCCGCGCCGTGTACGTGGCTTACGGAACGAGAAACGGGAGGCAAATACGCTCCGTGGGACTACACCACAGCCAGCGACCGTCTTCATGAAAGTCGCCACAATCTGGTTGATACTGGGGGCTGAGGGCGCAGGGAGAGGAGAATCCAGATGGCACAGAACCACAAACACCGCATGTTCCAAGACAGTGTGCAGGCGGCTTCGCACAGCATCGAAGTAGATATGAGATCGTGGACGTGAATTTGTTGAAAAATGGGCTTCCTAGCGATTCACCAGCTGGACCACCTTCCACCCCGAACTCCCTTCGCCTAACGCTTCGAGAGCGTGGAGCGAAGTCCAGCCGATAGACGTGCCTCAGGTCTGACACAATACCACATAATAGTCTTCTTCACGGTGAACTTTACGTCATTGCAATGCTGTGTGGGGCTGGATCTACATGTAATGCGGCGAAAAGGAAAAGGTCCATAGCATATATATCCTCCTTGCCCGACGAGACACCTGAGCTGGACGGTGCCCCAACTGCGCAGAACCAACACTGGACGATTCGTTGAAGTGCCGCCGACCGATCGTCCCGTTTGCGCATCCGCGGCGTGCAAGTCCCACTACTCTCCGTTAAGGCACGGAGATGTCTTCAAACGGTGGACCACCGCCACCCAGCGAGGATACTCAGAACCCGAATGTACTACGCGAAAGGGGGAGGGATGAACCGGACACTTCTCTGGACAGGTGCCCGTCCTAACGGGAGGACGGGGTCTACTCCGCGTGTCGAACCACTGCGTTCGCTGTGAAATCTTTTTTTTTTTGCCTCACGCTTGGCTGTTTCCTGAATGCACCCTGTTGGTAAAAGGCGGGCAACACGAGTTGAGAGATCGCTCCCGGGCCGGCAAAGCAGCAGCAGCAGCAGCAGCACTGCTATCGAGGGAGCGCCGCCCAGCTTCCCACCCAAACCCGACGGAGAGCCACCACCGTCAGTCCCTCTTCCAACGCACTATCAAGCAGACAGTCACGCTGAGCGGTGGTTGGTTATCTAGGATGCCTCATTCCCTGTGCTGTGGCCGCGCTGGGAGGAGAGGCGAGAGAGTGCGCCGCGGAGAGAGAGAGAGAGACAGAGAGGGATCCGCATACCGGTCAGCCCACTCCGACCGTCAGTTCTCCCAACAGCGAGAACCCTACGTCCTCCCTACAAAGATGAGGACATCCCCCCCTTGTATATAGGACGCCACCCTCGCAGGAGGTGTGTCTCTGCACTTTGTGCGGTCGTTTCGGGGGGGCAAGCCAGTCTCACCGGCACTCCCAGCCGACACGCCTCCTCATACGAGCAGAGCCGCAATACTCCCAGCATTGTTGTATGTAGACCTGCGTACTTCTAATGGGAGGCCTTCCTCGAGGCAGCCGTATTCCCTCTTATGGTGTTGGTTTTCCAAACATTGGCCCCATTGCGGACGTCGGAGGGGAGGTTTCGACTCAGCGGAGCTACATTCGAGCTTCCTCAGCGGCGAGGAAAGCGGGCTATCCTGGAGATGAGAGATGAGCAGCGCTCGGCAGTGATCCGAAGACGATCTCGATGCGAGAAGGCAGGATGAAGGGCGGGCGAGGATGCGGATAGGGCGGCAGGGAGGATCGGGTCAAAGAGTCTCGCAACGTCGAGTGGAGGAGGTGATTGCAGAGAAAAGGAGTCCCGTAGAGCCTAGGCCGCATCCACGGCGAGATTTCCGTCGAGGAAAGAAACCGGCGATGGCTATCATGCCTGCCCGCAGCGTGAGGGTCCCAGAATTTGCTTTGGGGGGGAGCAGCAAGGAAGGACATTGGCTGGTCTCAGCAGCCGTAGGGGAGGGATCGAAAAAAAAAAAACAATCGCATGCTGGCCAACATCGGATATGCTCTGCACTGCCGGCAAAGCGGCTTTCCCCTGCCCGTCTCGCAGAAAAGTGCCAATCGACATCAATCCAGCCACTCACAAGACGAGAACCCTGGTCATAGTGAATGGGGTTCACCAGTCTGGTCTCCTCGAGCCGAATATTGGGGCCAGACTGTTCTTCGGGTCCTCTTTTCCCTGCATGCCCGATGCAAACCCTTGGCATCGACGAGGTGCGGCTGTGAGGCAATGTGGGCTGCAGCACGCGTACTCATATGCAAGAGGCGATTGCACGCCCTTTGTCCACAGCTTAGCGCGGATGATCATCAGCATTCATCAGCGTGTACGTTCCTCTGCCTTTGGTGCCAAGCATCGAGCCCGTCGGACGCATCTGGGACACTTGAAGACGCGCTGCGGGGTGCTCTCTCTGAAACGAATCGGCATACGGTGCACAGTAAGCGAGGCTGCACCGCCTGCCAATTTCCTTCAGCCGTGGCAGAGGAGAAAGGCAGCGGGCAGGCGGAGGAAAGCAGGAATGGCTGGAAGCCTTCGATCTCTCTCGAGGAGGGGGGGAGGGCATTGAAGGCACTGTGGTGAAGGGCATGCGGTGGGTGTGACGCACCCGCCCAGAGAAACTTAATTCGTCATCGCAAGCGGAGCCACGGCGGAGGCGGACAAGTGCTCCGGCGGGATGTGGCAGATGAGACGCTGGGGTGGTGGAGGAGCAGCGACGCGGCTCGAAAGACGGAGCGCCACGCGCGTATAAGTCCAATGCCTGGCCATGAGAGCCGGCCGTTCAAGTGTTTTTGCCTGCGCTTGACGCGCAGCACTCGGAAGTCACTTCCACGGCTGCGGCGGCAGACGAAAAGTACCTCACCCCACCTGACGTACTTCGGTCGCAGAGGATGATAACGTCGGACGGGCGCACGCGGAAGTCCTTAGGCCTTCCAGGAGCGCCGGAGGCGCAGACTGGCTGCCGTCGATTCTTCATGTCGATGCGACGCTTCGATACCAGCACACGCAACACCCCCACAATGCAGTGCCTTGCACGCGTCGCCGTTGTCTCGGCACCATCAATCCAGCCGCAGTCCGCCCGATTGTGCAGATCTGGGGGTGACGGGCACAGGGTCCAAGATAGCCCACAGTGGTGGAGGCGGTGGTCCATACCAATCAGCCAGCAGCCCCCACTCGCCAGCGAAAGAGAGATCATGAAAGAGACAGAGAAGCGAGGCTTCTCTCCGTCTTCAACAATCGAATACTGGGAACAGATGTGCTTCCTAGGCGCAAGAAGGGGGCCGACGGGGACCCTACCACAGGCTTGCTACCATTCCGGCGCTTCCTTCGACGTCTAAGCCATGCTTTTAATTTGCCAGAACGACGAGAAGATGACGAGATGCACTGTGCCGAATTCCCACCAGATGTGGAGGACGGGAAGGGCTTCGCCCTCGTCGTCTTGGAGCTTTTTGTTTGCGAGATGCAGGTGGCGTCGTCGTCCTGCGCACCGTGTCGGTAGGGATGGGAACAACAAAATTCTGTACGGAAAGTCGCCCATATAGGACGTAGGGTCGTGTTGGCAGGCGTCACATATGTACTAGTGGCAACCCCTGGAAGAATCTCCGCACGTCGGAATCGACTCCGGCGCCAATGAGCTTGAGAGAACTGCGGGTAGCCAGTTCGCCAAGGTGGCAAATGAGGGCGAAATTATTTTTCTTGCTTGCTCAAGAATTGGTAAGGCGATTAAAAGGGTGGATATATCTATCTTAGGCGCGGCTGTATCGTGCATGGAGCACCTTGGGGGCTCCTCGCACGTTCCCGCGGCTCGGCGGCTGTGCCCGTCTCCGTCGCCATCACGTCCGCCTCCCCGACGTGAGGTGGCGCGTGCGGAGACCCAGCAATTTGCTGTGCGCCGTTGGTGAGGCACCGTCGTTTCCTATCGGTCTGTGTGCTTTTTCCGCACAGCGGTTTTCTTTTGGGCCAGAACTGAGGAAGTGTTCTGAGCCTTTACCAAACCTCCAACCGGACGACTTCTAGTGCGCTGTTTCGGATCTTTCTGCCCAGTCTTTGCCTCTTCAGACAGATCTCTTCTTATCTGCAAAGATATGCCGAATATACTCAGCAACGCAGAAGCGCTGCGTGTGGATTCGTGATTGTTCTCCGGACAAGTTTGCCGCGACCAATTACACTTCCCTTCCATTACTGCACGACTAGTTCCGTGCGCCATCTAGTCGATTTTTCTATTATTGCATCCTTCAAATAATAACATCTTAAGAGTATGTTGTTCTTACTGAGCTCCCACATTCTGTGCGATGTTTTGCTTCAAGTAATCTGGGAAAAACTCATTTCCGAAGAGTAAGAAACTCGTCATTTGTGAAAGTGCATTCCTTTACGCCGTAGACTTTGGAATGCAGTGGCTTCGGTTCGATATCTTTGCGATATAGCTATAAATTAGGTCTCGGCATCCGCATTCGCATGGGTAATTGTACCAACTCTTTAAAAATTCCCGCTCCAGACGCCCAACCCTTGCGCGTTCGCATGTTGTGTTTGTGCGATATGACGAACTGAAAGCCATCACGTCCATATTATGCCAGGAATCCGTCAGAAGGCCTGAATCAATGCTACGGGTTTAGGGGAGTGCTGAAGCCGTTGTAGCTTGCGTGCTTCTCAGCGAATGAAGTATACACCCCAGATTCGCACTACCCAGATAACAAGACTCGTTCAGTGGCCCAACTCCTGAAAGACGAACCGGGGAATCTTTTTTTCTGTGCAAAGGAATCACTGCGATGTTGAGATAGCCTGGTGTCGACCGTGAACAGCGCCGTCGTAGGTGCAAAGTCCGATGCCCCTTGGCGGAGCATTTAAAACTGCGGACTATATAACACTCGTTACGGCAATTTTATACCTCACAGTATTGTAAACGCGTTTGATTAATTTATCAACGTATACTATTACCGTTATCCGGCGTTATACACCAGCATACCAATTCACTTATTCAACTTCTTATTAATGCACTATGCAGCACTACGCTTTTATCGTTCAATGAAAACAGCCCATATGCTATCTTAATTTAAAGACAAGTAAGAAGAGACATGAAATAAATATTCCTTGGTGAAAGAAAATCTAACTGATACGACATATCCGGTGGTTTGTCAAACGCTCGATACAGATATCGTCAGCAGCCCCGTGCAAGCTGCAGAAAATCAGACCTTTGAGATATGCATTCTCTATAACGGTAAACATACGATGTTGAAAGCTATTAGTCTGTTCACTAGATTTATAATTTTGAATATTTGTGTCCGAAGTCCGCAGGGCCATGCCCCATGTGCTGCTTTGGTCAAGTATTTCATAATAGCCGTCTTTCACCATCAAGCTCATGTCGCAAAGTGTATAAGGGTGTTGCGTGCTTACAAAGAGGCTGTAGTCGGTGAACATCTGTAGTGGCCAACTATTATATCTGGGTGTATACGTTTCAAGCCGGGGTTGTAGAGAAATTGTACAGCAGTCACGTGCACGCCTGACTCTTGAAACTGCATTCAACATCGCATATCTTTGGCTTTGGAACATGGATTGAGTCTATGAGGTAGAGACAAACACCATAAGCCCATGATTGAGCTTCCACGCAAAATATTCTCACGCTGCATACGATTGTGTATTGAACTTGCGGGTAAGACTTTGATCTCTACCAGCAGCGGGGAAAAGACATGCACTATGTATTAATTGAGTTGAAAACTATCTTCCAGTAACATAAGTAGTTCATCTTCGTTAGCAGAATCGCTGAGCAGCGGAAGCATTCTCCGAATATGCAAGATAGTTGTATATGTGTTGGAACTTCTTGTTTCGTCTGCATGTAGTTTCCATAAAGAGTTAGCGCGACACGGGTGGTTAAGAGCACGCTTAGCCTGTCTCTTTCCAAACCATGCCGATACTTTATCCACGGAACTGTGTCATCTCATGCTATGGCACCATGCTTTCTTGCTATAGTTAAAAAGAGGCGTGACGTTAATTCGAGGCCATGCCTTTCTGTTTGACAAGCATACCGAGTACTATGTACTACTACACAATTTTATAATCTGGCTGCAGTCCTCCACTCATAAATAAATGAAGTCTACCGCTGTAGATTCTCCTTCTTGAGAGTGTCATCATGGGCCTATATAGATGTAGGTAGCAGGCCTGCCCGTAATATAGCATCAAAAGAATCGGTTGCTGACTGTAGCTGCGCTTTTAGGCAGACATACTGGCCGTTTGGATTGTCAAAAGACCTTTGAAAGCTTTCCGTGTCCGCCTGGCCAGAAACAGCTTTGGATCCAACATCATACCAATTCTTGCCACCATCCGTGCTGACAATGAATCCAAAATTTCCCCGCTTTCCTACCGCATTGTATGCGTCCAGGCGTGCGTGGAAATACTTATTATCTTTTCCGAGACAATAAGCGGGGCTCTCGCCCTTTGAACCAATGTATGTAGCTACAAGATTGGTCCAATCTTGGCGGACGCAGCGGGCGGATGTGGTTTGGTCGTTCTCTCTTGCCTGCCCTTGGGGATCGGCGTCTTCGCAGAAGGTGTAGCTGGGGCAGCTTCCCTGCGCTTCTCCACTGGGGTCGGAAATATCGTCACAGGCTACCAAGAACGAGGCTGCTCCGTTGCATTGTGATCTACCTCCGCTGTACGTACCCCCGCGCGACTGGCAAATGGACTGAAAATCCGGTTTATTGAAAGGCGGAAGGGCTTGTCGCTTGGATAAGGCATTCAGAGGAGAATGATCAGCTCCTCCATCTGGAGAGAGGTTTATATCTTTGCCCGTAAGGGGAACGGCTACGGATTGGAGAGCAAAGAGTAGAGAAAGTGACAGAAGCTGGCCTGCCAGTCATATTAGTGATACCCTGGACTTTCATCGCCGTACATCTTACCGAAGGAGATCATCTCAACTATTTTGGAGAACAGCTTTGAGAAATTCAGCGTCTGGTAAACGTAGCCCCGGGTCTGCTCTTGTAGTGTAGGACAACAGTCTTTAATTGTACAGTGTAACTTGTGTCATTCAGGATGGAAAGACCAAGGACCTAATATTAGGAATTTGTAACTCACATAACAACGTCAATATGATTGAATTCAAATGCTAGAGCCTTCTTGACTTCTCGTTCCAACCTAATCCTTTCAAGCTCATTGTATTCTCTGCTGAACTTTATTCTCATTAAGCGCGAGTAAGCGATTCCCGCAACAGAACATGCATTCGATGGTGGCAACGCACCAAAAAAAATTTGGGTTGATGGGTTAACTTTTCCTTAAGGTACTTGCCACAAGCTAAAACTCTCCCGAGCCAGTATACAATACCTAAAATACTATACTTCGAGCTTGCCTCAACGTTCACTCCTCATTATGATATCGTGGAAGTATGTTGTGAGTCCCCGGAACTGACGGAGAAAGGCCTTCGTTATCATCTGGCTAGACTATTGTTCTACAACCTTCTTATGTATTGTCTTGGATGCTTCAAGCTTGGAAACATTGCCACAACACGGCGTATCTCCAATCTCTCGGATACTGTTACTATTAATCGTAGATATGCTATTACCATTTTCAAATAGAACACATGAAAGATCATGTTGCTAGCTTCGGAAAATTTTAAATTCTTATTTTTCAAGACAAGGCTAGCTGCTCCAGCAATCTTGAGCTCAGCTGCTAGTGTTTCCTTCCAAGCGCACTGGGATCCCAAGGTTCCAGGTCCATTGTTTCCACAGTCATGACCGACGATGGCTTCCTGACCCTTTGCTGAGTTGCCGAGCCGGGATTCGAGGTAAAAGACTGTTCCGACCGTTCCGCCCAGACCGGTCCACAAGCGTATCCAGCAGCAATTCCAGGTATATCCGACCACCAAAAACTAATCTCTAATGTTCCCTTCCGAAGTAAACAAAAGGGAACTTTGGAAACCACCCAACCCTCTCAGTTCGACCACCCGTCCACCAGAAATCCTCACTTACGTCACATATCCGTCCCCCTACTCCCCCCATCACCTCTACTACTCTCTCCCGCCCTCGAATAAGCGACATCCACCTGCGTAACCCTACTCACGACGATTCCCCTTCCGCCCTCCCCGCCCTCGCCACTGTCTTTAAATAATGCGCTTTCATCGCTTGCGCTATCGCTCCGCACGCCGCCACGCACGACCGTCGAGACCGTCCGCGTGTTGCGCCAGCTGGACAGCTTGATGCTGACCTTGCTTTTGGCAGCCGAGTCGAACTTGCCGGAAGCGTTCGTGTTGGTGCCGCCACCCATGCCGGAGGACTTGTTCCTGTTGGAGTACGGGTCGGTGGAGGAGCCCTTGCCGGTGACCTTCTTGTAGAAGGGGCGCAGGACCGGGATGGTGGCGCAGAGGAGGCAGACGAGGAGTTCGGTGGAGCCCCAGAGGAGGAGCGGGACGGTGGCGTCTTTTAGCGTGCAAGTGGAGGTGATTAGTAGGCTTGTATCAAGCAGAAAGGAAGACCAAAAGCGTCAAGAAAGGAAGAAAGACGCGCGATGCGTGGGAAACCGCAGTCCCCGGTGAGAGTGGACGGCCTGAGAATGTTTGTACTCACAAAGGTAGTCCGACTTCGCAGAGATGCCGTTCAATTCGACTGCGCGAATGACGCCGCAGATTCCGGCGCTAAGAAACCACATCAGTCATGCCTACACCAACACTTCCCAGCATGTCAAAACTCACAGAACCCCCAAACTCAGACCAAACGAAATGGTTAACCTTTCCTTCCGCTTCATGTTGAGCGTCCACAGCACGAACCACGGGAATATGGCAAGCCAAAAATCCATCGCCGCGGTGTAACTGCCGGAGAAAATGGCATTGGCGGTGAAGTTGAAGTGGCACTTAGTTGGGATACGGTGGTCCCAGATGCTCTCGACTGGCGTACATTGCGTGAACATGAACACGATGCACGAGACGCAGACGAAACAGGTGCTCGCAATGCAAAATTGCAACATCCATTTGT
The DNA here is from genome assembly GCA_037367355.1 of Neoscytalidium dimidiatum. Lineage (NCBI taxonomy): Eukaryota > Fungi > Ascomycota > Dothideomycetes > Botryosphaeriales > Botryosphaeriaceae > Neoscytalidium > Neoscytalidium dimidiatum. Next base: position 2,178,174 of record CM074700.1, on the reverse strand, counting down.
GCCAGGTAAGATTGACGATGCGGATCAAGAATACGGCGACGGAGGTCTTGCTGGTGGCGATGGCGAGGATATTCATCGTTTGCCCCATAAGCTCCCACTTCACCGCCGTTGCGAACTGGTCGGCGGTGAGGTCAGTAAAGTGGCTGCCAAGTCCATTGAAGGCGGCAATGGTGATGAAGACGGTGTAGAGGAAGAAGAGGACCTGAAGAGGGGGGGGGCAGAGTTAAGCTTAGAGTTTCTCAGTGAATCGTCAACGGGGGGACTGATTACCATCGAGATCCAGGCGAGATGGTCGTCCAACCCAACATTCTGGATAAGTCTCCATCGCGTGTATAGCCGAAGGCACACGAACAGCAAAGCGATGATGGTCTGCACCCACATCACCGCTATGACGGTGGGCCCCAGGCCAGTGAGAACAACCATCTTGGCGGTGTTGGGTATGGGAAAGCGAGCAATTGTCGAAAGGTCGCAACTCCGCAGAAGGCTCAAAGACAGGCGAAAAGGTATATGAGGAAAGGAGGGAGCCCGTCGCTTCTCTCATCTCTCGATCAGGGCCGCACTATAGTGAACGAAGGTAAAGCCCGTTTCGAGCCGCGCTCCTTCCATAGCCCCCAAACTTCACCAACGCGGCCATCCGGAACACAGGGCAACAGCTCCCGCGCTGGTGGGACTGGGATGCGGCGCAGAAGATTGTCAGTGACCTGACCAAGATCCTTCTCTCCTGCTCTTGACTCATGAACCTCGTTCTCTCCAACGCGTCCTGGGAAGTGCTCATCCAGGTCGGTATAGCTGCATAAATCACCGACATTGAATGGACCCCTATCAAGGGTATTGCAGTCGAGCACGAGTAGATAACACCCGACCAATAGATTACCATTGCTGCGGCGTAGTCGCATGTGAAGCGACCCAAGGCAACGGTTCTGATGTGGAGCTTCGAATTTCGCCGACTTCAGGAGAGCGTTCTGAAAGGGTCGTCTCCTTACGTAGATGTCTCAGCGGCAGCTTATGTGGAGGCATTTAAGACGATTTGCAGACCCTTCCGAGTAATGTTGCTTGGTCGAAGATCCGGATCTGCGTGCTGTAGTACGACTACGAGCCTTTTCGGCGGCTGAGAGCGCATCGGGCGGTCGTGCATCGCGCAGCCAGACAGTCGCGGAAGCATCAAGCCGAAAAAGCAACCCTGACAGCCTCTAGCGGCTGGAAATGGACGTGACATCCACTTGCTGCTCTGGATTTGTTTCGGCTCAGGGTTCAACCGCTGTGAAAAGAGCGCACTGGGGAAGTCGGGAGGGTCCACGCTCCGGTCCGAGCCCCTTGTCCCGCGAATCCACACGTCCGAACCGCGCCGCAAAGGTCTGACCGAGTCAGTACGCATGTATTCGTATGCAGCTGCAGGCCGGAACAGTCGTGCCGCAGTAAATCAATCCAAACCTCAAAAATCGAGTAAAGATTCGCACTCCCAAGGATCAAGGGGAATAAGCGGCAAGAAGCGACCAAACCCAAAACAACTAAACCCACCACACTTACCACGTTGGGCACCCCGGCCGCCACAAGCACCCCGGCCGTCCGCGCCGCTTACTGGGCACCTCATTCCCCGCAGCTCGTCGCTTGGAGGGTTCAGCTGCGAGTTAAGCCGCTCCAGAACTGCCGAACAGACCATTCAGCCCCATACTTGTATTGGAGCCTGAACGGATGCCCCTCCGATTGTCCATCTGTCCAAAGATGGCCTGACACCTCCATGCGGCGTATAAATGCCAAGGATACGACTGCTTGTAATTGAGAAGAGCAATCCCTCACTTCTCTCCTTCAGCAGCAGCTTGTTCCTTATTCATCTCTCCAGCAACAATGGGATCCGATGCAGCCACCCAGCCGCTCGTGCTTCCTCCGGGCGTTGACGCGGCTCATTTCGACACCTACATCCGACGCGCCGTTGAAATAGTTGGGGCAGACAACGTGACGATCATCTCTAGCGCAGACGTGCTCACCAAGGAATCCTACCTGGACCCGTCCAAGGCACATGATATGTTCCATGTCTTCGATAAGGACTATTTCATCGCTTCGGCCGTGGTCGCTCCCAGGAAGGTGACCGAGGTGCAGGCCATCATGAGGCTCTGCAACGAATTCAAGATCCCTGCCTGGCCTTTCTCCATCGGCCGCAATGTCGGTTACGGCGGCGCAGCGCCCAGAGTCCCCGGAAGCATTGGCTTGGACATGGGTCGGAACATGAACCGCGTCCTGGAAGTGAACGTGCAGAACGCGTACTGCTTGGTTGAGCCGGGCGTCACTTATACCGATCTGTACAACCATATGGTTGAGAACAAGCTTAACGAGAAGCTTTGGATCGATGTGCCTGATCTTGGTGGCGGTTCGGTTTTGGGTAATTGCGTTGAGCGTGGTGTAGGGTACACGCCGTATGGTGATCACTTCATGGTGCGTGCTGCAGGCATTTACAAGTGTACGAAAGCGGTCTGACTGTACATTCTTAGATGCATTGCGGCATGGAGGTGGTTCTTCCGAATGGAGAGCTCGTCCGCACTGGCATGGGCGCCATGCCAAACCCCGGAGCACCGGCCAGTGGAACGATCGATGAGCAACCCGGTAACAGATGCTGGCAACTCTTCAACTACGGATTCGGTCCGTACCACGATGGAATCTTCACCCAGAGCAACTACGGTGTCGTGGTCAAGATGGGCATGTGGCTCATGCCTAACCCTGGTGGCTACCAGCCGTACCTGATTACCTTCGAGAAGGACTCGGATCTGCTCAAGATCGTCGAGATCATCCGTGAGCTCCGTCTGGCCATGGTCCTCCAGAACGTTCCGAGCATCCGCCACATTCTGCTGGACGCCGCAGTCCTCGGGACCAAGAGTTCATACAAGAATGTGGACCGGCCGCTGACTGAGGAGGAGCTCGTTGAAATCCAGGAGCAGCTTGGCCTTGGCCGCTGGAACTTTTACGGTGCGCTGTACGGTCCTGAGATCGTGCGCAACGCGCAATGGCAGGTCATCAAGGCGACGTTCGGTCAGATCGAGGGATCCAAGTTCTACTGGCCGGAGGAAGGGAAGAAGTCCCCAGGCGTCCTAGACATCCGCGCAAAGACGCTCGCTGGTATCCCGACCATGGACGAGCTGAAGTGGGTCGACTGGCTTCCGAATGGTTCCCATCTCTTCTTCTCTCCGATCTCCGAGATTACCGGCGACGCAGCGAATCTCCAGTACTCCATCACGAAGAAGCGCGTCCTGGAAGCCGGATTCGATTTCATCGGCACTTTCACAATCGGAATGCGTGAGATGCATCACATCGTGTGCTTGGTCTTCGACAGGAAGGATGCCGTGCAGCGAGAGAAGATGCACAAGCTGATACGCACGCTGATCGATGACTGCGCAGCTCATGGATGGGGCGAGTACAGAACGCATCTGGCGCTGATGGACCAGATCGCCGATACGTATTCGTGGAACAATCACTCGCTGCTTAGGTTGAGCGAAAAGCTCAAGGACGCCATTGATCCGAACGGCATCTTGGCGCCTGGTAAGGTATGTGCAGAAGAGGACCCAGCATTTTTCAAATCTGCCATTCGCGCTTTGCTGACATCTCCATAGAACGGCGTGTGGCCGTCCTCTTACGACAAGGCGGAATGGAAGCTCACGGCGGCATCGTCGCTGAAGAGGAGGACGTGAATCCCTCGTCTCTGGATTGAAGGCACCCGCACTGAGGTTGGGAAGTCAACAGAGTTCGAAACTGAAGAGCACGAATAGATTCGACGAGAGCGCTTACGTTTGGATGAGAAGTGTATGAAGGGAGGGTTGAAGAGGAGAGAGCGTGGAAGGCCGCTCCCCAGTTTTAGCTAAAGCCGAGACCAGCACGGGCCACAAACGGCCATCATTATATCATGACAAGCGCATGATATCAAATCATAAGACAAATACTTCTGTGCACTCCAAGCTCACTGATACTCTGGATCCAACGAGGAAGAGTTGTCCGTTGAGAAGTCATATATTAAACGCGTGGTAGTTCCTAAAACTAGAGCTGCCAGAGCAATAAAGAACGGATGCTTGGAAGGACAATAGCAAGCTAGGATCGGGCTGACCAAGTGTGCCGATCTTAGTTTATAGCGCCGAAGTCAGCAAATACAAGCATGCCCCACATCCCAGTGATGGGTACATGGCGCATTACAAAATAGATTACCCTTGTCACCGAAATCGTGTGGGATTATAGCAGTCGACCGTACGCATTTGTACAATGGGACAGGTAACCTTGGCATCCGGAAGTCTGCTTGAAGTACCCAAAGGTCAAACTTAGATGGAGTCTTGTACCGCATGCTCTACTTGTAAGGATAACCTCTTCCACCACGGGCTGTAGAGGCACTCAATCCTCCTTCGTCGCCTCGGCCTCCTCAGTCTTCCTCAACGCCTTGATCAGCCCCACACCCACATCCGCACTAACGCCGTCCTCGAGTTGCCTGGTCCAGAACCTATCATGGCCCATCAAGAGCAGAGATTTCCTCCTCTCTTTCTCCTCCACCGCGAGCGTTCCCTGCGACTTCTCCTCCAGCTCCGCGAGATATCGCTTACGCCTGGCGTACCTCTCTGCCCTTTCCTTCCGGATCTGGTCGCTGCCGAACCGCTGCAGAGCGGAGGCAACAACGTAGCGCAGCATCAGATAGATGTGCTCAGAAATGAATATCGTGATGGGCAACGCGTACCACGTTCCCTTTCCGGGCAGGCCACCAAGGGTGTTAGTACCGAAGAGGTAGACGACGGCAGCGGTCGAGATGGAGCCGAGCCAGGTGAGGAAGCCGAGCGAGTCGATCCAAGGGCCGATGCCATCGGTGCGGACGGGCGCGGGCCGCTGGTGCTCGATGCAGATCTTGAGGAAATCGGACCGCAGCTCGATCCAGTTGTTGATGAGGAAGCCGATGGAGACGAGCGGCCAGACGGGGCTGAACAGGGCGAGATAGCCGAACTGGATTACCATCTCCGTCAGGTCGTCCTGCACGTTGTATGGCTCGAGCTGGGCCTCGTTGCGCGCGCGCTTCAGGAACTCAACCTCGTCCGGCTCGTCTTGCACGATGCTGTTGATGGTGGCGACGTTGGAGTGCTCGGCGCGGTAGTCCTTCCACCAGCGCGAGGCTTTGTGCTTGAGATATGGAAAGACAAGCTCTTCGACAAAGTTGGATATCTGCCCTGTAACGGACAGGGCGATGACCTCGTTTCGAAGACGGTTCGGGTCACTGTGGAAGTTGTTCCCCAAAGCGAAAGGAGCTGCATCACCCAGAAAATGCCGAAGAAGAACCTCTAACTTGGGGATTACTACATCTCCGAACGGGACGTAGACGAAGGCGGTGAGGAAAATGGGGAGATATTCGGTGATGAAGTTGAGGACGAAAATCTTTTGCGTGAGCGACATCTCGTGTCGATCCTGAGTACGGTGGTTCTCGTATTCTGTTATGGTAGTGGCGATTCCTTCCAAGAAAGTATTAATAAACGGCAAGAGAGCAGCGAGCAAGATAGTCGGAAGATATTCCTACATACTTGTCAGTGACTATCATTATGAATTCGAGACCGAAAGACGTACTAGTAGGAATTTGAAAGGTCCCTCGTACACCTCGGAGATAAGAACCTCAACAGCGAATACCATGACAATCAGTGCGCCAAGGGTAAGGAAAGAGATTAGTATGAACGGGATCTGCAGTGTCTGGCGAGCGACTTGCTTCCACTTTGGGAAATAGAACTTAAGCTCGCCAGTGACCGGATCCGTGATGGTTCTCTCATATTGATAAGTTGGCCGATTGACCTTCAATGTACCGACACCTCTGACATTCCAGCGAAGACTGAGGTCGACCTCTTGGAGCTTCCAGTACTCCAAAAAGACAGTGCACCAAAGGCTGGTGGTCAAAGCGTAGAGAAGGGAGTACTGAGGCAGGAGCATCCACGCCATTAATCCAGTAGTAGCAGGAAAGAACAAAAAGGCCAAGTACGTCTGCAGGAATGCGAAATAGAAGGCAACCTAGAATCCATAAAGTTAGGACTGCGGCATCTTGAGTCGGTTATCGGCATTTTCTTTTACCTTCGAGCCAAACAGGTCTCGGATCTTGTCCAAATCCTCAACTCTTAAGACAAGCTTCTTGCTCAAATGAAGCAGTAAGGCTTGGTTGGCTTTCTCGTTGTGCAACGGGAAGACCGACTGGACATTCTCCCATTTTCCGAATTGAGGGGTGATTCCAGCTCCGCCGAGTTCCTTTTTCCAAGTGACCAGGTGGAACATAGAGAGGATATCTTCCGCTTCGAATTCACCATCGGCTACCGTATCTTTGCCACCGCCCGGATGTTCGCGGGTGATCCCATGGAGCCAATCCTTAACCCTGGATAACAGAGTCAGAATGACCTGACACAGGAAGGAGTGGATATCAACTTGAACACTAAATGGAGAGCTGCACAGACCTTGACTTGTAAACTTCTTTGCCCAATACCTCCTTAGGAGCTTTGACGAATATCAAGAGAGATTTGTCGTAACCAGCCCGCACCTCCGTGTGTAGTCCAACGGACTCCAGATCTGACAAAAGCGTGCAAAACTCTTCAACAGCGGTGGAGAATTCTAAAAGATTAGAGCGTGCTCCGACACCGCCTCGAAATACTAGACTTACCGACATCGGCAAAGTTGTAATGAATCACATAGATGCTATTACTGCTTGACGTCAGCTGTGATCTAGTGACGGATCATAAGGGAACGTACTACGTGATGCCCCGAAGCTGGGGGTTCAGTAGTGGTTGTTTCAGACTCAAGGCAGGGACCATGATTGCGTGATTGCGGAGGAGAAAGAAAACGGAAACGAGCGGACGGCAAGAGCCGGTAAGAGAAAAGTAAGAGTTAAAAGAGTGAACAAGTTAGAACCTCGCAGAGTGTATGCTTCAATACTCATATACTCGGAAAATTCGGGCCGAGCGGCAAGCGCACAGACTGCATGTGCTACTTTTAGTGTTCAGTAAGCAAGGGAAACGGCCCACGAGGCTGCTGCAATAAGAACTGGGATTGGTTGTACGGCTTTCGAGAGATTGCCAAGAGATGGATCGACTTCTACATTGCGGAGAAACAGCTTCGAGTACGCGAACCTGTACCAAAAGGATGCTGTCATATGCTGGAATTCCGCAAGTACCACCCGAAAATCAGCACGTAAAAGAGGGCCCCTTTAGAAAACTTGGGACGCCCTCCTTAAACAGTCGAGATTGTCTGTGTGCTGACGCGTCCCGTGCTGCTGTGATTTTTCTAGATTCGAGGGGCTCGCAAGCTCCTTTGCAGTGTTGGATACCATATTTACCTCCCTTGAGGCAGTAAAAGAGCCTGAGCATAGACTTCGGCAGAGCCGGACGGATGGTAGGTTTGATCTGAAAAAAGAGCCGCTATGATACAATGACAAGCCGAGCTCGAAGCGTGTTGCGAATTCGCCTCCTCGCGCCTCTGCATTTGGGGCCCATTGCCCGGCGCGTTTGGATGCCAAAAACCGTGTCCTTTTGTTCCATGGCGCCTCCTCGTCCGCGTTGTCGTGAATGATGATGATCAAATGTATCTAAACATGTTGTTCCGGACGCTGCGCTTCATTGACACTGGTTGACCGTTCTCATACTCAACGCCAGCTTCGCCTCCATCTCCTGCCATGCCGGCCATCTTAGCTTTCAATTCCTCGTCAAGTTGTCTCTGTGTCTTGCGTTTGGGCATCTCGTCCTGTTGCTCAACATCTTGCGGAGCCTGCCCGGTTGTCAGAGACCCAGTTCCACGACTATGCAAAGGCCCGAGGTCACTTTTTCTTGTTTTTCCCCTGTTGTGCTTTGAGACTTGGTAGATGAAGAAGCTTGCCGGGATACAGAGGACGCTGACGGAAGCGTAGGTCGGGCCAACCGTGCAGTTACTGCTGTGAAGGTTTTCGTTGCCATCATGGCGGGCGGAATTGTCGTAGATAGTCAGTCACCAAGAGAGGAGTGAGTTCTGCTCTATGCGGCTCCATTGATCCAGCCCCACGATGATGTGCATGTGAGTGACATCATGCTCACGAAAGAAGCAGGAGAGGACTGCGGGACGGAAAGCGGGATGAAAAGCACCGTGTGTTGTCACGTGAAACAAACCGGGCCGGCGACTCAGAAAGTTCGAAGCAGCTTGTCGCGCAGCTCGACCCGACCACCTCTCGACAACAACCTCAACCCCCCGCCACCGTTGCCGCCACCGCGCGACTGAACGCGTCAACATGCCCGTCGTCAAGGGAGGAGTCTGGACGAACATCGAGGATGAGATTGTCAAGGTCGCCGTATCGAAATACGGCCTGAACCAGTGGGCGCGCGTCTCCTCCCTGCTCGCCCGTAAGACGCCAAAACAATGCAAGGCCCGCTGGAACGAGTGGCTGGACCCCAGCATCCGCAAGATCGAGTGGTCCAAGGAGGAGGATGAGAAGCTGCTTCACCTCGCCAAGTTGATGCCCACGCAATGGCGGACCATCGCCCCCATCGTTGGTCGCACCGCCACCCAGTGTCTAGAGCGGTACCAGAAGCTTCTTGATGAAGCCGAGGCGAAGGAGAACGACGAGCTTGGCTTGGGCGGTCCTGAGGGAGGTGAGACGGCGGCCCCCAGCGCCGACGACGTCAGGAGACTACGGTAAGCTCCAGTCCCGCTGTAGATAAATTGTGATTGTTCTAACAATCTGTTTAGGCCCGGCGAGCTCGATCCCGATCCTGAATCCAAGCCTGCCCGTCCCGACACGATCGACCTTGACGAAGATGAGAAGGAGATGCTCAGCGAGGCGCGTGCGCGTCTTGCAAACACGCAGGGAAAGAAGGCGAAACGCAAGGCACGCGAAAGGCAGCTCGAAGAGTCCCGTCGCTTGGCAGTGTTGCAGAAGCGCCGGGAGCTCAAGAATGCCGGTATCAACATCAAAGTCACAACGGTCAAGAAGGGCCAGATGGATTACAATGCCGATATTCCCTTCGAGAAGGCACCAGCACCCGGTTTCTACGATACCCAGGAGGAAGAGGAGCGTAATGAACGACAACGCGAGGCTTTCGATCCTAGGAAACAACAACTTGCCAACAAGCGCAAGGCGGACCAAATGGAAGAGGGAGAAGACAGGAAGAAGAGGAAGAATGACAAGGGAGGTGCAGCTGCAATCTCGGCAGCTGCGCAGAAGGCGGCCCAGATGCAGAAGATCAGGGAGGCGGAGCAAAGTAGCAAGCGGAGAGGTCTGGTGCTGCCCGCCCCTCAAGTCAGCGAAGGCGAGCTGGAGGAGATTGTTAAGATGGGCATGGTGGGAGAGAGGGCAAGTCAACTTGCGGGCAGCAGCGACAATGAGGCTACGCGAGGATTGATCGGCAACTACTCGAATATCGTTGGAAGCACCCCGATTCGAACGCCGAGGGCACCGCAGGAAGAGGATCACATCGCCAATGAGATTCGGAACGCGCGCGCTAGGACCGAGACTCAATCAGCGCTTCTGGGTGGAGACAACACTCCCATGTACGAAGAGGGAACAACTGGCTTTGGAGGCGCTGCTCCGAGCAAGCAGGCTGTAGCTACTCCGAACCCCATGGCTACTCCGTTCCGCGGTCAGGGCGGTGTCGGTGCGACGCCCATGCGTCAGGGACCAGGAGCTACGCCCATGCGCACACCGCGAGATAACTTCAGCCTCAACCGCGAGAATGGTATGCAGTTGGTGGGGCAGACACCTCGTGATATCAGGCTACGCGAGCAAGCAATGCGGAGCGATATTAAGAGCAAGTTTGCAGCATTGCCCAAACCGAAGGAGACGGATTGGGAGCTGGAGTTACCCGAGGAGCAGCAGGAGCCCATCACAGCCGAAATGAGTGAGGAAGATGCTGCAATCAGGGACCAAAGGAACAAGGAGATCCGGGAAGCGAGAGAACGGGTTGAATTTGCCCGCCAAACGCTGGCATATCAAAAAGCTTTGCCGCGTCCAACAGTGGTAGACGTAAACGCCATGATGGAAAAGGCGTCTATAGCTTCTGATCCAGCCGAGAAGGCTGTGCTGGAGGAGACGGCCATCCTCATAGCTAACGATGCGAAGAGGTTTGGCAAGGCGAAGGTTATCGGTGCGGTGAAGCCTGTAGAGCCTTTCAATGACGACCTGCTCCAGCGAGCGAAAATGGAAATCGCGCTGGAACTCTCGGCAGACGAGGCCAAGAAGGATACAGAGGAGTTCGAACGGGCGTGGGAACAGCTACACGGGTCTTCTATTTTGCCTGGTCTTGCTGGCTATGGCGAGGATGAGATCGATGAGCACCAGCTCATGACCGAAGCTTTCGATGTAGGTTTTAAAGATGCATGTGAAAGCTTGGCTGCATTCGCTAATGATTTTTTTTTTAATTCTAGAACATCCAAGAGAAGATCATGGCCACCGCCCAGCAGGGGAACAAGATCGAGAAGAAACTTGCCCTCCACCTTGGCGGATATCAGCAACGCGCAAAAACGCTAAGACAAAAAATCGTCGATGCCGCAGAGGCTTACGACAAGGCGAAGATGGAACTGGACTCATCCCGGACGCTGCAGATTGCCGAGGAAGCTGCAATTCCGCGGAGATTGGACGCGCTCAGAGACGAGGTGGCGTTCGTCAGCCGCAGGGAGAGGGAAGCGCAAGAGGCTTACCGGACATTGAAGCAGGAGTTGGATATGCTGGAGGAGGGCACGAACGGATACCGTTAGCTGAAGATACCAGGTTGTGCGGGTGGCGTTGATCGAGGGAAATCAATCAATTAAGTTTTTCCCATACGCTGTTCACATTTAAGCAGATTCAAGTCATGTGTGGAATAGCCAAGCTCAGGCTTCTCGCCTTCGCCACGCATGCGGCATTTGGAAGGGATATGGAGCATAAGCAACGTTGGATCGGACTGGGCGCACGACGCAGCAAGGGGGGGTTAGCCGTTATCAGACAGCCGGCGACGGGCGGTCATGCTACGCCAAGGTCTCAGCACTCCGCCAAGGGCAGCCATTTCTGCGGGCGGGGCAAATCCAGAGAAGGCGCCCAGAGGTAAGGCGTTCTTGACTTCAGCCGTGCAAGCACGCAATTCTTCACCTTCTGCTCGGAGAGCCCGACGGAGGCAACTTCGTGTGGTGTTTTCGACTCGTGCAAGCGGGAGGCGCAGGCACGTTGGCAATCGCGGCTGGTGAGAGTGGGCGCAGGGTGGGCGGGTTGCGGAGTGGGCCGCAGCGGACGCAGGCAAGCGGACAGGCTAACGACATGAACGGTCAGCCGCCTATCCAAAAAAAAAACTGGGGTCCCCGAAGCCAAGAGCCTGGCTCAGATGGGGGAACAGCATCGATAAGGCAAGGCGCGAATTATCGCTTCAGCGCCGGATTCTTTCTAGCTCGCAACGAAACGAAAAAAAAAAAAAACCCCCCCTGCGGGCTGATTGAAGCTGGGCGCTGCGCGGCTTGATTTGCTTGCCTGTGCTTGGGCCTCGCTGTTCCTCTCTTGTTTTCCTTTTTTTTCCCACTTTTCCGCTGCTACTGTATACTACAACTACCTGCGCCGCGTAGTAGCACACGCACGCGCACCCCGACGTCGCGGAGATAGAGCTTCCCTGCATCTTCCTCGCCCCCGCGGCTGATACATAAAACATCTATCTTCCCGTCCTATCTTGTGCTTCTTTTCTTTTCTCCTCTGGTGCTCTTGTTCGCCCCCCAGCCCATGGAATTCGTGACTGAATTCTTCTCCCTCCTCCTCAAGTCGCTCCATTAGATCAGCCGCGGACGACCGCCAGTCTGCTCACATTCGTCTCCTCCGGGAGCCATGGCATCCACGGGCGTCGATTTCGCGGGCAGACCGCCGCCTGCGTTCGACGACAAGGGCCGCGACGAGAAGCATGCCTACGACCAAGAAAGCCCCGACACCGTCTCCATCCGCTCCGGTCGGCCTGGCGACCACACTCACCGCAAGCTCAAGCCGCGACACATCCAATTGATTGGTCAGCGATAGGGCGGCCCGCCGCGAGGATTCCAACGGGCTGGTGCTGATTAGCTGCAGGTATCGGAGGTACGATCGGAACCGCGCTGTACGTCCAGATTGGACGCGGCCTGCTCAATGGAGGTCCCGGGAGCCTGTTCATGGCATTCACCATCTGGTAAGATCTCTGACGTTTTCGAGGAGAGGCATGCAAGACTTACCTAGCGCAAACAGGTGCTCTTTCATTCTTTCAGTAACTTTATGTACGAAATTTTCAATTCCTGCATCATTCATGTTATTTTCGACCTTCCTTGCGGTTTTTTTGGTTTCTTTCCCTTTTTTCCCCCCCCCCCCCCTTTGGCTCCCCGCAGTTCCCTCCATTTCTGAGAAACATGCCTCATTCGGCGAGACCTTGCGAGATACCTCAGCCCTACGCGCCTTCTCCGAAACGCAACTCGAAACGGCTCCAGCCCAAATGCGCCAATCTCACCACACTCCCCCCCAGAAAGAAAAGGATAAAAAAAAAAAAGGAAATGGACCGCTGATACTACCCAGGCATGGCCGAAATGGTCACCTACCTCCCAATCTCGTCGCCCTTCATCCGGTTCGCGGGGCGCTACGTCGACGAGGCGTTCGGCTTCGCGGCCGGTTGGAACTTCTTCGTCTTCGAGGCGGCGCTGGTGCCGTTCGAGGTGGTCGCGTGCAACGTCATCATCCACTACTGGAGCGACATCGTGCCCGCCGGCGGCATCATCGCCATTGTCATCGTGCTCTACGGGTCAGTGTGGAGAAACCAAGATCCCTTCCCCCTGTAGCGGGGCCGTTGGTGTCCCTTTTATTTCTTCTTCTTGGTGCTTACGCAGGGGCAGGCTGATCAACGTGTTGGCCGTGCAGTGGTATGGCGAGACGGAGTTCTGGGCGGCGCTGGGGAAGGTGCTGCTCATTATCGGGCTGATAATTTATACGTTCATCACCATGCTCGGCGGCAATCCGCTAGGTGATCGCTTCGGTTTCAGGTAAGCTGAGCCTACCGCATGAGATGGATGGACAAAGCAAAAAAAAAAAAACCAAAAAAAAACCAAAAAGAGAGCATACTGACCATATTTCCCCCCCTGAAGATACTGGCGAGACCCAGGCGCCTTCACGGAGCTCTACTATGGAGGTAACCTCGGTAAATTCCTAGGCTTCCTGCAATGCTTGATTCTGGCCTCGTTCACGATTGCTGGGTAAGGCCCTCGGTATTCTTTCCCTACGATCGAACCAAACTCACATGTTTATTTTTTTTATTTCTTCAGCCCGGACTACGTCTCGATGGCGGCGGGCGAGGCCGAGAACCCGCGCAAAGTGATGCCGCGCGCGTACAACGCCGTCTTCTACCGGCTGACGGCCTTCTTCGTGCTGGGCTCGCTCTGCGTCGGCATCAACGTGCCGTACAACGACCCGGAGCTGACGGCGGCGTTCGCCAACAGCGAGCCGGGGGCGGCGGCGTCGCCGTACGTGGTGGCGATGAACCGGCTGCGCATCCGGGTGCTGCCGGACATCGTCAACGCGATGGTGCTGACGGCGGCCTTCTCGGCGGGCAACAGCTACGTGTACTGCGCGTCGCGCTCGCTGTACGGGCTGGCGCTGGAGGGCAAGGCGCCGCGGGTGCTGACGCGGTGCACGAAGAAGGGCGTGCCGGTCTACTGCGTCATCATCGTGCTGCTGATCGCGCTGCTGTCGTTCCTGCAGGTGTCGGAGAACGCGGCCGTCGTGCTGACGTGGTTCGTCAGCCTGGTGACGGCCAGCCAGCTGATCAACTTCTCCGTCATGTGCTTCACCTACCTGCGCTTCAAGAAGGCGCTGGAGGCGCAGGGCATCAGCCGCGATACGCTGCCGTACAAGGGCTTCGGGCAGCCGTTCGCGGCGTGGTACGGGCTGACGGGGTGTTTCATCATGACGTTCGTGGGCGGGTATACCGTGTTCTTGCCCGGCATGTGGGATGTGCCGAGTTTCCTGTTCTCGTGAGTGAGCCGCTTTCGTTTCCTCTCTCTCTCCCTCTCTCTCATGGATCTCGCGCGCGAGCAGAGCTCTGCCGGATGGGGGAGAAAGGTGAAATGATGCGCTAACGCGGGCTCCCGGGCGTGCCAGATACACAATGATCGCCGTTTTCCCGATCCTGTTCGTCTCTTGGAAGGTCTTCAAGAAGACGGAGTTCAAGAAGCCGCACGAAGTGGATCTGTTCCAGGATTTGGAGGAGGTCGAGGAATACCACAGAAACTTCGTGGAGATGGCGCCGAAGTGAGTCTTCCCTCAACTGATGGGACGTCGATGAGTGTGGGGACATCTTGCTGACAGAAGGACTCGCATTGACAGGAACGGGTTTGAAAAGGTGCTGAACCTCCTGTTCAGCTAACAACGTGGCAATGCGGTGGTGATGGGAGGTTGGAGGGCCGGCCTGGGCGATGGAATAGTAGTCTAGGTATGTGCGGGGGATAGGCGAAGGGAGCAGATAGCCGTTCGGCACCGTATTCCAACGTCGGTTTAAGCGCGCTATAGGCGCAACAAAACGGGAAAGGCAAGGGCTTGGAGAGCTACCTGTAACGAGCAATAAACGAAATGCGTCTTTACCGGACTCGACAGGCGGTGGGGGCGTGGCCCTTGGGCGTGCAGATGTCGTGATTCGTCACGTTGACCGCAAAAGCGCGCGCTCTAATGCACGTCATCCCAAACCATTACGAGGGTTTCAGAGTTTCGTGTGCTGCACGCAGGGAGGAAGGGAACACGCAGGCTCGCAGCTCCGCTGGCGACGCAATGCGGAGGGTACACGCGAGCATGCGGCCGCTTAGGCTCGTCTCGAATAATGCAGATGCAGATGGAGTCTCTAGTGGCCGATCCGCGCGCTACGTGGTGGCTGCGGGCTGGACGGCAACCAGTACACCACTCGTTCCACAGCAGCACGACCGTTCCAGCCCGCTCGTCAGCCCTGTACGTTCTCTCGCCATCACGCAGCTTCCCCCGCGCACAGACTGCCTTTTGTCTTTTCCTCTAACACGGCAGGTGTTTCTGCGCCGCGTTAGGCTTTGAGCCTGCGCTTCCCCGAAATTATTGGGAATTGGGTTCTAGCTTCCGCGACGCGGCAGCGCAGTGACGGTGCTGGGATCGGGGGCGAGGGAAGCGCTCAGGTTGGAAGAGGGCGCACGGCGATCTCGACTACCCTGGCGAGGATGAAGGGCAAAGCAAGGCAGCCCGCGACCTGAACGCCACAAAGCGCGTCTGGAGATCGAAGCGCAGCGATTCGGCTGGGTGCCCGCGTTTTCGACCTCGAAGTCACGACGACGACGACGACGACGGCGACGACGCCCAAAAATAAAAACAAACACGAGGGCGTGGGAGGCGAACCCGACGACCAGGTCCTCCGCCGTTTCAGGGAGGATAGATGAATAACCTTCGCGAGGGGGAGAGGGCGAGGACGAGGGCGAGGGCGGCCGTTCGCTGGAGGGCGGGCCCCCGGAACACTATTAGAGCGCCGCGGCCACGGGATCGGTACCGGGGCAAAGGCATTTAGTTGCACTGGACACAGCCAGTCCTTGCTGCTCGTGGACGCAAGCAGCAAGGCGCGCAACGGCAGGGCGAGACAAGCACGAAAGGGAAAACATCTTCGAACGTCTTCGGGGCAGAGTCGCGCAGCTTCCGGACGGTACGGATTGCTTCGCGCATGGCCCGGCCGTATGGTGGACCAGTGGCCCGGTCGGCCGGTGCATTATTTTCTGTCTGCATCCCGCGCCTGGCTTTCCGATTGCGCAGGGTGATGTCGGGGATGTCGGGAAGAGGGGGGGGGGGGGGGGCACGGGGGACGGCGCTTGAGCCGGTTTGCGGGTGGTGGTTTGTTTTGGGGAAGGGGGGCAACGAGCCGGTGCATGTGGCCTGAAGGAGGAAAAGGATGGAGCGCGTGCTCGGCGGGGCGTGACGTAGTCGAGGATGCTCTGTCGTCGAGGTGGATGATGGTGCGGGTACTGGTGCTGGTGCTGGTGCTGGTGCTGGTGCTGCGGCGCAGTCGACTTAACGAGCCCGGCTTTGTGGCCCCGCGTCTGACACCGACACCAACACTGACACCAACACTGACACCGACTCCTTCTGGCGTGATGTTCGTTGGCCGCCCTCTCTGCATTGTATGTATATCTGTCGTCCCAGGACCTGCACAGTTGTTGCACCCTACTTGCGGTCCCTCTCGGTCAGGCCCCCTTGGAGGTAAGGTCTTCCAGCCCCGGCCGCTGCGTCATTTTGCTCCTTCAGCCGTGGCCCCCAACTATTCACGCCCTGCCCTCCTCCCAGATCGGCCCTGTCCCGCACGCTCCAATCTCCGACTCGATATTGGACTGCCGCCGAATCTGCACAAGAGACGGGGCGCCGTGGAAGATCTCAGCGCCTCTGAGGAACAATTATTAGTCGACCAGCCCGTGGGCTTCATGCGAGCGAGCCTGCAGTCGACGTCGCCCACGCCCCTCGGTCGAGCTAAAGACGGCGTATCCCTGTGTAGAGGTGGTTTCGCCGCTAAAATCCGCACCACCTTTCTCTTCTGGTCTAACCATCCGTAGCCATCTGAGTAGTACACCGCGCTAGAGCCTGTCTTGCGTTTTTCTTTTTCTCTAGTGCTCCCTGTTGCGAAACTGTCGTGAAGCCGGTTTCCTTCGTCTCGCTGCGGACTGTCTGATCTTTACCCTGACCTATGGTCTTGCTTTCTTGCTTCTAAACTTTTCCGATCCTTGCTATATGCTCTTCGCATACTTGCGTAGTTGCGTTGTTCAGGGCTTGATACTTCTTGTGCGCATGAAGTCTTCTCTTCTGCCTGAATCCTTCTTTTCCGGTGCTCGCACGGATGCTCGACTGCCAGCTCCTGCCCCATCAAGATAACTCGAATCAACTAGTCTACGACCTGCGTTTGGACACATCGGCACGCCCACCAATCAACGCCAGTTCCAGCTTTCGTCAGAAACGTGTATAGAGTCACAGCTGTCGGGCTTTGACGACCTCCTGCACGCCTCATGGAGGGATAGTTCAATCGTTCTTCCATGCTGTGTCAGAAGAAGGGATGAGTTTGCGTAGTACAAGATGCTTCACTGTCATCTTACTACTCTTTCTCCTCTCCTTCTTCCCGAGAAGCTCTTCATTATTATCAGCTCCTTCTTCTTCAAAAGAGTTCTGCCCGTGCATGCCTCTACCTTTTGCAGTCTCATTTCAGCATGCCTCAACCATGCATATTCATTCTTATTTGCATTCTCTGTATTCTGTAGAGCTCCGTGACAACAGAATAATCTAAGAGCGAAATCGTCACATCGCGTGACTATCCTTGCAGAGACACTGACCTAAGCTACAGTGCCTTTTAAGCCAACTTCGACACCTTTCTACCCTCAACAATCAGATTCTTGTGAGAGAAAAAGGGAGACGGTTACGACACCATCTGCCAGCTTTTCATGAGCGGTATGGTAGACGCGATCATCTTTCTCCGGAATGTGATCCAAAATAGCTACTAATCGCCCAGAAGACCATTGGATCTCGAGCTGTGATGTACGCCAGCTACGCGGAACCCAGCCAAAGACTTGGAACAGCCGCCTTCCTACGGCTTACTGTAGATCGGAACTTCGGCCGGTTAACACCAGTCCCGACTGAGCCTATGCACTGTTTCAAGCTTGAGCCTGGTCGCTTAACCAGGTGTTTTCCTGAAAAGGTACCTGACATTACTGAATGGTCAGGACAGCAGGTTACATTTGCAGTGCCGCATGCCGTGTTTGTAGTGCTTTAGGACAACCGGAACAAGAGCTAGAGAAAAGTTCGAACATGATGGGTGTGTGCAGGAGCTTGCTCAGCGGCGGAGCGCGAGTCGCTCGAGCAACATTGTGTGCATCTCACCTGGTACGCTTCCTCTGTGGACGTCCACTTAGAAAAACAACACCGCCCACACAGAGTACTTAAGATCTTCTAACACTCAACAACTTCTTCTGCTTTAACAACTCCAAGGACCGCTTTCAATCACCGTCCGCTTGGATAAATTGGCATCCGCCATGGCTTCCATCCGCATCAGTTCGTCCTACATTCCCCTACATTCCCCCCAAAGAACCCCGTGATGTCAGACACAGACTCCGACGCTTCGAAAAACAACGAGCAATCGCGCAACGTATCACCGTCACCGCTCTATCACACGCCGCTGTCCACACCCTTGCTATCGCCGTTGTCGTCATCGTCCCCGCAGCCAACGCATAATGCCACCTCACAGCGACAACATGACAACAACCTGGAGCAGCGCGCAAAGCGCGAGTCCGACGGCTTCATACTCATTGCCGCCGACGAAAATGACGACTACAACTACGAAGAGTTGTCCGCACGCACCTTCGACCACGACCTCGAATATCTCGCGGACGACGAAGACGACGAAGACGAGGACCACGACGGCACCGCCTCCCCAATCATCATCGGCTTCGACCTCGCGCGCCCTGCCTCGCCGCCACGCGCCTTCGAGCAGCCAGACAACGAGTACCCGCAGCTGCCTCCTCCCGCAATGCCGTTGCCGCGCGCCCGCACCTTCTTCCACCAGCAACACCACCACCACCACCACCACCACCACGATCCGGCCGCAGACGCCGACTACCCACCGCCCCCCTCACCGCGCACGCCCTCCCCCGTCTCTTTCGGCCAGCGCGCCTACTCCACCACCAGCTACTCCTCCGACGAAGACGACGAGCAACACGCAGTACCGTCACCCTCCCGCCCGCCCTCCCCTCTCGCTCTCCCGCCGCCCGCCCGCCGGTCCCGGGCCATGTCCTTCGTGATGCTCTCCCCGACCGAGGTCGATGCCATCCGCCAACAGGAGCGCGCCGAGCGGTACTTCGCGCGCGTGACGGACGCGTCGGCGACGGGCTTCGCCGCCGAGGTGCTGCACGCGGCCGCGTCGACGATCGTGCGCGGGGTGAGGGAGACGCTGGCCGAGCGGGTGGGCGTGACGGAGGAGGAGCCGGACCCGAGGAAGTGCGGCTGTCCGTGTTGGAACTATCCCGGTGGCGGGTGGCGCCATTGTCCGTTTTGGAGTCATCGGGTTAGGGAGGCGGGGAGGAGGGGGATCGTGTTGGTGGAGGAGGAGAGGAAGGAGAAAGATTAGGGGATGTTAGGGGAAAAGAGGAATGATGGTGGTGGTGGTGGTGGGGAAATGGCAGAATGGGTCTGGGTTGATACATTCCACTTTTTTTTTTTTTTTGTTTTTCACACATGGACAGGCGTACACTTATGCCTGATATGGAACTTTCGCTGGACTTTAGCGGCGTGGATTTCCTTTTCTTTGAGATTGCTACCAAAAGATACCTCGATAGCGTGCTTCTTTGTCAGACAACACGGAAGAAATACGAACACTTTGAACATGCTTTGCGCCTCCGCGGCGTGCTGTTTGCACTTACTTTCTACCTACGTCCATATATACGCCTCTGTACCAAAACCCACCTTTTTCTCAAATATCGGCGCAAAGGCCTACACCACAACTGAAATACAGACAAACACCATTGGCGAACCCGAGAAGAACTAGGTTACTCCCCAATGTTCCCCTACCGCCGCAACCTCACGAACCCTCACCAACAACGCCCCTCCTCCTCTTCCTCCTCCTCCTCCCCCTCCCGCAGACCCCACCAGCGCCCCACCAACAATGACCCCCGAAGCCCGCCACCGCGTCCTGCGCTTCCTGCAAACCCTCCGCGGCGACGACGAGGACGAGGAGGACGACGGCGACGACAACTCACCTGGCGACGCCTCCTCCCGGCCCTCCCGCACCCCTACCTGCTCTTCGCCCTCCATCCGCGCTACCGCTCCCGACGGAGATTCTTCTGCTGAGCCGGCCGTCCGAAACTCGAGCCGTTGCGACCCGCTGCCTGCCAGTGGCTCTTCGCGGCAGGAACAAGCGCCGGAGCGGCATTACCTCGATCCCGGTGCCGAGCGTCCGCTGCCCGTTGCTGACGACTGTTGGGTTCGGGCGTCGGCGGGGCGGGGGGATGAGGATGAGGATGAGGATGCGGAGTGGATTCTGGTGGTGAGGAAGGGCGCAGGTTGCGGGGATGGAGGGGGCGAGGAAGGTGAGGGGCAGTGGGAGGTTGTGGATGGAGGGGCGGTGAGGAGGGAGATGGGGAGGGTGGACAATCAGGAGGGAGTATCGGGAAGGAGGAGGGAGGGAAGTAGAAAGGGGAGGTGTTTGAAGGCGGTGTGGGCGTGATGGTTTTTTTTTTTTCACGGAATGTTGATGTTTGGTATCACTTGTTGATGTCATTGGAGAGTTCGATGATTTTTTTTTCAAGAGTGTTCCATTGTCAGTCTATGTGTGTGCTACCTGTGGCTGATGATCTTACATAGGAGGTTTCTCTTTCTCGTATCAGGTCCAGCCCATGGCAGAAAGAAACGCAAAGGGAAGAACGAGGGAAGAACGAGGGAAGACGCTTAACGGCTCTGGGCATGCGGATTCACGAAGGTCGTGTCCTTGGGATCGACGGTCCCGAGAAGTGATCGAGCAATGACCAGAGTTACCACTACAACCATAGACTCGTTCTCGTGGTTGTAAGAAAAGGCGAGGTATGGCTCAACGATTTCCGTGTCATCATTGAATATCAGATCATGGTCTATCACATGATCACAGTTGAAGCAGGAGAGCTGGATAATCTCGGAGTTGGTTGCCTCAGCCATGAACCAAAATTCGATGCACGCGAAATGATGGACGCAGCCGCAGGGGAGCTGGATGGGGAAGTCATAGTAGTCTTCGTCGGCCAGGAAATCCCGATTACACATGGGGCAGGTTGCATCTTCGGGTTGTGCCTCCTTCGGCTCACGGGGGAACGTCAGCACTATGGGTTCCATGATGGAATATGTCAGAAATGCTGTGGGGATCCTCGAAAATCGGTCTTACTGCGCGGCCAGCAGGCGTAGAGTGGGAATGTACCTGACGATGCTGATCATATTGAGTTCTTCACGAGAGCTCGGAGGAAACTTAATCATATGCTCCAACGATAGGTGTTGAATAACAGGCCCGTTGTTCGCGCAGTAGAAAGATAAGTTTCCACTTCTGAGGGACAAAGCCATTGTTCGGCATCCGTGACAACACAAGCCAGCAACTAAACAGCATTGTTCTAGGCCGCATACCTTTGCTGAAACGCTCCAGGTTCATTACCAGAATGGAAAA
The DNA here is from genome assembly GCA_037367355.1 of Neoscytalidium dimidiatum. Classification (NCBI taxonomy): domain Eukaryota; kingdom Fungi; phylum Ascomycota; class Dothideomycetes; order Botryosphaeriales; family Botryosphaeriaceae; genus Neoscytalidium; species Neoscytalidium dimidiatum. The sequence goes on along the minus strand of CM074700.1, from coordinate 2,157,052 downwards.
ACTAGAGTTCAGTATGGCCACCTCCCTCCGTTCCAAGCTGACAAAGCAGTTGATCCAGACTACCGACTGGCCGAGGGTTCAATGGAGATAACCACTCCTCAGGAGGCCGATGCTGCAGCAAAACAGGAGCAGGAGGACGAATATGCAAGAGTCGTTGCTATTGTAGCAACCCATGGATCAGACCACTCTGCCATCTCAGCCATAAAATAGGCCCTCGGGATGACGGTAGTGCAAATTGGGAAGATCATACCCCACCCGAAAATCCAAACACCAGAAGAGGCCCAGTGTCCATGTTTGGGGTGTCCGGGCAACTTGTATGGTTGGTCCATCCAGGAGCACGTTGCGATTGGTTTCAAGAGGATGCGGTGCGTTAATAGAGTGTTCATGCAAATGACCTCCAGGTAGCTCCAGGTAGTTGCTAGGGCTGTATTATTGAATTGTGTTCGCTAACGTTACTCTTCGACTTTCGTATTTTCGAAAGCATGATCCCAAACATAATGTCAGTAGAATAGAACTCACCTTCTCAAACCATGCCTCAATTTTCACTGAAATGCTCAGCATTGCCAGTATCTGCGAAGCTCGACGTATGAGCGGGAGGGTTGCATTGAACAAGTGGTCGAAGACTTTATTCGTTCGAAGCGGACGATTTTCAGACCATCCAAGCGGAAGTTCGACTGAGACCGACTATCCGTGAGACGCTAAAACGCTAATAAAGAGAAAGAGCAACGAACCCGATATGCAACACCGTTCATGATGATACTATGACTGAGTGGAGAGCACTTCCATCTGCATGCAGAACCTCAGTATCATTGTCGCCCACTCTCCTGCTTTTTCCGCCACTCATTCAGCGCAGCCTCAAAATCCCGGCCCTCTTCTCCACATCTCTCGGCTACGAGACTCCATGTTCTAGTCCTAATAATTTTCTCCACCATCCGCTCGTTCCGAATCACATTTGCTAAGATTTCGGTCCGCAACTCCTTCGGAAAATAGCGCGCGCTGTAGGGGTCCAGACGTTCGTCGACAACGCGTTCGCGGACCTTGGCATCCTCAACCTCGCGCAGAATGGAGACCGGGTCGTCGGGATCTGGCGACGTAGCCACGCTGGCACAGTAGCTGAGAACATCGGACCGCATCTGCCATGACGGAAAGAGCACCTTGTCCTTGAAGTAATTGCAGCTAGAGGCGGGTATTTGGCGGCGGGTGCCGGGCGGCAATGTGGACCTGACGCTGGTTGAAGATGGATCGAAGCCAGCGGAGGCAGGGGTCAGGAGAGAGTTCAGGTTCTGGGTAATGGAATCGTCTATGGTGGCGCGGGATAAGCGAAGGAAGTCTGCTCTTAGGTAGTGGTAAGCAAAGAGAGCCGCTCTGGCAATGCAAAAGCTTTTCGAAGAAGGAAATCGAGAGCGGGTGAGAATGTGGCCAGCAAGGAAGGGGGCATACCTCGCAGCGCAGTCTGATTGAAGCAGAACTGCGGCGTCAGCTCAGGGCGATCATATGCCTTGGACATGGCGTTGTCTGCGGCGGACGAATGCCGCTCGGTCTTCTCCTCCGCTGCTCCAGCGGGGGTCTTTTTCCAAAAGAGTCCGGCCGTGGTGGGCAAGCTTCGGCGCGGCGACGCTCACAGCAATGAAACTGGAAATGCAGCAGAGATGTACGTACGGTGCAGGCAAAGCTGCTCTTGTGGAGCTCAGTCGATGCGACGCATGGATTAGCGGCGCGAGAAGGTGCACGGACCATAGCCGGGTGAATTTCGTCATGACGCGCACAGGCAGGCAGCGGCGACCGGCCGGACGCGCAGACGCGTCGCAGCGCGAGCGAGTCGCCGTTGCCGCTGCCTCTTTACTCCTCCACCTGCGCCTGCCGTGCCATGTCGTTGTTTCACAAAGCGCATGCACTCTCCTCTGCTCTTCTACTCTCCCGCTCTTTGCCGTCCTCTCTGAGTGTTGCGAGATCCGCGCGCCCCATTTCTGTTCTGTACTTTTCTAGTTCCCCGCAGCTGCTCTCCAGAGCTGCGCTGTCCAATACCATGGCGCCGAAGCAGGCAACCTTGGGGTATGTCAGGCCCAAGCAGATGACTCTGGGGTGCGCGTTCCCGCGGCCCCTGAATCCATTGGATAATACCTGACTTTCGCACAGTAAATTCTTCGGAAAACCGAACGGAGATGGCCCACCCCCGCAGCAAACGAAGCTAGCCTTTTCTACGAAATCCAATTTGACTCCCACCAAGTCTAAGCATCAAAAGGAAAAGGATACTGTGAAGGAGGAGAGCGATGTTGAGGAGAAGGAGAATGGCCGTGTTTCCCCGGAGAAGGGCGAGGATGTTGAGATGAAGGACGAGGTCAGGTCAGAGGATGAAGCCGCAACAGGCGACTCGGATAGCACCCGTAAGTCGAAATACCATTCGTTACACGACCTTGTCGCACTTTCTTCAACCCAGGCTCTTCATTCTTCACATCAATCATCCCATGGATGAGACATATCGGTGGCCCCTCCCAGGCCCATCGGTCTTGGGTGTACTTGTGCAGATGCTCTATGGACCTGAATTTGCCGCTCGAGACACATCTGAAATCCTCTCTTCGTCAGGACTGACGCGTCGAGTTGGACGATTTCGTGAGCTGACCCGGCTAGATTCGAAGAAGCGAACGCGCGAAGAGAGCGATGAGGACGACGATGAACCAATTCCAAACAAGCGAAGTGCGAAGAAGGCACGCCAGACAAAGAAGCCAGCTTCACCCTCAGAAGCGCCCTCGAAGCCACAGAAGAAGTCGTCCAAGGCAAAGGTGAAGCAGGAGGAGGAGGGTGGAGAGGCGGGTGAACAGCCACCGTCACCGAAGAAGGCCAGGGCAAAGTCGAAGAAGGAAGGATCGAAGACAATCTATGAAGAGGTGGAGACTATGTCGGCGAAGCGAGCTGCATCACCGCCGAAAGCTACTACAAAAGCTATTGATGCTGAAGCCTCGTCTGTCGACTCTGGAGCTGCCGAGTCTGAGAAGGAGGATGAGGATGGCATTTCTTCGGAAGATGAAAAGCCAGCCGCCGCTGCAAAGGCCAGAGAGAAAGTCCAGTCCACCCTCAAGGATAGCGACAAGGAACTTTATCCGGATTGGAAGGCAGGAGAGCCTGTTCCTTATGCCGCACTTTGCGCTGCCTTCTCAAAAATTGAGATGACGACCAAGCGTCTGGAAATCTCGGCCTACTGTTCCAAGTTTTTCCGTCAAGTGTTGCGTCTGACACCTGAGGACCTGCTTCCCACAGTTCTACTCATGGTGAACAAGCTCGCCGCAGATTATGCTGGCATCGAACTTGGAATCGGAGAATCCCTCATTATGAAGGCTATCGGCGAGACTACCGGTCGAAGCCTGGCAGTCATCAAGGCTGACCAGGCTGAGATAGGCGATCTTGGGCTGGTAGCTGCGAAAAGCAGGTCAAACCAGCCCACAATGTTCAAGCCAAAGCCTCTGACTGTCCGGGGTGTCCATAATGGTCTTATGGAGATTGCGACAATCGAGGGCCAAGGCTCGCAAGGGCGCAAGATTGCCGGTATCAAGAAGTTATTGTCCGCATCAGACGCTCACTTGACTGTCAAGGGCGGTAAGGGTGTGGACATCTACAAGGACAAGGGTGGCCCCAGCGAGGCCAAGTTCATCGTCAGGATGCTGGAGGGTAAGCTGAGATTAGGTCTGGCGGACAAGTCTGTCCTCGTTTCGCTGGCACATGCCATGGTCGCCTATGAACTAGACCCATCTGGCAAGAAGGTACCCAACACCGAAGAGCTTGCGAAGGGCGAGAGAACCTTGAAGTCGGTTTACAGGTCAGTAGCCTATCTGTATATTCCTTTCCATTTATCTAACAGCTCCGCAGTGAATTGCCGAGTTACGAGGTCATTGTTCCCGCAATGCTCAAGCACGGCCTCTCCAACTTGAGAGAGCACTGCAAGCTCCAACCTGGTGTGCCGCTCAAGCCTATGCTGGCCAAGCCGACTAAGTCAATTACCGAAGTTTTGGACAGATTTGAAGGCAAACACTTCACTTGTGAATACAAATACGATGGAGAGCGTGCACAAATTCACTTCGTCTCCCATGACGCAGCCCAGGAATACGTAACCGAGGCGCCATCTGCCGGGAAGACAGATAAGGGCGTCTCTAATATATTCTCACGTAACTCGGAGGATCTCTCTAAGAAGTATCCCGATATCTTGGAGAAGTTGCCAACCTGGGTCAAGGATGGAACAAAGAGCTTCGTCTTGGATTGTGAGACTGTCGCATGGGACGTTGCGGAAAAGAAGGTTTTGCCATTCCAGACACTCATGACTAGGAAGAGGAAAGACGTCAAAGTCGAGGATGTCAAGGTCAAGGTCTGCGTGTTCGCGTTCGATCTTCTATATCTCAATGGAGAGGTGAGCCAGTGTCACATCCACGCCTCAATAACATACTGATGAATGTGCAGGCGCTCGTCAACAAATTCTTCCGTGAGCGCCGCGAGCTCCTTCACGGATCGTTCACTCCTGTTGAAGGGGAATTTGCTTTTGCGCAATATGGCGACACTAGTGAGCTCGACGAGATCCAAGAGCTGCTTGACAAGTCCGTCAAAGCTTCCTGCGAAGGCCTGATGGTCAAGATGCTTGACGGCCCGGAGAGCAGCTACGAGCCTTCGAAGCGTTCGCAAAACTGGCTCAAAGTCAAGAAAGACTATCTCTCCGGGGTCGGCGACAGTCTCGATCTCGTTGTCCTAGGCGCATACTACGGTAAGGGCAAGCGCACCTCAGTATACGGCGCTTTTCTCCTCGCGTGCTATAACACCGCCACCGAGACGTACGAGACCGTCTGCAATATCGGCACTGGCTTCTCGGACGAGGTGCTCGCTAGTCTGCACGAACAGCTCAGTCAACACATCATCGACCGGCCGAAGCCCTTCTACTCGCACTCCCAGGGCAATAAGGACCAGCCGGATGTGTGGTTCGAGCCAAAGTTCGTCTGGGAGGTCAAGACGGCGGATCTCACGCTCAGCCCCAGGTACATGGCGGCTATGGAGGCGCTGGGCGTGGGTAAGGGCGTGAGTCTGCGCTTTCCCCGGTTCATCCACCAGCGCGAGGACAAGAAGCCCGAGCAGGCAACCTCGGCCAGACAGGTCGCCGAGATGTACAGGAAGCAGGAGGCCGTCACAAAGAACAAGGGTCCGAGTGTGGACGACGATTTCGAGTATTGAGGAAGTGAGGGGCTTTTTTGATTTAGGCGTGAGATAAAGAAGGGACGGCTTGCTTGCATCGTGCTTCCCCTTTGCTGATGTATTACAATTGATGAACGAGGTCGCCACAGTCGCTGATTGCTCGTATGTACTCTTGCTTCCATTCGTGGAATCGAAGGTCAGCCGGCAAATTGAGGGATGAGAAGGAGAACGGCTGAGCAAGGTGCTTATTATGGCTCAAGATATGGGTATAGCTGAAAAAAGTGGAAAGAGGGAAAAGGAATTGGGAACATGCGGTCTTCGAGCTTGATACTTAAAATAATTTTCGAACTTCACGAGAACGGACTCCAACTGGTGGATTTCGAACGAGGGGCAGCTGCGGTTCTTCACTTAGCCCCTCACTCAGTGGAAGAGACCAGTAGATAAGTGCGCGTCCGGCCAACTCATCAGATTGGCACACACAGGTCGCTGCAGTTATTGTTAGAGAAGGGTCTCGTCGAATGAGGCCATGTGACCACCTCAAAAATATCTTTCAAAACGCCGACATACCTGCTCGAGAAGTGACTTGCACCCCACCCATATTTCAATTCGGAAGACGTGATGATCAAGGCGAGCTTCTGGGAAATGTACTTATATCTCTACAACGAGCTTCCTCCATCCTCACCTTCGGAAAAGATTCCATCCACACCGACAACTCATCGCGCGGATCCATTCCCCGCATTCAATCCACTTCGGGGTTGAATGCACCAACCGAGGTCTCAGTCCCGACATCGAAGGGAACAATGTGCTCGCTCAAGCGCACAGGAGAAGCCCAAAACGGAAAAAAAAAGAAAAATTGAACAGACAGGGATGGCGGGACCAGCGTGGACGCTGCCGCGCGGAAAGACACAGGAAACTGCAGGCAGACATGTCTGGTGAAACGGCAGGGAAAAAGGAAGCATATGTATTTCTCCATGTCTGTCTCACGAAAATAATGCGCGATCCGCAAGGGAAAGACAATCAAACCAACAACACAAAAAGACGCAAGGGAAGCCCAGGGTATACCTTTCACGCGGAAGGACAAATGAGACGACGGGAAGACAGCGAGACAGAAAACGAAGTTCCCAATCAAGATACAGCGTCGAAATGACGATCAGGGAGATGTGGAGGAGGAGGAAAAGGAAGTGAACAACCGAGCTATGGACTTGTGAGTAAACCAAAAGAAAAAATTGATGAAGAGCCGATAAACAGAAGAGAAAGAGAGAATAAAAGCAGTTTAATTTCCAACGCATCCCATATGATAGAAAACGCCCCATGTACTCCCTGCCTGTCCACACTTTCCCATGTGCCCGCCCCATTTTGTCCAGAAGGAAAAAGAACTCCATCGCAGATGCAAGTAAAGAAAGAAAAGCCTCGCTATGGGAGAGATGAATGACCAAGAAAGTCAATGATGATACACATATGAGAGGACACACGCACGCTGTAGTAGAGCGCGTGCCGGCCGGCCAGCCATCTGTCCAGTAGAGGGGGAAAAGAACCTCATTGACCTCTTCATCCCATCTCGCTTCTTTTCTTTATGACTTGAGCAGAGCAAAGTCAGACGTCGCCAAATTCCAAACCCAACCAAGTTTCAGATACCTCGTCCAAGCTGGGATCGAAGCTACTGACAAGGAAGGAAATCCGGAAAAGGAAGAAGCCAAAAAAAGGGGGGGGGGAAGAATGGAAAAGAGATCGGGCAGCCCATATGGCTAATACCATAGAAGGTAAAGAACCACTTTCCCCCAAACAACCCTGAAAAGAAAAATAAGAGGTCTTGTCCCTTGAGTCCCTCAAATAGACTCCGCAGGAACTCCAGACGCTTTTTGCTCTTTATCCACATCAACGCCGGTGTAAATGCAGGAGGCACTTCCCTTTCCTTCCCTTTCTTTTTTGTGACATGCCTCCCTTGGATTAAGTCAATACTAAACTCCCGTCCGCCCGATCTGTTGTTTTGAATTTTTGGTTTCGTCATGTAGGTCGTCCCTCGTCGCTGTACAATCGTCCCGGAGGCCTCAGGCTCGGCAAATAATAAGGTAAACTCCTAATTACCGCTAGAATAAACCAAGAGGTGAATGAATCGCAAGTTGCAGCGCTGAGACCTTAGTGGAGCAGGCCCTGGTTGTTGGACGCGTCGACAACGTTGTCAGAGAGGTTGATCAGCAGCTGTGCGAGACAGCGCTTCGTGGCAGCGTCGTCGCGAAGGACAGAAGAGAAAGTAGCGTCGCGGAGAGGCTCGGGAAGACACTGGCGGAGGGCCTCGCGAGCACGGGCATTGTCGCTCAACCTTGTCACTGGGTTAACTTGAAGCGATGCTGCAGCAAGGGGATGGAGAACATACCTAAGGAAGCAGCGCACAACGTGCTTGAGCAGACGGACAGTCTGCTGCTCGACCAGCTGGTTGACCATGTTCGAGAGGACGGTGCCGACGGCATAGAAGCGCTCGTAGGTCTGGCAGATGTAGGCCAGTCCAAGGTCGTCGAGAAGAATCTTCTGAACAATGAAGATGGCGACCGTCTTGCTCAGTTCCGAACCAGTCTCCATTATGCGAAGGCAGAGAGGAATGATTTCGGTCGTCAGGAGGAAGTTGATAACATCCGAGGAATCGTTCTTGACCAGGGCGCCGATCACACCCAGGGACGTGAGACGAAGGTACTCAAAGGGCCTGGACTTGGAAGTTGTGTTCAAGAAGGGGTATAGGAAGAGAGGGATGTGCGCTGCGGTCGTGTTAGCCAATTGGTTCCGCGCGGAGGTAGCAATGGCGGCTTACCGCTCAGGAAGAGACCGCGGGTCTCGGTGTGAGACGCGACGCACTGCAGCAGAGCAAGAGCATTGCAAACGCGATTGGAAGCGGCGGCAGTGAGCTGGGACGGGTTGAGCAAAGGATAGACGGAGATGATTTCCTGGAGTAGGGATGTCATAACGCCTGGACGCGCCTTGTTAGCCTTATCGATGACACGTGAAGCTGCGCGGACGCGCATCACGTACCGAAGGAGTGCCACAGGATCATGGCGAGCTCAGGGACCTGCTCGCGCTTCTTACTCAGCTCCAGCAGAGCGGTCTCGCGGGTCTGGGGGTTCATGAGCTGGGCGATCCACTCCAGAACGCGGCGGTTCTCTTCGGTCATGCCCTGGTCGACAGCAAGGGTCTGCTCATGCTGCTGCTGGGCCATGCCGCCCATGCCGGCGGCGGAGGCGTTGTTGCTCGCAGCGATGCGATTGTAGTGCTGCTGCTGGGCGGCGGCGGCAGCGGCGGCGGCGGCTTGCGCCTGGGCGTGTTGAGCGGCATGGTGGGGATGGGTCTGGTGGTGGCTCTGCGGCCAGTCGGCCGGCGAATGTTGGTACTGGTGAGAGAAGACGTGCTGGCCCAGCATGGTTGCTTGTCGTTGCGAGGAGGAAAGCTGGTGGATTTGTCGGGCGGGGTGTGGGTTGTCGCTATGCAGCGGTGCGTCGGTGAGCGATGGAGGCCCAGAGCCAGTGCCGCTGCGGAAGGTGCGCCATGGCCGCCGCCAAGACTCGTGCCCGCGCCCAGCCGCGATGGCATCAGCGCGAGTGGCTGCTGGCTGCTGGCTGCTGACACCTGACACCTCAGGCATCGACATGGAACCAAGCCTGCCCGTGCGAGGCCTGGACTCGACCTGCACCCCGGATTCCCAACAGGGAAGCGCAGGATAAGGTACTTTGCGGAGACGCCGCTCGCTCGCTCCAGCACGTGCGTCATGCCCCCATGCACCAAGCGCTTGCTTGCCTCTTAACTCTAAAAGCGGTGGGGAAATTAATTGGCTCTAGACGCACTCTGCTCAATCAAGAGAAAACTCCAGTACAATGTCCGTCTCCGTCGTCAGTTTTCGCCATGTTCGACAAATCCCCACTGCACCGTACCAGTCTCGTTTTAATCCATAATACCAAAATAAAGGAAGAAAGGAAAGGTCGCACCGTGGGAGCGAGAGCACAGAAGTCCCCATCATTAAACCCCTGCACCTATCCCGACTACTCAACTGAACGCAGTAGAAGACTAAGCGAGGAAAAGGGAACTCGTAGAGAGATCTGCTACGCTGGAAGTGCCACGATCAAAGGAATCCTCCACAAATGCTGAGTGTGCTTGTGTTGCTTAGAGCCGAAGCTCGTCCAGAATCTTCTGCGCCAAACTCTTGTACTGCCATGTTCCACCATCCACCTTCTTGAACTGGATGCCGTGCAGCGAAAGCAACGGAACTTTCACAATGTAGATTTCAAACTTGAGTACCATGCTGCCACCCATATCGCTCTGAACATGTGTCGTTGTCTCCCCAGCCGGGCGTGCGCGTGGCCCGGCCTCGGGATCCGGAACGTCGCTCTCTTCTGAGTCTTCTGCGCTCGTGTAACTGTTGTCGGGTCTGCGCGGTGCTCGTGCCGACTTTGGCGTTGTCGGCGACCTGTGAGCTTCACGGAAGTCGTCGCGTTCGCGCTGTTCAGGTCCCCTCAACCCGAAGCTGATTTTCCGCCTGTGGCCCACCGCGCTGTTCGAAGTCTGGTTTGGGCTCAGGGGAGCTGGGTTGGCCTCAGCATTGTCGAGTTCGAGACTCGGGCTGTGTTTGCAGCTGAATCCGCTGCGGCTTTCCCAGTACTGTACTCCAAGCTCCTTCAGGACACGGATGATATCAGCCCTAATCACCGTGAGCGGCTTGCTGCTCGTTGTAGATACGCTGAACAGTCCCTTCAGGTACACCGGCTTGATGGTCTCAGGGCTTCGAGTCTCTCCGGCCGAGTCATTGGCTTCGGCAACTTCACGCTCTGTCTCCTCCGGGACGTTGCCCTCCCGGGTTTGTTCGCGACGAGCGCGACGAGCCTGGATGCTCTCTCTGCGGGCGTGGCCAAGCGACTTCGCACGGGAGGTTGGCGCACGAGATTGGCTGCTCAGCGCCACTTCCTCGGAAGCTGTGTCCGGTGCTGCCCGAGCTCTCTGACCGCTCACACTAGACTTGTCAGAGCCACTGGTTGGTGGTGGCTCCTGGTTTCCCTCTGAGGCTGCAGCGCGCCTGTTCATCATCCGCCTGCGGAACTCAGCTGAATTAACGCTTGCCGACCTCCCCAGGCCCTTGAATTTGGAGCTTTGTGTCACACCAGGGCTAGGTGGCGCAAGCAGCTCAGGGTGCTCCGGCGGCACTTCAGGCTTGCGCGATGCCGGGGGCGCATCGGCGCTCCGGTCCCTCGCTCTGCGTACGCTGAAGCTCCTCAGCATCGAGCCGCCAGTCGAAGTCGTAGGTTCGTTGATAGCCGGGGGAATTGGTGGCGGGTTGGACTTGTCCCGGTCATGGTCATGACGCCTTCTCGTGCTGAATCGACGGAGAATGCCTGCGGCAGTACTCTCCTTCTTGACAGGCGCAGGCTCGTTGGGCGGTGTGAGCATGCCGGGAGATGCAGCTGCAGGTGCAGGAACCTGAAGGTTGACCTTCTGCAGCCCTTCGGTGACTTCATCCTCGCCATGAGTCCTTGCTCTTGGCCTAGATCGTCCACCTGTTGGCTTTTCTCCTGCGTACTCGTACGAACTAGTGTTCGTGTATGCTGCTTCTGGTGCAGAGAGCTCCGGCATCTTGAATGGCTTCTCGCCGGGAACTTTGGGGAGACTCAAAGCACCGGGATTCTCCTCTTTCCGCTCCCGCTCTTGCTTTTCCTTTACAAGAAAGTATACCGAAATCAAGGGACTGAATGCATTGACAGGATCGTTGCCCACTGCCAACGCTTCAGAAGAAGGGTTCGTTAGGGTGTCCCTGCTCATAGAATTCCGCCTTTTATAGAAATCAAATACTCCGCGCTTGCGCTCCGTCTCTGGTGTCTTGTCCTGCGACCTTTGAGCCGCAGCCCGGCATGCGCTCTGATATTCTTCTGACTGAATGATCTTGGTAAGTTGAGAAGTAATGTACTCCGGCGTACCGAAATCGAAACCTGTCATCTTTTCAATGACTTGAGGATCAAGAGGAAGTTGTAATGGCTCCCTGGGAGGCAGGAAGTTCTCAGGGGGCGAGTTGAAGCCCTTTGTGATCCACGGGTGGCTCATGATTTCGCCCAGAGTGGCACGCTGCTTAGGGTCCGTGACCAACATGCGGGAAATCAGATTTTTACATTCTAGAAAACGGTCAGCGTGTGCATCGGTCTATAAATTTGTGTCGATAACTTACCGGCAGTGAGCCAGGGAGGATATTCCACATGGCCCTTCTTAATCTTGGCGTGCAACTGCGGCATGCTCTGGTCGTCAAACGGCACCTTACCACAGACCAGAACGTAGAGAACTATACCAAAACTCCAAACATCCACCTCGGGACCGGTGTACTGCTTTGCTTGCAGCAGCTCCGGTGCAGCAAAGTAGAGACTGCCACAAAACGTCTTCAACTGGCTACGAGGGGAGAAGAGGTTGCTGAGACCAAAGTCGATGATTTTGATGTCGCCAGTCTTACTGATGAGAATGTTCTCGATCTTTAAATCTCTGTGAACAATGCTGTTGCGGTGGCAGTAGTCGAGGGCGCTTGCAATCTGGCGGGCAAATTTCCGAGCTTGTTTCTCCTTCAACCGGCCGTGAGAGATGATGTAATCCAACATCTGGCCACCATTGACGTATTCGCAAAGCATGTACCAATGATAATGCGTCCGAACCACATCTCGCATACCACAGATGTAAGGATGGTTGGCGAGGGTCATAATGGCTGCTTCCCTTGCGGTACGCACTTCCTTGGAATGGTCGGCTCTCTCGCGATCTGCTTGGCTGCGGTGCTCATCGGTGGATTGTCTGGGGACGATTTTGACCGCAACCTGCCGTCTTACATCAGTTGACATGTAAAAATAACTAGTTGGGATGTCTCACCTGCTCGCCGGTCTCGGTATTCCTTGCCAGCTTCACCTTTCCCATGCTTCCAGCACCGACAGTCTTTCCTAGAGCCCATGTCCCCGTCTGAGCAGTGATTGTAGTCCGTCGTCGGCCAGAAGTGTTGTTCGCAGGCGGTGCCGGCCGAGGCGTGGCATCAGCAGCGGCGCCGTTGGTGGGAGCTCCCGTGGTCGACGCTTCGGACGCATAGCGGGCATGTCGAGAGCGCGAGGAGCTGCGCTGACCGGTTTGGGAAGCCCGATCCCGAGACTCGCTTCGGCGCGAGGAGGCGGGGCGGGCAACGTTCGACGCCTCGAAGTCCTTCTTCGCTACATTCTGCAAATGAGCCTGCTGACCCGAGCTCGAGCGGCTGTGGCCCTGCGACTGCGAGAGCGAGCGGTGTGGGGAGGCCGGCGGGGCAGCGGCCGTGGAGCGGACGGAGGTGGACTGGGCGCGGTGCGGCGGCCGGCCGGCTGAGGAGTTGTGGACAACGGCGGGCGACGCAGAGGCGGGGGCAGACATCGTGTCGAGGACGTTTGTGTGGTGACAGACGGCTGGCACTGCTGCTGCTGCGTGGGCCCGGGAGATCAGCGGTGCGGCGAGATGAACGGTTCAGGCGCGCGACCGTCGCAGCGCAGCGCTAGTGAAGCCAGCAGAGGGCTGGAGTGCTCCTGTGGACGAGGGCTGGGGAGCGCCAGCTTACATGGATTGGGAGAGCAGTCGGGCGTGGAGTCGGAGGTGGGCAGGGCAGGAGGCGAGCGTCGCAGGAGCCGGGCGGGGAGCTGAGTAGGGCGTTTGTTTGCTGGAGATTAGCAGTCCAAGTCTGTGGAGTGCCCGAGCTGCCCAGCGCCTTGGGAAGTCATGCGGAAGCGCGTGGCTGATGCGCGGGCGGCCGGTCGCAATTGGCAGAGGGCGGAGGGGGGGTGCGCTGGAGCTGCGGCAGTTGACAGGCGACGGGGCGGCTCGACGCGCGATGGAAAGGATGGTTAAAGGAGGAAGAGACTGGGCTGCGCTGGAGGCTGCCGCTGGTAGCAGTTACGAACACCCGCCAAGTGCCAGCGAAACAGGGTCCCTGGCCGGCGGAAACGAGCTGCCCAGGGCGATGCGATGTCATCGCGACCGCCAACACGCCTGAACCGCGCAAGATCGGCGCCCGACGGCCATGCACACCCACTTTCAAACAGCTCCCGCTCGCCGCCGCTGCAATAACCACAAAGCACATTCCCGCCCCAGCCCTCACGCTCAAGCCCCGCCCGACCCTCTGCGCGCCGCCGTGTCTGTTGCCCGCGTGCCTGCTTCTGCAACGGCCCTGCAGCGCCCGTCCCCGGCCCGGAAATGGCGTACAGCAAGCGCTCGCGCGCCGCTTTCGAGGCCGACCTGCAGCAGCACGAGTCGCCTTACGCCTTCGTGGGCACCCCGCTGCCGCCTCTCGACGACAACACCCGTGACGACGGCTCCTACGTCCCGCTCTGGAAGCAGGAGGCTACGGATGAGCGTGGCCGCAAGCGCTTTCACGGCGCCTTCACTGGCGGCTTCTCTGCAGGGTAAGTTCCATGAGTCGCGCACTTCATTTCGCCGTTACGGAGCAATGATGTATCATCCAGTTCAGGTATTTCAACACCGTAGGCTCCAAGGAGGGATGGACACCCTCGACCTTTGTGTCCTCGCGGACCAATCGCCACAAGGACCAGAAAAATGCCCAGCAGCAGCGCCCGGAGGATTTTATGGACGAGGAAGACCTGGCCGCCCAGGCTGAGGCGCAGAAGCTGCAGACCAGCGGTGCCTTCTCTGCGTTGGGCTCGACCGGCGATGATCCTTCCCGTCGAGATGTTCTCATGGGCATGGTGAAGACGGCTGGAGAGACCATGGGCGTCAAGTTGCTCCAGAAGATGGGCTGGAAACCGGGCCAGGGTGTTGGCCCCAAGGTCCGGCGCAGGGCCCGTCTAGACCCGGGCGACGATGCCGACGCAGACCAACAACTGCACCTCTTCGCGCCGGAGAACTCCCGAATGATCACGTTCATACGGAAGAACGATCATAAGGGTCTCGGATACGAAGGGGAGGCACGACTCTCCAGCACAGCCAATTCCTCCAAGGACGCAAAGGGCGACGACAGTGATAATGAATCTGACTCCGGCCCGCTGGGTACAATGCGAAAGCCTATTGTCAAGAAGCCAGCAAAGAAAGGCGGTTTTGGCGTGGGCATCCTCAATGACAACGGCTCAGACGAGGAAGATCCCTATGAGATGGGTCCAAAGATTTCTTACAACCGTACCGTCGGGGGTGACAAGAAGTCAAAAAAGAAGAAGGAAGCTGCTAGGACAGCTGGTGCCTCGGCCAACCCTCTGGTCGGCGCTAAGCCCGTGTTTATTTCCAAGAAAGCCATTGGCAAGAGGCCGGAAGGCTTTCGCAAATGCCATGATGGACGACTACCACTTGAGGGCTTTGTTCTTGCTACACAGGCACTTACCATATCCGATAGTGGTAAGTACGCTCCGCCAACGATTCCCGAGGGCTGGAAGAGTTCAAAGACAGCCGATGGGTCTCAACAATCGGACTCATACCAGTCCGTCTCCGATGCTGCCAAAGCCTCAACCTTGGATGCGAAGGCTCGGGCGTCCCTACTCGGTGAAGCAACGCTTCCAGGAAAGTCTGTTTTCGACTATCTGAACCCAGCGGCGCGCAATCGAATCGCTGCTTCCAGCGGAAAAACTAATCTACCCGAGGCGCGTGGCGAGGCGGCCCCAGAAGGGTACCGCAAGACAGAAGCAGATCGGCAGAAGCAGCTGTGGGATCTTGTGCCACCACTCGACAAGGATGTTGCAGAGTCTGCGTTGAGTCGCGGAATAGGTGGTTGGATGCCATACGCCGAGGATGAAAAGAAGAGAGCAAGATACCGTGGCTTCCTCGAGCTTCGTGCCGGTCTGCGGGACACCCTACCAGAGCGCGCCCCAGGCATGTCCACAGATGATTGGGTCCGAGAGCTCCAGGAATTCGCCCATGCGGCGCGGGTCTTTCGACCAATGACCGGCATGATGGCTTCGCGTTTTACATCTTCCTCTACTTTACCTGCATCGAGCTCCGGAGAAAGCATACCCGAGACACTGCTCAGCAAGCCTGCTCCAAAACCTAGCGACCCAGCCGAAGAGGCTGCGAAGCTCGGCATGTATGGGCCGATGACTCGACAGGTGCTCTCTTTCTATCCAACCCGTCTTGTATGCAAGCGCTTTAACGTAAAACCTCCCGAGAATGTCCAGCCGGACATGAGCAGCGCTCCTGGAGATGCGACCTCGACAGTTGCACCCGCACGGGATCTTACCGTCGTGTCTCAGTCGGCAATACAAGAGATGATGCGCGAGAGCGCATTGAGACAACCGTATTCGGCGCCGACGGATGACGCACGTGCGGCGAACGTGCAGACTGCAGCGCCTGTGCATGCTCCAGTGGATATAGAGCGGAACGAAGCGTTGGAAGCAGAGAAGGCCGGAGATGCGGTCTTCAAGGCTATTTTTGGAAGCGATGATGAAGACGAATGAGGATGCGAGCGCGGCAGAACGGGTTGACACGCGTAACGCAATTCTAATTTTGGGAACAAAAGCAGAGCCCACATCTGTAAGTAAAACTAGATGGAGCCAGGCATTAAGACACACAACTGTACCCTGACCAATTACTCTAATGGAGCGAGCTTTCCGGCTCGGAGTGGCTTCAGGTACACGTTGATGGTGATTGGCCAATGGCAAAATACCGATCGTATTCCAATCTCGCGCCCCTCGTGAATCAGGCCAACCATGAGCCCATGAGCATGCAGGTTCAATCTAAACGTGCATAGATCTCATATCCACTATCCCCGCTTTATTGTAACTTTCCGAACAAGAAGGGTTCCTCGGATCCCGATGAGGGCGACGAGAAATCGCCGCCCCTTCGGACTCTCGGCAAAGGCGGGCGAACATGGTGTGCGTTCGTGTGGAGACGGCGCGCAAACCGACCCGCGATGCAGGGACTCGCGATGGAATACGTAATGACAATTTCTCCGCCGTCAGCACATGCCAATCGAGTCTTTCTTTTTAAGCTTTCCGTGTCCCTGCAGTAGAGCGCTCCACCTGCACCCAATGGCGGGTTCTTGGTACCTGGCGCCCGAGAGCCCTGGCTGCGCTGGACGGCGCGCTCGGGTGGCTGATCCCGCACCAAGACTTTGGGGATCGACTGGGTCTCGCGGCCGCATAAGCTTGGGTTGATGCCGGTTGCTGCGGTCACGTTTCCACATTCACGTGCGCGTTGGAGATCGGCTCCAGAGCAAGTTCAATCTCGAAGAACATGTCTCCGCAGATGAGCGGAAACTCGTTTGGTGATCGATGGGCTTTGAAACGGCAAAATCGAAGTGCTGCCAGATTCGGCCCCCTCTTAGTAAAGATATGTGCGAGAGAATTTATACCCATCGTGGATTTCTTTCCTATTTTCTCCTCTCCAGTAGCTTGTTCGAAAATTGCTCAATGAACGTGTCGACAGAATCCTGGCTCAGTTTGCGACAAAGCGAGGCGCGCAAGTCCGATGCTCACCAGATCATTCAAGTATATAACCTCACAAAGAGTTAAATTTGGAGTTAAGTCAGGCTGTTCAAGCTTATTAGCTCTGTGCAGGGCAGAGCCGAATGTCAAAGCATCCCTGGAGAACATGAGATACTTAGACCGAAGGTGTCAATCATATATTTCAAACGTGATGATGATTTTTTTTTTTTTTTAACGCAACGATATAACAATTTTGCCGTGATGAGTTCCTCTTCGACCTCCAGACCTGTGCAAGAAGGAACGATCCCGTCTCTTTCATACCTCCCTCGAATATGATTGGGAAGGAAATCCTATGCTTGAACCTTATGGACAATTTTTAGCTATATGCCCATGTCTCTCAGGGCTTTCACAGGTCCGTAGCCTGGTCAAAATTGCGAATGAGGTCATAGTAAAACACCATAGCCTCGACATGGGAAATCATTTCGATTCGCTCATCAACAGTATGAGCATTCAGCCTCGTTCCCTCTCTACCCGGTCCATAACGATAGATGTTCTTCGTAAGATTCCAGTAATGTTGAGTATCAGTGTTTCCCTATTCCCAACACCGTTAGCCACCAGTTTTTGGCAGAAGTCTTCGAATAATTGTACTCACCGTCATGATATCGCCGACAGGCACCACAGTCCGGCCCTCAAGGGACGGAATATTCTGAAAGACCTCCCTGATAGTACCACTGAAAAGCTTCCAGACAGGATTATCCAAGCTCGTCGGACTGATCGGAGCAGGCTCAAGCGGCTGATCCAGACCGAACGTCAGTTTACCGACAGCCTGGACGGCCGGTTCCTCAACAGTGCCAAAGACATTGAGAGCAAGCCCGTGTTTCTGAGCAATGGGACGGAGAAGATCCACAGCCTTCTTCTTGATGTTTTCAAGAGGGGCGTCGTGCGATGAGACGCGGTAGTTAACCTCCGCGTGCACGCTCTCAGGCAGCGCATTGACCTTCTTGCCACCCCAGATGACATCGGCCGCCTGAGACGTCTGGAAGATGAAGCGATCATCCGCGCGGCTCTCTGCGAGACGCTCTCCTAGAATGCCCTCGTCTTCTTTTCCCGCGAGGGCGTGGGCCAACCAAGGCTCGACCTGGTCAGGCGAGTATTTGGCCTGGCATTCGAGAAGGTTACGGAAGGGATTTTCCTGCGAGGCGCGGCGTGAATGGATGAGCTTCTAGCTCAACAAGCAGCTCGGACGCAATTCCAATACCAGTGTGAGGAGGAGGACGGGAACTGTGGCCGCCTTCAATGTCTAGGTCGAGCAGGATGTCAATGTAGCCCTTCTCAGCGACGCCAGGCATGGCATAGACATAATCGCCCAGGATATCCAGGCCCATACCGCCTTCATCAAGGATCATGGCGATGTTTTCTTGACCCCATTGCTTTTCGAGTTCGGCACCGAGTGTCTTTGCGCCGCGCTTGCCACCTGTTTCTTCGTCAAAACCAAAGGCGAAGACAATGGTACGCTTCGGCGTGAAATTCTGAGCCAAGAGGTCTTCCATGACCGAGTACAAGCCGATCAGGTTGTTCTTGCAGTCGACAGATCCACGACCCCAGAGATAGGTGCCGTCGAAATGTCCCTCAAATGGCGGGTGTGTCCACTTTTCGACGGAAGTGGCGGGGACAACGTCTTGATGGGCAGCAAAAAGCACCGGTTTGAGCTCCTCTGAACTGCCAGGGAGTGTGTAGATCAAGCCATACTTGTTGACCTTGTCGAGTTTCATACTCTCGTGCCTGTTACACGTCAGAATAGACAGTTCTATATTGATCGGGTTCGAGAGGAACTAACACCAAGGGGAACAGGTCCTTGAGGACTGCATGGAGGTCATCGAACGGTGCCCAGCGTGGATCTACGTCAACATCGCCGTTGTCGTCGAAGCTCTCGGTTGGCACTTTGACTGCCGCTGTCATACGTTCAACTTGTCTGAGTATGTACTCTTGCTCGAGAAATTTGGACGGGGAATCTAATCCATCGTCCACGGTAGATGCCACTTCGGAAATTGGGCACCATGAGTCGAAATTGATGTTGTTGAGTTCAGCAATGTTTCCCCCACTTCTGCCATGGGAGACACGAGCAAGCAAAGGAAGGTTCCAAAACAGAGCTCCAGTGAGCAGGGAAGCGGCCAGAGCAATGTTCAGCTTCTTCTTGGATTTGCCCACGGCATAAGCCGGGCCGGTGTTCTTCTCCATCTTCTCCATGGCGGACTCTGGGGACGGAGAGGAAGGAGAGGAGAACTCATGGTGGAAGGCAGACTTCTGGTGTTATCCCCACACGCAGGTAGATCATACGGCAAGTAATGGGATTTTACCGTACCTATCGTATGCGTGTGATCTCGGCCTTATCAAAGCATCCTGCTTCTTCGGGTAATTAGCTGTCGAAAGTGGTGTAAACAACACTCCGGCTTCGGCCCAATCAGCAGGACAGGCGAGATAGCGCCACGGACTGTAAAGATAAGACTTGGCCGACCACTCCGAACGCATGCCTGAGAAATTCGCTGATGCCCTACGTCCCTAGACATGACTTATACGGCATTTCCGCAAGACGCTTGAGATCATAATAGTCTGTGCACTCTGTCCGAGAACGCGCTTAGCCAAAGGAGTGAACAAAGGAACAAAACACAGCCTTCTTGAAGGGAAGGGCTTCGAATTGATGAATGACTTTAGAAAGGGCTGACCCTATAACTCTAGATAACCTGGCCTAGGGTTATGAAATGCATGAAAGGTTGGAAATATGTGGACAAAACGAGACAGACTTTTGAATGAGATGTGGAATAGTCATCCGTTTCGCAAAGCCACAGAACGGACTGTATTAACTTGCTGCGAGTGTATTGCTGAGTTTGAGACATGGCTGCACCACGTGTGAATGTGTGGTCGCTGAATGGCGCATGACCGTGGAGGCAGCGAGGACGTGTCAGGCGCAGGTGTGCGGCTGTCAACCTACATAAGCTTCGGTGGGAGGCTAGTTTCCCGAGGTTGACTGGACCGCTGTGACGTGCTACCACACGAGGACAGACCCTAGAGACCTAGAGCAGCAAGCAAAGCTGATGCTATAGAGAAAAAAAGTAGTATGCATACCAACCTTGTTAATATTGTCACAATCGTCCTGACGACCGCTTCGCCTCCAAATTCGCATCTTTGCTTGTTGTTGAAGCACTTCGGTCGCAAAAGTCATGGCCGGCGGCATGCCGCTTTACCCGTGATGGGACGTTACGTCATTCCTCACAGCTTCGTCAATTCGCATTCAGCTTCTTCCAGCTTTCCTTTAAGTTGACCGAAAGCCTCCAGCGCCTCTTTTCCCTTCATTAACAAATTTCGACTACCTTCACCAAGCAGGCATATCGACTTCCGCGAATTGACCCCGCAAACCATCATACTACGCAATGGACGTATGCCAAACACTCCCATCACCGTCAGCTCTTGCAGACAAAGTGCTAACCACGACACCCAGGTCTTCTACGCTTACACCTTTGGCACAGCGGCATGGCTGACCCTTCAAGCTGCGCCATTGATCGCGTCTCCCACCATCATCGCCGCACTGCTTTCTCCGCAGGTCCGTGATGCGACCAGTGAGTCTCACGCTGCTACAAGTACCGCGCTGCTACCGCGCCTCCTCCTCCACGGACACCGCTGACCCGATGCGCCTCCAGCCCTTGAAATATACTTCTCCCGCTCCCTGGGCTTCACCCTCATAACGCTGGGGATCCTAACCGTCCTTCTCACCGGCTCCGTGCCGCTCTCATCGCGCCTCAGCTCTGGTACGCCCCGCCAAACATTCCCCACACTCCGTCCCTTACCTCTCAGCCCCAATTCACCCGAGAACGCCATCCACTGACGTATCCTCACCCTCTCCAGCCGCCGGCGGCGCGACCACCGACCCGGACGACCCGAAGGCGCCGTACGCGCTGCCGACGCTGACGGTCACCTCGCTCTACCACTCAGCGGCCGCCTTTTACATGTACGGGATGTGGAATATGACGGGAGTGGCGTCGTTCGCGCTGGGCATGCTCGGCAGCACGATGCTGGCCGCCGTCGGCCTGTGGTGCATCCTGTTTGCCAGCAGCGACGGCCGCATCAGTCGCAAGACGGGTGCCGACAAGCGGACGAGCGGGTGGCCGTTCAAGAACGCCGAGGCGGATAAGAGGAAGGCGAGGAAGGCGCGCTGAAGAGGAGTTGCCCTGGAAAAGCGATCAGGTCTTGTGGATCGGTGATGACCTACCTCGCCGGGGGTTACGGGCGAATAAGAGTGCGGATGGCGGCGCGACATGAGGCGCCGTCCCTGCGCGCGACTCGCTTTTTCGGTTTCTTGACTTCCAGGTACGGGTCGACGCATGTTTGGGTGGCGGTTGGATCATGGCAGCAAATAAAAAGGGTTTCAGAACATCTCGTAGGAAGCAAACAACATTCAATGATCATCACAAGAATTTGATTCATCCACATTCTTAACCCTCAGGTCAGAAGGGCCCTAATCTATGATTTTGAAATTCTATACCAGAGCGAACTCACCTTACATTTCGACTATGCTCCAACGCAGCGGCGGTAATTTCCCTCCCGCCGTGTTTGGGTATCTTTTTCTTCGAAACCTCGCTCCGCTCGCTGTGGCATTGCTCGAACCGTCGCCGTTTGCCTTTCCTTGCCCATGACGATTGGTATCCTGGACTCCGTGCGTACGCTGGACTGCGATGCTGCGAGAATATTGCCTCCTAAATAAACGCCTTCCCCTCCCTGAAAGACATGTCTGAGTCAAGATTTGAAATACAGAAAAAGCTCCGGACACGAGATATCGAAGCCATGAATCCGTCCTTGTTTTTACTTTCTTTCGGTTCGATCTTCCTCCTAATTCCGGACGCATGTATGTTTACAGTGTGAGCCGCTGCTCCTTCCTGAGCGACTCGACCAGCGCCTGCATGGACTTGGCGGCAACAGAGTCGTGGCCTCGTGGGAAGTCGACGAGTCCCTTCCGAAGCGCGGCGATGGCGGCCTTCCCGTAGGCGCCGATGAAGCGGTCGATGGCGTCGCCCTCAACCATTGCCTTGAGCACCATGTAGTGGGTGGCCGTGGCCTCGTGCGTCGGGGTGTTCACGATACGCGAGAAGGCCCGCCAGTAGTGCGCGTTGGGCAGCGGGTGCACGAGCGTGCTGCCGACCTTGATCTTGCGCAGCGCCAGGGCGGCCCACCCAGCGCCCAGACCCGTCATGCGCTCGAGATGGTCCTGGTCCGAGCACCACGTGCCTTCTACCTGGCGCCAGCCGAGTCGTCGACGGCCACGTTCGGTCTTTTCCGGTCCGTAGATGCCGAAGAGCACGCCGCAGCACTTGTGATACTTGGCCAGCAGAATGTCCGTCAGCGGTATCTTGCTGTTGATACAGAATTCCGGCTTGCCGAAGATGGAGACTGCGACGACCCCTATTGGGTCTGCTGCCTTGGTGTTGACCCCTGCCTCGCTGGCAAGCTGGGCAATGATGGCTTTGGAGAAATGATTGAAGAGGAAGACCATAAGGACGGGGACTTCGCAGGGACCGGGAGGCAGCTGGGTTTGAGTAGGGGATGAGAGAAATTGCTTGACGTCAATTGTGAGGCCGGGGGTGTTGACTGCTTGCGTGAAGCATTGACGAAGATGTTGAAGCTTGAGGGGCACTGTGTTAGCTATCAAGAGGTCGCTCTTTCTTGCTCTGGGAGAACTTACTGGCTCCTTGTTCTGCCTAGGATTGAGAGTGAGCTGTCCCATCCTCATACGCATTTGCCGGCGTAGGTCTCCAGCAATTTTCTTTAGGTCGGGGTTGCTCTTAATCTGATTCTGAAAGTTCTTGCGAAAGACTTTCAGGCGTTGGTGGATCTCGAGATACTCCGTGTGAATCGCGTCCCGCTCTGCCTGCGAAGACACCAAGGGAGAATTGATTCCAGCTGGAGGAGCTACCGGACGGACTGCCGGTGTTGTGCCATTTGTCTGAACGGGCGCAGGCGGTTGTTGTATCCTGGTAGCTTGTTCTGCCCTCGCCTTCTCCGCAACTGCGGCGGCAGCAGCAGCAGCAGATTCTTCCTTTACTCTGCGCTCTCGCTCCTCCTGTTCAGCCTTCCTCCTTGCAGCATCTACTTCTTCCTGGGCTCTCTGCTTTCGTAGCCTCTCCTCTGCTTCAGCGAGAGCTTTCGCTTCCTCGGCCGCTCTACGTTGCTCCTCCTCCTGTCTCTTCACGTCATCGATTTGGCGTTGTCGCCTCTCGGCTTCGATGCGAGCATTCTCCTGGCGTATCCTCTCCAGCTCGCGG
This sequence comes from Neoscytalidium dimidiatum, assembly GCA_037367355.1. NCBI lineage: Eukaryota > Fungi > Ascomycota > Dothideomycetes > Botryosphaeriales > Botryosphaeriaceae > Neoscytalidium > Neoscytalidium dimidiatum. Next base: position 2,134,200 of record CM074700.1, on the reverse strand, counting down.
TGTTCATATTCCTCCCTTCTCTTCCTCTCCTGCTCCAGCTGCAGGCGGAATTTCTCGGCGACTCGCTCGGCGCTCTGTCTCACCCGCTCATGCTCGGCCGCTGCAGCGGCCAACGCCTCGAGATGTTTCTTCTCCTGCTCGGCAGCGGCACGATCGAGTTCGTTGTGGAATTTGCGGTCCGAGTCTATCAGCATGCGGCTGAACTCGAGGAGCAGCTGGCGCGACGGGCTGTCGTGGTTCGGTGTTCGCGGGTCGGCCTTGCGACGGGCTTCCTCGAAAAGCTCCTGCGACGGGCCGTCGCCGTTCTGGACCGGCGCGTCCATGGGGTCCATAGGCAGGGGAGGTGCGGCGTCGCGCTGGTGAGGTTGGGGATAGGGAGAGGCGCAATTGGACGCGTTTCGACGCGCGGAGTGACTTCAGGTGAAGTGGTAGCGTCTCGCATGCAGTGACGCTTGGGCTGCTCGTGTCCGGCGCCAACGTGGGAGCGCGCGAAGTTGCGCGTATGCGGTCAGCGCGTCCGGCCCATCGGGCGAAACTTTGACGGCCGTAGATCGAGCAACAGGTCGTAGGGTAGCACGGGTAGTGCCTGGGCGTGGTTGACGCGAAACGCGGATAGTCAAAGGTGCGGGCGTGTATGGAATCGGTTATGGTATTATGTAAGCAGACGAATGTGGTAATTGGTCTTTGTCCCACAGACACGCGCTCGCTGAACGGCCCGGACCGACCAGCGAGGACTGCCAAAGGTCACGTACTGGCCACCCAGAGCGGTTACTCCGCCGGGCGTTATTATTTTCCTTACCTTTTTTTTCTCTCCAGGTCTCCTGCCTAAGGTTTCTGCACGGCACGACTACGTCGTAGCAGCACTCCTGCCAGGCAACCAATGCACCTCGCAAGAACTGCTATTCTTACTTTAGCTCGCCTTGTGCTGCAGTGCCGCGGCATACACCGCAGAATATCGCAGCGTTTTGTGTGTGCCCTCCGCGCTGCCGCTGCCGCTGCCGCTGCCGCTGCCGCTGCCACTCAGCGTCCTGTCCGGGGGGAGTCCGTGCTTGGCACTGGGCGAGATAGCCATCCCGTCGAAGCCTGTGCAGCGCGATAGGATGCCCCCGGGTGGACTCGGCTGTTCAATTGAGCAGGCACGCTTTCGCGGAGATGGGCTGCAGTTCAACAGGGCGCAGGGAAACTGGCGGAGGCCGCGGAGGGCCTGGGCATTGAGCGGAGGGGGAGGGATATAGCTACTGCAGGGCGGGCGATGGGCATGCTTACTCAGCGGTCTCCTGTCGTCATCCGGCCGTATTCGTGGCCGCCCGCGTCCGAGCGGCGGGCTCCAAGCTGCCTAGCTCTAACGAAAGCCGCATGCAGCGAAGCGCCCCCTGCTGCGGTCGGGCGCACCAGCACAAAGGACACCTATGGGCGGGCCGAACGCTCTGGCGGCGGCTTGGGGCGCTGCATCCCCGGGCTCTGGCACACTGGCTTGGCCCTGGTCCAGATATGGAGCTGGGCGATAGTGCAGCACCCAGCTCCTAGCACCTAGCACCCAGCAGCCAGCAGCCAGCACCCCCGCCAGCCCGACGTGCGCCCGCCGTGCAGACCGCGCTGGCGTGCTGGCAGGAGCTGGCGCCGTCGAGCACAGAGGCACGAGGCAAGAGGCCGCCGACTCGTATGCTCAGGCAGCTTTTGCCTGAGCGGCTTACTCGTGGCGGCGCCAAACGCACGCTGATACCGCTGTTAGAGCAGCTGTGAAACGAGTTGGCCCTGACTCGCGCGATCGCGGGCGTGACGATTGAAAGCGTGCGTGAGCGGATGCCGCTTTACCTGGAGCCTCGCCTAGCCGGTCTTTCAACAGCTGCTTTCCATCATCGCACCTTTCTCGCCATCCTCACCCTCCTTTCATCCCCCTCCTTCCGCCACCAGCTCCTTCCCTCCACACTCTCTGCTCCCCCCGCAGCATCCTCTCCTCGCTGCATCGCGGTCGACTCGTCGCCCGCCGACCCGCTGCGGAAACCACACTCCCGCTCCTGACTGGCAGCTCGCCCGCCTGCAACCCAATCCTTACGGACTCGCCTTCCTCATCGCTCACTTAGACGTTTTCGCGACCGTTGTTGGCAACCTCTCGAAGGCATCCCTCTCTGTCACCGTCCAAGCGCGTTAACCGACGCATCCTCTGCCCGAGCTCCATCCTGGGCACACGCCTGCGAGCACGCCCATCATCGGCAGCTTAGTCGCACCCCAACAGAGCTGCGAGCACTGCTGCCCGTGAGTCCCTTCCTCCTCGCTCGCTCCCGCTAGCTCCGGCTCGACCTACTGACGGGCCTGGGTCCAGTCCGCGACCTAGATCTCTGCACCACTCCTGACCACCGACCACCGACCCCGCCTGACATCTCAGCATACGACAACCTGCGTCGACGCCGCCGGTGCTCGAGATGGATCCCCAGGGAAACAATGGCCCCATGGGCCCCGCAGGCCGCCGCCTGCACATCGCGCATCGCCGCAGCCCGTCGGAGCTGACGCCCCTCATGAGTACGTACCTCTTTCGCCTCCCGTAACCGGATCACAATGACTATGCCGCAGTGTACTCTGTCGATTGGTACCGCGCTTTGCAGATGGGGCTAACCGGCTTCCCCCTTACAGTGGAGCAACTTGCCATCGCCCAGCAGATCGAGGCCCTCCAGCAGCAGCAGCAACAGATTGCTGCCACGCATCAGCAGTATGTCAATATGGGCATGATCCCGCCTCAGCAGCACCTCGCCGGCCAGCAATTCCAGATGCAGGGCCAGATGCAGAATATGCAGCAGCCGAACTTCCAATTCCCCCAGCAGGGGCAACAGCACCTTGGCGTGCCTATGAATGCTCCTATGCAGGGCAACACCCACCGGCGGAACCAATCCGCGATGCCGAACATGACAATGGGCCCTCCTCCTGCTCCCTCGTCCGGTACCTCCGGGTTCGGTGAGTTCCAGCAGCAGCAGCAGAACCAGGGCCGGGAGAATGTCAACCCCCGCGGTGGCCGCGGTGGTGCCGTCGGCGGTGGACATACCCGTCGTCACTCGTTAGCTCTTCCGGAGGCTAAGAAGGCTGCTGAGCTGGCCGAGCAGAAGAGAAAGACTTCTGGTTTCCAATTCCCTATTCCCGGCGCGTCTGGTGCTTCGAGTAGCACTGAGCGCTCGGGTAGCCCTGCGAGTGCCCAGAGCGGCGAGCAGGCTCCTTCCAAGCCTGCCGGTCGTGCCATGGGTCATGGCCGCAGTCAGAGCATGGCTGTTGGCAACGGACGTGGCGGTCCCCGTGGTGGTGGGAACTTCCAATTCCCCCCGCCCCAAGCCACGGCCGATGGTGGCGCGAGCAACGACTTCCAGCGTCGTGGCTCTGGCCACAACCGTTCATCTTCCCGGAACTTCGAAGGCAATTGGAGACAGCCTCAGAATCAGCAACAGCAACAAAACGCTCAAGATCAGCAGAACAGCAACATGGGCAACTTTAGCCTGAACCAAGCCACCGGTGCCGCTCCTTTCCAGCCTGGCCACCGCCAGCGCGCTTCCATGAGCCAGTCTGTCAGCTCGATTGGAAACTTCCAATACAACCCTCAGCCCCAGCTCTTGCAGCTGCCTCAGGGTCAGGTTCTGATGCAGCCTCAGATGTTCAACCAAAGCCTTAACCCGCTTCAGTTGGCCCAACTACAGGCTCTGCAGGCTGCTCAGATGAACGGCCAGGGCATGGGCGGCCTGCAGGGAAGCCAGCACGCCCCTCAGATGTCCATGCAGCAGCAACAGAATCAGCAGCAGCGTAAGACGCTTTTCACTCCTTACCTTCCCCAGGCAACCCTTCCCGCTCTCCTCAGCGATGGTCAGCTTGTTGCCGGTATTCTCCGCGTCAACAAGAAGAACCGCAGCGATGCCTATGTTACGACTCAGGATCTTGATGCCGATATTTTCATCTGCGGAAGCAAGGATAGAAATCGTGCTCTTGAAGGCGACTACGTTGCCGTCGAACTCCTGGACGTTGATGAAGTCTGGAGCCAGAAGCGCGAGAAGGAAGAGAAGAAGAAGCGCAAGGATAACACCGACCGGAGCAGCAGCATTGCCGTCAACGATGCGACGACTCAGCCTGAGACCGGTGGTGCTGAAGGCGGCATCCGGAGACGCGGCAGTTTGAGGCAACGCCCCACTCAGAAGAAGAACGACGATGTTGAAGTTGAGGGACAGAGCTTGCTCCTCATGGAGGAGGAGGAGATCAATGATGAACAGAAGCCCCTCTATGCTGGCCACATTGTTGCTGTCATCGAGCGTGTCGCAGGCCAGATGTTCTCTGGCACTCTTGGTCTTCTTCGCCCCAGCAGCCAGGCGACGAAGGAGAAGCAAGAGGCCGAACGCGCGGCTCGTGAGGGTGGCAACAGCCGTCAACAGCCCGAGCGTCAGCAGGACAAGCCGAAGATCGTCTGGTTCAAGCCCACCGACAAGCGCGTTCCCTTGATCGCTATTCCCACCGAGCAGGCTCCTCGCGACTTCGTCGAGAGGCACCAGGATTATGCCAACCGTATCTTCGTCGCCTGCATCAAGCGCTGGCCTATCACTTCCCTTCACCCCTTTGGTACCCTCGTTGAACAGCTTGGAGAGATGGGAGACCTGAAGGTCGAGACTGATGCCCTTCTTCGCGATAACAACTTTGGTCCCGATGACTTCTCCGACGCTGTTCTTCGCAACGTCGGCTTCGAGGACTGGTCTGTTGCCAACGATGGCGAAGCCGCTCTTGAGAGTCGTCGCGACTTCCGCGACGAGCAGACCTTCACCATCGACCCCAACGGCAGCAAGGAGCTGGACGATGCCATCCACTTCAAGACTCTCGAGGACGGCAACCTTGAGATTGGTATTCACGTTGCTGATGTCGCTCACTTCGTCAAGGCTAACTCCCTTGTTGATCGGGAGGCTAAGAAGCGTGGAACTGCTGTTTACCTCATGAACCGTGCCGTCAACATGCTGCCTCCCAAGCTCTCGTCCGATATCCTCTGCTTGAGCCCCGGCGAGGAGCGTTACACCGTCAGTGTTGTCTTCAAGATCGACCCGAACACTGGCAAGGTGTTTGAGGATGACACCTACATTGGCAAGGGCGTCATAAAGAGCTCCGGCAAGCTTTCGTACGAGCAGGTTGATGCTATCATCAACGGTCGTGGCTCGCCCGAGCTCGCAGACAAGGAGCAGGATATCCAGAAATTGCACGCCATCACCCAGAAGTTCCGTGAGGCTCGTTTTGGCAACCGCTCCACGAACATCCCATCGCTTCGCCTGCTTTACCAGCTCGACGATGAGAATGTTCCGGTTGAGGAGAACATCTTCCACAGCACTCCTTCGCATGAGCTCATTGAGGAGCTCAGCCACAAGGCTAACGCTGCAGTGGCCCAGCTCATTCACTCTAAGCTTGGCGAGAAGGCTCTCTTGCGCCGCCATGCTGGCCCCAACCCGCGCCGTCTGCAGACTTTTGTCGACAGAATGACCGCGATTGGCTACGAGATCGATCCGACCAGCAGTGGCACTCTGCAGAGCAGCCTCTTCCAGGTTGAAGACCCGACCATTCGCCAGGGCATGGAGACTCTGCTCGTCAAGACCATGCAGCGCGCCAAGTACTTCGTCGCTGGCAAGCAGGCTGAAGACCAGTGGTCCCACTATGCTCTCAACCTGCCTCTGTACACTCACTTCACCAACCCATCCCGCCGCTATGCAGACATCATCGTGCACCGCCAGGTCGAGGCTGCGCTCTCCAACGGCGCGATTGAGTTTACCGAGGATATTGAGTCACTTCACAAGACCACGGAAATGTGCAACACCAAGAAGGACTCGGCGCACAATGCTCAGGAACAGAGTGTTCACATTGAGTCCTGCCGTAAGATGGACAAGAAGCGCCAGGAGATTGGTGGCGACCTCATCTCGGAGGGCATCGTGCTTTGCGTCTACGAGTCCGCTTTCGACGTCCTCATTCCTGAATTTGGGTTCGAGAAGCGTGTGCATTGCGACCAGCTGCCTTTGAAGAAGGCTGAATTCGACAAGAACAAGCGCATCCTTGAGCTTTACTGGGAGAAGGGTGTCCCCTCGTCGACATACATCCCGGAGGATGAGCGTCCTAAGGCGGGCTCCCTGCGCGGGACCAATGCCATTGCTGCGGCTCGTGAGGCCGAGGCGGCCAAGCAGGCTGCTAAGGAGAAGGAAGAGGCCCAGCGTCGCAACATGGACACCAACACGATGTCTGCTGACGACGTTGACGCGCTCTTTGACGACGACGATGACGCGGTCTCGGATCTGGCCGACATGACATCCGGCGTCTCGCTCAACCAGACGGGTGCTGACCGGCCGACGCAGAGCATGCCTCCTTCGCCTACGAGGACGGGGCTGATGGCGTCGGAACACGCTCCTCACCGCACCAAGTCGGACCCCAAGATCTCGCAGAGTGCCAGCGACGGCATCGAGGCCAAGTTGAGCAACAAGGAGAAGTACCTGAAGCTGTTTACGCTCCGGGAAGAGAACGGCGACTACATCCAGGACGTCAAGGAGATGACTCGCGTGCCCGTCATCTTGAAGACTGATCTCACCAAGAGCCCTCCGTAAGTAGACTCTGTCCAGTTCAGCGATTCGAAACGGTGCTAACAACTTGCCTAGATGCCTGACCATCCGGTCGCTCAACCCATACGCTCTTTGAATGGCATGACGGGCAGTAGCCGGCATAACACCGGCGTCATGATCGACGACGACGTTTTTTCAGCCAGGTCGAAACTGGTTAGCTTGCGGGACGACAGAGACCCGGGCGCTCAGATTGTCTTCGCTTTGGTTTGTACACATTCTTCCGTGCTGTACATAGCCTGTGCAGACGAATCGTCCATTCGTTAGGGAGAGGAGGTGGAGGGGAGCGCGGGCTGTGGTGGTTTATTCACATTGGCGAGTTGCGTGCGAGTAGTCTCGAGTGCGCGGGAGCGGCGCACTTGGCGAAATGGAGGCCAGATTGCGGAAAAGGGGGCAAAAGAGTAATTCTTGCAGGAGCAGTAGAGGATAGCGAGGAAAGGAGTTTGCATTGGGACGTATGTTGTTAATGAGTTGAGTTTTAGGCACAAATAAGTAGTTGAGCACCGATAATGGCTAGAGGTTCTCGCGTCACACGTTGACAAGCTGTGGAGGAGGATTGACATCGATCTGCCGGCGGCTCTGGGCCACAAGGAGGTCCATGAGCCTCGAGGCTGGCACGTCGGAGACGGAGCACATCTAATCTCGATCTGGTGTGTTCAACGGCACGCGGGCGGACAGCCAGTCGGACGGCCGCGTTCGACAGCCGCGCAAGACGAGCCGTAAAACCCAGCGAATTGCTAAGCTCCCGGAACCGGCGCTTGGCTCTTTGCGGGCGGCTTGGCCCCGGGCGTCGAGTCCATCGCAGCGCGGATGGGACGGCAGCACGGCGCCAGTCACGTGTGCGTTTCCCGTTTGGGCGCGTCTCGGATGGTGGCTTTCCATGAAGGCCAAACGACGTATGCAGATTGCAAGATTGCGCTGACAGATCTTGGGCCGTCTCAATGCTTCAGGCAGGCGGCTCGCCCAAGTTCCGACCGCACTTCGCCTAAGGGGACACGGGCGATGGAGCTGTACGGGTTTCAGCGAATCGCCTGCGCGTCGCAGATCCCCGGTCGTGACACGCTCAACACCACGGCCAGCAGCGCCCATCCCGTCGCGGACCCGCCCATCACCCCGTACCCAGAGCTATGCGGCTAAGACTGGCGCCCGCGGTCGGATGGAGAAAGCTTGTCGCTTCCGGGGCCCGGCATGGGATTGGATGCCTTCGCGCGGATGCCACTGCATCCGCCTATCACCGCGCCGGCCTTGGCACAGAAATTGCTGAGTTGGGCGCATGTGGCTCGTCTCAGGCCGCGCCCCAGGCCGGTATAAGGTCTCAAGTTGCCCTTCCAAGAGCCTTGCCGTCCAAGACCTCTTCGCTCGGCGGGCCAGGTACAACGGTCCCTTTAATATTATCGCCCGCTTCTTATATTCGCTTCGACCCGGAGTCTGCACACCTCTCTTTTTTTTTGAGGCTCCGTCCCTGCTGCGCAGTTTAATACAACCTCTTGTGGCTCAGGTGGCCGACAGTCCTTACGCAGCCCACGGGCATCTTCCATTCTTTTCCCTTCTGACGACGTCGACGTCCCTGGTCGGACTACCGTTCCTTTTCCACCACCCCTTTGACGAGAACGACACTGCGCTTTGATAGCGACTCTTTTGCGGGACCACTCTTCGATCGCACGGACCTAATACCTAACGTCAATCACCATGCCCAGCGTAAGGAAGATCCTCAGGGCCATCTTTGTCCTCGGTCCCGTCGTGTCCAACGCCGCACCGCTTGTTGCCCGATCTGGATTCGTCTTCCCCCGCAACGATGTCTACCTGCCGGCCGGTGGTCTTACGGGTAGTTCTCAGCCCGCCGTAAATGCTGCTGAAGCGCCTGCGCCTGCGCCCGCACCTACGGAGGCCGCTGCACCAGCAGAAGCACCTGCTGCCGCTGCTGAGGCCGCCGCAGCCGCTGCTGCAGAGACTCCCGCGGCCGTGGCTGCAGAGACTCCCGCCGCTTTCGCTGAAACCCCTGCGGCGGCTGCTGCGGAGACGCCTGCGGCCGCCGCAGAGACTCCCGCCGCAGCCGCCGCCGCTGCTGCTGAGACCCCAGCTGCTGAGGCTGCTCCCGCGGCCGCGTCCCCTGCGGCTGCTGCTGCCCCGGCTCTCACTGATATTGATATCCTTCAGTTGTAAGAAACGCAAATTCCGCAGCGAAGATTTATTCACTGACAATTGTGGCAGCGCTTTGACCGCTGAGCACCTCGAGTCCGAGTTCTACAAGCAGGGCTTCGCCAAGTTCCCTGCTGCTGACTTCAAGGCCCTCGGACTGAGCGATGCCGATGTTACTGCTCTCCAGCAGGTCGGTGCCACCGAGGCGACCCACGTCTCGACCCTGCTCTCGACCATTGCCAGTCAGGGCACTCAGCCCGTTGCCCCCTGCGAATACAACTTCGGCTTTACTGATGCCGCGGGTATGGTCAAGACCGCCCGCATTCTCGAAGCCGTCGGTGTTTCTGCGTAAGCTCCGACTCAGACGCAAACGCTTCGGCAGACCAGTTACTGACAGCAACACATAGCTATCTCGGAGCCGCTCCCCTGATCACCAACGCGTCGACGCTTAGCGCCGCCGCCTCCATCGTCACGGTTGAGGGCCGCCACCAGACCTTCATCCGCAAGGCTGCGGGTGCAGAGCCCGTCCCGTCCGCCTTCGACACGGCCCTGGGCCCGCGCGCCGTCTTCACGCTGGCCTCGTCCTTCATCAAGAGCTGCCCCGATGGCTCCAACCTCAACGTCCAGGCCTTCCCTGCCATCTCGCTCGGCAGTGCCACCTCCGCCATGGCCGGCCAGAGCCTCGTGCTCGCCGATCAGGCTCAGCCCGCCGGCGCCAAGTTCTGCGCTTTCATGAGCAAGTGAGTGAAACGCTTAGGAGACGATGATATCATAGTCGCTAATATTGATTTCCTTTCAAGTGGTGGCGTCCAATTCTCCGAGATCGCCAACGCCAACTGCGAGGTCCCCCAGGGCCTGACCGGCGAGACCTACATGATGGTGACTAGCAGCAAGGCCATCACCGATGACGCCATCCTCGCTGGGTAAGTTTAAGTTTCATGATGGTTTTGAGGACATTTTGTTAATGCGGATTTTAGACCTTCCGTCCTTGAGATGTCGTAATCGGGCTCCACTTCCACGCGGAATGCCATGCGTTCCCCCAATTTCCCCAACCATCCCTCTGCACCGGACTGCGCTCTGGCGGTGGGACTTTGGGGCTCTACATTCTTCACCCCTCTTTATCTTAATTCATGAATGAAAGGTGTGTGTATGTTACTTGTGGTGGGGAGGAAGTGGGTGCACGTCCTACAGGGAAGCAGGGGGGGAGGGAAGTAACTTCACTACATATACCCCTGTTTGCGAGGGAGGAACAGAAAAGTTAGGTAGCTCTACGCCTCGAAGGTTCGGGATCAGTGGCAGGACGAAGGGTTCGGGAACTTGGATAAGCTCCTCACTGATCTTCAGCCTTTCTAACGGCCTTTCTATCTTCCTTTTTCTTCTCTACGAGAGCTTTAGGTCTTGTCGGTTATTTTTTTTTTCACCTAGATACCACGTGTTGCGACGAAACTATCTACATAATAAAAATTTTATATGATGACGACGACAACGAGCAGAAAAGATTAACGCTTTGCACCTTCGAACACTTGAAGTCTTGAAAAGCATCTCGGCATGAATGATGAGGGCAAGGAAGACCCTTGGCCACAGAGGATGGAGGGATGCCTGCAGATCTCTCGCACGGATCTTGCGTTGCATCATTTGCATTTCTGTAACATGTACCTTTTCTCAGCGCCGTCTCATCGTCGGCAGGGATGGACGTCCCTTTTCCCTTCCCTAAGCTTTTCATTCGGCGAAATTTTCCCCTCTTATCTTTTTTTCCCCCCCTTCGTAGCCTTCCTGTCAAATTTCGCTGGTGGTGATCAGGACGAGGGGGGGATCTACGCGCTGCGGTTGATTTTCCTTTTCCCCACCCCTTCCCACCTTCTTATCTGGTCTCCATTCACGCTATAGCTCTGATTGTTATGGCTCGCTTCGGTCGGACAAGACTCCTTTCATCGAGTGGGGAAGATGCGAAGGTAGAATAGAAACTGTGGGTCAGACACTCATGTCCCTACCTTTTTTTCAATCGTCGAGCGGAGATATGACCGGCCGGTCAACCATGACCTCGATCGATGTTCGGTCCGCCGACACAAGCTGTGAGAATCATGTATCTCCAAGAAGCAGGTGGTCCACGAATGGCTTTTTTTCCCCTCACCTTTTTCCAACTTGCTTCTTGACTTAGCTTTTCCGTCGAGGCAGACCAGCGCCCACTTCTTATAGTCGGAGCGGAACCGCTTCGTCTTCTTGGCGAAGATGAGGGAGCCGCACGAATCGTACCGGGATGTTGTTCGATCTGCCCTTTTTTTTTAAGAGCCATCCGGTACCCGTGAAACCCCATGGCGCCGAGGACTTTATGAATCATCTTAAAAAAAAAAAAAAAAAAAAAGTCGTTGCCCCATGAAATCGTACGATTTCCCAAACAAGAGGCGTGGTAAAGAAAGCCAAGCAACGCAGATCAAACAGCACTTTTTTTTTTTTGGCTCTTATTTCGGCCTTGCGGCCTGAGGTTTCGGAGAGGGAGGATCAACAAAAATAAAAAGAGCAAATACCGAGCAAGAGGGGGGGCACGAAGAGGCTCATGCGAGCCCTGACCCACTCACAAAACTTTAAAAAAAAAAATCTCGAGTACAGCAGGGAAATCGCAGCAAAGCATACCAATGGTGATCAGTCATACGCATTCGGGATCAATTGCGAGCTGCCGAACGGGTTTGCGGGGCGATGAGCAGTCGATGCCTTGAAAATTTCGGCGGGGGGCTGAAACTCTCTAGCCCCCTCGAATGCTTTTGATCAAGCCCCCGGTGGGAAAGGATGGCCAGCGGGCCTGATTTTCAGGGCAACCAGCTGGCTAGCTAGAGGCGGGGCCAAAGGCATCGTTGATTCCTTTCCGCAAGCGCGCGGATTCATTCAGCTCCGGATGATAACGGCCTTAGAAGCGCTCAGATTAGAGTGAAGCCTCGAGCACGTAGCAGCAAAGCGAGGAGAGGCGTCCAGCCGACGCTGGACCGGAAGCCGGACGTCTTGCCACGACACCCCCAGCAGGTAGGCTTCGGCGTATGCACACGTCGCGGGAAGTAAAAGTCAACGGAAGAGCGCAAATATGCCGGCGCTATGCCGCCCCAAAGTTAAAAAGACGAGGAAAAGGAAAAGAAACCTTGCTGGCAGTTCCATATCACTGGACCACGCAACGGCATGAATCAGCAAAGTACACCGTGCAGGAATCAATAAATAGACGACAGCTTTCTACAAAACTTTCCGGTTTCGGAAATGCAGGATACTTCGAGCTCCCCACCCAGTACGCCGGGAGCATCAAATGCCGTAAGGCATCAGTTTCGTAGAATTTGACGTGGAAAGCATCTCCATCAGGCGGGAGACGGGGAGGCGAAGGCTCGCATAGGGATGTCAGCCGGCGATGGCGAGCGGCCATTCCGTACAGGGAGAGCATGGCATTGTCCGATATTTCCGTTCAGTTAGAGAAAGACATCCATGGCGTCTGATCCCCTTCTCTTTCCATTGCTTATCCTCCCTTTATCCGTTACACGTCCATGCGCCGTAGATACACGCAGCAAGTGCCGGTATCCAAGACCTCCCACTCCAACAAAGGGCTCAGAATGTTGCTCGCAAGGAAGCAAAAAGAAAAACTCCACCCTTCTGTCTGCAGTAGGACAAAGGCCTTATGGTAGTAGTACATCAATAAACTATGCGCCCGTTGTCGCTTACAATCAGATAAAGTAGTCTTCTGGACGTGAATGCCCAATGACATCGATGAACTCCGGATCTTGCTCTAACTCCCCATACGAACCTCTGTAGGGCAATCCATCTAACCTACCTCACCACGCTACCTCGCCATGGCGGCCTCCGAAGCCTTCAAGCTGCCCACGACCGAGAAGCAAATGAGCGGTGAAAAGACGTACGAAAGCTGTTCCAACACCGATAGTCAGTCAAACCATCCCCACAAAGGTGCCCGAAAGCGCAGCACATATAATATAAATAGAGAGAGAGAGAGAGAGAGAGAGAGAGAAAGAAAGAAAGAAAGAAAGAAAGAAAGAAAGAAGAGAAGTCCCCCGGCCTCACTCACCGTCAAAAACTTGGCGATGGCCATCTTCTCCGCCTCCGGGCTGCCGTTCACGTCCGCCAGCGCCGTCAGCTTCAGCGCGGGCGGGCCGGCGGGCATCAGCATCATGGCGAACCACAGCACCGGGTCGCGCTCCAGCACGCGCGCGGCCAGCGCCCGCACCAGCGGGATGCTGACGAGCGGCCAGGCGACGAAGCGGACGGCGGTGACGAGCGCGAACGGCGCCCACGGCACGCCGCCGGACGTCCGCCGGCGGTGGCGACCCTCCTCCTGATCCCCGTCCTCCCCTTCCTCCTTCCGCGCCCGCCGCGGCGCGCAGCTCGCGCTCAGCTTGACGCCGACGACGACGACCTGCAGCGCGGCGAACAGGTCGCCGACGTTCTTGAGCGACGACGTCAGCCAGGCGGTCAGGTAGCCGCCGCGGCCGGGCGGCGCGAAGAAGGCGCGGTGCAGGGCGGGCGTGAGGCCGATGGCGCAGCCGAGCAGGGCGCCGAGGACGGGCGCGTTGGCGAACTGGTAGAGGAAGGAGAGGGCGGCGCGCGCCCGGCGGGGCAGTTTCGAGAAGGCGGTGCGGGCTTGGTCGGTCTTGCGCGCGAGCTCGCGGCCCGGGAGGAGGAGGAGGAGGGAGGTCTCTTCGGTGGCGTGTTGGTCGTCGTCGTCGGCGGCGTCGTGGGAGGAGTTTGGGCTGCGCTGGACCGGCCTGGTGTGCCCGTGCTCGACGTCTTCGGTTGCTTCGATGACGGTGCCGTTGGTGTTGGCGTCGTCGTCGTCGTCGTCGTCGTCGTCGTCATCGTCGTCCCCTTCCCTCTTGTCTTTGTTGTCGTCATCCGGCGCGTCTTCTTCCTGTCCGTTCAGCAGCCGCGGGCCCAGCGCAAAGGTCAGCGAGTTGCTGACGATGGCGTTGACGAGGAAGTACGATTTGGCACGGTCAACGACATCGTCGGAGGGGTCGAGCCTCGCGAGCACGCCCGTCGTGCTGAGCGATTGCACGAGCAGGAGCGGTAGGGACGTCGTATTGTTGAAAGCAATGGCCGGCGTCACCCATGCCGGAAGCTTGAACAGGCGCGTGCACACGATTCCGAATGCCATGGAGATGACGTTGTAGGTGATAGCGAATACTGACTACTATCAGAGAAAAGGAGGTATAGGTCTGCGGGCCGGGGGGGATCTTTTGTGCGCACTCAGGATTGGGATATACTTCGCAGCGCTGTCGAGGTGGAGCTGCGAACCGACATTGTGGATTAGCAGAGCCGGAAGGAACATGCGCACGCATGTCTTCGAAATGTCCTTTGCCGTGGCTTCGGAGATGAGGTTGAAGTGGCCAGCAACGGCACCGTAGAAGATGGTCAGGAGGACAGCAACGGAGGCCTGCAACGCCCCCAGGAAGGACGTCAGCATGCTCGAAGCCATCTGGGAATGGGAACTGAAGGAGATTGAGGCAGAGAATTGGTGAAAGAGATCAAGCAAGCACGCGGTTTCAAGCACGCGAGCAGGAAGGCCAGACACTTGGAAGCACGCTGCGGGCGGCGGCGGGCTACGTCATTGTGCAAGAAAGTCCCCGTTGACAATCTCGATTTCGCGCCATGGCTTTCACTCCGCATTGGCACGGCATTGGCACCCGCATTTGACGAAAGTTCGATTCTTTTGGCGCCAGACGTTCCTGTCGATCATGGAGGACGATGGGCCGGGATGTCCACCAAGTGTGGTGGTTCCCGGGCCGTCGAGCTGCTGACCCTGTCTACGTGTCCGCGTCGCCGGCAACGTGACCGCGCAACCCACGCCTACGTAAGCTGCCGCGGCGGCAACACCCGGCTGCTGCACGAAAATACACCGTAGGTTCAGGTGCTTATGAAATGCTAACCTCGGCAGACGTTGATTTTCTACGGAGCACGAGAACGGCCCATTATTACCGAAATAAGCACTGAGCTGTTGCACGAAATATTGTTGCCGCTTTTTACAGCAGCTCAGCGTGGGCTCGCACCGGCCACTACATGATATTCTTTCCCCACAAAGGCTTGCCGAGGACACGAGAGCAATTCTATTGAATTTAATGGCCATATTGGAAGCTGAGCGAGCCATGAAGTAACGGGGGCTACTTATCCGAAGAACGCGGTCGAAAATTCGCAACACCGACCCCATCACTGCGGCCTTCCAAATTAGGCAGTGCGTGATAGACGTTGCAGATCCGGGGAGATTGCCGACAAACCGCTCGGATGGCGCACGGTCGTGTGGGGCAGTCACTGCGACGTCTGTTCACGAAATCTTCAGGTGTAGTTGCATGAAACCTTCCTTTTACGGTAGGTTCAAGGTATCGTCATAAGCGACCCTTTCCATGCACATGGCGCTGGAGAATCACATCAGAAGTCCGTAGAGCATGAGGCAGTCAAGAGAGAGTCAAAACCATTTGTTTTTTTGTATTCTTTTCAACGTAGGTAATAAGCAGTGATCATGCGCTCGCAAGCATATCTGGTCGAACCAGATCCATCGAATCCTCGACTAGAGGATCCGCTAACAGCGAGTTGAGGATATCCATCGACTCTCAAAATCAAAAACACATAGCAAAGGCCACGAGTCTACCTGCCCGGAGCGGGGGGACATCAGAACTGCCAATGCTCAAAAAAAAAAATAAAAAACCAAGAACTTCGGACGAAAGAGACTGTATCCCATAGCGAAAAAACACTTTTCCTGAACGGAGGGACAAAGCCTCGTTCCACATCTGAGGAGCTCACCAGCTCCCTCGCCCGTAACCTTTACACAAGGCAGGGCAATCACGACTGGAGGTAACCGAGGCTGAGGGCAATGTTCTTCCACTTCTCGGCCTCGTCCGAGGCTCTCTTCTGCTCCTCCTCCAGTTCAGCAATGCGCTTCTCGAGCTCCTGCACATGCTCATACTTCCTCTGCCTGGACTCGCGTGCGGCAAGAGTGTTGCGAGCACGCTTCAGCGCAACTTTGTCGGAAGGGTCCGTGACCGTGATCGGCGGCAAAGGACCCTTGCGACGGCGAGGCTTGCTGACGCCAGCGTTCTGGGTGAGAACACCAGGAGAGTTGGTGTTGGACTTGCGTCGGTTGGACGCGTCCAGCACCACAGGCTTGGGCGAGCTGTTGCTCGAGCTAGACTGAGTGAAAGAATGGTTGCTGACAGTGCGCTGGAGAGGATCGGCAGTGGCAGCAGGCTTCTCCTCCTCCGGAAAGAGGGAGAACCAGTTCTGGCTCGAGAGGTCGCCATCCTGGAAGATGGGCGACGTGTCGTAGCTGTCGCCGATGTAAGGAGACTCGTTGATGGAGGGCGACGTCAAGTTGGTGAAAGCAGTCGAGGGGGGAGCCGACGCAAGCGGATCATTGAAGATGTCCTTGGGCGACACGGTGGCCGCGGTTCCGACAGAACCGGCCATCGAGTCGTTGATCGACGTGAAGCTGGACGCGTTATACGTGTCCCAGTCGAAGTCGCCCATGTTGAGGTTGTCGAGGGGGGCAGCGCCCTCGAACAGAGCAATGTTGACCTCCTTGTCTGGACGCATGTTAGAATCGCGGTGGCGAATAGGCAGGCGCGATCCGGAATTACCTTGCATCATGTTGCCCGTGGAGTAATTCCTCTGGTGCTTGTTGTTGTTGCTGCTGCTGGGGTTGACGTTTCCTGTGCTGCTGCTGCTGGAGAAGAGCGGGACGGGTGGACGAGAGTGTTGCGAAGTGGTGTTTCGACGAAATCCGACAGTTGAAGCAGGCGCGCTGTTCGCGTAGAACGGAGAGCCGTTAAACGTAGGACGAGATGGATGAGCGCTCGGTCGACGAGGTGGCTGGGAGGCCGTCGGCTGATCGAAGAGCTGGAAGTCTTCCGTCGGCGGAGGGAAGTTCAGTCGTGGTTGCTGCGGTGTGGGCTGCCGTGAGGCGTGGGGAGCTGGTGAGTGGAGCCATGGTGACTGGTTGGAAGCCGTGGTGAACGACGTTTGGTCGAACGTGTTGGGGCGTCTGAAGCTGGAGCGCGAGGCTGGGCTAGAGACAGTTCCTTTCGGAAACTGCGTTGGAGTGGAGATGGAAATGGGAGGTATGTTTGTGATCGACGTAGTGGCGACGGGGGGGGGGGATCTACGCAGCAGACATGTTGGCGGTCTTCTGCGTGTGGTTCTGGTGGTTTGGAGCGGAGGGGATGGGGAGGAAAAAAATTGGCGCCTGAGGGCCGGCGGGCGAGTATTTGAGCCGTGGAGTGCGCGAAGCGAGTGAGTCACACGGTCGGAAGCGCTAAATCAGGCCCGTGCTAGCGTGTAAGCCTACGCTGTGTCTGCCGGCGAATCAGCGCCGTGTGCTGCAGCCTGCGTCCTCAGCATAGGCCCCTATTCCCGATAATGCGCCTCCGCAAAGCGCTACGTAAGTGTGCGCAGAACTGTGGATGCCCGTCGCCCAGGCCACTGCGCGCTGTTGCTGCTGCCGGTTCGACACCTGCAGCGCCGCCGTTGCTGGAGGCAGCGCGATCGGGACTCAGCAGCACTCAGCACTCGGGCACTCGGAGCTGCCGCCCTGCTGCGCGCGCCGGAGAGCGTCTCGGAGCAAACGGCACGGCAGCGCGGTGTCCCAAGCCGTAAAGAGGCTGGCCGCTGATTAATGGCGCACGAAGCGTGCCGCGCATCCAATTAGCTCGCCGTTTTTCGGCCCTGATCTTGCGAAGGGCGCGCGCTGGGCGGGCAGCAGGCCACGTTTGCCAGGCTTCCGTGCGCTCCGCCCTCTCGGTCAACGTCCCAGCTGTCCAGCCGTCAGGCGGGCTCCCAGCCCCCGCCAGACGTTGCGCCTGATTCCAAGCTGAGGAAGCCGCAGCACGCGCAAAACGACACAGCCTCCACTCTGCTGCGCCGATACGGCAGCTTCTGCGCGGACACGGTCCTACAAAACCCGCTAATGTTTCTGCCTGAGCTATCTCCGCCCCGCAAACACCGCCGCTTACCGCGCCATGCCTATCCAGGCCGCGCGGTGACGGGCCCGGACGAGCCAGCGCCAGCCCTGCCCTGCCCTGAGGTAACACGAGCACCGCGCCGTCCCCAGCCCAGCATCCAAAGAACTTTCGCAGCCGCGTCCTCCAGGCTGCATAAGGCAGAAAAATGAGTCACGGCTGCCTCTGCCGTCCTCAGGTTTCAAGGTGCGAGATCAGATCGCTTACAGAACCGCCGCCCGCTGCCCCGGGCTTGCCGTAATTGGCTTGTGGTAGCCCTGCACTGCAACCTGCTGACATACGAAGCCCGCTTACGCCCTGCATGCCTCCGTCTCTGCACCCTCCAACCCAGACACGCCCCGATCGCGTTCGCCTTGTGATTTTCAAGGTTTGCTCAGCCTCAATCGCCCTCTCCTCCCATTGGCCAATTTCGCAGCAGCCTGGCCGTTGTGTGCTCTTGCTGAGAGGCGATGTGCGTCTGGGTACGCGACAGCTCGTGCGTGTATCATGGGTGCCTGCCTGCACTTGGGTCCCTGCAGTGCGGGGCGTAATGGCTTGTTTGGGGTATGATAGTCTGCGCGCCTGTGTCCATTCAACCTACGCCGCGCCCAGAAGAGCATCATTCCGTGGAAGTGCTCTGTCGGATGCGAAGGTTCTGTGCCGGGCAAATTCGATATTTCCACTACCGGCGTACCATCCAACCTCGAGACCGCTCCTTCTTCCACTGCTACTCCGTTTCCTTCTGAAAACCCTAACCTGGCCAGGACAACGATGGTGCTGTCATGTTACGCTCCTATTGCTATTCGTCGCCGTACGAACGGAGACACCACCGCCGTGTTCCCTGCAGCAAGATGACCGGGGTCAATTCTTCGGAACAGAAGGTATTGGCTCCGACTTCGATTCCCTTCAAGTTCATTGCGCGTGGCAGAGATAGTACTCTTCCCATTCTAACAAAAGTCGGCTCATGAGAACAAACTGTTATATATGACGGTCCATGGGCGTTTACAGTCGCCATCCAGACCTGATTATCATGCGACACTGGCGATGTCTACGCCAAGACGACTTCTTCAACTGCTTATATAAAGAGTGCCCCAAGGACCATAAGGAAATCGAATGCATCACCAGAGACCTTGAGGCTATATGCAAGGATTTGGAGACACCCCGACAACCAGCCGCCCAAGATTTAGACCTCGGGCTCTCAGAGCTGATTCAGAAGTGTAAAGAACTATCAGGAACACTGCTTCAAGAGGTTCGGGCCGTCCGGAAAACATCGGTCCAGTCCTCGAAATGGAAGAGCTTCAAGACAGCTCTCGCACTAGTCTGGAATCGAGAAAAATTGGAAAATTACAAATCTCGGCTTTCCGAGCTGCGTCTCCAACTCGTAGTCCATCTTCAGCACAGGGAGAGGTAAGTTGTAGTATGAAGACGCCAAGGACAAGACATGGAGCCTCTGACTGAACCTGGCAGGAAACTCCTCTCGGACATCCAGCATGAGATTACCGTGTTCAAAGATCAGATGAACGAGCAAAATACCTCACATCGCCACAGCCTCAGCCAGATGGAAGGATATTTGAAGTCTCACAGCAACAGTACGCTATCTACGGATACCACTCTTGAGCAGCTCTTCGGCCGACTCTCTAGAGCTATACACGAGAAGGAGGCGCTGAGAGTCGAAAGATTTCTGTGCAGCCTTAGATACGACACCATGGCTTCCAGATACCTGAGTATCTCAGAGGCTCATCGAAATACATTCCAATGGATTTTTCAAACAGATCAACTCCCGATATCCGATACCCGCTCACAAATCGCTTTCAAGGAGTGGCTTCGCTCGTCTACCGGCATATACTGGATCACAGGGAAACCCGGGTCCGAGAAATCAACACTGATGAAATATCTTTCAGACCATCCAGAGACGGAATCTGCTTTAAGACAGTGGGCTACCGGCTCCCTGGTCACAGCCAAATTCTTTTTCTGGAATGCGGGAACCAGTATGCAGAAATCCCTCCATGGCTTATTGCAGTCTTTGGTCTACGAGATTCTCAGAAAGCACCCAGATTGGATACCCACTCTTTGTCCTTCTCACTGGACTTCTGCCGTCCCAGATCTTGAGGCCTGGACCTTCCCGGAGCTCAAAAGGATTTTGGGGGACGTGGCGCGGCAAGGCCTTGACCACGGCGCTAATGAAGCCATTCGACAATCTATCGGATCATCCAAATTCTGCTTCTTCATAGACGGTTTAGATGAGTATGGTGGAGATGTGGAAGACGTTCTCGATTGCCTCCAGGATATCAACAGATCTGTGAACATCAAGCTTTGTCTGTCCAGCAGACCCTGGAACTGTTTCGAGGACGCATTCGGCCGCCACAGAGACCGCAAACTACGGCTGTATCTGGAGGAGCTAACGAGAGACGATATAGGCCAGTTCGCGTACGACAAGATCATATCCTCGCTGACCAGAGTCAACATGGACAGCTTCGATGAAGACCTTGCTGAGCAATTGAAGGAAGAAATCACCAAGAAAGCTCAAGGTGTCTTCCTCTGGGTCGCACTCGCTGTGAGCTCGCTGAGACGGGGGATATCAAACGGAGATAGCCTTGGTACTCTCCTGCAAAGGCTTAGCACGTTCCCTTCAGAACTCAAAGACTTCTTCAAGCATATCATCGACCAGGTGGAGTCTGTGTATCGGTCAAAAATGGCCTGTCTCTTCGAGGTCACTCTGCAAAGGCCGGGTGATCTTACGCTGTACGCGTACTTTTTCTTGATGGAAGATGACCCCGATTACTGCATCAAGATGGTGGCAGACAAGCTTCCTCCCCATGACTTCAACCAGAGAAGGCTTCTCGCACAGAGAAGGCTTGAAGCTTGTTGCAAAGGGCTACTCGAGATTCAGCCCGGACAGAGCAACAGCCCTGAGGCTTCCATAGGACGAACTTGGAACTTCGAGGAGCCTTTCTTCGTGGGCGCGGAGACGTACAAAACGAAAGATATGAAATTGGTTCCACATGAGATGGTTGGATTCCTACATCGTACCGTACGAGACTACCTTGTCCACGAAGACCAGAGTTGGAAACAGCGCATCCCAGAAGGGTTCTGTCCCTATGCGGCTGTGGTTCGAGCGCAGCTTGGAAACTTGAAGTCTACATCTACAACAGCACAGGAAAAACCTAACAAGGTCAAGCAAGCCCATGAGATCGCGCTTCAGAATGGCAAGAAAGGCGATCCTGAAGCCATGGAAGAACTCGAACGCCTCTTGTCCGTCAATTACTTTTGGGAGTTGACTTGGCAAAAGAGATCCTGGAATAGTCAATTGTGCGAGTCTCCCTCGAAGAGCTGTGAGGGTCTGGAGTGGGAAGATGAGAGTGGTGGGAAGAAGAAACACCTCAAACCCAGTTGACAGGGTTCCTTTGACGGAAACATGAAGATCGTCTCTCTTCTGTAGGTGCGCTGCTGAAAGGACAAACAACCCATGAGCGGTTTGATGGTATGTGGAAGGATGTTGGCGTAGGACCATCAGCCCCTCGGTATATCCTTACTGCAGGAGATTCTGCCAGAGCAGCGGCTCGGCCCGTCCCAGATACGAGGCTGTGTTGGAAATTATAGTCACAGCAAGAAATTGCAAGTATACAGAGTTGAAGCAGTCATCCGGAGGTAAATTTTATCAGTGTCTTTCAATAGTTGCATCCAGACGACGGCTTCGACTCCCCGTGTTACGATGTATTGGCGCTTCCACAACGGTACATAGAATTTCCACTCAACCAGTCACAATGGGCTCCTCTTAGTAGCACTTTTCAAGCCGGTCTGGTAGCCAGCTGGGCAATTACATAGTTCAGACTCAGGCGAATTAAGACTTCGTTTGCTTGCTCACCCAGTAGATGTCGCTCTGGCGGAACCTACTATGGAATAGCGGCATACCAATGTTTCATTGTTGATGCTCTTGAACCCGGCAAATGTCCAATCTAAAATACCTCGGCTGGTGAGACTCAATGTAGATAGTAGCTGGTGCAAGTTAGGGATTCCCATGCTCTTCGTGACTATGGCTATCCAAAGCTTGTCACGTACCACATATTTGATCAGCTTGCGGCATGCATTATCACCCCCCCCTTTTTTTTTGGTTCTTGTCACCATGAGGTTTCACCGACTCTGGGGGTCAAAGACAGATAGGAAGGAGAATAAAAAAGCTTTCCCGCTATATAGTGCATCGATGGTTTCGACTTCACTCTACCTCACCCAGCATGCCCAGAATACTACTTCGCTTTTGCACCGTCTCCTAACTCCACAACAACTGATCCCTTTCCTCAAACTCTTCAACCACCTCATCCGCCCACTTCTTCTTCTTCTTCTTCTCCTCCTCCCCACGTGTTCCCCCCCACCCTCTTATCATCTTCCATCCCCTCCGGCTGCATGCCACTCAACCTCGTACACTCCCCCCACCCCACCTCATACATCCGCGAATTAACCAACAACATCCCCACCGCCCCGGCCCTCAACGCCCACTCGTCCCAACCCCCACCATCCCTCACCTGCCGCAGCCACGCCGGGCCGACGGCGACGGCGACGACGCTCACGCCCCCTCGTCTCCGCGACGGCCAGATGCTCCCTGTCGAACGCTGCGCGCCGCCCGGACGGATGCGAGGATCGATTCCCGATAGGTGGGCGACCGCCCGACCGGACGTGTTTGGGCGCGGGGCCGGAAGATATGCAGTTGTGCGCCGTGCCGCACGTGCCGGCCCAGTCGTCCCCCTCGGTGATGAGCCGCTCGTGGCAGGCGCGTGCGATGGCGTGCAGCTCGGCGGCCGGGGGGGGGGCGGGAAAGAAGGCGTAGAGGGCGACGGAGTTGTCGTTGTGGCGGGAGGAGTTGTGGGAGAGGGAGCGGGGAGAAGGGTTCGATTGTCGTGGGATTCTGGGTCGGGCTGGGGTGGCGATTTCGTTGGCGAGAGGATGGGCGGTTGGTCTGTTTCCTGGGCAGAGCGACGGGGAGGCTGCAGATGAGGAGGGGTTGGGGTTGAAACAGGCTGGAGGTTGAGATGGGCCAGCAGGAGGATTCAGTTGTTGTCTTGTTTGATTTGAAATCGGGGACAGCGGGTGCGGAGGCAACACCACCAGGGTTGGTACAGAAGAATTGCTGATTGTTGTGGTGTTGCCTTGCACTACAGGTCGTAGTCATATTTCTCGCGGTGGAGCCCCGCATTCATACTACACAGCAGCTGGTGTTTTAAACGCGGACATGATTGATCTGCAGGCAAAGTTAACACTGATCTTTGCTAATAGTAGGCACATACACAATGTGACTTGGGGTTGTGCTCCGCAACTCTGATCGTCCCGCTACGTACTTCCTTCAAAGCGTCAAAACTCTCGTTGTCTCAAGGCAAAGAAGCAAACATCGGAACGCTAATATCTCTCGCAAAGCTGTCATCGTACTTATTCGCCTAAGTAAATGAGCTTAGGAAAAGGTGAGAGGCTAATATAGCGTATCGGTCAAATAACAGCTCCAGCAGGAGCAGGACGTTGGCAAATCGAAGAAATACACATACAGATAGGAAGACACGAGTGGCTTTTGAGTTTACTGGGTAAAAATCGAAAGGAATATGACAAATCAAGTGTGTTCTTTAGGGGTCCGGTCATGTGGAGAACGATGCAGAGTTGTATCTGTATCACATTCTGTCTGATGAAGGGAGATGGATCACGTTACGTCAGGAATCAGAGTAACGAATAGTTTACCTAACGCTGATCTTACGTAGCATCTCGCAAATATGGAGCATAGAGTCCGTGATGTAGTTCGAACAGCAGAACAGAAGTATGGGCTAGCCTGGGTCCACTTTAGTAGCAGGATGGCTAAAATACCGGTACCAAGTGCAATGGAGGGTGGAAAGGTATCCCGATGGGGACGTGGAGGACTTTTCGAATCTGCCTTTTGTCGTGGTGAAGACAGGTGCTGATGAGCTCCCTAAGTATTTCATGGGGCTGTTGCAACGTTACGGTCTGCCCACAGAGACTTGCGCCCTGAACAGCATGGGAACAGCCCTCAACACCGGCGGAGGACAGGCTGCTAACTGATCAAGAAGAAGTTTCGCACCCCCAGGCGAAGCTTGACCCTAAGAGATCAACGCAAGGAGGACAAGAAGCAAGCGTACGTTCAGCACCAGAATCTGCCTGCTTCGCCCCATCGTGGTCCTGGTTCTCTGTCAGTAGCCGAATCCAGCTCAAAAGCCAACGGTTGCGAACATCTCTGGCTATGCTCGAAATACACGAACCTGGCTTCATGAGCCTCCGCAACATCTTTGGACCATTTCCCTCTCATGCTCCCATGACGTTGTCTGGACACCTCCGCCACATAGCAGTGAAGTATATAGGCACTGATGTTCCAGAGTCGGTCTCCACGCCAGACGTCGCCTCTATGCGACTCAGTTGCATCTTGACAATCTACGAGAGCGATGACGATAAGGACATGCAAAGTCTCCGAGAAAATTAGTACGGCGCAGTCATCTGGGAGCGACGAGCAAGCCGGAAATAAACTTGAACGCCACCAGGGCGAAGTTGGACGGTCATAGCACCCCAGTACCAGTAAAGATTTCTCCATATGCCTGGATCTTCCGAGGGGCGACGGCCAGATGGGGCTGGATTGCTTCGGCCTCTTTGTGGCTTTCAAGGTAAATAGGGCAGGAGACTGGCGATTGGGCATAACGGGGCTACTGCTTGAACCGGTAGATGGGACGAAGGAGTTTAAGCGCCCTGGGACCGTCTGGTTCTCTCGCCTAGCCATATGGAAGATGCGATATAAGGTTAAGAATTCAAAAGAGCTACTAGGCGATCAAAAGCGGTGGCGGATACTATATGGTGGGTGTGAGCACGTCGATGTCGAGAAAGAGAAAGAGGAAAGGAAGAAAATAGCGACGAAATAGAAGAGATGGGGACTGGATAGAAAGATAACGAGGAAGCAGATAGTGAGAGACATGATAAGGAGAGTGGCCAAAGTGATTGTGAGAATGAAGATGAACAAGAGTCTGAAAACAAAGACAAGAAGAAGCTAAAAGAGGAGAACATGTGAACTGGAAAGGCCGGAAGCATTATATTGGTATGATGACGAAATTTGCAGGTCGGAAAGGCTGATGATTAGGAAAGTCACTATCATCTAGTCTATGCTGTCCCCAAGATGAGGTTAGGAGTGAAGGAGTAGGCTACAGCGGCCAATGATAGTGTGCCCCACCACGCGATTTCTGAAACCCGTCAGGAGTAAGAGCGATGACAGCGAAGGAGAAGAGCGAGAAAATACATTGGTATCTTACTTTGTGTAGTGAAAAGAAGACATCTAAACCACCCCTCAAGTGAATGCTTCGCGTAGCATGCTTTTCCATAAGCAGAGAGCCCGAGCGTACCATAAGCTTTTGATCTTCCATCCTCCATCTCAATTGTATGCTCAGAAAGAATGCCCCCTTTTAAACGCCAAATGCAAGTTCCAGCCATGCAATGCCATATAAAACCTCATACCATGATACCATCAGAACAGCTCACCGACAGTCATCCCTTAGCTCCTAGTCCACTCCTCAAGATCTCTGCAACACCCCCTTTACAACCCCGTCCAGCACGACCTGGCCTCTCACCAACATCTCCCTAATCCCACTCCCCTCCCCGCTCCCCTCCTGCAACCACCTCTTCAACAAATCATTACTCTCCTTCGGCTTGATGTCCTTGCTCGCCGTACCGATAGTGATGTGCGCGATCTCGTTCGCCGACTCCCACACCTTCACCTCCGCATCGCCCTCATTCGGTAGCAAGCGAACGACAAAGCACATAACCCGGCCATCCCAGACCAGCCGCTCCAGCTGTACCTTGGCGGTGCCAAGGTCCGGATCAGTCGGATTGGCGGTGGCGCCGGCGCGCGCGGCATGCAGGTCCAGCATGCGCTGCCAGTGCTCCTGGCGCTCCCGGGCGGATGCGCGGTGGATGAGTGTGACGTGAAACTCCGGCTGAACCCGGCGCAGGCCCTGGAGCTGGCGGTAGAAGTGCTGCGTGGCCGGGTCCTGGTCCTTGAACATGGCGTCGAGGATGCCGGTGATGCGGGCGCTGGGGACCCTGATGCAGAAGTAGTCGATTTTGGGTGCCTTCGGTTTGGGAGAACTCCCATTTGGCTGGGCCTGTTTCTGTTTGTTCTTGCCGCCGAAGTTGAGCTCGTGCTTGATGTCGGGCCGGTAATTGTTCAAGGCCGCTTCGATGGCGTTGTCGAGGTCTTGGGCGGTGGGCATAGCGCCGAAGAGGTTGGGGTAGTGCGAGTTCATCTGCGAGACGATCGTCTCGAGGTTCTCGCGCGAGGAGGCGGTGACGTCCAGGTTGATGACTAGGTCGAACATGTCATCTGGATGCTCGTCGGCATTGACTGGCTGGAACCTTTCCAGGAACCCCTCCATGATACCGATGACCTCCGCGGACCCCTTCTTGTTTGCCTGGATGGTCTGGTGGTTGTCGCCCCGACTCAGAACGCGGTCCTGCATTGCCTTTCGAATTTGGTCGTAGTTCTCGCGGTCGTGGACCCAGTGGAGAGCTACGAAACGAACGTCCGGGCCGGCGAGTTGCTGTAAGTCCCTCATTATCTGCTCTCGCTCCCTTCGCTGATGGTTATTCCTGTCTGAGATCATAGCTGGCCGAGTGCGCAGCACCGAAGCACAAGCTTCGGCGAACCTCTGGGGACGGTTCTTCCTTCCTTCGATGTTGTCGTTCTGGATGTGGCCCCAGCCGAAAAGCTTTGCCAGCGCAAGTGCTACCGTAGTCTTACCGCAACCGATGGTTGCAACAGGGACAAGTACCACGTTCCTCGTAACCTCTCTAGCCTCCACAGAGCCCTCGCCGGCCTCGATCTCCTGCCTGATGATGTCGGATCCCTTGACACCCCTCTCGGCCAAGAACTCGTCTCTTAACTTGATGATACCGTGGTTCTGGTTGTATGCTTTTGCAAGACCGGGGTTGGTAGCAAGCTGGCGCCTGGCGAACGCGAGATACTCCTCAGTAATAGCCTTGTGCTTCTTGATCTTGGGCTGCTTCCCTGCGATGATGGCCTTCGTGCACTCGCGCCACTGCCTGTACATGAGATACGGCTCCTCAAACTTGTACTTGAAGAACCAGTCCTCCCACGGCGCATCCTCGCTGTCCCTGGCCTGACAACGGATAACGAAGCCCTCGGTCTCGCGTCCTGCATATGCACCGGTCTCGGCGACGCCATCCAAGAAACCCTTCACCTTGTGAATGTCATCCTCCATGACGTACATGGTCTTCTTGAATCCCCATTCCGCCGCAAATTTGTCAACAAGGTGTCCAGGGTAGGTCATGAACTCGGGAACGTTGATGTTGATTCCGTGAAGGTAGAGGCCAGACTGCTCGGGGTTGTAGGCCAGGACGTGTTCCTCGAAGCTGTCGTCGCACAGCTCAGCCACGGCAGTTGCGTTCATCTGCCTGAGAGCATGGGCGAGGTCCTCCTTCGTCTTCCCCACCGTGGCCAGATGCCGCTCCACCCACCGCTCACCCGCCTGGGCATGGCTGAGCGGCGTGTCGTCGCGCGCACCGGTCGAATGCTTGCTGCAAACGAGCAACGTGCCGTCATCCAAGCCGGCAATGAATATGATGCAGCCGTTCTCCTTCACGCTCAGCTCGTAGGGGCCGCGGGTGTTCCTCTCGACGTTGCGCCACTGCGTCTTGTTGACCTCGCCGTGGTTGAAGAATTTGTCGTAGCCGCGCACGGCGATCTCCCAGTTTCCGGCCAGGTTCTTGTAGGTGAAGAGGCCGCGGGCGTAGGTGGGCAGGCTCGGCTTCTTGTAGTCCCAGTCCTGCATCCGCCACGAGTGGACGGTGCGGCCGTTGGGCAGGCCGAAGTCGTGCTTCCGCACGGAGAAGCCGCCCTTGCCCTTGCCCTTGCCGCAGTGCGACTCCAGGCTCTGCACCAGCTCTCTGACCTCCTGCGGGTCCTGCGCCCGGTAGGGTGCGTCTGTCCGATGAGCCATCGTGAGGGTGGCGTTCTGGAAAATACGGTTATGTAGTGTTCTGGGATAGGCCAGTGGCCTCCGGCGGGGTTTTTTGAGGATTTTATGCTCGGCGGCGGTTCGGATGACTCTTTTTGTGCAGGGCGTGAAGTCAGGCAGCGATGGGCGGTGCAAGACAGTAGTGGAACAGTAGGAGAGGAATTGGGGTCGTGGAGTGACGTGAGGGCTGCGCGCAAAGGCAAGCGCAAAGGAGGATTGCTGCTGGGCAAAGAAAATCGGTATGACTGTGACGTTGATCGCGGCAGCGGTGTCCGCATCTGCATGTCGAGCCGCTCGCATGGGCCAGGCGGGGTGACCACTGCCCCGCCAGCCGCTGCACAGCCGACGCAGCCACCACCATGTCCAACGCATCAGGGATATTGCCAAAGCCTCAGCTGAATCCTTCACTGAAATCTCACTGAGATTTTTGTAGCGAATCCTCTCACTAGCTGTAGAAAAAGGGAGATCCAGGCACCCTTAAATTGTAATTCTCCTTTCACTGGAACCAGGGTCTTTTTTCACTCCATAGGTGCACACGCTACGCGACCAGTATAATCATCAATTCCCTCTAATTCACCCATCCGAGCACTGACTTCCTATCAAAATTAACCCTTTACCGCAGCTGGGAAGACCCGGGGAACTACGTCTGGTCGCCCTTCGTGACCAAGGTCGAGCTGCGCCTTCGCGTCGCCGGCGTCCCCTACCATGCCGCCTCAGGCTCCACGCAGAGCGCACCGCGTGGCAACATCCCCTACCTCACGCTCACAGAAACATCAGAACCCTTAGCCGGTTCCACAATCATCACAGACAAGCCCATTGAGGACGGGGTGGTCTCCGACGTCAATGCCGCCCTCACGCTCTCCCAGCGCGCCCACAGCCTGGCCCTCCGCGCCATGCTGGAGGACAAGCTATATTTCTATCACGTGCGATTTCTCTCTCTCTCTCTCTCTCTCTCTCTCTCTCTCTCTCTCTCACGTATCGTGATGAAGTGTCAAAGTGACGAGTCCTACGAGCGATGGCTGCACGACACAAACTACTATATCAAGCGCGACCACGTCCTCAGCGCGCTACCGTACCCGGTGCGGGTCGTCGTCTGCCTGCTCATCCACCGCGGCACCAAGCAGACGCTGCATGGCCAGGGGACCGGAGGATGGCGCCCGAGGAGATCGCCGCGGCTCGGCTCCAGATCTGGGAGGCGGTGAACACACTGCTGACGGAGGCGAAGCGGAGGCAGAGTGATGGGGATGGGCCGTCGGAGGCGGATATGGCCTTTTTTGCGTTCATCAACTCCGTGCTTATGTGTGCCGCGTACGTAGCTCTGTGACCCAGCTGTTAAGAGGATGTGTACTGACGGTGGAGTGGCAGGGCACCGGCCACGCGGAGGGAGGTGAGAGGACTGCCGACGGTGATGGAGTACGCGCGGACGATCCACGACCGCTATTTTCCAGACTACAAGCGTTGGGACTGATTCGCGGGCACGACATGAATGACTCTTACGTGATTATGGTTTTTTAAGCTGTTGGAATTGCTTTCATGAAAGTCTATCATGGTATATCGAAAAGATCCTAAGGCGATCTTTCAGCCAAAGTCGTCCTATGTATGATTCTATCCGTCTGGCGCTGCCAAACTCAAGAAAAACAAGGAATATATATCCCACCCAATACGTTTCTCAGTCATACAGACCATCATAGCCACGGTCGTGACTGGCATATGATGAACCTCCTCTATTCGTCGTCGCCGAAGAAGACCTTGACGGGGAGCCAAGCGTCGCCGCAGACCTTGAAGCGGTCCTTCAGACTGCTAAGCGTGTTCATGTCCTCGTCGGACAGCTTCCAGCCATCGAGGTCGAAGTTGGCCTCAATTCGGGCAGGCGAAACGGACTTGGGAATGACGCTGGTGCCGCGCTGGAGACCCCACTTGAGACTATCCATATGTCAGCATTTGCACACGTATATCATACCCTGGCTCAGAAATTTTTTTTCGGGTTCTCAAGACCCGGGCACGTGGCAGCCATGGTCGCCAACACTTCCATGCCCGGGAATTGGTTCACCGATGATCCTCACAACAGGTGCTTATTTTGTTGGGTGGTGCAAACTTACAGAACCTGCTGGATCGTCTTGTTGTTCTTCTTTGCGACCTCAGCGACGGTAGGGTCCTTGTAGAGAGGGGAGTCGGTGGAACCGAGGCAGGAGTAGGCCGTGGCGTGGATGCCCTTCTCCTCAAGGTACTTAAGGAGCTTGGGAGAGGGGTTGTTGGGGTGGAGCTCGATCTGGTTGACAGCAGGAACGATCTGCAATTGCGTTAGCGTCACGTTATCGTCATTTGGTCTTCAAGATCGGCTTCGAGAGCCGGTGATGAGAAATTTTGCTTCCTGCTACATCAACAGACACCTGAAATAACGGTTCACTGGCTTTTTTTTTTTTTTTCTCAAGGGAAGGAAATTGCTGCAGGAATCTGCCTCTCGCTAAAATTTACCTTGGTCTGGGGGTCGTTCAGGAGGATCTCCAGGTTCTTGATGCCGAAGTTGGAAACACCAATGTTGCGAACACGGCCTGAAGCAGGCAGCTTCTGCAGCTCCCTCCAGGTGTCGACGAAGTTCCAGTCGGGGTAGTGCTTCTTCAGGTCTGAGGGGTCGGTGGAGGAGGGCCAGTGCATGAGGTAGAGGTCAACGTAGTCAGTCTGAAGGGACTTCAGCGAGGACTGAATGCCCTCCTCGACGCGCTTGTGCCAGGGGTTGTCGAGCTTGGTGGTGATCCAGATCTCCTCGCGCGGAACGCCCGAGTCCTTGATTCCGAGACCGACCTCGTGCTCGTTGCCATAGGCCAGGGCGGTGTCAATGTGACGGTAGCCCTTCAGCAGAGCGGCCTTGACGGCCTCGCGCACCTCGTTGGGCTTGGACTGCCAGGTTCCAAGACCAACAGCGGGGATCTTGTCGCCCGTGTTGAGGGTGAAGGTCTGCTTGGTGAAGTCGAGCGGGCCAGCCATGGTGTTCGCGCGAGCCGAGGATGAGAAGAAACGGTGGGAGAGAGGACGGAGAGATGTGCGGAGGGAACTTTTTGTAGCTAGCAGAATGGACATGCGTGGATTTTGCAGCTCAATTGACTGGCGCGCGCAAGAGTGGGAGCTTTATAAGGCAGGCAGCCCACGTCGTCGCGACAACCCACCAAGCAGCCCACCGCGCGCCCGCCGGAGCGCAGGTCAGAGCACAAGTGTCGTCAGCGGGGCTCCTCCGACGGACGATGGAGGGGCTGTGGGAGCATGGACCTGCCGTCTGCCAGCCGCAGCGGCAGCGCGACCCACTCTTTCTGCCGGCCTTCCCTGCATGCGCGTGCCGGCAAAATGCGTCGCGAGATGCCAGATGCGCGCGCCTTGGGCCCAGCTGAAGTCACTGCGTCCGTGCCACTGCTGCTCTTCGCGGCAATCCATTGTCCCGAGCGAGCGCCCTGTCCTCCACCCACGCGCCATCTATCTACTAATTCCTCCGCCACCCACAATGTCCAGTGGCTTCGTCTCCGCCGGCACCAACGACCAGCCAATTGAGCGCGATGATGCCTGGCTGAAGGCCCAGCAGGACCTCGAGGCCGAGCGCCGCCGCAAGGCTGAAGAGGGCAAACAAAACGACGGCAAGAGCCTGTATGAAGTGCTGCAGGCAAACAAGGGTAAATACGAACTGCGCTGCTCCCGTCGCTTTGCTAGACAGGCTAACATGACAGATCTTGTCTGACTGCAGCAAAGAAGCAGGAGGCTTTTGAAGAGGTATTACCCGCTATCGCACCCGCTCTGCGCGCTCCTAGGCTAATCAGCCCTGCCGCAGTCTATCAAGCTTAAGAATCAGTTCAGAGCGCTTGACGAGGATGAGGCCGAGTTTCTCGACTCGGTGCTGGAGTCTACTCGCGCCAAAGAGGCTGCGCTGAAACAAGAGACCACCCAGCAGCTCGACGCTTTCCGGAGGCAACAGGACGAAGCGGAGCGTGCTGCTCGCCTCTCCGGCAACGACACCGGTGACGCACCTGTCGAGGAGGAGCACTGGGCTTCGGCCGGAAGGAAGCGCAAGAAGGGCAAAGACAAGGACAGTCTTATGGGCATCAAGATCCGCAGGAAGTCCTCCACCGGCGAGAAGGTTGCATCGGACCGGGGCTCTAAGAACGTGCAGAAAAGTCCTGAGGCTGCAGGAAAGGAAGCCGAGGATACGACATCGCCGAAGCCTGCCCAGCAAGTACCTGCGCAGAAAGTCGTAGCGAAAGCAAATTCGTCATCTCCAAAGGCAGACAATGGCGCAACTGGCTCGGCAGATTCAAAAGAGACTCAAGCTCAGAAGCCCAAGCCCACACCTGCGGCATTGGGTCTTGGTGGCTATTCATCAGATGAAGATGATTGATCAGGATGGCACCCAATTTCACTGCATGGCATAGCGTGGCTGTTTAATGCCGCATTCAAACAAGAACATTAAAATCACAAGGGGCAGGTATACACTAAGTCAGTAATATCTACGTAGCATGAAAACAGGCCAATGGGCTGGCTTGAAGCATCACGAGAATCTACGCGGGGTTCTCATGCGTAGTCGTGTAGTCAAGCTCTATGAAGTTTTATTGGCTTGCCAGCACCAATCTTGAGATAGTCGTATGGCATGAATGTAACCCAACACCTTGAGAGCTCAGAGATTCAGCCGAATTTCTCCCCAAGTTGTACAACGAGCCGTGTTTAGTATGATAGAAAACGAGGACGGTGCATGCTCCGGTTCGCCGAAGTGTTCCCGAGTGTCTTCACCTCGAGTCGCGCGCCATCGACGCTTGCTTGAGTCCACGCTCGCCTCGACCTTCTTCAACTTTCCCGAGCACCCACCAGCTACAACCCTCCACCCCACGGCCCTTTTGCCAAATTGGCCCATCCTCACCTCCAAATCCACAGAACCATGGTCGGCCCCGCGCGCGAGAACGTCCTCACCAAGGCGAAATTCCCGTCGGCCTTCGCGAAGCGCAAGACGCAGGCGTACTCGGACAGCTCGCGCAGCTCGCAGTCGCGCAACCTGCGCACCATCGACTGGAACCCGCTGGGCACGCTCATCGCCACGGGCAGCTCCGACCGCAGCCTGCGCGTGTGGAACCCGGAGAAGCCGCAGGTCAAGAACTCGACGGAGCTGCGCGGCCACACCGGCCCCGTCGAGCGCGTCGCCTGGAACCCCACCCGCGAGGCCGAGCTGGCCAGCTGCAGCGCCGACGGCACCGTGCGCTTCTGGGACGTGAGGAGCAAGAGCGCGATCGGGAAGGTCGAGGTTGGGGGAGACGCTTTCACGCTGGCGTGGAGGCCCGATGGGAGCGAGCTCGTGGTGGGGAGAAAGGTACGCATTGCGCGGATGTGGGAAGTCTGCATGGAGGCATTGAGCAGCTAACATGCTGGGAATGTGTTACAGGATGACGTCCTCGTGCCCATCTCGCGTTCGACCTTCACCGCGCTCCCTGCCCACCGCCAGACCGTTCAGACGAACCAGACCACCTTCTCGTGGACCGGCCAGGAGCTCTTCCTTACAACAGGCGAGGGCCAGGTGAAGATTGTTGATTACCCCTCAATGGTGCGTGCCTATCCGTTTCGTGCAAGAGACCATGGCTAACACCGTGGATAGAACGTTCTCCACGTCCTCAACGCCCATACCTCGTCTTGCTATTCAGTCGACTTCTCCCCTACCGCAGAATATCTGGCTGTTGGTGGATCTGATGCGCTTATTACGCTCTGGGATACCCGCGACTGGATATGCCAGCGCACACTCACCAACATGACCGGCCCTGTCCGCAGCGTCAGCTTCTCCTTCGACGGTTGCTACATTGTCGGTGGCTCAGACGAGGGCACAGGTATGGAGATTGCGTACGTTGAGACTGGCGAGTGTGTGCACAAGGTCGAAACTTCCAGCCCGACACCGTGTGTACAATGGCACCCTAGTCGGTATGTATTGGCATATTCGGATCCAACTGGTCTGAAGATCATTGGTGGAACAGAGCGTTTTTGATTTCTTGGGAGATATTGAAAGGAACATGCATTGGGTCGATAAGTTCGAAAGTCAAGCATCGCGACGGCGTTACGGTGGCTTTATTGGTTGGCTATATTCTGAGTGAGCACATGCAGTATACCCCGGCGGATTCACTCTAGACACGAAAAATAGAACGACGCACGTGATCTTGGGTCCAATATGCTCTGCACTATTGACTCTTGTGCTAAGGTCTTCAAAAGGCCCTGCAAAATGTCCTCAGTAAGGCTCAAAAGTCGCTATTACCGATCATCATGTTGCGCCGATTCGTCTCGTAATCAGATCGATTTATGGAACGTATACTGAAGATTTTGAGAGGTTGTGGACCTCCCGGCATGGAACCGCCTATCCATAGTGGATGTGCATCCATTCATCGGAGATCAAATGCTCATCATCATATCAGAGACCTTGCATTTGCTTTTGCTATTGTAAGAAAAAAAGCTCCCCCGCCCGCGGCGTCTAGTGGTTATCGTAGCCGCGCCAGCGCCTTCGCAAGCCGCTCTAATTCTCTCTTGCATATTTTTCCGTTCTAAGTGAAACCTTTGGCACTGGGTCTTGTGGATTTTTAAGAGCTAAAGTAGCGGATCAAATAGAGCGCGCTTGGCCTGGCGTTACCTATCATAGAAGTCAACCGCAGGTGGAGCCTCATGCACAAACAACATCTTTACTTTCGGCTCGTGGTTCAGCTGGCTGCGAGTAAGTCACACTGAACAAGGGTCTACGTACACTTGACGTCTCTGCATGCCCAGTTCATTCGTTGGGCAGTGCCATTGATCTGATATGGCATTTGCATTCCCCGAATGACGTGTGCCTGCAGCACGAGGCCGAGACCGGAACATTGTCTCAGCCTTGTGTTCGAACAGGAAGTAGTTCATAATTGACTCTCAGTTATTCCATTTCTGTTGATCAAATTCATTCTCAATACTTTCGTCTGGATCGTGCACATATCGGATAAAGCTGGCAACATGCCTCGCTCACACATCTCAGCCACTGAACAGAGGAGTGCTGAGGGCCAGATGGTTTCAGTGGAGCTTGATTACCTTTATTCATTGGAAAAAACGCCGAGCAGTGTTCAAGCCTCCAGCAATCTAAGCGGAGCTGAAAACAGTCCTCAAGATGGTGAGTATCTGAAGGATGATTATTCGGAATTCATCTGCAGCGCCCTGACCGGCTCCTTCCATTGCAAAATTTATCTTTTCAGGAGGAAGGTGCACCAAAATTACTCTGTCCGATTAGCGTCAAGGAAAGTAGAAGGCTCGGCCTACCAGCCGTCGATCTTAGGCCTGTGTCGCTGAACCAGGCTTCCTCATCTCTATCATAGATTTCTACGTCATCTGCTTCGTTTGTTTATTATTGTTTCTCTGGTACGGTTATCTCGAGTCTACAAGCATATCCGGATGGTTCAATTTCCGTGTACTTCCAGCAGCTGTGGGAACAGTGACCACGGCGTTATACAACACCATCTTTCTGAGCTTCGCCCGCTTGATTCCTTACGCAAGATGCGCAAGTAATTGGGTTAATTCTTCAAAAGGAGGGAAGGAAAACAGACAGGAGACAGTAAGCAAAAAGCATCACAAACTCTTACTTCCTATTCTTGCCTTTCAGTGATATATTCAGGAGCGGCGAAGCTATGTTGAATTTAGGGTGGAATTGTCTGGTTCCTTTGCTCTTTCTTTCATATTACCATTCAAGTCCTCGTTCTTGAACACGAATGATTAAGGCAATTCGAGTTGGGTCACCTGGGTTGCAAATGAGTTTTTGTATCCTCTTCTTTGCATCTATGGTCC
Source organism: Neoscytalidium dimidiatum (assembly GCA_037367355.1). Classification (NCBI taxonomy): domain Eukaryota; kingdom Fungi; phylum Ascomycota; class Dothideomycetes; order Botryosphaeriales; family Botryosphaeriaceae; genus Neoscytalidium; species Neoscytalidium dimidiatum. The sequence continues at coordinate 2,098,683 of CM074700.1, read as the reverse complement.
TCTCATTGTATTTCTGTTCTGTCTCCTGATCCGCACCTGGACCTGGACCACTGGCGCTAGATGGGACCCAGTGTCTATCGCGGATCACTTGGTTCTTTTCCATCATTCGGAAATTCTTAACGATTTCCGTGGGCTCGACTTCCAGCTTCCGAAAAACCTGAGAGAAATTTTCTCTAGATCGACTTACCAACTTGGTTACTGGCGGATATCCGGAAGCGTCCGCTTTGGATTCGACGTGTCTGATAACATCTCCATCCCCGCTATAATCAGGTCTTCTGGAAAATGCTGCTGAGTTGAACAGTAAGGGAGGAGGATTTCAGTGGTGAAAGTTGGAGAGTGATTCGAACAGTGGAAAGACGGGAATACTGTGGCTTTACAACGGCATAGAGTTAACGTGTACAATGGTTATCCGGGACATCGCCTTGAATTGGGATTCACTCCTTTTTTCTTTTCCATTTTTTTTTTCGTCGTTGCTTCGAACGAAAAATATTGGGAGATATCCTTCCATAAAGACATGCTACAATTTTTTTTTTTGGCTCTACACGAACCATATTAAACAATTGACGAAGAGAAAAATGGGTTAACGTAGAACGATGAGCTCACAACCCCACCCCCAACCACGCTCCTCATCCGTCCCACACGCCACCATTCTTCTTTCCCAAAGTCGGCGGTCCAAGAAACCACACGCCCCCCTTCCTCCCTTCCCCCTCACAAATCCTTCGTCCTCACCTCGCTCTCCCCAATCCACCGCTCCAAGGCCTCGCGATCCCTGACCCTGAACCCGACCTTGAACCTCTTCGGCTCCATGGTCAAGCTCGTCGGCAGCGCGTTCGCCTCGAGCGCGTCCATGATCGGCCGCTCGTCCTCCCGCACGGGAGCCCTGAACTCGAAGGCGCTGATCAGGCGCACGAAGGCGGTGTACAGCTCCCTGTTCGCGAGGTGGCTGCCGGCGCACATGCGGCTGCCGGCGCCGTAGCCGTAGTGCGGGGTGCCGGCGACCTCCGGGTTGGCGCCGTCGGCCTTGAGGTAGCGCTCGGGCTCGAAGTCGAACGGGTTGCCGAAGTGGGCCTCGTCGTAGTCGGCCGCGTAGGCGTTCATGTAGAAGGTGGTGCCGGCGGGGATGGTGGCGCCGCCGTAGGCGATCGGCTTGGTCGAGACGCGCGGCAGGCAGATGGGGATGACGGTCCAGTAGCGGAGGACTTCCTTGACCAGCGCGGTGATGTACGGGATCTTCTCCTCGACCAGGCAGCGCGACCACGCGTCGCCGTCCGGGTACACGCGCGTGATTTCCTCGTAGGCGCGGCGCTGGATGCGTTGGCCTTGCGGGGAGGTGAGGGAGGCGATGCCCATGATCAGGTTGCCTGGGACGGTGTCGAGCCCGGCTGAGACCATGGTGAGGCAGATGGATTTGATTTCGGCTGAGGGGTGGGAGTGTTAGGTTAGCGGGCGGTGATTCTTTTGCCCAGAAGGGAAGGGAAGTAGTGGCACACCTTCGTTCAGTTTGGCTTCCGGGTCCTTGAGGATGTTGCCGGTGATGCACGGCTTGTCAGTGCCGTTGCGGATATTCTCCTTCAGCATGTCCAGCAGCTTTGTCATGTATACGTCGCGGCGCTTGCGGTACTCTTCAGCTCCTCTGTTCGTCTTGCTCGGCCAGATGCGCATCAGCGGAATGTAGTCTTGCCAGTTGTTCGAGGTGGAGCGGAAGTTGGAGATCTCGCGTTCGACATGCACGATCTCCTTGAGCAATTCGTCGTCGATGTTCCCATTGATGCGGACGCCGTAGTTGAGCGTCAGGGAGGTGTTGAGGGCGAAGCGCTGGAAGTATGGGGTTGGGTCGACATCCTTCGCGCCATAGTCGCTGTCCTCGAGCATCTCCTTGATCGAGACATACGACTCGAGGTCGATGATTGGCATGTAGGTCTGCACAGCCGGACGGTTCAGTGCCGTGGCGGCGGCCTTACGACGCTGCTTGCAGGACTCATCCCAGGGAGAAGTGCCAATGGTGAAGCCTTGGGAACTGGACACGACGGTGTGGAAGGTGTGCAGCGTGGGACGTGAGATCAGGGCGGATTGGTTATTAATCCAGAGCTGCTTCACAGAATCGAAGGTATTGGCGAAGATGATTCTCTTATCGTGGCCACAGATGTCAGTGCCCTGACGTTCTCGAAACAATCTGCCGTGAGATTGGGACGTGAACTAAAATGCACGCACCCTGTTGCCCATCCTGACCTGAAATACAGGTCCATACCTTTTCGACCATTCTCGTGCCACTCTCGCGTGATTATTACCCAGCTCAATCAGACTTCCGAAAATCGGGTATCCGGGAATCTCGGGAAGGCCCTTGATTTTGGGAACATCGGTGCGGTTCAGGAGGCGCCAGATGAAGTAGAGCGCCGACACCACGGCAATGGCTGCGACTTGCGAGGGCATTATGAACCAAGAAGCCCAAAGCACCGAATTTTCCGCTTGAAATGTGCTCGAAGCCGATAGTGCAAGTCAAAAACGCAGGAAATGCTCAAGGTGACGAGAACAGAGAAGAGACAGGTCGCAATGCAGCGTCAGCCAGAATAACAGTAGAGTTGCTGGCGACAGAGGAGGTGTGAAGTTGGTCAAACTTGGAGCGGTCAGAGTTGGGGGCAGCTATATAAGCTCTAGTGCATTATACCCGATGCACGAAGGCGCCGAGCAGCCAGCCGGTCGAGCCGCGGACAATCGACCAACCGGGTAGTAGACGGTTACTGGTTGCTTGGGGAGCGACCGCGTACAGCCGTGGCAGAAAGTAAGAAGGCGGGACTAGTGCGCGGTCAGGAAGTCTGCCTCTGCCATCAGACGGCACGAGAGCCTCGCGGTATTAGCTCCCTTTCCGGGTTAGCTTCCTGGCCCGCAACCCCTCCTTTGCGTTGGCTCAGTTGGTCGCCTGGTGCACCGGCCTTCGGCGCGGAGCTGATCCAATGGGCGTTGCTCGAGTCGCAATTGCTGCCAGTGAGCATCTCCACCTTTCAGGACTCCCCTCGGCCCACGCACTCGACATCGTCATTCCCGAGAGGCCTGCATGAGGTCGGAGGAGCCTCGGGGACCTTGGGTGTTAGCTCATCGCGTTGCGCGTTCTGGTCAGAGTGTTTGCGAGGGAGCGGATATTGATGGAAAAGTATCTTGGGCGAGGTTGGCGGATCTGGGCCTGTCTGGGTTTTTGATTGATGGATGTGGAGGATGCAAGCCGCGGAGATCAGGGCAGCGGGGCGCCGCCGGGCCCTTCTGGGGTCGCATTCCACGGAGCCTTTCCGTTGCGGAAACCTGTGACGTGACTGTGGCCGTAGCTCCTGGAAGCTCTGAGCGGAATTTGCGCCGCCAGGGAAACTGACAGCTTGCCCTGCTGCCAACTGACTTTTGGCCTGCGCATGGAAACTATAATGTTCGGTATTGGATACGGCACTTTCAACTTTCGAGTCGGATCCTTGGACGCGCGCGCGTGCCATGCTTGCAATCCTTTCCATGCCGAGTAGAGTTCTGGCTGTGGCTGTAAGAATTCACATTCGCCAAAATCGAGAACAAACCTCAACAGTGCGCCTATATTATATATATGTATATATAACAACATTACCGCACGCATTGCCTTGCAATCTGCTCCGGGCTGGTTCAATTATGAAGAGAAAGCTCATTTTATGATGTTCACCAAAGGCCATTTTATGCGTTGCCCACAATGCTTCAAGCATGCACCCGACCTTTCTAAAACGGGAACTTCAAGGCTGGCTGGATCCTGCCCACGCACTCCCCAAACCCGACCAATGCATCTTCATCATTGCCACATACTCCTGTGATCGTGATCTCGTCACCGTCCTCCAGGAACTTCCTATCTTCACCACCAGCCAATTTTATGCTGACCTTTCCGTTCTCGTTCTGCTCCAGGAGGCTGCCCCTCTCATTCGGCTCCTTCCCACTGATGGTTCCTGAGCCGAGCAAGTCACCAACGTTGAACGGGCATCCGGTGATGGAATGGTGTGCCAGCATCTGCGGGAACGAGAAGAGCAAGTTCCGAGAGCTGGTCTTGCTAATGGTGTTGGTATTTCCGGAGCTCGCTGCTCACCAGAGTTCAGTCAACAACGCCTCACACTTCAGCCATTGCACGGTAGGGGGAGGGGGAGGGAGAAATGGAAAGACTCACTCTTCAAGTCGACCTGCAACTTGATGTCGTAGACGTTCTCCGCCCTCTTCTCCCTCAAGTACGGCAGCAACTCCGTGTCGTTCTCCAGCCCCTTGGCCAAGAACGGCTCCAGCGCGTCCGCCAGCACCACCCACGCGCTGATCGTGGTCCCGAAGTTCTTCGAGTTGAACGGGCCCAGCGGCACGTACTCCCACGCCTGGATGTCCCTCGCGGACCAGTCGTTCATCAGCACGACGCCGAACAGGCTCCGCTCTGCCTCGTCCACGGCGATGGGCTCGCCCATGCGCGACGGCCGGCACACGAAGGCGCCCAGCTCGAGCTCGATGTCCAGCTTGCGGCAGGGCGAGAAGACGGGCGCCTTGACCTCGGCGGCCGGGTCGGCCAGGATCTGGCCGCTGGGCCGCACGATGGGCGTGCCCGAGACGACGACGGACGAGGCCCGCCCGTGGTAGCCGACGGGGAGGTGCTTGTAGTTGGGCTGCAGCGCGCTGGCCGCGCCGCGGAAGAGCACGCCCACGTTGAACGCGTGGTTGAGCCCCGCGTAGAAGTCCGTGTAGTCGCCGATCTGGAACGGCAGGTGCGTCGTCACCTCTTTCAGCGGCACGAGCGCCGCGCGCTGGAGGGAGCCGTTCGTCTTGAGGATGTCCGGGTGCGGCGTGCTGTCGAGGAAGACGTCTTGGATGTATTTGCGCACGACGCTGTGGATGGGCCGGCCCAGCGCGGCGAAGGCGTTCAGCGTCGGCTCCGAGAAGACGTGTTGGTGCGGCTGGATGGTGGAGAGGGCGGAGAAGCCGTTGTTGGCGGCGAAGGCGTCGAGGTCCAGGGCATGGTCACCAATTGCAACGGCCACGCGCGGAGAAGCCTTTGCCGGGGTCGATATGATGCCGAAGGGAATGTTGGCGAGGGAGAAGTGAGATCCCTTGGGGATGTTGAACCATGACCGTAGCGGAGGCATTGTGAAGCTATCGGGAAGTGAAGGGACGGGGAGAGGGAAAAAGGTGAGGCAGTAAATTGCTACGAGAGCTGGACTTTTTCTGCCAGCAGCCGGGAGGGGTTACTGTTTAGTGAGAATTTGGAGAGAATGCTCTTAATGGCAGCAAATTGAGCGGAGCACGTCAGAGTAGCTGGGACACCCGAAGCAAGCCGCATGTTTGTTGGCTGTGCACCGAGCGTATCCGCGGGGAATGGAGGGGCAGGATGTCGACGGAGGAATTCCGCATTGCCACGGCTCAAAGAAGAGCGTGCAGAGCGTGGCCCCGGGTATCCTCGCTCGCACGCTAGCGCCCGTGCACAGCCAAGTCGTGGCCGCTGGGTCTCGCCTATACTGGGGCGCAATAGTGGTTGTGCGCCAATTAGCGGCCCGCCCCCCGCCGGTCGCCCCCCACCTGCGCCGTTTTCAATGTGCCCGTATACAGCCCCTCCGCATGCAGCAGCGGCCACGACATAAAAGTTCCCCGCTCTCCACGGGCCCGCGTCGATCGCTCTGAGCCTTCAAGTTCCGCCCGGCGGCCTGCCCCTGCGACACCCGCTAAGCACACCCGCAGGAGAGTACAGGATGCGCCCGTCCAGCAGCGCCGGCCGAGATGCCGAACGCCTGTCTGCGCCTGCTTCTCCCATCTCCTACGACGACCCGAACAAGCCCTCGGCCGCCGAGATCCGCGAGAAGCGCGTTTGGACCCGCCTGCTTAAAAGATTCCGCCCGTCCAAGGAGGAAAAGACCCAGCTGCCCCCAAGTCTTGTTCCGCTCACCGAGCGCAATCTGACCGAGTTCTTCGATCCCGAGTACAACGACGAGCACCATGCCTTCCACCCACTTCAAGGTCCCCGAAAAATATCGATACCAGAATGGCTTCAACTCTTACCATGAGTACTGCTGTCCGCCCCTCACCCACCCTGAGAATGCCCGGCTGATCACACGCCATAGATCCGAAGCTATAGAAGGCGCGCTCCCTGTGGCAGCCAACTCGCCTCAGAAGCCGCCGTACGGCCTGTATGCAGAGAAGCTGTCAGGCACCGCCTTCACTGCCCCGCGCCACGAGAACCAGCAGTCATGGCTGTATCGCGTCCTGCCCGCCTCGGCCCACAGCAACTTCGAGCCCCGCGAGCACTCGACCTTCAACACCAACCCTGAGAATAAGCCCTTCGAGAAGATCCACCAGATCCCCAACCAGCTGCGGTGGGACCCCTTCGACCTCGACGAGACCGTCGACTGGGTGCACTCGCTTCACCTCGTCGCCGGTGCCGGCACGCCAGTCCTGAAGACCGGTATCGGCATTTACATCTATGCCGCCGGCAAAGACATGGATCCGAAGCACGCCTTCTACTCGGCTGACGGCGACTTCTTGATCGTGCCTCAGCACGGCTCGCTCGACATTCAGACTGAGCTGGGCAAGATCCTCGTGCGGCCCAACGAGATTTGCGTGATCCCACGTGGTGTTCGCTATCGGGTCACGCTGCCAGAGGGACCCGTGCGCGGCTACATCCTCGAGCTTTATCAGGGCCACTTCCAGCTCCCGGAGCTTGGCCCTATTGGCAGCAACTGTCTGGCCAACGCCCGTGACTTCCAGGCGCCCGTCGCCTACTTCGACGAAGATACCAGCTCGGAGTGGACCCTCCTTTCCAAGTTTGCGGGACACCTCTTCGCCGCCAAGCAGAACCATACCCCTTTCGATGTCGTAGCATGGCATGGCCTGTACTACCCCTACAAGTACGATCTCGGCCGCTTCAACACCATTGGAAGCGTCTCGTTCGACCATCCAGACCCCTCCATCTACACCGTCCTCACCGCCCAGTCCGATCACCCTGGCACCGCCGTCGCTGACTTCGTCATCTTCCCGCCGCGATGGCTGGTGGGTGAAGAGTAAGCCGACCTCCCTGCCACCCCAACCTCTCCGAACACGTTCAGCTGACCTTTTCCCCGCAGCACTTTCCGCCCACCATGGTATCACCGCAACACCATGTCCGAGTTCATGGGCCTCATCCACGGTCAGTACGATGCCAAGACCGGGGGCGGCTTCCAGCCTGCCGGCGCGTCCCTGCACAACGTCATGTCTGCGCACGGACCTGATGCCAGCACACACGAGAAGGCGTCGAATGCCGAGCTGAAGCCTGCCAAAGTCGGCGAGGGCAGCATGGCTTTCATGTTCGAGAGCTCGCTCATGGTCGGCGTGACCGACTGGGGTCTCAAGAAGTGCCAGAAGGTGCAGGAGGATTACAATGCCGAGAGCTGGGAGCCGCTGAAGCCGCACTTCAAGCGACCGACGCCGGAAGAGATCAAGAAGCAAGTGAATGGCCATGCGTGAGTGATGAGTCACTGCTGTCTCGCTGTGGTGCGTTAGCAAAGTAAAAAGGTGTTGAAATTGTGGGTTTCTCAGCGGTGCAAATTTATTTTCCAATGTTATGGGATACGAAAAGGCACTCACTACCACGAACAAGCGAAAGAATGTTTCATGATTGTCAGCGTCGGTCTTTCTTCTCAACTGCTGCTTCGGCTTCTAATGTACGAAAAGATACGCCCGCTGAAGGTTGTAGGCACTCCAAACATCCCAAGTCGGGATGTCTCATCTATAGTAAGATCTCCGGATACCTTGCGCATATGACGAACGCCTAAGGGTAATCCTGTCTCAGCGTGAAGAGCGACGACGACATGGTTTCCAGATTAAGTGGCCTGTGCGACGGCTCGGACCGCGATACCCGCATCAGTTACCCAAAGGGGGATGCTCTCGCCGGACACTTCATCGATGCTCGACCAGAGCACAAAGCTATGTTAGATGATCAAAATGCCCCATCTAGAGCCCTGTGGAAGAGTACAACACCCAGGAGCGTGTCCAAGCTCGAAAACGACGGGGGAAGAGAAAAAGTGTCCAACACGAGCCCTGATCCCTGCTCGGATCAGGGCTCCTATTGGCCACATTTGCTCCAAACCCACCTCTCCACAGGAGGCGGTGTATGCGTACAGCGTGCTGGCTTCCCCTTAAACCACCTTTCTTTCGTGCTCGAGACTGATTAACAGACATAACATATCATGACCATCATAGATTGTCCGACCCACCATGCCACCTAAATTGAGGAAAAGAATTCGGAACAAGCTGTTCGCGCCATGCAGGTCGCGCTCTGACGCTTCCAACAACCAGCCCGCCCGCATTACTCGCCCACAGCCGACGCGCCAGGCATCCCCTATCCCTGACGATGCCTTCGCGCCGACGCCTGCCACCGCGAAGCCGTGGGCGTCCAACGTGGCCGGATCCGAGTACTCGCAGTCCATAAGAGCACCGCTGAGGGTCGTCAATCCTTCTTCGTCTACTTATTCCGTCGACACGGACCTGCCGCCGACATCCGCTGTCTCGGAGAAGCCTCCCACATCAGCACCGCGGGCCACCGATCCCAACAAGACTGGACCCGCTGCCACCATCCAAGAGACGACCGAGGAAGATAATCACACGAGAGCCCAACATGCATCACCCGTACGCGTTCCTCAACCACCCGCCACCCAAGGCCACCTTGTTGCGCCACATCCGGATCCTGACCCATCTTCTTCGACCACAGCAGCCAACCAAGCCCCCCTGCCCCTGGACGATCCGACTGGTTCCTCCTCTCTCATACAGCAGCAGCAACCGAACCGTAGATTCCTTCACGCAGCCGCAATCCGGAGGAAGCCCGTAGACTCGCCCTTGGCAAGCACCTTTCCGGACGGCATCGCCTCGACCACCGCCCAAGCCCTGCAGGCCGCTGCCGAATCGGTCGAGGAGCTGAGGGCCGCGCTGGAGCTGGAGCCCGACGACTCGAATCCCCACCCCCGACACGTGACCGCGGACGATGACTACGACTCGAATTCCACCTACTCCAAGGCGCCATCTGAGCCCTCGTCCTTCGTCTCCGTCCCGCTGACCGTCGGCGATGCCGCGAGCGCCGCCGCCGTCCCCTGCCAGCCGGACTCGCTGTCCGCGACCGCCCAACTACCGCAACCCCTCCTCGCCCCCGACGCTTCGAACGAGACCGCCGACAAGGAAGAGGCGAGCCCATCCAACGATGATGCCAACGGTGTCCCAAAGACCACTATCCAGTCCTCCTTCTCCTCCACCACCACCACTGCTGCCGCCGCAAACGACTCTGCATCCTCCTCCTACTCCCAGACCACCGGCGACGCCGACGCACCGCAACCTCAGAACGACGACGACGACAACGACGCCGCCGCGGCATCCAAATCCGCATCCGCAGCCACCCACGACGATGATATCGACCACCACCACCAGCAGCAATCCCTCGTCGACGCGCAGCTGATGCGCGAAATCGAGCAGCACCTGTCATCCTCCTCCTCGTTGTCCTCTTCTTCTTCCACCACCACCACCGCCGCCTCCTCCTCTTCCCGCCCGCAGCAGCCCGCGCCCTCGAAAGCCGAAGGTGACCGGCCCGACGCCTCCTTCCTCGCCGGCCCCTTCGAGATCGAGCGCCCCGTCGTGCCGACCTTCTTCGCCGAGCTGACGCTGCGCCCGGCGCCGCGGCCCATGCGCGCGCTGAGCTTCGAGGCGGTCGGCTGCGGGGGCGACGGCGAGGGCGACGGCCGGCACGCTCGGGGCGAGCTGCACGGGTTGGCGGGAGAGCTGCAGCCCGCGGTTACGGACGATGAGTTGCGGTCGCGGTCGAACTCGCCGAGGAGCATTGCTGGGAGTGCGAGGGGCCACCGGGAGGAGGGGGACGAGGGTGGTAAGGTTGGTGTGGCTGAGGTTCAGCAACAGCAGCAGCAGCAGCAGACTGGGGGGTTGGAGGTGAGGGATGCGGGGTCGAGGTATGATAGCGCTGCTGGGGAGGAAGAGGAAGAAGAGGGGTCGCCGGAGGGCGTGAAGGGGGATGGTGAGGAGAGAGATGTGGCTGAGGAGCAGCCTTCGTCGTTCGAGGAGAAGGGGTCGCCGGATCGAGAGAGCCCCGAGGCCGGTAAGACTGTTCTCGATGTCGAGGAGTTGCCGAGCGTTGAGCGGTCTCTGGACCGCGATGAAGAAGTTCGGGATGAGAGAGACTCTCTGGATGACAACAAATCTCTCGACAAGACACCTCCCCCTGAGGTAGAGGCCGTGCCTGTCGAGCGTAGCTTTCCAGATGACGGAAGCACGGATTATTCGTCTCTGAACGGCCCGACTCTTGCTGAGGAGGTTGATCAGAAGACGGAGGATGCCCCTGGTGCAGCTGACGACGCAGTTTCGAAGCTTTCACCGGTCGAAGAGGTCGTCCAAGAGGAGCCCTCGTCGACCGAGACTGCTTCTGTGCAGGCTGCATCTCTTCCGATGGTCAACGTGATTGACCTTGAGGAATTGCCATCTGCTGAGCTTGCTCCTGTCCGTAATGCAGTTCCTCAGACAGTCACTGAGGCCATCCCCGAACAACCACTACATGGTGATGCCGATGTCACTCTGCCCGCAAGTCCATCGCCGGCCCCTGAGCCAGTTTCTGAGACCATCATCGAAGCGGCGAAGCCTAAGGAACGACAAGAGCAGATCGATGCAACCGAATCACCGGCTGCTGAGCCCATTTCAACCATTATCCATAACGAAATAGAAACTCGCGAACAGCAGCAACAAGAAGAAAGAGAACACAGCGAAACGACGCCGTCCGGCCCCTTCTCATCCGTCTTCCCGTCCTCCACCTATACAGCCTGGAAAAGTCACGGCGGCCTCCTGGCCATCCATGGCGCACCAGGAGCGGGCAAGACTACACTCATCACCCGCATCGCTGAGGCTTTCCGTGATCACATGGAAGCGGGTATGGGCGAAGAGAAGCACAAGGACACTGGAAGTCCTACTACTGCTGTCAGTCTTGCTACGTACACCTTCCATGGTACCGCTGAGCAGCAGCACGACCACCCACACAGCAGCAAGGCGGTGACAGCAGGGTTATTCCACTCGCTGGTGCACCAGCTTATGGACCAGCAGGCGCAGGAGCCGGATGATCTGCTTGCCGAGGCGTACAACAATGCTGAGGAGCCCGGGTGGGATCTCTCAGAGACGGAGCTGCAGGATATGTTGCTCAGGCATGTGCGGGCGAGATACCACAATCGTCATGACGAGATGAGGAGGCTGTGGATCTTCGTTGATGCTTTGGATGAAGTGCCGGAAGGGGCAGCAAAGGAGGTGGTCGACTTCTTCGCGAGGGTCGCTACCCCGCAGAAGACGAAGAAGAACGGCCATGATGCGAGCTTTTCTCCCGTCGGCGTCTGCTTCTCGTGCCGCAGCGGTAGGGCATTGCTTGCGGAGGACACCGCCGGGCACCAGCTGCAGCGGCTCCGCGCCGAAGACTTCAACGCAGACGACGTCGCCGCGTACCTGCGGAGCGAACTGCCCCCGCTCCTCGACCACTTGAGCGCAGAGGACGTGGAGCAAGTGTGCCGCGCCATCCAAGGACGGGCGCACGGTGTCTTCCTCTGGGCAATCCTGGCGGTCGACCTGGTCCGGCGGACGTGCCACGGCTCGACGCTGGGCCACATTCTCCAGAGCATCTCGAGCAGCCCTTCCGACCTCGAGGAGCTCTACCACCAGCGCATCTCCAACATCCCAGAGGCCTCGCGCGCCCGCTGCGCCCGCCTCCTCCAATGGGTCTGCTTCGCGACGCGCCCCTTGACCCTGCGCGAGCTCCGCACCGCGATCATCCTCGACCCCTCGCGCCCGGAACTCAGGTCCCTCGAGGCGGTGCGCTCCTCGCCCGACTACGTCCCGAGCGACGCGGCCATGGCGGCCGCCATCCCGGACCTGACCAACGGCCTCCTGCACCTGGTCCCGGGCGCGTCGACGGCGGCGCCGCTGCACGACTCGACCAAATCCTTCCTCGTCCGGCGGGGCATCGACCTCCTCGCCTCCGCCCCGCCGGGCACCGCGTCCCGCACGACCGACCTCTACATCTCCCGCGCCCTCCTCTCCTACATCGCCTTCCCCGAATACCACGCCCAGCACCGCCGCCGCCGCCGCCGCCACCACCACCACCACCACCACCACCACCACCGCGGCCGCAACGGCCGCCCGGCCGCCTCCCCCAACCGCCATCAGCCCCCGCGCGCGCCCCTCTCCACCTACGTGACCGCGTGCTGGCACCTGCACGCGGAGCTGGCCGAGCGGCGCGGCGCCGCCCAGGGCGACCTGCTCGACCTGCTGCACTCGCCCGCCGGCGAGAAGAACTTCCGCTCCTGGTGGCGGCACTACGCGACCATGTCGTCGCGCATTCCCGAAGATGAAGGAGGAGGAGGAGAAAAAAGGGGAGCGAGAAAGGGAGCGGGAAACGGGAAAGGAGGAGAAGGGAAGGGGAAAGAGGGAGAGCAGGAGAAGAAGGAGGAGAAGGAGGAGGAGGAGGAGGAGGAGGAGGAGGAAAAGGAAGATGAGGATGAGGAAGAAGAAGAAGAAGAGGAGGAGGAAGAGATGATCGACGACCGCCTGACCGAGCTGCTGCACCACGCGGCGTCCGCGCGCGCCCCGCCCACCGTGTTCGACCTGGCCGCCGCGTGCGGGCTGTGCAGCACCATCGGCGCCGCGCTGCGGGCCATCAGCGAGACGCTGTCGCCGGAGCAGGAGGAGGAGGACGACGAGGAGAAGGGCGCGGATGCCACCGGCGGCGGCGGCGGCGGCGGCGGCGGCGGCGGCAGCGAGGCCATGACGAGCGACGCGAGCGAGCGCACGCTGCTGCACTGGGCCGCCTTCTCCGGCGACGCCGCGACCGTGCGCTTCTTCCTGCGCCGGAACGACGTCAGCCTCGGCGCGAAGGACCGGCGCGGGCAGACGGCGCTGCACATCGCGGTCATCCAGGGGCACGCGGAGGCGGCGGCGGCGCTGGCCGAGGCGCTGCCGCCGGCGGTGGTGGACGCGCGGGACGAGGACGGCCGCGCGGCGGTGCACTACGCCGGGTTGCTGGGGGACGAGCGGGTGGTGGACGCGCTGCTGGGCGTCGGCCATGTGGACGTGAACGTGAGGGACGGTGGGGGGAGGACGGCGCTGTTTGCGGTCTGCAGGGGTGGGGAGAGGGGGGTTGTGGAGAGGTGGTTGAGGCGGGCGGATGTCAACGTCAACGGGAGGGATGAGAGGGGCAGGGTCGTGTTGCATGCGGCGGTCAAGGGGAGGAGGAGGGCCGTCGTGGAGTGCTTGCTGGAGAGGGGGGATCTCGACGTCAATGCGAGGGATGCGGAGGGGTGGTCGGCGTTGACGATGGCGGTGGCGATGGCGGACGTTGGGATGGTGGAGGCGTTGCTGAAGAGGGGGGATCTCGATGTTAATGCTGGGAGGGAATCGGCCGGTGAGCCGATGATGACGGCGATGGCGATGGGCGAGGTGGGCGTCTTGCGGGCGTTGCTGGCGAGGGGCGATCTGAACGTTAATGTGAGGGGAGAGGGGTGGCGGACGCCGCTGTCGGTCGCGGTTGGGAAAGGTGATGTGGAGGCGGTAAGGCTACTGTTGGAGAGGAAGGACTTGGACGTCAACGCCAGGGATGTGGATGGCTGCACGGCGCTGATGGATGCGATCACTGCGGGAAACGCAGCCATCGTGGAGCTGTTGCTGGGCAGGAGCGATGCCGATGTTTACGGGAAGGGTGTCTCTGGGTTCGTACTACTGTCTATGGCGGAGGAAACCGGGAATGAGGCGGTTGTGCGGCTTATGCGGGAAAGATACCATAACTGTTAGCGGAGGTGGTCTGTTTCTTGCTTTGCTTCTGTTTGGGCGGCGTACACGGTAGAGTGGATTAGGTCGATAGCTTTGCTTTTCAATTTCTCTGTTTTCAATTGTTCGTGTGAGGTTGTTTTTGAGTGCACTCGAGGTGGAGTGAGTTCGATGTAGCGGGGCCCGTACTGAACCCGTCGGCCTGCGAATTGACTGTGCTTATTGTGGAATAACATGACTGAAACACATGGACTTGTCTTTGGTGAAAAATAAGAAGCTCATGAAGAGCAGTCCAGTGAATCGGAGTTAGTACTGAGATTCGAACCATTGGTTAAGCGTTCTTCGATATACGTGCATCCCAGCGCGTAATTTGTTTGGTCTTCAGAAATATCTGAGAAGTATTTATCATTCGGATTTCTGCCTCAAGCAGAGAAGGAAGGGGGAGATGAGGGGGAGACTAAAGAGCCAGTCTAAGTGGAAGTACATCAAATCACCAGTCCGATAAGATCATCAACGTGGCTGTTGTGACGAACACGCGCAAGGGGAGAGTGAGTATATACAAGTAGGGCAAAGCGCAAGGAAAAGAAGAAATAGAGCAAAGGAGAGACGGCAAGACGGCAAGAGCACAAAACGGCAAAAGAAACCCCCGCCCTGTTTCAGACGGGGGGAAGAAACCGGCTCTTTTTCGCCAGTTTACTTTAGTTGTCGTGTCCTTGCGTCTAGGCTTGATCACATGTTAGCAGTTCTTTTCAGATTAATGTCTTTAGGTGGGTGTGAACCACTCAGCCACACTCTCCGTTTGTTGCCCGAAGGCGAAATGGGGAGTCACTTTCGCTTTTAATATACCCATAGGAAAGGACCTGAAAACATAGTAACACTTACAGTAGTACGTAGTCCATTACTTGGTTCCCATGAAACCACAATGTCCTAAAGTCCTGCTTCTCCATTACGTGAAGCAGAGAGTATTCCACACGGTTCTCGACGCGATTACGGTAATTGTCCTTCTTCATCTTAGAGGCCAAAACTCAAGCGCATCTGATATTTGCCTTGACAGACAGGCCCGTCGGGAACTATGTTCTGCATTCACTATTAGCAAGGATCCTGTGGTTCGGCGCGGGCACGGAAGTCCTATCGGTTGTGTTTGCACGTTTTGGTCTCCCTCCCCTCGCTGAGCGGATCACACGCAGCAGATACCGCGAACCAACGAAGTGCAGCGGAACAGAGGAGGAATCAAACGAAGCAACGACTCTAACTCAAACACCTCCGAGCCCTGCTGACAAAGGCGTCCACTAAACTCGCGCCGCCGCAATCTCCACTCGATCACCCGGCCGGCTCGGTAAGGCAGCCACGGTCCAACCAATCGACCGGGCAGATTCATTGGCCTCCGGCAAAAGACACATATTCGCCCCAATGGATCTCTTTGCATTAGTCATGATATTAGACACTATTGAAACTCAAACCCTCGCTTTTCCCGTTGTTCGAGAAGGACGGACGCGGTCCACGCAATCTCGGGACTTTCGCTCGGGAAGCCATTGATCCTCGCTCTCCGCATCTTTCCCGGCCCCTGCGCCCAAAAACTCAAATGGAACAGTCTCGAAACCTTCCTTCCATTATCGCGAGAGAGGGTGAGAGACTACCGGGACCTTGGAGCATTTTGCTTGCACCGCTGGATATGTCATGTTGGGAAGTAAGCCCCAATGGGCATCATGGTGAACAGTGCTTGATCCAGAGAGCCAAGAATAATACAACGGGAATGGGTGAAAACATCAGTCATGCAAAAGACTACAATGGCAGGCACCGCTAGAGCAAAAAGACCATGAGAAAACGGACGAACGGAATGAATGTGAATGCATGCTCATTGATTACACTTTCCTAAACTCTTTCTGCATTAACCCCGCTCAGAAAGAAGATCTACTCAAAAGTAGAAATTTCGATGGAACACCATCAAGGATATCTGTACGCCACACTATCCTCAGAGTGTGGAAAAAGAAATGGCTATCATTACAACCCCACCTCTCTACAACAACGCAGCAGCAAAGGCGGCGAGAGCAGCAGCTCCGCTGAAGACCACGTCTCGCATAGCTCCAGAAGAAGGAAGGGGCGTAGCAGGGGTCTCGACGGGAGTACCGGTGGGAAGGGTTGGCGGAGTAGCGATCGGAGTGCCAGGGACACCACTGACGTGGGTGGTGATGTTTCCGTAGGGAACGGGAGCAGCGGTACCAGTGCCGACGATGCTGACGGTGCCGGTCGGGATAGGGAGAGTAACGGGCGGCTGGGTGCCGGGCCCAACGGAACCGTCAGCGATCCTGGTGAAGTTGGCGCAAGTGATGCGGGTCTTGTTGGAGAAGTGGACGACGATGCTGCGGTTACCGAAGAAGGCACCGATACCGGGGACCAGAGCAGCGAAGTCGTCGGTGTAGCTGGGATCTTCGTCAGTACGTAGATCCATTGTTTGCCATAACGCTGCGACCGACTGGTCGCGAGACGAGGTGGAGTGAATCTCGGCAACTTACATCTGCGAGTAGGCAGGAGCTTCGAGCTTGCCGTGCTTGCCGGAGTTGTCACCAACCTGGCAGGTCTGAGGCTGGGTGGAGTCGCACGCAGGGTCCTCGCCACGCTCGTAGGGGTCCAGGTGAGCAAGAGTGCCAGTGCAGTTGCCATCGGCAGGAACGGGCTGGTCGTGGATGTGGTACAGGAACTGGCCCACGCCTTCGGGCAGACCGGAGATGGAGACCTGGAACTCGACGCCCTGGCCGCCGCCGACGGATGAAGCGACAACGGAGCCGCGGACGGTGGTGTCTTCACGGTTGGGCAGAGTGGCGGCGTAAACAGCTCCGGCGGGGTTGTTGGTGATGACGGCGGCATCGCCGAGCTTGCCAGTGACGCCAGCGGCGGTGACGGCGCCCGCGGCAGCGAGCAGGAGGGTGAAGAAGCGCATAATGGCGGTGTTCGATGTGGTTGACGTGGTTGGCGGTGTGTAGAAGAAGCGGGCAGTAATGGAAGATGTTGATGTTGATGTTGATGTTGGTGTTGCGGATGGAGAGGAAGACGAGAGCTTGGTGCGGCGATTAAGAGGGCGGAAGGGCCAGCGAGAGTGGGCAGCGCTTTCCGAAAACGAGGGAAGGAAGATCTGAGGGGACGGTCAGCGGAGGAAGGAGCGCGGACAGCAATCACAGTCGGTGTTTGCGGGTGCAATTTAGCGGCGCCGGGAAATGAGGGAATGCGATGTCGGTGTAACGGGGTCAGAAGGGGCCAGAAGCAACGCACCAATGAGTTGGCAACGGCCGGCTGGGCAACTCGGAAAGCAGGCAAGATCTTCGTGAGGGCGAGGGGAGAGGGTTGGACCGGGCGTGGAAGTTTAAGCTTGGCCGGCGGCGCGCGGGCTCGATAATAAATCCACGACGGCGCTCATCTGCCGGCGCGCGGAAGGCCAGGAAGCGGGTGATAGCAGGTCCTCCGCGGGCCGGCACAGCTGCAGGCGGCGACGCAGGCGGCGCAGCGGACCAGGAGCATCCATCGCCATGAGAGGAGCGTTTCATGTGTGCATCCGCCCAGCCCGCGGCCCCCTCGTTTCGCCCAGCCATGATGCCATACCAAATATAAACAAGGTGACTGGGATGGCTGCGTCTCCGCCAATCCGCTGCAACGCCGCCTGTTTCCCCGGATCACAGGCCCTGCGCTAGACGGCGTCCGAAAAGCTTGTGCTGAGTCCTGTGGTCGCCAACGCCCTGTCACACCTCGCCGTGCCGCTCGCCAGCCGCCCACGCCGCATGGTGCCTGTCAGCGACCTCCTGTCAGCGCAGGGCTGAGCCTTGGCCGGATCCACCCCAACAGCGGCCGTCGGATCCGAAGGGGGGCAGCTGCGCGCAGCTCCCGACTCCCAGCCTCTCCAAAATAGAGTCCTTTGCGACGTGGCTGGACACGCTGACTTCTGTCTGTCAGTGCATGTGAGTCAGTGCGTGGCCACACGCGCCGGCCTCGGCCTGAGGCAGCGGCTGGGTGGCCAGGCGGCTTTGTGCTGCGCAAACGGCAGCCAGGCGACTGCGTCTTGTCGCACCTGCAAGACGCCGTTCGTGCGACAGCTGCGTGCGACATTGATGAGCCTGCGGGCGTTGGCGGCGCAGCGACGACGTTGATTTTGCCTGCGCCGGCGCGTCGCGTCCGCGTCTCGGGTTATTTGTGGAATCACCCAAAGTCGTTGCCGTTCAATCCTTCAGAGGAAACGCCGAGCCAGGCCAAGAGTTCTGTTTTCGCTCCCCCAGCCCTTCCCACCCACCACACCCGGCCCGCGCCTCTAGCTCGCCCCGTTCTGTTCGCGGCTCCGCCTTCGTCATAGCCTTATCTCTGCTCTCAGGCACTGGAACACAACTGCAACACTCATTCAACCCCGTTCTCTTCGCCCCCTCCGGTCTCTCTCCGCAAAGGTCGTTAGCCCGACGATCGACAGGTACATGTCGCACCGCCCTTGCAAGCTCCGTTCTGGCACACACACGCTCTCGCTCACTTGACAGTTCTGCTTGCGCTCTGGTGGCTCGTGGCCGCTATCGAAGCGCTTCAGCTGCCGTGTCTCGCGCCACCCACTTCAACAAAGCCGGTGGCTGTCAATTGGCGCTTCAAAGTCGTGCAGCTGTGATCCTGCACGGTCGCGCAACTCTCAAACCTACCACGCGTTATATCTCTTGAGTAAACTTCAGCATACGATCACGAACTGCTCACTCGGACAGTCGGGTCTTCCTCCTTCACGACCGCCAGTCTTCGAACGCTCACCCTATCGGACGCGCAGAGGTTCGGTATACACTCGATGTCAGACAGCTATTGCTGGCTGGTAATCAAGGTGATAATCGCGTCGCGCTGCGTATTTTCTGCACTCCTTTCTTTTGAATTTCTCGTCCTTAATTCTTTTCCTTCTGCTCTTGTGTTGAAGAAGTGAAGACCCCCAGGGAGAGAAGAGACGATCCCAAACCGAACTAACAGCCTAGTAGGTAGAGACGAACACTCAATAGTTGACGGCTACGGTTCCTAGAATATTAAGGTTTCCGTTGACGACATGGATTGCCTCAGGCTTGCGGTAGACCTGGTCTTTGCTCGCCGCACCGTGGATGCCCAGAGGCCTACTCTTGCCTTTGCCTACTGGTTGATCATCTTCGGATGAAGAATGGTCGCGCATTGTCAAGGATTTCTGAACCTAATCTCTGGTCGGCCCATCAATCAAGGTGTCACTGTTGAAGTGCCATCGCTTTGATTGAATCTGCACAGTCCAAAATGCAATGGTATCAGACGTCACCGGCAGTAGTGATACGACGACTGCATCTATGCAACCGATATTCGCCTGGCTACATTGTGCCCCAGCCTTAGTAAATGACGCACCACAATGATATCTGACATCGTTGATGCGGCGGAGAGAGATTTTAACTTACTAGATGCCCCAGTAGGCGCGCTCGCAGGTGTTTCAACTCTGGATGAAAGTAACTGTTTGGTGAGAAGTCCAGTAACAATGGCTTTGGGTGCAAAGCCTAGTCGCACCCTCTCAGGCATTTGGGCAATTTTACTCTAATCGCAGTAAGTTGCTGGATCAGTGGATACTCCGCTCATCGAGATTCAATTGTACGGCCATCCGTCGTTCCCCCGGACACCCGCACGCTCTCAGTGATTATACCCATTTGCTCCGATCATTTCTAGACGAGGCACGTCCTCCTATCGAGCGCTTCGTAAGTAAGGAAATGCGCCCGTTATATCATAAGGTTCAAAGGCGCGCTTTCTCCCTCAACGCCGGCAGTGTTCGAACTGTGTTCATGAAGAACACAGCCAGCCACAAAGCCAGCCTCCACTGCTCCCTCGTCGGCACCACCGCACCCTAGGATCACCACAACCACGCACAAGAACCGTATCTCAACATCTCCTTCAAACAGCATCCGAGACATCGCATCCGAGCATCGATATCCGACGTTGCGGCATTATCTACCGCATCGGACGGCCCGCTATCTGCAGTCTCCCTTCCCCGAGAGGAAACGCAGGAACGGCAACGACTCGCTATCTCCCCCAGATTTTCGGGCCAGGTCCAAGCGCAGGCCCGGTATCGAAGGAGGAAATAATTGGCTACGCGACCAAGCTCATTGGCTCCCTGGCGCCAAAGATCCTGGGCGGCTCGCGGCGCGCGCTATCAAGCATTATGATAAGGGCCGGGGAGGCAACTCTCCCACTCTTCCCCAGAACCCACCATCGCCGACGACGAAGGGGGGCGAAAAGAGGAAAAGAGGGGCGCAAACGTGCGTACCGCTGTCGTAGCAAGTATAGAAAATATATAAGAACCAGATCGTCATATCCCCCCAAAGAAATGCTCTGACCCCGACGCCCTGAGTGCCGCCCTCCCCCCTCCTCACCACCAGCCGGTCGAGACTCGTGTGTGTGTGCGCGCGCACACTCCCTCCAGGGAAAGGAAAAAAAAACCCCCCCCCTCCCCCCCGAAATGGTGCACATCCCGAGCTTCGAGACGGCGGGCCTCACGCCGCGCTCCTCGCGGCTGGTCGTCGCGCTGCTGGTCCTGTCGTCCTGCATCTCGTCCGCGACCCTCGGGTACGACGGGTCGATGATGTCCGGGCTGAACATCCTGCCCGCGTACACCGACTACTTCGCGCTCACGCCCGCCACGACCGCGCTCAACACCGCGACCGTCTACATCGGCCAGGTCATCCCGTCGCTCTTCTACGGCGTCGTGTCCGACCGCCTGGGCCGCAAGAACGCCATGGCCATCGCCGCCGTCATCACCGTCGTCGCCGTCGTCCTGCAGGCCGCCGCGCAGAACGTCGCCATGTTCGCCGTGTCGCGCATCGTCATCGGCGTCGGGAACGGCGCGACCGCCATCGCCGGCCCGGTGTGGCTGTCCGAGTGCTTGCCGCACCGGTGGAGGGCGTGGGGGTTGGGACTGTGAGTGGACCCCTTCTTTTCTTTTCTTTCCCTTCTCCCCGGGGACGCGTTGGCGCTCGAGATTGAGTGTGTAATGTGTTGACGAGAGGTGATCATTTCCAGGTTCTACAATTTCTGTAGGTTTCGAGGATCGCGGGGGGCCAGTCGGCGCTATGAATAAAACAAGTATGCTGGATTGCTGACTCCTGCGGGATACAGGGTATGTCGGCGGCCTGATCGCGTCCGGCATCACGTACGGGACGGGCATGATGGACTCGACCTGGGCCTGGCGGTTGCCATCGGCGGTGCAGGGCATCTTCAGCGTTCTGTGTATCATCATCTTGCCGTTTGTGCCTGAGAGCCCAAGAGTAAGTCTGCATGTTGATTGCTACTCCCTTACATGAATCGGAGGGAAGCGGTGTTGATGTCGATTGTACAGTGGCTAGTATATCAGAACCGCCCGGACGAAGCGCTGCATGCGCTTGCCTTGACGCACAGCAACGGCGACCAATCTGACCCCGCTACGCTTGTGGAGTTCAAATCAATCAGTGATACATTGAAGTGGGAGAAGGAATCGGGCGAAATGACCGTGAAGGAGATTGTCCGCACACCGAGCCGCAGGAAGAGGCTCATGCTCACTATTTCCGTTGCCGTATTCAGTATGCTCTCAGGCAACAATATCGTGAGCTATTATTTGGGCTCGATGCTCGACGGCGCCGGTGTCACAGACACCACGACACAGCTTGAAATTGTGAGTGGCGTTTACATCCTTGGCAATGGACACGACTCACATGTTTCCAGAACATCATCATGAACGCGTGGTGCCTGTGCATTGCTCTTCTCGGAACCTTTCTCATGAACAAGCTCGGCCGCAAGACAATTGCGATCATCTCGACCACTCTCCTCACCATCTTCCTCTTCCTGTATGCTGGACTCAACAAGCTATATGGAGATTCGACGAACAACTCTGGAATTTACGCTTCCGTGGCAATTATATTCCTCTTTCAGGGCTCGTACTCCTTTGGGTGGACGCCGTTGACGGTGCTCTATCCGCCGGAGGTGCTGAACTACTCCATGAGAGCGAACGGAATGGCAGTGTATACGTTTGTTGTGAACTGCGTAGGGTAAGCTGGACGCCGCAGCTGTGAAGCGTTAACTAGAAGCTAATTGGAGCACAGCTTGTTCGTGACAATGGTCTTCCCCTTCGCCATGGACGCTATCGCATGGAAGACGTATATCATCAACGCGTCCTGGGATGTTCTGGAGCTGTTGTACGTTATCTTGGCTTGGGTTGAGACGAAGGGCAAGACGCTCGAGGAAATCGATGCTATCTTCGACGGCCACAAGCACTCGGAGGTTCCCGATGTCGAGCAAGTCTTGCACGGAGAGGTGGCCGCAAGCGTCATTGAGGGTGTGGAGCCCAGTGGCGGCAGCATGGACGGCGTCGAAGAGGTAGAGGTTAGTGTTGGTAAGGGAAAAGAGGGAAAATGATGGGTCCGATAGTTGGGCTAGATATCAGTTGTGGCTCTGAAGAGCTGTGAATACTGCATTTTACTCTCTCTGCAGGCGTTCGCCCGTGAGAGGACAGGCTTGATTCTGGGAGGCATGTATCTGCCTCCCTTGATAGCACGACTCTGTGAAGCGATCCTAGATATTGAGTGATACCAAGCACAACGAATTTCCTTTTGGAATAATGTCGTGGTTGATGAGAGCAGCGATCGGGAGGTCGTGTTAGTGCTCTAGTCGGAACTCCGGCGTCACAGCAGGTGGTGACTGAAAGCTCTTGACGCTTCGCAGCCAATGGCGCGGCCTGCGAAGTACATGATCAGTGGGCCCGATGAATTTCTATTACTGGACAGATTGGACGGGGTTTCTGTCGGCATTAGTGGAGACGCGAGATCTAGCTAGGTGAGATGCGCTGCCCGGTGCACGTTTTTCCGGCCGGATGTGGCTCGTGCGCAAAATTTTCGCGGTATAAGATCTCGTTTTCGAAAGCAAATCTACTTTTCTTCTTCAGTCGACTTTGTAAGTTCTTGCCCGGGGGTATACACTCGCGAAACACGATGCTAACAGCTGCGAACAGACTCAATAGAATCATTTCTATAGTAAACGTCCTCTTCTGAGCTCCTTACCAGAGCCACAGAATCTCCAACCTGGCTGATGAACGCATATCCCCGATGCCCTAGAGTGAGGCCTTTGTGCGCCGGCTTCGGCTGGCGCGGCGATGATCTCGACCCTTCTGGATGCTTTGACTTCGGTCGGTCCGGCTGGGTGGGTGTCGGCGGACGTCTGACAGGCTGTGAAAGGTATCAGTTCTTAGATGATGGAACGATTTGCGGTTCTGGTACAATTGCGGAGTATTGGGGGAGTGTCGGATCGGCAGGCTCAGATAGTATGAATGCGAAAACTCTATTCTGGCACCCATTTTCATCAGGACGGCATTCGTGAGATTCTTCATCTAAGACGGATCGTGAAACGCTCGATAGCAAACTTGCAAGCGCGACGCCGATCATGCAAAGCTTAGCTGCGGCTGCTTCAGCACCACCCGTACTTCTCGTTGCCAACCCACTCCACAGCGTCGACGACTGAGCCGCCGTCGGCCAGCTGCTCCCCATACCACATGAGGCTGGCGATGCTCTCCTTGTCCCTGTTGACCAGCTCGGCCTTCGGATCCAGAAGCTGGGCAGCTTCGATGACCTCAGGCGTCGGGCTCCACGACTCGACCTCGGCCATGTGCCACCCTGCCGCCTCGCGCTGGGCCCTGGCAAGCAGCGCGGCGATCGCGGGGACCACCGCGTCCGGCACGACCTCGTCCTCGATGACCAGTCGCAGGATGTGCAGGGTATTTCCCTTGCTCTGCTCCTTGTCGGTGTTGTACCACATGCGCGTCCAATAGCACCACACCCGCTTGCCCTTCCCCTCGCCAACCATAGCACCTTTGACCACCGGGACGTCGCCGTAAAATTCCTTGCCAACGTACTCCTCGCGTGCGTGGTGCCACCGAATGGTATCAATGTCCGGGACGATGGCCACTCGCGTCTTCCCGTCCGCAGGGCTGTCCACCAGGCTCCGCCGCAGCATCGCTTCATCGTCCGCGCACAACGCGGGCAGGTCTTCAGCACGGAGATCTCTTACTGACGGCAGCTTAGCAGCGCGTGGCTGCTCCGCCGCCGCAGGCACAGAAATGTGCGCAGACGGGAACGGCTCCCAGCCGTGGTTTGCGTAGAATTTCTTTTTCGTTCCTCTATCAGACCAACCGTCCAGGCTTCAAAAAGTCGTAAGGAAAGAAAGAAGAAGAAAAAAAAAAAAAGCGAACTGCCCTCTTCACTTACCTTGCCAATGTCTGAATACAGGATCGAAAACAAACAATCCGTCTTCTCCGACGTCTGCCACGTCTTCAGCTTCTGGCCCAGCTCCTGCATCATCCGCCCAGCGTAGCCCTTCCCTCTGTGCTCGGGCGGCGAGAAGACGCTGCCGATGCCGTGGGTTATCACGTTCTTTATCTGCCCGTCCTTGGCCACGATCGCCTTCTTCCGGAAGCTTTCGCAGCCCGCCAGTGCTACGCGGTTCTTAGCCGCCGTGTCGATCAGTATCCACCAGGTCTGGCCTCCGTCCCTGGTGAGCTCCTGGCTGGAGAGGAAATGCTCGCGGCGGATGTAAGCGTCGACGGACAAGGCCCCTCTCCACGCGGGTGCGTTCTTTTTCCATTGAGCGACCTTTTCCTCCTCGGTGGGCTCCACGAGGGCCAGGGTGGGGCTGTCGGCCTTGGGGAGGTCGTAGGCGTGTCCGTTGGTGCGTCCGTTCATTTTTTTTTTTTGGCGGTAACAGTAGACAATATACGGCGGTGAATGGGGTGCGTTGGCGCAGAGGGCGTGTCTTTGTGCCCTCAAGAGCGCGAACGGGGCGGGGCAGGTGTATTTATGTGTCAAGAATGCGGAAATGGCTTTGACGGAGGCATAAGCGGTCGCACTGAGCAGCGGATGACTCCCTGTAGCCGCATCCGAACTGGTTTGAGATAGGTAAAAGGAACGCACAGATTGGAAGGCCTCCCCGACGGGAGCCGTGGGAAGCCGGCTGGGGGGAATACGGGAAGATCACATGTGGAGGGACGGTAGGGCGCGGACTGTGGAGCGGCTGCCAGGGGTCGCTCGTCTTGAGGCATCTACTTGCTGTATCCGGCGAGCTCCATGACGCGCCACCGGTGAAGAGGTCTGAGAACATGGCGGTCTCTTGTATTAAAGCTCCGCAGTTGCAGGGGTGGAGCGGTGCGGATGCTCGCATGGGCGCGAGGGGTGCAGCTGGAGGCTCTGTCGGTGCGCCAGCGATAAGCCGCAGATAGACGCCGCCGCCTTCGCCTTGCCTTGCCTTGCCCTGCCTTCTGGAAGCGCCCACGTTCCCAACGCCTGTCTGGCTGCCTGCTCGCCTGCTCGCCTGCTACCCGGCGCCGTGACTCGCGCGCTAGGCTGAGTCCAGGCCCAAGCGCTGCGCTGCCTAGAAGCTGCCTTCTTGTCTCTCTACTGTGCCGCACCGCTCGCTCTTCGCATGCAGCAAACGGCGGAATCCAGCAAATGACACTGCTGCCTTTCTGGCCTGTTGTTCGTCTCGCTCCGTTCGCCAGAGGCACTCGAAGCCGCGCGGCTACGCGCTCTCGCTCTCGCTCTCTCGCCCAGCGCGCCCATCATATAAACTGTCGCTCCCGGACATGCCCCAGGTCGTAGGCGCGGAGGCTTTCAACTCGTTGCGCACGCCGCGCTGACGCTACCCCTCCTCCCTCGTTCCAGCAGCAGCACTCGTGATTGCGGCCCGCAGGCTTCCAGACCGTGGACCCATGGTTCGATGCTTCGCTTTCCGACCTCTCTCGCTTCTTTCCTCATACTCTCCCCGTTCTGCCTCAACCGTCGCGCAGAGGTCGCTGCTAGCGAGCCCGGCGACGACCTGTCGTTTTCCTCGTGCATTCACCAATTTGCCTGACTCTTATTTCGGTGCCCACCTGCATGCTGTCGGCGCTTTCGACTGCACCGAAGCAGCTTTCGCACTAGGTGATCCCGAACCTGCCGCCAACGTGCGTCGCTGTTGCCTCGAATCGACTGGAATTGCTGCAACTCCATTACTTAAGAGCGCTGGACGTTCGGACAGTGCCTGCACGCATCCAGCCCGACCGTCATGGCTCTCGACAGGCCTGCCGCCTTTGCTCAACCGCGTGAGATTATCCAGGTTGACAGCGACAGCGACAGCGACAGCGCCAACGAGGTGCAGGAGATACCACGTCCACTGTTACGCCCTCGATCCGTTGCCGATTTCCCACCCCGACCTGAATTACCTGCTTTCGCAGGCCCGGCCGCGCTGGACGATGCCCTGGCGGCGGGGGATTTTGCTGCTGTTATGGCGGAGTTCGCGGAGGAAGATGCCGAGTTTCTTGCAGAGGTGAACCGGCGCCAGATGCCAGCAGACCCAGTGCCTGAAGCTGCTCGCCCCATGACTGAAGATGAGTGTTTGGCGAAGGTTCTGGAGATCTACCCTGAGATATCCCATGACCACGTGCGGAGCATGTTTCGTGGCGGGCTCGAGGTGGGCATGCAGCCTGACAGCACGTGGTGCGAGCAGCTCGTCGTGCGCATCCTAGACGAGGGGAGGTATCCGACCGAGCGTGAAGCACAGCGCGCGGCGCTCAAGCGGAAAAGAGAACCAAGCGAGGATGCCATCGAGCGGAATCCGATGCAGAGTGGCCCTTGTAATGCGCGTCGTGCGTACCAGTCCGTTGCGTAAGTTGCTTTCAGAATCTTGATGTCGGTTGAGGAGGCCAGCTGTGCGCCAACGCGCGGGCACCGTGGTGCACAACAAGGACCCTACCCACAACACCCACCTCCCCACCGTCACACTCCCGTTCTCTGACCTGCCCAACCAGAACGAAAGTGCTTCAGAGCGAGTACCCCGAGATACCCGTCAGGTTCATCGACCAGACTCTGCGCGAGCAGGCCTCCTTTTTCAAAGCATTCCTCTTGCTCGAAGAGGCAGAGCGCACCTTTCAATCGACAGACGCGCCTAGCAGACCTTACAAGAAGGTTCGCCGGCGCGACCCAAAACCCACCAGTAATCCATATTCTCGGCCCCAGGATACCGCCCATACCGCAGCCATGGATAAAGTCAAGAAAGAGCTCGTCGCAGCAAAGAACAAGATCAAAGACGATGCTGGTAAGTCTTCCACAAAATATCTCAAGTCCGCAGATCTTTTTGCCGAGAGGGCCAGCAAACTGACATGAGCGCCCGCGTTCTCCACAGTTACGCGCCAAAAGGAAGACGAGAAGCGGGAAGAAGAAGATCGCAACACTGCCAATGCCCGTGCCAACGACGGCATGGCAGAGTGCGTGTGTTGCTTTGACGAGTATCCTACGAACCGCATGGCCTTCTGCAATGGCAATCAAGTGCATTTTTACTGCCATGGGTGCGCACGCAGCTGGGTCAACGCGCAACTCGATGATGGCAAATGCTATCCGAAGTGCTGTGGTGGGACAAACTGTGGCGCTGAAATCACCAAAGCACAATTGAGGACCTTTCTCGACCCGAAAGTGCTCGCTCGCCTAGAGAGACTCCAGCAACGGGATGACTTGCTCAACGCAGGCATCGAGGGTTTAGTCGAGTGTCCTTTCTGCAACTTCGCCGCTGAGTGCCAACCGATCGACGTCGACTGGGAATTTCGTTGCCAGGCACCCGACTGCGGAGTCGTGAGCTGCAGACGCTGCCGCATGCTTAGCCACCCTCCGAAGACGTGCGAGGAGGCAGAAAAGGATCGGAAAGGCGATGCCCGCCACAAGGTTGAAGAGGCGATGTCGAATGCGCTTATCAGAGTGTGCAAGTAAGTTCAGTAATCCTTAATCAAGACATGGCGAATGCTGACCGTAAAGCAGTAAGTGCAAGACTCCCTTCATGAAGGAAATTGGCTGTAATAAGATGACTTGCGGCAAATGCGGTAACACGCAGTGGTACGTCCTACCTCTACCCTTCTGAGCAGTCACCATCTTTGATTAACCTCTAGATACGTAGTTACGTCTGCGCCAAGAACGTTCGTGGCTACGATCACTTTGGAGAGTCAGCGGGCAAGTGTCCTGTCTACGACGACAATCCCGAGAAACGCCACCACGACGAGGTCAAGGCTGCCGAGACGGCCGCTGTTGAGGCAATCAAGAGAGATAACCCCGAGGTGACAGAGGATGACCTTAAGATTCAGGTCTCCGAGCGTGTCCGAGAAGCGGAGCAGAGACGCATTGCCAATGCTGCGCGCAATCATGGAAATCCATACGGGCCTGGCAGGATGCCACCAATTCCGCTACCTCATGGCCATGTGCCGCATCATCTCCCAGCATTTGACCCTGCTGTAGGCGCTCATTGGGACCTACACCGACTCCCGAGGGGAATCTTCCCTCCTCTTCCTCCTCCTCCTCCTCCTCGGCTGCCAATAAATGAACTTAATTTCATGCGGCGCGGGATGGCTGACATACCACAGCCACACCAGGGACGGGCTGAACCTCACGGACTCTTCGACCAACTACAGAACCATCCTCCTCCACATCTGCCGCGTCATTTCGGAGAGCCACTCCAGTACCGAGCATTTGCAGACGCGATGCAGAACGATGGCCCGCAGCCCCAGCCCAACGCTCAGCATATGCAGTACCATGCTCAACACTTGCAGAACAATGCTCAGCAAGGGCAACAATGGGCTCTGCAGCGGATGGAAGAAGCTGAGCAGTACCGTCCGGAAGCTCAACGCTGGAGGAATGAGCTTGAACAACAGAGACATCAGATTCAGCAACACCAACATCAGGCTCAATACCAACATCACGCCCAGCATCAAGCCCATGGTCATAGATTCGCACGACAACACCATTGGCATTGATGGAGCCAGTTGCAGGTTGCACGGGACTTCTCGGCGCTTCATGTGAAGTCCTTTGAGCACTTCTTGGCAGCGGCTTGGTTGAAGGCTTGAGACAGCAATATCGATACGAATGGGTCATTCGTTGTCGATTGGCTTATTCTAGAACTACCGAAAAGTCCCAGGAACTATCGCCACATCAGTACTGTAGCACCAGTCTATGCTCAAGCTCCCCACGCATCAGCAGGCAGGCATCATTTTAACCACATTTCTCATACTGCAAAACAAGGACGCCGGTAGAAAAGTGCTGGAACCCGCGCCGCCGCGAACACGTTATGAAACCATCAGTTTGAACACTTTCACCCACGAAAGTCATGCTCGCATGCATTTGCGCTGTCGACAGCAACTTCAGCGTCTCCACATCGTTAATCAACATGGGTGTCTGGAGTTGCTCTATAAAAGGCACACGCTCTCGACTCTCCAGTCCAAGTTTTTACTCTTTACACAGCATTCGATACCCGGGACTCTTTTCCCTTTTGCCTTGGCTTTCGGCACCGGTAGATGGGGGCTACTCTACTCCACCACGGCTCTCACGTTTCCGGAGTAGAGTATCTACCATACTCTTACTGCTTTTCAATTGTTTATTTGCGATCACCGGCGGCGTCCTGATTCCCCATGATACCGTGGCCTCCTTTTCTATTTTCCAGCGTGCACACCTATTCACTGGCTTCAATTTTTCGTTCCAGCCTCTGCGATTCCACACAAGCGGTTTTTGTTTTATGCGGTCTTCTGCGTTCCATCGTTCCATTGCGTAATTACTCATACGGACTTTCTCCCAAAGGCTGGCTTCATGCGTCGAGGGTCATACTTTTAGTGGGTGATGACTTGTGGGGATGATTATCGGCAGCTCTTAGTCACGAAACGCCTCGCGTTTGAAGATAACCTCTGTGGTTCTCTTCTCTAGCGGAGGAACCTTGCTTCCATGCGGGTCGATAGGTAGAATGTAGAGCAAATGATGAATTGATGGTCTTGATTCAACACGCTTTTCCTTTCCTTACGTCTTCTGTGTCTGTGAGTCTAGGGCTATGGGGTTGGTCAGAATCATTGTCGTGAGTTTCCGCACGGATAGAAAACACCGGCAACGATGTTGCAGCTTATGAATAAGCACGGATTGGAGAGAACGTTTGCTCAGAGTGATTTCGAGCGAGCAAAAAGTTTCTTTGCTAATGGGGTTCGACAGGGAAAAGGAAAAAAAAAAAAACAATTCTAATTGTTTACTACAATTCCAAAAGCGCCCTCCCCCTCCGCCCCGATCTCCGCCTTCGCCCTCCCCTCCTCGATCCACATCTCGAACACCATCTCCCCGGCCCTCACCGCCCGCACCGGCGTCGCCCGCGCGCCCCCGAGCTCCGCGCCCTCCTCGCCTTCCCCTCCCGGTCCCGCTCCCCTCCCGCCCCTCTTGCTCCCCCTCCTGCTCCTCCTCCTCGCCTGCTGCCCCGGCTCGACCGGTATCCACGCCGACGGCCCCACCGGCGGGGCGGCCCTCTCGCTCCCGTCGTCGCCGTCCCGCAGCTCCACCGCCACCGTGAACGTGCAGCCCGGCGGCAGCGGCTTGAGTTTCTTGCCGCCGCCGCCGCCGCCGCCGCCGTCGCTAACGGCAGCCATCTTCGTCAGCGCGGCGCGGAACTGCTCGGCGAGGTCGACGGGCTCCGCGTCGGTCGGGTCGGGCGGGACGCGCGGCGCGAAGGGCGTGTCGTGCTCGGCTTTTGCTTGTCTGCCGCCGCCGCTGCTGTCGAGGCGTGGGAAGCGGGTCGTGTCGAAGACGTAGCGCTCGAGGGGTTTGGTTTGCGGGGTTGAGGAAGAGGAAGAGGAGGATGAGGATGTAGTGGTGGTGGCGGCGGGCCCGTAGATGACCAGGACGATGCGCGAGACGGCGGATTGGCGCAGTTCGGTCGCGATGGCGGCGACGGCGTCGGCGATCCAGGCGCAGACGGCGGGATGGCGCGATTGGTGGACGGGGGTGTTGTAGGCGCGGGTGGTGAGGAAGGAGGTGCGTGGGTAGAGGGCGCGGTGGTAGAGGATGGTGTGGATGGAGACGGTGAGGAAGGATGTGAAGGCGGTGATGAGGGCGTTGAAGGTTTGTGGGGTTGGAGGTGGTGGCGGTTGGGCGGAGGGTGGAGGTGGCGGTTGCTGCTGTTGCTGTTGTTGTGGCATGGTGGTTGGTGCTGGCGGGTGATCGAAGAGCGTGGTTGTTTGAGAGGTCTGAGTTTTAGGATAGTCCGTTTTTGGAAGGAGTTGGAATGGCGGTTTCCTCTCTCTCTCTTTTTTTTTTTTTTTTGGCTTTCTCGTTGAGTTCTTGAGACCCTTGTTGGAAACCGAGGAGTCTGACAGTGGCAGCCAATTGGTGGATGATTCTGGGGGTTGTGTCGAAATTTCGGCTGCAGAACGGTGGCTGTCGGCGGGGCACAGCTCTCGAAGGCTGCCACTAATTCCCAAGGGGAGCTAGGTCCGGGCTAGATATTGAGGCGCTCCTCACAGCTGTATATGTTTTCGATATCAGCCATTCTGCCTTTCGGGACCGGGAAAAAGCAAGCAAGCCTTCAGCGAGGAGACGGTGCAAGGACTAGCATTGGCGTGGCGGGGGCTTACAGCAGAACCCTGGTTGTCGGATTAACCTTAATGGGGGCGGCTGCGAGGACGGGGGCCGTCATCTGCAATCCATGTCGATCGGGGGCTTCGGAAAGCTTCGAAAAGTGTTCCAGCGTTGATACAAGGCCGAGCGAGCGGACGCCAGACGCGCCAGGGCCGGGGGTGGACGCGACGTGCACGTTATCGATAAGCCACGGGCAGAAAGCAGAGAGCCTGAGCGTCGAGTCACCGCCCTGGCCACGCGCCCAACCAACCGCTGCCACAAAATAATCTCTCGTCGCATCTGCTCCCGGAGCACGCTCCCTCTGCTCCAGCGCGCATCCCGCCGACTCAGCATCCCCGTTCCGATCGCTCGCGCGTGACGACAGCCCGACAGCCCGACAGCCTGGCAGCTCACGGCCCAGCCTACGGCCCCCGCGCCGAAGCCTGCACAAACGACTCGACCCCGCGAAAACAACAGCCCACGTCGACAACGCGCGTGTGAGGCACGTCGACGCCACAAAACATACCCACGCGCCGCCCAAGCCGCTCCTTTGTCCCACCCCATCCCCCTCCATCCACCATGGAAGAGCAGCTCGTCCGCCTTCTCGCCGACACCCAATCGCCTCAGGACGGCCCGCGCAAGCAGGCCGAGGCCCAGCTGGAGCAGCTCTACCCCAGTGAGGCCTTCCCGCTGAGCCTGGTCACCATTGCCTCCCACGACTCCGTGCCGCTCGACATCCGCCAGTGTGCCCTGCTCACCCTGCGCACCTACGTCGTCTCGACATGGTCTGCCCAGTTCGACGAGTTCAAGGGCCAGCTCGTCGCCAGCGAAGAGACCAAGAGCCGGTTGCGTCACTCGCTGCTCGAGCTGGCAACCAGCAATTCCGATGAGCGCAAGATCAAGACCGCCGCCAGCTACGTCGTCAGCAAGATCGCCTCCGCCGATTTCCCCGACCAGTGGCCTGACCTGCTGCCGGGCCTGCTCAACCTGATCCCCAATGCCACCGACGCCCAGCTGCATGGAGCCCTCAAGGTGCTTGGCGACCTGATTGACGAATGCTTCAACGAGGCCCAGTTCTTCCAGTCCGCCGGCGAGCTCGTCAAGACCATGTACAGTGTTGCTACCAGTGCTCAGCGGAAGCCGTCGCTGCGCGCTCTCGCCGTCTCTGTCTTCCGCAGCTGCTTCGATACCCTGGAGATGGTCATGGAGGATCACAAGCAGGCAGTCAAGGGCTTCGCCGACGAGACGCTAAGCGCCTGGCTACCTTTCTTCATCGACGTGCTGAAGACGAGGCTCCCGGAGGCCCCGACCGAGGATGAGAGCTCTGACTCCGCTGAAGTTTTCAGAGGCCTTGTGGTTTTGAAGCTGCAGGTCGTGAAGGTAGGAATAAAATCTTTGCCCAGCCGACGGTGCTTTACTGACTTATGCAGGCTCTCATGAGAATACGCTCCGTTTTCCCTTCTACCCTCTCTCCCCACAGTCCGGTTCTCTTCAGCGCTACCTGGGAAGAGCTTTCGTCGCTGCAGGGCGCATACCACCAGATGTACATTGAGGATGACAGGCAGAGCAGGCTGGTGGATGGCGATGGCCTACCTTACACCCTGGATTTCCTTGTCCTCGAAGAGCTAGACTTCATGCAAGCATGCTTGAAGGCGCCGCCAGTCCGGAAGGAGCTTGAGTCGCAACTGCAGGCACAAAGCGGCACTGGTGCCACCTGGGTGACCGAGGTCATGAAGCTTGCTGTTGCGTACGCGCAGATCACCACTGAAGAAGAGGGCCTATGGAATCTGGATGTCAACATCTTCCTGTCCGAGGAGACCAGCGTCACTGCGAACTACACGCCCCGCACGGCGTGTGGTGACCTTATCATCAAGCTTGGCGAGTGGCAGAGCGGTGCCACTGTTGAGGGCCTGCTCTCCTACACTCGTTCTCTATACTCTACAAATCAGACCTGGAAGGCAAAGGAGGCTGCGCTTTACATCCTCAACCAGATGCTCGGCGACTTCCAGGACGTTGATCGCCAGGTCAGCGCCGAGGCTGCCACCGGTTTCATCGACTTTGTCAGATATGCCATGCAGCAGGAGGAGGAATTCCTCCGCGCCCGTGGTTACCTCGTTGCCGGCAGCCTTACCCGGACCTCTGGTGACGCGTTGCAGCAGATGGCTGCTTCTTTCATGGAAACCTCTCTTCAGGCTATCACCAATGATGAGTCTGATGTGGTGAAGGTTTCCTGCATCCGGGCCCTTCAACACTACCTTTCGGCTCTTCCGCAGACCGCGACTTTGCCTCTGCAGGGTGCTGTCATTAACGCCATCTCCAAGTACCTCGAAACCCAGGATCTGGCTGAACTGGCGGAGAGTGATGACTTGATGGTCACCCTTGTTGAGACTCTGAGGGATGCCATTCTTCTTGACACCCAGGTCTGTCTTACAGGATCTGGCCTCGACCTCCTGTTCACCATTGCCAGCCATGGCGCGAACAACTTCCAGCTCACCATGCTTGTCAGCGAGACTTTCGAGGAAATCACAGAGACTCTCGCCGAAGCTGGTGCGGAAACTTTCACTCGTTTGTGCCAGAAGGTACTCCCTTCGCTCATTGGCGCTTTTGACGTTGGCACTCTGACCGAGGAGAACGCTCTCCTCAACCTCGCCGCCGAGCTGCTATCCGTCCTCACTGAGCACGGTTCCGAGCCCCTCCCTCCGGGGTTCGTCTCCACTGTCATGCCTAAGATCAACCGTGTCCTTCTTGGCTCCAATGACGAAGAATTGCTCAAAGCGGCTACTGCCGCCGTCAAGAACATCCTTGTGCATGACCATCAGCAGCTGTTCGAGTGGCACGACGAAACCGGCAAGGGCGGCCTTGAGGTTGTCCTCGTTATCATCGATCGTCTGCTCAGCCCCAACGTCGAAGATAACGCTGCTGCTGAGGTCGGTGAGCTCGCGGCGGAGGTTGTCGAGAAGGCCGGTTCAGAAAAGCTGGGACCTTACATGATGACTCTGCTCCGCGCTGTCGCCGTCAGGCTTGGCAGTGCCACTCAGGCTCAATTCATCCAGAGCTTGACGTTGGTCTTCGCACGTCTGTCATTGGTCAACGCGCACGAGGTTGTGGACTTCCTGGCACAGACTCAGCTTGGCCAGCAGAATGCTCTCCAGGTTGTCATGTCGAAGTGGCTCGAGAACTCTATCATGTTTGCCGGCTACGATGAAATCCGTCAGAAGTACGTACTACCCCTGTTAAGACTGCAGTGAACTCAGATAACTGACGAATAGGTAAAGCGTCATTGCGCTATCAAAGCTCTACGATCTGAACGATCCTCGTCTGGCCCAAATCATGGTCAAAGGTGATCTCGTTGTCCCACAGAGCGACCGTATTATGACCCGGTCTCGTGCCCGGCAGAGTACGTTCGCGTGTTTTCGAAGTCGATACGGGCATATTAGACTGACTTGAGGCTTCGAACTAGATCCCGACCAGTACACCATGGTACCGGCAACTCTCAAGATACTGAAGGTTCTTGTCGAGGAGCTGCTGTCGGCCAGTGGAAACTTGCAGAACGTCAACGCAGCGGCGCAGGATGTGGCCGATGACGTGAGCGACGATGACGACTGGGAGGATGATGATGATCTGGACCTTGGCCTCGGTGCTACTAAGGCTGGTAAGTCACCCGCTATTCCTTCAGGTATTATTTTTATTTTTCAAGGAGTGTCACGATTAACCGCAAGTGATGCGATACACAGAGCTCATGGCGTATGGCAATGACGATGGCTTTGGCGGTCGCCAGCGGGACGATGAGACGCAGGCTTACCTGACCAACTTCTTCCGCGAGGCTGCGCAGAAGCCTGGCTTCAACGAAATGTTCGCAGCGTTGACACCGCAAGAGCAGGAGAAGCTCAGATCGATGAGCTGAACTTCTCGCTGCTGATGATCCTTACCGAAAAATAGCACCGCTCAGAATTGCGCATGACGTACAGAAACTTGAAACATTAGCGGGTCGGTGTTGACGATTGATGAAGTGGAGACGAACGGGAAGACAGAGGGAAAAGGGCTTTCATGACTATATACCACATAGACGAAAAGGAACTGGACAAAATGTTTATGCGTGCTTGCTTCCTTTTCTTTCTTTTTTTTTATTCTTGTTCTTTGCCTCACCTATTGCTGGCTGAACAGGGAGGCGCGTACATAAGGAATACACAGTTGCTAATTACGCACTTCGCTCTATTGATCTCGGGTGATGAGCTTTTTAGTGTTTGCATTGCACAATACGCTCGGTCTACAAGGTATGTGGAAAGTACCATTGCGCGTGCGTAGATGAAATGCTGACCAGGGACAAGCGATGGGCTTGTGTTTATGTATTTGCGCCGCTGTGCAACTTGGGCTTCCATATTGCGCTTCCCGCTCCGCCTTCGCTCATTCATTTGGGGTAGTTGCGAGTGCACCGGTCCACCTCGACTGCATCAAACACTTCCTGGGAAGTCGAATAGCTGGTCGATGGTCCTTTCCACGCTTAAGAGGGTAAGCACATACATCGGCCTATCTTCCCTCAGCTCTCTTCCGTTCTCTCTTCACACTTCAACACCTCTACATCCCCAACACTTTTACTTGGTCTAAAAGCACGTATACGAACATCTTGCTGTCAGATCTTTCTTACCCAGAGTATCCGTCAGATCGACAATCCAGCTTCAGCAACTCTCACCACCACGATGAAGCTCCCGATACTCCTCGCCACTCTCCCCCTCTACCCCATCCTGACGGTGGCCCACCCGTTCTGGATGCAGCTGCCCTGGCTTCCGGCTGCACCCTCAACCACGTCTTACAGCGAAGTTACGACATACAAAACGACGACCGTGACGAATTACTAGTAAGTTCCTCACAATCAAGACTACCCGCATCCCTGATGATCCACCAACCTCGCCACACCCTCTCTTACCTCGAACTGCAACCACCGAAACGCACGAAACAAGGCTAACACCCAATTCCCCCCAAAACAGCCCCAACTTCGACCGCTCCCCCTGCCAGACCAGCGGCCCGCAGCAAAACGAAGGCCCGCTCTGCAAGAACAGCTGCATGGCGCGCTACCTGACGCCCAAGCCGCTGCCGGCCATCACCTGGTGGCAGGACGGCACGCTGACGAACGCGAGCCTCACCTGGTCGGCGGCGCGCTGGGGCGACGCGGACGGCAAGCACGTGCCGCTGGCGCTGCAGGCCTCGTCGCACGTGCAGACGGCGCTCAGCCACGACGCCTACCGCGACCGCGTCTACATGTCGATGCTCGCGTACCACACGTCGGGCGCCGACGCGGAGGGCATGTCGTCGACGGCGGCCGCGCGCGCGCGCGCCGGCTGGCGCGGGCCCGTCGGCCCGGCGCCCACGCTGCTCGTCCAGACGCTCCACGGGCTGACGACGGCCACGCCGACGTTTGCGGAGGCGCCGGCGAAGACGACGACGACGAGGACGACGCAGTGCACGCCGACGTTCCGCGACAGGGTGCACACGGCCGTCGAGGTGCGGGCGACGGGCACCAAGGGCCGGACCGCCAGCTCGATGCTCGTGCCGACGAACCCGGCGTGCGACAAGGTCGACCCGACGGGCTGGACGGACGGGGAGAAGCTGTGGCTGTACCAGAACGGGAAGTCGCGGGCGAGGAGGGCGGGGGAGGGGCAGGTCGAGTGTTTCCACTTCGAGAGCTGCTGGGATCACTGCGAGGGCGTGAGGCGGGCGGAGCACCGGCTGCGGTACGTTCTGCTGGGCCTGCTGGGCGCGTTGGGCCTGCTGGCGGCGGTCGGGGTGTGCGTGGTCAAGTGCTTGAGGAGGAGCAGGAGGGAGAAGGCGGAGGAGAGGGAGAAGGAGCAGGCGAGGAAGTGGGGCGGCGAGTCCAGGCCCGCTGCCGTTGCTGCTGCCGAGCCTCCTGCGGACGTGGAGCAAGAGCGGCGTCGTCCTCCCGATATCCAGGTCGAGCAGCATCAGAACCCCGATCAGCACGAGCAGCAGCAGCAGCAGCAGCAGCATGTCGAGCAGCGCCGTTACCCTGCCGACGTCGATGGCGCGGCGGACGGGGCTGACGAGCGCAGCGCCAGGAGGGCGGCATCGCTGTTCAGAGCTGCTGTTAGCAGGAGGGAGGCCATTTCCACTGGCAGCGAGACCGTTCCCGGCGAGGATGGTGTTGTGAGAAGGGGCTGAAGTGGGGTGGTGTGTACGCGGTGATGACGCTATTCTTTTTGTCTCTTGCGTTGGACACGGCCCTGATGATGAGTGTCGACCGTTTTCGGCGTGGTTAGTCTCCGGCATGCTTAGGTAGTCGGTCCTCTTCTTCTCCTTTTTTTTACTCCGTACGTCAGCGCTTTACCTTTCCTCAAGACCAACTTTCTTTAGAGAATCGCACCTTTTCGACCTTTTCATCCTTCAGCACTCGCGTGTTTCACTTGCCAGCAGTGAGCTTGAATGGGGGAGGGTGAGGGATACATGATGCGTCGATTTCTCGTTTGGCGGTGGTACCTTCCCTGAACCAGGCGCTCCTTCATGAATCTCTCCGTGTCCCATCCCTTGCCATCGAATCGTTTCTCCAACGATTTTTGACCTTCTTGGCATCATGTCTTCTTGCATCATGTTTTCTTCAGCGGACGATGAGCCAAGTGCAACCCGTGCACTGGTCCAACCCCGTACCTGCACCCGAATCGCCAAGACTCCAGAGGCCCACCAAACCACCGGTCTCTGATCCAGGGAAGAAGGGAAAATAAAGCCAAAAAGAAAAGAAACGGCCGGGTGGAGGAGAAAGCCAGCGATGCCCATTATTGGCCCCAGCACGATGGAAGACCCCCCCCCCCCCCCCCTTGTCGGCCAGCACGTGGATATGCCTGCCAAGTCGGGGCCACCACCCCGTCTACCCTTACAGCCGGGTCTCTGGGGAAGGGATCGTCGTCTTTCGTCTGCAAGTAATCGCGGGGAAGGTGGGGAGGGGGGATTTTTTTTTTCTTAAAAAAAAAAAAGGAAAAGTATCCACAGCTTCGTGGGCTGCACCCTTGCCCCCTTTCGGAGCTAGGCTGCCGTGATGGGCAGGGTTTGGCAGGTTCCGGGATCTGATTGATTGATTGATTGATTTCGTCGATGGGTTTCACGTAAATCTTCGTCTTCTTTCTTTAAAAAGAGTTATTTTTTATTCTCCTTCTTCTCTTTATTACGAAACGAGCGCGTACACACACTGGCACTTTCTTCTGGTATCTCTCGTATCATAAAAGAGAGGGGGGAAATCATTAAACAAAGGTAGAAGAAAAAAAAAAATCCACTCCTCCGGCCACAGCTTTCCACCTCTTTTCTTTTCTTCAGACAATCGATCTCCTCTCAACCGTCATCGAGGGAGAAGATGAAGAAGAAAAAAAAAACAAAGAAAGAAAGAAAGGATCCCACGATCCCTTTTTCCGTACTCAAACGACATGCTCGTCCCGAACCACGGCGCCCTTGTCGCCGACGGCGCCCTTCTCGCCGACGACGACGCTGCTGCTCTCGGCGCGGACCAGCTCGGCGGCGTCCAGCCCCTTGCTCTGGACGGCGGCGACCTTCTCGGTGAAGGTGGACTTGATGCCGGCGGTCCGCCAGGCCCTGACGCCGGGCTCGAAGACGGAGTCGATCTCCTCGAGCGTCTTGCCGGCCGTCTCGGGGAAGGCGAGGAAGACGTGGATGGTGGAGCAGAAGCAGAAGACGCCGAAGATGATGTAGGTGCGCCACTGGATGTTCTCGAAGGCCGGGGGCACGAAGTACGCGCTTTCGAAAGTGTTAGCTCTTCTTTCTTGCAGGAAACATCGTCGCGCGGAGAAAGGGCTGCGGCAAGGGAGGAGGAGGAGGAGGAGGGGAAAGAAACTTACAGCGCGAAGTTGAAGATCCAGTTCGTGGCGGCGGACAGGCCGACGCCCTTGGCGCGCCAGCGCAGCGGAAAGACCTCGGAGCAGTAGATCCAGGCGGCCGGGGCCCAGGTGAGGCCGTAGATGCCGACGAAGATGTAGGAGCAGGCGATGACGCCCTTGGCCGGGGCGCCGAGCACCTGCCACTTGATGTTGGCGTTGTCGCCGACGCCGTCGACGTGGTGGCCGTGGTCGGCCATGATGCCGGCGACGGCGAAGTTGAGCGCCGACATGAGGATCGCGCCGTACACCAGCAGCTGGCGCCGGCCCACCTTCTCGATGAAGCACAGCGTGAAGCCCGTCGTCACCAGGAAGATGACGTACTGGATCGCCGACGAGTACAGGTTCACGTTGCCCGTCAGCCCGGCCATGTTGAACACGTACACGATGTAGTACATCATCACGTTGCCGCCAAGCAGCTGCTGCCACAGCTGCACGAACGTGCCCGCCACCGTGCGCCGCCACATCTTGGGGCCGAAGAGGCCGAGGACGGTGAGTTCTTTTGCTTCTTGTGCAATGCGGACGGCTTCGCGGACTGGGAAGAGAGAAAGAGAGAGAGAGAGATCGAATCAGCATTGGCCATTCTTCCATGGAAATGGAAGGGGACGGGGAGAAAAAAAAAAAGGGTTCTGTGAGGAGTAAAAGGACGGACGGGGGGGAAGAAGACTCACCCTCAAGATACTCAGCTTGCGCGACGGGATGCTGCGGATCGCCATGCCCGTGCAGCAGCGCCAGGACGCTCAAGCACTCCTCCCAGCGGTCCTTGCTCGCCAGCCAGCGCGGGCTCTCGGGGAAGAAGAACAGCGCGCCAAGCAGGATGAAGGCGGGGATGCCCTGGAGGCCCCAGGCCAGACGGAAGGAAGACGGGCCGTCGATCTTCGAGCAGCCGTACGAGACGAGGTACATGATCAGGATGCCCCATTCGATGGCCCACTGCTGGATGCCGACGATGCGGCCGCGGATGCGGCCCGGTGCGAGCTCGGCCAGGTAGACGGGGACTTGCGAGGACATGATACCGACTGTTGGGGAGACTTGTCAGTGGACTAGCTGCCTGTAGAGATTTTGCGGAGTTCTCTCTCTTTTCTCATACCAGTGAAACCGTTGACGATACGACCGACGATGAGCTGGGCGACGTTCTGGGAGCTGCACTGGATGGCGGAGCCGATGACCCAGATGATGGCGGCGACTTCCATGGCGCGCTTGCGGCCGAGTTTGTCGGACAGGAAACCGGCGCCCAGGGCGCCCACGAAGGAACCAGCGGACATGGAAGCCGTGATCTGTTTGCGGCCGTCAGTGACGAATTCGTGGGTATTTCCGGGGGAGGACAAAGCTGAATACTCACACCGCCCTGTAGGTCGGAGCTCGGCCGGTTGAAGTAGTTGACATATTGTTCGGTGCCAATCCAGGCGCTCATGGAACTGGAAGACGGCTGTTAGGATTGAGAGGGCGGTATTGTGAGAACGTGTGGCGGCGCACCTGATATCGAAACCGAAAAGGGCTCCTCCAATCGTCCCGAAGCCGGCGAGGACTGGAACAAGTCGTCAGCCGCGCGCTCAACGGCGTCCGGAGATAGGATTGGTGGCGAAGCTGGGCTCACCGTAGATGTTCGAGATGGGCTTCACCATGATGGGCGAACGGGGACCGAGTCCACCTCTCGGTCACAGGATGGAGCGGCGACGGTTGGGGGGCAAGCAGCTCTCCGGCAGTCGACGAGAAGAGGAGGCAGGGTCGAAGGTGCAGACCAGGGACGCGTCCAGGCACGATAAGGGAGCAGAACAAGAAGAAAGCTCCCACCCACACGCGCAGGGTTTGGCGAACGACAGCTAAAGGGACCGGGTAAGCAAGCAGATTGCACGCGGTGGAGATCAGCGCGTGCATATATACCCCAGGTCGAGCCACGGCGACGGCGGGCTACCAGGTCCAGGCGCGGCAATCAACCGGGATGATCAAAGAAAAGCAGGGTGGAATTAACCTCAAGTGAGCGGTCAAGAGCAAACCCCATCAAAAAACCCAAACACCAGGCCCAATCCACAGAACGATGCAAAACGGGGTGCTGTGCTTTGCTCTGACATGCCGCCAACCCCCCGGGTCTTCTCCCACCGGAGTCCCACCCGAAAGCGTATAGCCTCGGCCTCGCTACCCTGCAGCAACCAAACGGGGAAGCTCTACGGTTGGGGCAAGGCTCTCGTTGCCTGCCTTGGCCGTAGCAGCAGCAGCAGCATCAGCAGCGCAGAGCACGGGGAGCGAGGTGACATCGCTCTGGCAGAGCGATCGCCCGTCTCGCCTGCCGTCGCATTGTGTGTTTCTTAGCTAGAAGCGGCTCTTGCTTGGCCAGTGCCCTGTGGACAGGAACGATACGTAGAGGGCTGGCTGGCTGGCTGGCTGGCTGGCTGGGTTCGAGTTCGAGGCGCGCACTGGAAGACTGGGACGAGGCGCTGTTTAATCGACAATGGCGCCGCGCGGTGGGCGCCGGTGGAGGGTCGTCACGGCGCAGGGCGTCGGGTCAAGCCTCAATGCTCCTTTCGCAGGCATGGTTCATGGTTCATGGGGCCGTCATCACTGGCAGCATTGGCGACGGGTACTACGTACATGGGACAAGCACGGGACCGGGGGAGGCGCTGCGGGGCGGAGGCGAGAGCGAAAGCGCGAAGGCTTCCCGCGGGCTGCGGTGGATTGTGGGTTGCGGGTTGTGGATTGCGGATTATGGGGGGGAGCGTGCGCAGCAGCCGTGCCGGTGGCGGCGGTGGGGAATGAGGAAAAGGCGGGCGCGGGCGTGCGGGGTGAGCGGCAGCGCAGCGGCACCAAGCAAAAAGCCGCCGCCGGGGCGCTTCGAGTGGCAGGCAGGCAGGCGACATGGACATTGACACGAACGAGTCGTGCCTTAGCGCCGCCCGCCGCCCATCCCTGCCCACGGGGGAAGGAAACCGCCTCGCAGCCTCCGCCCGATGGGATATATGCACGCGAAAACTGCCGTGTCACGAGGTTGTGCCCATCCCATCTCCATCTATT
The DNA here is from genome assembly GCA_037367355.1 of Neoscytalidium dimidiatum. Taxonomy (NCBI): domain Eukaryota; kingdom Fungi; phylum Ascomycota; class Dothideomycetes; order Botryosphaeriales; family Botryosphaeriaceae; genus Neoscytalidium; species Neoscytalidium dimidiatum. Next base: position 2,056,595 of record CM074700.1, on the reverse strand, counting down.
GCACCGCTCACGCCGCCGCACCGCTAGCTGCTGCAATCGCGAGCCTACGCCCATTTTTACCCCGTCGCCAGCTTCTCCGATCCCGGTCCCCCAAAATGAGAACCTGCAGGCTCGCTCTCTTACCGCCCGCATCCCTCACCACCTCCTGCGGGAATCCATTACTCACGGATGACACTTTCCTTCTCCCCCTCCTCCTCCTCTGCGGCGCAGGATGAGACGGACGACCGGGGGGGGGGGGGGTGCTTGGCCAGCTCCGGCCCGTCAGACTGATCAGAGCAGAGCCGTTCGCGGGGACGTGATTTGGATCCCTCGTTGCCGTGCACAATGACGTCGAGGAGCCCGGTTGTGCTATTTATCCGCCAATCGAGCTCTGTGGCGGGCGAGGCTCCGCTCGTCCTCGTATGACCGACCGACCGACCGACCGACCAACCGACCGAACGGCCTTGCCGGGCTGGGGTGTGGAAACCGGGGGGGATTGCTGCGAGAAACTGGGGGGGAAAAAAGCGGGTCACCCAAGGACAAGACTCGGGGAAAAGCAGACGCAGGCGTGATGGAGAAAGAAGAGAGGAGAGAGAGGTGCGGGGGTTTTCTCCCACTCTCGCATCCCCAAGCCCTTTTTTCCCCCTCCCTCCCACTCCCACACACCTTGCCGCGAGACAACACGTCGTCCGGTCGCACCAAACGGCAAGCAAGCAAGCAAGCAAGCAAGCCTGCCCAGCTTTTGCCCTGCAGCAGCTTCCCGCGATCCCCGCCTCCCAACAAACGCCTTTCTCTTCCCCAGGCGCCAGGTTCGCTTCCAACCCCGAAAAAAGCATCATGACGGAAGGATCGTCATCCAGCAAAACAAAAACTTTGCCTAATCCTAGTAGTTCCAACGCTTTGGTCTCATCACACCACTGCACGTAAACAGAAAACGCTATGCCGCCGTAACATCTCAGAAGTCTATCCATACTTGTTATCCTTTCGCTCCGCCGCCCCCTCCCTCAGCCTCCCTGCACAAAGAGCCCGCGCGCCCCTTTCCTTGACCAGGAAGAAAGACCCACGCGCATGCCCTAGATCCATCCCGCACATTCGCTTGCTTATTAACCACAATCCTTTCCTTTCCCGCTCACTACAGCGTCCACAGCCCCCAAAGCTCGGCTCCGCTACTCGCTCCTTCGCCCTTCTCCCCCAAAACTGCAGCAGAATGAAAGCTTTCGAACCGGAAGGGGGTTGTTTCTCGAAAAAATAAAAAAAAAAAATCTGGCTCCAGACACCCTATGCGAATTTCAAGGCAGAAGAGAAGATGAAGAGATCCAGCAAAGAAGAACGAAGGCCAACCTTCTTGGGGGCTGCGTACAGCCCGCTGCAAATGTATTACCAATGGTTTGGGGGAGGTGTGACACCTTTCTCCTATCGAATAGTGTGCAATCCTTGAATACGCTCAAACAAAGTCGGCAGAGTACGAGAATCCCCGGAACTCTTCTTGCATCGCCTGCGAAAGGACTGGAAAAGCACGTCTCGTTAGCAATCACCGTCTCGCTATCCGCACTCGTTTCCAACCACTTACCAGACTGAACCGGCGTAAGCACTGGCGTGACGCTCGTGAATTCTTGGTCAAAGTTGCTCGTGTCCGTTGCGTTCGAAATCGTCGGGATGAACGGAGCAGGGATGCGCTTGTGGTACACATCCTCCCAATTGATGTTCCTGAAGAATGCGTGGCTCATGATCTCCTGTGCGTCCGTCGGCCCGCTACCGAGACGAAGCTCCGGCTCCCTGGTGAGCAGTTTCTGCAGGATCGAGACTGAGTCGCGCGGCATGTGGATCGGGTAGAGCGGCTCGTCCGCCAGGATGGCATCGTAGATTTCGTCCTCATCCTCACCACGGAAGGGCGATTGCTGGAGGAGCATCTGGTAGATGAGAACGCCGAACGCCCACCAGTCGACCGCCCGACCGTACTTCTTGTCCAAAAGAATCTACACTGTGTTAGATACCCAAAACCGGATATGATTTCGGACCAAGACTTACCTCGGGGGCCATGAATTCAGGGGTACCGCAGAAAGTGCTGGTCGTAGAACCGTACCACATGTCCTCCTTGCAGAGACCATAATCGGCAATCTTGATGTGACCATCCAGGGTGAGAAGGATGTTGTCGAGCTTCAAGTCACGGTAGATGACGCCGTTCTCGTGGAAGTACTTGAGCGCCAAGCAGACTTCAGCAGCATAAAACTGAGCCCGCTTGGTTCCAAACTGGCCGCGCTGAATGTGAAGCATCAGATCACCACCACTGACGTATTCCATGACGAAGTACACGCGAGTCTCCGTTTGGAAACAAGCGTGCAAATTGAGCAAGAACGGGTGCCGCTCCTTGTTGGCGATCAGGAAGACACGCTTCTCAGACCTTGTGCTCTCAACTTCGTCGTTCTCGATGATGAATTCCTTCTTCAGGACCTTGATGGCATACAGCTGCTTCGTGCTCTTCGTCTCCGCAAGCATGACCTTTCCGAAGTTACCCTTACCCAGGACCGCAAGGAAGTTGAAGTGATCCAGGCCAATGCGTCTGCCGGTGCCTTGGTAGTTGTGGGGAGGGAGCTCCTTCTTCTGGTTCGGAGGTTGCACCGCGATAGGGTTGTGCGGTTGCGCCGGAGGGGCCTGGGCCTGCGGCTGCGGCGGCAGCGGTTGTGTTGGCGGGGGCGCTGCTGGTTGTTGGTAGCTCTGCTGCCTCGGCGGTTGCTGGCTTGGTGCAGGTTGCTGTGGCGGCTGGTTGTAAGGCCCGACAGGGTAGCCGCTGACAACCGCATAGTCGGCCGGGTTGTACGACGATTGCTGAGGAGACGTGGACTGCGGGGAAGAAGACTGTTGCGGATAGCCGCCCGATGACCGGGAAGGAGACGACGGCTGATAGTCGGTGGAGGATCTTTGGTAGTGTCCAGGGCCCGGAGGAGTCTGGCCCAGGGCAATAGCAGCCGCATTTGCAGCATCTGTGGAAGATTGAGCACGTGGTGCGGTCTGCGGTCGTTGCTGAGTTGGCGATGGAGGCCCTGTACCGTATGAAGTCCTGGCGGCATTCTGGGCTCCTGCCTGGTACGCTGAATCCTTTCCGTAAGAGAGCCTCTCGGACTGGACCGAATCCTGGCCGGAGCCATAAGAACCCGTGGATTGAGGCGACGGCCTCTGGCCAGTTCCAGTGCTGGGCCGGAGCGTCCTCGAGCTCATTGACGATATCGACGAGGTCTGACGTTTCTTCGTGTTCTTGATCTCGTATAGGATCTTATTGGCGACTTCCATGGACATGCCGCAGAAATCGGGGACAAAGTGCACGCACTGGGCGTGACACGTCGAACCGCACTCTGAGATGAATATTAGCTAGGGACTCTTCGTCACTGAGGAGGAGCACCTTACCTGAGCACTTCCTGCACTGCTTCTTGCCGAAAGGTAGAACATAACCGCAGTGACAGCACCAGTTGGCGCCCATGTTGGCAAAGGGCTCGAAGCGGTGAGGAATGCGGTGATTGAGCTTGGCTTCGTCCGGATCCGTCTCCGCATTGGACTGGGTGATACACTTGGTGACAACCTTTTGATAGCACTTCTTGTGGCAGGTGTACTTGCAGTCTGAGCACTGCATGCCCGCGGCATATTTGAGAAAGTCGCCGCAAAGAGCGCACCGCATGATGTTGTAGAATTGCTGCTGGACGAACTTGTGGCCGTACTGCTCGATGATTTCGTCTTTGCGCTGACGGATGGCACCCTTGCGGTTGAGACCAATGTCGAACGGCCGGCGATCTTTGATTTGCTTGGCTGTGACGCTGTTAGTCTGATGCGTGATTCGCTTTCCCACCGAGACTCACCGAAGCTCATAGTAAGTTGAATGCGACCGACGGGTTCAAGAGCAAACCAGGATTCGATATATATCGGGCCAGTCTGTGGTTGTGGGCCGGCGCCCCCCATGTCTTGGCCAGATCCGGCGCCGGTCCCGCCAGGGCCGCTAGCAGCTGGCGCTTGTCCAGGCGGAGGCTGGAACTGCATCTCAGGCTGACCGGCACCTCCCGCACCCATCTTATCGGCTGAAACCCACATAGCGCTCGAGCTGTTAAGTTCAGTCTCGATCCTCTTTCGCCTCATCTCCTCCGCAATGTCGGAAATGCGAATCCAGAGCATGCCGATGGGAAGAGGATGGTCTCCGGTACGATCGTACACCGTAAGCTCAATCTCGTTGGCCTTGTCAATGTCGAATTCGTGAATTTCGTCCGTCCATTTGTCGTTTCTCGTAGCCTTCGTCCGTCCCTTGAAGACGTCTTCAACCTTCATGATAATAAAAGTCTCCGGCCCTCGACTGAAGCGGCCGGTAGCGGCGTGGTCAACATCAGCCACCTGGTGGATCCGCAGAGTCAAATGACCGGTCAGTGGTTTTCTGGCGCTCGGAACGTTTAGACTGTCATCTGTGGAGACGGTCTTAGTCCGGTTCAACCGTACATCGTCAAGATAACTTACCATCGGGGCCATCCCCATCCTCGATATCGACGTGCAGATCCTCGTATCGCTTGAGCGCTTGCTTGAGCAGCTGGATTTTCTGGTTGCTCTCGATTCTGCGGGCTTCGGCGTCCGCCTTGCTCTTCCTGTCGCCCTCCATCTGGTAAAGACGCACCATCTTTTCAATGCCATCTTTGTACTGCTTTTCCACGCTAAGCTTGAACTCGAGCTGCGACAGCATCAATTGAATCCGCGGTCCAAGATGTGGGGTGTCGTACTTGATCAGATCTGAGCATAATTTAATTAGCACCGCACCCTCCGCATGCTGCGAGAGCTTTGGAAAACTTACCAAGCTTGGTGTAGTTGGGTCGCTGGCGAGCCTGACCCGGTCCTGGAGCGGCATACGGGGCCTTGGGAGGCATCAAGACCTGGCCGCCGCTGAGCTGGCTGTAGCCGCCTGGCGGCGGCTGGCCGTAGTTGCCGCCGTCGGCATACTCGCCAGGGGTGTCTTTGGGCGGAGGGGGCAGCGGGTTGTTTCTCCTCTGCTCCGGCGAAGGCGGGCCGTTGCTGCCGGAGCCGAGGGACAGGTTCTCCATGTCGGTTCCAACCCTTCGCATCTGCAGCTCCCGCGCGCGGCCCTCGAGGTATTCGATGTTTCTGCGGCCCTCGCGGATCTGGCCATCGAGACGGGACAGCACGGCGGGGTTGTTTGTCGACTGGCGCATGGCATTGGCGGCGTTGATCAGCGCCTTCTCGCGCTCGATCTTGCCGTAGACCGACTTGATGGCGTCGTCCTCGTTCATGGTGGCGGTGGTGTCCCTGTCGGGGTAGGGGTTAACGGGCGAGGCTCTCAGGCGGCGCTGTGCTGGCGGCGCGTACTGTTCAGCAGTGGTATGATGACGCGGTGAGGAGCATGCGGAGCACTGGAGAGCGGGCGACGCGGTGTCGGGAGTCGGGATGGGTGCGGCGGACGCTTTTTTTGCGGTGGCGTCAAGGCTCGCACAGGGCGCTCTGGGCTCGTCAGGGTCTGGCTGGAGCGGTGGGCGCGGTGTTGGGGTGATGTCAGTTCGTCAACCCCAAAGCAGCCCGGGCGAGCTGAGCCACGCGGGAGCTTTGCTCGACTTTAATGCCTGATTGGCGCCCGGCCGCCCGAGCGCGCGATGCGAGGAGTGGGAGCGGAAGTGTCGCAGAGGCGCAGAGCGGGGCCCTCTGAGCGTGGATGCAGGCCTGGCGGCGGATGGGTGCGTGGGAGGGATGGGAGCGGTGGATCGCGAAGTTGAAATCGCTGAGGGGCGCTGCCAGAGCCAGTGGGGGGCGACGTTCTGTCGGCTTGGCATGGGGACAGCCAGCAGCCAGCAACAACAAAAACACCACGCCCAAGCACCGCCTGCTCTACCCGGCCCTGGCCGCCAGAGCCGCCGCTGCCCCTATTTGCTGCAGCCCGCGCGCCCAGCTCCCTGCCGCCCGTCATGCTCGCCGTCCAGCAGGCTGCACCCGCCGCCATCGCAGAGCGCCGCGGACATGGCCTGTTGGGCACCGTTACGCGTGCAGCCCTCCTGATCGGCTGTGAAGGCGGCGCGCGTGCAGAGGCCGTCCGCTCGATGACAGCCCGCAGCCCAGCGTCCAGCTCTCAGCGCCCAGCGCTGGCTCGCCAGCGGCCCGCAGCAGCCTGCCTCGCCGCCCACGGACAGCAGCCGAGTGGCAACAAACAACGCCTGGTCCTTGGTCGGAGGTGCGCACCTGAGCGGCAGCCGTCCTCCGCGGGGCGTGTTTACCTACCGGGCAGACCTATAGGGATTACACTATGAGACTGTGTTGCACTCCTGAGACACGCGCCATTGCAGGGAACGCGGCGTACCCGCCCCGTCTGCCGTGTCTGCGAGGCTACGTGCTGCCTCGTCGCCTGCTGCGCCGGCCTTTGAGCTCGCCGCCGGCCGTGTCCTGCGAGCGTGCTGGCGACGAGGTGAGGCTCGACGAGGGGATGCGCAGTCCACCGCTGATGAAGATCGGCCTCCTGCGTCCACAGCACGCGGCGACAGGACGTCCGGCATCACTTGGGCAGGCAGCGCTGGAGGGCAAACGTGTCCCGCGGCTAAGCATGAGGGCGGTTGTAGAAATACTCACCGGCGACAGCCGTCCCGCAAAACGTGCCGATTGCGATCACGGCAGTGTTCCGCTTTGCTAACTCCGATACGCCTCGCGCGACCTCGCCAATGCAGCGCTCAGACCGGCCGTGGTGCCCGACAGGATGGACGAAACAGAATCACTGCGGAGAACTGCACGCAAAACATGGCAAGAAGGAAAAAAGAAGGCCGCCCGCGTGGCGGGCTGGCCAGCGTCGGGGCGTGCTCGACGAGTTATGCATTCCTGCCGCTCGCGTCCTGGCCTGATGCGCGGCCTGAGCCGGATGCCAAAAATATATGCACGCGACCGCGGCAGCAGCACTCAGTAACACTGACTAGTGTAGTCAGGGACACGCTGCAAGGTTGCTCTCCCGCTGCCTGAGCCTAGTTACCTCATGCCGGTATGGGCTTGCTGGCAGTAGTAGTGTGGCAGCGGCAGAAGCAGGACAGCCAGCACGACGTCTGCGGCCGGCCCATCTCACACCAATCGAGGTCGGCCGGCTGCCTAACGATATCCGTTCCGGGCACGCGCTAGTGGGCGTGGCTTCAGCGTCCCTCCACAGGCGTCCACGTCCCGAGGTTGTTGCGCATGCGCACGCGCAGGTGCAGGTGGCAGGCTCGCTCGCTACGTGCGGCCGTGGCCAGGCCGCCAGCTCCGGCTATTGTAACTAGTTTGGCTGGCGGACGGGAGCAGGGCAGCGCAGCGCAGCAGCAGCGGCGGCAGCAGCAAGCGAGGGACCGAAACCGACATGGGGTGGAGCAGCAGGCGGGCCGCTGTTGTAGGGATGCATGTCCCGATCTCCAGGATGGGGCCCCGAGGCCGACCAGCCCTGGTGCGACTCAGGCGTGGACTCAGGCGTTGCACCCGGGCAGGAAACATTGGTGATGCGGCGCTCACTGGCACTGGCTGTGGGAGCCGTCAGATAGCCGAACGCGCAGCGTCAGCCAAGCCTCCAAGACGGCTGCTTCGGGAATGCCCACTGGACAGGGGGCCGAGCGGACGAGATACATAAGCAGGCGGGCAGCAGCAGGCTTCAGCCGCAAGGCCAGTGGAGCCCGGGGAATGCGCAGGTCTCGTCCGGTGGCTCGTATCTCGCGGAGGCTCGACGAAACCGTAAGGTGGATCACGGGATGGTGGCGCTCTCGCCGGCAGACGCAGCAGCGACCCGAAAACATGGAGGAGAGCTGTCCATTTCGGGCCGTGCTGCGAGGCATTTGGAATTGGCGGGTCTGCTCCCGGGTGCGACGCCGCGCTAGCCATCATGGGGGTGGGTTGCCCATGGGCGCTCTGGTGCCAGCGCTCTCACTCGCCAGCGCGTGGTCGGCCGAGAGAATGGATGAGCAGCAGCAGCAGCGTGCTGAGTGAACGGGTGCTGGCGTTGGTGCTGGTGGTGCTGGTGGTGGGCGGTGCTGCTGGGGCGCGGCGGAGCCCTATCGGGAAGCGCCATGGGCTGGTGGATCAGCTCAGACTCAGGGCGAGCTGATGCTGCCTCCGATGGAGACGGTGACGGTGACGGTGATGGCGACGGCGCCCCTCTCGCACTGTCGGCGGCTGGCAGAAGCGAAGCCCGCGAAGCCGAGCGGAGCAATGCGGGCGTAGGGCTCGACACGGGAACCGCGGAAGGGCGGCTTCTTACGATCTGCACCATGACCCGGCGCCTTCGGCACCCGGCGCGTGGATATTACAAAAGCCTACAGCTGCGCCGATGAACTCTCGTCCAGGACCCTTAACGCCCGCCAGCACCTGGAGACCCTGTTGAGCGCGCGACTCCCACCGGCCGACCGCCGCAGGACCAGAGCTCAAAACCTCCGGACTCAGCCCAGCATTCCGCACCCGCCGCTCCCCCGAACCTGCTCCCTCGCGCCTGTCCTGACCCGTCCGCGCCCGCGACTGCCCTGCGCGGCCGCCTCTCCACAGCTCCGGTCCGGATACGTCAGCCCATTGGCCCCGGGCCTCTCGCTCTCTCTTTCTCTCTCTCTCTCTCTCTCTCCCTCCCTCTCTGCCGCTCCCGTCTGCCTGCTGCCACACTGCTGCTTCCTGCTGTCCACTCTCCCTCCATCCCGCCCAGCAGCTGCGCGTGATCTCTCGCAGGTTGCGCCCTTCCCGCCGCCAAAATTAATCACTCAACGTCCATCTCGTCGCTGCTCTCCCCGGGCCCAGCAGCCAATTCTCCGGCCAGCAGGCCTACGGACAGCCCGCCCACTGCGCGTCTTCCGGCTTATCCGGCACCGAGTCAGGCTGCTCCGGCCTTGCCAGTATTCCCGACCTCCGCCGCTCACCAGCGCCCGCTACCTCCAGTGCAGCCCCAGGACCAGCGGCCCGTGCCTGAGGCGGGCGCGAGGCGTTCGGAGCAGCCTCGCATGAGGTCCTCCATCGCCTGCGCCCGCTGCCGAAGAAGCAAGGTCAAGTGCGTGAACAATGGTGTAGGCACCACCTGCAGGGCCTGCGAGACCACCGGCCGAGAATGCACCTATCCCTCCCCTGCGGCCGGCGCCGCTGGAGGCGTTACCGTGGCCCGCCGCGAGAGCAGTAGTCAGTCTGGGAATCCTGTGCTGGACAGAGTCCCTGCTGGTGAGGTACGTTTCATTTTCGTAGTTAGAGCGCTTGTCTGTTCCTCTTGTTACGTTGAGTCTGGTTTTCCTTATGCCGTGTTCGCAAGTCACGCGTCGTCTCGTGGTCGTGCCGATGAGCCCCCACCTCATCAGGGTTGCGGACGTTCCTGTTTCTCAGTAGAACAGCTCCCTCGCAATTTATATGCTTTTGCTACATTTCCGTCATGCTGTTGATGTGATTGCCCCGAAGTGCTTATTCGTTGTGACAGACTCCCCGACGCCAGCCTCGGCCCAAGAAGAGCACAACGTCCATACCCGGTACCTCGGTATCGAACAGAGACAGCCCTCACGCCCTTGTGGATGCCCTAGATCCCGCGATCCTCACGCCCAAAGTGTGGACGGAGCTAGTATAGACCCCCTTTTCCTTCCGTTCGATGCGAAAATGCTAATCCCAGCTCAGTTCGAAATATTTCAGACACACTACTCCACGGACTTCCCGTTCCTACACCCTCCTACCTTCTTAAAGCCCCTGAGGCAATCCTCACTGCAGTCTCCCGGCGCTGGATTTGGCGACTCAGCTGGCGGTCCTCTACCTGCTCTCTCCCCGCTTCTTCTCCTGGCCTTCCTTGCATTGACCTCCCGGTTCCATCCGCAATTGGTCGCATACCATTCGCCCTCAAGCTCGAAACAGAGTCCTCAAATTGCTGCCGAGTACTACGCATCAGCATGCCGGAATCGCATTGCAGGCATGTACGGCGGCGATCCTGGCGTTCCGGACGTGCAGCGGATCCAGGCCATGTTGATGCTCGGACTGCATGAGTGGGGTTCATGTCAGGGTTCGAAAGCATGGGTGACTATAGGTATCGCAATCCGCGGCGCCCAGCTGCTTGGCCTTCAATTCGAGGCCGACTTGGATGACATGCCGTTGGCAAGGTCCACTGCCATGGTAGAGGAGGCACGACACCTCGGAGTAAACCCCAACCAGCGGGAACCGGCACTCAGCGGTAAGGGAGACGCTTTCATTGAGCAGGAGACACGACGCCGGACATTCTGGAGTTGTTTCATTATGGACAGATACCTGAGTAGCGGGAAGTACAGGCCGCAGATGCTCAACATTCAGGACCTACGGATCCAGCTACCCTGCAGTGAAAGGGCCTTCTTGTTTGGTGAGAACGTCAAGACGCTCATGCTGGGAGAGGAAGCCCACGATGTTGCTGGCCGCGCCCAAATCCAGCATCAACGGAAAACCTCGGTTATGCTGGGATCCAAGTCAGGGTCTCCAAATGGAGGTACTCCAGTGAGTAGCGATAGGTCGCCAGTGACTGGTACAGGGCTAGGGAGGGATGACGACGAAGATGGCCGATGGGAGCTGGGGTCGGACGAGGGTATCCTCAGCCGCTACATCAAAGTGCTGGATCTCTATGGACGCATTGTCAAATGGTCCTGCAGTGGTGGTAGAAGGTATGAGACGATTTTTCGCCACTTCTATTCTGTAAGCGCTAATTGTTTGCCAGACGCGAGCAGTACCCTCCCTGGGATGATCGATCGACCTTCAGCACTCTGCAGCGACTACACGCACGGTTTAAGGATGGGTTGCCCCGCGACATGACCCTCACTACTGCCAACATATCCGCGCACATCACATCAAGAACTTCGACTCCATTCGTGCTTATGCACGTCGTGCATCTTCTGTCCGGCATGATTCTCCATCGTGAATACATCCCATTTATTCCGCTCCGATGCCCGAAGCCGCAAGGACCTCTCGACCCGCCGGTGTTCTCTCCTGATGATTACTCGATACCTGAAGGCTTTTGGGAGCAAAGCGCGCAGGAGCTATTCAAGTCTGCCAGAGACGTCATAGATCTTCTTCGGATCTGTCAGGAATGGGGAGTGCTTGTCGAGACGCCGATTGTGGGTTTTGCCGCTTACACCGCTGCGTTCGATGGTTAGTACACTATCGACACTCCACGTGCAAGTCTTCACTAGCTGACTTAAAGTAGGTGTCTACGCCATCAACTTTCCCTGGATGGATCCGCACGGCTACATGTGTAAGGGTACGCAATCGCGGGACGCTGTGAAGTCTGAGACTGGCGATTCGCCTGGTGCGGAGGCAGCACGTAAAGCTCTCGAAATTATCAGCCAGATGCGTAGGGCACTACACATGGCCGATGGCTGGTTCAGGACTCTAAAGCGCGTACATCTCTATTACATCCGCATCAAGAAGGACTTCCGCCGAAACGCGAAGGCCATGGCCAGTCTGTCGCCGCCTGGTGCCGAATCCTTGCGCAACCTCACGCTTCGGGAGGGTGGCCATGGTGGAGGGCTGGAAGAGTACAAGCTATTGGAGAAGACGTTACGAGAGTTCGGCAGCATATGGGATGAGAATGAGGATATGGAGATGCTGGATGCGGGAGAAGGCGAGGAGAGGCGCCCGGAGACCGGTTCGTCGATACCGCCAGGCGAACCTATGGATACATCAAGTGGCCCTGACGCCATTCGACAAGAAAGGTGGAACGCGATCAATACGGTCGCTGCTGCAGCATCACAGCAAAACGCGGCCAATGGGGGAACCACATACGGGCCGGGTGGCATTCCGATCTCGAACCCTTCGCCCGAACAGCCAAAGCCACCCCAACTTCCGGGGCATTCGCCGATTCTCTCCCCGCCCGGCTCCGCATCTGCCGCGAGCAGCACTCCCTACGATCGCCCCACAGGCTTTACGCCCATCCAACACCAACAACATTCACATGCCGGCGCAACAGCTGACCCATACGGTACCCACCAGCCCGCATACACGTCTGCTTCGTCATTCTCGCCCGCATCGCAGGAGACGTGGTTGGAGAATTTGGACACGCGCTTCGGCGGCGACGACATCGCAGCCTTCGTCGCAGGCACCAATTGGGAAGACTGGGCCGCCATGGCGCAGCCAGGCGAGCAGGGGGTCAGCGGATGGCTGAGTGCGGTATGGATGGGCGCACCCGGACCGCCACCACCACCTACGCCCGGACGATCTTAGAGCACACGGGAAAGACCCTTGCGGGATGATGCAACCACAACCCACTCCCGTCACCCGGAGCATCTATCATCCCATTCCCGCACAACATGCTCACGCTTTTCGTTTTTGCCTTTTCGTTCGCGCATGCAACCTCGCATTCCGGAAGCACGCGAGTCACACGCATCCAATAGCACGCTTTTATTTCCTATCCGACGTTTCTCATTGGAGTAAGAAGGCAAGGCATCAAAAATTCTCTTTTTCCTTCCTGCATTGTTTTCCGTACGAAGGTAGTGACCGTGGAACTCCTCCTAGTTGGTTGAAACCGTTTTAGCGGTGCATTATAGGGTCTGGTAAGACACTTTCATTCGTTTTCATTGGATTAGGACGGTCTTATGGAAGGCGCGCATACATGGTTTTGCGTCAATTTGCCTTCAGCTTCTGCTTATACATAACTTTACTATTATGGTTTTTGTGGTTTCCGCTATATCCCTTCGTTTTTTTTTAAAGGGGGGTTTATGGGTTTTTATTGGAGTATGAGAGAGAGATGGGTAAGGCGTGCGAGCGTCTATGTCGACCGGCATTAGGTCACCTGTGGATGTGTGTCTGTGCTCTTGTTTGTGTGTGTGTGTGTGTGTGTGTGTGTGTGTGTATGTCTTCGCGACGTCGGCCGTCGCTTTTGTGACAAGATTAGGTGGAGAGCGGTTTTGGATGAGCTTGGGAATACAGGGGAAAAAAAAGTTATGGGCTAAGTTATTTTCCTCTATGTACGCTTTCCGACCCGCTTTCAGGGACTGCATTTTTTTTTTTTTTCCTTGTCCAATGAGGAAATCTGGACTTGCTTGCTCCGTCTCTTCCACCCGGACGTCGTCTGCGCGAAGAAGCGTTAGTATGTGTTTCTTACTACAATGCGTGCACTTGTGTTGACTGCGCAAAAGAGAGACGGAGAGCGCCGGAGAGAATAAGGGTGCATGCGTGTACGCTCTGATGCATTGAATTTCTGGGTGCGTGTTGGAGAAGAGAGTGCACATAAATTTCCTCGGATCGTCGTATCCTAATCTCCTCGTTGAAAGAGGATTTAGCGTAAGGATGAAGGAGGGCAGCAATTAGGGCACTCACGTAGTAAAATCATAAATAAGAATTGATAAGCTCACATATTACTTCAGTCTTCAAAAAATTTTACTGGGTCTCTGTGAATCCGCCAAATCCCTCAAAAGCATAGAAAGGCTTAAGTTGCTGTTTCCGTGCCCCTCCGCAGAATCTCCGTCGTTACTTTTCTGTAGGATGGACGCAATCGTTATATCAGGAGACATCCTCCTCTTTGCTGCTCTTGAGTAGATGGTTTGATGGTGAAAATCATGAGAGAAGGACTGCTGTGCTCCAAAATACACCTACACCATTCGGTACTACGCTGGTCCGGCTTACTCTACACTAAATATTCCCTCAAACTCTCGATTTTGGAAAAGTCTCCTCTCAACTACAAAAACGATGTCCACCAGTCCCCTCAACTCGCTGGCCTAGAGTTCGTCATGGCAGTGCGATTCCGTCCCTTGCCGTACTCCCTCAACCATATCCTCGACCGACGCCGGACTGATTCGCCCCAGAATCAGTTCATCGAGGACGAACTCGCATACGTAGCATTTGTCTACAAGAAGGTGACCACCCGCTCCGCCATGCCATCTAGAACGCAGCAACGCGGTCCCGTTCGAAAGAAGTCTCGTCTCGCCCTGGTCCCTCTTCAACAAGCCACCAAGAAGCTCTCTAGCCTGAACAAGCAAGACACAACCGCACCTTCCAAGAAACAGTCCTTTACCATCAGCAAGCTCGTCATCACTCCTCCTCGAGAAAGGGACAGACCCAGCCCTCGCCTCCATCGCCAACACAAGTCCTCCAGCATTACAGAGCGGCAGCACACCCTCAGCTGAACTCCAGCTCTAGCCCCCGCCTCTGCCCACAACGACTCCCGCCCACCGCCCTCTCATCTGCCGCCGTGCAGCCCATCGCCAGCACCTCCCCGGCGCCCGCACTCCACCGCCAACCAGAGACCCGCTCAAGACTTGAGTCCAAGCACCGGTCATGGGTCAGGTTCAAGGGCGCTCTAGCCGCTGCCCGCGAAGCTGACCGGCGTCACTAAGACGAAGGGCAAGCGGGCGCCATCGTCACCGCAGCAGCAGTGGCAGCAGAAGAGGGGGCAGCAGGCGGAGCCAGCGGCAGGCCGTCGGTACGGGGAGCTGGATGAGCTCAGAAGCCAGAACATGTGCAGTGAGTTCCGATTTCCTGGGTTGATGGGTTGTCGGGGCGTTACATGTCACACTGCAGGGCGACCAGTTTAACAGAAAAGTTCTCATACTTTCCCTCTCTTCGCAAGGAAGCAAGGAGAAGACATGGGACTTTGAAAGCCTTGAAGGCCGGTGTCGTTGAGCTTCAGTAGTCGAGGTACTCTATTAATTTTAGATGATTCACGATTCGTGAGACTAAATGAGAGCTCGAAGCGATCCAGCACAAGCACATTGGTTTTGATCACCATTCCAATTACAGTGATATCTTTTTACCTTTCCCAAAAGTCACCCTTTACTCGCCCAGAACGCCAGCAGCCAGCGCTTCCAAATCCTCCAACGTCGCGGGCTCTTCCTGCACCTTCTTCACCCTCTTCTTCACCTTCTTGCTCTTCTTCTTCGCACCCTCTTCCTCATCCCCACTGCTCTCATCTTCAAACCATTTCTTCGCCCGCTTTTTAGCAGGCCTCTCCCGCTCCTCCTCTCTCGCACTCTCTTCGCCATCACTTCTATCCCCCGCTGTGTCAGCCAGGAAGTTCTTAAAATCATTAAACGCATCAGCATCCACTCCACCACGCAAGCCAACACCACCCTCCTCATCACCATCATCCTCGCTCGTTTCGACATCATGCCCTAATCTTTCGGCCCTTTCTCTCTCCTTCCTCCTTATCTTCTTCGCCATCCTCTTCTCCCTCGCGACATCCCTATCGACCGCATCCGCCTGCTCGACCCTCTGCTTCTCCTCCTCGACGAACTTCCTACGTTGCTCCTCCGCACTGCCCTTCGCCTTGAACGCCTCCTCGTCCTCCATCTCGTACAGCTCGTGCGGGTTGCCGTCTTCGTCGAAGACGACGCGATGACCCTTGTCCTTGTATCGTAGCAGCTTCTTCTTGCTCTTGAGCTGCTTCTCGCGGCGCTTGCTATCGACGAGCAGGGGTTCCTTAGCACCGGGAATATGGACAATCTTCTTGCCATCCGCGCCGACCAGCGCATCCGTTCCCACGGCGGCGGCATCGCCCTCGCCTTCCTTGACCGGGATGCGGCGCTTGACGGCCATGAAGTCGTCCTCGTCTGATCCATCGCCTCCGGCGGGCTGGTTGTCCTTTTCGTCGGCGTCAGACACTTCGTCTTGGACGAGCTTGGTGTAGTGTTCCGAGAGGACGTCCTGGTTCTTGCGCTCGAACATGCGGTCGTATTTGGTGCGCACTTCCTTCTCTTTCTTCGATTTCTTCTTTCCTTCGCCCTCCTCGTCGCTGCTTTCATCTTCAGACGACGAAAGGCCGTGTCGAGGCGCGTTCTTCAGCTCCTTGGCGTTGTCTCCCTTCATGAACTTGATGCGCGGCGCACCGGGAAGACCCAAGCTTGCCGCGAATTCCTCCAAAGGCAGCTTCTGCAACTGGAAGATTTCCTTATCCTTCATGATATGTACGGACTTGACGTACGATATGAAGGCTTTCTGACCGAGATACTTTAGCTGGGCGTCCTTGAAACACATGTTCTGTAGTTGGTTCTTGATGCTTTGCTGCTTCTTCGATCGAACGTTGATGCGCTCAATAGGAATTTTCTTTGCCTCCAGCCGTTTCAGCATGCCCTCTTCTTCACTTGGATCCAGGAAGAGCACAGCGCGCCCATCCCTCTCGTAGCGGGCCGTCCGACCTACACGGTGGATGTACGTGTCCGCGTCCTCAGGGCAATCAACCTGCACAACCCAGTCTACAGCAGGGAAATCCAGACCACGAGCAGCCACATCTGTGGCAAAGAGGCAGGAGTACTTCGCCGCCGAAAATTTCTTCGTAATGTCCAGCCGTGCCGTTTGCTTCTGCCGTCCGTGCAGATGAAGTAGAGGAATACCGGGCTGCATGTGGCGGAAGCTCTCGTACACGAAGCGGACCTGCTTTCCAGATGAGAGGAAGACAATTATCTTGGACTTCTTGCTGGCCTGGATGAAGCTCCACAACGTGTCCAACTTCTCGGAAAGGGGCGTAACGACGTAGTTCTGCTGCAGAGACTTTGGAGTGGCCGTCTCGGCAGCCTCATGCACAGAAACATATTCAGGATCCTTCAAGCTCAACCTGGCCAAATCGGAAACCTTCCTCGTCTGGGTTGCGGAGAAAAGCAGCGTTTGCCTCTGCTTGGGCAGGTAATCGATGATCGCGTCGAGATCGCGCTGGAAACCCATGTCCAAGATGCGATCGGCTTCATCCAGAACCAGCATCTGCAGGTTGTCCACAAAGAAGCCGACAGTCTGCGACAGGTGCTGCAGCATCCGTCCGGGGGTGCACACCACTATATTCATGCGCACCAGCGCATCCCTCTCCTCCTGCAGACTCTTTCCACCAATTACCAGGCCGGCTGCGAACAGATGCCCCTTTTTGCCGATGTTGTACAGAACCTCGAAAATTTGAATGGCGAGTTCGCGGGTTGGGGAAATGATCATGGCGCCGAGGCCAGCGTCGGGACCGACGCACTGCGAGCGGTACAGATTCTCCAGCACGGGGACAACAAACGCAAGGGTCTTTCCACTACCAGTCTTCGCGGCTCCAAGGATGTCAGCGCCCTTGAGGGCCAGGGGAATCGCGCGCGCCTGGATGTCGGTCATGGCGGCGAAATGGCAGGATTTGAGGCCTGCCTTGGTCGGCTCAGAGAGCGGCAGGTCGGTGAAGCTCTTGTACTCCTGGCCCTTGGGATCCTGTTTTGCTCGATGTCAGCGAGAATTGGCGGCGGGAAACTATGTTATGTTGACCGGCGCGTAACTTACGAGCTCATCGACAGCCTGCTGAAGCTTCTCGACGTCGACATCGCTGCGCTTGCGCTTCTGAGCGCGCTGAAACTTCTTGACCTTGGTCGGCTTGGTGCGACCGGTGATTGCGCCGGCCATGGCTTCAACGTTGGTGGGAACAGAAATCGACGGGTAGTCGAGTCGCAATTCTGAGAGTTGCGCTGCTGCGGCGTTCAAGGACTTTTTGTGCACGGAGCGCAAGCTGGCGGAGCGCCGCGGCGTTCGGCTTTCGGGCGGCCCCAGACTGTGATCGATAGCGGCGCGCAGCCCTATCATCGACACCCCAGCACCCTCCGCCAAAAAGACCCTCGACGCTTTCCATCCACTCTCGTTCGCGTCACCACTTCTCACACCGCGCTCGTTCGTCGACCCAGTCGCAACCATGGCTGACGACAAGGAAGTACTTGACCTGCTCGACAAGGAAGCCAAGGAATGGGACAAGGTGCGCCTCCACTCCCGCGACGCTCACGCGAACTGCTAAGAAGCTAACTCACAACGCCCAGGATGCCGAAATTGACCGTACGTCCGCCTCGTTCCCTCCGTGTCCCCCCCAAGAATTCACTACCTGACCTGTAGACTAGGTATCTGCAATGCCTTCAAGCTCGACGCCTACTCCGTTCTGGGCATCAAGCCCGGCGTCCCCGAATCCGACATCAAGAAGATCTTTCGCACCAAGTCGCTGCTGATCCATCCGGATAAGACTACCAACCCCCGCGCACCCGACGCTTTCGACCGCTTGAAGAAGGCTCAGGAGGAGCTGATGGACGAGAAGCAGCGCGAGCGCCTGGACGAAGCCATCGCCGACGCCCGCATGCTCCTGATGCGCGAGAAGAAGCTGACCGTCGACTCGGAGGAGCTCAAGACCGAAGAATTTGAGCGCGAGTGGCAGGAGAAGACGAAGCACGTCCTCATCGACAATGAACTACGCCGCCGCAAGCAGATGCAGGCCGCTATGCGCGAGGAGGGTCGGCAGCAGAAGAAGGAGGAGGCCGAGATCGCCGAGCGTAAGCGCAAGCGCGAGCATGAAGAAGCTTGGGAGAAGACCCGAGAGCAGCGCATCGGCTCTTGGCGCGACTTCCAGAAGAAGGCTGGCGGTGCCGAGGGCGAGAAGAAGAAAAAGAAGAAGCTCAAGCCTATCGGTTGAGTGCACGCGCGGTTTGCCGCTCTTCAGGTTTCTTTTCTTTTGCTGATACAGAGGGTACTCGTCAGGAAAGGGAACAACGGGGTCAAGCAAGACCCTGGTAATGGCGTAAGGTACATTTTTGCAGCCTCTTGCGAGCTGCTCAGGCGTTTTACAGGGCGATATCCAGTGACCTCCCGGGGCCCACGTCGGATCGACACGCGAACGGACGGTACCACGACAGTAATACTGCTAGTGAGTAAAAACAACGGATTGCTTTCACCAAAGTAAATCTGCTCATTCAAACCAAGCGCTTTCCGACCTGTCTGCCACCAAAGTGCTGCTATGACCAAGACGCTGGCCGCTTCGTAAGGTTAGAGATTACATGATTCTGATGATGAGGTGATAGCATTTTTCACCATATCTCACACGTACCCGGCTGTTCTATACTCACATTCAACTGTCTAGCTTGCTGGGATTACTAATGTCGTTGTCTGCTGTTTTGACTCCCTAGGAGCCGCATATAGATCGTTCAGTTTACATCTGCCACATCAAGTTCATACAGAGTGCATAGAGAGCTGCGGCAATTGCCCAGCCTGAACCTATCGTCGCGTTCTCACATCGTGACGAAAAATTTGGCTCCCTATCGTAGGCCCTGTCTTTCAATTCCATGTGACCCAATCTCCTCGACCGCGTACAGTAAAACCCAGTAGACAAGAGCAGCCTACCAAACATCAGAGCCGCGCAGAAGTCACGCTTTGCCTTGCAAGAAGCATGAGAGGCGTACGACGGAAGGCGTTCACGAGGCAGACCAATCCCCATAGCCAGGGAGCAAAGAACCAGCGTCACCAACCGGTAAACTACCATTCAAGCCACTCATCGGTCTCCCAAGTTTTGGGAAGCGACGGGCACACATCTTGACTGCCCTCAGCACTATTCCTTTCTTTCTTTTTTTTTTTTTTTGGCTTGAATGCCCTATCTGCAAGGCGGGTATGTAGGCGTTCCGGTCCTCCCTTGCATATTACTCGTCCGCCAACGCTTTCCGTCCGTCCCTCTTCCGGCAAACCACGTGGCGCGGCCGCTTCTCCGTTGGAGCCGCGACCTCCCTCTGGCGACATCCGGAGATAACCCAATCATTTTTCAGCCTCCATCTCCGGAGCGGCATACTTTCTTGTATTTTATGCTGCTCGTTTGCGTTTGGGCAATCGTTTGGTGGGGCGAACTGCCGACAGCCCAAGCAGTCGGACACGCTACCGCGAAGAAAAACGCACAACATCCTACTTGTGTCACAACACCAGATCCAATCATCACGATGCACAACCACAGTCCACCGCTGCATGCCGCCAACGCTTCCCGCGCGCCCGCGCACTCTGCCCCCACCCACTCCATCCAGCAACCGGGAAAGGAATGCCAATCGGCACCGACCCTCCGTCCACCAGCCACATCCCACAATGCCACGTCCCCGGTACCAGGGAAGAACCTGTTCACTGAAAAGTAAAAGCGCAAAACAAGGGCAATGAATGGACGCCGAGCTTCCAAGATTTTTTTTTTTTTTTTCCTCCTTACCCCACCATCAATCTCATTTGCCCTTCCCCTCCCACTTTTCAAATTAAACAGCGTAAAACGCCTATCGTAACCAATCATCTCCCGCCACCCACACCGCCCATTCCTTCGTCAGGCAACTTGCCGTCCCGATGACGTGCAGCAGAGTTTATCTCGACGTCGTCCCATCTTTCTTCGCCGGTCGAGGCCGTTCCCGCATAGCGAATGCAATAGTTTTCGCCGCGCAAAGTGGGCCCAGCTGTTCGCGGGGATTTCCCTCAGCCCAGATAGTTCTGAATCTCGTTGCACATATACGACCCTATTACTACCCCAGACCGCCGTCTTTTTTCACTCCCCGTTACAACAGCGACCATGTGAAACACCTCTCTCGCCCCGTTCTCAGCACATTACGCGCGTCATGCTTATGTGTCGCAAGAAAGATGATGAAACCTAAAGAAATGACCGTGAGACTAAAACCCGGGAAAGGCTCTTTGCTCCCTTTCCTCCCCTTCCACCAATCGAACTGGCGCCCCATGCGTCTGCTCCGGTGACGAAAACAAGAGATATCCAACCAAGGGTATATGACCGAAAGTTGAATCAGCGACAGCCTACCCATCAAAAAAGAACGTCGATATATGTGCGAATAACCTCCAACGTAGACATGAAAAAAAAAAAATGAAAAGCGATCGTGATGCTGAAACAAAAATCTCCTCTCCGATGCCCGTGTACAAGCAAACTGTTCGTACTGCCGGTAGCTGGCATCAGCGAGAGAAGCAAGCCATCGAAAGTGTGAAGAAGAGGATACGGCTAAAGCAGAGCCCACCAACGAAAGGACACAACGCCTCTGATGCGTTACCTGACCGTTCCCTAGTAGGAACGTGTATGTATTTCCCAGATGCCCAAAACATATTGCTCCCGTACGGTCCCCATGTTGACTATTTATCAAACATGCTATACTTTTTTCCGCTCCATTTTTGTGCCGGTTCAATATACTAAATCCATCATTCCGTCTTATGTGCACCATCTCTTTGCAAGAAAAAAAAAGGACAAAAGCAAAAAGAAAAAGCAAGACGCATTGCGAACAGACGCTCTCTAGCCAGAGAGGTGTACGCTGTCCCAATAATTCCCCATCGAATGTTCACATGTTGTATATGTGCAGCGAGCGACGGAAAATCATGGAAGAAGACGTTTATACATGAAATCCTGGAGATGAAGGGGAAAAAAAAAAGTGGTTGCGATCGAGGGCCTGGACCCGCCAAGGCTAGCAGAGGTTTGATATATTCGAACACAAATGGAAGAAATACGAGACCAGAAGTCGAAATTTTATATGCCAGCCAAGGGGGGGTATGCCGAAATCTATGCGGACAGAGAAAGCAAAAAGTAATCTAACCTCAGACAAGGTCCCGTATGTTAAGCCTACGTCTCTTGGACGGTTCTTCCTCTTGCGCCTCCTCGGAGGTGCCCTGACTGCGATGATCGCCCGAAGACACCCTCCGCACAGCAGGCGCAGCTGTGAGCGCCTCTTGTGGTAGACCTGGATCATACGCATGTTGTTGCTGCTCGGCCCTCATTCCAGGAGGCCTCTGGTATGCGGGATAGGGGTATTGTTGTGGCTGCCATGTCCTTGGTTCACCCTGCCAGGAACTCTCTGCTGGCATCACTGGTCCAGCGGGTCTCCTGGGAGTGACCTCATACGCAGGAAGCTGCTGCTCTGCACTTCCAGTCGATGACCAAGAGCCACGCGGGTACCCAAAACCCTGGGGCGGAGCCTGTCCGTGGGGGTATGAAGGGACTGTGGGCGTAGCCGCAGCATGCGGAAGCGATGAAGTCAGGCTTTGGAGGGAGAAGTACGAAGTGTACGGAGAGGCTGGCTCGGACACGGCGAGCGGCGACGACTGACCGTAAGGGTATGAATATTCCATCGGCGTCGGAGCAGCTCTCGATGGCGGTCGTGAAGATCGTTGTGGGGCCACTGGAGTGGCAAATACAGGCGGGTATCTATGATGGTGTTGTAGTGGCTGCTCGCTAGAAGGCGGCTGGACCTGAGATCGATCAAAGGGCGGTAAAGCTAATGACACGAAGAAAATCGAAGTTTTTGCAAGACGCACCCGGACACGCACTTCCTGTGGTTGTCCAAAAACAGAGCTAAAACGCCAAGTAAACGTACGGTCCGTATACCCTTGGCTGATGCGATCCAAGTCTCCCTCCTCTATATTCTCCACCGTCTCTCGTTCCCTCGGACCGAAAATAGGTGGCATGTAAGATGGCTCTCGCGCGTCCCGCTCTTCTCTGAGTTCGTTTCGCAGTCGTTGTACCGTCTCTACGTGATGGGATTCAACCAGATCGGCCAGCTCACGTCCAGGCAGGTCGTTTCGGCCGAAGAGACTGTTGAATGCCGAATTCGTCTTGAGTATGTGGAGGTCGAGGTTTAGCAATGCCATCGGCGTTACTAGGGACGGCGCAAGCCTCGGATACTCCGGACTTGGGTATTGCACCGCTCCCTCCTGGGGAAAGGGACTCGGCGACAAGCTGTGCATCTGCGAAGTGGGTTGCCGAATAGTGGCCGATGCTCCGAAACTCCTTCGGGCTGATCTCAGAGAGCGAAAAGAGTCAGACCGCCCACCGCCAGCCGCAAGGCCGGGCGCGGGGCTCTCGCTAGCGGAAGTGGACTGCTCGCCCAACTCGTGCCCTTGCGGCGGCCGGCTCTCCTGCACGTCGCGAAGTCTTGGACGGCCCCTTTTCTTGTGCTGGACATCGTAGCATGTCGCCTGTTAGGACGGAAGGTTTGTCAGCCTTGCTCACCGCTGCCTCTAGCGGACCTTGGATCGCTTTCTCGTACCTCTTTGCCGGAAGTGACGCACCGCGTGCACGGCCGCTGGACGTCGCAGCTCAGATGGGCTCTCTTGCAGTTCACGCACGCCGAGGCGACATGTGCCTTGTTTCTGCGAGCGGTTTTGGTGTTTCGCAACGGAACTTGGCTGGCGAGCGGCGCAGGCTGCTGCAGGGCGAGGTAACCGGGGTTGAAGCTGCCAGATGCACCGAAGGGGGGATAGCCGAAGGGACCCATTTGGGAAGAAGCCGGTGCTTGCTCGGGCTCAGCAGACGATGACGGTCGCAGCTCCGGGTGCTGTTCTGTCGGCGGAGCAGAGGAGCTGCTCGGCGGCGGCTGCTGCCGCTCGCCTCCTTCATAAAGCATCCCCCGCGGTGGCTCTGCACCGAGCCGATCCGAGGAGAGGCCTCCTGGGCCCTCGCGTTCGGCGCCTTGGTGCTGCCGGCGGTCATGCTGCTCTTGGGATGGACTGTTTCTTTCCTTCTGCTGCGGTGGATGCGTCCTCGCCCGGCTCGATGGGGACGGCCTGTCTGACATGGGCGGGGACGGGTAGCAGGCGGCGCGATGGAGCCCGGGTGAGGCTTTCTCTCTGCTGCCCGGTATGGTTCGGCGCCCAATTGACGGCGCGCAGGAAAGGCTCGAGCAAGGAGGAAGGGCCAGTACATGCATAGCGCATTCAGGCCGCAGGAACACAGCGAATAACGGTCGGCCGCCGGGGAGGTCGTGGCTGCTTCAGCTGCCGCGCGGGCCGTGAGGGCGGGGGCGTTCGTCCAGGTTGAGGTCAGGGAAATCGTATGAGCATGTATGCGCTCGCGGTGCGCAATATGTAGCAGCAGCGGTTGGGCCTTGGGGGTTCCTTGTAAGTCGGATGTCTTGGAAATATGCCGGGCAGTAGCACGAGGGGAGCAGCTGGGAAAAGGACACGCGCGGGCATGCAGGCTGCAGGAGGCTTTGGGGGGGTGGGGAGCAATACCTGCAAATGACGACAGCCGGGGGATTGAGGCGGCGGCGGGCGGCGGGCGGGCGCGTTGACAGGGCGCGCGGGCAGGGCTAAAGCAAAAAAAAAAAAAAGGCGGGCTCAGGTCTCGGAGAGAAGGCTGCTGCTGGCCTGCGCAGTCGTCGACGGGGTGGGGCGGGCGGGTTTGGAGCAAACACCAGGCAGGGCAAGGGCGGCACTCGCAAGAGACCCTGTCCAGGTGGTGATCATGGCAATAAGAAAGATCGGCTCTTGGGCCCTCTGCGGATTAGGGACTCAGATCTCCCATTCCAGATCCCTGTTGACACCTGCATAATTGGACGGCGGCTTTGGCACGGGGCCGTCTGCCGGGTCGGTTGATGGCCGTGGGCTGGTGCATTGCGGCGCGGCGCGAGAGCATGGTTGACAGGCCCTTGGCTGATCAGCGTCGTTTGGGCCCAGCGAGCGCGGGCGCTTTGGGGAGGTGTGCTGACGGCGCTGCTCACGTCCAGTGCCAGTGCCAGTGCCAGTGCCGGTTCCAGTGCCAGCCTGCCAAATCGATAGCCCTGGTGCCGTCAGCCAACAACTCCACTGGGCGGCGCGGCTCCTGCGTCTGCTGCTCCCACGCCTGCGCTCGCTCGAGTTCCTTTTCCCTCTGCACGGCCATGTGGCTGCCGTGGGCCCAGCGCGCCATTGGCCCAGCGCCGGCCCAGCCTGGCCGCCTTCTGTTTGGGGCCCAGCTTCTCCACGCGGCAGATCTCGGGCGGGCATGGCTGTTGGCATCCATCGCCATCGCCGCCGCCGCAGCTGCAGCGGTGGCTCATGTTTGCTTCTGCCGGCGCCCCACTGCGAGCGCGGCGAACACGCTGCAGCCGCCAGCCCAGAGCCGAAGGGGGCCACCAACAGCGGATGAGGCTGGGGCGCGCGATGTGACGATTCAGCTCGCGCTCTGCCTGCGATGAAGAAGGAAGTGGCACCGCGATCCATGCCCGGCGAGCAACGGCTGCTAGCCGCTTCCGTGCTGGCCATGCCCATCTAGGACTCCTGCCCTGGAGCCGTGGGGCCCTGGAGGAGCCCACGCATCTCCGGAGGCGCGGCGGGCCCTTTGACGGCGGGCAGGTGCAGCAGCGCAGCGTTGACGACCGCCCGCCGAGACGAGATGAGACGAGAGGTAGGGCTGCGATTTCACACTGCATGCAGGCCTCAGATGACCCGCTGCCCACTGCCCACCAATATAGTAACCCTCATTTCGACGCAACGATCCTTCGACTCGCTCGCTCGCCCTCCCGTCCCTCCCTCCATCCATCCATCCCTCCCTCCCTCCCCTCCCTCATGCCCGCTGCCTGCTGCCCGCCGCCCGCTGCCCGCTGCTCCTGCCATGCCGCTGCCGCTGCCGCTGCCGCCGCCGCCGCCCTCGCCCTCCACCTCCACCTCCACCTCCACCTCCACGGACCTAGCATGACACGCGCCGCATGTGATCTCCGCAGCAATGCGCGCCATTGCTTTTTTTTTTCTCCGCTGCGCTGCGACCGACGGCTGCCACCATCGCGCGACGCGACAGCGTGGGTGTGGTAGCAGCAGCAGCGTTGCGCCGGGCCCTCGAGTCGACGTTCGTCCCAGCCCAGCGCGTGCCGTCGTCGCGGCCCCGTCGGCAAGGCGGAACGTGTGCCTAGCGAAAGGCACAGGGCAGCCCGAGCGGCGATCGAGCACCGCAGCCAGCTGAACCTGAGCCCACGACTCGACCACCGCCCTCAGCCCTCTCCGATTTTCTTGCGCTGGAGGGGGGTGCTTTTTTTTTTTTTTCCTGGGCCCCAGCCCGGCGCTGCGCATCTCACGCAAATCCGCCGGGATCGCTTACCTTAATTTCCATGCCCCGATCGGGAGGCCAGCCAGCCAAAAACCGTACGGCATTGACGCCAAGCTTAGAGGGCATAGGCGCGTGCCTCCGGTCCTTGTCCCTGTCGCGTGTGGACAAGCAGCAGTAGCAGCAGCAGCAGCAACAGCACAAGCAGCGGCAGCCGAAATGTCGAGCATGAGCCCGCCCGACGCCGCCGGCCCACGCTACTACCTCCGCCTGCATCGTGTCGTATGCGCGCCGCATCGTGACGCGCCCGCCGTCGAGGCAGCAACCAGGCAAAATACCCAGCGACGCCCGCGTCCCTCAAAAAATGCTCCCCCCCCACCAAGCCTCTGACGTGCAGCCGACCCTGGCTCGAGCCCGGCAGCTTATTTGTATTGTCAATAATCTGCCGACCGCGATGCCCGCCGTGGCCTAGGCCGGATGAGGAGAAAGAAGCATGGCGCGCGAGGCAGCCGGATGCTGCCAGGCCCGGTCGCGACACCAGCCACACGTGCGCAACCACGCAGGCGCGCCGTCCCTGACGCCGGCCTGCTGTGGCTCCAAACCGTGATCGGACGAAGCGTGCAATGCTCCCAACGTTCAATAAATGGCGTTCGCTCCCAGGGCCCCGTCGTCGGGTACTCAACGAGACATAATGCCGCTGCCGCTTGCCGGAAAGGCGACGTCTCCACCGCCCGCCTGCATCCCGTATGCACGCTGCCTGCTGCCGCCGCCGGCGCTGCTGCTTGTCGCCCGCCGCCCTGCCCGCAGCAACGCAGGCACCGCCCCTCGCTCCTTGACGTATTCCCGTCCTCGGCGGCGACTCATCTTCCTGGTGTTCTGTTTCTGCAGTGTTGCGTTGCTCCGGCCGATTGCGCAAAGACCACGCACCCCGGCGCGCGCCCTGACGCTTGCGGCTGATCCGCTCCGCTTGCCCGTCGGTCAGATCGCATGGCGCAGCCGCCAGGCGGCCAGCCTGAGCTGCCCTAGAGATGCGGTGCCGCACACCTCGGCGGCGCAGGGGAAAAAAAATAAATAAAACAAGGCAGGTCCAGCGGCTGCCACTCCCGATCCGCTTCTTGGCGGGATATTCGAGAAGAGAAAGAAAAAGAAAAGAGAACCAGAGAAAAAAAAAAACTGGTGAAAGAGCGCTTGGACCGAGAACCGGGATGGTCCACTGTGCCTCCTGCGCCAAGACCTGTCGTGCCCAGTGCCGGTGCCAGTGCGTCCGTTGAGTGTTGCATGTGCGTGCTGATGGGATGCGCAAGCATTACCACTTTGCTTGTTCGTGTGTTCGGCGCACTCGCATCCAAGATTGCGGTGGCGCCCCGCTTCTGGAAACAATGAGAAGACCGGAAGGGCGAACCTAATTTCGAAAGTCAATAATAATAAAAGCGGTTCGTGTGTGCCTCTAATCGGTCTACACAGTATTCTGCCAGATAACCGCTTGCTCGCTTCGCCCGCCTTATCTTACCTCATGTCCGTCGGGCGCGGAGCTTCGATCTTCGGGGCACGTCCACGCGCGCCACGGCTACGGAGAATTATTTGGCTCGCTCTATTCTTCTCGCTGTGCCCCACTGCGGTAGCGAGTCGGGGGCGCTGCGCAAGTCTGTCTCTTCTCGGATAGCGTCGAAAAGTCGCGACTGGTGGTACCGGCTGGCGTCGCCCCGCCGAGCATGCCAAATCAGCGTAAGGCGAAAACAGTCAACAGGATAGACGATCCGGACAGCGTAGGCGGAGAATGGAAAGAAAGTTTCCGCTAATTGCTGTCGGGGGGCCGGTCCATGGCCTATAGTCAAACAAACAAAGGCCCGAAAGCAACCATACTAGTGGAGCTAACCCAACAAGCTTCGTGTTTCGTGTATAGCACGACAGCTTCTGGTGCGGAAGGCCACGACAAGCCCGACGGCCTGGATCTGCGGTGGCTTGTTGTTGTGGTCTCCGCTCAAGGAGCCTGTCGCTGCGGAACTGCTCCGCGGGCGTCAATTCAACGGCCGTGCCTGTAGTGCATGTGGGGAATTGAATTGAGGCGCTGACCCGGGCGGCCTGAAAATGCGTGTTTTGCGACAGCGAGCCTGGGTCCGGCTGAATGCTCCGAATCCCAAATCCTATTATTGTCTGGATGTCAGCGCGCTACGGCCAATTGTCGTCGGACAAAGGAACGCAACTCTGACTGAGCGTGGCAAGTACATCCAGAACAACAAAATACGGACCGGATAATCGGTTCGAGTATGGAGCCGTGACAAATTCACAAAATGGCTAAAGTTTGTAGCTTCTACTTTCAGCTTCTTGGCGACCGAAAACATTTTTGCTTGCTCCGTGTCAGTCCCTCGCAGTTTGGAACGCCGACTACCTAATGGAGAGGACACCGTGACCGCGCAGCTCTCGCGCATCCGACTGTCGATGCTCTCTGCAGGCCAAGACTATCAGCAAATAGCCTTTACACAGCCCTTCTCCACAGTTAGAACTTTGACTTCTTTGAGGGCCTTGCGTTCTTCGCACGGCGCTTCTCCTGGAGCGCTCTGCTCTTGCGGACGTCGTCGACGCCCTTGAGCTCGCTCTTCGCCCCACCATCTGCAAATCTGCCAATGCGTTTCTCCTTTGCCGCCTCTACCCGCTTCTTCCGGACATGGTAGTCGTCTCTGTACTTGTCCGCATCCTTGGGTGCCTTTACCATCTTGTGCTTGAACCTCTTGCCGTTGGGTCCTTGAGCCGCGGTGGAAGCTGATTCAGTTTCGCCGGCGCGGGGCAGGCGGCCAATCTTGTGCGTTTTCTTCCACGCCTCAAATCGCCCGGATCGGAAGCTAGCAGCAATCTTTTGCCCGCTCTCTCCGCGGACCAACTTCGCTCCCTTGGATCCATCTTCGTCGTTTGCGCGTGAGACATACTTCTTGCTCTTCTTGTCCCATCTCAGCCCGCGGGACTTGTGGGCTTCGGCAAAACCGCGCGATTCGTCCTGGTTGAGATCCATTGCTGCACCTCGCGCCTCCTCGACGAAATTGCCGCTCTTGTCGTACGATCCGGAGTGGACACCATAACCCCGATTCTCTGCTAAGTTCAGGGTTTTGGGGGTATATGACATGAAGTGCTCAGGATCCTGCCAAGATTCTTTGGAACCTTTTTTGTTGGCCTGCGAATCTGGGAAGGTGATCTCTAGCTCATCATCAGATGCGGATTCCATATCGACGTCCACGTCCATGTTCTCGAATCCGTCGTCGTCATCCTGTGCGGCATTTGTGTTGTTGGTCAAGTCTGCGATACTAGTTTCGTTGAAGGATTGCTTGCCGTCGCCCTGTTGGCGCCGCCGTGGTTCAACCTTCTCCCTCCTCTTACGCATCATCTCAGCTGCCTCATCTGCTGTGCCGCGCTTGCCAATCTCGAAAACGGTCTCCTGCGGCCGGAACCCACTGATGCGCGCCAGCATCTTCTCTCTTTCCACCTCGGCTTTATCAATGTCGTCGTTGAAGAGCATGTTAAGCTCAGAGAGGGCATCAGAAGCTTGAAGTTCCTTTGCTCGCTTGGCACTTTCTATCGATGCTGAGTTGCGCGTCCTCATGTAGAGCTTCTCACCTTTGGCAGCTACAGTTCGGAGGTTGCTCAAGTCTTCATCGTCATCGAGCAGCTTGCTGACCCACTCACACGCGCGAGCCAGCTTGTCTCGGACGAAGCCACCCACAACCACGTCATTAGCAAAGCTGAAATCGCCCTCCGTCCTCCCCAGGACCAGCTTCCTGCTGAGGAAGAGCTGTAGGTCTAGAAGATACGGCAGGTCGGAGTCCCGCACCAAGCTGTAGCTCCAACCTTTCCGGCCCGCTCTTGCCGTTCTGCCAACGCGGTGGATGAAGATCTTCGGTTGGGCGGGGAAATCAAAGTTGATGACGTTGGCCAGAATGGGGATATCGATACCACGGGCAGCCACGTCAGTGACAACGAGAATGTTTGACATCCCGGTCCGAAATGCATGGACCTGCATCTTACGGGCCGTTTGATCCAATGAACCGTACACGTACGAGACGGAATAGCCAGCAGAGCGCAGAAGAGCAGCCAAAAACTCCACGTGATGCTTGGTTGCTGCAAAGATAATCGTAGAATGCTCGGTCGGCGAATCGGTTGCGCTCGGAGCATCGGAGTCCCTCTTCCGCTTTTTGCTTTTGGAATCCGACTTCTTCTGCTTGGCTTTAATGGCAGCCTCCGTCTCCCCCATGGGCATCTTGATTATGTCCTGTAGGATATGCAGCAACGCTCCTTCTTTATCAGCACTTTTGACTGTGAAAAAAGCACTCTCGAGGTCAGGTGACACTTTGCTTTCGGCATCGAGACGCACCAGCTTCGGTTCCTGAAGGCCGGCCCTGGCAAATTCAACCAAGGATTTGGGGAGTGTGGCAGAGAAAAGGAGCGTTTGTCGGTTAGGAGGTAGAGCGTGCAGAATTTCGGTCAATTGGGCAGCGAAACCCATCTCGAAAAGTCGATCGGCCTCATCGAAGACCACATAGCGGATTGTAGACAGATCCAGGTCCATCTCAACTTTAAGGTGGAGGAAACGACCTGGAGTTGCGATGATAATGTCCGGATTCGTGTTCATATCGGCAAACTGATCTTCCAAGCTGTCACCACCGACCAACAGGACTGTCCTAAGGTCCGTACCACGTCCGAGCTCTTTAACAACCTTCAAAGTCTGAAGCGCCAACTCACGCGACGGTGACATGATGACCGCCCTTGCGCCAACCTTCGCGCTGTGTGCCTTAAGCCTCTCGATCATGGGGATAACGAAGGCGGCAGTCTTTCCCGAACCGGTTCGGGCCATGCCAACGACATCTTGTCCGTCTAACACAAGCGGGATTGTCTTTCTCTGAATTGGAGTCGGCACGGAGAAACCTTTCCTGGTGATGGCCTTCAGAATGTTCGCATTCAAACCCATCGCCTGGAATCCGCCGCCCTTCTTCACGGTTCTGCCCTTCAGGTTCGACGATTTGCGGTTGGCCACAGCCAGCTGACTCGCTATGAAGGCATCGTCATCACTGTCGCCTCCGTCTTCTGCTCCAATGTTCAGCTCAGCGCCTATGTCGAGAGGCGCATTCTTGGGAGTCTTTTTCGGTGCGGGCTGATCGTTTTCGCTGTCACTCGCTCCGGCAAGAAGTGCCTTGGAGATGTCGAACTCGTTCTCGGACAGGGCCGGAGAAACGTCGCGGTGCGGCATGGTGTCGATGTCCGTCGCTCGTTGTCGGCCGGCTGAAGATGCGCGGCAAATATCGAGTCTCAAGGGTAACGGAGTTGGGGAAAATAATTCTGGGACGCTAGTCTTGGCGCTCACTGACTCGCGAGGAACTGGCTTATCGATATGCTCGAACGCGCACCTAAGCGCGGGGCCAATTTGTCGCGTCGCGTCTTTGCGCGTCGCCCGAAACTATCGCCGCTGCCTTGAGCTGCTTCAAGCACCCAACAACAAACCTTGCTACCGTGTCGCAACCATGGGTCAGTAGATTTCTCGCTCTAGAAGACTCCGCTAACATGCTACAGACTACGGTAATTACGGAGAGTACTCGAACACATCGTACGGCGGCCAAGGCGGAGCAGGTGGCGGAGGCTTCATACCCGGAGAGAGCAGCCAGAGCCCCGGCAGTGCGTCCAAGGTATGATGCTTTTGCGAACACAACTAAGACATCGCTAATGCTTTTCCAGGGATACCGCAAAGATACCCTCAGACCTGTCACGCTCAAGCAGATCAACGACGCCGTTAACACTCAGGAGTCGGACTTCACCATCGATGGAACCGAGATATCACAGGTAGCGATGTCCAACACAGCTCACTGGACCATTTGCTGAGAGTTGTAGATTACTTTTGTCGGTCAGATTCGGAACATCTCCCAACAAACTACAAACATCACATTCAAGTTCGACGATGGTACCGGCCTCGCAGAGGTCAAGCTCTGGATTGATTCAGACGCACCCAACCCTCTCGAACCCGCCGACGGCTCCAAGCCTACCCTTGTCGAGAACGCCTATGCCCGTGTCTGGGGCAAGCTGAAGTCTTATGGCAACAAGAGGCATGTCATCGCTCACATCATCCGTCCCATTACCGACTACAACGAGATTTCGTACCACCTTCTCGAAGCAACGGTTGTTCATCTGTACTTCACTCGGGGACCATTGAACAGCGATAATAAGCCTGCAGCCAATGGTGGTGACGTACAGATGGGTGGGCTTGGAGGCAACGCAGGAGCAATTCCATCTCACATCACCTCCGGTGCAGCAAAGGTTCTCAACGTTCTGCGGACAGCGCCTCAAGGCAACGAAGGTCTCCATATGCAGGATATTGCATCGCGGACGGGAATGGATATGGCGGACGTCGCCAAGGCTGGTGACGAGCTGCTCACCGAGGGCAGGATCTACACGACGGTGGATGATACTACTTGGGCGATACTTGACGTTTAGTCTCTCACATGGGTTAGGGCGCTTTGGGAAGGGCAGGAAAACTGATCTCACGGTTCTGCGAAAGGGGCAAGAAGATGGCATGTAAAAATTATTTGATTATCCTGATACGAGCTACTTCACTTGCTCGACTGGCTTGACTTTGCGTTAGTAGAGAGAAACAATATGCAGGCGGCAACGATGGCTGTTGCGACCACGGTAAAGACCTGATAGTCGTCAGTTATTTCGTAAGCGGTTTTACAAAGCACTTACAATTTGTGTCTTCCAGCCAGACTGCACTAGAGCTCTTCTGCGACTGTAATGCGTGACCGTCTGAATATATGTTGCCAGACCCGAAACGAGGCATGCGAGGGAAAGCAGCCAGAATATGATACCAAAGGGCAATGCCATGCGTCTTTCTAGCAAATTTTCAGCTCGTGATAAAGCCTAAACACAGTTACGCGACGCTTACCGAGATCACTGGGCTGAGCCTTGAGATGGAACGAGATGACAATTGCAACCGAGACTATGGCCATGTACACAGCAAGCCGGAGCCATGACAGGAATGCTTTGAGAATCGAGTTAGTGGCAAGCTGGACGCCTTGCTTAATCGATGAGACACCCACTTCGCTCATTCGCGCAGTGATCCCTGGCATCCGAAGCATTGTTGGCAAAAAGTAATGGTCCGCACAGGGGACGTTCCGTGAAGACATAACGGTCGTAGTTGTTGTCTCTGGTGGGTTGTCAGACCGACTTTCCCCCTGCCCGATGCGGAGAACCCTGTCGCAACTCACTGATTCACGATGACAGGCTTCGTGGGGACGATCGTGTAGATAGGGTTGTAAGGCTCATGGAAGAACTCTTCATCGGCAGGCGTAAGGGTAGTCATCTCGGGCAGAGGTGTCGGATCGCCGGCAGCAGGTTGCTAGGATTAGTGGATAGAGTTGGAGCGTTGTGTACGGATGTGCTGGACAGCGATCTCAGCGCTCGCTCGTGTTCGGGTCTTGGGGTCTTGTGCGTCATGGCGCGCTAACGAGTCGAGCATCCCCGCGGCGATCCAGCTCGCGTTGCACAAAACTCACGCAGCCCTCCCCTTTCGAGTTTCTTTCAAACGTTCCTCACACGTTCACTGTCGAAATGGCACTCGAAACTTGCAACTTGTTCGGGGGCAAGCTGTAAGATGCCATTGGCCCAGTAGCGCTCCGACCAACGCTAATACCATCAAACTCAGGCCCTGGAACCCCACCGATTGGACGTCTTCTGATGACCGCGTCCGTGGCGGGAAGTCTCAGGTATGTCATCCGCTATAGGCCGGGTCGCGCGGGAAGGGCTGACGGTAATTTAAGTCTTATTTTGACATCTCTCCGACTGATCCGGTGGCCAGGTTCTACGGTAACCTGGACATCAAGACCCTCGGTGGTGCTGGCTTCGCCAGTCAGCGGACGACTGGCGAAAACCGCAGCTGGGACGTCGACGGTTTCGATGGCATCCAGCTTGAAATCACAAAGTCTGACTGTACGCCGGACCAAGTTGCTCTGGAGAGGATTCTAGCTGACCTGTAGGTCCAGCTAAGAGATATACGTTCAACATCAAGAACGAGCTTTTGCCCCCTGACCCAGAGACTGGCCGAGAGCAGAGTACCACTTCCTATGAGTATGATTTTGTTGCCCCATCGCCCAACGTGACTGGAGAGGCCGCTACCGTTTTCATTCCGTGGACTGGCTTCAAGGCAACATACAGAGGACGCGAGGATCCAGATGCGCCCCCAATCAATCTCACCGACATTAAGAGATTTAGCATCATGATGAGGAGGTAACTGTCTCAAGTCTCAGCTGTGAAGGATGCAACTGGATGGCTGATCTGTCTTTAGCTTCTTTGGCGATCAGGAAGGCGATTTTTCATTATCCATCAAGTCTATTTCCGCCGTTCGCAAGGATTCGGATGAGAAACGCACGTTCAAGTCAGAGAAAAGGGAGTTCCATCCCAGCGATCTTGAAAAGGGGATGCTAGCCAGAAACGCTGAGGAGATCCAAGCTCGAGTGCGTTATAATTGTGGTCGACTTTGACTCCCACTAACACAACTACTGAAAGGCTGCCGAATCGTCTGCCTCGCGTAGAATGCCATCGATTGCAAGAGTTTTGTACGGCGCCGTGGCTATCTTCCTCGGAATCTGGGTACTTTATCCCGGTAACCCCGGTATCGATTCCTTGCTCTAGAGCACCGTTTTCCGAGGCTATAGAATCTCTGTGATAATGCAGCTGGAACAACATGCGGCAGGAGAATCGCTCGCTACATTACGAGGGTTCAGCGTATCTACAAAGAGGGCAATCGATATATTGCTGAAGTCAGAATGAGGGAGAGAATGAGTAACGCCAGGCCAGAGCGAAGCGCAGATGCGCAACGCATGTCGCTCAGAGTATTTGCGCTAATTCCCCACGAAATTCCTGATTGTTGATAGCTCACAAATGTGTCGAAAGAAGCAATTCACATCTTGAATATTCACATGGGCTTGTACTACCAAATGGGAAGAGTATACGTACAGACTAACCAACAGAAAGGCCTGGGGAGCCGATTCGGGCATTGATGCATGATCGGACATGCAGAAAAGTGTCCGGAGCGAAAAGTATGCTGCCAATCCTTTCTTCTTGCGACAATTGACGCGACACGTCAGCCTGAACTTTTCAGCGACTCTTCCCATTTGCACAGATTTCTCAGCCCCCAAGACTCCCTCAGAGCTCCTCAAAGGCTCCCAAGACGCGGCAGAACAATTCTCCAGCAATTGAACCCCAAAGCCATTTCGATGAGTAGCGAAGGTTGACAGAGCATCGGCGTGGCTGCTCCGGCCCAGATGGACGCCAAGGGCAGCGAAAGTCTCGATGGCCATAGGGCTGGCTGTCGAGAAGGAGCAAAATCGAATCATGGAGGCGACAGAACCGAGGTACCTGTCTGTGTCGTACCAATTTTGTAATCATGTCATTCGACCCACGACTTCTCCATGGATCGGCCTCGCCCCTCACTCAGCGGTCTGCGTTCAGGCGTCCCGACGACGGTCAGCAGGCTGCGCGGTATGCACGGCTACCTTCGAGACCAAGTGCCTATGCAACTCGATGTAATTCTCCACGACAAAAGACCCACACGGCGGTAGGGCGGCTTTAAGATTTTCAAGCAAAGGACAAGCACACAAACAGTCTCAAAAATTGCCGAGGCAGCTCTGCTAGCTGCCGGCGCTAGGCCCGAAGACGGCATAGCCCGCCCGTCTAATCTCGGGATCTTGACCTTCGGGACGGCGTAACCGAAAGGAGTGTCTGCGTGGCTCAGCAACAGGATCATCACCCGTCAAATCTTTCGCTACCCTCCTGCCTGTCCGCGTGCCATTGGCCGCGCTTTTTTCCGCTGCTGGTTGGCCAGCTGACACACGCCTATCACTCTGCAGCAGAAAGAGGAAGCATGCGCCGCACCGGGCGGCTGCAGCGCGCATCCATGTTGCCATCGTTCGTATCAACACCACCGCCGGCCCGCCCGCCCGGGAGATTTTCGCCAGGCAGCAGGCCAGGAGCCGGATCCGAGCAATGAGACCACAGCACGCTACAGGGAAGAAACCACCAAAAGCAACGAGACCGCTGCTGCCTCCGAAGAGTGGGTGGTGTGGTTGGCCCATGCGAAGCGTCGGTGGCGGGTGGGTTCGTCCATCCTTGCATGATCACAGACCGGGCACGCCAACAGAGGTCCCTGCAGCCCGGAGCCGGCCCTCACCAGGCTCGATCTGTCCGCTGTGGAACTGGTGTGGAAGTCCAGATGAGAATGCGATTGCTTCGGGTCCACTTCTTTTTCACCGGTGTTACGGACGTACCTGGTCGTCGAGCCATGTCTGCGTTTTGCCTGGGATAAGGCATCACTTTTCTTTTTTCTCTTTCCTTTCGATCTCCCCCTTCTCTGGCCCTTTTCTTGTTTCCGCCGCCCCGTCCGCTCCGTCGGGACACTTCTTGCACAGTTAATCTTCCTGGATCTTCGGCGCTGGCGCACCGCCGCGCCTTCGGTGCTTTTGCTCTCTCGTCATTATCGTGAACCCCTTCGACACACGCTTCGTCATACATATAGAAGCTGCACCTCCTACGCGTCCGCCATCCCTGCACGACCGACGTCGACACTGCTGGCCTTGCAGATTGCCGTCCACCAACTGACCGTCTTACCAAGGATTCTTTTCTTGCGCCCTGTTCCTTGGCCGCAGGCTGCGCGAATAAGCAAAAAGCGTCTGGAAAAGGATCTCCCGCAGCCAAGGCGCGCCACGACGTAAGAGCGACATGGCGGAGGAGAAGAATGACTCTGCGGTGGCGTCGGCGACGGCGACAGCCGCGGATCTCGAATCGGGCGGCCAAGGATCATCCCCCAGGTCGATCCCGCACTGGAAGCTGGTCGCGGACCAGGCCCTGGTGACCCGGGAGGTGCTCAACTGGAAATACGACGGCAGCGGCACCCCGGAGGACCCCTACGTGGTCAAGTGGATCGAAGATGACCCTAGGAACCCGATGCTCTGGTCCAAGACGTACAAGTACTGCATCAGTGTGACTATGGCGCTTGCGACGCTCGCAGTGGCTTTTTGCTCGAGCGCGTATTCTGGAGGTAAGCCGCCTCTGTGCGCTGCGATGATTGCGCGATGGCTGGCTGCTGGCTGGCTGCTGGCTGGCTGCTTGCTGCATGCTCTGGCCAGCGTACGTGTCCACTTGACCCGAACTGGCAGCTGATGATTGGCATTTGCAAAAGAGTTGACCGGCCTGATACTCAGCTTCGGCATGAGCCAGGAAGTTGCCACACTTGGAATGAGCTTCTTCGTGTTGGGCTTCGCCCTAGGTCCGCTTCTATGGGTAAGTCCAGGAAGCCACGGAAGGGGTGATGATTGTAGATGCTGAGATGTGGGGGTTTTGCCAGGCACCGTTCAGTGAACTCTACGGCCGCCAGATCCTGTTCACCATCACTTTTGGTGCTTTTACTTTCTTCAACGCTGGCACGGCCGGCGCGAAGAATACCGAGACGGTGCTCATTCTGCGCTTCTTTGCCGGCTCGTTTGGCTCCTCGCCGTTAACAAATGCGGGCGGCGTTATCGCTGATATGTTCAGTGCGAAGGAGCGCGGTCTTTGCATGAGTATTTTCAGGTACGTAGTGCCTCTTTATGCCTCTCCTAGTCTGCTTCAAGGAGATTCTACACACTGTTCGCATATGCGTGGAAAGGGATAAGACCCTTTCATAATGCATAGCATCAGGGTTCTGAAGCGGTTTTCGAAATCGAATCAACACCCAGACTTTTTAGGGAAGCAAGGAACAATCACCTGCTGCCCGGACGTATGCCTGAACCTCTCCATTTGTCGGCTATGCTCACGTTCCAAAGTGACGCTCTTTCAGCTCCCAGCTATTCGCACGCCTGAACCTTCCATATTGTGGTGAAAACTAACTTTTATGTAGTCTTGCTCCTTTTATGGGCCCTGTTCTTGGGCCTATCGTCGGAGGCTTCCTCGGCGAGGCTGAAGGCTGGAGGTGGATCGAAGGTCTCATGGCTATCTTCTCAGGAGTTCTCTGGATCGCCGGCACCCTGTTCATCCCGGAGACATACGCCCCGGTTCTGTTGAAGAAGCGCGCAGCGAAGCTGTCTCAGATGACTGGCAAGGTATACCTCAGCCAAGCAGAGATTCGCCAGGGGCATGTCACGCTCAGGGAGGCCCTGTCAACCAGCTTGTCCCGGCCGTGGATCCTGCTGTTCAAGGAACCGATCGTCCTCCTCCTAACCATCTACTTGGGCGTCATCTATGGCACGCTTTACATGCTCTTTGGGGCGTACCCAATCGTCTATCAGATCCACCGTGGCTGGACCGCTGGTATCGGAGGTCTTCCGTTCATCGGTGTGGCTATTGGAATGGTTGGGTCGGTTATATACACCATCTTCTTCGATGACAAGCGGTATCAGCGTAACGTGGAGGAAAATGACGGCTACGCGCCTCCGGAGGCCCGTCTCCCACCCTGTCTGGTGGGAGGCGTTATCCTGCCTTTAGGACTGTTCGTCCCAGCTCATCCTTAATGCCAGAAGACAAAACGCTGACATTAGTGTTCTTTAGGTTCTGGTTTGCTTGGACGAATTACCCGTCACTTCCGTGGCAAGCAAGCGTTGCTGCGGGTATCCCCTTCGGCTTCTCGATGGTGCTTATCTTCTTGAGTGTCATGAACTACCTGATCGACAGTTATACGATCTATGCGGCATCGGTGCTTGCAGCAAACTCGGTCCTCCGCTCTGTGTTCGGAGCCGCATTCCCTCTCTTCACAAAGCAGGTAGGTCTTTCGGGTCCGACGTTGAGAGAACAACATGCTGACAATTGCTTCAGATGTACGCAAATTTAGGTTTGTCATACCCTCCCTATTGCGCCATCGGCTCCTATCATTTTCCACAAAAGACACATGTAGACGATCCAGAAGACGCGTCGTGTGGATCAGATCTCATCATCCGCCGTGAATCGTGATGGTCGCTGACATGGATCTCAGGAATCCACTGGGCATCGACTGTCCCTGCGTTCTTGGCGCTTGCGTGTCTGCCATTCCCTTTCCTCTTTTACAAGTACGGCGGGCCGATCCGGATGAAGTGCAAGTACGCGGCGGAGGCAGACGCCTTCATGCGGAGCCTGCGAGAGTCGGCGGCAGTGACGGCGCCTCAGGAGACGATACCGGCTAGCAAGGAGGAGGAGGAAGCGGAGGACGAGGAGAAGGCGGAAACGCGCAGCAGCAGCGGGGTCGGCGAGGAAGAGGAGGAGCACAGATTCGAGAGGATCAAGACGGGCCACTCGGTGGCGACGCACAGGGAGGTGCCGCTCTATGAGGACAGTCCGTTCGATATCGATCGCGTGCACACGCGGGAGTCGTTCCGCTCGGGCAGGTCAAAGACGGAGAGCTTGGCTAGGAATGTCAGCAGGAAGTAGAGGGTGGCGGTATGGGCCGTTCCGTGGATTCTAAAATTAACGTCATAGAGGTAGATTACTGGAGGCGCTGGTAGCGGTTCCGGCGACAGCATGGTGGGTGGCAGCGGAAGTCATCCCTCACACTACGACAAGGCATGCCTCGCGCGGGCGGTTGACGCGGTCATCCGGGAGTAAGTGTCACCAACGCTCTGGGACATCTCGACCAAATGGCTGCTTCGACTACCCATGGATAATGATGTGCGAGAGGTTTGCTGTTGCAATCTATTCAGGGCCAGGTCACTGTGGGCTGACAGATGATTCCTCCGGCTACCCACTGCGCTCAGGCGTCACAGCTGGGAAGCATTGTGCATTAACTGGTAGGCGAGAAGGAGCGCGTCAGGGGGTCCGACTTTGCTACATGGCGAAGTGTTAATGTTTGATAGTTCGTATACGGTAATGCAGCGAATGATGGGAAATGCAAAAGTTCCTAACGAGGACGGAGGGACTTCGTATCCTCTTTTCTGACGCTGTGGTGGGCAAACGGCGAGCGCTGCGCAGCCAATGGGCGGATGGTGAGGGCCGAGCGGGCCCCTTTTCGGGCTTTGGGATTGACGGCCAAGCCCCGTGGGGAGCGCCAAGATCTGCATCAAGTTGGCAGGCGTGGGCGCTGGTTCGCGGCGGTGCAGGCGCGGGCCGTTTCATCTCGCGCGAACGAGCAGCAGGGAGCCGCCGACAAACATCATCTCTCCCTCCACACCTCACCCTCGTTCTCCCTCCTGTGCTCTCTCGACCCTCACCCACGTCACTCCTTCTGGCTTAAGCGTTGCACCCTGCGTGCGTGCCATTCATTCACTCCCGCTAGCTATAACATCTCTTAACCCCCGCGTCCCTCGTTCGAGCGTCTGCTATACACCCGCGCGCTCCACTGCTGTTTGCTTGATACCCGGTCACCCCAGCAAAGACCACACTCACACCCACATCCACCGCGACATGCGCTTCTCAACACTCCTGCCGGCCGTCCTGGCCGTTGCTCCCGCCGCCGTCTCGGCCTCCGGCAAGATGGGCTTCTCGCTCGGAACCAAGCTGGCCGACGGCTCGTGCAAGTTCCAGAAGGACTATGAGCAGGACTTCGACGCCATCTTCGCCGCTTCGGGCAGCAAGCTCGTCCGCGGCTACTCCGCCTCCGACTGCAACAATGCCAAGGAGATCCTGCCCGCCGCAAAGGCCAAGGGCTTCCAGGTCGTGCTGGCCGTGTGGTGCGTGCGCCCTCCGCGTATTTTTTTGTTTTGTTTTTAAGCATGTTTCATAAGGTTGTTTTTGGCGGACCCATGTGCTGACGCAAGCCTTTTTTCCACAACAGGCCCGACGTCGACGAGTCGCTCGAGAAGGACAAGCAGGCCCTCCAGGACTACGCGACCGACGAGTACAAGGACCAGATCTACGCCGTGACCATTGGCTCCGAGACGCTGTACCGTGGCAACTTCACCGGCGAGGAACTGCTCGACAAGATCAACGACGTGCGCAAGGTCCTCCCCAAGGGCGTCAAGGTCGGCACTGCCGACTCGTGGAACAAGTGGGCCGATGGCACCGGCGACGCTGTCGTCAAGGGCGGCGTTGACTTGATCCTTGCCAACGCGTTCGCCTACTGGCAGGGCCAGGACATCAAGAACGCGTCTGCTACCTACTTCGAGGACATGGCCCGCGCTATCGAGCACAT
Organism: Neoscytalidium dimidiatum; assembly: GCA_037367355.1. Classification (NCBI taxonomy): domain Eukaryota; kingdom Fungi; phylum Ascomycota; class Dothideomycetes; order Botryosphaeriales; family Botryosphaeriaceae; genus Neoscytalidium; species Neoscytalidium dimidiatum. Next base: position 2,016,075 of record CM074700.1, on the reverse strand, counting down.
CCAGGACGTTGCCGGCGGCCCCGACAAGGCGCCTGAAATCTGGAACGGCGAGACTGGCTGGCCTACTGACGGTACGTAGAGATCCTCTATTGGTCAATCTTGAACACAATGCTGATTGAAGTACAGGTGGCTCCGACTATGAGAACGCTAAGGCCAGCACTGATCTCGCGAAGACTTACTACCACGAGGCCGTCTGCGGTGCGCTGAAGTGGGGCATCAACGCCTTCTACTTCGAGGCCTTTGACGAGCCCTGGAAGCCTCACTCCGTCGGTGACTCTGGTGCCGCTGCTGACGAGACCAAGTGGGGCGCTATGACCGCCGACCGCAAGACGAAGTTCGACCTTATGTGCAAATAGAGGACGGTTAGATTAATGGGGAAGAGGTTCCATTGAGTTGTTGGGGGTTTGTCTTGCATTTCACTGCGGCGGTTCTTACTTCTTCTGAACAGAGGGTTATTTTGCGGATATCCATGAATTTTGAAAGGGAAATAAATGCATAAGACCACGGAAGATCGGGAATCTGGTTTTCGTCTTCGACGTGCCGACCTCTGTTTCTCTGGGACGGTTTCGCTCGGAATCCCTTGACCAAAAGGTGTGAATATTACAGATCTTGGCTTTTTGCAGCCCGTCTCCTGGCTATTTGTTGATAGCTTGGTTTCCTCGTATCATCCCGGCGAAGTCCTTGTGAATGTGCCATCATTCGTTCGCTCGCGTAGCTCACTTCACACGGCAAGCGTGTCTATCATTCCCGGCAATCGCATTGACCAGAGGAGCTCCTGGGCTAGTCGTGCATTTATTAATGCCGCATGTAAGCAAAGTAAAACAATCAATGTGCATGGTGGCCCAGATAACGTGGTACGCGGACACAAGTGACACATGTTCAACGGTCCACCTGCCACGAGATGTTTGCCTCTGTTGTATCACTGATCACTTGAAACTTTGCGCCACCCAATGACACTGCCGTCCTCACCATTCCCGTGTTAGTCCTACTGCCTAAGTGTGTGCAAAACTGTGTGGAGCGAGCCCACAGAAACTGCACAAATACACTTCTCCATGCAGGCGGCCTGCTTTTTGTGAAGCAGACATATCAGGTTCAACAGGCTCTCGTGAAGAAGTGGCGAAGTGTTACGAACTGGCTTGTTGCCGGTTTGGGTTGACAGTCCGGGCTTGAAGTTTCTCATCATGTCCCAGCCATAGTGCTATAAAGCATGTGGTAGCGATGCTGAAGAACGACTTTATATTTTCTGGGTGCCGTTGAGCTATGTGGTTGCTTAACTGAGGGCGGAAGTCATTCTGACTGGAGTGGGCTTGCGCCACAGTAAAAACGGTGAAATGGACATTGTCCTTATATTGTTCCGATATAGGCCGACTTCAGCCTATATTTGTACTGGTACAATGCATACGAGAGTTCTAAGTTCCTCTGGTGAGACTATTATATCTTCCTCGAAGTCAGATTGGGAGCAGAACCTCGTGACCCATCCCTGTATCTAATAATCAGACACTCATTGTTCGCATTGGTGAACCCCCCAATATAGTGGTGCGTACACCAATATTTGGTACCTGTTTAAGAGTACGCAGTGCTGTCTCTACGACCAGCTCATTCGTATTCTACTTAATGCCTACAAAACACTTTGGCCTTACAAATCGAACCTCACCACTCAATATCTGACCTCTGAAATGGCCTTTATTCGTTTAACTTTTCTACCAGCTTCCCTAGTTGCCTCACCCATCTTTGTATCTTCTTTAAGAAAATGAAGTAAAGCAACGCTCCAATCTTCTCCGACCCTCTAACGCATCATTCCCTTCACATACGATTCAACGTAGCAAGAATGTTAGTACACAATACCGATCTGCTCTAAATAGCCGCAGAGTAGACAGAATGCCCATCTTCGTGGAGCACTTACGCGTTACAACACCCCCGCCCCTCAGAGCACAAGCTCCCAGGACATCAACATTCCACCCCCCTTCTAATCTTCTTGCAATAACGACAAGCCAGCCCCCAAAATATGACGAACTTCTTTGACCTGCCAAGCCCGAGCTCTTTCCCATGATCGTTTACGCTCAGCACCACCTGAACCCAAACCCCCGCCCGGGAGGCAGCGTCGCGGGGCATGTACCCGATCTTTTGTCAACCTCACAGAATAGGTATTATATTTGAAAGCAGCACATTTGACAGAAAGACTGCTCAGGTACCATCGATACTTCACGGCACGAATGCTGTCTCCACTACGAATCTCATGGTGGCCGCGGACTTCGCGCTTCCAGCCTTTTCCATCTAGCGCGCCACTTCACCACCCACGCACACACAGCCGCTCCGATATTCAGAGTTTACCGAATCCCAAAACGCATCAACTAGCGATAAACACTCGTAGAATCTACAGCTGGAGTTGTCCGGCTTCAGCATTCTCACAGGATGCTGAGACGGTAGTGCAATAACGGTGCGAGTGTTGCGAAAGTTGCCGTCAAAACAGCCCCTACCCACCGGGCACCAAAGAGAAAAAAGTGTGCAGAGGAAACTGGTTCTCATTTCTTTCGGAAAAGCATAAGCGCACTTGGTAAGAACTCTAGAGGAGCAAGAATGTATACCTACGCAACGATTAAAGGCAAGTAAGTAGCCCAGGTGTAAGTGGCCCAGGTGTAAGTGGGGATTACCACAAATCCATCTGCCCAACAACTGTCACCCAAGTCATATGGCCGCGGATACGAATTGCGAAAATGCCATCGTACCTTCCAAGAGCCATCACGGGAATGATCACGGGACTCGTTACGGGAGACACCATGACATTAGACACGAAAGCACGCAGCAAGATAAGGGAAAGAAGAGGGCTTAGTATTAAGAGGACTTCGTGAAAGAGCCCTGCAGTCTATTGACAATATCAAAGTGTTGGATAGTGTACAAAGCGGTTAAAAGGTAGGAGGATGGTGTTTGATTCTCAGGGGGAGGCTTTCAGTCCTCAAAAGCCCAGAGCTTCATCCAGCCTGAAGGAACCGGGGCTTCCTCAACGCTGCTGTCATTATCCTCGTTACTGCCGTCGTCATCACTGCTGTTGTACTCGTCCTCAGTTGGATAATGACGTGAGCCGGCAGTCGTGACAAAGACCTGCGGGTACACCGGGTTCATGACGACATTAGCGACAGCGTCTACCAAAGGATGGTCAGTGACAATTAATCTAGAGCGGAATCAGACAAACGCACCATCATGAGCCTGCCAATCTACAGTTGGCTCAATGATACCTTCGCGGTGGGCCGGGTTCTCCCAGACCCGGATCACACCATCGGTACCTCCAGCTATGACATTGTAGCCGTTAGGATGGAACGCAAAGTCGAAGTTCAACTTCTGTTGTGTCTGTCCAGGACGGGGGCTGAGGAATGCCAATGGAACGTCTTTATAGCGGGTATCGACAACGATGATCTCGTCCGAGGCTCTCTGTGAAATAAAAAGGTGATAACCGTCAGGACTCCAACGCAGTTGCCGGATTCCCTGTCCTCTCACCCGATCAGACCATTCGCTAATGTCTGCAACCATATGCACTCGGCCAGCGCCACGGTCGTCATAAATACCGAGCTTGCTCGTGCTAGTACCGACGGCAAGTAGACCATCATGACGAAGATCAAGATCAAGAATGATACCGCTGAGAGCGGTCGGGTCCCGCTGCGGCTTACGCTTCCTGCTATGAGTAACCAGATCGTCAACGGGATCCCGACGGTGGATGTCGAAGATGGCGACCCGATTATTTCCGCCGCAGACGAAGCTCTTGCCGTCAGGCATAAACTTGACGGAGTTGGGCGCAATGTGGTGCACATCGTCACCTTCTTCCATGAGTTGATAATTCGCCACTGGACCAGAGCCTTGATCGTTGATATCCAGAAGGGTGAGTGGGAGTTCCTTAACAGAAACAACCACTCGTGTAGAGTTGATATCTTCATACCAAGACGTGGGCATTGGAGCGAAGGTAATGATGCTATTGGGAGCCTTGTAGACGCCCTTGAACAAGTACGGAGGCCCCTTGGAATCTTTTGATCATTTAACTATCCTTACTACTAAGATGAAGGGAGACTTACAAGCACTTGGTGGGTCCTCAAGCAATCGTCTTCGGCAGTGGTCATGATGCAAAGACCATCAGGTGACCACTTCGCATCTCTCTGTGCATGATATATCCTGTGCTCTGGTCCAGCTCCAGGGCGGAAGGGATACGCAGGCATGGAACCTTCAAGGCGCGGTACCTTCAAGACGGGGCATGAGGCACCACTGACAGCTTGCGAGATACTGCTAGAGTCAAAAGCAGCGTGAGCTTGAGTGCTCGCTATTTGTACATCGGAAGGTTCAGCAGTTGCGATTGCGAGAGTGGTCCCTTCAGTTGTAGGTAGGGGTTGATGAGTATCGTCGTGACTGCTTGTGCCACATTCCTCAACAGTGGCAGAAGCTGCAGTGCCGACGCCGGGTTGAACTATATCTGGAAATTTTGAGACAAGTTGAGACGGCTGTTGACTAGGCATGTCAGGCTGATCAGAAGAATCGCCTCCAGCGCCTTGCGCCTGACTTTCCTGCCTCGATTCCGGTTCCTGGGTGGTGGTAAGTTTACTGGGCTGCGTCGTCGTCCCTTCATCCAATTGTCGCAGTAATGCCTGTTCGGCAGCTTCAATCTCATTGACTGGCTCAGCAGAGACCTCATCGTCAAGCTTGCGGCGCTTTCTGGGAGTGTCTTGGTTGGACTGCATGGATGTGCGTGTGCGAGTGTTGAGAGATTCTTCAGCTTCGTGCATGTTGCCGGCAGAAGCTGCAGCAAGGCCGGCATTGGCCTGCGACGTCTCGTCAAAGTGAGGATTTTGCTCGGCCATGGTCGGCGACGCGGAAGAGCAATAGTCCACGAGCTTGTTGACGGACGTAGGAAGGACGGTGGTGGAGAGGAAGAAGGAGGGACGCGTCGGGCGGGCGACGCTAGTTGATATGACGCGCCTCGGGCCCGGAGCCACTTATCGATAAGCGAGGGCGAACAAATGAGGCAGCTGCGCTCGCGCCGGCATCGCAGCGGAGAGCTTCACAGACAAATGCCCTCCTCAACCCAGAGCCCCAAGCGCATCGAGTCGCCCTTCGTGCGCTCCCTGCTGGTAATTGCGAAACCGCCTGCCCGATCCTCGCAGATCCTCCTTTTGTCCTCAATGATCGCATCCTGACATCCTTGACTCATCTCCAGGCCGGGGCCGTGGCTGGTACCACCGTCGACCTCTCGCTCTTCCCACTCGACACCCTCAAGACACGCCTGCAAGCTAGTGAGGGTTTCATCGCCTCTGGTGGCTTCCGCGGTATCTATCGCGGCATTGGCTCGACGGTTGTCGGTTCCGCCCCAGGCGCCGCCCTCTTCTTCGTCACCTATGACAGTTTCAAGAGGGCCCTCACCAGTCGCACTCGCACCCAGACCCTGCATACCGCCGATGGAACCAAGATAACGCCTCCCGCTGTCAGTCCTGGCTGGATTGAACCGCTCAACCACATGCTTGCCGCGAGTTTGGGTGAAGTGGCCGCTTGCGCCGTCCGTGTGCCCACCGAGGTTGTCAAACAGCGCGCACAGGCGTCGCAGCACCCTTCGTCGCTGGCCGCCTTGCAGCACATCCTAGCCCAACGCCGTTCTCACGGTCTGGTACATGTCTGGAAGGAGCTCTACCGCGGCTGGGGAATCACCATCATGCGCGAGGTTCCGTTCACGGTGATACAGTTCCCATTGTGGGAGGGCATGAAAGAGTGGAGTAAGAGAACGAATGGCAAGGATAGCGTCACGGCCCTTGAGGGCGCCGTGTTCGGTTCTATTGCGGGTGCTGTCGCGGCAGGCGTAACTACACCCTTGGACGTGCTGAAGACACGCATGATGTTGGCAACCCAGCGGCAGAAGATGGTGCCCCTTCTCACTTCCATACTAAAGGAAAGCGGTCCTATGGCATTCTTCGCTGGCATTGGTCCTAGGGTTTTCTGGATCAGTGCTGGAGGCGCGGTTTTTTTGGGCAGCTATCAGTGGACTATTAATGCACTTGGCGGAGCGGAGGGCTAGTGTGAACGTCATGTAAGAATAGCATGTACTGGTACCGAGTGTATGCATAGAGAGAATCAAACATAACGAATATACTTGACTGAAAACGAAGCCACCGTTCCGGTTTCAGCCCAAGTTGCAGGGGTCCCAATCACGACACAGTCACATGGGTCTGCCGGGAGAATAGTCCGTTGCGGGTAACCTTCCAAGTTTGGGTTCAGAAACACTTTTTTGTGAGCGGAGATATGTTCGTGAAGCGTAAAATACACATGTCGAACGCAGACGCTTTGGTATGCTGTAGGTGCCGAACGCCGGGCCTTCAATGGAACGTCTCGAGGTATTTTTTTTTTTAATTATTACATGGAAAAGTACACGATGGACCCGAATTTACTCGTTGAGCTTGGCGAGGATCCTGTAAAATGTCAGAAAGTGCCTTCAATCCGTCTCGAGATGGATTGGACATACTCAGACTCCCTGAAGAGGGAGTAGTCTTCCTCGTTGACCTTGACGGGGGTGCCGCCGTACTGTGCAAGACATCAGTCTCCAGTTCAGTGTATCGCGGGCCTTAATGGCTGCGCCAAACGGCGAGAAGCGACATACCTGAGGAATGAGAACCTTGTCGCCTGGTTGGACGCTGGGGGCTATCCTCTTGCCATCCTTGTCGAGGGCGCCGGGGCCGACGGCCAGAACCTTGGCCTCGTTCAACTCCTTGACGGAGCTCTCGGGGAGGAAGATGCCAGAGGCAGTCTTAGCCTCGGCCTTTATCCGCTGGACCAGGATACGGTCGAAGAGGGGGGCAATGGCCTTGACGGACTTGATCGCGGTCGACTAGCGAGTTGGTCAGCAGCTGTCGCGCCGGGGAAGCTCGCGGCGGAGGAGGAACAGCGACGTACCATTGTGGCGGAGAGAAGGAGGTAGGCGATGGGGACGGTGAGATCGACGAGCAATGCGCGCGACGGAGAAGAACTGGTGAAGAGAGCGGGCGTGGTGAAGAAGATGAAGCCAAAAGTTCCAAAGTCTTCTCGAATCAGCGGCGTCCGTGCGCGAGCTGCCGGTGACTGCGCTGGCCCATCACCCATCCAGACCTCGGAAAAGCGACGACACCACCGCCGACTTCCATTGCGCGCCCCGTGATACGCCGCCGGCCCGATAGAGCGGACATCCCCCTTCCACCCCAACTCCCGCGCGGGACCCGGCCCCGAGCAACCCGCAATGTGATGTTTGCTCCAACGAGCCGCCTACTTGCTGCACTGCCAGTCAGTGTCGCCGAGTTTCGCGAGTCTCTGGCTTCCATATGGCTTCCTCGCGTCCGCGTCCGGAGCCCGCGTCTGGGTGAGTGGCGCGCCAACTCCTATGATATCGTACTTATTGTCTCCTCATTTCTCCCCTCGAATGTGCTTCACTCCGTACCGCTACCATTTCTCTGCGCCCTTCATTTCCAGTCGTTCGCCATGACTGCTTGGTTATCACGAGATCCCATCCCACTGACTTTCGACCCCAGGCCTTGCCGTCAGTGGAGGCGTGGACTCCATGGCACTCGCCACTCTCTGTGCAGACTTATCGGATGAAATCAATGGAGATGATGACATAGACGTCTTCACTGCTTTCATTGTTGACCACCAACTTCGCCAAGGCAGTGGTCAGGAAGCCTTAGAAGTCCAAGACAACCTTTACAAGTTGGGTATTGCGTCCGAGATCCTTCAAATTCAATGGCCGGACGGATCAAACACTAAATCTCTAACCAATCTGGAGACTTTGGCACGAAGATTTAGGTTCCGTCTTCTGGGCCAGGCATGTCGAGACCACGGAATCGAGTCCCTGCTGCTCGCTCACCACAGCGACGATCAGGCCGAGACCGTAATGATGAGGCTTGTTGAGGGGCACAGAGGCATGGGACTACGCGGCATGAGACCAGCTGGTGATATTCCCGAATGCTTTGGCATGCATGGCGTGCACAAAAGCCATGCCGAGTGGATCACAAATGATGAGCCTCAACCAAGGCCGAAAGAGCAGCGGGCCGTGGATGTTGAGCATTGGGGAGTTCAAGTGTTGCGACCATTGCTTCCATTCAGCAAGGAGCGACTAACAGCAACTTGCGAAGCTTCGGGCACTCAATGGGTCGAGGACGAAACAAATAAAGACCCGACCCTGACCATGCGCAACGCCATAAGGCACGTCTTCCAAACCCATAGGCTACCAACAGCCATCAGCAAGCCAGCACTGCTCCAGCTGACCGAACGGACGGCGGACAAGATCCGGCAGCGTGAATCCGAAGTCGACTCCCTTCTCGGCCAGCTCGACGCCGTCCTCGATATTCGCTCAGGCGAGTTGGCCATCCGCTTCCCACGCAACTTCTACCCGCCTTCATTCATCAGCGATCCGAGAGCGCTCAGCCAAGCCTCCACTCAGCCATACGACGTGAATTTCTTCCAAATTAACCTCAAGCAATTCGACGTCGAGGAGGGCAAGCTCATCGCCGCTATGCTCATCCGCCGCCTGGCTAACCTCGTCTCGCCCCGCGAGACCGTCGACCTGTCCTCGCTCGAGACTGCCGTGCGCCACCTCTTCCCGCGCCTCTACCTCCACAACCCTCTCGAAGATGCCCCCGACCGCGTTCCGGCTTCCTTCACCGCCGCCGGCGTCCTCTTCGAGCGCGTCGAGGCGCCCAATGACTACTTCCCGTACTACACCTGGATGCTCAGCCGCCAGCCGTACGCCCGCGACGAGCACCCTACCATCATAATCCCACCCTCGTCATCCTCCTCCTCCACCACTACCACCGCACAGTCCTCCAACGACCCGACAAACTTCACGCCTAATCCCCAACCCTTCACCCTCTACGACGGCCGCTGGTGGCTCCGCATCGAGAACCCGTCGCCCACTGTGCCCCTCACCGTCCGCCCCTTCCGCCACACGGACCTCAAGCCCTTCCGCGCCAGCCTCGCCGGCACCATGCGTGAGCGCTTCGAGGCCCTGCGCATCGACGCCGCCAAGAGCAAGGCCCGCTTCACCCTGCCCGTCATCGCCGCCCCGTCGCCCGACGGCGAGGGTGACGAGGTCGTCGCGATGCCGACGTTTGGCGTCAAGGTCAACGCGGGGGAGGGCGCGGAGGCGTGGAGCGGCCTGCGGTGGGAGGTGAGGTACAAGCAGCTGGATGCGAGCGTGGTGGTCAGGGACGCGTGGGACGACTATCCGGCGGCGGAAGAGAGGCGGGTGAGGGAGGAGAGGGACGAGGAGGAGAGGAGGAGACAGGAGGAGGAGGGTGAGGAGGGCGAGGAGGGCGAGGAGGGCGAGGATGTGCCGTTTGTGACGGATGCGGAGGGTGGGAGATACAGATGAGGCGGGTGGAAGCCCATTTTGCAGTTGCGTGGCTTCACTGGCGAGCGGAGATAGCGGTTCGGGTATGGTGTGTGGATGCGGTTGGACTTTGACTCGGTCTGGACGCCGCATGTTGCTGGTTCATTCTAGCGGAAGTAAGATATCCGATATGTGTAATGGGTTTGAAATTAGTACAGTAAACTGCACGCCGACGTGATTTTTCTTTGTACATCGGTACGTCCGTCCCTATAATGAGTCCAAGCTGCGTCAAAAGACAAGCCGTTCTTCAACCATTCTACAGCCGCTAAGCTATTGATGCCCAAGAATGGCAGGGTTGCAATGCACCTATTCAATACTAACGCAACGTGGTTCCGTAACATAAGGGATGGGGGTGGCAGTAATGAATGGTATAAAATAAGATTTAAATCGGATGCATCTCTAAAACCGCAAAATCGAATTTTGAGAATGACCACACATCCACGCTGAGATTAAACGAGAGGCGCGGATGGTGATTTACTTCATTACTTGTCGTGTGCTTGATATGGTTTCTACTTCTATATGCACAAACGCTTCAAAAATTTGGTATCACCACCCCCCTCTGAGAAGAAAATAATAAAACATGAGATTAAATGTCGACTAGACCGGACATACTCAGACCTTTAAAGCAGAACGAGGGGCTGGGAGTTGCATCTCCCGGAAGACCCACGATTCCAATCCACCCGTTCCCCGCGGAACCCATTCCTGACGACGGCGACCTCGTCGTTGCGTGGACACAGAAACACCCCGTCGGGGAACACCCTGGCCAACTCAAGACATTCCATATTGATCCAACCCCGCGGGAGGAAGAAGTGCCGACAGGCGTGGCCGCTGGCATCGCCCAACCGCCACGTGCACACCCAGAACGAGGAGTCCATGAATGCCAGAATTTCCTATAGAGCTTGCCCGCTTGCGCAGTGTGTTCTACTTCATCTTTGTAGCAGTTGCATCTACCGCTGGGTACGGCTGGGCCGTGCAGTCGCGAACACATCTCAGCATGCCGCTCATAATGCAGTTTCTCTGTGGCTTAGCAACTACTGGAACGCTCAACGTGAGTCTACCAGTTCATATTATCAGCACTTGAGATGTACTCGAGAGCTGGCACTGTTTCCGTGTGCGCCACATTGATTGTCGATTTGCAACCGTCCAACCCTGGAACCGCAAGTGCTTCGATAATTATTCTCCGTTGCAGTATGGCAGCCATTGGCATTTCTGCCCTCCAGCCTTTGCTCAACGCAGTCGGGATGGGGTGTTGTTTCACCTTGTTTGCCGGATCTGCACAATGACCGCGCCAATGCTTTGGGAAGAGAGGAGATGGGGAATGGATTGGAGAAGAAATAGAAAATTGAAAGAGCAATCCTGAAGAAATGTTGTGAAGGGCTCCAAAAAGGTAGATGGAGCTCAACAAGAGCTTTTGTCCTTGTCTAACGAGGAGGTTCAAGAGAAAGGCTTTCGTGAGAGTAAGCTGTTGTTTGCTTTGAATAATGACCAGTTGTCGGAAAGAGTCAAACTGGGGTACCGAACATGCTTGACTAGTTACATTTTCTTTGCCTGGTACAAGAGTTGATGTATAAATCTGCCCTTGAAATTTCAGTATCCTACAGAGTCATACGTTCTGTCGAAAGAAGATCCGAAGCAAATTTTAGTTGTCCATGTAGTGGGGTCCTAGCAGATGTCTCGAATGTGAATCAGGAGGCTGAATTCAGATATGCATTCATGCTCTTGAATTTGGCCAAGTATCCCAAGTCGTCTATTGTGACTGATCCCGGTCATGAAGACAGCATGTCTCGGGCCCAGGGCTTGCAATGCAGATCCGATCGCGTCATCGGGCTCACCGCCGGCATGCCACCGGCATTTCGGATTCTGATGGACTGTTCCCCGCACACAAAACGCCATTCGTAGAATTTCGCCTGTCGCTATACCATCGAAGGAAAATTGCGGGGCGCTCCAATTATGAAATCCGATGAAGGGAGACCGATGCCATTATCTTTTAAACGGTTTGCCTACCGTGTGACCACCTCCCGCCCTGCGCAAGTGAGGGAGATACCCGGGCAATCAAGATGCGTCCCCTTTTGAATAAACTTGCGTTTTGGCTGCCGGCCATGCTCATTGGCTCAGCAACAGCTCAACCGCCGCCATCCGAAGGCGGACCAACCATCGACCATCCCTACACACAGCCCCCGAAGCCCAATAAGCTTTCAATTGAGAAGCCGAATTTCATTCTGTTCATGCCAGATCAGCTGCGATACGATGCTTTGGGTATATTCGGAAACGATGTGAGTTGATCGTGATAAGTCGGGACCACGGGCGAAAATTAACGGGAGATCAGCTAGTCAACACGCCGAACATCGATTCCTTCGCCAGAGAAGCCACCCGGTTTACCAATACCTACACCCAGGCATCAGTATGCTCACAATCCCGATGCAGCATGTTCACGGGCCAGTACCCGCACGTGAATGGCCACCGCACGCTCGAAAATCTGCTCAAGCCCTGGGAACCAAACCTTTTCAAGTCCATGAAGGAGAATGGGTACCACGTTGCCTATCTTTCTCCGCGCGGAGATTTCTATGCAGAGAATGCCACAGAGCTTGGTGTCAACGAGTATGGATTCCTGACCAGCCAGACGCTTCCCGGTTTCTCCTCTCCGCCTTACCAAGAAGACAAGAATGATATCCTCAACCGTGTCTTCTACAAGGGCGTAAGGAATGCCACGCAAGCCCTTGACTACGATGAGACCATGATCCGCGGAGCGCTGAAGTGGCTTGAACGGCCTCCGCAGGACAAGCCTTGGGTCCTATTCCTGCCGCTACTTTTCCCGCACTGCCCTTTCACCGTAGAAGAGCCGTATTTCTCCATGTATGACCGGGACGGGATGCCCCTGCCCATCGGCAGGGGTGAAAAGGTATAACGAACCCAGTGCTATCTCGTTATCCCGATCCTCCATGCTGACCCCACAGCAGACCGGCTACCAGCCTCGCTTCATCGATACCATCTACCAAGCCTACGGGCTCGACCGCGCCACGCCGGAGCTCTGGCGCGAAGTGAAAGCCACGTACTACGGCATGATATCCCGCTTGGACGAGCAGTTCGGCCGCGTCGTCAACGCGACCAAGTCGCACGGCCTCTGGCACTCGACCATCACCATGTTCTTTACCGACCACGGCGAGTTTCTGGGCGACTACGGGCTGATCGAGAAGTGGCCATCTGGACTGAATGAGCAGCTGACGCACGAGCCGCTCATCGTCGGCGGCGCCGGCCTGCCGAGCGGGAAGGTGTACGACGAGATGGCGGAGATGGTCGACCTCGTGCCGACGATGCTGCATTTCGCGACGATCGGCGAGAACTACATGCACTTCGGCAAATCGCTCGTCGACGCCATCCACGCGGTCGGCAGGGGCGAGGTCTTGCCGCACAAGAGCTATGCGTATACCGAGGGTGGGTTCCTGCTGAACGAGGAGCCGCTGCTGGAGCAGGGGCCGTTTCCGTATGATATCAAGGCCGCGCTACAGCATAACGATACCGCGCTGGTGGGCAAGTCGGTTTCGATTAGGGACAAGGAGTGGACGTACGTGTACAGGTTGTACGAGGCCGACGAGCTATACTTCCGCAAGAACGATACGTATGAACTGCGCAATCTGGCGGCCGAACCGGACTATCAGCACATTAGGGCGAAGATGAGAGAGGCGGTACTTAAGTGGCTGATGGAAACATCGGACGTCATACCGTGGTACAAGGACCAGCGTGCGCCAGAGGTGGATCTGCCTAGTCCGTACGAACAGTACCTGGGGAGGGGTGATGGGGAGCTATGAGGCTTCCGAGGTTCTTCTAGCTGGAAGCTTACTGCATGCACCAGGATTTTCGGCAAGGGCAGCTGCAGACAAGAGTCTTGTCCCACTTGTCTTTGCGATCGATCGCGCCGCGCAAGGAGTGTTGGCGTAACTGTTGCATAGTGGATTTTGTCCACCAGATGGATGGTAGTATCGAAGCGTCTTTGGTATGCCAGTAAAGGGAGGGAAAGAGGGCGAATTGATCTGGTTGTAGATTATTGGGCACTGCGGGGCAGGATGGCAACAAGACTCCTTGGTGTTGAGGTCCAAGACCTTCAACATCGCGGCGATGGCGACTTCTCACCAATAGAACGGGGCCCAGCAACGCAAGACAATCTGACATCCAATATCCAGGTTTTGGTGTGCGGCTCGCTGCTTGTAGAACTTGGCCGTTCTTCAGTATGCAGATTTCGGACTGTGGCTGTTTGCTTGTAAGCACTTGGCTGGCCATCAAGAAGCAGATTCCAAGCACATGGCCACAAACCGGGCAACTGGGCCACTTCCAAGAGCCAGAAACATAGTGTCGCACCTCAATGTTCCCATCCAGGCTCAGCCTCTCGCCACAGAAATTATTGCAGCAACGGGGATGTCCGAGTAGGTCTGCCTTGCAGCCTGATTCCGCTGAGTCCGCTCACCCCATATTCGGTTCCCCGCGGTGTGCTCAGGGCCATTTAGGCCTACACGTGGGGAGAATAAGGCCCTCCGATTGGCAGGAATTGGAGACTGCTAAGCCTGCCGCCAATCAACTGCCAAGAGATTCCTCCGCCAAGCGCCTCGTCCGCCAAGAGCCGCGTCCGCCAACGACGCCCTAAGCGTTGCGCAACTCCACGGCTATGAAGCCTTCTTCAGTAGGACCAAGCAAACTCACGGACGGCTCCTTTCTTGGCCACCTTTGCAGCTGCGTAAATTTCTGTTAGTGGCGCGCCTTCGCCGCACTTCCCGAAATACGGGGACTTGAGATCGAATCGAATGCCCGCGTGTCTGGCCGTGGAACGCTTGCTTTTATGCTCTTATCACAAATCCCGACGTGGCGGCAATCCGCGATACGACGTTTTACAGGCTGGGTGCTCAAACCATAGCACGTGGGGGGTGCCGTAAGGCCGTAGCATCCGCTACTTAAAAAGAGACATTTCGCTCTCTTGCGTGGCCCCCCCCCCCCCCAGCAGCCGGCACCCCATCAACCCTTGACACTTGCTCGTCCCAAGCCAGGAAACTCAAAATGGCGCTCGACGAGTACACCTACATCTTTGTCATTGGCACCTTCTTTGCCATGCTCGATGCTTACAACAACGGTGCCAGTAAGTGCCCAACCCAACCTTGCTCCCCGCCCACCGACACTGGCTGATTGATCCGGCAGACGATGTTGCCAATGCCTGGGCTACCAGTGTCTCTTCGAGATCCATCTCGTATAGACAAGCCATGATATTTGGCACCGTATTCGAGATGCTCGGAGCCATCACTGTCGGCGCGCGTACGGCTGATACTATCAAGAACGGCATCATCCCCAACTCGGCCTTCCAGGACAATGCCGGTGTCCAGATGCTCGCTTTCACCTGCGCTCTCGCTGCCGCTTCCTCCTGGGTCATGTGGTGCACCCGTCACTCCGCCCACGTCTCCTCGACTTACTCGCTGATCTCGGCCGTCGCCGGTGTCGGTGTTGCGACCGTTGGTGCTTCCCAGGTCCAGTGGGGATGGAACGGCGGAAAGGGTCTCGGTGCAATCTTCGCCGGTTTGGGCATGGCCCCCGCCATTGCCGCCGGCTTTGGCGCTACCATCTTCATGCTCATCAAGCTCGTCGTCCACATGCGCAAGAACCCCGTGCCATGGGCCGTCTACACTTCACCCTTCTGGTTCCTCATCGCCGGTACCATCTGCACGCTGTCCATCGTCTACAAGGGCTCTCCCAACTTGAAGCTTAACAAGAAGCCTGGCTGGTATGTCGCCGCTGTCACCATGGGTACCGGTTCTGGCGTCGCCCTCCTCTCGGCCCTGTTCTTCGTTCCTTTCCTTCATGCAAGGATCATCCAGAAGGATCAATCAGTCAAATGGTGGATGTTCATTCAGGGCCCCGCCCTCCTCTACCGCCCTCCTGTCGCTCCTGGTGACCACGCCAAGGTCCCCAACTACGCTGTCGTGCAGGAGGACGAGGACGAACAGACTACTTCCTCTGGTTCCATGGAGTCTGTCATTGAGCCCGCCCCCAAGCACTCCGACTCCGGTTCTTCGCCGAACGAGAAGGCTCTCGTTGCGACTGAGGCTAGACAGCCCACCTACAAGGAACTTGTTGAGCAGGGCGAGGAGAAGCTTCACGCGAAGCTCAGGAAAGGCCGCGGTCCCCTCGGTTGGGCCATGCGTACCCTCCACGAGAACCCCATGGGCCCCGGTCAGATTTACGAGTTCAGCAACATGAAAATTCTTGTGAAGCGCATTCCCGCCATGATCGTCGTGGGCGCCCTGTACGGCATGCACTACGATATCCACGCTGCGCAGACCGGTATCGCTGGCACTCCCGACGGTGCGCGCATGCAGCGTGTCTATGCGCACGCCGAAAAGTACCCCAACGAGGTCGAGCACACCTACTCCTTCGTCCAGATCCTTACCGCCTGCACCGCCTCCTTCGCCCACGGCGCCAATGACATCGGAAACTCGGTCGGCCCCTGGGCTGTTATCTACTCGGCCTGGAAGACCGGCGACGCCGCGGCCTCCAAGGCTTCTGTCCCCGTCTGGCAACTCGCCGTCCTCTCCGCAACCATCTCGCTCGGCCTGATCACTTACGGCTACAACATCATGAAGGTCATGGGTAACAAGATCACCTACCACTCACCCAGCAGAGGTACGTTATCCTTTCCCTATAAACTTTAAATGATTTAGAAACATCGACTAACCTTTTTTTTTTTTTTTACTTTCTTCCAGGCTGCTCCATGGAGATGGGCGCCGCCATCACCGTCCTCGTCTTCTCGCAATACTCCCTGCCCGTCTCGACCTCTATGTGCATCACCGGCGCCACTGTCGGCGTCGGTCTCTGCAACGGCACCCTGAAGGCCGTCAACTTCCAGCGGGTCGGCCTCCTCGTCATCTCCTGGATCATGACCATCCCCATTGCCGGCACCCTCGGCGGCGTTCTGATGGGGCTGTTCCTCAATGCTCCTCACTTCCTCTAAGCGGTCGGAGCATATCCGCTTGATGAGTCGTCTACATGTTGTTCTTTTGTACAGTCGCGTATGGGTGCTTGGGTTTCTAGCAAAAAGGGATTTTGTGGGTTTATAGACTTGGGAGACAACTGTATATATACAGCATCGCTTGACACTGCTGTTGTTGTAAGCCGTTCGCTGAATGAAAAAATCTGATACCCTCTGTTGAAAACTTACCGTCGCGATCTAGTGCGGTACAGTGAGCAAGGCGTTGTGATCTGCAAGTGCATAGATGTCCCAAGCCAGACCGCGGTTGCAAAGTGTGTTTCTTATTCGTTTCAACAGATGCAAGGCAGGCCGCAGGGGCCTTGGCCAATCACTTGGCCTTTCTCTCTGGTCCCGAAGATATTTTTTCTCCAAGCCCAGCATTCGCATGTTGAAACCATGCGCATGAGAACGAAGAAACTCGGCAACGCTGGGCCTCGTTGCATACGAAGTCTTTCTTCCTCCACCCCATCCCGAGTGCGGAGCAACCTCGGAAATGATGAGGACATGTGCAATGCAGCATAATTGGAGCTCAACAGCTCGAAATAGCAAAAGAATGAGCAAAAATGCGTCGGCCGGGAATCGAACCCGGGGCTCATCGAAACTTCTCCTTGCTATCCATCAGTGGATAACTAGTAGATGGCAACGATGAATTTTACCACTAAACCACCAACGCAGTTGCAGACTCTCAATTATTGTAAAATATATATACAGCAATTCTCTGAAACGGAAAATTTGACTGGGAATTTGGACAGAGTACAATCACTGTGAGCTTAAAGTTTGTTTTTAGGATTATCCTTTTTTGTCAAAATGATCTCGGGCTACTATGGTCGCATAGTGGGAAGTTTCAGGCAGAAAGAAAAATTAGTTGTGGAAACACGAAGGGTTCAGTTCGGTTCCGCTCCCCACGATCAGAAGCGAGCGAGACTATACACTGGCCACAGCCCACGAACTCGTTGAACCAGTAAGCGTTAGTTTAACCTACCTGCTCAGAGGGATACTCGGCAATATTACTTGCAATGGAGTTATGCAGGTGTCTCCCGGATCGCCTCGTATCTTGTTGCCTTCGGCGAAGACAAATGGATTGCTACGATAAGGATAAGCGCAGCGTTTATAAGACGGAGCACCAATACGAGCAGTCAGCAGGGAAGACCCGCCCAGGTAATAAAGCCACCAAAGTACATCGGATGACGAGCAGGAAAAGGCAGTCAGGGACAAGGAACCAACGTCTATTCCGCGCACCTGCCCGATATCGTTCGGTTTGGTCAAAGTTCCGGCAATAGTGAGTCAGAAGTCTTTTTATGTTTTATATATCAGAATTGCCGATATCCAAAGGCAAACAATAAACCAGCTTCATACAATGAGGGCCTTACCAGTGACTTATGTGAAGCATAGGGAAGATAACCGCGCTTAGAAATGACGGGAATGAGAACGTCTTTTGTATTGTTATCATGCTTTACACAAGGATGATATAATGACCAAATAATCTTATTGGGCCCTGTGTAAAATAAAAGCAAAACAGTATGCGTATGAAAGAAGAACAAAAACCGTCCAACCCCTTCCATTATTTCAAACAGCAACCTTGTTCATTCTCAGAGAACTGAAAAGTATCAAGTATAGGTCAAAGACCCTTAGGTAGCCAGAAGGAACTGGTATTTGAAGTATAGGAAAGGATGGTACCGATGAGTTCTATTTTTGAACCGAACTTCGCGGATGATTAGGGAACAGTCGCTCGGACGTACAGGTGATTGGCACCGGAGAACATCTACGTCCGGATGACTGCTTCAAGTGCCTATGCGCCTTAATACCTGTGAGGTTGCTATTGCAAGTGCTTATGTCCATCGAGCTCACAAGTACGATACGCGCTAGACTATTAAGGAAGGTGCTATGTCAATTCTGGTAAGCATTCAGAATCCCGACGGCGCTCAGCACAGGAACAGATAGGGTAGTTCAGTTATCACAGCGGTCGGTGCATATTCCGTGTTATTCGCCGTACTGCGTTCCTTCCATCCCGAATGATTATCATATCGAGCAGTAGAGGAATAATGTTATAAGATCATACACGTCCTATGTCGGATGCTAGAAGTTTGAGAACGATGAATGAAATTCGTCAAAGAGAGATCGCTCTACCTTATCCCATACCGCAGCTGGGACTATTTACAGAGGCTTTATCAAAATGAAACAAAATTCCGGAACGAACCCAAAAATACTCGCAGTCAATGTCAATCAGTCAACCACTGCTTTGCTCCATCACACGGGGGAGATAACCAAGTCCACCGGCACGCAACCGACGATCTGTTGCGAAGTGCTGTACGCGACAACATGGAATCCAGCGGCTGAGTTGAACGTAACGAGGCTGCTGTCGGTTGATTGGCCATTTTTGAACACGCAAGTGGCCTTATAAGCATTGTTGCCGTCCTTGACCTTGACCTTATAGCTTCCATCAGCTGCTGGCTGCTGGGGCTCGAAGATGGCCTGGGCGTTATTTTTGCTGGTGCTCCAGTTGAGCAATGACGGGACCGTCGCCGCACTGCTGGACAGGAAGTAGTAGGCGTTGTTTGTGACACTGTACAAGAAGCTTTCTGGGGTGACGATGAAAGTTTCACGCTTTCCTTGGGCGTAGAAGTTGTCCGTCAGGTGGTTCGCGTTGTCTGACAAAGCATAGGCGGCGTTGGTATTCACGGTCGGTACGATTCTCAAGTAGCCGACGGTACCAGTGGGGGCTCCATTTGCCACTGATATGGTAGTCGTCGAGGTGATTGTTTGTGTGGTGGAAGTTGTAGTTACACCAATCGTGGTAGTTACTGTTTGAGCACCTGAGGTAATGGTCTGGGTTACGGTGGCGGAGACTGTCGATGTGCTGGTGGCGGGAGTCACCTCCATCGAGCATGCGGAGCTCAGGACGTCGGCTGGCTACTTGTCAGTGGATAAATCATATACGAAGGATAACTAGGGGAATGCTGCTTACCGGGGAAAGTTGCAAGGGCTGTGGGAGTGGTAGGTGAGATGGTGCGCCGCTGAAGCGCATTGGTCGCATCGGGAACATCGGTAAAGACCGGGGCTACATCCACCCAACCATCTCCGTATACAGTGGTCATGGGAATGTCACTTATTGTCGTAGTAGCATCGCTGACTGCTGTAGCGTCGCGAACCACGAAGCTGTGGTCGTGGTCTGAGCAGGAAGTCGTGGCTCTGGCCCTGGAGAGGCCACGCTTGTTGACTTGCGTCGTAATAGCAACCAAGTTGGTCGAAGTGAAAGTCTCCGTGCTAGTAGTCGAGTACGTTGTCGAAGTGATAGTCGCGGAGGGAACAGTAATGGAGTTAGTCGCAGTGCTGGTCGTCAACGGTATCGTGTATCCGAGCAAGGCAGAGCAGAAGGGTTGCGCAGACGCGGAAACAATTGCCGAGGTAGCAGAAGCGACCGCGCACGGAATTCGAGGGGCCCCGGGGCTCGTAGAGTTGACGAAAGAGTAGCTGTAGGTGATAGTGTAGTGGTCATTTCCCCTCCATTGACCGTCGTTCTTAGCATAGCTGGCATCCCAAGCCTGGCTGTACATGGCACAATATTGGCCGACGCTGACGCCGTTTTTCAGGAGGAGGTAGGTGTTGAAGAACTGGCAGGTTTGGGGCTTTCCATTTGCTGGCGGGTGATCGATATTCCACTGGCTGGTAGCGCTGCAGGCACTTGCACAAAGCCCAGCATCGAATGGCCCGTCCGTGAAGACGCGGACACCCATATAGGTATCGTCTCCATCGCAGTCAAGGGGCGCGTTGATGGCGACATTGTCGAGATTTGTAGGCGTGTTGTAGCCGTTAACGGAGGTTTTGGCGTAGTTGACGTAGCCATTCGACCCAGCCATGACCACTTGGAAATCGGCACGCCACTGTCCAGTGTTTTGCGCATTGTCCTTAGTCACAGGACCTCCCCAGAAGACGCACTTGATGACAGTGGTGCTGGGCGGGTCGCTGCAGCCAGCGCCGGGCTCGACGGAAGGGTCGCGTTCGAAGTCTGATATGTATATGTAAGCCAGGATCTGTGTCAATAATGCAGCGCCATGCTTACAGATGTTGAAGGCAGAGCAGCCCTGGATAGCATTGCACTTGGCAGCACAATCGATACTATCGTACTTATCAAGAGCGGTGTAGCCCATGTAGCCATAGGCATTGTTAGATGCCTGAAGGTTGGTGAACGTGTTGGCATAGCCGGACGGAGTAGGTGCTGCAGAGGCTGCAGAAGAGAAGTATGAGTATGACAGGAATGCACTAGCGTTGTCAGGGCTGGGTACAGGGCCTGCTCCGGCAAGTTGAGTCTGACACGCATCGCGCTTGCTGAACACAGTCCCAGTTGCGGAAGGAGTCGGCGTTGGTGGATCCTGGTTGACTGAGTCCGTAACAGATCGGTAGGCCGTCTGGGGGTCGTAGTTGATAGTGGTAGCTTGGGCAGCACCAATGGGCACAGTGACTGAAGGGACCGGATCGGCGTCTGAAACGGCTTTAAAGTCGATGCTTTGCGGAAGCGCATGAACAGCGGCCAGAAGGCCGGCAAAAGCTGGAAGCGAGCGCATTCTGAATGTTCCAGCGTATTCTGAATTGATATACAAGGCAGGATATCGGGAGACGAGATGATGTTGCGATGGAGAAGTACGAAGATGAGCGAGCTGGAGTTACTTATAGTCGAACTTCCTTAAGCTCTAGTGATTAAGAATGGTATCTGGATTGGCACACGGAAGTCACCATAATCGAGACGCTGCTCAACCTCTAGACACGATAGCCTCTTGAGTTGTTGGCAGATAGTACGGAATAGCACGGTGGAAAAATCCGGGCCTTGCCGAAACAAGGTAAGATATCGGCAACTTCCTCCCACAGTTACCTGAAAAAAAAACAAAGGGTCTCAGCTTGAGGCTCATTATCCGTTCTAGAAATCTGGGGTTTCCGTATGGTAGATCTTGGCAGCCGATATTGATCTGGTCTCCCAAAATGTTCACACCAGCCGAAGCACTAGGGTTGAGACTAGAGGAACATGTGGTGACTGGATACCAGGAGAAATGCGCATGGCTAGCATAGACCATCGTGAGAAGGGTTTAGACTTCTCGGCAGGAATTTTCCACCGCGGAACACTGGTTGGGCTCCAGGTAATAGTACTCCAGTAGCGCGAAAAGCTGGGGTTCCGCCCTTGGGCTTCAGGAACTTCATAACTTTCTCGCACCTGATGCGCAGATTATTGGGACCCTAGACTTTGGCATGTTGCATCAAAGCCACATTACAATCATGTGCTATCCTGAAGCTTTCGGGTGGAATGATGATGTTTTCGCGGTGCAGCAGTGTCACTCTCAGAGGCGGAGAGGTAAAGCAATCTCCCGGTAGGACATAGCTATCCAAAGAGATCAATTAAACTTACACATGAATGACTGCTGTAGCTCACCGCGTATACTTTCTGCCATGTGCCAAAGCCTGGGAACTAGTCATTTCGCGTAGCAGAGTACGAACCGGCGCTATCAGAACTTGTAGAGGAAGTTTGTGGAGGAAGCGCATAAGCCTCCGGACGCCAATGAAGCGAAAGGGTCCAAGTGGAGAAGTAAAGAACCAGGGTAAGCAAAACGGAGAAGCGAGAAACGGAGACTAAAGCTCAGGACTTCTTGGGAAGCTGATAAGTTCGGGCCTGGCTTTCTCGTGGCGTTCTTTCGCGACCGGAATGGGCATAGGCCAGGACCATTAGTACGCGTACTCTGCGATCACACATTGTAACAATGCTCAATGCAAAAGCTTTCAGCCCCTTCACTGATGGGCAATTTTCACCACCTTGTAGCGCGGCTGCTGCAAGTAGTAGCATCGTATGCTCAAGCGGTTCAACACAAATTGACATCGGCTGGCACTTAATAAATTCTCTGCGATTTTCGCAGCCTGCGCGTCTTGCGTCAAAGCCTTCGTTCCGCTCATACTTTACCCTTCATTGTTCAGCGAACTGCGAACCCAATGAAAGAAATAGGAGTGGAGATATTCCTCCGCATAGTGTAGTTCTTGGAGCCAGACTCGGCTTGCAACCAAATAAGTGCTTCAGCTGAGTCTGCCAATGTGCCTGCGGATAATGATACTCCGTTGCCGTGCCATGCTGAATTAGCTAGGTTCCTTAACTATATCCGGATAGTAAATGCGAATGAGCACAGACAAAGTCGCCGGAACGATATTAGGAGTGTTCCTTAGCGTGGATGCGGGAACCAGTGGGTGGCTGTCTGTTTTCAACAACGCCCACAATCTTGCCATACCAGTCTTCCAGCTCCCGGTACTGTGCTTATTCCACGGGCCCGCTTTAGGGCGCATATAGGTGCTGATCCAGACGTTGAGCTTACCGACAGCACGTGGTGTAAACAGTCAACGCGGAGGTCGGTAGAGAGAATAGATAAACGGGAGAAACAAAGAAAGAAAGAAAAGAGGGAAGAGAGAAGCGAAATGAGTAGAGTCTAACAAAAATTCCGTTAGCTGCGGACATAATCCAAGGCTACAATACCGGATGTCAATATCACAATTTTGTCTACGTTCGAATGCGGAAAATCATACAAGCCACTTTCTCAAGCTAAGAAATAATAGGAAGAAAAAGATGAAAACATGACAAACATACCATAAGATGATTCATGTTATGCCCAGCTACTTGAAAATTGGATGCAAGACTCTTATTTTCTTCACTTTGAATGCTCTTACGAGGGGACAAGCAGAACACCATATAGGCCCTTGTCAACAAGTCTTCCAGTGCCCTAAGATGTGTACGGCACCGATATGTTTACATGACCGCTAAATCGTTGTTATTATTACTGGGGTCTTAAGTCGTTACTGCTACGCTTTCTATACTATTCCAGCTAGACTTTCTTACCAGTACCTGCGCGTGACTAGTAGCGTTCATAATCCAACCTTTAACGTCGCTCCATTCCCGGATTTTCAGCCTCTTCACGGCCCGTGTGCCCAAATAATCCAGGACCAAATCCTATGGTAGCCTTCCTCGGATCCATCCGCCCAAGCTCCAGCGTCTCAGATATGGAAAGCTCCGCGAGAAGGCATCTGGATTTCCCCGCTGTGGTAAATAGCACTTTCAACTTCTCATGCCTCAGCGCCTGTATCAACTCTTTGAGGCACTTCTTTGTGCTCATATCATCCAACCATTGAATGCCATCGATGACGCAGATGGCCATCCGAGGCATGAGCTCGAGTAAGTCACGGAGCATCTCCAACGTTTCTGCCCAGGACCGAAGAGTCCCATCCAATTGCAGGAATCGTCGTTCAGAAAGATCAACTTTGGTCTCGAAGATTGGTGGAAGCAGCTCTACAGCTTGCCTCAAAATGGCATAGAGCAAGGCAAGCATCGCTTGCACTTCTCTGGATCCGTTGCCCGGCCGGAAAGGTTCCCGTCGACGGAGCTCGCAGAAGTATGAAATGACTGGAAGACTGTTACTGTGCACCAAATGAATGATTTTCGCGGAGAGTATCGACATTGGATTGTCAATTGAATCCGCGTCTACGTGCGGACCCGACAACCACAAAACCTGTGGGGTTGGTGTCTCCGTCCATGTACCAAGGCGTGAAGCGGCCTCGGGGGAGATCATGATTGGATCGAAGTCCTCCCTTGCCAGACGGACTCGAGTTCGTTCAAAGAAGTCTTCGAGATGGCTGGAGTTGACGGATACTGACTCCTGCATCCATTCAAAAACTGAGAAAAGGTGAGGATTCCGTGCCACGATGGAAAACAAGAAGCCCACTGTAGAAGCTCACCATCAGCGCATTGAACGGTCTGTGGTTCATGAGAACCAGCGAGGAGCAATAACGGCTCTAAATCAGAACCGCCTGGTCAAACTTCTTTAGTATCTTGTTCATTTGACATCTGAGCTGGAAAACTCACCGGTATCCACGTCTTGAAGGTACCCAGTTGCCTGACCAGAAAGCATGAGTCGGATATCAGCGCCTAGCTGCCTGAACAGTCTAGGCGCATCTTCAGCAAACCGATTGAATTGTGAAACCTTCTTCTCCAAGCTTTCCAGCTTCCGCAATTGTTCGGCGCGCTCTCTAGATTGTCCTTCTTGACCAACTCGAAAATCCCGGTCTAGCCTTTCTACGGTGAGCCTTGTGGACCTCACTTCGGCCTGAGAAGCCAGAGATGCTATTCTTCCCATCTTCTCGGAGCTAGCTCTAATATTGCTGACTTGATCTTCAAAGGTTTTGTTGAAGTCTTCATTAAATGAGTCCAAGAATCTCTGCCGTCTCTTCTTGGTCATCCATTTCATGACATCAGAAAGGAAGAGGAAGATATGAGCATAAAAGTCAGCAACCTCTTTCTTCATTTCTGAAGTAGGAAAAAGTTCTTTCTTGAAGTTGCACTCCCCGATGTGCTCACTAATAATCCACAGAGACTCGGATAGCCCCTCTGCAATCTTCTCATGGTTGACACTGGCCTGTATATATCTGAGTCACTCAAATTTCAACAGATATAAGGTATTTCTGAATGATTACCTTGATAGTCGTAGTGAGAGCACCGGAGAAAACTGAGACATATTCGCTTTGTTGAGGTAGCACGGCTAAGAGCGAGCTGTGAGAGTTGAGCGTGGAGCAGAAGCGGTGGAATTGCTCCAAAG
This sequence comes from Neoscytalidium dimidiatum, assembly GCA_037367355.1. Classification (NCBI taxonomy): domain Eukaryota; kingdom Fungi; phylum Ascomycota; class Dothideomycetes; order Botryosphaeriales; family Botryosphaeriaceae; genus Neoscytalidium; species Neoscytalidium dimidiatum. Next base: position 1,991,081 of record CM074700.1, on the reverse strand, counting down.
CTTTTCTCCCCGCACCTTTGGATCGCTTCATTGTCCAAGAATCGTTCATTTTCTTCACCATTCCAACAAGGCCTTCGATAGTTGGCAGATCATGCTGCAGGTCGACTCGCTCCTCGGCGGGGCATTCACCTTGGAACTTGATCCACTGGTCCTTCAGCCTCCTCGATTCTACGTCTATAGTGCGTAAAATAGGGTCACTGATATTTTTTTTCCCAGTCAGCTTGCACTCATAAACCATTGAGTATTTAAAACACGTACCTATGTCCCTCCTCTTGTCTCTGCGGCTCGAAAAACCTTCGCCATGGCTCTGTGAGTACTTCCTGGTCTACCTTCTCACAACCAAGGACTTGCGCTAATGCGTACGCATCCTTTTCCGGACCTAGCCTGTCTTCCACATGATGGGCGTACATGTTCACGAGCTTTTCAGGTTCGCGAGGATCGTGCATAATTCTTCTACCCGGCCCCCCGTAGGCCAAAGGGCGAGCGATCAAGTTATATGAGAAATATACCTCTGACAGGCTGGACTATATCGACGTGTGAGGGTATTCTGCTGGATTAATCGTCGGGAGCCAGCTGGAACCGGATGCCGCTGCGGGAAATAAGTGGATTTGGGGGCGATCGTCTCCGGTCAGCTGTGTCACTACTAGACGCAAGCTTGCGTTTCCGGATCCTTTACAATCCAATCACAGTAAAGCGCCGTGTAGGAGGCATGCATGTCAGCAATTAGCAAGTGACTGTGTCGTTGGAGCGACCAATCACTTGAAAGAGTTTCGCAAACGTACCACGCATGAAAAGCGGACAGATTGGGCTACCCTCGAGCTGAAAAAGCAAAGGCATACACGGTCGTCCATTCACGAATATCATTGGCAACACAGATGATTTGCCACAGCAGTCACTTGTATGATCTGGCGGATTATCTACTCGATGTGGATGAATTTGCATCAAGGCGTATGTAAGCGGGGCTTTTGTGCGGGGCTTACTGGGGGGGCCAAAAAAATCAATATTATCGAAAGAGCCGCAACAAAGCTCTTGCCCGGTATCTTATACGCCGCGGCCCTCCGGATGTACATGTGTCCGCAAGGCAGCCTTTTCACCCACAGGGTCTTCCCCGATTATACGCTCTGAACGACAGGACTGGCTCCCCCAATCGGAACCCTGGAATACACCAGAATATTGAGATACCTCCACAAGGAACACGAGTCGGCACAACAACACCATCGCAGCAAGAGCAGAGGGACTGAATACGTAGGTGGTCTTGGCAAGTCAAGATATTGGTCCAAAAGCTTCGAAGGCATCAAACATGGATCAAGAGAAAGGCATCAAGCAGCCCGAGATTGATTCAAAGAAACCTTACATAGGGTACCGCACGCAATACCGGCATCGAGAGACTGGAAGTGTTGTTTTGGAAAGATATGACACCAGAATCTTTGATGGAAAGAACGGGCTAGACGGCGAGAGGACTGAGCCCGTAGCGGACGAAGCCGTCTTCGATATCGTCAGAGCCTTCACGACAAGCTACGATGGCAGTTCGGCGTCAAAGATCGGCAACGAGGCCTCGCTCACCCCCTCGATCAGCATGCATATCTCCTCTGGAGCCATCATCAATGCTCTTCGATCCATTGTCAAGTACTACCCAAGTCAAGATCTTACAGGCGACATCGTCGTCGTTCAATATCCGTTCGCAGTCCTTGTCCACCATTTCGATGAGCTCTGTGATTTTCGCAGAGTTTGTTCAAAGAAAAATCCGACAGACCTTTGTATCAGAGAGAGGAACGCAGATCAGCACATAGGCGTTTTGATAGAGTTCTTGGAACAAAATATAATGAAAAGCGTCAGGGAAGAACAAGAACGTAATAAGAAAGGATTCTGTACTTGGGAATGGCAGTGGGTAAGGTTCAAGCCGGGAGATACATGGTTCCTTATATACATGAATGAGGAGGAGCCGTTCACGGGAGTCGTGCATTCCGTCGTCGGTGGCACATCATCAAACCCCCCTGTCTCATGGACTACTACGGTATGGTCACTTGACTGGGATGGCACATACTTGGGTCGTACGGAGCGGGGCGTGGTGCGTGAGAGATATGATGGAGAGATAAAGATTCACGACTCGGAGCGCAAAATCACGCCGGAAAGCCTGACAGACAAAGATGATGCTGATGTTCAAAAGTACATTAGTTACGGCGCTCTGTGGTGGAGCCTCGTCCAAAAGCAGTGCAAGTATGCCAAAGGGAAGACGAAAAATTTTCCATACAATGAGGTGGGCATGAGAAAACCCTCTGTAGAGTTATGCTTACAGCTTCTCAGGTTGACGGTAACATCATGGCAGACCTGGAAAGCTTCTACACGCGGTTTCCCGGCAATGTGCCTACCTTAATGAGTCCGGAATCCAGGACCTGGATTTCGGACTGTACTTGCTCGGTGTGTACTCGGCGCCAAGCGCAAGGCGAAACTCAGATCAGGGCGCCTTTTGAAGAATACAACGATATCACGAAGAAGGGACCGAACGCAGGGCCACTGACAGCTCACATGAATATACTTTGTCCTCGTGAAACCTGGGTCTTCGTTTTCAAGACTCGGAGCTGGGGTACTACACCAGAAGTTTCAAGGTCCACCGGGTTTTGCTGACAAAGGAGGCAGAATATATACATGTCAATCAGCTCTCTGAACCCCACTTCCAGGAGGATATGATTGATCACTTGGTCATGGATGAGAGACGGAAGAGAACGCTTAAGGCCCTGGCAAAGAGTTTTGCACGTTTCAATGCTCGAGGTAATGCAATTGGGAGAGAACAGTGGTCCGCGGACTTTGTGAAAGGGAAAGGGAACGGCTTGGTATTCCTTCTGCATGGAAGCCCTGGAGTTGGAAAGACGTACACTGCCGGTGAGTATTATAAAATCGACTTACAAGAGCGTTTTTAATGACCTTGATAACAGAATGCATTGCTGCATTCACAAAGCGCCCTCTCATGATACTAACCTCCAGCGATATTGGCACTGAGCCTCGGGATGTTGAGATGAACCTTTCCAGAAACTTCAAGACGGCTAGGAGCTGGGATGCTGTGCTTCTCATCGATGAAGCGGACGTTTTCATGGAGCGCCGTTCTACGTCAGATTTGAACCGCAATAGTCTGGTTGCTTGTAAGTTGGTTTGAAATCGGTTTCTGCCACTACCACTGATCTCTTTGTTCAGCTTTCCTCCGAGCTCTTGAGTTCTATGAAGGGATACTGTTCCTCACCACGAACAGAGTTGGTTCCTTTGATGACGCATTCGTCTCTCGCGTCCACGTCAAGCTATTTTATCCTGAATTCACACCCGAGCAGAGAAGGCAAGTATGGCAGACCTTTGTTGAGAAGCTTGATAGAGAAAGAGGTGATTACATCCGGCTACATGGTACGGCAGAGGATTATCTCGATGGAGATGAAATGCGTGAGATGGTATGGAATGGCAGAGAAATCAGAAATGGTAAGTGTATTCCAGATGAAGCGCATCAATGAATACTGACATAGATGTTCCAAACAAGCATTCCAAACGGCCATTTCTCTTTCCGAGTACGATGATGAAAGGGACAACAAAGGTCTGATATTGGTACAGCGCAAACACCTGAACGCTGTCGTAGAGCTTTCTCGTGATTTTAAGGAGTACCTCGATGAACTTCACCAGGGCGACGAAGCGAAGAGGTCAGAAAGAAAGTTTGAGAGGCTCGCTGGGTTTGATGGTCGGAGGTAACATACAAGACTTGTCGGCAAGTCTTGTGTTGGCTAAACCAACCATTTTCTGGGCGGATGAGACAGCCATTCAGACCTTGATGTCACTGCTCGTGTCAAACAATCCCATCTGGATTGTTGGCTCAACTCGCGATATGCGCTCATCTGCTGCTGTATCATATTGAGGCCTAATCCCTGGGGGGCGAGAATGGTTGAAGTAGCCTGGAGAATTTTTGAATGGATTTCAGTCTTCTCCGGCGAGCCCAAGCAAAGTACGTGCGGACATGATTGATCTCTCTGAATTGCTCCATAGGTGAGCATCTCACACGTTTTGTGTGTTTGTGCGTGTGCGTGCGTGTGTGTTTTTAAGCGAATCTCAATGGATGCACCAAAATAATATCTACCGCAGCACATGACGCGCCCACGGAACATATATGCTTCTGCAGCGGCCCTGCATGAATCGGTAACGCGTCACTGCGTTTTCTTCATTGGCCATGTGATGTTTGTCGGAACATTGCAGAGTTGGATGCTTTGCATTCTCCTTTTTCTTTTTTTTTTTCTTCATTTTTTTTTTCAAGTTTATCTACAAGAACGTGCCGGTCATTGAAGGAATAAAACACTGTGAAATCATTCATATCGGGCGGCTACGTGCCGCAATTTCAAATGGACAGAGATAAAAGGAGAGAGGAGAGAGCAAATTCTCCGCTTTGGCTTTGACTTTGACGGGTTTGCATAAAGGAGAATGTCAGGGTACCACCACAGGGATCTAAAAGTAACTATCGACAACTCATGCCTTTCCTGCAGCAATTGCACCTTCGACTTCAGGAATTCGGTTACGCAACAATTATTGCATGAGGATACCCAGAGCACTGGACCTTTGTTCTGGGTCTTTATCTTGAATCAATACCGCATATTGTGCGCCTGGGGCATGCGAAATTTGTCTCACAAGGCGTGCTGTACCGCCTTGCAATACGGGCCTTGGCGGCAACACTACAGACGTTGGTTTGCGCTGGGGCCTGAGTGAGGCCTATAGCTGGATCCCTGTTCGCGTAACTGACGAAGCAAGGACCTGCCGTTGTGTGGACGAACATGGGCGTTCTTTTCACTCAGATCTGGAGCAATCGGACAATGATGTATTTTTGCGTAACCAGCAATGGGTATTGCTTGCAGTAGTTAAGCTAATTGCCCTTGGGAGCCGTCAGCAGACCTATTGTCTTGGACGAATAGGGAGCCGAGTCATGGGTCACGCAAGACGGCCGGCACACCATGCCTGCGACTCGCACATGGATACTCGGCAGATCAGACGACCGATCGGGAAACTCGAAAGCAGGCATTCGCCCATGATTCTCGCTCAACTTCCATGGCGTAATTCGCGATCATTTGCGCGTGCTGTCGATTGACTTTCTACTATTAAATCTCCCAGATGGCCTCCTTTCTGATTCTCTCCCCTGCAGTCCGCTCGCGTCCTTCGTTTTCGCCATGGTTCGTCTTGCTTCTTTTCTGCAGCTCGCCCCAATCACTCTCTCTTGGGGAGCAGTAATCCCCCGTAATGTGCCAGAGTACGATGCGATTATCGTAGGGGGTGGTCCCTCCGGCTTGAGCGCTCTGAGCGGTCTTGCTCGCGTTCGCCGCAACGTCCTCCTCATTGACAGTGCCGAGTATCGCAACGCAAAGACGAGGCATCTCCACGATCTGCTCGGCTTTGACGGTAAGCCTATATCCTTTCCCCGCTCCTCCGAAACACCCCAAACCTTAAAACGCCTGTCGCAGATGGTCGGAAGCTGTAATGAGCCCTCAGGCAGAGATCACGTAGCCCATGAGATGTCTACTCGTGGTCAACCCTTGCGCCCTTCTCTTGCTTCTCATAGCGTCTTCAGCTTCACCTTCAAGTCATAGCGATGATCTGCGCCTTTTTTTTCCCCCCCTTGGGTGTCTGCGGCATACTGACAAATCTGCAGGCGTCACGCCCGCATACTACCGCTGGGCAGCCCGCGAACAGCTCGCCCACTACGACACCATCAGCTGGACGAACGGAACGGTCAACAGCATCACTCCCTCGGGCAACTCGTCCTACACATCCTTCACCGTCTCCTCGACCAGCTTCAACAACACCCAAGAGACGTACCGGGCCCGCAAGATCGTCCTGGCGACCGGCATCCGCGACCTGCTCCCGGACACGCCGGGGCTGCAGGAGAACTGGGCGCAGGGCATCTTCTGGTGCCCGTGGTGCGACGGGCACGAGCACGCGGACCAGACGCTGGGCCTGCTGACGCCCTTCGACGAGGTGGCCAGCACTGTCCAGGAGATCCTGACCCTGAACAAGGACATCATCGCCTTCGTCAACGGCACCGACACCCCGGACGCCCGCGCCGCCGCCGCCGAGGCGTTCCCGCGGTGGGAGGAGTACCTGGCCCTCCACAACGTCAGGATCGAGAACCGCACCCTCGCGAGCATCACGCGCCTGAAAGACGGCAACGACGCGTACGACGACGCGGATCCGAGCCTGCCGACGGTGCCCGAGTACGACAGCTTCAGGGTGGACTTCACCGAGGGCGAGCCCGTCGAGCGCGCTGCCTTCCTGGTGGCTTTCCCCAAGGAGCAGAGGTCGCGTGTGGGCGCGGATTTGGGCGTCACGCTCTACGGGGACAGGCTGTATGCCAACCAGTCCAATGGCTTGTTGACGAATGTGCCTGGCGTGTATGCCGTTGGAGACGCGAACACGGACAACTCGACGAATCTGCCGCATGCTCTTTGGAGCGGTAAGCGCGCCGCTGTCAGCCTGCATGGTAAGTTCGCCCGATGTCCGGGCACGGTTTATGACGCGAGGCTGACTGTTCATGTCGACAGTAAAACTCGAGCGCGAGGATGGGGAGAGGGCTCTCGCAGGCGGACTTACTAAGAGAGCGGAACTGAACCCTCGATCTCTCTGGGAGATCATGAATGATGAGCCTGGCCAAGCGCTCTATGCTGGTGAATTCGACAGGTGAATTCTGCAATGACCGGATTTTGGTAATAAATTTACTATCAATTTGCAGAGATCCACTAATGAAGAACTTGTGCTAAAGAATCTTGATGACTCATATATGAACCCATGTGGTAATAAGCGTGTCCAGTTCTGCGGCGCTCGGCAAAGGTCATGCCAAGTGAAGTTGTCAGTCAGGATAATTCAAATAGATGCAACACAGATATATCATTGCCTAGATAGCTGAGAAGAACAAATGCTTCTGATGATATACATTGGAAGTTGTCCGTGCTCCAGTTTTCGACAGCAACAATATCCCCATCGATATCAGCCTCACTATCACTGTCTTCCGTCATGTGTTTCCAACCTAGGTGGTGGGTAGCTCAAAGTTCGGGCCGTTGTGAAGCTCCATGTAGTGGGGTTACTACTTGGCATCCCCCATTGCACAGGCAAGACATGAGCTTCTGCATCCTCACAAGGACGATGGCAGGCAGCACTGATTGCGGCACTGCAACTTGATGCAAGGGGCATAGAATACTGCTTTAAGCCGATGTCTTCGTCTTTCGGTTTTCGGCATTCATACTTCTTGAAACGGCCAATGATGACGAGCGCGGTCAGCATTGCAACCCCCAAAATCATAGAATAAATTATTCCGATGCTCGAAAAACCGATTTGTGACACATCGAAGTTTTTCTCGCGTCTGAAGACATCAACATCTTGTCCTTCAGAAAGCCGGTAGGCAAATGCCCGCGTTTGAATGACAAACACGCTCTGGGAGATCAACCAATGCAGGAGCCCAGAAGCAGCGATCAAGGGAATGCCATAGGAGAAAGGCATCGACAGGAAGTATGAAGAACGCTGCATACCCTTAGGTGCGGACATCCGCAGGAATTTGCGCTCATTGAGATATCCGCTCCACTCTCTCGCCACGAGTAATGCAGTGAGCAAGCCGTTGTAGAGAAGATAGAGAGCGCTGAAAATTATTTGAAACATGTTTGCGAAGAAGGCTCCGGCGAAGAACCTGCCGGTCTGGTTCATGGTGGCGAAAAAACCGCTGAGCGCTGTGGCGTACGGATGAGCGTCTCCGAGACCTTGCCTCCGCAAAGAATCGATGTCGACGTCGACGTGATAGCGTTTCAGCTGTTTCATACATATGCCCAATGAGCCACCGCCGACTGCGAGCACGAGAACGCATCTGACGTGGTAAGCAACGTCTGATGACAAAAGGCTTAGATCTCCACTTACAGAAGCAAGGTCGTCGCCCAACGTTTGCAACTTGCTGCCCGAGACCAACGATATCGCCTTTCTCTCCAACAACGGCGCTGCCTTTCTTCACTGTCCTCGATTGATGGCCATAGTTCGTTGCTTTCAAAGTCTCTTCTCGCAGCAAAGTTGATTCCTATCGTTTCTTCATCTTCGAATTCAAGGAAGCTCCCTATTGCATCTCCGATGGTGATCAAGTGCGTGCCAAGTTTCTTGGCTTGGATTGCCGCATCACTAAGAGTTTCTGATGATGCAGTTCTGATGAACCGTCGATGAAGGTGGTAAGTGTAGCCTATGCAGGCAATTTTAACCATGTTCAAAAAGCAGACGATGATGAGCATTATGAAACTATACCCGACAGCACATTGGCCATCCATGGATTCAAAGCCTGCTGTAAGGCAATATTCAACGCTCGTCCATTGGTGTTGATTAATCCAAAGCGTCCAATTTGCAGCATCTGGGGCCAAAAACGTGTCATCGCACCAATGCTCAGACCAAGAGCCGGGTTTAGCATTAGCTGAGCACATCCAGTAAGTGCTGAATACCCAGTCTGTGGGTTTGCCAATATTGCCGAAGTCCCATACCAAAGTCGGGTTTTGTTGACCTTTCAGAGAAAGACCGTCGGAACTAGATATGTTGGCAAGAACAATAATGAGATCTTTTAGACCAGCTTGAGCTTCTTGCTTTCCATACAAGGCGACACAATCTTTGGGCTCAAGTCTTTTGAGCAAGTCGATTTTGGTTCTCAAAACCGTGGATTCCGGATTGCCCATCCAAGTATCGTTGCAACGCTGAAAGTCATTCGTGAATATAGCTCCGTGATATGTACTGATAGGAACAGCTGAGAATATAGCCGAATTCCAACTGATAAGCAAGTACGTAGTCAGAGTTTCTCTTCATTTTTTGAAGCAAAAAGTAATCGATGGGCTTACACGAGATGTAGAAACATAGAGCTGCCCATTAGCAAACCCCATACAAATTTTCTGTCGCGTTTGATTCTACCTCCGCGCAGATTCCTCAGACTTTGTACACCAATATCTAACCAGTCCTTCTTTCTATGGGCCTGATCGACTTCTCCTCTCGTTGGTGCTACTAGTATCTGCGCGCAATAATTGCTTGAACCAAGCAGCAGTGTGGACAACACGTTGATGACGAAGTGGAGCCACAGATTGATAGTTCCAGCAGTATCGCAGCTTCCTTGAAATATGTCTCCCCTGTTTGACAGTCCGAACTTTGTAGCTATCCATGTAGTAACAGCGATGTTAATCGCTAGAACTAGAGAAGAAAGGCTCAGGTGTATGATGAATGCGGTGTCTCGGTCTGATATACGCTCGCGAAAGGTGGACGGTTTGCGTTTTGGATTCACTTCCCGAAACCATGGCTCGAGATGGGAGACGTTGCAGTAACATTGCCTGGAAAGTGACGGGTGTAAGACAAATTTGAGGCTAAGTTTTGAGAATCTCACAGCTGTGCAACCGTTGTACTGCCTTCTCTGGTCTCGAAACTGTCGCGAGAGCTTCTTGTGAGAAGTTGATCCTCCTCTTCCGCAGATGTTTCGTCAATATCTTCTGTGTCAGAGGAAGGAGATGCTGCTTTCTGAGACCGATGATCTTCCTTAATCTCGACCTGTTGTGGTGTTTCCTTCTCTGGTGATTGATCTATGTTCATGGTGTCTATATGGATTTGGACTTCTCGAGGAAGATGGCTAAGCTCGACGCCATAAGATGAAGAATTCATTTCTGCGCATGGAAATAAGGTTGGGATGTTGTGAGTCTATGAAGATTGTACGAGGCTGAGCTGACCTACAACTGAGACGTAGCGGTTACACAAAATCCTTCTGTCGGCGGGTTTCTGAATGGCCGATTGTTCTTATTCGCTGAAGATAGATGATTGGTCTACCTACTTTCAGCCGCACTCTTGCTTGTAACAAGTATTCATGAAATTTATCAGTGCAATTTAAAACTGGATTTCCGACTCCCTTGCCTTGATCATGATCGTTTCCTCCGGGTCCGGCGCGAACTCCGACTGCCACCTGCTCTGCGGGGCGCGTGTCTTCCCGTCCACAAGTTTCCAGTCCCATTTCATCAGCATGTGGATCAGCGTGATCTTTATAGCATTGCTGGCGAAGAACCTGCCCGGGCAAGAATGCAGGCCATGCCCAAAGCCCAGGTGGTCCGGCGACGTGGAGACAAACTGCCAGCGGGTCTCCTGGCCGGGCTGCTGACGCATGCGAAGGAAGCGGTGACCGTCGAACTTATCTGCATCAGGCCAGTGGGCCTCCTCGGTGAGCTCGTGCGTCGGAACGGCGACGATTGCGCCCGCTGGGAGATACGTTCCGTCGGAGAGCTTGAATCCTTCCATAACGCGGCGGTTCATGGTCACTGGCGGCGAATCAGTCAACGATTAAAATAGTAGGTTGCTCGAATTATCAAAAAGACTTACGCGCAGCAACAACGTGCATCCTCTGACTTTCCTTCATCACGCTGTCCATGAGCTTCATCTTATACAAGCTGTTCTTGCTCCATCCACCATCTTCCTTCAGCACCTCCATGATCTCCTCCCGCAGAAGATCGATGTAGTGGGGATTCTCAATCAGATCGTATATGAGCGCGACAATCGTCCTCGTAGACGTGTGAGTAGCGGCGACAGAGAGCAGCAACTGACCCAGCGCAACGTCGAATGGTCTACCCGCAGCCACCTCGTCCAGCCACTCCAACGAGTCCATTGCCCTGGGCGCAGGCTGTCCAGCAGCCAAAGCCTCACGGCGTATCCGCCTGCGTTTCTCGACTTCCGGCTCAATGAGCTCGCGGGCTCGGGCGACTTCTTGTCTGATGACCTTCATTTCGGGCATGAAGTAGTGGAGGATGGGGCGGAGGAAGGGAGGCGTCACACGAAGCTTCCGGGCAGCAATGAATGAGTCAACAGTGTATTTGATGGAGATCTCGAGCCACTCCTTGTTGCGGCAGAGCGGCTCTCCCAGGAAAACCTTGGCGGACACCTGGGCAGGGATCATGGGGCAGAGGCGGTTGAATTTGATTTCGGTCCAGTCCTTACTAGCCGGGAGGAGTTCACCAAGGATACGGTTCAATTCGTAGGAAAGGTCGGGTGTCATGCCGCCTATCAACTGAGTGAGGTTCTTCCTGATCATGTCCTGGAAAATGTCATTTGAGACGCTAGCACCGAACGGCTCTAGTCCGGGGTAGGTTGGGAAGAAGTCCTGAAGTGGAGTCAGTATACGCTCTATGATGAAAATAACCCTATGGTTCATCTAATTCTCCACTCAAGTGGAGTCATATGGATGTGATCCAGGCGCATACCTTTGCCAGCTGTCCTGCAATTGACAATCTAGTATCGTTCCGGACCTCGTTGGCGAATGCCGTAGGGATAACGACTATGGGACCGTTGCGGCCAATGATTTGGAAGGGTCTTCCCTTGAACTATACAGAATTCAGTGTCATTTCAAAAGTTGTCTCGTTGGCAGTATGACCGCCGAGCAGCCAAAGCCCACCTCTTCCATGCCCTGATGCAGAAACTCCTTTGCCTTCAAGAGGTAACGCTTCTTGGCTTCAGAGTTGGTCTTCTCGCCCTCCTCCTTCGTGTCCAATACCGGGATGCCCGGGTAAGGTTGCTCATCCTGAAGAATGTACTTCCAAACCAGGTATGGTAGCAGGAGGATAGCCGCGGCCAAGATGAGGGTGAAGCTGCTTATGGGCACGTCAGCACCCGCGAGACGCAAAACATGGAGAGTCATGCTTGCGGAAAAGCAAAGTGAAAGAAAGGGTTGGCAAACAAGAAAGTGCAGAGAAGAAAAGAAGACGGGTGGTGGTGAGGCGCAGAAATAGAAGCCGGAGTTGGTCTGAGGTTAAGTGGAAAGCATTGGCGCGGTGGTTACCCCACTCGTCGACTTATCACGACGAAGTGGCAGGCGCATTAGTGCGGCGTGGCTAGAGCTGTGTGTTGTTCTTGCGGCGTAGTGCATCCATGTCCCCACTACCACAAGCGGCATAGCGGCGACGCGCCTGCATCTTCGATTGCTGCTACAGCACGGGCGTTGCGGGCAATTCTTGAGTCGCAACCACGTGCGGCGGCTGGATCGTCGCCTTTGTGTCGGGTCACTGGGACCTGCCCAGGGCCTGTTGCTCCTGCCGCTGCACGGCTGACGACTGCTGACAGAGGGCAGTCCTTCCGGGTCCATGGCTGCATTGCCGTGCCCGCGCTCACAGCGTCAGCCGCAGGGTTTCTGCGGAAGCGAGGCAGCTCCCGCAAAATCAAAGGCCTAGACGCGAACGATGAGGCGGGGAGCTTTCAGACTCTGTGCGCTGTGGAGACGAACACCATCAGCGTGGCGTGCGGGACTGGCGGTAAGTCAGCCTCTGGTATCGCATACCTGACGTGATGCTGGAACCTCGCTAGCGTCGCTCTCTGAGCCCATCAAGACGAGATAGACCTCTCCGAATTGGCTACTCGTGCTGTGGAACCCCGCCAGGCGAGCTCACCACCTCACAACCCCACCACGTATGATTACCCGCAAGCTCGGCGAGGGCGACGAACGACACAGCGCCGCCACACGCCATTGGGTCGCAGATCGCTGCGGATGTTTCCTTCCAACCGGAAACGCGACCCGGCAGCATCCCCGGTTTGAACAACGCTTGTTTCTTAGCTGCTTCTGTCGACCGCGGTCCATTACGGGACGATGGCGCGTTATCCGAACTGATATAATACGTCGCGCATATGCACCTAGCCTTCCGCATGTATCCGCCGCTTCTTTGACATTCCAGCCAACGTGCGGCAGCTACCGCTCGTGCTCAAGTGCCCCAACCCGCTTCCTCGCGCTTGAATAGACGCTGCCACCAAAAGCAGGGCTCGGCCCGGAGCTAATGTACCCAGAGAGGCGGATCTTCCTCCGAAATGCTAATTGGATCAACCAGGCTCCGTTGGTTTGGATTTTCAATCTAATCGGTACTGATGACGGTCTGCCATCCGGCCGTTGTCATTGCCCAAAATCCAGAGAAAGGTAGAAAGAATTCGGCGCATCACCCCAATTACAGAGTGTTGGTACTGGTTTAGCGCAGGCTACTTGGAATCGATTATTCACACCAAAAGTCACTTCTACGTCTTGACTCAGGCTTCGAGGTATAGTGTGTTCCCTCCACTAGCTTGTTCTGGCGATTTTCAATGAGACAAGGAATCGCGACACTGGCGTTCTTTTGTCCTTTTTTTTTTTTCACAAAAAAAGTAAGAAGAAGACTTTATAATGCCATAGGAGAGCCTGTAAGTGTAAGAACTTGAGCCCCTAGAATGGTAAATTTATTTTGCTTATCACCACCCAGCAGCTCCAAGGGACTCTCAGGCCATACTACTCGAAAACGAATGAAGCTACCCTCATGGGGTATGCTACAATTCCACAGTGAGCTTCAATTCCAACAAACTAATCCACCCCTTCACCGACTTCTGACTTTGTAGCTGATCCTCGGCGCGCACCATCCCCTTACCTCTGCGGCGCCTGCCTTCACCAAATCTCCCGCCACAGCCCAAACATCTTTATACGCTTCCGGAGCCTCCTCCCACACAAGCTGCTTCTCCTCGCAGACAACCCAGGTGCCCTCCCCCTTCTCTGCTCCTCTCCTTGGCCCCTCATCATCTTCTGTCATCGCAGCAGCAGCAGCAGCAGCGGAAGCCGCGATCTTGCCCGGCCTCAGCAAGCCTTCGACATCGCCTTTGTATTTGTGACTCAGGCTCTGCAAAGCTTTGCCCCGGGACATAGCACGACCTGCCCCGTGGGCTAATGAGAGAGCGTTTGTGGCTCCGTGCGCGTTAGTTGGGGAGAAGTTTGGTGTCAGAATCGCAGTTGGGGTGGCGCGACTGCCTGGGAGAGGAAGTATGGAGAGAGGTTTGAAGGTATCTGGATCAAGCGTCGGTGCGGCGCCTTTGCGGTGGATGTAGGCGTAATCTTGGTGCTCCGGTGTGGACGAAAGGCTTAGGGAGGAAGTTGCGGTCGTGATGTTCGACTCCAACGAGATATCACCTGGGGGCTTAGGCGGCCACTGCACGCGCTGGACATTGTTGTGCCAGATGTCGACCACCTTCCGCGACTTGACAGACTCGCGGGAGCCCTCAACGAGCGATCGGAGACCCTCAGCTCCACACTCGACGCAGGCGTAGTTGCTGCCGATAGACCACGCGTCATCAGACTCCAGCACCTCTAAGAAGCGCAGAGCGATGAGATCGCGGTTCGCCTTCGCCCACCTGCAAGCGCGGTCGTGCTCCTCCAAGTACGCCTTCGTTACCTCCTCGCCCTCCCTCAGCGAGACAGGCCCGTCAGCCGTGAACCTCTTCAAGACGTCGCCGCCATACCCTCTCGACCCAGAATGCACCAACAACACCACTTCCCCTTCCCTCAACCCGACCCCCTCATCCGCCCGCTCCACGACTTGAATCTCGGCAAAATGGTTCCCCGCGCCAATCGTCCCCAGACTGCGATCCCACTGCTCGCCCGCTGAGCCCCCCTCCCCCAGCCAAAACTCCCTCTCCTCCTGACTCCTCCACGGGCCCTCCAAGCCCCTCAACCGCTCCGCCACCTTCCGCCCCTTCTCCCCGTCGACCTGCGCCGCCGACAGCGTAGTCCTGTACCAGGCCATCCCGCAGCCGATATCGCCGCCAATGAGCGGCGGATGGATCCACCCCTCGCTCACGAAGACAGCACCAATCGGGAACTTGGTGCCGGGATGGAGGTCCGGCTGGCCCGCGGCGTGCACGATGCCGGGCAGGGTGGTCGCGGCGATGCGCAGCTGCGTGCGCGAGACGGGGTCGACGTAGGCCGCGTGCGCCAGGTCCGCGATGGTCGCGTCCGGGTTCGCGTGCGCGGCGGCAGCCTCGCCGTCGCCGTCGTCCGTCTTGCCCACGAAGTCCTCGCCCGCGCTGACCAGGATCACCGCGTCGTCGCGGAACGCGCGCGCCCAGTCGGCGGCCGTAAGCAGCTCGGCGGCGCTCCGGACCGCGAAGAAGCGGGGTGGGACGGTCTTTCTGACTTTTAGGCGCAGCTTCGCTTGCGCGGATTTAAGGACCTGAGCGCGGATGGAGGTTGGGCCAGCGGACGGGTCGGTGGGCGATGTGCTGGGGAGGAGGATGATTGTTTTGGAATTTCGGTTTGCGTTAAGCGCGACCGTGAGGCGCGTTGAAGGCATATTGATGTGCGGAGGGAAAGAACGCCCTTTGGTGTTGTTCGTTATTTCGTATGTGGACGTGAATTCGATGTGGGGGTGGTGGGGTACTCCGTGTGTACTTCTCTGGTCTTAGGCAGATATGCAAAAGGGCGGCTTTAAAGGAATTTCAAACTATGGGATGGTGTTAATTGTGGTTCACGATGTATCATACTGATTGTGCTACGTCTGAGTCATCCGGCACGCCCGATTCGGCAATCGTAATCGTAGTGCGGGTGGCGAAGCAGATATGGTCAACAGAGCCTTTGCACGTGTATGAGCTGTGCGTTCAACACCAGAAGTGCGATGCTGACCGTCACTAAGAACGCTCAAGATACATTGCTTGCCTGTGGCTTAGCGGAACTGAAGTTCCGTATCTCAAAATGTGGTTCCCACGAACAAAATCATTGTTAAATAGGAACAATCGACTCTGTATGCAGCCAGCAAACGAAAGCCACCACCAGGCCACAGTTAGCAGGACACAGGTACAGCAGAAACAACAGGAGCAGTCACACTAGCCCCTCTTGTGCGTTGGCCCGCATGTGATTGTCCGCCGCAGCCGCATGCAATCACATCATCCACACTGACCAGGAAGCCACGCGGGCCGGTCCGCGGAACCGCACCTGCCCTCCAGGACAACAGGCCAAACTAGCACGACAGATCAACTAAGCGAGCAGTCTCCTGCACAGCCAGCCAACCGGATATAGTCTAGCGCGGACGTTGCTCAAATGATCGGCGCAGTAGATTCGCCCGCCTCGCCAGGCAGAAGTGCAATCTAGACGCTAATCCCGATTTTACAGGCACCTTCACAGGCGTGGCAGTTTCTAGGCCCCAAGACGTGCCTGCAGCCTGGCTTTCAATATGCACGATTGCCCTTAGCGCCATTTTTCGGTCAAGTGCCATCATCAACGGCCCTCCCCCTAAGGGTATATATACCTACCTCCTCCTCTGCACCAACTCCTCTTTTCTTTCTTCGAGCCCGGGGTCGAATTGCCTTGGTACTGTTCACTGCCAATGGCAATGGACGCCTGCAACGGTGAGTGCTGGCGTATTACCTTCGCCAACTGTAGGCGGCAACGCCTGCAGTGGTAAGTAATAATGCCTACACGAGGGTCTTCGGGCGGACATCGACTCGTGCGGGCTGGGGTTTTGGTCGGTCCTGGCAACAGGAAACCGTTTTTCCCCTGGGAAAGAGCCAGTGAAGAGGATTCTGAGGCTCTTTTCTTCGTTGAGTGGCTGGTCTTGAGCTGGCTCTTGAGGAAGATAAATTCCCATTCACTGGAGGACTGAGGGACAGGTGTTACCTGCCATCTGTCGATGTCTGTACCAGTGCTTGGTCGCTGTTGTCTTCACCATGATCTCATGATGCGGTCATGATGTTCTGCATGGTGTTGACCTGCGGCGCGCTATCGCCGTCGCACCCACCTGCGTCGCCCACACACTTCATCGCGACTGCCTGCACAGTTGCTGCCTCACTTGTGTCATTGCTGCACGTAACTTTTCAGAGCCACAACACGACCTCACTGCTACGGTGTTCTATTGCATTCGCTAGCGATTTCCGTCCGCCCCACCCTCGCCGCCGCGCCGCCTTCCACTCCTACTTCCACGGTATGCGCCGACTCACCAACTCCGATACCTCAACATAAGCGACGCCTCTTGACCCACAATTCCGGCTGTTCTCTTCTCAACGGCTTGGAGTTGCTGTGAAGTGGGTCGAAGCAACACAACAGGCAATTTCCATTTGTTTCAGAAATAAGGGGACAGACTGCACAGCATATTCTCTCTGGTCGGAAGCGATGACTCGGCAGGTAAGTCCTTCAAAGAAACTTCTGCCAAGACAGCTCTCTCTGGCAGGTCCAGTTCAGCATTGCGGTGCCAAGCAGAAACAAAGCCAACACTGAATCTGGCCAAGCATTGCGGCGTCTATCCCAGTAACTTCCTCCCTTCACAGGCTCATCCACATGAGTGCTACGACCCCAGGTGGCATTGCTGCAAAACAAAGATAAAGTCTTGTCTGGAGTGAGCATTTCCAGGAAAGGCAGACAATCCCGCCAAGGATATGAGACTCAGATATAAGAAATGCAGCTGCGCATACAACGAAGCTTTGGTTATCAATTGAGGAAGCGCCATTTTCATGTTCTCAATCAGTATGTAGCCAATCCTGCCTATGACTAACGCCTTGGCTGTGAGCCATCCAATGCATGCCCAAAGCCCATGATATGATGAGCATTTATCCAGCTCAACGAACAAAGAAGCAAAGCCCAATATCCCTCACACCAACTGCCCATCCCTCCTAAAGAAGCAGCCATTCACGTACGACCTTCCCCCATCGACTGGCGGCAACGGGCTGGGGTATCTCTCCGAAGAACGCGCTTTATTGCCAGAAGACCATCAACAATCAGCTTGTGCTGCCCATCCGATCATATGTTGTGGAAAAAGAGACGGCTATTCGCGAGGGATCCGGCGCGCGCGCCAACCTACCGGTTATTATTTGCGCCGTGCTAACTGATTCGGGCTGAGAGGCACTTCACCACCACTGCCTCATCATCCCTTTGATGGCGC
Source organism: Neoscytalidium dimidiatum (assembly GCA_037367355.1). Classification (NCBI taxonomy): domain Eukaryota; kingdom Fungi; phylum Ascomycota; class Dothideomycetes; order Botryosphaeriales; family Botryosphaeriaceae; genus Neoscytalidium; species Neoscytalidium dimidiatum. The sequence goes on along the minus strand of CM074700.1, from coordinate 1,973,391 downwards.
CGCTCTTCTTCTCGTGGAAGAAAAAGCTGTCCTCCACAAGCGGACGCGGGATTAAGCGCGCAACTCACCAATATCGTGGTCGTCATTTCCTTCAGCCTGCAGCGCTCCAGTCATGGTCCTATTGCTATCATCGCCGCCATTGCGGCCAAGGTCCAGGTCCTGCTGGCCTGATGGGATTTGCGAAGCTGGCGTCGTCTGTGAGGGATGGAAAATAAGTATTAGCGTTTGCCGCGGTTCACGTAGGACATCCAAAGACTCTGCAAGTGACGTGCTCCGGGTGCGGAGGGAAGTGATGATGCTGCGTCTCCGCTGCTGAGCTTTCTCGCGTCCGAAGGAACTCTCCTGCGGCGGAAAGAAGGGGATGAAAGGGCTCACTGACTTCGACTATCTTATCCCCGTCGACACGGACTTCGCGGTCGCGAAGCTGCCTCATCAGGGCGAGGAATCTGCTCTGCACGAACTTCTGGCTTGTGTCATGGGCCACACTCTCCACAAGCTGACCAGCTGTCCTCGCCAGCTCTTCGTCGTCGTTATTGAGCTGATCGCGCTGCTGCTGCTGCTGCTGCTGCTCAGCTGGTTGTTGCTGAAGAGGATGGGAGATCTCATTCAACACCATCTCCGGAGGACTCATGTTTCGCAGGAGTCCCTCTGGCCGTTGATTTAACGTGGACAGCTCAGATTGTATCGTTGTTCTGATATCCGTGCCTGCCACAGTTCTACTTGCTTCCACTGGGAAGAATCTTGATTCGCTACCAACGTCTGCCACCAGCTGGTTGAACTTTGCAGCCTCGAGTTGTTGCTTGTCCGCTGCCGAGATAGTTTCCTGGTTCTGCAAAGAATTTTGGAACATCCTCAGGCGAGCTGTCCTCAATCGAGGGTCTTCCGCTTCCCTAACCCTCTGGGACTCTTCTTGGTCGAAGTAGCGGGAATGGTTACTTTGGATTCGCTCCCGAAGTCTTGATGCTCTAGCTCGGAACATGAACTGCTCGTCGTAGAGAAGATCTTGTGACTCCACAATCTCACTCAACACGCGTTCCAGGAGAGGATCCGGGGCGTGGTCCTGAAGTTTTCCCTTGCTCTCTAACTTTTCCAAAGCACTCATGTAAAGCGACGCAAGACTGTGGTCCGGTACTGCAGAGGGGTCTCGGGTATTGGCACGTGGTAAATATTCCGACATCTGATGGCGACAATATTCATCTAGACCGACTATTAGCAAGAAGACGTTGTGCAAATAGTGATGACCTACTGAATGCATGCTCTTTCATGAAGGCCAATATTGAGTCACCTTCCGGAGGTAACATCGTCTCGATCTCCTCTTCCCACCTTGATAAAGAAGGCCGTTGCTCCGGTTGTTCCATAACCAGCGTCTCGGTTTCCGCTACTTTCTCCGCTTCCAGTATTTCGGCCGCCGCAGCATCGAAAGCGCTCTCAAATGCAGCGTCGTCGAACATAGGGTCCTTCTGCTTCGCCTGCGCGTTCATATCCTGTTGCGCCATGAACGGCTGCTGGTGCGCGAACTGCCCCGCGCCAAAGCCCATCATTGGCGCGCCACTATACATTGGTCGCGATGGGCCCGCCGACATCTGTGGTGCTGAAGGTGAACCTTGCTGTTGCCGTAGGAATTCGTGGTGCCATGATGCTGTGTGATTATGCTGCGGTGCTTGCGCTGAGAAGTGCTGCTGCTGGAGCGGAGGTGGAGAAGAGACATGCAATCGTTGGAAATCTGCAGCCCAGTCGGGGAGGGCAGCCGGCCCAGCGAAGTTCGGCGGAGGCGCATGTTGGGCGGGGAAGCGCTGGAAGGCCTCGGGCTGCGGCGGTGGATGGCCAGCCTGGAAGGCCTCGAATTCTGGGTCTAATGCGCCCGCATGATGGCCCGAAGCAGTTCTGAAATCCTGAACACCAAGCAAAATGTCAGAATCCAGAAACTCCGATTGCGGAAGCTGGATGATGTGGGCGCTCGTACCTGCTGCGGCGACTGTCGTGAGACCAGTCGGTCTTGCTGTAAAGTCCGATCGACGGAGCTGTGCTTCTGGAAGTTCTGGAGCGCGTTGGACGGCCCGCAGAGAGCATCTGCCATGGCTTGTGTGCAGCTTCGAAGAATGAAAAATTCAAGAATAAAAACTGGACGAAAATGCGCTGAGAGTCGTAAGATAGGGAACAGGCCATGTGAAAGCTGCGGCGGCAACAAGGTGCCCGGTCCCCGCGCTATCGCTGGCGCCGAGGTAGGCTCCACGTCAGGGCTCCGATATGTCGGCCCTGTGGCCACTGAGTCAGATAACTCCCTTGGCGTGTTTGTGTACTTTGCATCACTGACGCCGCACCGCCGCAGTGTCCCGTCTCGGGCAGCTTCCACGTTTAACATTCCCACCAGACACTCATATCTCCACCAATTCCTCCTCCACATCCGCAGACATGGTAAGCTCTCAATATTATAGCTCCCAGAGCTCGTCTAACAATGCTCAGGCGCAAGTAATTCAAAATTCCGGTCACGATGACATGATTGTACGCCGAGCCTACTCTCCCGACTACCTGCTCCCGCAAACGGACCTCCGCTAATACCCAGACTTTGGCACACAGCACGATGCTGTCCTGGACTACTACGGCAGGAGGCTAGCGACTTGCTCCTCCGACAAGACCATCAAGATCTTTGAAGTTGAGGGCGACACTCACAGGCTCACCGAGACGTTGAAGGGGTAAGCAAACGGCCATGGGACACTCGAGAAGGACGAGGTGTGTATTGGATAAAGGCTGATTCTCTCACAGACACGAGGGCGCTGTCTGGTGTGTATCTTGGGTACGTCTCCTCGCAGTCAGATCGCACCGTCCTCTCACCATCTAACCACGCCCACCCACACCACAGGCACACCCCAAGTACGGCAACATCCTAGCCTCAGCCAGCTACGACGGCAAGGTTTTCATCTGGCGCGAGCAAAACAACCAGTGGACACGCGTCCACGTCTCCGAGCTGCACTCCGCCTCCGTCAACCTGGTCTCCTGGGCGCCGCACGACGCGGGCTGCATACTCGCGTGCGCCAGCAGCGACGGCAACGTCTCCGTGCTCGAGTTCCGCGACGGCGCGTGGGCGCACCAGATCCTGCCGGCGCACGGTCTGGGCGTCAACGCCGTGTCGTGGGCCCCGAGCATCGCGCCGGGCGCCGTCGCGAGCGCCGCCCCCGCGGCCGGAGGCGCTGCTGCCGGCCCGCTGCGCCGCTTCGTCACCGGCGGCAGCGACTGCCTGGTCAAGGTGTGGGAGTGGAGCCCGGAGGCCAACACGTACACGGCCACCAGCACGCTGTCCGGCCACACGGACTGGGTGCGCGACGTCGCCTGGTCGCCGACCGTGCTGTCCAAGGCCTATATCGCCTCGGCCTCGCAGGACAAGACGGTCAAGATCTGGACGAGCACGAATCCTTCGCTCGGTAAGGCTCTTCCCTTCGATCCCTTCTTGAGTACCGGCATTCGCTAACGATATCCATGCACAGGCGACTGGCAACAAACGACCCTCAACTTCGACGCCGTGGCCTGGCGCGCGAGCTGGAGCCTGAGCGGCAACGTCCTGGCCGTCAGCACTAGCGACAACAAGGTCAGCCTGTGGAAGGAGAAGCTGACTGGCGGCTGGGAGTGTATCAAGACGATCGAGGAGTGAACATAGAAACGGGTCTAACCCCAAGGAAGAACGCAAGCAAGACAATGACTGGAACCAAGCATACTCTGCTCTACAATGCTATCTTACAAGCGGGTATCCCATAATGGGCACGCGGGGAGTTTTGGAGCGTCAGGAGGAATTAAAAGGGCTACTAACAAATGACGGAGGCTTGGGACGATGGGGAAGAGTAGAGAGACAATGATGGAAAAGCGCAGCTAGGTGATGACAGCTCTGGCGGTTTGCATACCGAAACAACAGTTTTCTTAGAGCGGATTAGCAGATGATGAATATAATGCGTGACGCCCATAAAGCGTCAATTTTTGGCATCATCATTGGCTGATTAATGAATGAACTGTCTGTATGTTCATCACTTTCACATATTTCCAGCGTTATACTCATTATGGGAGTTGGAACAATGGACACCATGCATAAGTCAAGGTTCTTTCCGCACGTATGCGCCCCGAAGAAGCCGCTCCAATGTAGAGTGCTATTGATGTGTTTTCTTATTTCTCCATTTCTTACATTGCCCCTATGAGATCTACCTCAGCCGCTGCCAATGCAGACTTCAGCCCAGAATTGACCGACTGTTCCCGCATGCCTACGAAACAAACCCAATAACTCCCCATTCTCTCGCCTCAATTGCTCCGCCTTTCAGTCAAAAACCAGTCCATTTGGATAAGCCAAAAAAATAATTAAATAAAACTCCGACGCAGGCGCTTTTCTGGATACCAGTGCACGCTGACTTCTTTGCGTCAAAGAACCTGCCCTCGCGCGCAGTCTTTTGCAAGCGCCTGCAGTCCGCCACCATCCTCCATGCTGACCGCGTTGTCCCATTGATGATGTTAGTGATGCTGATGATTTTGGCCGCGGTGACGTCTGTATCTGACCGCAGTAGTGAATACTATGGGAAGACTCGCCTTGCACGGTCAGAGAACTCCACGCATGCCGCTTCGAAGGCGAGTTCAAGCTCAGGCGGGCTGAGAGCGTAATGGCTCAAGAAAGAGGGGGAAAAACAACTAGAACTTTGACCCATGCAGCAGCTATGAAAGCAGGTGATGTTGGGGTATAGTCGTCAAGTGTCCAAACGCCTTGTAAAGGAATGTCAAAAGTTGGTGCTTAGATCCGCAACAGGAGCCGCACAAGCAGGCAGAGCATGCAGCTGTCGCTATCAAATGATTGAGATTGTAGAAAGGGCGGGCCGTACGTAGGGGAATCGTGACGTGCTACGTATCTTCGCCAGGGTGATGCTTCTGAAGAAGCCGCGGCTTGCCGTGTCAAGGATCGTGTTCAAAAGTCGTTGGTGCTATGGAGTTTACAACTGGTACTGTGGCAGGCCGCATCAGTGTTCCAGAAGATGAAGGGCCCAGTGTACGGCTGTGGAGACAGGAGTTAGCAAATATACAACACATTCAATATTCGCGACTTCTTACCTCACGATCCGCGGCGGTGGGGTCTGGGCTCCACCAACGGCCCAGCATGATCTGGCCGCCGGGTAGGACGACACCTTCGTAAGCCCATAGTGCGTTAGAGTCCCACCCCCCTTGACCGTCCTCGAAGTACTTCATCATGGTCATACGCTTCCATCCAGAGATACCCTGTTGGGAAGGAAGTTGGTTGAACCAGCCAGCGGCTTCAAAATCTTCGTCATCATAACCAGAAGCTTGGAAGCGCTGGTTGAAACGTTCGTAGGCAAAATCATCCCCAGTGCGGCGCTGAGCACGAGTTCTGGGAAGCTGCTTGTCTTCGGTGACGGAGCGAAGGTGGTACTCGAAAAGAGGGGGCCATGGAAAGCTGGCGTTCTCCGGGAAAGTGATTTCCATAGTCTGCGAAACTCCAGGTCAGTCGATGATCTGAGTGTCAAAAGGAAGTGGTATACCTGGATTGAGCTGTCACCGTGGTCTACGTTGTGGTCAATCAAGACGCTACCAGTCGGATTGCCTGAGCGGGCGAGCCTCATCTCGTCCTGAGTCAAGTAGGCATAGGTACCCTTCCAATGGACACCAACCTCAGCCGGGCCGTCGTGAAGTGGAGCCTGCCAGTAAGCCGGCTTATTGGCGCTTGAAAGCTTATTGAATGGCTCATAAAGCGTGTTCTCCTCCTGCTTGCAGATGTGGTACTTGAAGAAGTTCAAAACGTGAAGGATCCACTCTAGATTGACAATGGAATGGTTCCAGCCGCTGAAGATGGGGGCTGCCTTGATGGTAGCGTACGCCTGCTTTTGAGAGTCTTCGAAGCCGTAAATACTGCTAGGCGACTGAAGAATGGTCGGGGCGCACATGAGTTGGACGGCAGCGAGACGAAGGCTGTAACGTGGCTCACTCTCCGCGACTAAGGAAGTTCTCTTTGACTTGCGAGGGCGAGGGCGGAACATGTCTTCAATGATGCCTGAGCGTCCGATAAAGTCCTTGAGAGCCTCAAGGTTCCTGCAGGTCAGCTGATGCTGGCCACTCTTAAACCTCGTATGGACTGCAGTGGAACCGCGGAACGAATCTAAAGAAAGCTGCGTCAGTACATTACTCTGGCTGAGGTGAGACAGATGAGATATAGGAGGAAGATGGCTATCTACGTAGCCTTGAGCCCAGAGAAAGAAGCGATTGCCTACCATTAATGAGACCAGCAACTACTTTCAAAGTGTCCTCTTCCCTTCTGGAAGCGCCGATCTTGAAGCGAACCACGTTGAGGATGAGGTGGTTGAAGCGCATTTGATATAATTTTTGGACATGGGCCTTGTAGCCGGGCGACGACGGGTGATAGTTTGCAGGAGGGTCGTACTTGTCGTTAAAACGCTTGAGCCAGAAGGAGTTGTTGTCGTCTATGGCATCTCTAGCGGCTCGACAAGAGGCGCGGAAGTGGACAGCATCCCTATCGTCTTCAAGGAAGTAGGCGATTTGCTGATTGAGCTACAAGTGGAAACGGTCAGAAAAGGCATCGAGTGAAGTAATACGGTTTAGACATACTTCGACCGGCAGGGTCTGAAAGGCCTTGGGCTTCGCCGCGATGCGGGCTTGGTGTGCATCAGCCATTTTATGACAAAGCCGATGGATCTTGAGCGAAGCGCGAGTGGGCGAGGGCTTCCTGTGGAAGATCTTGTGTGATGATGCGGTTCAGGTGCGACGAGATGTTTTGGAGATTAGGTGCTGTTGCTACTGGTGAGTTGGAAAGTTCTTATAAACGGGTGGTCAATTGAGGTGCGAAAATAAGAGCACAATAGGACATGTGCGATCAGCTGCCACACTGTCCTATTGTCGGAGGGCATGTACGCGCTCGGGGTGCAGATGACAGAGCAGCAGGCGGAGCGGCGGACGGCCGTGACAAGGCGACACAATAGGCTGGAGCCTTTTCACACGAGGGGGACCTTCCACCTTGGCCAACTCGGCTACGCTCACGTCACTAACCCACTAAACAATATGCCGCCGCTTCCAACTAAACTCTCTCCAATCATCGACTTGGATGTATAGTGCCCGAATCAAGTTCATCATTGTCGTGTGGAGCCTTTTTTGGATAATCTTGTCACCGAGATCGAAACACGCCTGCGGCCGCACGAGTCCCTCGTCTCCCCATGCCGTCGCTCCTGTTGACGCTCACCGTCCACCTCACCACCGAATTTTGGAGGAAAAGCAGGCGCATACATTGCGAGCTTGGACCGGCCTAAAGGCGCGCCCGCCCATTGCCTTCGTAGCCATCGTGGCCACTCACGACACTGTAGCAAGGTCCACCTTTCGAGAACATCTTCTGCAGGTCATCTGCGATAATGTCGGGATTCTCCCATGCAGCGAAGTGACCTCCCCGCGGCGACTCACTCTCGTACACAACCGGCCCTACTAGGTATTAGCATAAGCTCAGTGAAACGATACGTCACTGATGACAGATTCCATTACCCAATGTGCGTCCCCATGTTTTTGGTAGTACAGAAAGTTCCTTCGGAAACCATGCAAGACCAATTTTAACCCCCGGGACCCATGTCTCTGTGTGCTCTCTAGTTTGGATAATGTCTGCCTTTGGAGATATGTGGGTAGCCTCATAGTAGATACGCACGCTGGATGCTGGCCCGGCAGTGGAAAACCAGTAGATGCTGATCCACGTCAGAACCTCTTCATCTGTCCACGGATAGCTGTCAGTCCAGTCATGTAGTTTCTCATATATCCACGCGAGTAGAGCAACCGGGGAATCAGCAAGGGCGTATCCGATCGTCTGAGGTTTCGTCCTTTGCAGCAAATTGTAGCCAGATCCTTCTTTGGAGAACCAACTCGACCGCTCGAGGCCTCGTTTTTCTGCTTCGGTGTAAGGGAACAGCGCATGCTGCAGGGCAAGAAAAGGATTTTTCTTGAACTCCGGGGGGTTTGCGCGGATGAGATTGACATGACTTGCTTTGCACGAGTCTGGGTAAAGAATTCCAATGGCTCTCGTCACGTAGAATCCCCAGTCGCCGCCCTGAGTGACGTACTCGTCGTACCCGAGCTGCAACATGAGCTTGTGGCAGGCTTCGGCATAATGTTGCAGAGAGAATCCGGGCTCCTTGATGCCGCTGGAGAAGCCAAAATTGGGGAGAGAGGGCGCGACGACATGGAAGGCCGGCGAACCGGACGCCAGAAGAGGAAGCAATTTCGTGACTTCGATAAACGAACCGGGCCCTTGAGAACGTTAGAGTGTCTCCACGACGGAACTGGTCAACGGAATATTACAGCCATGACAGAACAAAAGAGGGATTGCTTTCTTTGATCCGCTTTTCTGGTGCACAAAGTGCAGGTCGATGGGCCTGAAGCCTTTCACTTCAACTTGAGTCCTGAAGTTGGGCAACTCGTTTATTTTGGCTTCAGCCTGTCTCCAATCAAACCCATCCTGCCAGTACCTGGCAAGTCTCTTCACATCGGCAAGCGGAGCGCCGTACGGCCATTGGTCGTCAGCTTCAAGCTCATCTGGAAAGGTAGCGACGGCAAGTTTACTGCGCAAAGTATCAAGAGCCTCATCCGGCACGTTAATGGTATAGGGTGTTGGCGAGGCAGACATTGTTCCTTGGTTGTGAAAAGGGACGGAGATCGTGGGCTCCACCTTACATGACGTGCGGCAGAAGTCGTTCACTTGTACGTAGAAAATCAGCTCGTGTCCGTGAGTAGTTTATAAGCATGAAGCGCGATGAGCGGGGCACAGCTCGCCCTGGTCTGGCTTGTGTGACGGCTGATGAAAGCCTGCTGCAATGATTTCCCAGCTGCCAATCAGCCGCTGATTTTCGGCAAGGGTGTAACGCGCGTCTTACGGGCGGTCGCGTTTTTGGACGTCACGCCATGTTTTCCTCGCTTGCTGCCTTCTCTATTCTCGATCCACTCCCCGATCGCGCTCCAGCCCCCGCCTGCCGCTCGATGGCGGCTCCCCGGGTTCCGCGTGTCCCGCCCTTTCGTCTGGGATATTCCCAACTGCCCACAGTCGCACAGCAGCCCTTTCGCAACAGCGCCGGTTTTGCGAATGAGAAGCTTCAGAATACGATGCTTCCCAGTAACATGATTATTCTAATGGCTTGTTGCTAGCACAATAACGTTGTCGTCATACTTCCCTCTCCACCGGAAATAGGCTCTTTTGGAGATCACCCTAGGCGGCTAGCTGGGCGCCGTCTTAGCTTCAGCACGGCTGAGGCCCCCACCGTTGTCCATTTTTGTCGAAATGCGTCCCTGATTATACTCTATGCGGCTGGAAGCTCTGCTTAGTTTGCTAGCGAGAAGACACTTCATGCCGGTATCCAGGGTCACTAGCCGCGAAAGCATGTTGATCGACACAATAGCTTGGGAGCGCTGCTATGAATAGTCCATCGTAAGACTCTTCAGAATTTCTTTCCTTGCACTTAGCTTCCTAACATTCCTATCTTCGCTCGTATCTTAGTTCACTATGTACAGACAGCTCCTTCTCGCAGTAGCTACCAGCCTATGCTTTCGTAGCTCTTCTGCAGCGCCAGCGCCAACCAAGACGGTTGGCGAAAGCGGTCCCGTTGGAGATTTGCTCGAACCTGTGGAGAGTCTGGTGGATGGAGTTGCTATCGGGGTAGTCGGCGATGTCGCCGCAGCAGCGGCCATTTTCGATGACATTCTGCACGATATCGCTGCCACTGTCCCAACAAACTCGCCGGCAGACATTGGGGGTAAGTTTTCAATCCAATTAAAATGAACAAAGCTAAGGTCGAACAGAGGTTTTCACTCTAGTTCGAGACATATTCACACCCACGCCCACAGATCTTTACGACAATGTTATTGATCTGGTCGCCAATTCATTGAGCCCTGGAAACCTGGAAAATGTACTCCAGACATACAGCACTGATTACAGCAATGAGGACAATATAAACTCCCAAGAACCAGAGAGTTCCATCTATCCGTTCGCATCGGACGCAGACGCTCCTTACTCATTGCCCGAACTACGGTTGCGCAAAGTCATTTACATTCCGTGAGTAGCTCTATGACTAGCATATTCTGGAGGATTGTACTCACAGTAAATCAGGCCGGGGTTCACTTATGGCAAAAAGCCTCCTGTCATCCTTGTTCCCGGGACCGGTGCAAAAGGCGGCGAAAATTTCGGCAGTAATTTCATTCCTCTTCTCACTAACGTTGCATACGCGGATCCAGTCTGGTTGAATATTCCCGGCTTCATGTTAGGCGATGCGCAAGTGAATTCTGTATGCCGGCAATCCATTCCGCTAAGCGAGTATCAGTAAGAGCTCATGTATGTGTAACAGGAATATATTGCTTACTCTATCAACTACATTTCCGGAATCTCTGAAGGTAAGAAAGTCAGCCTCATAGGCTGGTCCCAGGGCAATCTGGACATCCAATGGGCGAATAAATACTGGCCCTCAACCGTCGGAAATATCAACAAGCACATCGCTATATCTCCCGACTACCACGGCACGCAGCTTGCCAAGATCCTCTGCCCGGACTTCCCAAAGCTGCCTTGCGTACCTTCCGTTCTCCAACAGGAATACAACAGCAACTACGTGACTCAACTCCGTAAGAACGGCGGCGATTCGGCATATGTCACCACGACCAACGTCTTTTCTGTGACAGATGAGATCGTGCAGCCACAGGCAGAACCGGGGGCTAGTGCCCATCTGAATGATGCTCGAAATGTGGGTGTAACAAACAATCAGCTCCAAACGATCTGTAACGGGAAACCAGCGGGTATCTTCTACACGCATGAGGGGGTTCTATACAACCCCATAGCGTTTGCTCTGGCGAAAGATACTTTGACCAATGAAGGCCCTGGACAGACCAGCCGGATCGATGTGGATGGTCTCTGTCAGCAGTTTACAACTGAAGGGCTCAGCCTTACAGATGTAATAGCTACTGAAGGTTAGTATCACTAAGTGACTGTTGTCCGAATTAGTTATTGACGTGACTCCAGGCACTATTCCTGTCGCTGCTGCCTCCATTCTCCTGTATCCAAACAAGTTGTTCGAAGAGCCGCCGCTCAAAGGGTACGCAAAATATTAAAGAAACGATTGAGTCTTGAATTACTCAATATATTTGCAAATATTTCCTATAGAGTAGACTGAGATTATGCACATAACTCTTCCGAAACAATCTACAACGAGGCACGAAGTAAATCCTGTTGCATAAACATGTTCGAAGAACGTTTTCAAGTCCATTGGGCATTCAAGCTCTTCTTTGTCTGATCCCATGGAACGCACTATTTCATCATGAATCATCACTACGTTTGCAATGGAGCTTTAGAGATACATGCACATTCTTCTATTTTCATCTTCCCTAACCACTTGCAACTATGTCAGGCCCACAGAGTTTCCGATGATTAGCCGCATGCCCATGCAATCCTTCGGCTATTCTTAGGCCATTAGCCATCTGCTTCAGCTTCCTCACCGTTCACAACACATACACACACGCACGTACCTACCATCTCTTGAGTCATCACCGCATAATACCTGATCTCTCAAGGTTCCTGCGCCTCAGACGAGTTGAAGCTAAATTCTGACGTTCGTATACATTGAACCGATCAAGGCTGCCTTAGGATTTTCGTCAAGAGTCATACTTTCCCAACTCAACTCCTACGTTTTCCGGGTTGATATATGTTTCTTCCATTATACAGCTGCATTTTCCTTCTTGTGGTTTGTAATTCCTCTCGGCCTAGCCCTCAAGATGGCACAACGACCGGAAGACGAAATCATGGCAGACTTCATACCCTTGGATTCTGGTGATCCTTCCCAACACATGGAAACCCAAGAAAGCTCGGCGAGAGCACACTTCCAGAGCATTCACCCGGAATTTGAGATGTACGATCACAAATGCGTATGTGGGCGATACTTCAAGGAACTCAAGAATATGCGAACGCATCAAAAGGCCACTGGTCACGGCGCCTGTGTTTGCGGCGAGAACTTCTCCAGCTATCCAGAACTCCGCCGTCACCGATATGAAGCGGTCCATTTCGTTCGATGTACGTGTGACAAGATATTCGGTTCTACCCAACACCTACTATCACACCAACGCCTGGAGGAGCACGCGGGATACCGCGACACGAAAAAGGGGCCTTTGAAGATGAGCGCAACAGAAAGCGACACTCTGAACGAAGTACTCTGCCCCTGCGGCAACCAGCTCCTGGAACAAGGCGGCGAGGAACCGCTACAATGCGAATGCGGCCGCGTCTTCCAAGACGAATGGGGCCCAGCACGAGACTCCTACGACCCCGCCACCACCGTCTTCTCCTGCTGCAACTGCAGACGCACATACGACACCTGGGACGAGATGTGGCAGCACCAGCTTTACATCCACCATCCGTGCATCGCATGCCACAAAATATTCATCTGCGAAGCGAGGCTCATGCGGCATCAACGCGCGACCAACCACTGCTACTGCGCCGACTGCGACGAGCACTTCATGACGCCCGACCGCCTACGTCAACACCTCCTCGAAACGCACCACGTCGACCGCGCCACCGTCTTCCAAGACTCAGCGGACGAGCGGCCGCTGCACCTCCCCGCCACCACCTTCTCCTCCCACCGCCGCCACCAGCACCACTACCACGAGCACCCCATCTACAAGGGCGGCTTCAAGTCCGGCAGGAACTTCCTGCACCTCCAGCTGCGCTGCCGCGTCTGCGGCGCCGACTTCACCTCCCCGAAGACGCTGCACGACCACCGCACGCGCGGCCGGCACGACCCCTTCGCGTCCGTCGCCTGCCCCTTCCCCGCGGCCGCCTGCGACAAGGCCGCGCACCGCTTCGCCAGCGTGTCCGGCCTGCTGCACCACCTGGAGGCCGCGCAGTGCGGGTCGGGCATCCGGCTGGCCGACCTGAACGACGCGCTGCGCGGCGGCGCGCTCGAGCGCTTCGTCCGGGACGAGTACGCCTTCAAGCCGACGCCGCGGAACCCGTGCGACGCGCTCAGCGACGGGGAGATCCTCGCGCTGTGCGAGGCGCAGGTGCGGCAGCAGAGCGGCGGCGTCGGTGGAGGCGCGGGGGACGCCGGGAGTGGTGGTGGTGGTGGTGGTGGTGGTGATGGCAAGCGGCTGAAGCTCAAGTGCCCGCTTTGCCCCGGCCACTGGAAGACGTATCCGACGGTCCAGCAACTCAGGGCGCATTTAACCATGTACAACCATACGCCGCGCTTCTTGCGCTATCCGGAATACGTGCGCCTGCCGCCGACGAAGTCGAAGCGCAAGCAGGATTTCGGTGCGTGGAGCGGGCTGGCGCATTCGTTGGAGACGCTGCTGTGCGCGGGGGAGGTGGAGGGCGTGCAGAGGGCGTTGGATGAGATCGAGGAGGCGTTAAAGAGGCTAGGGAGGATGGCGGAGGGTGGGGTGGAGGAGGCGGATATGGTTGTTGATTGAAGTAGGAAGTTGGGTTTGATAACAAGGTCGGGGGTATCGGCGATGCGTGCGTGGATTGAGGGACGATGATTGGGGCGGGTATGTCCCTGCCTGATGGTTGATAATACTGATCTGAAGAGTAATAAATGGAAGTTGACGTGCTTCTCGTCCACCTACACGTTAGAATGTCTATCCTTACTTAGCTCCGATAGTCTAGAGCTATGGCCCTTTAGTAGAAACTTGCGAATCACGAGGTCGTTCTCTGACGCCGATGACGTATGATTGATCTTCGGCTCTCTGTCCTGGGTTGTGGCCCTGGCGGAAGCGTGTACGCTTGCTCTGCTGCTCGCGGCCTAAGTGGCTCAGAAGCTCCTAAACTCAAGTCCCCGAAGAGTATCATCCTTTGCTTTTCCGTGTTCGGCGTTGGGTATACAATCCAAATCACCTAGCAGTTAGCAGGTGGATCGGAAACGGGGTGTATGGGTCGAAAGGCTGAACCTCTCAGCAAATACTCTTTATTCTTTTACTCCCTTATTCGTGGGTATCCTATGTTTCTTTTTCTGTTTGCTGTTCCCGTAGCATATCTTGTTGACTGAGCGTCGAAATTCCACAACGACTGTGTTCATCTCTTCATATCATCCCGTAGCAAACTGGGTGCTGCTAAGCACCATCAACTCAGCCCCTACCCCTCCCACCACCCCTCCACCTGCCACGACCTCCGTGGCCACCGCGGCCCCTTCCACCCCTTCCACCACCCCTGAAGCTATCACCACGGTTACCACGACCTTGTCCGCCGTCAAACCTCGGTTCATCCTCCCTGGGTCCCCTTTTCATCCTCTCCACCCTTTCCTCCTCGGTAGCATCGAACGGAATAGGGATCTGCAGCATTTCGCAGAAAGCCTTGGTATGCGGATTCGTGTACTCCATCGGCTGACCCTCAATGTGCGGGCCGTACTCCGGCTGGTAAACAGGGGCAGTGATGGCAAAGTTCTCCGGAATAACCATCTTGCCAGACTTAACGATGTTCTCTTCGACCCACTCCTCTTCCTTCTCGATCAGCGGCCGGTAGTGCGCATCTCCCTTGTCGGGAGGAACTTGGGCGTCAGGATCGCCAACGATGAGGTCGTTGGCGAAGGCACGGGTGATAGCAAGCCATTCCTTGTCGTATTCGAGACGGAGAGGACGCTCTATTGTGGTTTCGGATAGTTGGGAGCTGATAGGTTCGATCTCGAGCACTTGGAGGAAGTCTCTGTTTGGAAGGCACTTGTCTAGGGCCAAAAACTTGGTTGTCTTATTCTTGATGTCTTCCGGGAATGGTAGCGTCTCTGGCTTGGCAGGCTTAGGAGGGGGCGCGAAAGATGCGGGCAGCTGTGCCCTCAGCTCTTCCGATATCTCCGACGTAGGTGCTTCAGCTGTGGCAGATGTAGTAGGGCCTTCATCATCGAGTCCAAGGTCTATCTCGTCAGCGTTCGCTTTAGCTGGTTTACTCCCGGCAGTCTGACTCGGGGCATCGTCATCTATATCAAGATCAATCTCGTCCGCGTTCTTCTGCGGCATCGTCTCCGCAGAAGATTCTGCGGACCCATTAGCGGGAGTTGCACGGTTTTTCTCGTCCTGGTGTTTGACCACAGCAGGGTACTTGATGTGCAGGTGTGCGCTGAACCAGTGTGAAGGTCGGAGGCGATCCAGCACCAGCTTGGCTGCAACACTACCGAGCTTCCCATCCCTGGCGTCCGCTTCGAACAGGTCCTTCTTCTTGAAAAGCCATTTGAAATCCCCCTTCCACTCGATTCCCTTAGGCCAGTCATGACTTAAGCCAACGTCAACCTGCGTCCTGATCTGCAAAAGCTTCCTCGTGTCAAACTCCCGGACGTGGTAGATGCTCTTGACGTCGTTATAGGAATAGGGGAGGCGCTCGAAATGCGGTTTCCTGTAATTGTAGCCCTTCCAAATGCCAGACAACCCAGCGATTCTCAAGGGGCCAAGGCGAACGACATTTGCAGCACCCATGTAGTAGATATTCGGCGCGGCCCAACCACCGTAGTAGAGCTCGGACAGGTGATTGCTCGCCTCATGGTTGCCGGAAATGAAGAGGGTCAAGTAGGGAGCCTTGCGAGCGCCGGAGTAGTACTCGTGGAAGTCGCCAATTTCACGGAACTTCTTAGGCACCGACATGCAGTTTAGGTCGTAGGCATTGCGGACTGCCTGCGTCAGTGTTTTAGCTTTGTCTCCGTCACGTCTGGAGCGCCGTACCTGAAAGTCGCCGCCTATAATGAGCAGATCGACGTCGGGCCAGCCTTTGGCTTCGCACGCCTTCGCCACGGAGGCGTAGATGGAATGCAGAGTGCCGTGGCCCTTCAAGCTGGTTAGCCAGTGGGTTCATGCGTGTGGTGTAGTGCGCAGAGACTTACACAACCCTCGACTGCGATGCGCAAGCCTTTCTGCGCAAATTTTGCAGCCATGATTGCGCCTGGGGCGAAGGATGAAGGCGGAGTCGCGTCGCGAGGAAAAAGAGGACGCGAAGGGAGGTTATCGGCACGTGGGCGCGCGTTGGCGCGGTTTTGGCCGCGGGAGCACATCTTTCAAGCGAACGTCTTCTCCTCCGAGACAGCACCTCCACCCCACATCACCATGGAACGCAGCGCGGCAGAGATGAGAGATCTCTCTGCAAGGCTCAGGTACCTCCACGAAGCTGCTCACGTTCTCGCACTGGCATCCCCGGAAACCTCGGCCTTCCTGGAATCTCGATACAGCCACCTCCTAGTAGAGAACGACCTTACTGCCCCTGAGTCGCGAAAAAAAGATGTCTGCAGTGCTTGTGGGACCATCATGATTCCTGGGCTGTCATGCAATGTCACTCAGGAAACAGCCCAGCCCCGCAGATCAAAGAAGGGTAGCAGGGTTGAGAAGCGTGATGCTTCAAAGGACCGCACCCCGATCAAGATGAAGATCTATTCGTGTTCCCGCTGTTCAAGTAAGACTCGGCTTCCAATCCGCTCCAGCAAGGCACGCATGAACATACCGAAATCCTCAAAGACTCCCGCAGCAGAGGCTTCGGAATCAACAATGGCGGCTCCTGTTCAAAGTACAGCGACAAAGCTTACTGCCGCAACTAATGCAGCGACCCCGACTATTGCACCGTCGAATCCTGCTCCAGGTGGAGCAAATGCCAGCAGCAAGAGGAGAGCCAAAGCGCGTAAAGGTGGCCTTCAAGCTTTGCTAGCGAACAGCAAAAAGGAATCGAGTGCTTCTAAAGGGTTTGGCCTCGACCTGATGGATCTCATGCGCAGCGATTGAGGAGCTAGGCTCTCAAACCACACAATGGGAACACCGTTGCAAAAGTCCCAATCGTACTCACATGCCCGCAGCCGCTCGTAGGGCTGAGGCGTAGAGGGCCCGCAGCCGCCCACACGCCGCAGCGCACGGCCCGCGGCGGCGCGGGGCAAATCTTCGTCACTCGCCGCCAACTACTTTTTTTCGATTCGAGCAGCTTCTGCCGACTAAGCAGCCACTCTATCCACCCCACCACCTGTGACTCTTAACAGTCGCGAATACTTTCTTGCCAGTCGCAAGCAGCATACCCTCCACAACCTTCACGAAACAACAAATTCAGCATCGCACACGCATATACTTTGGGCTCCAACGAATCGCAGAAACATACAACCCAACATCATGTCGGGTCCAGGCAGGAGTCTAGCAAAGGACCTCTTCGAGGACATGGGTCGCAAGGTTCAGGAGGCTGCCTCGACCATGACTGAAGATGGCGAACCCACCAAGGTCGTCGAAGAAATCGAGAGTTTGTGCATGAATTGCCACGACGACGTATGTTCCTTCTCATATCGATGCGCTCTGGGGAAAAACTGACAGCGCGACAGGGCATAACCAAACTGCTTCTTACCCGCATTCCGTTCTTCAAAGAGATCGTCATCATGTCCTTCGACTGCCCTCACTGCGGCTTCAAGAATGCTGAAGTCCAACCCGCCGGAGAGATTCAGCCCCGCGGCGCCAGATATAACCTCAAGGTTGAGAACGCAAACGACCTCAACCGCCAAATTGTCAAGAGTGATACCTGTATATTCAGGGTGGAAGACATCGACCTAGAAATCCCTCCAGGCCGTGGTCAGCTAAGCAATGTTGAGGGTATTTTGAGGATGGTTCAGCAGGATCTCGATCAGAAGCAGGAGGAGAGGAGGCAACTCGTACCGGAGGTGGCTGCGAAAATTCAGGAGGTTATGGATACTCTACAGAAGATGTACGAGGGCGAGAGATTCCCCTTCACCATAACCGTGGACGACCCCGCTGGCAACTCCTGGGTTGAGCCTTCGGTAGGTGAAAGCGGCGCAAAGTTCTCGAAGCACGAGTACGCAAGGACGCCCGAGCAGAATACTGCTCTCGGCCTGGCTCCCAACGCCGATGCAACCGGTCCTGTCGAGGCTCCCGAGCCAGTGATCCGCCCTGAGTACCACGCCACCCAGATGTACCCCCAGGCCCCCGAGCGGCCCATGGTCAACAACGTCGACGATGACGAGATCGTCGAGAACCAGGTGTACTCCTTCCCGGCCAGCTGCCCCGGTTGTACCAAGCCCTGCACCACCAACATGAAGATGGTCAACATCCCGTACTTCAAGCAAGTCGTCCTCATGAGCACCGTCTGCGAGCACTGCGGCTACCGCAGCAACGAAGTCAAGACGGGCGGCGAGGTGCCGGAGCAGGGCCGCCGCATCACCATCTCGGTCGAGACGAAGGAAGACCTCTCGCGCGACATCCTCAAGTCGGAATCGTGCGCCATGAGCTGCCCGGAGCTCAACCTGCTCGTCGAGCCTGGCACCATGGGCGGCCGCTTCACCACCATCGAGGGCCTCCTCACCAACATCCGCGACGACCTCCGCAGCAACATCTATGGCGACGAGGACGAGAAGCACGACTCCATCGACGCAGAGAGCCGCGCCAAGTGGGACACCTTCTTCGCCCAGCTGGACAGGGCGATCGATGGCCAGTCCAAGTTCACGATCGTGCTTTCCGACCCCCTTGCTAGCAGCTACGTACAGAGCTTCGCGGCGCCCGAGCCGGACGCGCAGATGAAGGTGGAGGACTATGAGCGTACGGTCCAAGAGGAGGAGGAGCTGGGTCTGCGGGACATGAAGACCGAAGGTTACGAGGAGGACAGTAAATCGGAGGAGAAGAAGGAGGAGGAGGAGCAGAAGGCTTAGAGCAGACGGACATGGAAGACGGACGACTCACGAAAGGGAAAAAGGGTTGGAGGGATGATGACCAGGCGTTTGGGAGGATGAATTCATAATGGCCATCGGATCTACCAAAAAAAGTCAGAAGCATGTTGCGGGGTGACGGCCCAACATAAGGTGGAATGATTTTTTCCCCTTATTTCTGATACCACGGTATCGATACATAGACTTGGCATGAAGGGACGAAGATTTAACCTTTCTTCTTATTTTCTGAAACTTAATTTGCTCAGCTCATATTAGACTCATGCACATGCTTTGGTTGCTTGTTGATACCCTCTTTTTTTTTCACTTTCTGCCGTGGGAATGCGGACGGAGGTGCATGGTGACGAAGAAACGAACCGACCTTGCATCTTCTCAAACAAAGGCATCCGTCGCCATGCGCTGGCTAACCGCGCTTACGCGGGGTGGTAAACAAGGTCACTGCTGGGTTCCCTCGCACTGGGTCGTGGCTGTAGCACTTGTTTGGCACTTGATGGGAGCTTCTAGGATGGTATCCTGATTCGATTGTAGGAGCTCGCGAGAGCTATTTCTGGAAATCTCTATCTGTGCCGTGTCGCAGCATTTGGTATCCTTCGCAACCTTCATCCATGATCTAGCCCGGGCGATGGATTTCAAATCTCCCTTTCCCACGCTACATCATCTTTTTGTGGCATCCTTCCATCACTAGTAGACCTAATCGTCGAAGTCTCCGAAGTCGAAAGGAAGAAAATGTAATCAAAGGGGGTATGAGGATGCTCAAACGCCACTCGAGAAAAGGAAAACAACGTTTGAAGTCCGATTAGATAGTATCGGTGCAAGCGACCCACATCGGATTGCAGTTGTCCCAGCAGAGCGGTGCGGCTCGGTATGTCCAAAGTTGCAACTCTCAGCGGCGCTGCAGGAGGCGGATGGCTGTTCTCGAGAAGATTTCGGCGGTGAGCTCGAGCGTGACTAGCATCGCTACGCAAATGCCGAATCAAAGTAGCGCGTATCTCACACTCCACTATTTAGTCCTTGCGAGATCAGTGTAATTTGCGTCCAAACAACGTAAATATTAGGGAATAAAACATGGAAACCACACAAGGGCAGCGTGACATGAGAATCATAACTTCGTATCCTGGCGAGTAGTATCGCTTAATCGACGTACCGGACGTGAAGAAGAGGAGAAGGAAGATGAGGGCGTTATAGTAGTGATATTGCTTCGAAGAGGGTTATAGACCAGGCCGTGAGAGGTGGAACTAGTGGTGGCAGATGAACCGGTGGTGTTCGCGCTGGCACTAGTGTTCGCGCTCGAAGAGCCGGACGAATTGGCAGCAGAGTTGGCGCGCATGTGAGCGAGTGCCTGTAACCGGGCATTGATGAGCCACTGCTGTTGGCTACGCATAGCTCCAATAGCTGCTTCGGTGCGAGCCATGTCGGTGTTGATGCGAAGGATCTCGCTGTGGAGCTGCATGCTAGTACGAGCCTCGACTTCCGCGATCATGTTGCTTAAACGAGATACTTCGTTGCGTAGAGTCTCATGCTGCGCAATGAGGTCCTGGTGGTTGGAGTCTGCCAGCGGATTTGATGATGTAAAATCTACTGCAGTAGGGACCTCGTAGGCTGAAGTTCCCGGGGGAATGGCGACCATCGCTTGCATGGCGTTTACTCCCTGCTCGAGACACGACACCTGGCGGCGGAGCTGACTGTTCTCAGCCTCGAGGTGATCCTGGCGAGCCTTCATTTGCTGCAGCATAGGTAGCATCCTGGCAACCGTACAGTTGCGCTTATGCTCATCCATTGCCTCTCTCTGACAGTTGTAGTCGCATCCAAACTCCTGGGCCGGGCAATCGGTGACCGCCTTGGGACAGACGTTCTCGGCGTGAGCGTCCATCTCTTTACGGACAACTTCGGCTCCGCAGTCGTGGCATTCATCCATACGGAAGGGGCAGAACTTCAAGTAGTGTTTCTTCAGTGGTACCGGGTTAGCATGTTTAGTAGCGATAGTTGAGGTAACTCACCTCGAGCTCGATTTCCATCACACGCTCTTCGCAGAACTCGCAGTTGACGAAATTATGGAGGCAGCCGCGCCCAAGATCCTTAGCCGTGACGGGGTGAGGACAAGAGCGCGCAGGACACTCGACCAGACGATAGTCGCAAGCAAAATCGACATGGTCTTGAGCCTCACAGCGTTGGCCTTCCCACGCGCAGCCCTCTCTCTTGTTCGGGCACTTGACCTGCAGCTCTTCCAGCATGTTCGTGACTATGCGCGCGACTCCGAGAGGCTCAACGTCCATGTTCAGCTCCCGGCGACATGTCGGGCATCGAGCGCCGGTTCCGGGGTGGTTAAAGGATTGTCCAACGGCAAAGCGGATATGGTCGTTCAAGCACTGTTCGCAGAATGTATGCTCGCAAAGGAGACGCTTCGGATTGACGAAGGGTTCCATGCAAATAAGACAACAGAGGTTCTGGTCGCAAGTCTTTACGAGCTCGAGCTGGTGGTAGTCGACGGGCCTGGCGAACGAACTCTTGGGCTGCTGTGAGGCGAAGGCGCGTAGCTCGAGCGGGGAGGGAGCGTTGGGCGGGCGGCCCACGACCAGCTCTGGCTGCGGGTCCATGGCGTTGAGGTCGGTGGAAGTGATGTCGGCGTCGGGGGTGAGAGCGGTGCTGGCCTGGAGAAGCGGCGTGTCGGCACGGCTCGAGGCGCTGGATCGACGGCTCTCATCGGACATGGTGATTTGCGGGGAAGCTGCGTAAGAGATGCTGAGGGCTAGCGAGCGGACAGTCAGTTGCGCGCAGCAAGTATCGTCTCCCGGGGCTTTTGCATTATATGGGGGCGGGCGGTGACGGGGTTACACAGGTGAGGAATGCGTCGAGTTTCCCGCTGGAACATAACCAGTGCGGCTGCGGTGATGGATGATGGAGAGAGAGCACGGAGAGCTGCACGGGCCTGGCAGCCACAGCAGCGGGCCTGCGCTAGCGCCGCCCGCCCTTGCCCGCACCTCCGACGTCTCACACGCCCGCTGCGCAACGAGCCTAAGCGGCGCGGCCTGCCGAGCCCTGTGAGCCGCCGATACTGCCTACACATTCCAACCATCCCGCATCCACGCCCATCGCTTTCACTATCGCTCTCGTCCGTCCGAGCGCCGCAATCCCTCGACATTGCCGCCGCCCCGGAGACGCCTGGTCCTCAAGCCCGCGCACCACCAGCAGCCACAATGGCGACGGCCAACCCAGCTCAGCTGTTCCTCCTTGCAGACCACATCAAGCTGTCACTTCTCGAACGCCAGCGCGCCGTGTCTCTGAACCTCTCGCCGAACACCCAAGACGGCCAGATCTCGCGCTCGCTCGAATCGTTGTCGTCCGGCCTCTCCGCCTTGGAAGCCCAGCTTTCCCAGAACCCGGACGAGTCCGTCTCCCACGCACACCCCCCCGGCAGCCCACCACTTCCCTTCCAGCACCATGGCACCGTCTGCTTTCCCCATCCCTCCCGATACACGCTCCCTACGTTCCAACCAAGCCACCACCATGATCGTTGCCTGCCCTGCTGACCCGCCGCCTTTCGCCCCGTCCACAGATCCCTCCAAGACCAAGTCTCGCGGCTGCGCGCACAATACGACGACCTCTCCTCGCAATTCAGCACCACCGGCGGTAACGCCCCCGGCGGCGAAACACTCTCCTCTCCCAACGACCCCTCGCTCTCCCCAGACTTCGCCGCCGCGACGTCCACGCAGCCCGCAACAACGCGCCACAAAAAAGCCGTCCGCTTCACCGACGCCTCGTCCGACGATGACAGCGCCGATGCCGCCGCCCGCGCCGCGCTCTTCCCCTACCGCGACGACCCGGACGAGGAGGCCGCGCTGCCCGACCACACCGAGTTCTCGAACCAGCAGATCCACGAGTACCACCGCCGGGTGATCGAGCAGCAGGACGAGCAGCTGGACCGCCTGGGCGAGAGCATCGGCCGCCAGCGCGAGCTGTCCATCCAGATCGGCGACGAGCTCGACAGCCACGTCATGCTGCTCGACGAGGTCGACGAGAGCGTCGACCGCCACCAGTCGCAGCTCGACCGCGCCGGCAAGCGCCTGGCCAAGGTCGGCCGGCGTGCGCGCGAGAACTGGAGCATGACGATCATCGTCGTGCTGATTGTCATTTTGGTCCTTTTAATCATCATCACGAAGTAATCTTTATGTGGGTGACAGGATTCTCCTAGTTTTGCGGAAGGGTGATGACAGTAGAGAGATCTAGACGTCCGTGAGTGCAGGGTTCAATTATGGTGGTGAATGTAGGCCCTCATCCAGGTCTGATGTATAGTGGCCTCGCCGCGTGGCCAACGTGCGATTGATACCTCTTGACAACCGTGGCATTTCAGAGTTTCTTCTTCTCTTTTTATTCTTCGGGCATGGAGCACGGCGTTCGGCTTGGAAGGAAGGTAGGATATTGGGAACAGGTGGAAAGTGAAAATCGTTCTTTGCATCAGGACCGGCGGGTCCATTGAACACCAGGCAATAATACAGCGCAGTTTTTGCTGAAAGTTTCGAAAATCTCCTCTTCTACTTTTTTCTATCTCATCATATGCAAGGGCAGCCGCGCACCTGCCTCTGTCTTGCTCCCCGCTTCATGAGGCAAACCCCCCGAGGTTATGTCTAATCATTCCAGCTCCATCATCTCTCCCCACCATTGTATGTTCCACTTCGCACACATCCCCGCAGAATCTGCTGCTTCCATGATAGCAGAAAACAAAAAAAAAAGATCTGCCGTGTGTCGTCTTGATAGCGGGATGGAGGATTTGTGCGATCCTCACGCCGAGAAACGCCACGCTCCACAGTCGTAAGAGGAAGAAAGTGGGTCTGTGTGAAAAGGAAACAGAGAGCGCCTGTAACGACCGATGCCCATCGTCTTCGATCCATCCTCCCATTCCGTATCCTATCCTTGTACCCTTCTACTAACCTTAGAAATACAAATGATTCTTTGAAAAGTATTGTTTTCATAAGAGCGAAGTAATGAGGCGGCTAGAAGCCGCGGGGTATCTCTGCTGGGAGAAAAAGAACTCGCGGTCATGGCGCGGAAGCGGCATGCTCGGAGGCTCCTCGACGTGTCGAAGTCGGTGTAGCTTTCATCCCTGTCTGGGTGCAAATAGCAGTTGGATGTGACAACCCGAGGGGGCTGCATGGAAAGTCTTCTCGATCCGTCGTTAAGACGCTCAGTGGAGCTTCAAGACCTTCTTTGAGTGTTCGTACACCACGTACGTGATCGAGACAGCCGGGACGACTTTGAGAAGGTTGGGTGTGAGACCCTTGAATAGTCCGCGGACACCTTCGCCCTTGATTGTTTGGCGCGTGACGTCCATGATACCGGTGTACGTCCTTGGGTGTAGGACCGTGCCCTGGCTCTGTAATCTCGTGCGGAGCAGATTCATAGGGTAGACTAGACTGGCACCAAAGGCACCACTAAATCCACCAATGGCTGCAGTCATGAAGCTTCCGGGCTCTGCCTGTTCCTCGTGACAATGTCGCTTCTTCGCATTGCGAGTCGTGACCATGCGCTTCAAATACTCGAACGTTCCCAGATCGACAGCTGCGTAAGGGAAGATGCCGAACAGGCCCATAGGGAGACCGCGGTAAAAGGAACGGATGCCATCTTTGTACCACATCTTCTTGGCAGTCGCTATAATTAGCTTGTTGCCGTGCAAACCACCGGAGACGGTTTCGCATTGCATGCGGCTACGCAATGACGTCAGCGTCAACTCCCGCAGGCAAAAATTTGGACTCGGTTACTTACAACTTCAGCGTATCCAATGGATACACGACGGCCCTGGTTTTGGATCAATAGAACTATTCTTAAATTTGGACTGTGAATGATCGATGCTTACTGGGAAACCATGCCTCCAAAACCGCCAGCCATGAATTTCGACCAAGTGTGAATGTCCCTTGGGTTGCCGTGGCCCTCGATCCTCGCGAACATGCGTTTTGATGCCTACAATCCATGAATATCGATTTAAAGGAAACGACGCATACGCCTTACCTCAAACGCGCCGAACTTTACGGCGGACTCAGGCATGACCTTCACGACGTTCAAGCCATTTCCTTTCCAAAAAAAAATTAGCAATTATCCTCGCCACTACTTTAGACATCGCACCTGCATAGAGACTGCGCATTCCGCCTGCCGCCCATAGTTCTTTTGTGGCATTCACCAAAGACATGATGCCGTGCTTGACGGCGGACATGGGAGCCCCCGACTTTGCGGCTTTCACAGCGGTCTCGGCGGTGCTGGTCTGCGCGATGAGGTATACTTTCAGACGGTCGAGGGGAGCGGTAGTTGTGCGCGAGACGATGCCAGCAAGGCCTCCCGCCACAAAGTAGCCTGGATTCGGGACGCAAGCAGTCAGCACCGGCTCCACATGCGTTTGCCAAAAAGTATCGGCGGTCTCGGGCGCGGCGGTCGAAGCTTCGACGAGGCCTACTTCGGGCGGGAGGAGGGGCTGCTGCACGGTCGCTGGAGGCTGCGGCGCCGGTGGCATCAATGCAGTAGGTTCACTCTCGCGCTCGAGCGGTGGCAGGGAGGTAGGAGGTTTTGCGATGCCGATGAGCGCGCCAAAGAAAACGTGGAGTAACCAAGTACCTAGTCCGTTCATGATCTCATCGTTGACCGCGACGTCGCCCTCCGGGGTCATCTGCACCGTGGACGAGTAGTACGACAGCACGGCCTTCAGGTTGGGCGTTTCTGCGGGGATAAAAAGAAGAAAGTCCCTGTGCGGGTCAGGGTCAGCACCCTTCCTCGTGCCCAGAGAGCCATAGTCCACGCGTGCGAACGTACCGCCATTCGTCGAAGCTAATGACACCGTCACGGTTGCTGTCGACCTCGCCGAAGAATTGGTTCAACTTCGAGTTGGGCACAATCAGGCCGGCGCGCAGAAAAGCCGCCTGCAGCTCGCCCTTATCCAGCCTCCCATCGTGATTGCGGTCGATGCTCTTGAAGAGCCGCCACAACTCGCGCTCCGTCTGTTTGACGAAATGGTGGAATTCTTCGCAGTCGAGGTCAGTGTCGAGAGCGAGTACCAAATTCGCACGAGGGAGCTTGCTGACCGGAGTAGGATATCTCGCCGTTGCCGTCGGTATCTACGCTCCGCAGCACGTCTTTCAGGAGGTCATCCGCGTTCTTCAGAGCTGGACGGGCAGGTCAGCTCGGGCGGGCAGGCGAGGAGAGGCGCATAGACAACGTACGGTGGTCAATCTTGCGCAGGCCGCGCTTGAGGCCATTGAGGTCGAGGTGGCCCTGTTTCTTGGTGTCGAGCTGGTTCCATAGCGCCTCCACTCGCGCATCCTGCGCATTTGCGGATTCGAGGTCCATGGTCGGTCGAGAGAGGGGTTATCTGGGGTGTTGCGAGGCCATGCTACACAGCGAGAAGGGCAGGGCCGGCGGCCTGGAGGGCGGGCTGTGAGGTCGAACGGCGTGCTTCGGCGGCGAAAAGCGCATGGAAAGCAGCTCCAAGTGGGGCGTTGCTGGAGAGTCGATGCGGCGGAGTCTGACAAAGGGCAGCGTGCGAATGGTTGGCCCGAAGCAGCCGAGCCTGAGCCTGCCTGGGTGAGCCCGCGACGCCAGCGCCAGCGCCCGCAACACCATCGAGTCTCTCCCTTAGCCCGCTCCAACCGGCCCCTGCGCTGATCATCCCCCGATCCGTCCCTTTCTCGCTCCCGACTCTTGATCGTTTCCCCCTCAAGGCGCCTCCCGTTGGCTGTGCGTGCTTCCTTCCGCTTCGCTTTCCCTCTCGCCTCCCGCCCAGCTGCCTTGTGCCGACTTAGCCATCTGTCTACCTTTCCGCGTGGCATGAATGCAGTTCATGGGTGACGTTTCCACCGTCCGCCAGCATGTCCGCCAGCTACTGGAGCTCCACCCAGCGCCGCTTCTGGACCTACTCCAAACCGGAATTAGCTCAAATCCGCCGTAGCCTTGAAGACGAAAATAAGGAACTCGTCCAGAAATACCCTCTTCCAGATCGCCGTCTCCTCCACGTATATTTCTGCAGCCGTATGTTAGCGAATCATGTTGAAGATAGTACTTGCTGATTTTTTTTTTCTTGCCAGAGTTGAACAAACTCGTCCGGAGACTGAAGCTATCGCAGCAAGCGGTAGCTACCGCTCAAGTCTACATTCGCCGCATCTATACGAAGATTGAGATTAGAAGAACAAATCCAAATCTCGTCATCGTTACCGCCCTCTACCTTGCTTGCAAGATGGAGGAGAGCCCGCAACATATCCGCATGATCCTCGGAGAAGCTCGTCAGGCGTGGCAAGGTAAGCATTCGAACTAATAAAGATCATGGTTGCACGGCAACTAATTCAGTAGACATCATTCTCCCGGATACTTCGAAACTTGGCGAATGTGAATTTAGTCTTATTTCAGAGATGAACTCCCAACTGATCATCCATCATCCATATCGAAGCCTTTTGGATCTCCAGACCAGCTTCAAGTTGACCCACGAAGAGTACGCTCAGGCTGAGTACGTCTTGAATGACCATTACTTAACGGACCTTCCGCTACTACACCCTCCACACGTGATTGCAATTGCTGCCATGGTGATTGCCGTTACACTTGGTCCAACGCAAGCTGGTATGAACCTGCTTACAGCAGCAAATATGCAAAATGCCATGACCAACCTTTCCAATCAACAAGCTGGAAACGCCGGAGGCTCACCGGTCCGGATGCAGAATCTCATGAATTGGCTTGCAGACTCAACTGTTGACATTGAGTCTGTGGCAGACTGCGTGCAGGAAATGGTCTCTCTGTACGAGGTTTGGGAGCAATATAACGAGAAAATCTGCAAAGACCAGATCAACAGATTTATCAAAGCCAGAGGCCTGGAAAAGTGAGCTGCTACACCGAGACATCCAAGCAGGAACAGCAAACCACCACGATATCACACGACGATCCTTTACTACTCACGATCATAATGGACCATATAATATACATGAGCGTTCCTCGCTACTGGGGCTCCTCTTCAGCTACATTTGAAGCTAATGGAAGTGAAAGACGGAAATTCTGGGGTGCCAATTCTGGATGCTTGTCGCTGGAGGAAATAATTCTCTTCGTCTGACATATCCATTCTTGACAAAGCGCGGGGTAGAGGCGTGCCAGGCCCTTGGAAGTCGAGGCCCAAAATCCTCTCGCATTTTGGGTTTTCCGGTTACCCTTCCCGTAGTGCGAAGGCCGTTGCCAGCCATGCGGAAACCCACGAAATTGCAGGCAAATACCTTTGGAAGTCTGCCTCATCAGTCTATCAAAGGTAGTCCATCACTAGCCCACCTGAATGTGAAGCCATTCCACGAGAAGGCACGTAGAGCAGGATTTTGAGTGCCACGAAAGGGGTGACTTACGGACCCCACCCCGCCTTTCATCTTTAAAGGGAGAAGAAGCCCAACCCATGGGTCACACCATTCACACCGCCTATTTCTTCATCACAAATAGCCCGTGCAAAAAAATTGTTTGACGCAGGCATTTCGAATCTGCTACAAAGATGTCGGCCATTCAGATCTCTCATGTCGAACCCAAAACGTCAGGCGAAGAGCCTACTTCGGATCTGCATTTCTATCGGAAGTCAAAATTGCGACACATGCAATTGCAATCGGTTCTTCTCATTTTCATTCTTGGCTTCGTTGTCGCCATCATGGCCATCATTGTCAGCTACGTCAACCGATTCGACAAGCTCCTCCGGAGCTTTCTTATGCAATTCTAGTCCGGCCCAGCACTTTGGAAGCGGTTTGGAGAAAGCAAAATATTGGTTCCAAAAGCATTAAATACGATGGCGGTTTCCACTTGGATATCGCGAAGTCTCCGGCAGATATCGACCAAACAACCGAAGGGCTCACCTAATTCTAAAGGGACCCTTGCTTCTCACTACTACACCCAAATTCGTTTTCCAATCCGATAGGTTTGTGGGAATGCCTACGACTATTATCATAGTAGTCGGGCTTGCATGGCAAACTACTCGGAGAGCCAAAAGATATTAGCGCGTCGAAGGCATCACAGAGAATCATATATGTATGTATTCATCAAGTATATACTGTAATATCATCGAACTGCCCGCTCTTCAGAAAAAAACTTGAAGGTTCCCTGCTAACTCTCGTCTCTCGTCTACTATCAGCGTTTTGTTCAGCAAGTCTGCGAAGAAGCAGGCGTGCCGCTCGCGTAAGCTCCACCGGCATCTCCAAGGCATTCGGCTGAAAGACACAAGTCAGAACTCGAGTACAACATCTCAAAGAAGAGGAAAGATCAAACTCACCGACAGTGACCAGCTTCAAGTTATTCTGCTTTGCCCAGTTGATCAACCACGGCACGAGCTGGTTGACCGTCGTCGAGTACGTCTCGTGCATGAGCGGGATGTGCCCGTTACCACTGGCACCGGCGTTGGTGAATTGCTGCTCGCTCTGGGCGACGGAGTAGCCATTCCAGTCGCCGGAGTCGACGTCGTCGGTGATGATGCGGTAGCCGAGTGTCTTCATGGTCGACTGCACGTTGCCGCCCGTAGCCAGGTAGGGAGGGCGCATGTACGTCGGCTTCTTGCCGATGATGCTGACGAGCGCGCCCTCAAGCCGCTGCATCTGCGCCGTCAGATCCGCCGCGCTCAGCGATCCGAAGTTGGACGGATGCGACCATGAGTGCGAGGCGATCTGGTGGCCCGCGTTGTATGCGTTCTGGAGGGCTGTCTTCTGATTGTAGATGCAGCCTATGGTAACCGAATCAGTGCCATACGGGTGCTGAGCAGAATCCGGACATACCGTAAAGCGTGCCCGTCACAAAGAAGGTTCCCTTGGCTCCGGCCGCGTTGAGCGTATCGACCAGCTTCTGCGTGTACTGGTACGGTCCATCGTCGAATGCCAGCGCCAACTGTCCCGGTGAAGAGCACTTCGTGATGACCTGGCCCGCTGCTGGACCAGCCCGTTTGAAGGCCTCAAGAGGATTCGGGACTGGGTTCGCTGCCGCCAACACAGCGATAGCGGGCACGACAAGCGTAGAGAAATGCATGATGATTGCCGTGGAATGAAGAGCAGGTCCAGAACGAATGTTGTGAAGTGTTTAGAAACAAGAAACGGCCAGGAGAAGTCGCTGCTCTTTATACCAACAGTCCGTATATAGTGGAAACATCTCGCGGTCGTGCAACTGACTTGATGCTCTCACAAGGCGTTACGGACCGTCGGCTCGCATACATGCCTCTTACTGAGCCGAGCCAACGTGGACCCCCCTCAAGCATTATAGCCTGTACCTGGCTAGCCAGCCTCATCTTCCCCAGAATTTCATCTAGTGCTACCTTTTTTCTTATTTTGCCTTCCCATCGTTCTAGAAATCTCGGGTTCGCAGCGTGGAGCTATGCCTGCGCTGTGGTGCATTTTAACCGTATATTTAGCCGCGCCCTCAATGGCATACGGTTGGGATGCTTGACGTCCTTCACTCAGTCTGTTTGCTCTCGAAAGGGCGTCCGAATGGGACTGTGCCAAGAGGTGGCGCTTCATGAAACAAGCCGGCTATATCAAGGAATAGGGGAGGCCGCATGACACATGGCTGGCTCCACGCTTCTGCTTGCATTTAGGCTGTGATCGCTCCTTGAAACATCTGCTTTTGGTCCATAATACGAAATACCGGTCGGCGGACGAAGGGAGAGACTTTTCGGTGGATATTTCGCGGTCTGGGCTGGCTATGAATGTCTAAGCTGCAGTACCCCTCGGAAGCGGAAGTAAGTTACCAAATGTCTTGACGGGGATGGACAGAGAAGTGGCCCTGGGCGCCGCAGCGACTTAGGTGTTGCAATGACGGCGTGCTCGACATCCACACATTTCTTTCTCTAGATTAGTTCTAATCTATCTCAACAACCAAAAGACCAAATCTCACTCAGTATAATAGAGTAAAACCAACCTAGACCTCTCTCGAGAGCTTTCACGGTAACATATCGGGTAAATTAAATCTATGTTTATATTGTCTGCAGTGAAAGTAAGATTTCATGAACATGGGTCTGGCAGAATCAAACTTGCAAGATCCTTCCAAGTTATAGGTCGCTTAGCTCAGTTGGTTAGAGCGTGGTGCTAATATTGGCAGTCCTCCTAGAGGACTTAAAGTTAACGCCAAGGTCGCGAGTTCGACCCTCGTAGTGACCAGGATTTGATCTTTTTGCCATCTGTAGATACCGGGAAGGTGCTGGGAAGCATAGGGGAATTGTTTTGGAAGTCGGGAGGCTAGTGGTGTTGATTGGGGACTGGAGGGCGACTGCGTGCTGACTGTAATAATCTGCATCAATACAATTCACTACTAAGTAAAAGCGGAGACTCATGCTTTTTCTGTACGGTTCCTTCTGGTTCTGTCTTCCTGTGTACCTTGCGTAATTTGCAAAAGTTGGGAGGTGATGTTGGTCGGTATCGGCTCGGCCCAGCCGGACGGACAAAGTACCCTGCCATCAGCCCCGCCATATCTTCAATCATCATCTTCGGAATCCTCATAGTCACTTGGGATAACAGGGTCCGCGTGATAAACAGCACTCGTCATAATTTCTCGGGAAGAGCTTGGGAACACTAGAACGCTGAGGTTTCGGTCCACAAACCAGCACGGCGATATCGAGGATTTCTCAAAATGGCCATCGCTGTAAGTATGAACCTTCGCTGATATCTTCACTTTTTCTGTCGTTTATATAATTTGTCCGTTCAATACCATGATAAGCGAAACAGTCCCGGAACAACTATAGACGTTGTACAGTAACTTCCGCGCAACCCTCTACCCCCACTTCCGGGGCAAGGCAGTTGGATATCTTTTGGGAAGATTTGGTTTTCACCCTCAACAACATCTGAGGGTTACTCTTAGCGTCTTCATCATCTTATTTTGAATAACTGCTTATGAGCAATTCCTTACACATTTCAAATCTTCAAGGCAGTCGGTCAAATATGTTCCACCGCGAGCATGGCACACAACCTCAAGCAATGCCGCCAGCTCATCGCAAAAGC
This sequence comes from Neoscytalidium dimidiatum, assembly GCA_037367355.1. NCBI lineage: Eukaryota > Fungi > Ascomycota > Dothideomycetes > Botryosphaeriales > Botryosphaeriaceae > Neoscytalidium > Neoscytalidium dimidiatum. Next base: position 1,941,767 of record CM074700.1, on the reverse strand, counting down.
TGTGTCGGCAGGCGCAAAGGTCAGTCTCATAATTGGTCATCTTCCTCAAGCGAGGGGTAAATCACTTGCTTATCCAAATTGCAGGCCCTCTTCCTCCCCGAAGCCAGCGATTACATCGCCTCCTCACCAATTGAAACTGTATCCCTCGCCAAATCTGTGCAGGACAGTGAGTTCGTGCTGGGTCTGCAGGAAGAAGCGCGCAAGTCCAAGCTATCCATCAACGTCGGTATCCATGAGCCGGCCGATGGCGGCGAGAAGGTCAAGAACACTCTGATTTGGATCGACGAGCACGGCAACATCGTGCAGCGGTACCAGAAGCTACATCTCTTCGACGTTGAGATCAAAGGTGGCCCGATCCTGAAGGAAAGCAAGTATGTATGCACAATATTTCAACAGTGCCTATAATCAACATTAGAAGACGTGTGGCTAATTATTCCCATAGGAGTGTTGAGAAAGGCAGCGCGATTCTCCCCCCGTTCGACACACCAGTCGGCCGCGTCGGAATGACAATCTGCTTCGATGTACGTAGCACACGCAGCCAAACCTCTGATCCTTACCCAAGGACAACAGAGTCGTAAAGGAAATGACAGGCTGACTGGCCTTAGCTCCGCTTCCCCGAAATCTCGCTCGCCCTCAAGCGACAAAACGCGCAAATTATTGTCTACCCGTCTGCCTTCACGGTGCCGACCGGCCGCGCGCACTGGGAGCCGCTGCTGCGTGCTCGCGCCATCGAGACGCAGTCATACGTCATCGCAGCCGCGCAGTCGGGCTTCCACAACGAGAAGCGCTGCAGCTACGGACACAGCATGGTGGTCTCGCCCTGGGGCGAGGTCATCGCTGACCTAGGCGGGTTCGATGCCGTCGAAGGCTACAACGAGGTCGGTAAGCAACCGCCGCCGAGCCTGGCGTTGGTAGATCTGGATTTGAGTTTTACGGATAAGGTCAGGGCGGAGATGCCGCTGCTAAGGAGGACGGACGTGTATCCTGAGGTTTAAGAGAGGTTGATGAGTAGTCTTGGACAATGCCATAGAGTAGAGCAGTTGTAGTTTATGCTCGAATCAGGTTTTCTCGATGGGTCTTCCCTGAAGGTGATACTGTCCTCCGATTAATTCTCCTAGCCCCCTTCACTTGCACTCCCAACTCATGACATTTCCTTCTCCAACCCCAAGCATCGTGTATGCCTCTCCAGCAAAGCCTGCCACAGTCATCGCCATCCACTTCTTCTCCCCCGTACGCGCGCTTGTCATTCCTTTCCTCACTACCATCCACAGCTTTAGCAGGAATGCCGACGGAATCAGTCCGCGCCATCGTAACCTCACAACATCGCCAATATTAGGTTCATCCGGATCACCATTCGTGCGGTACGGCATGGGGACATGGTAGCGGCTGAGAAAGGAGTCCATGTCGTCGGCTGCGTCGATGCGTGGTGAGCCGAGACTGACCATACCGAACCATTCGAGCACCTCGGCACCATACTCGGGGTCGCAGAGGTCAGGAATGGATGTCAGTGCAGGGATCTTGACCCGTGCCATGCGGGAATAATCTGGGCGCGCAGTCTGAAGATGAGGTGCATGTGCGAGGATGGGACCTGTGGCCGTGGTGTAAGCCAATTTCTTCATGGCTGGTCTAGGTGACTCTTATCAAACTGGACACGTGCCTTTTGGAGGCTCATTGGGACTCTGGAGGTCATGAAAGAGCCAGGTAAGTGAACGGTTGAGGACATTTTTGAAGGCCCACACGATGCGCTCGAAGCCCTTCTTGCCGTGTAGCATAGAGCTTTGACGGAGTTCTAATTCGACCGCTGCGATACATTGTCAGAGTTTCTAGAGGAGTGACAGGAACAAAGTCAATTGATACCAAATCTTTCTTTTGTATGCTTTCGTCCGCCATGAGGTATCGGCTTGCCTGCAAGACCGCATTTTTCATACGTCGCACGGTCGAGCTCCAGCCTCAATACACCTAAAGCTACGTCAGGATATCTCATAGCCTCTCAACCCGAATAGAAACGGATAGGTAGTGCCGCAACTGCTTGGGGAAGTAAAGCCTACCTTCGTGAAGCGAGAAGACGTTATCGATTCCATGGCGACCCTCGGAGAGCATCAAAATATTACCTGCGAATAATTAAAAAATATTTTCAAAGTGATGTTAACCATGTTCATGCTCACCGGTTTTGATATAGTGGTTGAAGAATTCCCCATGAATGATGTCGCCAAGGGACATATTGACTCGGGCATAATGAAACGTGCCTGCGTCGCCTTCCAGCTCTTGCTTGATGACCTCGTACATCTCATCAGGAAGTATCAAATCGATCTGTCTACATGTTAGCAGCTTGATCTCTGGGTCACGTGGATGCGGTGCATGCGGCGACGAACTGTGTGGGAGAAAGGCTGGGCCAGGACCGTTGCGAAAGGTTTTTTCTTGGTTGGCGGTTGCCTATCGTCGAAGCTCTCGCCTAGTATAGCATGGCTGAAGTAGCATTTTGACGATCTGGAACTGTCGCTCTCGATTCCAAGCATTTTGGCGCAATCTAGAGTTGGGGGTTGTAGGACGCGAGTAGTCGTGGAGCCGCGAGGAAATAACTCATACGGCCCGAGCGGCTTTCCGGTTCGGGTGAGCTCAGCAATGTTATATTCAATGCGCACCGAAACCCTGATGCAAATTGAGGTTATAGGACCTCTTTCTTAATCCATCGTGTCATACAGGTACTATAAAAGACGTACTTGAAATAATCATAATTCTTTAGGTATCGGGTTTCCAGGATTTATGGCTTTTGCTCGAGGACAAGTCCCTTATGCTCAACAGACCCCTCGGACTGAAAATACATGACCGACAACCCCCCAACGCAATTACCGAAGAACAAACCATTACGCCTGTGCTATGCAACATGCCACCCGCTATGCAACGCCACAAAAAAGATGAATCCTTCTGACATTCCCAGGAGCGCGACAAACAGTCCTTAATCATAACCTCTTCAGGCCTCGCCGCGGGCCGAAAGCACCACGGTTATATCTTTTTAGGCAATATCCTGCGGCTTTGAAGCGCCGCGCCTCATGCCTTTCCCTCCGCGCCGCCTCAGGAGAATACCTCAATGTCCCCGAAGCCTTCTCCGGTACCCAGCCAAAAGACAGCGTGTTGAGACGAGTATTGAGCGAGCTTTGAGAAGACGTACTCGACGGTGGCCGCTCCGGACTGTGTGAAGAGGGCACAGCGGCGCGCTGTGGCGTCTGGTACGAAGCCTGCTGGGCCAGGTTTGCAGCAGCGTGGCGAGTGACGCGCATCGGCGCATTCGCCGTGCCAGGCGTCTGAATGCTCGCAAGCGGCGTACTTGGGATCTCGAACGAGCCGCCCAACCCAACCTCCTGCTCCGCACGCGAGTTCAGCGGCTGCGGCGGCGCTGGCGTCAAGAAGTTGGGCGGCGCCGGTATCCAGTCGTCCGACTCCCTGCGCGCTCCAACATTCTCCTCCATCTCCATGGGCGACGCGGGAGTCTTCTCCGGCGCGATGCGCGCCTTTCCTTTCACGCTACCCTTGGCAGCGCTGCCGGCAGCATCCCTCTTCTTTCCCTTGCCCTTCATCTTCTCCACCTCCTCCCTCTCCGCCTCATTTTCCACGTCCCTCTTCTGCTCCTCGACCTTCTCCTCCCCACGCATCTTTGCCTCCTCCACGCACGCCCTCAGCTCGCGCGGCACCTGCGCATGGATCCCCGTCATCAGCCGCGCCCGCCGACAGAACGCATCCCAATCCTCCTGCAACAGGGCGCCGGCCTCGGCGTTCAGCGCGCTCGCCGGGTTCGGCTGGATCAGCAGGCAGCTGATCGTCACGAGCACGTCGCGCAGCGTCAGGCTGGCCTGCCAATCGCGCTTGAGCGTGTCGACGCACACGGCACCCGTCGCTTCCTCGACGTTGGGGTGCCATATCCGCGTGCGGAAGTGCGCAGTGGGCGGGGCGGTCGGGTAGGTCGGCGGGATCTCGAGGTGCAGCTTGTAGAGCCCTGCGGCGTAGGGCGTGCCCTCGGGCCCGGCGAGGAGGATGTCGAGCTGAGTCAGGTCGTCGGAGGAGTCGGTATGCGGCGCGAAAAAGTAGTTTGGCGGGAGGTCGGCGTGGAGGGTGGCGGTATCGCCGGCGAGGCGGCGTAGCGAGCGCGAGTTCATTATCTCCTCGGGTGGGAAAAGGAAAAGGAAAGAAGGAAGCAGCAGGTCCCAGGAGATCGTATCGATAAGCAGAGAGGGTGATGGTGATTGAGGACGGTCGGGCGTGAGAACGTTGCGGTGATGGAGAATGGGTTTGATGGAGGAGGGGAGTGTGTTGTTTACTGGCCTCGTCCTTGCGGCGCGACAACCGAATTTACGCCGTGTTGATGGAGGCGCGCGGGTGACGCGCCCGCGCTCCTTTCGCGCTTTGTCTGACGGCTGCAGGGCATGAGCCGCTGTACTGGCGCCAGACCCCTGTACCGGTTTGCTACCAATCATTGAAAGCGTCAAGAGAAGCTTTCGCTATGGACCCTCTTGTTCAAGGTAGATTTGGGCCCCATTATTATGTGGTCGCTTTCATGACCACCGCACTGAGCTGATGCCAACGGCGTAGACAATTGAAGCAGCCGTTCGGATACAAAAGTGCGTAAAGATTCATTTTACTTGCACCCGGGAAGTTACTTCAACTCTTCATGTGGCCTTGCACAATTCGTTGCAGTATCTAATGAGGTCGATCTCTACCGTTCTGCAAGTCCTTTCACAAGCACGCATGCAACGGATTTCCTCTTTCTATCATTGTCGCCAAGATCAATTTGGAGAGAACGCCAGAACTATCGCAATAAACCATCGCCATAGCGATATTGTGCTGAAACCACCAACGAAAGACCGTTGCGCCAAACAATGCAACTAACCAGTGTGATTGAACCAGTATCAAAGAAACCCTCCGCAGTTTTGTAATCCAGCCTTTAGGGCGTTTCAAGAAACTAAGCCTGAGAACACAGCTTCTTGTTAGAAGATGGAAAAGGAAGAAACCCGGAAGCGTCTACATGGGATTGCCTTATCTCGCTTAAGCTTCGTCCGCGGCATTGGTCAGGGAGAGGTATGCGGTCCACGCAATACCAACGGTCGAGACAAAGGGCTGTGAAAGGGGTTGTTAGCAAGCGTCGTTTCTTGTCGAGTTGCGAGTGGCCTACAATCTGATACTGGATTGGCATCAGACGGAAATTGACGATCTGCACGGCTGGCCAGACGACGTAGTTGGCCTTCAGAGAGGGAACGTAAACGTCTCGGAACTTGCGCAGCACCGCGCGCTTGTCACCGCCCTCAGCAAGGGTCATAAAGGTGAAGAAGCAGCCAAGACCTGGGAAGTCATGTATCAGTTTCCAAGTGCAATCTAAATCTTGAAAGAGGTCACTATACGTACCGAACGGTGCGAAAATGAACTGGTCCAGCGCAACACGCTTCAGTGCGGGGCCCAGCGCAGCGTCCTTCGTTATGGGGAAATTCTTAGACAAGAAGCCGAACCACTTGTGCTGGAGAGGCGCCATTAAGAAACCATAGGCCATGAATCTCGTAAGCCTCTCGAAGTCGAAGGGAGGGGGCAGGCGCCTAGAATCCGGGATGAGTTCATCATCGGGATACGGGGTCTTTTTGTCCAGCTCATGAATCTCGATAGCGAAAAAGTCGTCCTTATTGACACCTCCTGGCTTCCGGACTGCTCGCTCTCGGACTGCCGTCAAGGATTGCGCTACTGTGTCCGCGATACCACCGAGAACCTGATTTCTGTGTCAGCTTGGATTACGTGCCCTATGTCGCTCTGTTGTGGCATGTTGTGGCATGGCAAGGCGTGGAGCGAATCGAGGGAGGACGTACGGCGTTAGTTATCATGGTGGTGAGAACTGGTCGCACTTAATTAGCATATCGTCGCATTTAGCGCCGAAGGGTGCAACTTACCAGGTCGGTTGGCATAGTACTGGTTGAACTTGCGCGAGAGGATTGACACGGCGGCCATTTGGAGTAGGAAGACGATGGAGTGTAGGAGAGGCTGTGGCGTGGTTGCAGGAGTCAGTATCGGCGTTGACGGTGGAAGAAGCGGCGCATAGTTCGCTCGGATTCCATGGGGTGTACCTACTATGCTGCCGTAGATGTAGCGACTGTTGAGCGCGCGCAAAAGGCGGCGGCGTTGGCCCTCAATCATGGCGAAAGTGTTGCGGTGGATCAGCGGCTCTGGCAGTGACGTCGTTCTGAGGATCGGTGGTAGGCGCGAGGGCGCTCCTGGCGAGGGCAGGCTGGCGGCTGGACAGCCGAATAGCGGCAGCGCAACGAACGCTCTGCGTTGCTGCACACACGGATGTGAGGGCTCGTCAGAGGCGCAGCGGGCGTGCTGAGGAGTCGAATCCGGGCAGCCTTGTGTGCAGAGTGAAGATGCGACACGCAAGTTGGCTCGAAGATGTTTGGAGGCGGAGTCGTCGTCGCCCGTCCCGCGCACTTCCTTACTCTGGGTCTGATCTAAAATCAGCTGCCTCTCCCGTCATTGCGCCTCCCCCACCCAACCCTGTCGTGCCTGTCTACCGTGCGCCGCATCCTGGCTCCTGTCGAAGTCAACGATGACATGCGCTTTGATCTGCAAGCTTTGAATTTTTCTAATTATCTAGGTATCTTATTTTTGGCATTGCTGCCAGCGTTCATCCTCTTCCAGCGCTGAAGTCACGGGATACGTAATTCCGAGACGCGTCCGATGCGCATGATGCCAACACGCAACCGCCTCCAGCGCACTGCCAAAAGACGCACTTGCCACCCAAGCTCACAACCGACATCGCAGCAATGTCGTCTAGCACATCATGTCCTCCGTGACCTCCTGAACGATACAATTAGCGGGAGATCCTGGATATCCGTATACTCCTCTGTCTGCATGTCGATAAGGCGCAACGCCTCAACGTTCAGGATTCCGTCCTTGAATGGTTCGAGCTCTATCTGCGTGTTCTTGCATGCTGATGGTGCCAAGGTGCTGGATTTTTGGTCAGCATATTCTCCATTCCCGTGCACATTGTTAGGACTGTTATACCCGATGCGAAGCCCTCTGGATGTGTGCAGGAGTAAATCTGGCGACTTCCCAACCGAACTGTCCTTGAAAATGACCTGGAATTCTAACCGACGCTCTCTTTCCGACCGATTCACGATGAACACATCCCAGACGAAAGGTTCCGCAACATAGACACGTTCCGGTCCCACTATCGTGACTGCCACATCAATGTTCCCCGGCGCTTGTCCCTCTTGCGGAGCAGACTCCATGTAAGGTAGGGAATCTGGGCCTGGAGGCTTTGATAGAGAAGTAGAGTTGATGCTGCTGATATTTCTTTGGTGCGCTGACCGTCCAAGGAGATGATCCGGCACCCGGAGCTTTGACTTGAGCACATGGGCAATGTCAACGTTTGTTCTCCAATCGATGACGACTTCTGGTTGGCAATCTTCTGATAGAAGAACCTTGGCCCGGATTCGGACATCCAAGGCGTGGATGTTCATAGGCACCGTAAAGTCCTTCGAAACGTTGCTGGGTATTAATTTGTACAGGAGAGCGACCTGGTCGCCGGATTTGTATATGTTCTCGCTGCCAGCGTTCAGATTAGGTCCGCACTGTTCTACGCGGCCATCTGATAATGATAGCTCGACTTCGTTCAGAGACAAGCTATAACCGGGCATTCCGGTAACTTCAAAGTCGAAAGATGCGAATATCGAAAGGTCTGAGACCGGTGCATAGCTCTTCGTGTAGCGAATTCTCCAAGCCAAAGCAGGAAGAGCACGGAAAGTCCGCCGGCTAGCATTCTGTAGTGGGCGTAAAAGATCCCGCTCAACAGACGGCGCTGGGGCAACTTTGGTGATGCGGGAGGCCGACAGATGGGGCTTGATCCCCTTAAGCGCTGGGTCCCTGGCGAAAGCTTCGAGCAAATTCCCCGACAGAGGAGCAAGGCTTGGCAAATACTCGTCCTCAAGGATTTCCGACTTGACCTGCTGTGCAGGCTTCAAGGAGGCTCCTACTGAGAAATAGACGAGAGGCTTGGGTAGTCTTGACCGTGGATGCCCTGGGAGGGATTAATAAAACGCGGATGGATGGAGAAGTGCGTAATTTACCGATGAAGACCTCCACCTTCCACGCGACGTAACAGTACTCCTGGGAGTTACCATTTTCATAAGAAACTCCTCTAGAGGAGAACAAGACGGGCTCAGCGGGATCTTGGACCGAGGCAGAGTGAAGGAGTTCCTTCAGTGGGGGGGCATGTGGAGCGCCTGCATGGGATAGCGGAGCAGTGGATGTGGCGTACGCTTCGACATTGATGGCAAGCCTTCCCAGGTAGGTCTTCAGAGTATTTTCATCGGTAGTTGGTGTCCGAAGCACGACGTAAACGGGAACAAGTTCATCTAAATTCCTAGGAATGAGTAAGAAGTTGGCTTCAGGACAGAGCCTGTTCAAGAAAGCCTACCGAAGAAGAGGAACTGTCTTTGCGAGATGAAGGGGAGAATGGAGGTGCTAGATTCGTTTATGGCGCCATCCCACACATCTAGCGACTGGCGTAGATCTGCAGCTGATGCGGCAGGCACAACCGTTTCGACCAGCGAGGTCTCAGAAAAATCAGTGCTGGTGGTGCGCGAATGGCCCGGCAGCCTGGGTGTCGACATGATTGAATGCTACAATAATGCTTCATGTAGAGTGGTGCATGTTTGTACACCGGGCATGCAGAGATGGTCAGGGCCTTGGTCTCTCTGTGCTGGGGGAGGGGCTATTAAAGCTGAGCCGGCTGCCGGCCTGTGGGTCAAGGTGAAAGAAAGGGAAGGGAGTCGGAGCGAAGCGAGAGGTCAGGGTCTCTAGGCCGGCGAGCCGCCCCGTGTTAAGTCTGCAAGCAGCGAGGTGTTTTTGCAGCTTCCGGCTGCGATGGTGGTAAGGGGACAGCATTGCAGCGGCGTTGACGCTTGTGCCAAGCCGCCGCTGCGCAGATCGCCGCCCTCACCGCCCGCGCAAAACTCGCCAGCTACGCGCCCTGGAGCTCGTCACCTCGATTCGCCTGTGCAGCACCCGCACCTCCACCACCCTCCATCCTCAACGCGCCCGTCCGCGCACGCCCTGTCAACACTTCGCTCGTCCTCCGCACGCCGGCGCGATGAACGGCCTTCCTCCAATGCCAGGCATCTGGCAGGAGGCGCGAACTGCCGATGGTCGCGTCTACTACTACAACACGCAGACGAAGGTTACCCAATGGACCAAACCCGACGAGCTCCTAACCCCGGCTGAGGTTTGTTTCCACTCTTCCTCCCTACGTTGGCAAAACTGATACACTATAGCGTGCGCTCAAAGATTTCCCATGGAAGGAGTACACCGCGGAAGGCGGCAAGAAATACTGGTACAATACCCAGACCAAACAATCTTCATGGAATATGCCCGAAGAGTACAAGGCTGCTCTGGCGCAGACACAATCTACCCCTCCTGCTCGCCCGCCTGCTACACCGTAAGCTCCACTTACACGCCATTCCCATTTGTGACCCTTCACTGACGCGCTCCAGTGCCTCGCGATTTGTAGCAGGTGGAGCTATGAACTTCACCTCCCACGGCCATGGTAGGGACACGCCTGATCGTGCTCCGGTGGAGCGCCAGATCGGATATACGCAACCGGAAAAGCTTGAGAGCTTGCGCTCCGTTCCCTCAATAGACTCTAAGACTGGCCCCGAATATGCTTCTCAGGACGACGCAGAGGCTGCCTTCATGAAGCTCCTCAAGCGCTCCGGTGTTCAGCCTGACTGGACCTGGGACCAGGCAATGCGCGCCACCATAAGGGACGATCAATACCGCGCTATCAAGGATCCCAGGGAACGTAAGGCGGCTTTCGAGAAATACGTCATTGAGATGCGCGAGCAGGAGAAAGAGCGCGAGAAGGAGAGGCTCACCAAGCTTCGCAATGACTTCAACAAGATGCTAAGAAGCCATCCAGAGATCAAATACTACACACGCTGGAAGACAGCGAAGCCCATCATCGAGGGTGAGACCATATATCGCTCCGCGAAGAGTGAGGAGGAAAAGAAGCAGCTCTTCGACGAGTACATCTGCGAGCTGTACAAGATGCATGTTGAGACCGAAGCTAAGGACCGCCAGCAGGCAGGCGAAGAGCTCTCCTCCCTACTCGGTGAGCTTCAGCTCGAGCCATACAGTCGCTGGAGTCAAGTGCGCGATAAGATCCTCGAGCACGAACGCTTCAAGGGTGATGAAAAATTCGAGTTGCTGAGCAAGTTGGATCTCCTTAAGGCTTTCGAATCCCACATAAAGACGCTTGAACGCAACTTTAACGAAGTCCGCCAGAAGCAGAAGCAGTCCAAAGCAAGGCGCGAACGCCAAAACCGAGACAAGTTCATCTCATTGCTGAAAGAGCTTCGCAGTGATGGCAAGATCCGCGCTGGAACGAAGTGGAAAGACATCCATTCACTTATTGAGAAAGATGAGCGCTATACTGCCATGTTGGGCCAGTCTGGCTCGACTCCACTGGACCTTTTCTGGGATGCGGTTGAAGAGGAAGAGCGAATTCTACGCAGCAAGAGACATGATGTCCTGGATGTGATGGATGTGAGTAGCTTCCCAGCTCATAGTGCTGCAATGCGTGACTGACAAGGAAATAGGACCGTCGCTTCGAGATCACACAGAGCACTACCCTGGATGAGTTCATGTCACTGATGCGAGCTGAAAGGCGTACAGCATATATTGATGACCACTCCCTCACGCTCCTTTTCGAGCGCCTCAAGGAGAAAGAGCAGCAGCGCTCTGAAGCTAACAAGCATCAAGCTGAGCGTGTTCAGCGTCGCCACATCGACAGTCTGCGTTCCCGTATCAAGAGACTAGATCCCCCGGTGACTTTGGAAGACACTTGGGAGCAGGTACGTCCTCGTCTTGAGAAATTCGAAGAGTATCGACAGTTGGAATCGGATGAACTGCGCCGCACTGCTTTCGATAAACATCAGCGCCGCCTAAAGGAGAAAGAGGAAGACCATGAGCGCGAGCGCGAGCGAGAGCGAGATCGCAGCAGGCGTGATCACCGCGACCGCGAGCGTGAACGAGAGCGTGATCGGGATCGTGAGCGCGACCGCGATCGCGACTACCGCAACGGCCATGGCCGCCGCCACCGCACCCGCACTCCCGAGCCCGATGCTTATGAAGCAGATCGCCGCAAGGCGCAGGCGGACCGTGAGCGCCAGTACCGCAAGTCCAGTCTCTCTGGCTTGTCGCCGCCACCGCGTAGCAGAGATTGGCGCGGTGATCGCTATGTTAGCGATAGAAGAGAGGTCAGTAGCCTGAGCCACTATGATCGCGAACGCAGAGAGCGTGAGGCCGAACGTGAGCGCTCTTACATCAGCCGCGCCGACCCGCGTGAGAAGGCCAGCGAGCTCGACTACGGTGACAGCAGGGCTGGTAGCATGAGACGTAGGAGGGACAGCGAGAGTCCAGAGAACAAGCGTGATACCAAGGTCAGTCTTACTCCTAATTACAAATACGTGCATTGAATGTTACTTTATTGACGAATTTCGACAGAGGACTCGTAGGGAAACTCGTGAGCGCACCTTCTCCCCACGTCGTCACAGATCTAGGACACCTATCGTCGAGAAGCCTGCAAAAGATGAGGCGCCCAAGGAAGACCCGGGCCTTCGCTCTGGCAGTGAGGAAGGCGAGATCGAAGAGGACTAGGCTAGCCGTAATCGCGACCATTGCAGTGCCATCCTCGCCGTGGATCTATGCATCAATCCATCCGCAAGTCAACTAACGTCCTCCCCATTTCCCTAATCTCTCAGCTGATTTCACAACTGCACTCTGCCTCATCGCAGTTCGGCAAGAAAGGACGGAGAGAAGCAAGGACCGACTGGTATGTGAAAGCGTCTTCCATTTTGGATCACTCTTCTATCTTCCGACTGAGATGCAGTTTGCCCTCTCAAGACCATAACAACAAGCTTTTTGGGGTGCCCTAGCCCTCCCCTCACCGTGTACCATAAAGACCTCTTGCCTGGAAGAGTGGATACTTCGGCTTCAGAGGAGATTAGGAACAATGCCAATAGTCAATGAGATCTACTTCTTTCAATAAGACGTCCATGAGCACTGTGGGGACAGACTATCGATGCAATCAAATATACCATCGTGATCTAAAGGAGGAATGGGAGCAGTGGCCACCTAACTTGACCCGTGTGGCGCCCCTCTCGCGAATGTGCACAACATGTACTAGCTGCACTGTAACGAGGCTATTTGGCCCTCTGTAGCAGTGATGTTGAGTTTGGCTCGATTGAAAAGAGGCGCGACGACAGGAGGTAAGACCAACTGCCATAGCAGTGGATGTCGTCCTCATCGTCGTCTTCGTCCGATACGCTTTCCTCCTCCGGAAGCCCATTTTTACTCCGCTTCCTTATGCTCGATTTCTTTTTGCCGCCGCAGCCGCACCCGCCCAGAAATGCTCCGCCTAGAACGCCTGTACCAATCGAAGGAGGTGGGAAGAAGAAGTGGTCGTAACGGTAAGGCGGGTGATCCTTCTTAGGGACACCCTCTTCAACTCTCCTCTTCCAGGAAGAACTGTGCGGTGGGAGATCAGCAAAGGCAGGATGAGGAGATTTGGGAAGGGGGCGACGTACGTAGTTGCCGGACAACTTCTGTTCCTGGTCCATCTGGGATTGGTATTTGTTGATACGCGGCCGGTACGAGTTGGGGTCGCGGCGGAAAGTGACATCCAAGCTCTTCAGGAACTTATTGCAACCAGTCAACAAGCTCTCGGGGGTCTGCGCTCGTGCATCAACGGAAGGCTGGCCGTCGAAGACGATGACGCGGTCAGCGAGGTAGGTTGCCATGGTAAAGTCGTGCTCGACGATGAAAGCCGTCTTCTTGGAGTGCATGATGAAACGCTTGATAACACGCGAGGCAATGATACGTTGCTCAGAGTCGAGGTATCTGTCACGGGATCAGTCATGGTCATCATATCAATTTAGGTTACGAGATGAACTTACGCAGAAGGCTCATCAATGAGGTAGATGTCAGCAGGGATACCAAGGGCCAGGACAATAGCAACACGTTGCAATTCACCACCAGAGAGGTTCTGGACCTCCTGGTCAATGAAGTCGTCCATCCTCAGCGGCTTGTATACATCCGTCTGGAACTGCGGGTTGAGGAAGGCAGCCTTGATCTTCTTGAAGAAAAGCTGGCGGACAGTACCCTGGAACTTGGGCGTGATAGTCTGCGGCTTCATACTGATGTTCATGGGGGGAACGGTCTTGCCGCCGTCAGGCTTAAGAGCACCGGCAAGCATCTTACAGAACGTCGTCTTTCCAGTACCATTCTCTCCCATCATAACGATAATTTCCGAATCCGTAAAAGAGCCAGACTCGATAGACAGTTTGAAGTTCCCGAGAGTCTTCTCCATGGCAGGATAATTGTAGGCGCGGGATTTGTCAGTAGAGTAATCTTCGCCAGCTTCACTGATACGGAATTGCAGAGATTCCTCGCGGAAACGCAAGTTCTCTGTGGGAATGTGACCATCCAGGAAGATGTTGATACCTTCTCTGACAGAGGCAGGCATGGTGACGACGCCGTAAACGGCCGGCTTTCCATAGAGCACACAAATGAAATCCGAGAGGTAATCCAGGACAGATAAGTCGTGCTCTACAACAATGACGTAGTCATCATGACGGAGCAGGCTGCGAATCATCCTACCGGCGTTGAGACGCTGCTTGACATCTAGGAAAGACGAGGGCTCATCGAACATGTATACGTCCGCCTTCTGGACGCATACTGAGCCAATGGCGAAACGCTGCATCTCTCCACCGGAAAGTTGAGTGACATCGCGCTCGTAAATCGGCTTCAGCTCCAGCTCCTTGACGATCTCTTCCAGATTGCCCAATTGTGCACGGCCGCCGATGAGGGTCGAGACGCGCTTGTCGGCAGCCTTGATGGCCTTAGGGATCTGATCAACATACTGGGGTTTGATGACGGCCTTCAAGTTGTCCTCGAGCACCTTCGTGAAGTAGTCTAGACTCCATCAGCGTTGTAGCCTTTAGCTTCATGACGTAGCGGCTTACTCTGCAGCTCAGATCCACGGAAGTACTTCAGAATCTCCTCCCAATCGGGCGGGTTGTCATATCTGCCCAAATTAGGCTTCAACTTGCCGCTGAGAATCTTCAGAGCAGTACTCTTGCCAGTACCGTTCGAACCAACCAGACCAAGAACCTGGCCAGGACGCGGCATAGGCAGTCTGTGCAACTTGAAGCTGTTCGCCGAGTATCTATGTGTGACCTGGGTATTCAAATTCGTCGGCAGGTTGATAATGTTGATCGCGTCGAACGGGCATTTCTTCGGGCAGATACCGCATCCTATACACAGGCGCTCGGAGATGAAGGCGATTTTAGATGAGGAGTCGACTTCGATGCACAGCTTGCCTGTACGGACCACCGGGCAAGACTTTTTGCATTCTTGCCTGCATTTCTACTCAGATGTCAGCGACGACCGCGGCGGGTGGCGAGTTGCGCTCGTACCTTGGGCTTGCACTGTACGCGACACCTGCAGTTAGCGTGTTGAAAGTTCAAAATTCTGCCACCGCGGGGCTGGCGGGGCTTCGCGCAGCGTGGCGCACCTTGTCGCTGTTGACAATAGCAATTCTTCGGACAAAGTCAGTGTCGCGTGAATTTGAGAAAGTGTAATTTGGCGCGCATACCTCGTAAGCTTGTCCGTCATGGTGTGCAGCCGGTGCCAGGAGGGCGTGTGTGTGTTCGACGAGGTAAAGTGCGACTGAGCACCCAGGAAAACGGAGTTGGGTTGGGCGTCGAGGCGGCCGCGCACAGGAAGCGGTGACGAAGGCCGAAGAGAACCACGGACGAAACCTCCAGGAGCTGAACGCTGCGGCGATCTGGAGGGGTTCTTTGACAGTCGCAGGAGGATCACAGTGGGCTCAGCACGAGTGGCTTTGTCGGTGAATGGTGCGCCCGTTCATCATCCACATCCAGGCCGCGCTGATTGGGTACAGCTGGCAGGCTTCCAGGTCGTGAAAGTCGTGGCCTGCAGCCTTCCGCCTGCCTCCAGAGCGCGTGCGTGGGCTCGGCACCCAGTACAGGCCGCGGCGCGTGCTACGAGGTACTCGCTGCCGTCGACGCAGCCTGGGGGCCACCACCGCGATTGCAACTGCAGTTCCGAAGAATAGAAGTCATGGCCTGTCGCCACAGTATTCCACTGGCACGCTTCTAACAAACGCCGAACTGCGTGCTGAGTTGCGGACGAGATTCTCGTCGCGCTAAGCTATTTTTGGGCGGCTGGATCTTAGCGCGGCCGTAGGGCTACTGCAGTTCGGCGAGGGCAGGCCGCCGCTCGTCTTCACACTCCATACACCAGAGACACGGTCCAGGAGCCAACTCCCACCACCACACCTGATCGCGCCAAGTGCATACTCACCCGGTAGCCTCGAGCCATGGCCTGTACGTATACGCTTTTCCTTATCGCTCAGCTCCCCTCGTACGCTGTCTATGTCGTCCCGCCTCGCCGGCTTCAGACCGCTCGGCGAAGGCCATCATCCTCTGCCTTATATCCCATGCCGTCATCGCAGATGCTTTCATGTCTGAGTATACTGGCCTATACACTGGTTATCACGGCTTTTCACCACTGCTGAAGCCACTCTGGCGCCGCTTCCACCCCATTGACCCCCTTCCTTGCGTCTGCATCGTCCACAACCCCAAGTCACCACGAGCATCATTTTACGGTCGGACCTAGTTTTCTCTCCATTATTGAATGATTCTGAGTCGCTTTTTGATGTTTCCTGGTCGCGTAATCACACTGATCACATCGCACTTCGTCTCACCCCGCCGGGCCACGTTTCCATCGAGATATCGAGCTGACCATCTTCTTCATCTAGCCGGGTCCATCCTCATGCACTCTCCGCCTAATCCGCCTACCTCTTTACCCATAGTCAACGGTCATGGCTCTCCCCTGGCACATAATGTGACCAACGCCGACGACGAAGACGCGCCCAGCGAAAGCGAGCTGTCCGACCCCACGAACCGTGCCGCCGCAGCTCTATCGTCCGGGAGTGACGTTCAGAGTCCCGCACAAGACGAAGATAACGAGGTGGATGCGCTGTCGGAGTCGTCACATAGCGAAGATGCGGAGGGATCCGAAGACGGAGACTACGAGTCGGAGACACCGCCTGCTCAGTCTGACGACCAAGAAGTTGACCGGTCATCATCGGAGGACTCGCAAAGACACCGAAAACGGAAGGCTAGTGTTGAAGATGATGAATACATAACCCAGAATCCAGAGCTCTACGGTCTCAGGAGAAGCGTGCGTTCTCATCAATTGTCGTGTTGGAGACGTCACTAAACTTCACAACAGGGCCGCGCTCGCGCAAACCGTCGTGTGGTATGCTGCTGCCATCACCCATCTCCCGCCCATACCTTCTACTGACAGATTTCGACAGGTCGATAGCAGCTCAGAAGATGATGACTCTGATTCTGATGCCGTGAATCCGCGCCGGAAGAAGCGTAGGACCACCGCCCCTGCCAGAGGTATGTTGTCGATTGATTGTCGGAATGCGCATCTGGATGGTGGTGCTGATATTTATCAAGGCTCTCGCCGCCCTTCGCCGGACCCACCATCTCCCTCCGCATCGGATTCCGACTCAGATGCCTACGTTGGCGGTCGTCGTTCAGCTCCTACCAAGAAGCAAAGACGACGCCAACTCTTGGTGGCTTCGGGGAAAGCGCCGCCTTCGCAGGCTGAAGTTCGCTTCTCCACACGCAATGCTGCGAAGGTCACAAGCTACAATGAAGATGATGATGACATGTTCAGCGATGATTCGGAGGAAATGACGCCCAACTACTGGGTCACTGCCGAGGAGGATGACAGCCCGCAGATTGACAGAGTCATCCTCCATCGACGGAAGGAAGATTCCGGTTAGTACATCGTTCCGCTTGTCTACTGACATATCTGATCCGCCTATAGATGGTGAAATGACCAATCTCACCAAGCACGACTTCGAGTACCTGGTGAGTTCCCTCCGACGTCTGCCCTCATTCGCAGCTTCTAACAACAAAGGCAGATCAAGTGGGTTGGCAAAGCCCCGTATCACGCCACGTACGAAGAGTTTACATCGCTCTCTGGATACAAGGGCTTCAGGAAAGTGGAGAACTATTTCAGGAAGATAGTCCTCGAGGAGATCATGATCATGGGTGATCCCGAGGTGCCTTCAGAAGAGAAGGAAAAGTGGAACCTTGACCGGGAGAAGGTCGAGGACCTCCACGAAGACTCTCGCCATGTCGAGCGTGTCATTGCGTCTCAAGAGGGCGAAGAGGAGATTGAGTATCTGGTGAAATGTACTTTTGTCAACCTCGTTGCTACTCATCTTAAGATGCTAACAGTAATGTAGGGAAGGCCTTGCCGTACGAGGAATGTACATGGGAGCCGGCTTCATTAGTTGGCCGACTCGCTCAGGATCAGATTGACCGGTACCTCGACAGATCCTCCAAAGTTCCCGTATCTGATAAACGCGAATCCAACATCGCCACGCGTCGGAAGTATGTCGCGATCCGCGAGCAGCCCGAATACATCAAGTTCGGTCAGCTTAGAGACTTCCAACTGAGAGGCGTGAGCTTCTTAGCATACCACTGGTGTAAGGGAGACAATGCCATCCTCGCAGATGAGATGGGTCTCGGCAAAACAGTGCAGACGGTCTCTTTCATGAACTGGCTGCGGCATGATCGCGGCCAACAAGGACCGTTTGTTGTAGTCGTTCCGCTGTCTACTCTACCTGCCTGGGCAGAGACATTTGACAACTGGGCGCCTGACATGAATTACGTTGTCTACAACGGCAACGAAGCATCTCGAAAAATAATTCGCGAGTACGAGATGCTCGTCGACGGCAATCCGAAGAGGACTAAATTCAACGTTCTCTTGACTACCTACGAGTTCGTGCTCGCGGACTCCGCGTTCCTGTCGCAGATCAAGTGGCAATTCATGGCCGTAGATGAGGCTCATCGGCTCAAAAACCGCGAGTCCCAGCTGTATGCAAAGTTGATGGACTTTGGCGCCCCCAGTAGACTTCTCATTACGGGTACTCCCATGCAAAATACCCTGGGCGAGCTTTCTGCACTGATGGACTTCATCATGCCTGGGATGGTTGAAGTCGATGAGAATATTGATCTGCAGTCGGAAACGGCCAGCCAGAAGATTGCCGAGCTCACGAATGCGATCAGCCCGTACATGATCCGCCGAACCAAGCAGAAAGTAGAGAACGACTTACCGCCTAAGACCGAGAAGATTATTCGTGTCGAATTGTCTGATCTCCAGCTCGAGTACTACAAGAATATACTGACAAGAAACTACGCCGCCCTCAATCAAGGTGGCAAGGGTCCGAAGCAGTCGCTACTCAACATTATGATGGAGCTGAAGAAAGCTAGCAATCACCCTTACATGTTCCCCGGTGCCGAAGAACGTATGCTCGCGGGCAATTACCGCCGAGAAGATCAGCTTAAGGCACTTGTTACGAGCAGTGGCAAGATGATGCTCCTCGATCGGCTCTTGACGAAATTGAAGAAGGACAATCATCGTGTCCTTATCTTCAGTCAGATGGTGAAAATGCTGGATATCCTCGGTGATTATTTGCAACTTCGCGGCTATCAGTTCCAGCGGCTGGATGGTACGATCACCTCTGGCCAGAGGCGACAAGCGATCGACCACTTCAACGCCACCGATAGTCAAGACTTCTGCTTTTTGCTATCCACTAGAGCGGGTGGCTTGGGCATCAACCTGATGACAGCCGACACTGTCATTCTCTTTGACTCAGATTGGAACCCCCAGGCTGATCTTCAGGCTATGGCTCGTGCTCACCGTATCGGTCAGAAGAACCCCGTCACAGTGTACCGACTTGTGTCGAAAGACACTGTCGAGGAAGAGGTGCTCGAGCGCGCACGCAACAAGCTCATGCTTGAGTACATCACAATCCAACGGGCTGTTACGGACAAGGGTGACAAGGAGGCGTTCGATCGGGCAGCTCGGGCTGTTGCAGAACCCACATCGTCGGACGATATCAACCGTATTCTCAAGAAGCGCGGCCAGAAGATGTTTGAGCAAACTGGAAACCAGAAGAAGCTAGAAGAGCTGGATATTGATGCTGTTCTTGAGAATGCCGAAGAACACAAGACCGAGCAGCCTGAAGGCATCACCACTGATGGTGGTGAGGAGTTCCTCAAGAGCTTTGAGTACACCGACGTCAAACTCGACCTTGAGTGGGACGATATCATTCCTAAGGATCAACTTGAAGAACTCAAAGCCGAAGAGAAGCGGAAGCAAGACGAGGAATTCCTAGCCAGAGAGATCGAACAAAGCCAGCCAAGGAAGCGCAAGGCTCCGAATGAGGAGCGCGAGCAACGTGCTGCGAAAAAACGAGCCCGCCAGGCTGCTCAGGAAGCTGCAGAAGCTGTGCAATCCGGCGACGAGTCTAGCCCGGATGATGATCCAAAGCGGCCGCTTTCTGAGAAGGAAATCCGCAACCTTATCCGTGCCCATGAGAAGTTCGGGTCTATTGAGGAGCGTGGCGACGAGATGATCAAGGAAGCCAAGTTGACCTCTCGCGATCGTGAGGTGGTTAAGGCAACTCTCAAGGAGGTCATGGACCACTGCCGTGACTTGCTAAGAGAGGAGCAAGCGAAGAATGAGGCCATTGCCCGTGAAAACAACAAGATTCTCACGAAGAAGGACAAGAAGGCCATTCTGTTTGATTGGAAAGGTGTCAAGAGGCTGAACGCCGAGACAATCCTAGAACGGCCGAATGAGATGAGGCTGATCAAGGAAGCTGTTGAGTCAGCTTCTGACTGGCGCAATTTCCGTTTGCCTGAGGCATCGAAACCGGCACATTACACCTGTTCCTGGGGAGCACGCGAGGATGGTATGTTGGCTGTTGGCATCACACGGCATGGCTACGGTTCGTGGGTCGCTATACGGGATGACCCTGAGCTCGGAATGCAGGACAAATTCTTCCTCGAAGAGCATCGTGTCGATAAGAAGGAGGAGCGCAGCAAGGCTGACGACAAGAATGCCAAATCCCCTGGAGCAGTACACCTTGTCCGTCGGGCCAACTACCTCATCAGCGTGCTGAAGGATAAGGCCGCCAATGGCACGAATGCCGCGGCGAAGAGAGCCCTGGAGAACCATCACCGCAACAACAAGAAATGGAATGCTTCTCGTCGACCAGAGAAGCAAGCCAGCGGCTCCGCCAGCCCAGGACCTGCTAACATGCGTAAAGTCAACCGGGATCAAGATAGAGCTCGTCATCGCGCTCAGAGTCAAGGCGAACATCGTCACGAGCATCGCCACAGTGAACATCGGCACAGCGTGGATCGTCGCTCTGAGAAACCTGACCGCAACGGAACTCCCGAAGTTCGTCGGAAAGCCAGCGGTGAGCTTGACGATAAGCACAAGCTCAAGCACAAGCACCATAGGTCGGATGAGCGACCTCGCCATTCAAATGAAAGCCATCACCGCCGGGAGTCAAGCAATCAGAATGGAGTTTCGGGCCGCGACAATCACTCGGCGAAGATGCTCAAGCCTGTTCAAGAAAACCTTGACTCTCTTGTCAAATGTACTCCTCAGTTGATTCCGGAACGTGTGGAGAGGTCTGTAGCGTTGAAAAAGCAGTTCAAGAAGATTGGTCAATATATTTCGCAGACACTGCGAGAGCGGGCGAGCCCAACAGAGAAGGCTCGTTTATGGTAAGTCAACATTGGAAGATTGAAACGAGAACCATCGTCATTTCCTAACAGCACTCAGGGATTTCGTTGCAAACAATTATTGGCCGAGTAAAGGTGTCGAAGGCTCGAAGCTCAATGACATGTATCAAAAGATCAAGATATCGGAAGAGAAGGCTAAGGCAGCAAACGGGGAGCAAGAAAAGGCCAAAGCTGACCCCAAGGCTGGCGGTGGTGCTCAGGATAAACCTAAGGTGGCGAGTGAGGGGCACAACAACAAAGAGAAGGATAAAGCAGCGAATGTGACGACGAATGGGGAAGGATCAAAAGCCACAGAATAGTGGCATCAGAGACACATGGGCATGGGAATGGCGTTCCTTAAGCTATGGCGGGGCATGTTTGCCATCAATCTCTGCATCAACACAGCATAGCATGGTGTTTGGGTATTTGGTTTTCTTTCCATCTTCTTCATTTCCCACTCGGCTCGTTTCAACGGAGACTGCGCACGTCTTCACTACTAGGGGCATCGAGGAGTATCAATAGGCTTTGGTGGGGTTTGATGAGTCCTTTTTTTACCATCGGCTTCATGACCGAAATGTCCCTTGCATATTTGGCGGGCGCTCGGCACAGACGGAGGGGGAAAAGACCCTGACAAGGTCGAGCATATCTTTACATTTTTCATCTTTCTACGACCCAGACACGCGGAGGTGGAACACTGGGCATGCAGAAAGCAAGCATAAAGTGGCATCATCTACTACTCCTCTCGGGATAACTTCATCATACAGATAGGGTAGGATACTTGTTGTAGGCTCTTCCGCAGTATAGGCGGAGAACGACGAGAGAACAAATAAGATGCCGTCTTTGATTGAATAATCTTCTAAGACCTAAATGAGTGATGCTAATGTGGACCCGCTGATTTTTGGGCGCTTTGATTCTTGAGTATGGGCACGTCACACGCAGCGATATCCCAAAATAGTAGGTGCGCGCTGTCCTTTTAGCAAAAATAGAAACCTATGCATATTCGGAAAGTCTCAATTTTCATCTACTCTGGAAGTATGACTTGAATCTGACAGTTTTGGCACGATGTGTTTCTCTGCGTGGAAATGGCTATAAAAGTACTGCAATAGCAAAGTCATCGCCCATCTCAGCTCATGTGATAGTTTCAAGCACCCACTTGCCTTCATGTACAGTACATGTCATATAACTTGGTACCACATCTCCATCAGGAAGGTTACCATCAGCTCCACGTGCGCATTTTTGACTTACCGAGCAGCATCTTATAAATCGCATAATAAGTCTAGCACCTCCCTGTGAACGGAACACCAGTAAGCTCGGCCTCAATAGTTGTGTGGTGGGTCGTCTGCAGTGGTCCCTATGACTGTGCTGAGAGGCAGTTGGACAATAACTTGATCTGGAGGAGCATCCGCAAGGACACCCGGAATCGGAGATTTATTTCATTCATTCTTTTCTTTTCTTTTCTTTTTTTTTTAAGAAAAAACAAGCTTTCGGGTAGCCTGCGCACGTACATCAACGTGCAAACATCTCGACGAATCGTTCTGGATGGCTGTGCATAATCCTTCGAGAAGAGAGAGTAGCTTATGACCAGCCCACCTCGAATCGCTGTGCTGATCCCAGTGCCCTCTTTGGGTCGTAAGACGTCACCGACGCCGACGCACTCTCAACTTGTGACCGCCGATTGCGTAGTTTTATTTTTTTTCCCTCCGTTCATTTCTATGTCCGGAGCCTCGGGACCGTTTGATGCGACGCATATACGAGATGTCGAAACCCTGGGTGGCTGACTAGGGCAGGTGGAAGCTTCCAGTGAGCCACTGCAGGGTATGGTGAGAATCACGAAAGTCTGGGGATCGGCTGGCCCGGGGGTGGTCAGGTTGGACGTGATAGCGGCCAATAGCTGTGCCCCATTGCGGGATTTATTTATTTGCATCATATTTCAATTTTGCGCGAGAGGGTCTCCGTATGTCACACTGGCATCGGCCGCGGGAAAGCGCGGGGGAAGCTGAGCGGAGCACGGAGGGACGGCGCTGAGCGGTAAAAGCAAATAGGAAAATGGCGCGGGATAGAGGTAGGTGATGAGGCTTTTGGGAGAGGCGGTATGCGAGCACACGTTGTTGTTGGCTAAGCCTGCATGCGCTTTCGGGGGTTTCAGCCGGGCTACTGGGCGAGAACAGAGCCCGCAAGACCGTCAAGCCTGGCCGGCGCGGCGGGCGTGGGTGTACCTGGTGTAAGACAGACGTAATGATACATGAGTGCAGCAGCGCTACCCCTAGTCGGGTTCTGCTGTGACAGGGGTCACTCTCCAGGCTTTTGGCCGTCAGAAGGCGTTCGTCCCGTCGGCGGAGATTTTCTTTTTCACTTTGCGCTTTTGCTTTTCTGCGTGGGATCAGGGCATACGGATGAGCGGAAAGAACGATGTGGAGCAGAGCGTGGATGTCAGCAGAGACCGGTGCGAGGCTTCGTCCGATTTCTGCGGTAGCGGTGCCGAAGTGCCGTGGAAGGAGGAGAGCATCTGGACGTCCCTTGGTCCTTAGTCCTTGGCCCTGGAGCGTCGCCGGTGGATTATCGGGTGCTGATGCCCTACCGTCAGGTCTCGCGGCTTATGGCCCGGCATTGCCCAGAATCGAGATGCCTGTGCCGGCCAGGGCAGCATTAAAGTTCTGCTCTGATGCACTCTGCTTACCAGCTTGTTGCCCGAGACGTGTCCTCGGCGAAGGCAGGATGACATGGGCGCGGCATCAAAGGATCGAAGGGCTGTATTCTAAGGAAGGGGGTGTTTCCGCTCGCGTCGACGGGCCGGCAGCGTGCGTTTTCAGCAGAAACAAGGCGGCTGGCGTGTGACTCTCGAAGTGCAACGGCGGGCCTTGCGGACTGGGCGGCGGGAGCGCAAGATCCGGCACGGGCAGCGTTGTGCGAGGACTGCAAGTCGTCCGGGGCATCACAAGACCGGGCGGGCTGTAACCTGTTGCCACGCGACTGCTGTCGGACTGCGGCGAACTGAGGCGGTCGACTGTTGAGCACCATGGTGGCTCAGGTCAGCCGTCTCAGCAGCTGGGCCCCCTTGACGCCAACGTCATGGCCGCCGGCCACCAATGGCAGCGCCTGCCCTATGCTCGTGTCGTAGAAAGAGACGTGCCTCGCGCGCTTGCCAAGTCATGCCTCCAAGTCGCACCTGCGCTTGCGAGAATCACAGAGAAGATATAGACCGCGTGCTGCCAGCCCTCATCAAGGGTGTTATTCCCTTTTCTCCTCTTTTCCCACCATGATTCTGCGGCCCGCAATCTCCTTGACCTGCGCGCTCGCCTCGGCTCTGATCGTCCCGCCCGCGTCTGCGCTTAGCGTACCTGCAGCAGATGCGAGCCGCAGCAAAAATGGGGGAGACGTACCCTCTGTTCTCCGCACGCGATCACGTTCGCGCCCTCTGACTGGCAGATTCCTCCATGTTACGGGTGCGCACCCGATACAATTCGTCCCGCGGCGCGTCGCAATTGAGTGCTGATCTCCGCCGCCAGACTTCCACCCCGATCCCTTCTACAAGACCTATGCCAGCACCTCGCGCAACGGCGCCTGTCACCGCGGACATGGCCCAGCTGGCTATTACGGCGCAGAGACATCGGGATGCGACACCCCGCTGACCCTGGTGAATGCCACCTTCGACTGGATACGCGACAACATCCGCGATGACATCGATTTCATCGTCTGGACCGGCGATTCGGCCCGCCACGATAACGACGAGAAATACCCTCGCAGCGACAAGCAGGTCTCCGAGCTGAACGAATTGATCGTCACCAAGTTCAGGGAGGTCTTCGCTCGCTCCGATGACGATGACGACGACCCGACCAACGACTTCGTCATTCCCATCATCCCGACAGTTGGCAACAACGACATCCTGCCGCACAACATTTTCCTTGAGGGTCCCAACCGCTGGACCTCGACCTATCTGGATATATGGCGGAGCTTCATCCCGGAGGAGCAGAGGCACCAGTTCCAGAGGGGTGGATGGTTCCAGGTCGAGGCTATCCCGAACAAGCTCGCTATCTTCAGCCTGAACACCATGTGAGTCCCGCAAATAGAGGAGCACCACGAATCGGCAGACACGGGATTAACGCGGGATAGGTACTTCTTCGACTCGAACTCGGCCGTCGACGGCTGCGCGATCAAGTCGGAACCGGGCTACGAGCACTTTGAGTGGCTACGCATCCAACTACAGATCCTACGCGAGCGCGGCATGAAGGCCATTCTAATCGGACACGTCCCGCCCGCACGGACTGAGAACAAACAGAGTTGGGATGAGACCTGCTGGCAGAAGTATACCTTGTGGATGCGCCAGTACCGCGATGTCGTCATCACGGCACTGTACGGTCATATGAACATCGACCACTTCCAGCTCCAGGATTTCAACGACATTAGGAAATCGACGGAGAAGGGCAAGATGAAGGGCTCGCTGAAGCAGAAGATCTCGCTGAACCCTGATGGCGATGTCGCTGCTCTGAGCGCGTCCGATTACTTGATGGACCTGCGGAACGAGTGGGCGAACCTGCCGGATCCAAAGGCGAAGAAGGGCGTCAAAGCTAGCGCCGAGGACGATGACGACAACGAGGAGTCGATGGTTGGTCGGGTACAAGAGTTCTTCGGATGGAAGAAGAAGGGGAAGAGGAGGAACGACAAGTTCCTGGAGGAAATCGGCGGACCGTGGGGTGAGCGTTTCAGCTTCTCCCTCGTTGGCCCCTCCATCGTTCCGAACTACTTCCCAACCCTGAGGATCTTCGACTACAACATCACCAGACTAGACGCCACCGGAAATGCGGAATATTCCAGACGTGAGCCGGAGGAACGCCTTCAGGAGATCTTTGAGAAGGAGTTCGATGATGCGGAAGAAGTAAATGAGGACGATGATGACTTCTCCTCAAGCAAGGAGTCCAAAGACAAGGAATCTGCGAAGAAGAAGAAGCACAAGAAAAAGAAGAAGTATAAGTTCACCGTCCCCAAGCCGCCATCCAAATCCGCGCCGCCCGGCCCCGCATACTCGCCCCAGACCCTCTCTCTTCTAGGCTACACGCAGTACTACGCCAACTTGACTCGAATCAATAATGATTTCCACAAGGCGGCCGCGTACCTTGCTGCCACCGCAGGTGTTGAGGACGCGAATACCACGAACCCGACATCGCTTCTCTACGCCGACTACACGGAGGGCGACGACGCGGACTTCGGCGACGGCTTCGGTGCGCAGCGCTGGCGCGAAGGCAAGCATCGTGGCAAGAAGCCAAAGCACCCAACACCGCACCCGCTTCCGTTCGAGTTTGAGGTTTTCTACCAGACTCATAACATGAGCGATCCATTCAGGCTGAAGGATTTGACGATGCGGAGTTATATCAACTTAGCGAGGCGCATAGGAAGTTTCAATGAAGACGGCGGAAAGGAGAAGAAGAAGAAGGGGAAGAAAAGCAAGAAAGGAAATAAGGCTAATGGAAAGAATCTTGATGAGGACGTGGAGCTTCTTGCGGAGGCGGCGAAGGCCTGGGAGGATGGCGTTGATGTGCTAAACGGGTTGGTCGGGGATAACAGGGAAGACGAGGAACGCGAGCTCGCCGACCGAGAAGATGAGAGCGATTATGACGATGATTACGATGTTCACGAGATCGATGACGACGAAGAGGATGCAGAATGGGAGGAAGATGAGGACGTGGAAGTGGAGAAGAAGAAGAAGAAGAAGAAAAAGAAGAAGAAGAACAGACATCACAAGAAGGGCTCGAAGAACCACGTCTGGTATACTTTCATTGAGCGCGCTTTCATCGGCACCATGGACCGCGATGAGATTCAGGAGCAGTTCGGCTGGATCCCGGCGCCACGAGCGGAAGAGCAGCCGCCTGCTGTGGAGGGAGAGAAGAATGCAGGTGCTGTGCTGGGGGATGGCGAGCTTTGAGCGTCAAGACCCTCTATGCTTTTCGTACTCTGCATTTCTTGTTCTTCTTTCTTCTCTCGTGAGGACGTTTGTGCAATATCTGCTCTTATAACGTTGGCATAGCGTGGGTTTTCTGGACCGTCCTGAATGTACTCTTCAGATGCATGTGTTATATTTTGGCGTTACGGTTTTGGCGGGTCTTTTTTTTTTTTCTATCATCGATGGCAGACTTGGCGATGGCGCTTAGCGGAGGCGATGATGGCTGTTTTTCTGCAGTTGGCGACTTTAGTACGCGAAGATCTTGATAGTAGAGGAGGGGCGAGGTGGCTAGAAAGAAGACGCGTGTAGCTCACGCACGTACAAGATCATGTACACGTGCATAGAATAGACGAGGGAAGATACGGAGACGGAGAAGAGCAGAAGAGAGAAGAATCGAAATTCCTGATTTTTCCCCCCAGCCTGTTCATAACAAGCCCCATACCCGTAACGCCGTGTCAACTACTCCTAGAAGAACAAGGAGAGTCCGTCATACGTTTTATTGTATGTGCATGCAGTATGAGAATGAGTGCGAGAAATGTGTGTGTGTATGAGAAAGAGAGAGAGAGAGAGAGAGAGAGAGAGAGAGAGAGAGAGAGAGAGAGAGAGAGAATTGAAGAGCAGACAGGGCTCAACGACATCTCATGGAGGAGATCTCTCTCTCTCTCTCTCTCTATAATGCAAATCCGCCGCCACAAGTACCATCGATCTACCCGCCCTACTGACCATCCAGCGGACAAAGAGAGGGTGAGTATGCATAAAAGCAAGTTGTAAAGACACTATAGCCATCCCATAAAAGCACTTTGTGATCCCAGAAAAATTTCGCAGGAACTCCGCCCGCATGTTGAAGCGGACCGAGGGTATCGGGCAGACCAGCAACGACAAGGGAAACGCAAGGATGATCATTAAGTGGGGGAAATCAAGGGAATTTTTCATTATCCGCTTCTCTCTAGAATACAGCTCCGTTGACAGCGTTGCCATTACCGTCGTTGGAGTAGACGGGCACGCCGTTGATCGAGTCGACAATGCGGGCAATCTCTGGCGGTACGGCGTCATGGTTCTCCTTGGATCCGTCTGTCTTGCCATTGGCAGGTGGAGTGTCGCCGTTCGTGACAGCAGCAACAGCGCTAGTCGTAGCGGCATTTTTTGCGGCGGTGCCGTTGGTAGCATTGCCGTTGGTGAGCTGCGCGACGGTTGCTGCTGCAGCGACAGCATCTCCACTCTCACTGCTGGAGCTCTCAGTCTCCTCGTGGGCCGTAAGACCCTTACGGATGGCTAGGACACTGTCAACAATGACGGCGTCTATGCCTTCCTTAACTTGCCGCTGTGCAGAAAATCAAATCAGCATCTTCAAAGGCAACATGCATGGAGGAGCGCTTACCTGCACGTAGACAGGGTCGTTATTCAGCACGCCATAGCTGACACAGACCAGACCTGACTCCTTGACAACCCTGACTAGACGTGGACACATGACAAGAGGCTCCGCAGCGCTGACGACACCGAGCAGGTTCCAGCGAGATGCGAAGCGGATGGCTTCTTGAAGACTGCTGGCCCTGATGTCGCCAACTGGACTAGTGCCTGCATCTGTAAGGAAAAGGATGGGGATGGAGGGTTGTTTGAATGAAAGTAAAAGGCAAATGTCCGGATGGAATGACGAGAAGATGATGTTGCGTTGAGTGCCTTGATCGTAAACCATCTTCAGGACTGTGTCAACGAAAGAGTTCAACTCAACAGCATATGTGTCCATGTCGTGCTCCTCGGATTCGTGCAACATTGGGTACTCTGATGGAGAGTCAGCGGACGCGATGTCAACAAAAGCATGTGCAGACTTACTCATCTCAATGTTGAAGCCGATTGACTCTGGAAGTTTCTTGAACATCTCTTCGAGAGTAGTGAATGGCGCCTGGATAAAGTTACCGCGGCTATTGCCCTTGTAACCTTTTATCTTGAAATCACGAGTGTGCTTCATGCGCTCGTTCAGTTCAGACTGGCTCTCCTTCCTAATGTCCACGGAGTACGAGCGAGGGCGTGGCTTCTTTCCACCTGCTGTACTCTTATTCTCTTCCTTTACTTCTGTTGGTGACGATGGTCGTGAAGTGCGAGGTGTCTTCTGCTCGCTGACGTGGAGGAACTGCTTACGTATCAGTATACAGGAATTCTCGTTTGGGGTATGTATTTGTCCTCAACTTACTTGCTCCAATGTCAGAGTATGTACCGGTGCATCAATTCCTGTTTCGCTGACTAGGAAGTCATGGTAAATGACAGGGACGTGATCTTTGGTCAGTTGAACATCTTGAAACTGTTAGCACTGTAGAACCTTTGTTTTCGGCGCGAGTTCAGTTCGTACCAAACTATCGGCTTGTTAGTCGTCATAAAAACCTTTGGTAGATTTTGGAGTCATACCTCAACATAAGATGCTCCTAAGTTGGCAGCAGCAATGAAGGACTACGTAGATTGTTAGGTCATACCGCTTATCCGGAAGAATGATCGTCCTACCTGAATAGTGTTCTCGCCGAGCTGCAAGGACTTTCGAGACGCAAGATTCTTGCCCAAACCTTCACAAGTGTTAGGAAAGCGTGGGGGAGAAAGAAACCAAAGTCGAATTCACCTCTGTGTCCAATGACCATCGTCGACGCCATAGTCTTCCAATACGTGTGATTCTCCGTTATAGACAAGTTGGGGTGGGAGAACGGCGTAATTATGAGGAAGTTGAAGTTGACAGATCCAATGACATCCAGGGTGTTGGCAGCAACAATCGGAACGCTGACGTCGCCTTTCAGGTTCATCCTCTGGGAGCCCACCATCTGCTTCACGCTCGACAGCAGGGCAACACCGCGTCCGACCACGCGCTCTTTGGAGCCGGCATAAGTGGGAACGATGTCAAACAGAAGCTTAACCTTGGACACATCCGTTGTTTCGAAGGTGATAGGGTCAGTGCTAATGTTTTCTTGGACAGGGAGGTCGATTACTGTGGGTTCTCCTGTGGCACCTTGGGCAGAAACCACCACAGAGAGAGCTGTATCAAGCTGTGTGGCGTGGGCGTCCGCGATGTGGATATCATCTAGCTTGACAGGCTCAACATGCTTTCGCATGTCCATGCTGCCAAGACTGACGAGAACCATGCTCTCTTTCCGCAAATAGCGATGCCCAAACGTCTTGACAGGCTCCGGTACACGGGCCTCCTTGTTAATGTTTGATCTTCTCTCTTCAATGGAAGATTGCGGGGGTGACTCTGAACGGACAGGAGGCTGCTGTTCTTGCTCCCTTGTTGCAGAATCTGGAGGAGGAGTGAGGTCAGCCAAGACCTTTGCAATGTCCAAATGACCTCTCAGAGCAGCGTGTTCCTTCGGTGTCCATCCGGAAAGGTCGGGCTTATCTAGATCTGCGCCGGCCTCGATAAGCAGCTGTGCGACAGGAAGATGACCATCAACACACGCAATAAATAGTGGAGTCCATGCAAAAGTCTTCTCCGCAAGATTGACGTTGATCTTTTGGTCTGCAGTGCCTGCAATAAGAGTCTTCGCACAATCTGTGTGACCGTAGCGAGCCGCAACATGCAAGGCCGTTTCGCCCTGCTCGTCCTGATAATTGATATCCACTCCAGCATCAACCAGAAGTTTTACGATCTGGACGAAGTTGGACTTGGTGGCAAGGGCAAGCACAGCACCGGACTTCGATACCGACCTTCGGGTCGAGATTTTCTCATCTTCCGTTCCTTGCCAGTTCTCAGAGTCAAGCAGCGTTTTTGTGGTCAATGGGTGGCCGCCAACGACACTGAGGTGCAACGGCGCGTAACCATCAGAGTCTTGCCATTCAGGGGAGTCGATGCCGTGCGAGACATCGAACTGTCCCCATTTCTGCATGTGCTCGATGACAATCTTACAGATGATCACAAAGCCGTACTGCGCTGCGTAATGGAGCGGAAATCGTCCGTATGAGTCCCGAGCTGTAAGTGCAGAACGTTGTTCAGGCTTCAAATTGTCCAAGAGGAACGATAGCAGGAGAACGGACTCGTCCTTAGCGTCAAGCAGTTTACTCGACTGCTGCTCCGAGATCGAACTTGGGGGAGGCAGGTGCACAGGAGATTCTGCAGGAGAAATGAAGTTGGTGGAATCATTGGGGATTCCCAGGAAGCTTCGTGAAGCTTGCGCTTGACCATCCTTCTGAGCCTCGTTGGTCTTCGCACGGCCAATAGCGATTACAAGCCTGTGAATACAGTTTCGCTTGTTCAAATCGTCTTCCTCATCGAGTGAAACGATCTGTGACAGCAGTTTCTTAATGCACTGGCGAGATCTGCAGGAGATGGACCGTTGCAGCAGATTGAGGAGTAGCTTCTGATAAGCAGGGTTCGCCACATCTTCTCCAGTGTTCGCCTCGTTGAGAAGCTCTTCCAGTATGGACGAATCGTCATTCCGCACGGCCTGGTCCACCGTGTCAAGGAGACCGGAGGGCAAATTGAGAATTGCCCTTGAAGAAACCCTCTTAAGAGAAGCGGTGGAGTGTACGGAGCTGGCATCATCGTAAACCTTGGCATCTCCCAGGCCAGAAAGCCAGTCATTAATGGCCTTCATGTCTTGTTGCAACTTGTAGTTGGTGGCAAACGGCCTGGGATCGACCTTGGTGGCTAGGTAACGCTGCTGGGTGCACGAATTGGGAACCTTCTTGTCCAGCTTCTTGGTGATCTTGATGAAGCCTCTCCGGTTGACTTCACCGTACCATTGCAGCTTTCTCAGCTGGCCGCGCAGCTCGAGAAGCGCACCAACAAGGTCCTCAAGCTCATCTCTGTCTATACCGTCGGCAAACATAGACGCCTGGCCGAAGCGGTCGTGCAAGAGTTTCAGGCGCCGCGCCGACTCGGCGTACTTCTTGTTGTAGAAGCCGTCGACATCTTCGAGGTTGCGATCGAGCGAGTAGAAAAATTCTGCCCTACGACGTTAGCGGCGCGCTCACAAAGAGAGCACCTTGCGGCCAGCGAGGCCTCTTCGCAAGTGCTGCCGCATGCTCACCCGCAAGATCCGCCTCTCCTCCGTTCTTGGAGGTTTCAGCGGCAGACTTGACCAGCTTCTTGAGGCCCTTGTAGTTGATGTAGTGCGAAGCCCATTCGGGGACCTGGTTGCGGGGGAGATTGTGGCCGAACTTCATGGTCGGTTAGGGGACCAAGGGCGCGCTCGGCTGGCGCGCCAGTAGAAGGGGTGCTGGCCTACGAGGGGCTCAAGGAGGGGCACAGGTTACTGATCAGACAGCAGGCGCATGCGCGACGAGGAGGAAGTGAAGAGAAAGCTGCTGTCGGGTGAGGAGGGTTTTGTCAGAGCCATTCGAGCGCGTGGAAATGATCGCCGGTCGAGGCCCGTTCGCGCAAGGGAGGGAGGCAACCTTGGAATCCTGAGGTGGGTGGCAGACGTGTTTGGAGTGTTCAGTGAGCGTGGTGGAGAGTCGTGCTCGGAACGGCGCAGATTACTGGACGACGGCGACGGGAGCGCTCTGCCCTGGCACGCTGCGCATTGTGCAAAGCTTATGTCAGTCGCCGAGGGTGGACGGCAAAGGGTCCGCGTCGCTCCGGGATTAGTTATAAAGAAAAGGGGCCTTGTGGGCGCTCACCGTATTCCGTTGTTTGATACCACACTCGGCAGCAGCCAAGGTACGGAGGGCGGCGCGCGCGAGGTCCCCCGCGATGCGTGAGGATTCCGGGGCACGGCAGGCGTGCTGTTATCGGCAGCCTTATCGCGAGTAAGCCGCTGCTGCCCTCTGCCGGCCGGCGCTGCTCCTGATATTATATCTCCATCTCTCGCCCGTCCCCTTTGCAGCACCAGCACCAGCACCAGCACCAGCCCGTGCCGGCAAAAGCTTGGATTCGGCGTTGTGCGCAGCGGCATCTGCGCGTGTTAGCGGCCTTCCCAGCTGCACTGCGCGGATCCGTAGCGCAGCCTCCGCCAGTCACAGCCCATGCCTGTCGCCACGATGCGGTCCGGCATGCGTCTGGTGAGGACAACATGGGAAGCGCAGGTCACCGCACTCCCCCGGCCTCCTGCTGGCCACTCGCTCGCCATGCCAGTCCCCGCTCCAGCCCCTCCCTCGCGGGGTTCTTGCTGCTCACAGGAACAAGCAACTTTGCACGCGATCAACTGCTCGAATCGACGCTCCGAGCTTCATTGGTTGCGCCCTCGGCCTGCGCAACATTCGACGGCGCCGGCCAGGCAGAATGCGTGCCTGGACAGGGGTTGGCGAAGCCGGAGTCCGCTATGACGACGATGGTCGTCGGATGCCAAGCTGACGTCTGCCAGAAGCTGACCACCACCAGGAGAACCGCGGCCGCAGACCAGGGTGGACAGGTTGCCTGAAGCCCTGTGGACTTCCCCCCGTCCAAGCGCGCCTCTCACCGGTCCGCGCTGCGTCTACCTACATCACCCGCGCCACCTCTGCGGGCCACTCTGCAAAAACTCTTCGCATTCACCTGGGTTGCGGAGCATCGCTGCGCGCGAACGCACGACTCATGTGTTTTTCAGGGTCCAGCTAGAGTCCCCGCCGGCGTGACCAATCCCAGGCCCCAACGCCCAGCTCCCCGATAAACCTGCATTTGCGCACCTGTTCTGGCTTCCCGAACGCCCTCCGGACCCCTTCCGCCGCCGCCGAGTGACGTATGGGCCGTTCCGAGTCCCTGACGCCTACCTCCCAAGTCCACTTGTACACACAGTCACCCTTGCCCAAGCTGAAAAATCATTGACCACGTGTCTCCGCAATTCCACTTGAACCACCGCCACCTCGCACCTACCAGGGCCGAGATGGGTCCAGTTTCTTCTGGGTCTCTGTGGGTTGGTGGCACAGCTGGACGCGCGCCGGTCAATATGATTCAGACGAAGCCCATGACCTGCCGGATGCAACGGTTGGAATTCTGCACGAACACGAGGAGCCGCACGTTCGTTTCGGACCCGATCTGCTGATCCGCGCCTTGTGCGCCGCTACGGCGAGCGTCACATGCCCGGTCCTTTTCCACCAGGGATGCTTGTTAACCGTTCTCCAAATCCGTCCATGTTGAAGTAAAGCAGTTGTTTGGCATATACACTCAGCGGAATATTGTCGCCCTCAAGATCCGGGGTCTGGCGCGGTGAAAACTGCAGAAGTCCTCGGGGTCCACAGGTCGCTTAGCTCAGTTGGTTAGAGCGTGGTGCTAATATTGGCAGTCCTCCCAGAGGACTCAGAATTGACGCCAAGGTCGTGAGTTCGACCGTCGTAGTGACCAGTATCTGGTTCTTCTGCCTTCCCTTTGCTCTCTGGAGTCGTTTGGACAGATGTGGGAGGTTGTATGATGAGGTGGAGGTGGCGCGAAACCGATAGGCCATCATTTTGTTGTGTGCGGTCGTAGTGGAGCGGCAAATAATAAGTCGTGGCCGGACTCGTTCAGGAGTGAGTTTGCGAGATTTAACGGCTTGCTTGCGCTAAGGTTTATCTACCGTTTCTGAAGGCGATTGCTCGACAGGGCTTTTAGAGTTAGACGTAGGTTTACTTAATGAGGGATACAGAGCAGGAGGGGTGTATAGATTTCTTGGATGAGAACATAGCGGATTATACTTAATGAACAGTTGACCATATTAGATTGATTATAGAGAAGTGAGGTGACAACATAAGTGGATTACCGTGCACAAGAGAGAGAAGGGGGAGGGGGAGAGAGAGAGATCTGTATGGAGCATTGGAAACTTTGCTGGAGTCAGACTTTTGCCACGGATATGAGTCTCAATTGCCGACTTCGGTCTCGCTTTGAACTAGATGGAAGTACTACCAAATTGCGTGTGAGTTTCATGGGATCCCTTCCTGAATCGCCGGTTGCTTGCGTCTTTTTTTCGATAGTTCTCTGTTTGTGCATGTGGAACGAGGGTTAGAGTATACATATGACTCCGTTCATCATGCAGCCATGTGATTGCTTCTTTATCAGACACCAATAGTTCTTAAAGCCCTCACCGATGCCAAGAGATCCGATCGATATTCACCCTTGTTTGCAAGCATGCACGAACATCGGCCGATCTCCCCAGCCGTGTTCGCAGAATGAGTCGTCATCGCTGACAATCATTGGATTGATTGTGCAGGTATTCTTCAGCCTTTGAAGATCGGCGGTTAGGCTGTTGGATCCGTCATTCCCCGTGCAATGTGGGGTATCTTGGAAAGGCCGCTTGCATGTAAGCAACGCAACAGGTGCACAAAAGCATTACCTAGAGGTATCTTGCGAGGGTAGCACTATAAGCGCTGAGGTCAGATTGCAGGACAATTCGTTCGTTCCAGCGCGTGCTTATACCTTTTGACATCGACCGAAGAGAAGACAAAAGGCTGAATTTGTCGGAGAAGGCTCGAGCCTGGCACGTGGGTTCGCGTTTGGCGGGACGGCGTGACCAATGACGCGCCAACTTCTCAGCGAACGCGACTTGCCCGGCAATACACCAACGACAGTCCATGCCCGCTCCTAGCCATGGATCATGGTGCGCAACATAATCGAGGACTCTGATGATGAGGGTGACTTTGGCGCCCTGTCACCAGTCGTCAGCACCGGCAGGACTGCCTCACCCACTCCCCCGGATGCCCGCAGGTACGACCAGCAGGCGCAATCCCAGAAGTCTCCGCCAGGAACCAGCTCGACAGGTCTGTCTCCTTCCTTAAAAATGATGAGCTGTCAACTAAAAGGCGCAGAACAATTGCGTCGAGACATCGCTGCTGCCCACCAGGACGTTATAGACAAATCGGCTGCCCCAAACGGAAGCGCAAATAGCCCTAATGACTATGGTCGCTGGAACTCGCCGGTGACTTCCCGGAAACGAAATTCCACGCAGGCAAGCCTGGAGAGCAACGTAACCCTCCCACCAGCTGCAAAGAAGCCCGAGCGCAGGAAGACCCCGAAGACGTATAGCCATTCCGATCGAAGCCGTAACGTCGCCGACGAAAGCAATGGCGCGTTTGAAGCGATGAGACATGAAGACGTTGGAGAACAGATCTGGGATAATGGCTTTGCTGCTCAGCACAATGAGACGTCAGAGACATGGTACCTAGTTGGAAACAATCAAGCTGTCCTACCGGAAATGCCCCCTTCATTGGAAGAGGACTTCATGCAACACAATCCAGCAGTCATGTTTCCCACAACCATGTCGAGCACAGTCCCTGACGCGACGATAAGTCAACAGCAACTTATCGATGCGGCTCGTGCTGAGTATTTGCAGAATCAACTCGCGAGTCCATCAGGCCTGGCAGCAAAGATCATTGAGAACCCTTCAGTTTCCTGGTCTGACCATTTGGAAAGTACTGAGGTGAGCATAAGTGGGTTCTATGGTGCCATTGCAGCTAATGCTGACTGTACGCAGAAAGACATGCGATCCAGCCAGAACGGCTTTGGGAAATTCCATCAGCAATCTCAAAGAAGTGCGGCACGAAGTCAGTCAGTCTATTCTGGTATCGCGCAAAACGAGCGGCTTCCACACTTTGACGGCAACGCGTCTACATCTCCTGTACCTACTGAACCGAAAAGGTCTAACCGGCGATCGAAGACTACGCCGCATCCCCGCTTATCCCAATCCAGCCATGATGAATTAGGTGAGGAAATGTTGTCATCGAATTCCGCACCCTCTTCTAAACGACGAAAAGAATCGCTGGAAGAGAGCGGGATGACCAGATCTCAGAAGGCGATTGATGATTCTATAGAGGAATCTATTCGTGCTGTCCGTGCTTCAAAGGCGGCAAAAGCTAAGGTTCAGGAAAGCAGCGAACCGTTAAATAGCGATGACATTGCTATTGGTCTTCCGAAGGAGAAATATGTTCCGAGACCAAGCCGCTCGAGATCCGCACGATCAACTGTCGAGGAGCCAGACTACTCAGTGGTTCCTGAAAAAGTAGCGAGAGCGAAGAACAAACGCCGGAAGACTGTTGACACGCTAATCGAGAATATCGCGACGGTCGAACCTGTCGAGTGTGGCAGCTCTGACAGCCGTGATTTTGGACAGACCTCCGGTGGGGAGCCAATTCAATCCTTAAAACACAAGAAGACAGCGGATCATACCGATTTAACTATCACAGGAGACAAGGCTTTCTTGGAGACGAGACAGAAGAGCGCGCCAACCCAGCCGAAGAGGAAGAGGGGGAGACCACCGAAGAATCCCCCCAAGCAGCCTCTCCAGGAGACTGAAGAGGAGGAGGAGGATTTTCGAGGGACTGCTCATCTTGGTGATGTGGATGAACTGCAGCAAGTCATGCCACTGTCGGATAATGATCACGACGTTGACCAGCAGTTCGCCCGGAAGGAAGAGCTACTGCATGGCCAGGACTCCAAGAACGACGATACGCGGCCCAGACTTCCTTCGCCGTTTGTTCAGCCGACACCGACAAGCTCAGCACAACAGAAGGTTGTAGCGGAAAGCGAGATGCAGCAAGCGGAGCCCAGAGCCAAGAAGGAAGGCCGAGGACGTCCGCGGTCCAAGCACAGCATAGGGACTGGCGCAATAAACGTGGACGAACCAAGTGCGACGACTGAAGATCATACGGCCGGTGAAGACGGGGAAACTCAGGAGATCCAAGAGAATACGAAGTCGAAGGACGAAAGATCGAATGACGAGCAGACAATGGCGGAGGGCGGGGAAGAGGCGAATAGTGGGGCGGCAGGTAATGCATCAAGTGCTCTTGGCGCTTCTAGACCAGTAGAGCAGCCGAGCAAGGAACACGAGGAGGACAAGGACAAGACGGGACAGAAGGATGCAGCAAGTCGAGCGTCGGCGCAGCCATCGCCGCTCGGCAAGGGCAAGGTCCCTCTCCGGGTTGGACTGAGCCGGAAAGCGCGAATTGCACCTCTACTGAAGATTGTCAAGAAATAAGACACGCAGCGAAGCGTGTTGTGGCACAGTATAAGAAAGGGTGATATCTTTTTGATTTGATTCGGTGGCACAGGGCTGAAAGAGGCGTCGACAAGGCCGAGAGGCAGCAGCAGTCGTGTCACGGCGGCGGTGTGTGAGGCGTTCGGAATGATTTGCTGCTTGCAGATATACCCCTTGGCTTTGAACAGGTTCAATGCCAGAATTTTCCTGACTGCACATACGTATGTCGGCCAGTGGTGGATTTTGAGGGGAAATGGGTCTGTTGTGGTCAGACGGATTTCGTTTACATGCTACAGCATAGATGGTGCATGAATACGACGGCATTATTGGGCGAGAGTGGTCCGAGACACAATTCCAAAGTATGGTTCCAATGCAAGTCACAGCTGTGCGTGTTCGCAAAAGGAGCAAGATTGACTCAACGGCTCGGAAAGCTTCTCTTGTTGATCTTCAATCGCGAGCCATTCTCAGAGCCAGATGAGGGGGACGTCATGCGATAGCATCGAATGTAACATCGCGTGCAGAGGCCATCAATAGGCGAAAAAAGAAGCGAGATGCAAGCTATATAACTCGGGATGCTATACCTCCGCCCGAGCGACCAAGCCTCTGTTCTTTAACTCCGAGGGAAGGAGGGGGGAAAAAAAAAAGGCTGACCATGAGTTTCAAAATGGGCCAGGGACCAGGAGGACCAAGAGCTAAGGCGAGAAGGGGCAATGAATCGGCACTCACACAAATAACAAATTGGATATGCGTAAGCATTGTGTCGCTTACGCGACTAGTTCAAAACAAAAAGGCTAGCGAGACGGCGAACTGTAGATGCCGCTTCCGCTCCCGTGGATCTGCCATTCCCACTCTCGCCTTCCTGTCGTCATAAGGGGCAAAGAGGGAGGGGTTCTGCGGATGCTTTTGTGCGTAGCGGCCGGGAGATGGGAGCCAGAGGCGTGGTCCGGCGGGAATAGGGTGGCCCCCCGGGGTGCGGGTCGCACGAGAAGTTGACTTGGCCCCGAGGGGCATGCACCACGCTCTATTGTTTCACCACGAGAAAGTATATTCACACCTGACGTCGTCGGGGGAATGGTGGGTGGGCTTCGGCACGTCAGGAATTGAGAGGCCAAAAAAAAAAAAAGGTGAGCCGCATGGGGAGAGGAACGATGCTGGGCATTGGCAAAAGCGGACGGGGCAGCCGGCAGCGGCCGCGCCAAGTGGTGCCATGTTGGCCAGAGTTTTCTCTCGGCGTTTCGCGCATGGGGCAAGGCAGGTGGGCATGCGGACATTGGAGTGGTGTTCTTATTATCTTTTTTTCCTTCTCTCTCCTTCTGTTTTTCTGCAGCTTGTGGGAAAGCAGGCAAGCGGCCGGCCGCTTAAACGGCGAGAAGTAGCGGCAGCGCAGTGTACGTGGTGGGTGGTGGGTGGCGCGTGGTGCGTGCGGGATCACGGCAGGGCGTGCGTGCTTGCTGGTGTCGCGAGAGCGAGGGTAGATCCATCTCAGATCGCGGTGGGTGGAGCGTGATTTGGCACGACGGATCTGATGTGGGCGTGTCTGGAGCAGAACTGGAGACTGGCGAGGATGAGCAAGTTCAGGGCGGCATGCGGCGGCAGAGCGGGCCAGGCACAGCGGACGAGCGAGCGCGGGCAAGAGAGGGTTAAAAATAGAGTGATTGCAGGAACGCGCTCGGCAGCGATCAGGGAAAGCACGATAATCCCGAAACGAGCGAGCGCCCAAGCTTCGTCCATCCACCCATTCACCAAAACATCCTCCCTGCTAACTGCCGCCCGCCAGCGCCAGCGCCGGCGACAGCGACAGCGACAGCGACAGCGACCAAGACGCCAGCCCAATCTCCACCGCCCTCGGCGCCTTGTCACCTACCACCAGAGAGAGCGAGCCTCACGCCCTCCTGCAGCCAGCCCCGCACTGGCTGCAGCGCTGACAACCGCCATCAGCACATCACGCTCGCAGCCCGCAGCCTGCTGGCGTCGCTGGGGCCCGGCTGGCGGTCGTATATGCAGCGCGCGCCCCCGTGCCCCCCCAGCGGCAGCCAGGCATCCCGGCATCGGTGGCTTGGCTGAGGATGGGCCTGACCAGCCGCGTTTGCTGGCGAGCGGGCGACTTTGCCGCAGTCGCTGTTTCAACGAAAGAAGCAGTCCAGTGGTCGCTTGAGCCCATGGCCATGCCCGAAGACGCATGGCTCGCCGGCCCACGCACGCCTGCCCCTGCGCAAATCCGGCTCGTTCAAGCGCTGCCCTGCCCGAAACGGCAACGCCAGCGAGTGCTGTCCGCCGCCAACTCCACACGCCCATTGAACGCCCGCGTCCCCGGCCCCTGCGACTGCGCTGCTTTAGGGGCATTGGCCCGTCTGCATGGATGATGGTTGTGCCTCACTATCCGCCGGCCTTGGCTGCTATACCTCGCCGCCGTATCTTCGTGTTAAATATATCAACTCCGCCGTCGCCGCTGCTCCCTTCCCTTCTTCAACCTGTCGCTGTATAGGCCCGTCTCTCGTTTTTCCTCCAGCTTGGCGTGTAGATCCGCTACGCGCGCGCTTCACAGTCACTCGCTTTCTTTTTTACAATAGTCTGCATTGCTACCCCCCTAACTTTTCCCTCCGCATTGAATCCGCCGTCTCGCCAATATGCACTTCTCTTCGTTGCTTGCAACCGGCGCGGTTGCTGCTGTCGCCTCTGCCCACGGCAATGGTCCCGAGGGCATCCCCAAGCTCTTCGGCCGCAATGCCATTGCCGACCTGAAGGCTAGGAACGTTTTCGCTGGAATGCCCCAGGTTGCTCACCAGCACGTGGAACGTGCCGGCTCTCCGGCCAAGCGCCAGGACGTTGGTGGCACCAATGGCCAGTGTGGCCCTCAATACGGTTCCTGCAACCCGGGCTACTGCTGCTCCGCTGCCGTGAGTCGCGATCGATCTCCGTTCGAGAATCCTTCCATCTGACCCAAACTTTAGGGATGGTGTGGCACGGGCACGGATTACTGCGCGTCTCCGGACTGTCTGTTCAACTACGGTCCTGCCTGTGATGCTAACCAGACGCCAAGTGGAACTAACACCTCCAGCGTTGCCCGTGACCTCAAGGGCTCCGTCGCCTATGGTGGTGCTGGTATCTATGACTGCGTTGTCAACGGCCAAATCGCCCTGACTTATGACGACGGCCCCTACATTTACACCGACGGCATGCTTGATGTGCTGAAGAAGTACAACGCCAAGGCTACTTTCTTCATCACCGGCAACAACAATGGCAAGGGCCAGATCGACAATGCCGCCAACGGCTGGGACACCGTTATCAAGAGGATGCACACCGAGGGCCACCAGATTGCCAGCCACACCTGGAGCCACCAGGACTTGAGCGCCATCACTTCCGCTCAGCGCAAGGACCAGATGATCAAGAACGAGATGGCTCTGAGGAATATTCTGGGCTTCTTCCCTACGTACATGCGTCCTCCGTACTCTTCTTGCACAGCTGAGTCCGGCTGCGAAGACGACCTCAAGGCTCTGGGCTACCACATCACCTACTTTGATCTGGACACCGACGGTATGTTGGGTAGGAGAGGGATACTTCGTCTCGTACTAACATCAGCTCAGACTACGACAACACTACGCCTGACAAGATCCAGAATGCCAAGGACAATTTCTCCAAGGCTATCGCCGGAAAAGCCCCTGCCAGCAACGACTTCCTGGCCATCGCCCACGACATCCACCAGCAGACCGCTCAAAACCTTACCGAGTTTATGCTCCAGACTCTGACGGAAGCTGGCTACACGCCTGTTACCGTCGGCGAGTGTCTTGGTGATGACCAGGCAAACTGGTACCGCAGCTCCAGCGGCAGCGTCTTCACTTCATCCGCTGCCCCCAGTGCAACCTCCACCAGTGCCACCTCTACCTCTGCTGCGCCCACTGCTACTGCGACTAAGGTCTCCACTGACGCTCAGTGCGGTGGTACCACTGGCCAGACCTGCAAGGGTTCGACTTTCGGTGACTGCTGCTCTACCGCTGGCTGGTGGTAAGTAACGTGAATACTCCTAAGGCTGACGATCAGGTTGCTGATTATGTATTTAGCGGCTCGACTGACGCGTACTGCGGCGCTGGATGCCAGTCCGCTTTCGGAACTTGCTCTTCTACGACGGGCAAAGTAAGCTCGATTTCTGCTGTCTCTACTAAACCTTCCTCTTCTTCCGCTCCCTCTGGATCCACTTCCCCCACTGTGCCCAAGTCCTCTTCTTCCACTTCCTCTAAAGTCACGTCGCCAACCGGTGCCTCAAAGGTTTCAACGGATGCGACCTGCGGTGGAACCTCTGGTTTCACTTGCAAGGGATCGACTTTCGGCGACTGCTGCTCCTCTGCCGGCTGGTGGTAAGTCATCTCCCATAAGCCAATTGGAATGGATAAAGACTAATTCAGACTTCATAGTGGATCCACCAGTGATTACTGCGGCACGGGGTGCAACGCCGAGTTTGGAACCTGCGGCACTTCCCAAGTAACAACTTCCAAGGCAACCACTGGGGCTTCAACCGGAGGATCGACGCTGACAAGCTCGACAGTAAAGGCATCCTCCGCCGCCCCCAGCATTGCTACTACCTCGACTGTGAAGGCCCCTTCTACCACCGCCTCATCGACCACCGCTCCCGCCACCAACCCGACATCTACGTCCAAGGTCAGCACAAACGGACTGTGCGGCGCCCAGAACGGCGGCCAGACTTGCGCTGGCTCCAAGTTCGGCAAGTGCTGCAGCCCGTGGGGCTTCTGCGGCTCGTCCATCATGTCCTGCAGTATCGGCTGCCAGAAGTCGTTCGGGACTGGATGTTACTTCTAAATAAGAAGAAAGTAATGTCTCAATTTTTCTTTTACTTGTGAAAGGTGAAAGGGAGAAAAAATTGGTGGCACGAAAATGGACAGATGTTAAAAAAAAGAAAAAGCGAAGGAAATCGGGGAAATTTCTTTTATATCCCCTGTTTTGTTTGGATAAGAGGTTGACAACGCTTTGAATGAAGCTGGGTCGAAATCTCGATTTTTTGTATTTGGTCTTAATATCTAATCTCTGATGCCAATAGTTGGCTAAAGGATGTATCATGATGAAAGGCACTGACCTATGTGTGCTATTCGTTCTCTTTATTACCGGTTGTTGTTTTTTTTATCGGCCACTCATACCCGACTAGCTGATGAGATTGCGTCACCCTCCCCGCTTCTACAGTAAGATTTACGCTTCGCTGGCTCGAGAAATGATCGCATACTGTTCACTAACATGCGGACCGATCAGGCACAGAAGTTTTGGAAGCAAAAGAAACTTCGTTCTCATGCACACTAACTCATACCCTCTCCCCGTGCAAGCCTTGCACACGCATGATATTGCAGAAGCTCCACAGAGGATGCACCACTGAGTCGTCGTCCGGCTGCAGTCCGCCAGTGTAGACCCTCGAGACTTTCCGCCCGCCGCGCTGTAAAAGAGGAAGTCACAGTGCACCAGGCTGCTGCTCTCTTCCAGTCTCGGCAACAAACACCTCCTTCAACACCATCGTCGCCACCACCATCGCGGTCCACACCTATTCAAGGGCCAGTCGCCCATAAGTCCACTTTAGTCCCTTCATCTCCAGAATCGTCTTCCAAACTCCCAAAAGGATTACCCCTAGTGGAGACGGGAGCAAAAGATGAGAAGGATGGTCACTACGAGGGTCGAACTCGCGACCTTGGCGTTAGCTTTCGAAAGTTCTCTGTGAGGACTGCCAGGTATTAGCACCACGCTCTAACCAACTGAGCTAAGCGACCGATGGAGATTTTTTGTACCATTTTAATATATATAGTGTACAATACCTTTTCAAATCAATTAATTCAAAGAACTGGCCGGAATCATGTTCTGGAAATTCGGTTCTGGGTAGGAGAGGCTGCGGGACGGATATGTAGGCCTTTCTATGGCGAAATGTGAGTGGCGAGTGATAAATATTGCGGTTCTGGTGGAAGGGGATTAGGGAAAACTACGAGGAGATGACGAGGCTTCATAGTTGCCAGGGAATAGCATGTCGGTAAAGAAGTTGAATCGTATTCGATCTGTGTAACCAGATCATTAAGCGGCATGAGGGGGTCATTGCAGTCAAGTTTGGGCGTCTGCCCGACGGCAAAGATGCAGGTGCAATGTTGGAAAGTATCTCTTTCTCCCATCGCGCCTTCAAACCTGAGATGATCACTCAAATGCACCAGGGAGACACGTACATCTGCTGAAAACGATCCTTGTCTGAACACCTTGCAAATAGAAAACCAGAAGGATTTCACAACCGTATCCCCAGTGAGAAGAGACGCCAATTATAAGGAAGAGGAAAGTGCCGGAGCCAGAAGGGAACGAGATGAAAAACCAGCCAGCCGTTACCGAAGACGTTAATAACCAAAATATGATCTTTCAGTTCTTAATGCTTTTTTCTTTGTCTTTTGCCGTGAATTCTCTTGCGTACGCTCCTAATTTCACGAAAATAGCCCTCCCATAATACGTATTCAGATAAACGCATCCTCAAATCCAAATCCAGTCCTGACCGCTTCCTTACTGCAACGCCTTCAACGCCTCCACTCCCTCCTGCAAGATAACCTGACTCTTCTCCTTCAACAGCACGCTCCTCAACACCTCGATGCCTTCCTCCTTCACCCTCTCCCTCGCCCTCCGCCCGACCTCGCCCTCCGCGCTGACCAAATTCTTCACGCACACGACGCCCCTATGCCTCAACTCCTCGCTCGCCTCGTCGCCCGCCAGCGCCAGCAAGATCTCGACGCCGCGGTCGCGCTTGACGACGGCATCGACGGCGTCGTCGGAGCACTCGGTCAGCATGGCCAACGCTCCGCCCGCGGCGCGGCGCGTGGCCAGGTCCTCGACGTCGGCGAGGGCGAGGAGGA
Source organism: Neoscytalidium dimidiatum (assembly GCA_037367355.1). Classification (NCBI taxonomy): domain Eukaryota; kingdom Fungi; phylum Ascomycota; class Dothideomycetes; order Botryosphaeriales; family Botryosphaeriaceae; genus Neoscytalidium; species Neoscytalidium dimidiatum. The sequence continues at coordinate 1,897,405 of CM074700.1, read as the reverse complement.
TGTGCAGGCGCTGGGCGGCCTGGGGGCTGCCGTCGGCGAAGAGCAGGACGCCGCGCGGCGCGGCCATCAGGTTGCAGACGAGCTCGACGGACGCGCGCTGGACGAGCGGGTTGTTGGCGAGGAGCAGGTCCTCGACGCGCGACCAGGCCTGCTTGATGATGGCGTCGCGGGCGTCGTCGTCGGTGGAGGCGAGGTTGGTGAGGGCCAGGAGCGCCTCGAAGACCGGGAGGAGGTCGCGCTGGTCCTGCGTCTGGTCGTCCTCGAGCAGTTGCGCGAGCGGGCGGATCGCCGAGGTGATGGGCAGCGCGCTGCTGGCCGAGAAGATGTGATTGGGGTTGACGGAGATGAGGATGCGCGCGAGCGCGTGCGACGCCGTGCGCGCGTTGCCCTGGCAGTACGACGACTGGTGGTGCAGAGCGGCCTTGTTGACGTTCTCGGTGACTTGGATGAGGCACTTGACGGCGCCTTGCTGCGCCATTGTGCCGCGGTGCTTTTGCTCTTTGGACAGGTTAAGGAAGATTTGGAGGATCTGCGAGAGGACGCTGGGCGAGGCTCGTTTGCATTCCATGACCAGGAGAGGAACGACGCCTGCTTGCAGCACTCTGCTGCAGCGAACAGTGACGACGCCGTCATTCTCTAGCGGATCTTCCGGGGCCGGTTTCTTCGTGTTTGCGTAGGCTTTGAGCTGGGCGATCCGCTTTTGTTCGTCTGTCCGGACTGGGCGGTAGGTTGTGAGGTTGCTGAAGATGGTTATGCCACCGAATATCAGGGGCTTTGGAACACCCTCGCCGCTCATCACCTTGACGAGCTCTCTTAAGAACGTCTTGTCTCGTGCCAACTCTTCCTTGACTCTCGATTTCAAGGATGAGTATGCCAATCCTTCGATCGACTCTTGTTTGACTGTATTGTCAGAGTCAAGCACAACCTTCTTGAACCTCGCAACCAGTTCGTCTTGATGCTCGTCTTCGGATGCAGAAGTCATGGCACTGTCATCAGCAACGGGCGTATCATGAATCTTGACGAGAATGAGCGCAGCCTTGTTTGCCCTGCTCTTATCGACACTGGACCTGGAGAGATCCTCAAGCCAGTCTTTGCAGTTCTTGTTGATAGCATCACGGCAGTTTTTGTCAATGCAAGCTGCGCTCAGCAGCTCCAAAGCAGCTTGCTCCAGCCGTTGGCTTCCCCGGGTAATGATGGTGTCCACGTAGGTCTCCAAAAAGCCCTGCGTCAGGAACAACGCAGAAGCCTGAGCCGGAGCAATTGGGAAGATGGCGGCGGCAGCAGAATATGCTTGGATTAAACCATCCGTCGTCGGCGCAGCCACCTTGTGCGTCACGTAGCGCGTGATCAGCTTCTGCGAGTTCTCGGGCGAGAGCTCCAGCAGCTTGGCGGTTGCCAGAGTGGCCTGGCTCCGCAGAGAAACGGGTAGGCGGATGTCCAGTGACGATAGGATAACGTCGAAGCCATCGGCATCGATGATGCCATTGAGGTGGTTTGCTTCGGCGGCCAGAGCTCTGGCTATGGCCTTCATGGCGCGCTCGGGATGCGCCAAGCCGGCCTCCATCATCTGGGCTAGAGACAGCATGAAGATGTCTCTCAAAGCTTCGACGCGCTTCTCCTTGAAGGTCCAGGAGTTGGTGTCCAGCAAGACGGCAAAGAGGCCATCGATACTGGCATCGCCGCGGTCGAACAGGCGCTCAAAGGTCACATGAGGGCGGTCCTTGAGCTGGGTGGCAAGGTACTGGCGGGCATGCAGCTGGGTCCTCAGCAGGGCGCCGGTGATCCTGTCGGCCAGGTGGTCCTCGCCGGTCAGTTCCATCAGGGCTTGCATGGCCTCCTCGGCGACGTCGCGGGAGAGCTGGGTGTTCTCGACAAGGCGGGCGGCCTCGGAGCCGTCGGCCTCGTTCTGGGCGTTGACATAGCTCTTGACCAGACGCACGAAGGGCCCACGGCTTTCCTCGCGCTGCAGGCGCTGCCACTCGTCTCTCAGCAGCTGGCTCTCCGAATCGATGGCGGAGGCCTCCCGAAGTAGCTCTGCGGCGCGCTGGTAGCCGCCGCGGTCGATCTCGTGCGAAGCCTGCTCAGCGAGCTCGAGAATCTTGGAGTCGGACATGGCTGGATCCGGCGCTCGGGCAACGCATCGGGTCCGGAAGTAAAAGGTAGAGGCGAAGGCGACGGGGGCGCGGATGCGTGGTGCCCTTTTTTTTTTCCCCCGTGGACGAGGATATGTAGTCGTTAGGGATCTGGAAGCTGCTCGTCCTTGGCCTGTCACACGCTCCGGGCGTGGCACGCGCTTTCGCGCATGAGCTTCCCCCGCGAGCGAGCTGGTTGCCCCTCCACACAGCCGACGTCACCTCGTCCAACGCCCCGGCTTCGAAACCCATCAAAGCCCCAGCAACCCCGTCCTCAACCATACGCCTCACTCCCCGAAACCGTTGCAAAACACAAGGCACACAGATTCCACAATTATGCCTGGTAGGTTTCGCTTCTAGCCCTGCTCGGCCAAGCACCAAAACCATTTCTCCCAATCCAAACACACACACACACACACCCCTGCATCGCATCCTGCAGCGCCGCGCGCGCTTCCCTCGTTTTCCCCTTTCCGCGCAAGCAAAGTCACCAGAGATCACCCAACAATCCACCACCGTCAACAACTCCCCAAATGCTACCACCCGCCACCCCGCAGGCTTCTCCCTCTGGCTCGTCCCCCCGGCGGACTCCGCCATCCACGCCACGCTCTCCGCCCTGATCGCCTCCTCGCTCCCCGCCCGCTTCCCCGCGGACTCCCCGCCCAAATTCGTCCCGCACGTGACGCTCACCTCCGACGTGCCCGCGACCGCCTTCTCGCAGTCGTCGGCCTCGAGCGACAGCAGCGGCGGCGGCGGCGGCGGCGGCGGCGGCGAGGAAGAGCGGCAGAAGCGCGACGCTCAGGCCTGGCTGGACGCGCTGCCCTGGCCCGCCGCCCGCGACGTGCGCGTGCGCTTCTCGGCGCTGGACGTGGGCGAGAAGTTCGTGACGAAGCTGACGCTGCGCGTGCGGAAGGATGAGGAGCTGGAGCAGGAGGAGGGCGACGGGGCCGGCGTCAGGGAGCTCGCATCGGTTGCCCGGCTGCACGGCGTCGAGGGAGGCGAGAGGAAGGACGCCGTGGACGCTTGGCTCGACCAGTCCTACCGGCCGCATTGCAGTCTTGTGTAGTACGTTTTTGATACTGTCCTTTGTTTTCTTTTTTTTTTTCCCTGCGCATCTTGGATGAGGCTAAGAATTGAGCTATCATGCAGCGGGGCCATGTCCATCTCAGATGAGAAGAAGGCAGAGCTGCAGAGGGTGATTGAGGAGGCTGGGATCGGCATTGACGGCTCTGGTGAGTTGGGCGGTTGGGTGGGCGGATCTGTCTGGCTGGTGCCGACGTTCCTGCAGATTCCCGAGTGGACGCCGTGGGCGACAAGGGCACTCTAGATCTTGAGCATGTGCAGTACTAGATCACCGCGCGCAAACTCTAAATCAGACAGGAGGAATGAAGTATTTGAAAAAAAGAAAAAGAGGGTAAGTTTCCTGGATTTTTTGTTCAGGTCACCAATCAAAACACCATTTGGGCCATTTGGAAAGGGTTCAAGGCATTCCGACGTGGCTGAAGTATTTTGATCATTATCCATTTTCTGTCATAAACTTTCCTAGAGTACAATATCCCACCAGAAGAAAACACCGAAGATCCTGATTTTGTTTTTTGGTTCTATCACATGGCAAATATAAGACGCCCCAATGCATCGCCTAGTCTAGTTTAGAGGCTTGACAAGGTCCTCGCCAGACTCGGCCTTCTTGTTACCGTACTTCTTCAGACGGATAGCCATGACGCTGATGAAGCCAGTGGTATCGCTGGGCTCGAAGTCGCCAATCTCGTCCATGCTGCTCTCGCTCATGTCGTACAGCTTCTCGGTGTCGGACCAGCGACCCAGGACGCTGAAAGAGCCCTTGTACGCACGGCAGCGGACCTGGCCGTTGACGTGCTTCTGCGAGGAAACGATCGAGTCCTCAAGGAATTCACGCTCGGGGGAGAAGTACAGACCGTTGTACAGGATCTGAAAGAAATTCGGTCAGCTCACGAAATCCGTAAAGATGCTCGGGGGGATGCGCTTTTACCTTGGCGTAGTTGAAGGTGACGAACTGGTCGCGGAGAGCGCGGACCTCCCTGTCCATGACAAGACCCTCGAGATCAACGTGCGCCGCCCTCAGCATGGTGAGACCAGGAGTCTCGTAGCAGCCACGAGACTTCAGACCAATGAACCTGTTCTCGACAATGTCGATCCTGCCAACACCGTGCTTCCTGGCAATGGCGTTCGCGGTAAGGAAGAGCTCAACAGAGTCGGTAACCTCGGTGTCCTTGCCGTCCTTCTTGTAAACCAGCTTCTTGGGGAGACCCTTCTCGAAAAAGAGGGTGAAGTCCTCGGGGGTCTCGGGGGCCTTGGTGGGGTCGGTGGTCAGCTTCCACATGTCCTCCGGAGGAGTGGTGTTGGGGTCCTCGAGGATGCCGGCCTCGTACGAGCAGTGGGCAAGGTTCTCGTCCATAGACCAGGGCTTGGATTTGGTGCTGGTGACGGGAATGCCCTTGGCGGCAGCGTAGTCGAGCAGATCGTTGCGGCCGGCGAAGCGCTTGTAGAAGACGGGGTCACGCCACGGGGCAATGACCTTAATGGAAGGCTGAAGAGCGTAGAAGGCGAGCTCGAAGCGAACCTGGTCGTTACCCTTGCCAGTGCAGCCGTGGGAAACAGCAAAGCAGCCCTCCTTCTGGGCAACGGCGATCTGAGCGCGGGCAATCACGGGACGAGCGAGAGAGGTGCCGAGAAGGTAGACGTTCTCGTAGATGGCGTTGGCCTGGATGGCGGGGAAGCAGAGGGCCTCGACGAACTCGCGACGGAGATCCTCGACGTAGCAGGCAGAGGCACCAATCTGCTTAGCCTTCGCCTTAGCAGCCTCGAAGTCCTCCTCCTGACCAACATCGGCCACTGGGTGGCGTTAGCATTGTAAGGCGTTTATCCCGAACGAAAGCAGCTCACTGAAGCAGACGACCTCATAGCCCTGCATTGACAATTAGCTATAGCTTCGCAAGAAGAAACATGAATCTCACCTCCTCGAGCAGATAGGCCAAAATGCAGCTGGTGTCCAGACCACCGCTGTAGGCAAGGCAGACCTGCCATAGCAATCAGCACAAGCTGCAATGAGTCAACCCCACGACAAAGACGTGTCTGTTTGTTACCTTTCCCTTGGTCATTGTGGGTGCGTGGCGGAACTGATTGTAAGATGGTCTGGATACGGGGAGAGGTGACGGTGGATGCAACAGCGGACGCCAATTGCTGAGGGAAGTTGGGTGAAGGTGGAATAAGGATGGTGTTGGGCGGCGCTGGAAGCTGGAAATTTACTGTTATCGCGGGCGCAGATCGGCGGGACCTGGGTGACCTCACCGCCTTCACATCCCCGCGGTCTAAGCGGTCCTCCGTTACCGCAATCGTTCCTACTGGTTACCCGGCCCCATGCTCGCCGAAATTTTTTTTTTTTTGGCCTGCGGCGCCCGACAGCTGTTCCCCGTCTAACGGTGGCTGCACAAGCGCAATCTAGTCCTCTTTGAGTCACCAAACGCGTCCTATCAGCATCATTCCCATTCAAGTGTGCACATCGAATTACAGTACAGTATCTACTCCATACCACAATGCTGGCGCCCGCTTGAAATCCGTCCAAGTTTACTCCTTGCTGATGCAAACCCTTGTATATGCAAAAGGAAAGCCCGCTATAAGATGAAGCTCCGAGTGTATGGTATCCGCTATACTCGCTTTTGAGGACAAAAAAGGAAAAGACACAAATGAACGGCCTGCCAAGGTCCCACGCGTATTATGCCGAACGAAAGTACTCCCATGAAGAAGAGAAAGGGGGGGATTACAACTACAAGTTACTGCATGGTATTCTGGCGTGACGAATGTAAACTCCCTGATCCCGAAGACGTATCGCTGAGCGGCGTTTGCGGCGTCTGCGGTTCCAAGGAGAGCTGGCTGCGCAAGATCATGATCCACTCGTGCTGCAGCAACTCTGCAGCGGTGGCTCTCTTGCCCGGATCGCGCTCAAAACATGCCTTGAGGAAGTCGATTCCGGAATCGCTCAGTTGGTCATTGGTCGGAAGCTGAGGCGGATTGCCTTGAGCAATGTTGTACATGATGGCCCACTCGTTGTCCAAGCTGGCCCATGGCCGCCGCCCTGTGGCCATTTCGAGGATAACACATCCAAGAGACCAGATGTCGACGGCGCCAAGGCGACCCTTGGTCTCGCCCTTGATCACTTCGGGCGACATGTACATCGGTGTGCCAGTCATAGACTTCTGCCTACCCTGGCGAGTGGCAGCGTGTTCTGCGGCAAGAGTCTTACCCTGCTTGGCAATGACTTTGGCCGCCCCAAAATCGACGAACTTTATTACACCGTTATGGTCGAGGAGAATATCTGTTAGCAGTTAGTGAATCTGTACGTTGCTAGATGAGAGATATCACTTACTCTCTGGTTTGATATCGCGGTGCACGACGCTACTTTCGTGGAGATAGGCAAGGCCTTCGAGCATCTGCAGCGCGTATACCATGATCACGGTCTCGTCCTCGATGCGGCCATGCTCCAGAAGACCAGCAAGCGAGCCACCAGAGCAGTACTCCATGAAGATGTAGACCTTGTCGCGGTGCGGCTCGATTCCGTAGTAAGACACAATGTTCGGGTGATCCAGCATTTGCAATACCCCCATCTCGTCGCGAATCTGCGACACGATGGTAGGAATAAGTTGAGGGTCTTGAAGGCGAATTTCCTTGACCGCCATCAAGTGGTTGGAATCCAGATTGATAGCCGCGTATACCGAGCCGAAGGTGCCACCACCGATGAACTGTCCCTGTTGCCACCTCAAAGTGACGTTCGTTGCCGACGATGATAGGTAGGTAAGGGCGCGGTCGGCCTCGTTCGAGTCCTCCAACACACGGCCGAGCGCCTGTCGTTCCGCTTCCTTCTGCTTTCTTATCTCGTCAATCTCTGCCAACTGCTCAAGCCATTGTTCTCGGACAAGCTCCGCAGATTCTTCGTCGTTCTTCAAACGGCTAATGTCCAACTGTTTCTTGCCTAGCATAGCATCGATGCGTTGTTTCTCAGCTTGGGCGGCCATGGTAGACCTCGCACCCATAATGTCAAAATGGGAGATGAGAAGGGACATGCAACCAGCAACTTTTGCACGCAACTTGGCATACTCCTCTTCGTTCAGTGAAAGAATATTCTGACCCCTGGTCATCATCATTGCGAATTCGAGCGCAACCACAGCCCATCGGAAAGTCTTGCGATCAGACGCGACGCAATCGTCACAAATAAAGCTGACCCAGTCAAGGGCAAGCCTAGTGAGTTTGAGGTTATTCAAAGCCCGCCGGTTGAAATCCATGTAGTAAACAGAGCGCTGGCCGAACTCCGTAGCGAAGGCAAAACAGGTCTGGATCAGCTCCTGGCACTCCAGTCCGGCCGTCTGTCTCCGGATGATCTCGACGCTGTCCATGATGGTGTTCGATAGCTTGTAAGCAACCTTCTTGATGCGCTGCAGCTCAACATTGACTCGGGGCAAGTTGGCTCTCTGCTCCACAATCTTGGTGAGCTCCAGGCTAGTTGATTGCAGGAATGCAGCATTGGCGTTGCCCAGCCGTGCTTGCGCGCCATCTGCGACGAGCCTCATTCGACCAGTTTTGATGTCGAGGTGAGGTACGCGAACTTGGGCCTGAAGAGTAGGACCGTGCCAACGCAAAGGATCTTCCGGTCTGAGGATCAACAAGTAGGGATTGGTGGGATCCTCCGTCACCTCATCGGTATGATAACAAGTGCCAAGGAGAGACTGGATGTCCTGCGGCCGGTTCATCAACACAGGGGAAGCAATTAGATACAATCCCTTATTTTCTGTCAATTGTGTCTCCACAAGAAAGTGTCCGCTCATTTCCAGAGCTTCAAAGAGATCTTGTACCGCTTCCGGGACCAGGCTGATGTTGTACTCCGTGGAGTTCTCGAACCGCGTGGTCAGAATCCTGGAGAAGCGGAAAAGTTTTCTTTGACGGACACGGACAGAGTCGAGGATCTGTTTGTATCGCTTGTCCATTTCTGCTCCGGCAACTTCTTCCGGACGTCTCTGCAGCTCCTTCTCGAAATGTGCGGTAAGGCGTGACAGAGATTTCTGGGTAAGGTAGCTGCGATATGGTAAGCAAGCTGTGATGTGACAGGAAATGTGATCAGCTTTCGTACCTGAATTGTTCGGCTACTTCCACATCACCGCCTTCGAGGTGCTTGCCAAGTGATTTAGAGAACTCCCATTCCTGTTCCAGGATTTCGGCCTCCTTGAAGGTATTTTTGTTTGCGGAAAGTTTCCAATTGAGCATTTTGAAGTAGAATTTGAGCGCGTCAAGAACGACAGCGTCGAAGTTCTCCTCAATACAGGGCGGAGGATCCCAGCCAGGCTCAGGTTGCGACACGATCGTGTACGATTCTTTGATTCTAATGGCCAATTTGAGGAGGATCTGGAACTGAGATATCATCTGTTCGGCCATCATGACGCCTTGCTGAGCAGGGTCTTTCATCCTTTTAGCATACGAGAGACGCATGCGGATAATTTCCTGGACAAGACGAGACGGAAAGTTGATGAGAGTCAGAAGTTCCTCGATGTAGGGGGGAAGATGGCGGTCCTGGAAAGCGGTAGCATTGGCAATCAAGGTGGCCTTTGCCTTGTTGATGACATTATTCAAGCCGACCAGTAGACTATCCTTGCTCTGTAGAGACTTCAAACCATCTTCCTTTAGGATGCGGTCGATGAAGGAAGAATCATCTGTCAAATGGCTGTCCCGTTCCATAAGGTCTTTCCTCTTCGAAAAGTCCAATTCGTCATTGCCTACCCAGCTCCTCAAGATGGACAGTTCCGTGTTGATGAGCTGTGTGGTGTTGTGCCATGAGATGACAGCGTCGCAGCTCTCACGGAAAGCCGATGAAGCTGCCCGAGGATGAGCTTGCTCCAGTGCCTGCCACGTAGGATAGAGGCCAGCAATTTTCTCGATCTTCTGGACCATGTCGGTGACCTGCTGGCCAGCCGTCTGACCGACCTCGGCCTCACCCTTGATCTCAAAGGCAATTATGCCCTCGATAAGGGCCTTTGCCTTTGACCGACCATCGTCTATGAGCCGTCGCTGGGCTTGGAGAGTGCGTCCGCAGCACCTTGCCCGCACCCCCATCCAAATCTCGCTCTTAATTGTGTTGTCGCCCTGTTGTTCGCCGCCACCGATGAGGCGCTTCTTCTCCTGCTTGACGACATCTCCCGTCAATACGCTGGCCAGCATCGAATGCCACTCCAATCTTTCCCTATTCTCTGGGATCTTCAGCTCCTCCACCGACGGTTCGAGGTCATCGTTCCCGTAATATAGAAGTGTTTCTTGGTCGTAGGGGTCGTTCTCGAGATAATCGGTGGTGGAAGGCGACTCGTCGTCCGTCTCCGAGTCCTCGGTGCTGTAGCCTAAGCTTGGTGTGCGTAAATCAGGATTGAAAAAGTCGTCATTGTCGGGAGCATCCTGCCGTATGCGTTCGACGTACGCCCTCTCCTGCGCACGATACTCAGCGTTTGGGTTGCGGCGGCCACGAGTCGTCGAAGAGGCGCGGTGGCGGCCAGAGTTACTGTTTAGCGAGTACTGCTGCGGACGGCGCTGGGGAGCATATGCATTGGACGGCGTACGGACAGCGGTAGGGCGCGGTGGACGGGCGCTGTTCATGGCCGGCGGTTGGAGCTGAGAGTTAGGAACACCATCGTACACGCCGTTGGGGGCACCGCCGCTGCCTCCTCGCGCGCGAGAAGCGTAGGCATAGCCGGCGGGCTGGGCCATAGGAGGGACCTCATCTCGCGGAGTGGTCGACACGGCGGGGGCAAACTGGTACTGGCCGTCGATGTCGTCGTCGGAGCCGTTGCGCTCGCCGACAGCACGCTCTGGGTCCGACTCGCCGGAGGAGCCTGAGCCGGAGGTCGACGAGTCGTTGCGCGGCAGGTCTGGCGCGTCCATGTTGACGGCAGCAGGGGCAGCGGCTGGAGTCTTGTTATCGTCGGGCGCAGAGACGGGCTGGCTCTTGTCATGCTCGGGCTCCGTGAAGCGGACGCCACGATGGGCGGGCTCGATGGAGCTCATGAGTGAAAGCGATCGGCCTGGAGCTAGCCAGAGCCAGCACAAGCCTGGGTACCGGTGCTGTGGCTGGTGGCGGTGCAGCGGAGTAAGAGACGTGGCAGGCGGCGCAAGGTTTCTGTTTGATTCAAACAGAGCCAGAGAATGCGAGCGCACGCAGCCGGCGAGGGAAACGCACTGTCAACGCGCAAAAACAAGCGGCCAGTCGATCTTGCGCCGTCGCGCTCGTCTGTGCCCTCAAAGCGCCTGGGGAAAGCAGGATCTCGGACCTTTCTGCCAGCCCACACAGCATCTCCCTCCTATCCCGTCACCATTAGTTCAGTCGCCCGGCCAAATTACCGCTGCTTGCGCTGTGAACGGATCGTTTCCTGCCAGCAGGTTTCCTCCGCGGGGCCAGGACCCGCTCTCCACGTGAACCTCCCTCCCTCCGCGATTGCGTGAGCGCAGGTGGTCGCAGACGCGGTCGCTGCGGCGGTCGCAACGCTAACTATTCCGACGACCTAACTCGGTCATCGTACAACATCATCCGCCGCATCACGGAACCCTGAGCCCTCGAAGAGCCCTGATCTCACACAGCTGCCGGCAGGTCGCTTTTGTATCATACTAGAACCCTTAAGACGCGGCCTGCTGTTCATTTCCTCGCTCCACGCGGTGCCCCGATCGGACGCGTTCGGTACGATCCTTTGATTTGTCTCGTGCGCTGCAAATTCGACACCCTAGTGGAGCCTAGCGGCCATAACCAACGTGGACAGCACAAAGGATGACCTCTCACTTGCAATGCGATCGGTGGGTTTGCTCTCCTCGTGATTTTGAATGTCGCGGATAACCTAGCGGCAGAAGATATGGAAGAAGGATGGGTGGTGAGGGTCTATCTCAGTTTAAAATCTCTGCGCAAACACGAGCGTTTCTCGGATCGCCAATGGGAACTCTCACGCAAGCGATTGGCTCGCGTGTATAGGTGGGTATCGTAGCCGACGGTCAGCGCCAACAAATATTACTCTGCGGGGAGTTGACGCCTTTGTTTGAGCTTCTGTAGGTGAAGACAAGGATTCTCTATGAAGGTCTTGACTCAAGCATGGTGCGGATGATTTGTGTCCAAATCTTCTTCGACGCTGACTATCACCTGCAATACGTACCGGTAAATTTTTAGCAGTGTGCTGAGCGCCGCTCCAACCAAGCGCTTTAGAAGTGCTGATGGGGAGCATTGCGATGCGTAGGACGCGCCAAGTAACATGTTATCCCCTGCACAACCTTGGTGTATATAGTCTCAAGTATTAGTATTTCCGTCTTATTTTACTCCGTTGACCATGTTGGGATCTAAACGGAGGATCATTTGCCGCATTTGGCAAACTGGCCGACTGCTTTCCGACGGTTCCCGGACGCGGCTTCAACTTTTCTTCCTCTCCCCTCCCTCCAATAAAGCTTAAATCAGTGGCGGAGAGCTCTGCTACATTTAACCAAGGGCACGTTCATGCAAATCTGGAACAGCCGTTTAGAACAACGTGGGGGACTTTTGGTTACCCGGATGTACGTATTTCCAATGACAGACTCTTTTGATAGACTACAACCTAAATGCACTTGCGACTCAATAACTGTGAACGCGGCCAATGTTCGAAGTGAGCATCTCTTTTTAACGAGCAGGTTTGAGAAGGGCCAAGAGAGTTTCAGTACCATTATGCAATAGGTCCCAATCTACTTGCATTCGGCTGGCTGTGTAGGAGTATTTTGTCGAACTCCATCGAACTCCAGCCTGATCGGCAAGGAGCTGCGTCATGTTTAGCACAGTGCGTGTGTATGCTGCACGAGACTTCAGGGTGAATGAGAAAGACGTTCTAGAAGACTCCTGGGATATGTCTCTCCCCCTGCTGCACTGTGGATAAATACGAAATCGTTTTGGTGATGCTGCAGGCAATGCACCAGTCGCCAAGTCAGGCTCCTGCAGTCACGTTGTGATTGCTGTGCTCAGCATCACAAGATGCAAGCTAGGCCACAAGAAGGAGCATCGCGGTGGAACGTTTCCAACCGGCGACAGAGGAATCCTGAAGATGATCTTAGATCGGTGGCGCCTCAAAGTCCGCGAGGGGCGGGGAATTTGAGACAGAATCGACATAATTCAAGAGACCCCAAGAACACCTGTTGCGCCCGGAGAGTGCTGAGAGGCTGATGCACCGTCTCCGACTTGACGAGCATGTGGACTCGATCTTACCTCAGAGGCTAGAAGTGATGCAGACCCCAGATGGCTGGCTGTCATACACGCACGGCGAAGAAGTTGCTTCCAGCCAACCGAAACAAGCGACGGCGGGTGATGGTCTCATCGCGACGGAAAGCTGCAGTCCCCAGTGTTTTTGTCCTGCGCCGCCGTACGAGGGCTCCACAAGGTTACAGCCGTCTTGCCGGATCTGAACGAGCGCTGTGCGACTTCAGCCCCTTCGACTGCAGGTTTCTCACCGCTTCGAAGAGCAGACATTGGACAAAGGGGGGGGCCATGTCTCTAGATAGCGTCTACCGCCTGGCTTGACAGAAGCAGTGAAATGGTGTATTGACGGGTGGCTAGTCGCCATTCTTTGTCCAGCAGAGGGTTTGGCAGGTCTGCAGGATCCGCCACCCGCCGCCTGCTCAGCATGCTAAATTGACTCCGGCGGAGGCCAAGCACTCAGTGACGGGGCCACACAGAGAAAGAAGAAGGCCAATAGTTGCTGTGCCACTTCCAGCAGCATCGCTGGCGTGAAGAACTCCTGATGAATAGCAACACGGCCTCGTCCGGCCGACGGCAAAAAGCGCGGGATGCCCGTGCAATTATTTACTTCAGCCAACAACGGGGCACGGAAGTGAACGACACGAGGCAGGCCGGAGAAGGATCGCAAACAAGAAGCTGGAGCCAAGGAAAGCCCCGGACTTGGAGTCGTGGCCATCAATTCTCGAGGACGTACGCCAATCAGGGTCGCAACGGTTATCAGCTGTGCCCCTCGCTTACTAGGAGGTGCAAAAGCCTCATACAGGATAAGCCCTCCGCCAGAGTCGCGAAACACCGCGCCAGTGGCTGGGCGGAGATTTGTGGTGCCGCAGGAGTCGACGCGCGTGTCGCCGATGCACAGAAGCCAGAGGATGCCGGGCAAGAAGCTGGCACAGAGCCTGCGACTCGAGACTCAGCTAAAGCGCATCTAACGCAGGGGTACAGGTACAGGGTGTTATTCTGGGCCTTCCGCTCACAGAAGGTGGCCGCGGGTGCGAGTGAGCGCTCGCGTGGAGATGCACAGCGGGCAGCCGTCTCGGCGGCAGGGTCTCCCGGTCTGGGACGGCGGCGTTTTGGGGGCGCGAGAGCAGCGACGGCATTCTATAGGAACGGATGGAAGGCAGCCAGGACGCCCAAGACATCGGGCCAGCTGCGGATCTCACGAGAGACTGGCTGACTGGCCGGCCGACTGGCAGCCTGATCTCCATGATCTTCGCTATCACAACGCTGCCGGATACCCGCTCAGACCACGACACTGTAGGGCGTCGGCGCCGAGAGAAGAGCACCGCCGTGGAGGGCGCGCGATCGCCTCCAACGGCCAGCTAAGGCAAGGGCGCGGGCGGGCGGCGTGGGCAGCCTTGGCCGCGAAGCTCCGGCTGAGATAAGGGCTACGGGCGTTGCGGCGAAGGATTCATGCAGCGGGCGACGCAGCGCAACCCACGACAACGGCAGCTACTACGCGTTTGCACGCCAAGGAGCTGCTGCTGCAGCGCTGCATCGGGCCCAGCACAGCGGGCCAGATTTGACGGGATGCGACGGGGGCGACGGGGGCGACGGGGGCGATGGGGACTGGTGTCGGGGCCCTGGCTGCCTGGAGAAGGAGCCGCGGCATTCGGTCGAGGGCGGCGGGCAGCGGGTAGCGGACAGCGGGCGTGGTGGTGCCTGTCAAGCAGTAAATAATTCGGAAGGGCGGCCATATCGGCCATCCCACGGGGGTGGCTCGACTCGGGCGGACAGCGCGCCGCCATTGGCCCCCCGGTGCAGCTTATCTGTGGCTGCTGTACGCCGCTGGGAAACGGGCGTCGGGCGCACGAACGGGGCCAAGCGCAGCCTGGGCGGAATGAATGCATCCAGGGTCGCTGCGCCAGTAGCCTGGGGTCTGCGCCGCGTAGCTCTGGCCCTCCTCTCCGTCAATTTGGGGATATCCCGTTCCATATATCACTTGCGCCCGTTACTGCCTCGCGTGTCAAGTCTCGCTAGCCCGCTGCTTCTCCCGCCGCCGCCTCCCGCAACGCGGATCCGGAGCGAACTACCGCGATCGACGAGGCCCACGCCCACCTCTCTGCCCTTTAACTCTCCCACATAGCCGCTTTGGTCCTCCACTTGCGGCTCCCGACCCTTCCACTCATTTGCCCGACCAGCCCACCTGCCCGGCGTCCGCGACGTCAGCACACCCACTCCACCATCGCACCCTTTCTTACTCAACTCCATCCACCCGTCTGGCCCGGCACGCGCCGATCTCGTCCAGCATGTCGGCCTCCTCGACCACCGCATTGCCCTATGTGCCGCTCGAGTCCTTCCCGACTGATGCCCCTGCTACGGGCGGCGACAGTTTGGTGGACAACATGAACGTCTACTATCAGGTTTGTGCATTGGGCGCACCATTGGCGAAGCTGCAAAGCTAACGGCATCACAGTCCGGCGATATCGCCTGGATCTTGACTTCGACAGCCTTGGTCCTGCTTATGATTCCGGGTGTCGGGTACGTAGATATTCCATCTCGAGCTCTAATCCTGCTAACTGTTTACAGTTTCTTCTACTCTGGCCTGGCACGTAGAAAGTCAGCCTTGTCCCTCATCTGGCTCTCCGTCATGGCCACCGCCGTCGTGTCCTTCCAGTGGTTCTTCTGGGGCTACTCGTTAGCTTTCTCCCACACCGCTGGCAAGTACATTGGCAACCTGGAGAACATTGGATTCAGGAACGTCCTGGGCGCTCCGTCCGTTGCCGCTACCGGCATCCCGGATCTCCTCTTCGCCGTCTACCAGGGCATGTTCGCCGCCATCACGTAAGTGGCATCGGACTTCAATCCTCACGGGTTTTCCAAGCTAATGGGTTCTTGGCAGGGTTGCTCTTGCTGTTGGAGCTGTCGCAGAGCGTGGCCGCATGCTCCCCTGCGTCATCTACATGTTTGTCTGGTCAACCATCATCTACGATCCCATCGCCTGCTGGACCTGGAACCCGTCTGGATGGGCCGCGACCATGGGCTCGATTGACTTCGCGGGAGGCACTCCAGTCCACATTGCTTCCGGTTCAGCTGCGCTCGCTTACTCCTACATGCTCGGCAAGAGGCGCGGACATGGCACCCAGGAGCTCAACTATCGTCCCCACAACGTCACCCACATCGTCATTGGTACCGTCTTCCTGTGGGTTGGGTGGTTCGGCTTCAACGCCGGTTCCGCCGGTGCCGCCAATCTTCGCGCTGTGATGGCTGCCGTTGTTACCAACCTTGCTGCTTGCGTTGGCGGTATCACCTGGTGCTTGGTCGACTACAGGCTTGAGAGGAAGTGGTCTACGGTTGGATTCTGCTCTGGAGTTATTGCTGGTCTTGTTGCCATTACTCCCGGATCTGGTTTTGTCCCTGCCTGGGCTGCGGTCGTCTTCGGTGTTGTTGGCGGTGCTCTGTGCAATTACGCTACCAAGCTCAAGTACTTCCTCCGCTGCGATGATGCCCTTGATATCTTCGCCGTTCACGGTGTCGGTGGATTTGTTGGCAACATTCTCACCGCCTTTTTTGCTGCGTAAGTCCTCTCGAGACGTTGCTTGGAAGTGCGGTTCTAATAATGACTTAGTGATTACATTGCTCACCTCGACGGTGCGACGGAAATCGACGGCGGCTGGCTCAATCACAACTGGGTCCAGCTGGGCTACCAGATCGCTGACTCTGTTGCCGGCGGCGCCTACTCCTTCGGTGGTACCTGCATTATTCTCGGCGTGCTCGGCTTCTTGGGCACTTGGGTTCCGGCTTTCAGACTCCGCGCCACCGAGGAGGAGGAGATCCTCGGTATCGATGACGTCGAGATTGGCGAGTTTGCTTACGATTATGTCGAGCTTGCTCGTGAGGCCAAGACCCCTGAAGACGATGATGGTCTTTCTCGTCATTCGGTCGTTCGCACGTCCAGTCACAATGGCCACGAGAAGAACCACGACTCGATGGGATCTCAGCTTCCTCTCAACTAGATAATTTCTTTCCTTTAGTCGACTTGTTCCACGGCTATTAGCTTGCTTGAAAGGTTACGCTGTAGATACACTTGGACCAGCCTCAAGCGTTGGTCAGTGGCCTTTATTAAGCTCGATACCCGTATGACAAAGCTTTGACGCGCGTCGTAGTCTTTTTTTTCTTTTCCTTTTCGTTGCTCTAAGCTGGATTGCATGTCGGGAGAAATTCTAGTTAGATATGTGGTGGATCAGAGGTGAAAAGTAGATAATTTCAGGCCAGCATTGGTGGAATCGATGAGTACGTAATGACCAATGAGCGTGCGCTGAAATGCCTACCACGTTTTGAAGCGCGCCGTGCCGTTCCCACCTACTGATGACCTGAGCCCGAGGCCTGGGCCGGCGCGCGTGGGCCCGTGGGTTGCGCCTGCCGTATCGATACGCGTTGCAGCGCCAAGCCCTACGCGCGGACCTGACGTAAACACGCGGTTCTGAGCGTTTCTTCACCCCGACCCCAGGAACACCTACCACCGCCCGACACCGTGACATGCGCTAGCCGCCTCACTGCCATCCCGCCAGGCGCACAAAACCGCGAACCCCGTCCGCCGCGCTCGCGGCATCGCGCACGCTCTCAAATCTTCCCAGCACTCGCTACCGCACCGTTGCGCCGCTCGCCCATCATGGCCGAAAGCAAGCCCGTCACGTTTCCCACGGAAGAGGGGGAATTCAAGTCGGACGAGCGCATCTCCTGGTCCAAGGCTGACAGCAAGTGGATCTTGGAGGAGGCCAACGGCAACGAATGGGAGTTTGACTCCCAGCTGAAGAGATGGGTCCCAACGGTACGCTGACGCCCCGCTTCCCCCTCAGCGGACGAGAAACGTCCTCCGTAGCCCAACCCGCCTCTGGCTTCTGGTTTCTGGCTGCATTGGCGCACGAATCGCCCTTGCTGTTGTGATTGTCGAGAGGCGGAATCGATTAACCGACGGGCCCCGGAAATAGGTGGACGAGAAACTCCTGGAGCAACAGCGCAAGGCCTACCAGGTTCCGGGCGTCGACGAGTCTGAGGATGCCCAGGAAAAACACAAGTCCAAGAAGCGCAAGAAGCCCGATGGTGCCCAGGAGACCCAGGTAAGCTCTCCCGCAGACTCCGAGTGGCTATGTTTTGACCTGAAGCTCACCTCCGTAGGCAAACAAGAAGAAGCAGGATGACCGCCCGAACACCGCCGTCTACGTCACCTCACTCCCTCTTGATGCCACAAAGGATGAGATTGAGGATGTGTTCTCAAAGTATGGTCTTATATCGGAGGGTATTGAGAATGAGGACAAGAGGATCAAGATGTATACCGACGACGAGGGAAACTTCAAGGGAGAGGCGCTTGTCGTCTACTTCCGCCCTGAGTCTGTGCAGCTGGCCATAGACATGCTTGACGATTCCGACTTTAACTTCCGCGAAGGCCCTAACGGCAAGATGAGGGTTCAGGCTGCGGACATGTCTTTCAAGAAGCATAAGGGCGACAATGAAGAGCAGACTTCCAAGAAGAGGTCTAAGTATGACAAGGAACTAGCTGATAAGAGGAAGGAGGCGCTGAGGCGGTAAGTTCTCCAATTTCCGAAGATTCAGCCAACGTCACGAGAGGCTAAAGGCACCGCAGGAAGCTAGCAGACTGGGGTGACGAGGATGGGGATGAGCCGGCTAATGATTTGGACGATGAGGGTGACGCTGGAAACCGCTATGAGAAGACTGTTGTCTTGAAGCACATGTTCACCCCTCAGGAGCTGGAGGTATGCTACTAAGATTGCGCTGACGAATCAAAATATTGCTGACAACCCAATAGGAAGACCCCGAGGCAGCAGAAGAGATCCAAGAGGACGTCAAGGAGGAAGCTGAGAAGTTCGGTGAAGTTGATAAGGTCATTGTCTTCGAAATGGAAACCGATGGTGTTGTTACCGTGAAATTCGTCCATCAGAGCTTCGCCAAGAAGTGTGTTCAGGTAAGTCGACTCAGAAGCTTCTCTGCTCGACTGTAGACACGCTAACTTCCATGGGACAGGCTTTCAATGGACGTTCATTCGCTGGTCGTACTGTCGAGGCGCACATCGCGATTCCAGGACAGCGTTTCAAGAAGGCTAAGAAGAGCGAAGACCCGGCCGAGGAAGAGGCCAGGCTCGCGCGCTTCGTCAAGCTCGCGGAGTCAGGTGCTCTCGTCAAGAACGTGGACAATAACGGCAAGAAGAACGGCGATGAGTAAAGAAGGATGTCTCACGGTCCCCGGCAAAGATGGCGAAATCAACCTACTCTGGACTGTTAGGATTCGCGGTCCTTAAAGGGAATACCCACTGAGTAGGGTTGGACTCGACTACCAGGATAATTGAAGAGGTCAGTTCACACATAATACAAGTGTGGCAAAAATAAGGAAAGGGAACATCAGCGGCACACATCCAGGTACTCTTAGATGCCTAATGGAAATCGCTGCTATATTGGAAATTTCTTCATGTGTTCTCTCATAATGCTGTTCCTACGGGTATCGAAGCTAACACAACAGGCTCTCTGCACTATCGCCTTTCTTTTCGTCGTTTTTTGCCGGAAAATCTACAGATTGGGGGCATGTCAAAAAAATATCAACAGGAAAAAATAATCGCGCAAAGACTCCTCAAAGGAAAGAAAAAGCCAGCCAAGAATCCATCCAATCCTACAATTATCTCAGCGAAGGAAATCACGATCAAGTTGATCGACCTTACAGGCCGATTCACGGCCCGTAACTCCTCCTCAATTTGGCGCTCCTAGGCCTCTTGGTCCAGCTGCCAAACAGCGGCGTCGCCTCGGCCAGGATGGGAGCGGAGCGGCGGTTCTGCCTGTCCCCCGCAGCTCCAGCTCCTTCGCCCTCGGCCTCGCTGCCGCTCGCCTCGTCGGCCGTCCGCAGCGCCACGTCGTCGAACGAGTCGGGCGAGTAGTACCGCGGCAAGAAGCTCCCGCTCGCACTGCGGGCACGGCTGTTGCCCGCACCACCAACACCACCACCAACGGCGCTGCCGATACCGCCGGCCGTCGTGGAGGTTGCCGCCAGTGCTTGGTTGTTGCAGTCGGCGCCCGAGGCGTTGCTGCTGCTGCTCGACCCGGCGCCTTCGTTCTCATTGTCGTTATTATCATCCGCGTCCAGCGACCCGTCAGCCGGGCGTTCCGCGCAGGGGCTCGGCGTCTCGAGGATGATGGTGGGCGGCGCGGACATGCGGTGCTGCTGCTGGCGGGCGAGGTCGCGCCTGTCGCGCACGCCGGAGCCGTTGGAGTTGGTCGAGGAGCTGTGCAGCGACCCCTGCAGGCTGGTGATGCCCGCGACGGGGTTCTCGGGCGACTGGGTGCGCTGGACCTGCAGCGGGATGAGGGTCGAGGTGCTCAGGCGGGCGAGCGGCGAGATGGAGGACGAGGCCTGCGTGTACGGGATGTAGATGACGTGGGAGCCGCCGGTGGAAGAGCGGGAGCGGGTGTGCTGGGGGCGTTGGGGGTCCTGGGGTTGCTGCTCTTGCTGTTGCTGGTGGGCCTCTTGGGGGGCTCGGGCTTGTTGTTGCTGCTGCTGGGCTTGCGGGTGCACGATGGTGAAGTTGCTCAGGTCCGGCGTCGTGTCGTCCGAGGAGCCCTCGGTCGTCGCGCGGCTGTAGCACGAGGACTGCGTAGCGTTGGTCGCGTTGCGCGTCGGCGGCGAGACAGAGGAGAGCGGGCTGATGTCCGTGATGGGAGGGAGGACCGGCGTGCTGTAGTTGGTGATGCCGTTGCCGGACGGGTTGAGGGCCACGTCCGAGACGCTGCGGACGCGAGTGTAGTCATTGCGGGAGAAGGGGGCGGGCTTCTTCAGTTGGGACTGCTTCTCCGCGTCGAAGGAGGCGCGTTGTTTGCGCAGGCGCCGCTTGCGGAAGAGGAAGCCGATGATGGAGATCAGGATTACGAAGGCGAAGGCGCCGAAGATGGCACCGCAGACGATGGTGATGGTTTGGGAGGAGGCGCCGGATTGAGGGGCGGAAGTTGCACTTGCGCTCGCACTTGCGCTTATCGTCGCGGAGGAAGATGTCGAAGAGGCGCTTGATGTCGAAGAGGCAGCTGAAGTTGAGGATGTTATTGAGCTCGAGGAAGAGGTGGAGCTTGAAGAGGATGTTGATGAAGCGGCAGCTGATGAGGACGCCGCCGCTGTTGACGCCGCCGCCGCTGTTGAAGACGCGGCAGCAGACGAGGACTCTGATGCGGTTGAAGATTCTGCTGCAGTTGACGAGGCGGCTGCGCTCGAAGCAGAAGCGGAGGACGGAGATGAGGTGGAGGAGGTGCGTCTTGAGGTCGTTATCCTTGTCGTCTCAGCCATTTTGGGAAATGATGGGATGGATCAGGTATCTGGCAAATGGAATTCAAAAAGAAGAGACAGTCCAGAGAGAAGGTTCCGCTTAGGACTGCGGCTAATGGCTTGATGGCTGAGGTGTATCTTACTGAGATGCCTGGCAAGGCCTTGGTAAGCAGGTGGTTAAGTATGATATCGGAGGAGAGCATCGACAGCGGAACTTCCACCAAAGGATAAAAATAGGCAGCAAGTAGAAAACGGCCCCATTTCAGCATTGACTCTTGCACAGAATGAGGGGGAAAGAAACAGTTGAGGCACAGATCAGGGCCGCAACGGGCCGTCCGCAGCACGGTCACCTCTAGCTGCCTACGCCCACGCTACACCTCACGCCCCACAGAGGAGCCAATCCACATGCCAACTTGGCGCATCCTACAACACACAGACCGCCGTCTCTTTGGCATGTCTCTCGCGACTCGTGGCGCTAGCACGACAAATGGCACCAGGGACGACTACGCCTCTTCCCTTCTGCGTCACTGGCCAACCAATTGCTGTAAGCACACGAGATGATGTGCAGCGGGCAGGCAGGCGGGTGAGGCGGACCTGAGGCCTGGTGACGAACCAGACGAAAGATGGCGGTGGCAGAGAGAGTGGTCAAGCAGAACGGAGCGATCCGCCATATCCTCGAGCCTACCAGCGGCCGTCACTCCGGTTCAGCCTTGCCAGCTAGCGCTGATCTTAGCCAGCTTCTGCGACGCCTCGCGGGAGTGCGTGTCGAATCACGTCGACGCGTGCATGTTGCTGCGGCTCTTCGCGCGGGCCATGTGCTGGTGTCAAGCGGAAATTTAGTCAAGCTTCGCGGATGCGGGTGCAGCTGGGCAGGACGTTGTGGCGCCGTTTCGGCAGTGGTGGCCGACTACTCTTTTCCTCGCTGTGCTTAGGCGCGCGGCGCGGCTGGAATCCTTCGCAAGTGCTGCGCCGCGCGCAGAGAGGCAAGCGAGCGAGCAAGCAAGCAGACGTGTGCGGAGGCGGCGAGGCGTGAGAGTGCAGCTCGGGCCGGCGCTGGTGCGGAGGCTGTGCGCGTCGTGCTCCTCTGTGCGTCGTCGGCCACGCCAGTCTGCCTCTCACCGACTCACACCAACACTCCGTCGTCAATACCCATTGGAGTCCGTCCACACCCCGCTACCTGCAGCGATCATCCTTTGAGGAAACCCGTCGAAGCCAGCATCGCGCATCCGCCCGCACTACTCTTCGACTGGCTGCTCTCGCTCCTTTCCAGCGCTTCTTTGGGAACCTTCGGTGTTGTTGCGGATGTCTCATTTGGGGGCCAACTAACTTTTTCCCCCTCTCATCTCACCGTAGCTCACTTGACTACAGTCATCGCACCATGATTCACAAAGGTTGCTCTCGTCATTCTTGCCATGCTATGTTTACGATCGGTCAAAGAGGCGTAGTCGGCCGCGTGGTGCAGGCGACCCATGATTTACGCGAAACCAAGAGATCCGCACAGGTTGCCCTCAACTCTCCTGATCCCCGGGTTCCCGACTGTGCGTCTGTTGGCCCAATTTCCCCTGCTCTCGCACGAGTCAGCGTCCCCGCGACGACCTTTGCTGTGGCCTTGCTTGCGCAATCCGAGACCGATACATTGAGCCGCAGCTCGGGCATCGTCAGACGTTGACAAAGCTGTTGACGACGCCTTCCCGAACTTTCCGGCTCGACTGATGGTGTCATTCGGCTGGATGAGTACTACTAGTCTCGCCTAGGCTCCTATATCAGTCGTGATCCTTCTCCTCGACGTGAATCAAGTAGTCGCAGCGATTGGGCATGATTGCAAATTGCTGTTGTTGACCTTTTGATCCTTCCAAAAACTCTGCCTGAAGCACAAGCCCTCACAGTCCGTGCTCTCTTCGAAGCTTGGATGTTTTCTTGTCTATCCCCACTCCTGCATGTAAAAATAGTTAAGGGAGGACGATCTGCTCTCATCGTGGACCGATCGCCGAGGGTTCGCAAGCCCAAACACTTCTCTCCAGAAGCCCGCGCCTACGAGCAGCAAAGCATGCTGTTCATAAGGCTGTGTAGCGCAAAGCAGCCGCCACACGCGCGCGCTGCGGATCCACTTGCTCGTCGGTGGGGTGCATGAGCCTCGCTTGCCTGCTGCAAGCGCCACAGCCCTGCGCCGTAGCCTCTTTCTCATTCACAATGGACCCCAACAGCAGGCGGCATTTCCCGACGACAGCCACTTACTTAGATGTAAGCGCATGCCTGTGCACATCCTCATACCCTGGCACTATCCTCCGCGAGTCTCAGAGCGCGAAACTCCAGGTCTATTTGTTGGTTGCAGCGACACTTCTGCTTTCTTGAAGTGCTGGCTCGCGCAGCTGCTGTGCCTCAGGACAACCCTGTATGCGAGGAGCCCGTTCTGATACGTGACAAGCCAGGCAGACGATTCCTGCATAATGGAGGCGGCGTTGCTACAGATGTGCCGCACAGTTGCAGCAGTCGGTTAGAAACTGTTGGCACACGCCGTACCAACACTTTTGAAGGCGTCGCGAAATCTTCCGGCTTTTCCAGTTGAGGTGATAGTAAACGAATGGCAGTGCCATTCGAACATGTGGATCTTCGAAGGCGTGATGTAGCTGCATGCTCGGTCAATCCTTCCCGGATGATGTTCGCCAGGGAGGAAGACTTGTAGTACGGAATGCCTAATTGAGTGCGTTTGCGACTTTTTCGGCGGCAGCGCCTCTTGATCTCTTGTTGAGGTGCAAAGAGATTCTTTAGACCCCAAATTAAGGAGGATTTTTGGGCTTTCGTAATCTGCAACTCCTCCGAATCCTTCGCGGCGATTACTGCCTGCTGATCCGTTGAGTGATGCCGATCAAAGCGGTGGAGCGGGAAGGGTGCTCTTCTTCTCCATTTCTCCTTGTTTTCCTCCTCCTACGGTTTCTTTCACACGGTGACAGTTACACAGGTCTCAGCCGCCATTATCCAAAGTCTTTGCAGACGGTTTAGACCTGCTCTTCCGACTCGCTTGGTCATCCGGATTCATTCGTTCATTCCCAGAATGCAAAAACTTTTACTCGTTCCACGTATCGTTCTCATCCCCACATTTTACTAGCCAGCGTTATAGCTGCAGTTCGACAGCGTGCACAGCCGATGTGGTCACCTTCTTTATAGATCCCCTGGCGATGCTGACCGAAATGCCTCCCCACCCGAGACCTATTACTGCCTAAGAGGATAATGCAAATAAATATGGACATGGAGAATGTATTGGTGGGAGCAGAGCTGGCTGTCAGGGCGGATAGGGCCTGTTGGAGTACTATATGGGGATAGGAGGTCAGTAGCTATACCGAGTGAGAAAGCCCCATATCCTTCCTTATATTGCTTTGCAAATCTCTACATCGACGACGGCATCGGCTTTTATGGTGCTTGACATTGTGCTGAAGCAGTTCTGGATCTCGTAATCAATTTAAATGTAAGAAGTTGGCCTGCCGTTCTCTGGATAATGCTATATCGAAAAGTCCGGAAAGTGTGGCATGTACATTGCGGTTGTCTTGAGAAAATTGCGATCCGTGCCTTCATGTACCGCGATTCTGTAACCTCTGATGATGCCTACCTCCTTCCTGCACCTGCGTCCTAATACTACCGCATCAGCGAAGGCACCGGCTAAGATATTGCTAGTCGTTCTGTACGAAGAGCCCACATTCTGTCGTGCGGAAGGACATTATCATTTGTTTTACCGACGAGGGAGCTCTCATCCTTGCTCTGTTGAGCTTTGACGCGAATGCTTGGGGTCACTGAAGATCGCGCTCATCATGCGACACAGCACGTGTTGGAGCAAAACCTCGTATGCATCTGTATTCGTTGTTGTTGTCTGTCTCTAAGAAAGCGAAGGAGCTAAACTACCCAACTACCCAGCGGCGCTAGCGCCGCGCTAAGCGTTCCTGCCATAACAGCACGGCTACATAGACTGTACTGTTTCCGCCTTTCATGGTAACGTCTTGTCTTTACTGACCACACTACTAAGCATTTTCATGCGTATGCGAGGTGAGATCGGAATTTACATGTATTAGTTCGCCGCGCGCAGACAGTGATTGTGAGGAGCCGGGTAGAGGAAACGACAGCGCGAAGGCGTAAGGACGGTGTCACGGTGGAAAAGACCCAAAGGCGGGAGGATGAATGAGCTGAGTGGAAAAGATGATCGGTACTCTATTATTAGTTCTCAAAGGTTACTGGCCTCGAACCCGCCGCAGGGTGTTTGATAGCCTAGGTGCTGCAGCGATCCGCCATCAAGGGAAGACTCCATAAATGTCCCCGTACTTCTTGGGCGGATATGCTCGGCTACATGGTACACAGTAGTACTTGTCCAGCTATGACGTGTTGCTGGAGCGTCAGGAAGGAGGCGCGAATCCACCGGCTTCCCTCGCTACGCATGCGGAAGGCGCGATGTAAACAAACACTGGCCGATGTAAACAGTCACCAGTCGAAAAACCACGGCTAAAACTCGTGCGGCTTCCTGATCACATACACGGCTTGCTGACACGTCCCTGCTCAGTTTGGGGTAAGACGCGCGGGAGGCTGCTGCATACCTGCCTCCTCGTGCAGCACCTGTGGCGTCATGCCTGCCTTTTCCGGGTTAAACAAACCAGGCAGCAGGCCTGCAGCACCACTAGCCTACCATTAGCGCACCACTAGCGCGGCCTGTTCATGCAGGGTCCAACCTCGTGCTGCTTGCAAGGCCTTTCTGCTGCATTTCCCATAACTATATAAACCCCCCCCCAACCCTCGACCACCGACTCCTCTTTTCCTCTCTGTCCCTCCCTTGCCTTTCTGGCTTGGGTAGTAACTGTTCTTCTGCACAGGTGACACCATTGGCTCGCCTACTTGGGTAACGAGGGCCCCTTCAATGCGGCGGACTCCTTGTGGGAGTGGTGGGTCCGGCGGGTCAATCTCAAGCGCTCTTCGGAGGCACCTCATGGACTCACCGAGAGCCTTTGCTGATCATTACAATCAAAGCTGCACGAGCGCCTCTCGGGCCAGGCACATGTTCGTGCAGCAAAGGGTTTTACCTCTTCCTGCAAAGGAGAGGGTTTTCTTCCCGAGAGCCAGTTTCTGACTGGACTCTTTCGTTGAATGGCTCGCCTTGAGCGGGCCTTCGAGGAAGGATCTCTTGGAGTTGTCTCTCTCTGGTCGACAGGTGGCAGGGTCGAACGCAGCTGGCTCATTGCTGCTCGTGTGGAAGGTCGCTGGCGGACCATGGTGTTGAGAAGCACTTCCCATCAATTGATTCCTCAAAGTATCTGACCGCAATCACTACCACGACCGTCTGCTTACCGAGTGCTTCTGCTACCTCTTCTGAGCACAGCCTTTCGCCTCGAGCTAATATTGCTCACCATCGACTTTTCCTACATCAGGAACGCTAGGCAATAACATCCACGTTGCACTCTATCTTACCAGCGCTCTCTCGGCATGCACCTTCAAAGTCTTTGAGCACCGAAGACTTGCGCATCAGAGTTGCACGGACCCACCTCGCGACATCTTCTGGATGTTGTCACAACACCCACACCATGAGTTTAGCTTCCTCATCGCTTAACGCCGCTGGCAACATGACGCATGCCACTGATCAAGTCAGCGGCAAAGGGCCACAGATGAGACAGAGGTATGGAAGTGAAACGTGCCTCAGCACCATCATTCGATATAAGATACCGCGCCCAACCCTCCGGACTCCAAAGAATTTTTGTTCCTCCCGAAAACTTCCCACGACGATTTTCCCTCCGTACACGGATCCTACAACTTCTCAAGCAATATTCTCGACCCGGGGTTCCCGCTCGGCTTCTTCGCCTCCTTCTCGCCCTTGTTATTCTTCGACTGCTTATCCGCCTCTCCGCCCTTATCCTTCTTCCCCTTCTTCGGATCACCGCCGTTCGCCGCCTGCTCTAGTCTGTCTTTGTTCTTCTTCAGCGCCTTCAGCACCTTCTCCTTCTTCTCGAAGCCCTCCGCTTCCACGAGCGCAACGACCACGAACGAGCTGTCACCTGTTGCCCACTCGACCAGATACTCCTTGATCTCATCGTACAGCGCGCCGTGGAAGCCTAGCGGCGGGTCGACCAGCTTCGTCGTCTTCGTCTTGGGGTCGAAATGGCCGCCAGTAGCGAGGGTCTTGAACATGCGGCCGGAATGAGGCATATGCGACAAATGATCCTCGGCGCTCGGGTCTCCGCCGGCGAGCGCGGCAACTGCTTTCACGGCGGCGGACTTGTCGCCATTGGCGCCAAGGAGAGCCTCGGTGATGAGCTGACAACCGAAGGATGACTGTGCGAGCGCGGACGGGTCGGCGGCGATGAGGTCGAGGAGCGTTGCGGAATAGGCCTTGACGATCTCTTTCCTCCTGACCTCCGGGTCCTTCTTGGAAGTCGTGGCGCGGATGGCATGGATCTCGTCGAGCAGGGCCGGATCCTCGGGAGTAGGGAAGAGCCATTTGGTCCTGCCACAGAGAGGGTAAAGGATGCTGATTCGGCCAACCCTGTCAACAGCGAGATTCAAGAGTTTCTCCTGCTGCACTTCGATACTGGAGTTGGTGCTGAGCAGCTCCGGGAAGATTAGCTTGGTAGTGAGCACGGTATCGTCGACCACATCCAGAGCCGCCAGGAGGACTTGGTGAGCATATGCGTCGTAGGCCATGATCTCGATGTTCTCCTTGTACACTCTGAGGATGTTCTTCCTGTCCTTCGCAGTTCCGTATGCTAGAGCAAGGCAGACAACTCGAGCTCCGTTCTTCGTGAAGGCCAAGTTCTTGAGCAGATCGCCCTCCTCATCGCCCTTAATCAGCTCCAGAAACTCAGTTGCTTCCTCGCTACCAGGCTTTGTATTGAGGAAGTATTGGAGCATAGCGTCATGCAGCAAAGTAAAGCCGGTCATTTTCTTCTGCACAAGTGCATTGATCATGTTTCGGCAGAAATCCATAATAGGTCTCCTCTTCTCAGGAGTTTCTTCAAGGATCTCTGAAAGCGTTGCCGTAACCTCCTCATCCTTTCCAGCCTTAAAGACAGCAAACTCCGCGCCGTACCACTCGCGCAAAAGCCTTGACTTCTGCTTCTGGTTTGCCATACCTCGGTAGATGTCGTCCAGGATCCAAGAAGCTTCAGGATGATTAATAAGGCGCTTGACAGAACCGTAGAATTCGGAGATGATCATGTCCCGAGTCTCTGCGTCACTGTGTATCTGTTAGGCGCATGTTCTTGCAGCAAGGCTGTAAGCGGAGCACTTACCCTTCAACCAGAATCTTGCCAACAAGGAACTTAGCATATCTGCTTTCCGCCAATGCCTTGTATTCACCCTTGAGCTCCTTCGCAATCGTCTTTCGTTGGTCCGGTGTAGAGTACTTCAGGGCGCATTGGATGACACGGGTAGCATCGTGCTTGAAGACGAACTCCTTGACCCTGCCGGTAATAATGCTAAACAGCTCAGCAACGAGCTTCTGACGCTCATCTTTTGGCACATGTGACTTCATCCTCAGGCGCTCCCATATCTTCTTCGACCGGTGGAGTTCGTCGCCGAGGGGTTTATTCAGCTTGCGTTCCTTCGCCACTTGCTTCTGCTTCTGGTGCGCTTCTCTCGAGTTGCCCACTACGACCTTGTCAGTACTGATTCACACATTCACGAAGAGCCGTGGTTCAAACATACAGCCTGCGCCGTTGGCAGCCGACTTGCCCGCTTCCTTCTTTTCACCACCTGCGTCCTCCATCTCGACATCGCTCTCACTGCCGCTGCCGCTTGCCATGCCCCCGTCACTGTCGCTCCCCTCGGCGCCGGCCTTCGCAGAAAAGCCAGCGAAGCCATTCTCGCTCTCAGTCGTGTCCGACTCCACCAAGTCCTCCGAATCTTCGCGCTTGGCGTGCTTCTGCTTCTTCGCCTCCTTCACGGGCTTCGCGGTGGGTTTCTTCGTGGTTTTGATTTTCTTGTCGCCGGAGGCCTTCGAGGCGAGCGCCTCGGGCTGCTTGCGCTTGACCCCGGCCATTCTCGTTGCGTTGGGTGCTTGCTCGCGCGTCGATAGCTATCGAGGAATTATTTTCCAAAGTTTCGGCGGCAGGACGCGGCCTGGTGGGCGGTGGTGAGTGGCAGAAAATCCTGACTCGTGCTCCCACCCAAAGTTGGTAGGAACGTGATCAGGCCCTCCCGGTCCTGAGCAATGAACCACGGGAGATGCCTGACGACCATAGCATGACGCTATGACAAAACACTTCTGCTCTTTACGGATTCTATTGCACCAAGAAGCGAGCTGTGGCTGCCGCGGAAGAATTTTTCGGGTCAAAAATAGCTCAAGCGCGCGCGGGATGTTTTATCGCTGTTAGTGGACCAAAGATCGATCGCTACATTCATGCGTCAAACGTCTGCTGTGTCGGCCCAGGCCCTGATGAAGGGTGCCTGCATGCCTGGGGCATTTTCTCGCAACGCTGACAGGGTGGAGTCAGATTTAAGGGTCCAAGAAAGGGGCAAGAGATCTAGTGGGACACTATTGCAAGTGCTCACCGCAGTCATCACTGTTGGTTTCCATTCGTTCAAACGCCTCGTACGCAGTAATGGTTGGTTGTCAGCCTATGTTTAAATTGGGCAATAATTATGCATTACATGGTATCTCATGTCGTGACGGTGTCTCCGGGCTCTATCCTGGCCATTTTAACGAACGTGAGACTCCATCTTCCTTCGCAGCGCGCGACGCTGGGGGCCTCTCCATATAACGCCAAGCCCATATCCAAAAAGCCCTATGTATATACCATCCAGAAAAGAAACTGTTCCTCTGAGCCATCCCAAGGAGTCGTGCGCTCAGTTCGACTCAACCGACACCTCCTTCGCGCCGTCCACAGATCTCGGCATTGGACTTAACTCAGCGCCTTGGCCACTCTGACCCCTCTTCCTCCCGGTGAGATGGAAGCCAAGGCCCGACGATGGTCGGCTCTCCGGTTTCGGTAGGTGCTCAGACGAGTCACCGAATCTGGCGAAGAAGCCCTTCTTCTTTTGCTTCGGCGGCTCGTCGTTCAGTCCAACGTCTTCAAAATCTTCCTCGGTGGTCGAGATCGGTCGTTCGAAACGGCGCTCGTTCAGAGAGGAACGCGGAAGGCGGCGGGAATCGAGGCTTTGGCGCGGCCGAAGATCATGGTTCTCGACGACGGGCGATCGGGCAGAAATGTCCTGATGGTCATTGTAAGCTTAATGCGGTACAAGCTTGTCTATGCGGGATTGAGACACTCACAAAGGAGCGACGGTATGACTCGAAAGACTCGCGCGAGATGGTAAAAGGTTCGTTCTCGCTGAGGACGCTGCGATGGTTTGACGAGGTGGACGTGCGCGACTTGGTATTGTTCCAGAAAGCTTTCTTCTCCTCGGGGGAGGGCTGAAGATTAATCGTTAGCCTCCATGTTCTTATCTCGACCCCGCCTGACTCGAGGGCGCAGCGCGGAGGGGACTGTGTGTTCGTACCGGGAGGAAGACTCCGCTGTCGTTGATCTCGCACAGCTGATAGTTTGCGTCCTTTACGTCGACAGGCGTGGATCCCGTGGTCTTCGCATTTTGAAACCCAGAGTCAACTCGCGCGTTCGGCTTGGTCTCCTGCAGCACATCGACGGTGCCGGGAGCTCTCCTGAATGGATTGCGGATAGGCATGTTGCTGGCGAAGCAATGTAATTGAGAGGCTATGCGTGGATTTGAGGTGAGGAGCTAAGATTCGAGCGGGCGCGGATGTAAGTCAGACGTGAGCCCAAGGCAGGTCCGGGGCAGTGCAGTTGGCGCTGCAGAGGTGAGCGTCACGACCGCCTGCTTTTAGCAAGAGTGATTCGGGCCCTACGGGTCCCGACTTGCCGCCGCTCCCGTGGCAGGCAAGGAAAGACTGGATCGACAAGCGCAGGGCCGAGGAGCTGGCACGACTGGGCTCACGCCTGCCCACCCCTGCGCCAGCCAACTTGGAACTGCCCGCTTCGGCCCCGATGCGCTGTTCTCGAACAAGCCCACAGATCTCGACGCGCTCCATTGGTGCTTGCCCCTCGTGCGTCCCATCCCTTCGTGCGCGCGAGCGAAGAAACCGTCAAATCACGCCGATATCCGACGGTCTCGGGGACGGGCGTTGCGTGCAGTGAACGGAGCGCGGCGAGCCGGCCAAGCGCGGGGCGGAGGATGCTGTGCCGCCGCCGGCCCAATTTGCGACGCACATAGGGCAGCGTCACAGGCGCCGCCTCGTCCCGCCCTCGCTCGGTCGGGCTCGCTCTCGTACGATGGTGACCTTCGGCTTCTGCTGAGAGCATCCCACGCTGGTCCGATTAGGCTCTGCTTGCGAGCAATCTTGAGTCGCTGCGCATCATCCCATGAGTAAAACCTCTCCCGACGTGCTCTTCAGCACCACAAGAGACATCTCGCGCGTGCGACAACGGCGCCCTTCTCCACAGCCGGCAGCGCCACCAGTCAAGCCTCGATACCACCCACACTTCAGCGCCTCAACGCCCCATCCGCCGATAGCTGCTACCACCGAGAGCTTGTGAAAGACGGCAGTGCGCTATCCTTAAGCTTCCGCTCGCCTGCTGCGATCGGAGTGAGAGATCCGTCAAGTCAGCCCATGGAAAGAATGAAACCGCAGTGTTGCAATCCTACAACGCCCCTTACTGACGAAGGTGTATCGCAAGCTTCATGGAGGGTGCAGAAGAAGACATTGTTGTCTCAAGGCTGGATCTTGAAAGTGCGGACGGTGAGGGGTATTATAGTCGACGTTGGTCGGTGAGCATGGGTGTGTAAGAATCTGAGACAGGCACAGTTCTGCGAAGAGCCGCGCGGTGTACGGAAGCATGTACCCAGAAGGTGGTTTTCAGCCTCTTATCCACACACAGACAGACTATTTACGGCTACGCATTACTCTGCAGCTTTGACGCGCCCACGAACACGACCTGCTGCTCAATGGCACGAGTCTCGGGTGCCGGGTCTGGACTCACGACCAAGGCCCTGGACGACGGGTCTCCAAGTAACATCGCGGACCGAATGCCTGTTTCTCTGCAACATCAACCACGAGTCGCCACTCTGCAGCCGTGCGTTTGAGCCGCGATCTATGTTTGCCCAGCATCGGAAAGACGCGAATTAGGTAAGTTCAGCATGGCACGGCGACGGACCAGTCTTGGCTACCTATACGGACGGTCCCATGGCCGCGGCGAGCAGGCGGCCGATGAGCCGACCCCGTATTAAAGTATGGATCTATGGGCCTCGGATGTTGTCTGTTACACTGGAGGCCGGATTTAGCGTGCTGGCCAGGCAGAAGAGGCATAGCTGAGCGTGCGGGCAGCGCGGCGGGAGAGCTGGCACCCCTTTTTTGGCAGATTCTGTGCAGAGAAGGCTGCAATGGAACAATACGCGCAGATGTGTCTCCATGTCAGCGGGCGGTGGGCTGACAGCGCACGACGGCAACGGGCGGCGGGCGGCAGGCGGCGGGCGACAGGCGGTGGGCAGTGGGCGACGCCGCATGCAGGCTTAGTGGCCATGGTAGCGAGACGGCAGAAGCGAAAACGAGTCTCATGGCGAGGATGCAGCAGGCCGCACGGCATGAGTGGCAGAAGAAAAGAAGCCATGGCTGAATGAGCAGCACGCATACTGTACGAGACACAAGACTCGCGATCTACATGACGCAACAACAGGGCTATAATTAGGCTGTCTTCACACGGCGCTCCTCGTGCCCCATTTCGCGATTCGCGACCACACGAGGCACCGAGCAGCGAGCGTGTTTATCCGCGGGGACGCGATTCAGCACAAGTATGGATCCGTAGATTAAGGGCCAACGCGGCAGGCCACGACGCGCGCGCCAGGGGACCCCGCCCGTGCTCGTCCTTGCCGTCGCTCACTGACGGTGATCAAACGGGAGACCCTGCTGTCGTGCCGGGGTGATTGGTTCGGCTGGCTCACAACAGCGCAGAGCAATCGGGACCGCGCGCCACCAGAGCACCGGGCGTGCAAACGTCCCACAACCTCCATGTTTCACACACACCTACGGCGCCGCTAGCTCGCCAGCGCCCTCTCCCACGCCGCCGTCACCGCCGCCGCCAGCGCCAGCAGCCAAGCGGCCAGCAGCGCAGGCACAGGCTCAGAGGCGCGCGCTGGCTGGCGGGGCGCTCCCGACGAAGCGAGCGCCGCAGTGGGCGCTTGCACGCAGGCCGCGGACAGGCTGTCGTATCACACGCAGACCAGGCACAGCTGCGGGCGCTCGATTAGGAGAGGCTGCTGTCGCATGTATTGGATGGTGCTGCACGATCCTGGCCTGGTGCTTCCGCGTTTGTGCTGCTCCACCGGTATGCTTTCTGCCCGCGCCGGCTTGGCTGCCCCCAGCGTCTCCGCTGGCCGCAAAGATGAAGGAGCTCGACAGGGAAGCGCCTGGCTGGCCGGGGCGCCGCGCTGCTGGTCAAAAGACCAGGCGGCATCCAATAAAGTGCACGCCGGCCTCCCGAGTGAAGCGGGAGGCAGCTTTTCATGCACGTCTTCTGCAGGTAGCATGGCAACATTTGCCCAAGTCGACCTCGCGCTGTTGTGCCACCGTTAACACTGCCCTCTCTCTGCCCCCTCTCAAGCCCTTCCTTTCGCAAGCTCCAGCTCAAGCCCGCGCTCGTTGTGGCTCATTTCTTGTGAGACGTCGCCTGGCCGCACGTCACCAGCTTCTCTCTTTCTGTCCGCCTGCTCTCTGCTGCTATTGCTGCTTTCCAGCCGCGCTCCCAGTCAGCCCCATAATCCTCCACTTTCCTGTTCCTGGATCGGCCAGCCCGTCCGCCAAGCACTCTCTGCCGCAATACGAACATCCCCGGGGTGGCTCCACGTTGAGGCGTCCGGAACGTTCTTTCCTTAAGAGAAGCAATCCGCCTGCTCACGCCGTCGCCGCCAAGCCCAGCCCACCATCGCTTTAACCCACAGCACCAATTGCCCTCAAGGGCTCTTGCTATCTCCCTTTCCTTGCACTTAACTGTCCATTCGTTTCTTTTCTCCTCTTGCTTTTGCCTGGCTTGCCCACCGCGCTTGCGCCGCAACACTTCACTACACGACAACTTAGCCTCTCCACTGTCGCTATCGCTACCGCGACCCCATCGCCAACATGGGCAAAGTTTTCTTCGTCGACTGGGCATTGTGGCAGAAGATGACCTTCGTAAGTCGACGCGAGTAAGCGCCTGCGAGGCCCCGTCCGGTGGCTAACATTTCTGGTTGACAGGTGCTAGCTTGCGCAATTGTACGACAGTCCTTCCCGTGCCATGGCCTCTTGTGCTCGGAGCTAATTTCCGCAGGTGCTTACTATCGCTATCGGCTGGGTGAAAGTGCTCTACACCAACCGTAAACTGAAGAAGCTGAGCAAGCCCGTGGGCGCGAGAGCGGACCAAGAACCGCAAATGGTCGAAGCTGCCGCAGTCACGAGAAGGAAATCCGGCGACGAGATTCCATTCGGTATTCGAGCAATTCAAAGCGGCATCGAGGTGGACGGCATCTGGATTTCTGGCACGAACACGCCCGTACCCAGCAGTCCGACCCAGTCAACTCACTCTAAGACCGACGGCCCTGCTTCTAATTCTAGGCCGATCAGCGCACTGGAGATCCCGCCGGCCGCGGCTGGTCCCTCCAGTGGTCCTTCCAGCCGCCCCTCTTCTCGTGGTCCTCCGTCCTCAAGCTTTGACCGTGCTGTCTCCGCAGAACGGATTGCGAACCACAGTCGCGAGTCCTCTCCTGGATCAAGTGCCTCCGGCCAGCGTGCGCGACAGCATCGTCCCCCGCCTACGGCGTACTCTCGTTACAGCCAAGCAAGTATGCTGAGGCATTCAGCGACCTTAGATACTCTTGAAGGTGAAGAAGAAGGTGCCCAGCTGGCTCACGAACGTTCTGGTAAGTCAATTGGATCTACGGGAGACCTATTCAATCTAACATAAACGAAAGCCTCTACAAACGCCAACCCTTACGTATACACGTTCAGCTCCAATGGCTCGTCTCGCAAGTCCAGTGGAAGCAGTGACAACAACCCACCCGACCGCTCCAGTGATGACGACGTGACCGAGTCCACGACCATGGGCAAGGCGCCGATGGTGGCAGTTCCCCGCCCCCGCGATCCTCGTACCGATTTACGCCTTCTTCAGAGCCACCGTATGTCGCATGTCGCAGAGACTGGCTCTCTTGCACGCCGTGAGAGGCCTGACCGCCCTACCGGCCGTAGCGGAGATTGGAGCAATATGTCATTGGATTCACCATACAACCGGTCCGCGCCTACGTCAGGCCCTCCTTCACCGCCTTCAGGTCCTACGTCTGGTCCGCCATCGCCGCCGACTCCTCCTATGGCTCAGGGTATCAATCCATTTGTGGCGCCCATTGAATCTGTCAGCAGTCCTACCCGCGACAGCCATCCCGACAACACTGCTGCACATGCTGTTCCTCTTCTTGAAACCTATCAACCTCGTGGCCCCAACTTTGACGACGACACACCGCATAATTATTCGAACCGGCGCGATTCCCAGGTTTTGCGCAAGGTCAACTCCGGTTTTGAGATCTTGAGACCCGGAACATTCCCTGTCGGCCCTTCCGAAGAAGTAATGAGGGCTCAACAGCCTCCGAAGAAGCTCCAGAAGAAACGGAGGCCTTCTGAAGCGGATTCGCGGGTTTCGAGCTTCGTCGAGCAGGTCTAATCCTTCTGGGAACGACCAAACCTGTTCGGACCTAATAACCTATCAAACCAGTGCGAGTGTTGTAGTCTGATACTCGTGGTTTCTTTCTTCGAGCTTTTCTCGCCTCCTCCATCCGCTGGTCGTTACCCACAAGAACATATCTGCACGAGCAAAAGAGGACAGATGTTCGATACGCCACTCTCCTGTACTCTGTAAATACACCGGTCTTGTGGAGAGGTGTAATCAGCACTGTCCTCATTAATGGCATTAGCCCGGCGTTTCATTTGGGAGAGAATTACCTTTATACTTTTGGATAGTGGATGCGGGTGCTTTTACGCAACGCAGGGATACAAGCATTGGGTTCACGGCGTTCTTATCTTTTTTGGGTGGTACCTGTTCATGACCCTTTTTGGGAAACAAGGTTCGAAATTTTGGGTTAGTCCTGGGTGGGTTGGGAGAGGGACGAACCCTTGAAGAGGGATGGTACGGAAGGAGCGGTAAAGTCGAGGGAAAAAGCAACGATCAAATGTGCATTCTGGGATCTATGACTCTCTGCATTGATATCTTCGCATGAATCTTACATGTGAGCCCAAAAGTAACAAAGCTTAGGTCCTGGACGAGCTGCTCTGTCAACCCTTTGTTGGACAGTGTACACGGAGTGGATATGAATACCCTGCGAGCATATGCCCAATTTTGTTCCAATACTGTGATGAGCAACACTAATGCCATCCAATCTGACGGATTCTTCGTGGATCAGGGAAGCGGGCGGGGCGGGAAAGGGAGGAACAGAGACGGAGAGTGCGGCGCGAGCGCGGATCTAAGCGCACGGCAAAGGAGGGGACCGGCTGTTTGAGAAAGGCGGCTGATCCTTGCGATTCGTGTTGACAGCGCCCCATCCGTTGCCACATGTGGAGATGAGAAAAGAATTTCGTCGAAAACCTAGTCTAAGATCGCTGCGGAGCCCACTCAACCAGTTTTCCTTTTTCTTTTTTCCGTCTAGTCGGGTACCGAATAGCTCTATTTTTGGACAATTGGGTGAGCTAATTGGAGGGATTCTTTCGCCGCGTGGATGACGTACTTACTCCCTTTGTGATGGCTCCTCGGAGAATTGGGCAGGATCCTAATGCCGAGAGCAAGGCTAAAGACATGAGATGGGGTTGATGCTTGAAGCGCTGGTGTGAAGTTTTTCTTTTGAGAACCGGATGACGGCGATGCTGATGGCGGCTTTCCGTAGGAGCTGCCTGAGGCTTCATAGCTAGGAGTTCAGGTATGAGCGGCGACTGTTCAATGGATATCGATCTGTATGAGGAGAAGCCGTCTCTCTTCCCGACATATATATATAAACAATCAGGTACCACGCACGTGCCTGTTTTCCTTGCGTCATCTTTTCGACGGTACTGACATATTGACCAGGGGAACATCCATATTTGGGAAATGAACTACGTTTTCGAGACTTGGAGGTTTTCAACTTAGTCTATCGAGATCATCTACACTAACAAACTAGGATACAAGACATCACCTTATCCACCTTATCCACATCTTCCAATTCGCCAATATATAGGACATGCGTATTCAATCTAACTAGAATAACACAGCCAGACGAACAGTTGATTCCGCATCCTTCGTATGCGTCACTATGCATGAAATCGTTAGATTCAGGGTTATCAACTGATACTAGATCAATCGTCTAATGTGTTGATAGCTTTGGGACCAGGAACTAGGGCAGGCCGGACACGTCGGTGCTGTCTCTGAAAGAAGTACGTATGATGAAGGTATCTAAAAAGTCCGTCAGATGAGATCCATGTCGTGTGGTCCTTTGGAGGAAGAAATTGGGCTGCTCGAGTGCTTGGCTGAGCTTCCGAACCCGCTGTAGTGAGTCGGCGTCCGTGAAGTCTCCAGGAAAGATGGGGAGCCTGGATCGCCCATCACTTGGTGCGCGCTACTCGAGATCAACAGGAACTCCGCTGCTATGGGCCCTATTCTATATTGTCCGGATTTTGTCGTCTATACACAGCATCGAGTGTCAGGTGCTACTTGGAGATGGACTTTGCCACCAATGTTCCATCATCATACTCGATGCCGGTGCAGCTAATGGATGGGAGACTGATGATAAAGATGTCGCGTGCCGGGTTGAGATCTCCGTTATTCACACAAAGGTTGGAGCGAACTGTTAGTCAAATTCCACGAGCTGACGGTATGTTAGGCCGCGCCGTTCTACATGTGACTCAAGGATTCTGCTTATTGTGAGACACTTCACGATATGAGCAATCTTCCAGCCCAGATCGTACAATGATCAGCTTATACGTTCCTGATAGAGTGATTTGCTTTCGGCATACTTACTGTCTTGTATGCTAAAGTTCATTCCAATCCCAGACTTAGGTGAATGTGTGTGTAATGCATCACCCGCCAGGAAATCTCTCTCTTGGACGATTCGGCAGCCAATCTTCGAAAAGATTCGAAGACCCCAAGCCAGTTCAAGGTCTTGACCTCCAGTTGTACGGATGAAGTCCTTTTCGAGCCGTTTCCAGAACAGTTTCGAGATCGACGGACTCTCGGTCCTTGACCTCTATAATTAGGACGCCAACGCGTATGAGGCTCTGTTCAGGACGTAAAGTCATGAATGATTGCTCATCTTTCATGATGACACTTCGCGCGAGAGTGTCCGCTTACTTAACTGTTAGCTGAGGTAACACAAGCAATAATTCTCAACGGGGTCAAGCTTACGAAAATTCGTCTCTACAGCTATATCAAGAGCAATGCCGTCTGGCTGTTTCGGCCCTACTGGAGTGTTGGCGTCAATGGATTTGCGTACAAAACTGCGGGGATCATCCGCTCCAATCAAGTATTTTGCCCGGCTGACTTCAGTGGTGCGCTCTTTTCCGCTTGGGCGATGAATCCTGTACGGTTCATCTCTGGGGTCCCAATGCACGGCACGTAAGAGACATCTGAAGAAATGCAGGCTAGTCAGAAGTACGCAATTGAAAGAGAGTAGTAGATTGTGTCGGACGCGAACTGTGCTCTGAGCTTCTGAGGCAAAGAGTGAGTGGTAAGCGAGGCAGGGAAAGTCGCCCCGCATCTCCGGGTTCCTCCTCTCCCATCTTCGCGGCTTCTTCAACGCAATGTCCACATTCCTGCGAAGTCTGCCCCGTTTGCCTGCCTGCCAAGTTTGTTCGCAGAGAAAAATTAAGGTAAGACCACTCCCTAAGAGCCCGCGTGAGCGCTAATGAATCGATGATAGTGCGACAGCATCCGGCCGCGATGTGCGCCCTGCTCGAAGGCGAACATAGATTGCCTCGTTTACGTAGGAGATGGCTCTGAGCCTCTGACGAGAGCGTTAGTCTACCTCTGTCTTGATAGTCAAGACATTAACACCTTTTTTTTTTTTCACAGATACATCCACCAGCTTGAGCAGAAGGCCTCTGCCCTGTCTGAAGCCGCCGTCGCTCCAGAAGCTCAGCAGGCCGCCACCACTAGCAATGATAGTGTTGAGGCTGCTAGTGCTCAGAGTGCCACTCCACATCAGACTTCTCACATTCCTGAGGGGAGTGGGCTGAGGCGCGATAAGTATTCCTTACTTGTTATTACTAGCTTGCTGGCTGCTATATGCGAAAGCTTCATGAAGTTACTGTTTGCAGACGATGAGTGGAGAGAGAACAACACCCAGTTGCTGCGCAATCTGGCCAAGGCATCTTGTATGTCTGACAATGCTGTGGGACCTAATCCACTGCCAGGACCTCCTGCGGCTCGGATCCTGTTTGACAATTAGTATGCCAAAAGCCTGTACCCTGCAATAGCAATGCGCTTACCGGACGTAATTGGCAGTCTGAGCGGGCCACATGATCTGAATCCATTCTTATTAAGACGGGAAATCGAGGACCTCTACTCACGTATCTTCGTACCCAAAGATACGATAAATCCCCCAACAATGCATGAGCTCTTCCGGACGTTCATGATCATGGCTGTCGGTTCCGTAACTTTGCATAGAAGTGGGTCGCACACCGCCGGACCGTTTGGCTATTACATTGCAGCCATGCAGCATTTTGAGGATAACTTCCTGGCTAGAGGATTGGAGGCCGTTCAGGATCTTCTTTTGATAGGAAGATTCGGCATATATTACCACATCGGTCAGTCTCACCCACAATCCAAGCTTCCAACATAGCACCGTCACTGAAGCAATGGTAGGGACTTCTATTTGGGATATCACTCATCTGTGCATACGAATCTGCATTGAGCATGGCCTTCACCAAGCATCTGCAAAACAATCAGACTTGATAGGCGAACAGCTTCGGCGGCGAGTGTTCTGGGAATGCTACATGATTGACCGATATAGCTCCAATACCCTTCACCGACCTTTTGCCATCGCCGAAAAGGATGTCACGATAGGGTTTCCCGCAGACGCGAATGACGAGGCAATCATGGCTGCTCAGCAGATATTTCCGGACCTTGACACCTTCCGGATGGCACAGGCCCCTACCGGACTATCCGACATGTCCATATTCCTTCTATGCATTCGCCTTCGGCAAATAGTGTCTCATATCCACTTTGAGTTCTCCCGCTTCGCAGGAACGGCTGAACATAGCGGGTTCCAGGTCCACTTGTTAACGGGAGAAATTTGCAAAGTAGTGGATAAATTAACCCAGGAGCTTGATGTATGGAGGGCTTCCGCACCAATCTTTCAGAATCCGAGGTCCTTGTACGAGTCGCAGGATTGGTTCGACCTCTTGTACTGCAGAGAACGTCTCATATTGATCCGCAGAGCTGTGGAACTCGTCCCGAAGCGTAATGGCATTCCACCGGAACACCTGCTAAATCAATGTCTCAACTCCGCTGAAAGCACTATTAAACTCTACTCGAGATTATTCCAGGAAGGTAGGGTTACTCATACCAGGAGCTACTTTCAGATGATGTTCACAGCCGG
Source organism: Neoscytalidium dimidiatum (assembly GCA_037367355.1). NCBI lineage: Eukaryota > Fungi > Ascomycota > Dothideomycetes > Botryosphaeriales > Botryosphaeriaceae > Neoscytalidium > Neoscytalidium dimidiatum. The sequence goes on along the minus strand of CM074700.1, from coordinate 1,857,163 downwards.
CCTATCGATTATGTTCTGTGTTTCTGCTTCAAGCCACCTGCGATCTGCAGCCACTAAGGAGACGCTGGAGTTGTGCGACGCAACACTGCGCAGTCTGGGAGCCAAATTACCAGATGCCATGCATTACGTGGCAGTCTGTGAAGCTCTATACCGCAATACCGCGAGAAAGTGGGATATGGCCTCACTTGATGCTTCACCGAGAATTTTTCCAGCTGAACACGATCGAGTTTCAGCAGCTCAGCACGTTTCTTTACCATCTCCGGATCTACTGCCGCTTTACCCAGGAGAGCGAGAAGCAATCCAGTCACATCAGAGAGGCCAGTGTGCTAGCACCCTTCCTTCTCGGGGAAGCCCATCTGGACGGCAACACTTCTCCGATGTATTCAACGACTCAGTTAACAGTTGGCCTGCATTGGCTCATGAGGCTGATCTGGAACTGCATGCAGACACTGACCTGGGCCAAGATCCTTTACAATGGGGGTTTCTCAATGATGACACATTCTGGAATATGGAGGCTGGACTTGGCGAGTACGCTTACGGTGACTTGTATGTAAATTCAAATATGGCCTGGACCTTTGACCTCCCAGAACTCTAAACTACCCAAGAAGTGCCTACCTCCTGACCGCCTGGACCCTATCATTGATAACCTCATACTCGTCAGCAACCTTTTTCATACTCTCCTGCAGAATAGCCCCGTCACTGGCGCTCAGAGACCACGTCGCACCCAGCTTAAACCATTGCTTAAGGAGGTCCTGCCTACCGCCAATACCACCAATGCCGATCGGCTTCCCTGCCTTCTTGCCAGCCATCACGATCTTTGTGACGGCATCCTGATATGCAGGATTATCGTACTGGCCCGGGATTCCCATATCGGTGCACAAGTCATTCGAGCCGATCAGAATTCCATCAACCCCGTCGAGCGCCAGGAAATCTTCGGCCAGATCCACCGCGGCGGGTGTCTCTACCATGGGGATCAACATGGTCTCGGCGTTGAGAATCTCGTTCTGCACGCGGGTCGGTACTTGTTGAAAGTTTAGGATTGGTTGATTGTTGGCGGAGCCACGTTGACCCAGAGGAGCGTACTTGGCCGCACGAACCAGGTCGCGCACTTCTTCCACGGTCTCAACGTGTGGGACGATGACTGCGGCAGCACCGGCGTCCAGCCAACCTGCTGATATGCCATGGTGATTTGGATGGAGCGCGGACGAGGGGAGACACGCCTGCACAATTGCAAGCCAAAATCAACTGGGCAACTTGGCTGAGATCCAACCAAGAGTGCTCCATGTCGATGAACATGCCACTGATGCCTGCTTGTCGGCACATCATGGCAATCTCATTTCCGACCATGAATTTGATTGACATCACAGCCGTGACCTGACCAGCCAAAATGCGGGTGCGGAAAGGATTGCTCACAGTCACGGCTGGGGAGGTAGGCTTTTTCTCTGGATGAGAACCCATATTGTGCCTGGAGCTTTGTTTGAGAAGTCAGGAAAAGGTATGTCAGGATAGAGGAACAAGACTGTTCAGCAGGGTAGAATCAAAAGACGGAATAACGAAGTGCGAGGTGATTCTTTCTGGAGAAGTAGTCTCGGCATTGGTTGCAGCGGACTCGTCCGAATGTGGTTGAGCTCGGATAGGCTCCGATGCGTCGGACACGTGCCGAGTCTCAAAGCGGGACCATCCCACCCTTCTCCCGCCTGCAAATAGTCCCACGGGGAAGCTACCTCTCCAGGGCCGCGGCAATTCAGCTCCCATCATGACTCCTGCAAGCATTACGGACCTTACATCAGCACCAACTGCAGCAGATAAGCCGACCGTCTACGTACTGGACAAGTTCTATCCAGAAGCCATTGAGCACGCCCGCACCTTCTTCAATGTCGTTCTAGACACCGATCCTGAATTCAATACATGGCGCGAAAAGGCGACAGCATTGCTAATTCGCACCTCCTGGCTGCGTGCTGCGGATATTGCTAGTTGCCCAAACCTCAAGGCTATCGGCAAACACGGCGTCGGCACCGACAAGATCGATGCCGCCGCTTGCGGAGAGCGCGGAATTGCCATTCTCAACACGCCAGGAGCCAATGCACGTGCAGTGGCAGAGCTGGTACTAGCACTCACTATGGCCGTCGCGCGACAATTGCCTGATATCGTGAGGCGGCAATCCGCCGGGGAGGCGGTATTCAAGGAGACTTGCCGCGGCCTTACACTTTACGGCAGGACGCTGGGTGTGATCGGCATGGGCAACATCGGCCGAACAGTTGCTCAGATATTTCACTCCGCCTTCGACACGAAGATCATTGCTTATGATCCGTATCTACCTGAAAAAGCTTCTACCTGGGACCACATTCCGCATCAGCGCGTCTCCGATCTGGACGAGGTTGTAGCCGCCGCTGATGTGCTTACGCTTCACATTCCACTGACAGATGATACGCGCGACTTGCTGTCCTACGACCGGCTTTGCCGCATGAAGTCGGAAGCTATCCTGATCAATGCTGCGCGCGGCGGCATTGTGAACGAGCAGGACCTGGAGCGCGTACTGCGGGAGGGACGCATCTGGGGCGCAGGATTAGACTGCCATGAGCAGGAGCCGCCCACCAAGGGAAAGTATGGTTCACTGTGGGAGCTTCCAAACGTCGTTTCTACGCCTCATATCGGCGCTGCCACGTCTGAAGCACAGCGCACATCTGCAATGGCTGCGGTGGATAATCTCTATCAGTATTTGAAGAGCCTGCAGGAATCATAGGACATTTTGGCTGTATCAAAGGCCCCAATCACTTCATTTTATTAGCTATCTATTGAAGCTCGGTGCCATGGCGACGCGTATGATAATGCAAAATCCTCCGTTGTATGAGGTTGCGCCATCTTTGAGCTTCGGGGCAATACAGCACCAACCACTACAATGCCAATCAACTATCTGAACATTGCCCTCCATGCTATCCGTAACAAAGATGGTGTGATTTTCCCTGCCTCCAAAAGTACAACTGGTCAGATTTCTTCCACAACCCGCCGTGGAACTCACGATGCGCACCTTGGGGATGCCTTCCTCATCGACCGCTAATCCATCAGGTCTAGCATTGCCAAAAGACTGAACAAAACACCCTGGCCTTCGTCGGTGAAGAAAAGCTCACCGTTGCTGGAGTAGACAAGGTCGTTGGGGCCTTTGAAGCGTTCGAGGTTTCGCCGCGTCAGATGGGGAGACACTTTCCCTGTTGATGGATCAAAAGTGATGAGACCCTTCCCTTTCCCGCCTGCTATTAGTGCTGTCCGAAGGAAAGGGGAAAATGCGAGATAGCCTACCTGTTTGTAGTCCGCCACGACGAAACACCCGTCTTTCCGGAACACCATTCCGTTCGGCTCGTCATCGTATCTCACAAACTCAGTAGGCTGCCTAGTGCAGTGTAGGTGATCAGGGATGCGGATCCAGACCTTTGCCTCGATTGCCGGAGGTGCAGGGTAGAAATTCATTGCGTCGGCTGTTCCCGCTGCTTGCATATGCTGCCTCGGGTTCCTAAGCGCGCACTACACTTCTATTTCACCCGGGAAAGTAATTGTTTACCGCCGACTCGACACTTCCAGACGTCGGACGCCCTCCCGAGTCGGAGGAGGTGGGCTCTGGGGTGTGTCCGATGGATGCGGGGTCTCCGCATAATTCAATCTAAATTATAACACCCCTGAAATCAGGCGGAGAAATCATAAAACCCTTGCCTTATTCACTTGTGCCTTTTTTTAAAACCTCCGCTATGGGTCTGTTTTTGCTTGCAGGAGAGGGAACCTCTCGAGGTATGGATTCAGATTGTCTGCATATTCGATGTACTCCTGGGCGCTTTTCCGGCCAATTGATCGAGTGCTCATCATGGAAAATGGTAAAGGGTGTCAAGCTCTCGGTCCCAAATGTGGACCTGGCACTCTGGAAGACTCCTGCTGTGCGTAGAAGGACCTGGTATCTTTAATGTGAGCTAGAAACACTATATGTCTAGACCGAGCTCGCGCACACCCGGGATCCACCACCGCAACCCCGCCCCCCAGATTTCAGTATGCGGTGAAGGTGTTCGGCTCAGATGATGTTTGCCGTCGGACATCGGACCGCCATCGGCATCCTTCCGAGCGCTCTGCCACCTTTATCTTCCGCGTTCTCTCGTCAGTTCTCCGAAATCCCGAGTGCACACACGATCGCTCCCGTACGCGCACCACAGCTTTGCCTTCCGATGGACGACTCTCCGCCTTCTAGTGTGCATAGCCAGGGCCACTCGGACACCTTTTCGACGACAGCAAGCAAGCGAGATCGGGCATGTGAGCGGTGCTGGAGAAGGAAACAGAAGGTCTCATCTGCAATAGTTACCTGATAGTAACAGAAACTAATAAGAAGAATGACAGTGTGATAGATTGCTCCCTGCGTGCACCGCCTGTGCCGCGTTGCAGTTGCCATGCCATGCCCGCGAACTTGAACAGCCGGCCGAGGCGTCCAACGGCGGCCGTTCTCTTACTTCCGGATCTGTGCTTAGGTATTGCCTTCCAGGTATGTGAAGTCGGAATTCTTGCAGCTAATTCTACACACAGCTATGTGGAATCACTGAAGCGGAAGGTGGGACAGCTAGAGGAACAGCTGGGCCAGCGAAAACGCCGCCGGACGGGGCCCTCGACCCCTGACGAGATAGCTGAGTTCGAGCAAGCCGCAGCCGAGCCCTTGCCATCTGCTCCAGTTCATGCAGGTGCTGACAGCTCCGTCGGCGCCACAATGGGTGAAATCGGCTTCTTGTCAAGGAGCGCGATGGCAGAGCCTCGCGATGGGGAACGTCATTCTCACTTAGCCCCAGAGAGGCTGGTTGCCGCAGCAGTGGCTCTGAAGATACCCTCTGCTGAACTATCAGCTTTGCCTTTCCCAAGTGAGAATACGCAGCCGTTGTCACTGACTCAAGAGAGCACGAGACCTTTCATGCTCCGATTCCTGGAAGAGGTGCCAACGCTAATGCTGTGGCATTTGGACCGAGACCGTTTGATGCACCAGTATGAGACAGTCATCTCTGATCACGGTGCGGGGAAAACTACCAAAAGCCTCAGCAAACATCCTCTTAGAGACTTCGAGATCTACATGGCTGTATCAATAGGCGCCCTCAGATCTCCTGGTTCAGCGAGGTTGCAGCACTTCTCCACATCTCTGCACGTGGCCGCCATGGATATCTTCAAAGCTGCATGTGCGACTAACAACGGGCTTGCCACTATCCATGTTATGCTCTATCTCATTGTCTTTTCCACATTGAGCGCACAAGGGGGTTCAGCCTGGCACCTTTTGGGGTTAGCAACGAGCAAGTGTATAACTATCAGTCTTCATAAACGACAACCCCAATGCCGGCCTTTCATATTCCGGAACAAATTACAGAGCCTGCTTATTCTGGTCTTTATATGCGTTGGATCGGTAGGTCACTGGTCTTCTCCATATCTGATCAAGCAGCCAACGATCAAATAGGTCACTGAGTGTCATCATGGATCGCCCTTTTGCTATTCAAGATCAGGATATCACGGTTGAAGTGCGCACCCCTCCAAAATTATTGAAACCGCACTCACTCAAAGGCAGGTACCAAATGAGAAGCCTCCAGGTGGCGACCCTTTAGCGCACCATCTCATAATGCAGGCGAGATTTATATCTCACATAAGATCCCAGGATCATCCTTCCCCGTACGAATATCATAATTTCTTGTATTGGAGAAAGCTCCCGTCACCCTTGCGAGACGTTGTTTCACGACAACGAAACGTGGCTGATTACTTGCGCCGTCTATCATTCCGCACTGTTGCCCAACTTCTCCAACTTCAAGACCACGAAGGTCCACGAACAACCACAGATGACAACCCATTATGGGCAGAAGCTTATCTCTCTGTCGTTTTATCACGGATACGCTCCATGACAAACTGGATGACGGAGACTTCCTCATTTCTCTCATCGATGGCTACGACGTTTTCACAGCCGGAATCATGGCTATCTACATTTCCTCAAATCAGCCGACGCATGGCTCTTCGGGAAACACATCGCTTCAAGCTACACGCATAGTTCATAAGTGCTGTACACTACTCACAGCCATTGGGGAGCGCTTTCCTTCCATTAGGGCATTTCGCAAAATCCTTTCCGCATTATTGGTTGACATTATAGAGGGAGCGACAACCCATAATGGCGGAGTGAGTCTTCTCTGACCATCGACTAAGAACAGTTTTGGCTAAGAGGGGCAGGTCCTGTCACGGAATCTGGGCATTGAAATACCCAATACAGTTCCTCGGCGTATTCGAAAATTCATTGCCTGTATACAAAGCGGTCGGTCGCAATGAAAAGCTTCCGGAACATCTGAAAGACGATTATGGAAGAATGCTCTCAAGAGCGGATTATCGTGCTGTGTATACAAAGCATCTACTCGTAATCTTTGACAAAGATATTGCTCCCCACAACACTAATCACCATAGAACTTTCAGGCACACATACATGAACAGGAGAATGAGAACAAAGACCTGCTCGAGCACATCGACGAGAATATTCTATTCACAGCCGCCATTGCTGGTAGAAGGAAGTTCCAGCACGTAACGCCGGTATCAATCCGACATGCTTTCTTCGTTTTCTGAGATCTTTTCTGGCCCAAGAGCCTCTACTAACAGAGATATTGAAGGAAACAGATGAATCTTCTTCATTCAGCACGCTGTGTCCGTTGCTAATGTAACATTCATTGGGAGGAGATGTTTCATGAATGTTAATTTGACGTACACATTTTCTGCCTTTCTTGCACGATGATGCAGTTCGAGTGGCTGTTATTTGGGGGGGGGGGGGGGAGGGTGGCTTGCGGCCATGATTAGTAGAAAGTGGGTCTCTGAGATGTGCTTGGAGAAGTTCTCGGTCGCCTTTGCTTCTGTATCTTTATCGATCTGCACAGTACGAACCTTTGACTGAGAGTAGATGCAACCAAGGTGGGATTGATTGAATGCATGTTTTGACTATAACCAAGATATTCCCTTCATCACTGATCATCAATGCTCGGAGTATTTACACGATCCCGACGCCACTGCACTAAACTACGCTGCCAACTTGACCTCCACCAAACCCACCTTAGTCGCGGCCAACAACGCCAGAACCGCCAAAACTATCCCAAACACCACAGCCTCCCACTCGCCCACCAGGATCCTCCTCGTCCTAGCCCTTAAATCCCCTAACACAAGTACCTCGCCGTCAGACTTACGAGCAGACTTCAACCCCGGACATCCATCGAGACTGCGGACGTTGTTCATGCGCTGATATCCTTGGATGGCGCCATCCTTGGCAAGCATCTTGTTCGCCCAGTTGGAGAGGGTGTCGCGATCCTCCCAGTACTTGGCGACGGCGTTCGACTCCGGGTCCTCGTCGGCAGCTTCTGAGCTGGCGCCATCTGGTTTAGGAGAGAGGACGGGGACGCCGTAGCCGCAGGAGGTTTGGACCTGGGATGGTGGTAGTAAGCAAAAGCTAGCATTGGCGATTTCTTCGAACTTCGATGAAAGAGCGTGGATGGGGCAGGTGGAAAGTGCGTTGAAGCTGTTGTTGTTCACCTTGAAGATGTCGAGGACGATGACGGCCCTGCAGGCCTTGAGGCCCTCCCTGATGCCCGTCTTGGCCACCCACTCGTCGAACTCTGGGCTGGCCTTCTCAATGACCCGGCCGGTGCAGAAGAGCCGCATGATCCGGGGCGAGGCACCGAAGCTGCAGGCCATGAGCGTCACACGGCCGTTCTCGTAGATGTGCGAGATGGTCTCACAGCCGGAACCGGTGGCATCGAGGTAGGCGACTTGATTTTCGTTGATCACGGCGAGGGAATGTGAAGGATGGCCTTTCGGAGACAGGTTGATGTGGGCACCAGTGAGGGGAGCGCTGGCTACGAAGAACAGCGGTTGTGCAAGCAACCATGCGGCGAGATCGGAGGACAGAGAGGGATAGAATTTAGGCATTCTGGTGTTTGGCTCAGTGCCCGGCTGTCGATGCAATTCGGCGTGATAGATGTAGACTATGATGGAATGAAAGCCAACGCAGAATCAACAATGGCAGCGGGAATAGAGAGCAAGGGCATGAATCAGCTGGTCTAAAAAGGATAATGAGCACGAGACAACGGGAATTGCGCAGTCAATTGAGAGATATCTTGTAAGAATTGGTGACTCAAGCTGTTGAGGCTAGTTAGCAAGATGACTGCAGAGGAGAAGCCGGGTGCTGTGGAGGCTCGTCTAGTGAAGGTGGAGACATGTCGTGATAAGCAAAGCGTTAACGATGAGTGGGCAGGCGGACGTGGCGCTGATGCGGGGCCCGTCAAGCGAAGTCCGGGGCCGGTGCACGTCAGTCAGCCCTGTGGGCCGATGTCGGAGAATATTTCTGGCTCATGTTGTTTGCATCCAGTGCTTCATCGTGCAATAGCTCCGCTGCCATTCAATTGATGCGCAGAATGAGATGCTCAATCACACGGGAAAGACGCACTTTCGTCAACAGCAATACGAAGGCGTGTGATCGGCGTTTGCACGTGCACTGTGTTGTCGCCTGCGACCGCGGCGGCAGATCCGGGCCAGTGCTTCGCTGAGAAGCCGATCTGTCCGGTCAGTTCGGGGCACCTTCCTGTGTTTTGAATATATACGTATAACAACACATCCGTGTTGCCAATGGCATTCTGGGCTTACCTGTGAGGCAGATAGTGCGGGATGGTCGGCCTGCGCCCATACCGGCTTTCGCTCATACCGGCCTTGTCCGTGGCTACCCGCGAGCTAGCGGGTAGCTGTGAGCTAGTTGACGGGTGAGACGACCTGCTGTGAAATGGCTGATCTGCACATGAACTCTCTCTCCATCATTCCCTCACGTCGTACGATCACACAATCGTTTGTTTTTGGCATGAACTTTCCTGGCTAAGGCTGGTTCCTGCCGCAACGCTTTTGCGCATATATGACCGTCCGCTAGGCCAAGTGGAGCGCGCCGTTCGTGTAACATGCACCGCAGAGGCGTCATCCCTATCCCATTGAAGAGTGGTAGCCATTCAAGTCCGAGTTCCGGGTCAACGTGCCCTCACACGCGTATCTGGCGCGCGCAAGGAGGCTGTGTATGCTGCTCAGGCCGTCAGAAACCGTCGGTTTAGGCTCGCTTGGTACATGCTCCTCGACCATCGAGCGCCTTCCTTGGCTGTCGTCCGCGTTCCGCAACAAAGCAAGAATCCTTCTGTGTTTCGTGCGGCGTTATTGGGGACGAATTGGATGAAGGTGATGGAGCACGATGTGCTCTGGGGCTCTGGTAGGCTCGTGTCCGTGCTCAAACCAAATTTCGCGTTGATGGCGGAAGCTTTCACGGTACGACGGGAGATACTTTGGACTCGGCCCTAGGAATGCCTCCCGAGACACGCGTGATAGTGTTGAGCTGTGATAAGGCAGCGAGCGCAGGAGACGCCTGGGCGTGCTGATGCTACTAGTGCCCGCAAAAGCAATGAGGCGGAGCTGATCGGTTAGAATCCGAAACGAAACGAGTGTCGATTCTGGACGTGCTTCCAGCCCTGTTGAAACAATAGAGACAGAGAGGCGGCCGCACCAATGGCCGTGCGACACCCTCATCCTGGGCCCGGTGCGGCTACCGATTGGAGTGTAGTTGCTAGGCTGCGCTCAGCAGCAATTTGGCCTGAGGCGGCGAGCATCTGGGCCAAGAGCCGAGTAGGCAGCGGATCATCCTCCCTGGGGACGGCGTGCGCATGCCGCGAGGGCCGGAACGGGCGCGCAGCACTGTCGATGATGGCGACGCAACGTGTGTTGCGGGCGATTGGCTGGGTTATGATGATTTGCCCTGGCTGGGCGATCGGAGGCATGGGCCCCATGCGCGTCGAGACAACGTGCGGACGACTGCATTGCTAATTGGAGCGCGGCGATGGTGCAGCCGCAACTGCTGCCACTGTTAGCCTTCGAATGCGCTGCTCAAGACGTCTCGCCGCGGCCGCGAAAGTCGGTGAGAGTGTTAAGGCATGACGAGCGCTTCCGCGGCGGGCGGCGTCCGGGCGGCCACGAGGGCGACGGGCGACGGGCGACGGGCGACGGGCGATGGGCGACGGGCGACGAGTGACGAGCGACAAGCGACGAGCGATGGGCGTCCAGGCGCAGGTTGTGCCTGGCAGGCGCAGTCGATGTGGACCGGCCGGCGAGCAGCGGACAGCGGGCAGCGGGCGCGGATTGTCAGGGGCGCCGTTGACGGCTGCGCAGGACGGAGGGCGTTTGGGCGCGCATGAGAGGAGGCTCTGGCTCTTTCTTTGGGCCGAGCCGGCGGTCTCTTGGTGCTCGAGTCAGGCCGATCAGCGTCGACTTCGCTCTGGCGACGAGCCCTGTCACTGTCCTACTTGCGCTTCCCCATTGACGACCACCGCCTCACCTCCCGCAGCACCGGCAAGCCAGCACCGCTGCCCAAGCAACGTGAGCCCCCCATAGGCCCCGCGTCCGCCCGCCTGCCTCCCGGCCTGTGCGCTCACGCCTGCTGCATCCCGGCGCGCTCCTTGCGCCGGCCCAGTTCTTGTGGGAGGTGCTTCCATCATACCGTCTCCGACGTCCTGGCGCACCTGGACGCCCTCCCTCCACCCACGCCCAGCTCTCGCCAGCCTGACCAATGTACGCTCCATGTCATCCGCTTCTCCTGCTCCGGATAATACCTCGCCTTCCACCCCGGTGAGATCCCATAGGGTCTCCCAGGATCACCGCAATGCCTCGTCGCCGCCCTCGCCCGACGACGGTGCAAAGGTGACACCAAAGACCCTCTCGCAGACGGGCCGCTCCAGGACCGCCCCGCTCTCGCTCGAGTCGCTGTATCCCGCCGCCGGGCCCCAGCTGTCGGAGCGCGACAGCATTTTCGCAACGAACTACATAACCACCGACAGCCCCGCCGACTCTCCCAGCCTGCAGCCACGTCCCGAGTCCTCCACCGGCCCCGCCGACCTGCAAGAGCAGGAACAATCGCCCGCCATGGCTGAGGTGTCGCCGATCCGGAAACTGGTCGACCCGCCGCTGCTCCGCCAACCTCACCACCATCTCTATTCGCCCGCCAATGCTTCGTCGCCACTGGACCGCTCCACCTTTGCCGAAGACTACCACAAGCACATGCACAACAGCACTACATCCTATAACGACAATGCACGCTCGCATCTCAAAGGACATTTTGTAACGCACATTCTAGCCACCGGCAGGACAGAGCCGACGACAAAGCAAGACAACACTCCTGCATTCGCTCCCACGGCCATTGACTCCCCCCACCAACGAGCTGCCACCCCTCGCGAGACGCCTCCCACCCAGGATACCTTGGATGCCGACGAAAGAGTACGGTATCGATCGTGGCGGGAAGGAAAACCAATAGTCAGCATGCCTGGACACCAAAATGCCAAGGAAGCAAACAATACGCGCGTGGACAAGAAGATCGAGGCGACCCTTCCGAAAGTCGAGCCAAGTGCTGTTGCGGCCCGTAGCCGGAAAGCCAGTCACTACCTGGGTCTATTCAAGGAAAATGAGGCGGCGCGGGAGCAAAAGAAACGTGATGAAAGGGCAAAGGACCGCTTGGTTGAGGCAACACCTCAAGAGGGTCGAGACCAAGCAGGAGCTGAACCAGAGCTAGAGATCTCGGTGGCCGAGAGGATAGACGATAAGGCCGGCACACCTTTCCGTGAGGATCGGCGCCCAGACGCAACGACTTCGCCAAGGAAACAACAACTGCCGCCTGAGCCGATCAGCACCGCTCGTTCGGAACCCCAACAAGAAGAGAACACTATCATTGCCACACGACCTCATGGGATCCCTTTAAGCCTTCTAGAGGAGATCAGGAATTTCCATCACCTCACACCCGCTGCCCAACGAGGTCCTTCATTGTCAAAGAGTATATCGACAGCTGAATCCGAACGTCCCAAACCAGGATCTGCCAGACCGATCTCCGATGCTTCGGGCAGAGGTCCGGAAGATTATTCTGGGGACACTGCAAATTCTCAGGAGGACAAGGCTGCCGGCACTGATGAAGATGACGAATCGGAAAAGGAACACATCTCCTCGGCGTTGTATTTTCCACACCGCCAGCTAACGCCAACCAAAACGACGCCCGAACAGTTGAGTCCAGTCGGAGAGGAGGCACCGCTGCAGAAATTTTCTTCGAGGACTTCCACTCGCGGATTTCCTGCAGGTTGGCGAGAGAAGGAAACCGCCCCTACTCCGGATGAGGTACAGATTTCTTTGCAGACCAAGGATGAGCAAAAGTATCTCCACGGTGATCTTAAGACTCAACCTCGATCGCCTGAAGCAGAGCACCATGGTTTTGTTTCTGAATCGGACTACACCGTATCTTGTTCGGGATCCGAAAATGAGTCGTGGGATGAATCGGCTCAGTCCACACAAGATTACGAGAGTGCGACTGAGGAGCTGGGCACTACTCCAACGCAGACTTCTTACAGAAAGGAGCCTACCTCAGCTACGAGGCCTCATCATCACCACCATCGCCGCCACCAACCTGCGGCACCTCTTGGCGCTGTTGAGCTGAAACCCTACGACCATCAAGTTGGCGGTCATTCCACTGTGTACCGTTTCTCTAGGCGTGCGGTGTGTAAGCAACTGAACAATAGAGAAAACGAATTCTACGAAACGGTCGAGCGTAATCATCCTGAGCTGCTAGATTTCTTACCGAGGTAAGACCATCTTACTGCCCTCCTCGTGGCTTCTAAGCTGAAACTTCAGCAAAGACGTTTTCGCCCAGCTCCTCGTTCCTGTAACTGTGTTATGAGCACTGGCTAACTGTGCGTATCTAGGTACATTGGCGTTCTAAATGTGACTTATCGGAAGGCGCCCAAGAAGAAGAAGGCAATGAAAGACTCCAAGGACACAGAAAACAATGGTGCGAAATCGTCCGAGATCGAGCTCCACTCCAAAGGGTCCTCAGAGGCTGCTCCAGCTGAGCCTGAATCTCCAGCCAAGCCAACAGGCAGCATGTCTGAAAACCAACCCAGGCTAGTCAGCCACTCGCAGCAATTGACTCCTGCTGTCCCACAGGTTGTGTTCGAGAACAATATGCACATTATTCCAGACAACCTATTCCGCTTGCCACCTCGGGCAGCCACTCCAAGACCTCACACTGGAGATGCTTCCTTACTTTCTCAGCAGTACCGCCGCCACCAAAGTATGGATGCAACCAATCACTCAGGCAAGCTTTCGACCAGCAGCAGCCCGACTCGGCCGGAGTTGAAACATTCTCCCAGCTGGGGCGCCACTACTGTCAACAAGAGACTCCGTGAACAGGTTCTGAAAGAGGTGTTCACCCCGCCAACAATTCATCATCATTTCCGCCATGACCGCAATCACCACAGTCTTCCCGGAAGGAGACGTGGTATCGATCCGAATGGAACGCCGAATGGAAGCCCTCACGTCCGCAGAGGAAGTGCAGACGTTGCAAGGCGAGCACTTCCCCTAGACGAGAGCGGCAGCCCCCGCAAGCAAGTACTCAGATCGGAGGCTGAACGACACTTCTCGCACCAGCCCATCTCCGGGGAGAGTAGATCGTTAGAAAGATTCCCATCTCTGCCTCAGTTGAACGGTCTTGATTCTGCAAAGGATGTAGCCGAAGACACCATTCCAGCGAAGCACAGGCCGCTAAGGCGCCGCCACTCTGGTGGCGGGCTACGTCGAAAACCCAACGAAATTGACGAAGGTGGAAGAGGCAACCTGGAATACCACGAAGAGGATGGATACGGAGGCGACCGCGAAGACGATGTGTTCGCTATGGATGAAGACAAGAAGCCCGCAGCCTCCAATCCTAGTGTCGCTCCGCCTGAGCTTGTACAGTCAGAGCAAATGAACGGCCAAGCGGTACCGACCAACGGTACCGGTACCATGCTTCCAGCTCCTGTCTCGGATCCAAGAATGTTGAATCCTCCTACAGTGGAAGATCCAGCCAACCCCAAAGAGGCTGCTCAACCCGATGAGCGGGTGCAGCACTTCATCTTGCTCGAAGATCTCACGGCAGGCATGTCACGTCCTTGCGTGCTTGACTTGAAGATGGGAACGCGACAATATGGAGTCGAGGCAAACGAAAAGAAGCAGCGTTCACAGAGACGCAAGTGTCAGATGACCACCTCAAAGGAGCTTGGTGTGCGTGTTTGTGGCATGCAAGTCTGGAACGTCAAGACACAGTCATACATATTCGAGGACAAGTACTTTGGTCGGGACCTGAAGGCTGGCAAAGAGTTTCAGGATGCACTGACCCGTTTCTTTTTCGACGGGCACAGCTACAATAGCGCGACGAAACATATCCCTGTCATCTTGGAGAAGATCTCCACGCTTGAGCGTATGATACGGCGGCTTCCTGGCTACAGATTTTATGCCAGCAGCCTGCTGATGCTGTATGACCGCGGCGATAGTTCAACAGAGCCTTCGTCTACGTCACCCAGTCGACGTGGATCGCAAGATAAGTTCGAGCAAGAGAAGAAGGCAAAGTCTGAGATCAAGCTGAAGATCGTCGACTTCGCAAACTGCGTGACAGCCGAGGACAAGCTACCTCCAGATGTGTCTTGCCCACCGTCAGATCCAAATGGCGTGGATAAAGGCTATTTGCGTGGCTTGCGAACCCTGCGCATGTACTTCCAGCGCATCTGGCGCGATATGAACGAAGACAAAGGATACGTTGAGCGAGGCGAGTGTGAAGGGCTGCGCCATGGAGAAGGAGAACTTGGTCACGGCATCCCGCTCGAAGGGTGGGAGGATGGCCCGATCAATGATGACGACTCAGGCAACGTCAGCGTGTAAGATACAGATTTCTTGGTGTTCTTGGAGCAGCGGTCTTTTAATCCGGTAGGGGACTTTTGCGCAAGGTAGGGCATGGCATCGTTGCAGGCGTTCAGTTCTTGGCTGTCTCTTTTCCCAGCATGGGCTTACGGTTTCTTTCTACTTCTTGTCTCATGTTCAAAAGCGCTCTATTCGCTGGTTTGCTCTGGTTGTGAGCATGGAGTTGAGTTTTGGAGTTAATGCAAGGCAAGCTGGACGCGGAGGGATGGAATGAAATTGCTAACCGACAGCTTCGATTCGTTGTATCATAGATTGGACCAATAAAGATAATGATGGCTCGCACAGAGGGGTGCTTGAAGAATGAGCGAGAGATATCAACCCGCCACAGTTTGCCTGTCTGGGGCAAAGCGCGCAGGGTGCCCACGGGATGAGGTGCCCGTCAGGTATAAATGTATGGGGCTCGTGCGCGGCCGCTCCGCGATCCTCGATCATCCCGGCGGCAGGCGGCGGCCACCTCGCTCAGACAGCGCAGCTGCACCACACGTTCCCGAGCTTGCTCCCCGCCGGCCGTCGAGCTCCCCAAAACCCCAACTGAAATGGAGCTTTCCAAATGCCGGCATTGCTTGATCTAGAAAGCCATGTTCTGGCCCATTGGGAGCCCCAGAGTCTACGCCACCAGCCAGCGCCAACTGTCTCCAGAGCGCCGCATAACCTCCGACGACGGTGTCAACAGCGAACCAACCCCCGCCGCAGTCAACGGGAAGCACCACGAGCCCGAGAACGCCCATAGCCATGCGACAGAGCACAAGCTCCGAGATGACGATGTTGAACATGGTGCCGCGGTGACGCAAGGGCCGAACGGCTCAGCGCCGCAGGCGTCGAACGCAACCAACGGCAGCCTGCAAGGGACGGACGCGGAGACAGATGTCGACGGCGACATAATCGCTTTGCGCGTTGCTCGCAATGGTCAATTATTTGCCACCATCACCCGCTCGACCTTGACCATATGGCAGACAAAGGTACGTTGGCAGCACTCCACGTCATGCTCGGAATGCCCTCTCATGCAACACCCTGTAGCCCACGGCAGTCCTGGCGTCTGTACTGCGTTCGTCCTCTTCTCTCCAGACCTACGGGCCGAACGTATCCCTCCTGCTGCGTCCCGACTCTGCCATCTTCGTCGTGCAGACGGCATTAGGTTATCTCATCACCTACTCGCTCGCTAGCGATCCCACCTCCCGCGTCTACCGACAACAGTTTGATCATAATTCGAACGGCCACTCTCGGCGACAGAGCATCTCTGGGAGCAGAATCCATGCGACGGCTGACAGATTCGCCGGCCCAGGCGAGGGTGGCGGCATCCAGGATGTCAGCGTCCGTTTCCGCATGGTCATAAGGGTTGATGCAGGCATTGCTAAAGCTCTCGCTCTGGATGACGATCTGGTCGTGGCCACGGTAAAACCAGCTGCTATACAGTGCATTCGATGGGCTCCAGACAGCCATGGCAATCAGACGAGCACTGAGTTACTTAGCAAGATGTCCTGGCTCAGCAAGAAGACAACGGTGGTCGACATCGTCCATGACCGACCGATGAATCTTTACTCGTGGGTTATGAGTGATGGCAAGGCTTATGCTGTTCAGAAACTTCCATCGGGCGTCGCCGACGGTCAAGCCTCGAGGGCCTTATTCAAAGGATACTGTTTTCACGAGCCGGAGACCGAGGATACCTACGCAGTCAAGGCTGCAATAAACGCCCGATTCTCCTTGATGGCGGTCGGCTGTGCAAACGGCGAGATACATGTTTACACTGCCAGAGATTATGATGGCCACGTCCCCCTTTCGCATAAGCTTCAGACTGGTTTGACTTCGGCCTCATCTGGAAGGTTGACGTTCCTGACGTACTCGCCTGACGGGTACTGCCTTTTTGCTGGTTACGAGAAGGGATGGATGATGTGGAGTGTTTACGGAAAGCCTGGCGCCAGCAGCTTCACTTCAACGCGCTTTATGTCCGAAAACAATGATGAACGATGGCTTCTCAGCGTCCGCGATGGGTTCTGGGTCGGTGGAGGGTCCGAAATCCTCCTTCTTGGTCAAAACGACAACAGGCTCTGGCTTCTTGAGATGGCTCGAAGTGCCGTTGCTGGATGCTTCTCCTCTGCCAACGTCTCCAGATCTCTACTTCAGACAAATGCCGGATTCATGATCTACCGCGGGTACGATATGCCGGATCTAACAGCAATATCCGCCGAAGTATCTCTGTGGCATCATGTTCAGATACCTGCCGCATACCTTGTTGACCAATGGCCCGTACGGAGCGCAGTTATCTCGGCTGATGGGCGTTATGTCGCAGTAGCGGGCCGGCGTGGCCTTGCGCATTATAGCGTCACCAGTGGGAGATGGAAGACGTTCGACGATCCTGAGATGGAAAACGAGTTCTCCGTCCGCGGTGGGATGTGTTGGCACCAGCATGTTCTAATTGCAGCTGTTGAGGCAGACAGTTCTTATGAGGTAAGCCATACTGCATGTCTCGGAGAGACTTTAGCTGACCCCGGCTCAGCTTCGCATCTATTCACGTGAAAAAGAGCTTGATAATAGCAAGATCATGCACAAGGAGCGCCTGCCGGCCCCCATTGTTCTGATTGCGCCTTCGGGAGACGATTCCTTGTTGGTCTACACATACGACAATATCCTATACCACTACATCATCAATGTAGCCAATTCTTCGGTCAGGATTGTACAAGTCGGACAGATTGCACTCCACGGCATTATCCGAGCACCGCCAAGAGTGCGGGCATTAAGCTGGATCTTGCCGGAAGATCAACTCGGTAAGTCGAACATAAAAAGCCTTCCGGATTTCTAGTCCCTGTGCTGATCAGTATCAGATCATGGCGATCCTTCGCAGGACGTCGCTGTCGCAACAATCTTGTTTCTCATCGACGGCAAACTTGTTCTCCTTCAACCGACGACCACGGAAGACGGCATGCTGAAGTACGAAATGCGCATCATAGCACAAAACGTCGAGTACTACGCGCTTATGCGAGACCACCCCTCGTTTAAAATAGCAGACGATGAAGATTACCTGCCGCCCAGCCCTTCAGCAGGCTTACCGAATAACAGCCTCCAGGGCCACGACTTGCGCGACTCATTATGGTACTTTGATGGTCAGGACATGAAGCTTTGGATCGACGCTCAGGACGTTTTGGTTTCGGCCTCGCTGGAGCTTGGTAGAGAGCTTCCGGCTACCGTGAGCATCCCTGTTGACTTTTACCCCCTGTCGCCCCTTTTGAACAAGGGTATTCTCTTTGGCGTTGAGTCGGATTTGGTACAAAGACGCGATATCAGTTTTGCGTACTTCCGCTTTGCTACAAGGGTAAGTGCACGACGAGAAGATTACACGTTTGGAAAGCTGACAGGGCCAGACCCATCTTTTCCTGCCACCACTACTTCGGCACCACCTGGCACAATACAACTCCCCTGCAGCGTTGCATCTGTCACACCACTACCAGCATCTGCCCTACTTCCCGCATGCTTTGGAGATCTTGCTGCATGACGTGTTGGACGACGAGGTGGACACGTCTCCACCGCCGGAGCAAGCGCTTTTGCCAAGTGTTCTGTCATTTCTGTCATCGTTCCCGCAGTACCTTGACATTGTTGTCCAGTGTACACGCAAGACCGAAGTACGATCCTGGCGCACGCTATTCGCTCATCTTCCACCACCTCAGGAGTTGTTTGAAGAGTCACTACAACGGGGCTCTCTGAAAACAGCAGGTGGCTATCTCCTCGTGCTGCACACATTTGAAGAACTCAGCTCGAGCTCGCACCAGCTGATCCGGCTGCTCCAGCGAGCCAAGCTTGAGAAGGATTGGGATCTGTGCAAGGAGCTCGCGCGTTTCCTCATGGCGCTCGACGAGTCAGGCGAGACGCTTAGAGAAGCTCTGGAGATGGCAGAGCTTACCTCGCCAACCGAGGGCGGGACCAAACGGCCAGCGGGCAGTAGCTTCATGTTTGAGGAGTCGCGACAAGCCATTTCTCGCAGCAACGGGCTACTTGGGGCTAGCAGCATCGGAGACGTTGGGATCGGCATAGGCGGGATCGACCTCGCTGCGGCATCGAATGGCAGCAGCGTCGGCAGCCGCAGCCCGGCCAGCATGATGACGAACGGAGACGGCAAGGCATCTGGCAGTAATGCTGCGGCCACTCAAGAGGCCGGTACTACCGGGACCGAGGCCGGCAGTAATGACGATTTCTTCTCGACAGGGTTTGGCTAAGCGGGTTTTTTAGAAGAAGAAAAAAGCAGCCAATAGCGCAAAAAGAAAAGAAGATTATTCACTGGTTTGGACAAATAACTCATGACTGTCATCAAGTCTTTGGGATCCGGGGCTTTTGTTGCCAAGGGACCCTGCGCTCACAGGGCTAGCCCTCTGGGAATCTAGAGCTTCGGTAAGGGCAGGGGTTGGAGGACACGCGCGAAGGATGGGGGGAGGGAGGGCCGTTGAATGCTTGAGCTTGGCTCAGCTAGCCACAAATCACAGGGTGGATCAGCCCACCCACCCCGACGCGTGGATAGGCGGATGACGGCATTTGACGGGGAAGATGGAGGATGGCGCGGATGAGCGTGTGGCTGCATAGAGTAGGCGAAGCGAGCGGAGGGGAGGACGTGAGAGGGGTCTAGCGGGGAGGCGCGGTCAGGTACGTCTTTGTTGGGGAGAAGGTTTTTTTTTTTTTCAACCGTGCACTCATGCCGTTCCATCGTTCGTCGGAGGGAACCGAATGATGCGATTTTGCAGCGTCCCGGCGGCATTTTCGTCTTGGTGTGGGAAATGAATCTGCGCGTCGTCGGGCGTTGATTGAATGTTGAAAAGGAGATTACAGATAAATCTGTGGTATTCGACAATCGTACATACATGCATGCTGTGCCAGCGATGCGACAGACGGGCTGCCCGACAGGGAGGTTTCGCGGCTCGACGTGATACAAGATGCTGGCGTCGGCCGGCTGGTGTAGTCGGTACGGACGCAATGCAAACGTGCGGTTAGGCCTCAGGCGCAGTTCGCCGAGGGCGGAGGGGGGAGGGCGAGAGATGGGGCGGCACAGGGCCCGCGGAGGAGGGAGGGGTGGGCACGCAACGCAAGAAGGGCTGTCAGCGTGTGGGGCTGGATGGGGGATAGCGCGCATCTGCACGAGATATGCGGGCGGTGCTGACAGGCGCTAGGGACATTTTTGGGCCGGCAAGCGAGGACAGGCGGCCCTTGGCGGCAGGCTGCCCTTCTGCCTGCCCACCGCTCGCAAGCGAGGCCAGGCCAGGCGTGGTATGGTATGGTATGGTATGGTATGGTGTGGGTTACACGCCGGTAGGGCTCACTCAGGCTGCTGGTGGTGGTGGTGGTGGTGGTGGTGGTAGTGCGTGAGTGGATTGGGGGGCTCGGGGCTCGGTGCTCGGCGGGCTGGCGGGCGGGAGGGTACCCAGTGCTGGCGCTGGCGCTGGTGCTGGTGCTGGTGCGGTGCTCGGTCCAGTGCTTGTGTGATGGAGGGTGATGGAGGGTGCTAGGGGTGCTAGGGTGCTAGGTTACTAGGTAGAGGAGAGCGCTTGGGCTGCCGGCCGGGAAGCGCCTGCGCTGCACGGCCGCTTGAGCCACGGCAGGCGCACAGCACAGCCTGCCCGAGGCATCGTCGGCGCGTGCGTGATGCAGCCTTTTCACTTTCTCATCAGTCTTAGGGCCGTTGCCGCTGCAGAAGCCGTGAGCCTTGACGTAGCCCCGTTCGCGCCAACCCTCCCCAACCAGCCCGACCTCACCGACTCGCTGCAGACTAAGCGGCTGTCTTGCGCTCCACACAGCCTCCTTGCGCCCCGAACCCCGGCTCGCTTTACGACACTGCTGCACGCTCTTGTGATACCATGCTCGACATCTACGGGCGTACTGGCTTTATACATAGCCTTGCCACCGCGCATCACTTCGCTTCGCCCTACGAGCATGCTTCGTGTGCCCTACGCCTGTGCCTGTGCCCTATCTCCGCACGTCCACCCGCATTTCGCCCTGTGCTCCCACGTTTGATCGCCCGCGCATCCCGCCCACGCCCGCGTCCACGCTCGAGTAATCCGTCCAGGAGCTGGCTACCCACCAGAATATGAACAAGACCGCCGCGCGAACTCCACAGCACGCGCCCACTCCACAGCCAGTCCCCGAGAGTTAAGACTCAATGTCAAGCTCATCCGAGAGCTACCCATCCACCCTGCATCCCACAACGCGTCCGGCCGCAGAGCCCGTCAACCCCGCCATGGACCTACAATTCATTACCCCCGCCATGCCGCAGCAACATTTCCCTTGGAGCTCTCCAGGTTAGCAGCAACCAATTCGGCCCAGGCAAAAGGGGGCTCTCTTTCTCCACAGTCACCTTACTAATTGCTGCATAAATATCCCTTTGGGATGCGCACTGCTCCTTCCGCGCCGCAAGCTCCTCCTGCCTCGTCCTCGCGCAATCGCACAAGTAGCCGCACCTCCTCGCGCTCGCCCACCAGCAATGACGACTCGAGCAACAGCTTCAGATTTGTCACCGCCACCCGCCCCGAGGAGTTCAGGGACCCCGAGCTGATGCGTACCGTGCGCTCACACGTCATGTTCGGCGTGGTGGAGGGGAGGCAGCGGGTCACGTCTCGGGCTAAGAAGGCCGCCGCCCCATCGGGAGGCATTCCATCAGGCGCTTCGACCCGGGGCGAGAGCAGCGCTGGTGCCGGCACCGCCGCTGCCGCAATTACAGCGAAACGCCCATTATCCCTGCTCAGGGCCGACTCGGCTGCCGATACCAACCCGGATAACCCGAGGTTCATGGGCCGGGAAGAGGCCCTGGATATCTTCCAAAGATACCGCGTCCCCAAGTCGACCTCATCGCAGCCGGGAAGCACTCCCCATAGCGAACAGGGAACTGATGCGGACAGCCCCGAGTCCTATCGTCCCAGCCAGCCGAAGAGGCCCAAGCGGAGAATGATTGGAACACCTTCCAGTGCATCAGCGTACGATGAGCAACGACCAGAACCACAACTAGTGCAGCCGCCTGAGGGTGGCAAGCATTGGATGAACCCTCTATACAACTCCGCTTACCAGGCCCTGGGCCCGCTTGCAGCTTTCTCCACACCCGCACCCATGAACCCGTTCTCTCCACATGACCCCTTCCAAGCACTTCCGCAACCAATATCTGCCGAGGTCAATATGCCCATGCTGAAATACTACTGTGCGTAATCTGCGTTAAACGCGCTCTCTTGAAAAAAAGAAAAGAAAAGAAAAGAAAGCATACTAATATGTCCACCCAGGCCATCTATACTTCGGCACACGAGCCATGGCAAGAGCATGGCTCCCGCAAATGATCCAGTCGCGCGAATCCTTCCTGAGCACCCTCGCCATCGCGACCAGTCACCAGGACGCCATGGCAGGCAAGCTGGCACCCACCACCCTAACCCTCACCGTGCAGACCGAGATCTTCCACCTCCTGAACGAGGCCTTCAACGAGCGCTGGACCCGCATCAAGGACACTACCATCATGAGCGTCGTCCAGCTCCTCTGCTCCGAGCTCGTCAACTCAGGCGCCGGCGGCGCCCAGCGCCTCCGCTCGCACGAGCAGGGGCTACGCCAGCTCATCGTCGAGCGCGGCGGCCTCGACCGGCTCGGCGTCCAGGGCGAGCTCGCCGCCGTCGCGACTGCCATGGTCTACTCGTCGGCCATCTTCCGCGAGGGGTCGCCCGACCCCCTCTTCCGGGAGTACGCCAACGGCGTCCGTTCGCCCGCGTACGACGGCGACCGGCGCGTCGTGCCTGAGTCCCCGCTGTTCTGCCCGCGCGCAAAGTTCCACACGCTCGAGCGCAGCCGCCGGTGCGACGCCCGCACGCTGGAGCTCGTGGGTCGGTTGAAGGAGCTGGTGGACTTGGTAGGCAGCGGCGGCGGCAGCGGCGGCAATGGGCTGTTCGTGGACGAGGCGTTTCCCTCGTCCTCGTGGGACCTGGAGCAGCGCAAGCGCGGCATCCTGGCGTACGTGCGCGCCCTGCCGCCGGCGGAGGCGGTCATGCACGAGTGCGGCGGCAACGACGTCGAGCGCAAGGCGCGCTGGCGCTACGAGGCGTGCCGGCTCGCGGGCCTGCTGTTCGCCGAGAGCCTGGTCGAGCGGCGGCCGCTGTCGGCGCTGCCCGCGGAGGTTGCGGTCGAAGAGGCGGCGTCATCGCGGGTCTCGCTCGAGCGGCTCGTCGAGGCAATCAAGATGAGCGATGCCCCGCATTCGGAGTGCTGGGGCGACATGACGGGTGTCTTGTATTGGGTCACGCTCGTCGGCGGCGCGGCGGCGGCGAGGGAGGCGAGTCAGCGGAGGTGGTTGACCGCGCTGAATGTCAGGTGCGCGATTGTGTTGGCGTTCGAGCATCGCAGCGCGGTGGTGGTGAGTTTGCGGAAGATGCAGAGGGCGATGGTAAGGAGGGAGTGATATGATAAGTGTCTTTTGAGAGGAGGTGACACGAGGGAAAGAGAAAGATGATTTTGCATCGCTCTGGTTCGGTCCTTTTTTTTTTTGGCTTTGGGGGCGTTTTGTGGGGGCACATCCGTGGGGAGGTGTTTGGTTTGGTTCTTTTCGGTTATGGCGTTTTGACGGTGATGGATGTGAGGGTAAGTTTGAGAACGAGGAGAGATTCTGAGAATATGTTGGGCCCTTTTTCCCCACATGATTCCGTGGTTCTGATTATGGGAACGCAGCAGGACTGATACCAGAGCTGCAGGAAACGTTTCGATTCTTGACCTTGTCGTTTCATTTCTTTTCTTTTCTCTCTCGGGTACAAGATCACCTTTTTTAATTTCTGGTTTTGGAGTTTTGACTCCCCGCTCGTTTGGGACGACGCAACGAGAGGCTTTCTCTGCTCGATTCAGTCGTTTGAGAGTATGTATGATAAGGGGATGGCAGGTAGCATTCGTGTTGATCTCAAATCACAACGTCACATCGCATATTGAATACAGAATGGCTCCATGACTGATTGAAGTGATATGGGAAGATATGATTATTGTAGTCCTCCATGCTACTACGTATCACGTCTATGTCATGGTAAGAGTCGTAAGAGGTGTGTGTGTGTGTGTGTGTGTGTGTGTGTGTGTGTGGTTGCTCGTGAGCAGGAAAGGATTCCATCGAAAAAGTACACGAGAAGGAGAGACGATCTGCAACAAAGAAGAAGTATTGAAAAGGCGTGCTGTCGTGCAGGGCGTTGTTGGTATCTGATGGACAGACGACGCGTGAATAGATGGACGGAAGTTTAACCGTGGGTGACCTTCCTGACGGTGCCGTCGTCGGCGACGTGGATGTTCAGGCTGCGCGGTGATTGTTAGCTTTCGCTTCCTTTCCTCATCCGGACCTTCGATATTCTGTGGGAGCTGGTGGGGTGGGTTTATTCGAACGTACCGATCAGGGTTATGGTCCATGGTCATCATGTCGCCCTCCTTAACGATGCGGTGGCTCTCCGGGAGGTCCTTCTTTGCGAAGGTCTGGTGAAAGAAGGTTGGGGTTAGCTCTCTTACTGTCTTCCCTACGAGTATTCACGTGTGACTCAGGCGGCAGGCTATGGTGAGTGGGAGTGGTGAAGCGGAAAGCGTGCGAGGTGAGATGACAGCTGGGCCAATGCATACCACGTTGTCAGAAGCATCACCAATCTTCTTGCCAACAAGGTTGTTAGTCCACTCTTCGGTCTTGTTACCGGTGGAGGAAAGGCCTGGAACAACAAGAGGCATGTTGTGTGGTGTTCGAGTAAAGACTTTGGTTTTTGGCAGGTAGGTGGCGGTCAAGGTTCTGGTGAAAGTGGTCGAGTGTCTGTGCTCTGATGATGAGTTCTGAAAAGCAGGCAGAGGTGGGGGTCGAGGGTTGGGTTTTATGCACCTTTATTCTTTGCCTGGCTGCCTAGTTGTCACCACGGCGTGGAAGAGGGGGAATAATGCGTTGGCTGAGCTGCAGCCCCGCATACGTCATCGGTCCGCGAGTGGGGCGAGTTTCAGGTCAGGGTCCCGCTGTTGCTGCTTCCTCCGCCGACGGAACCCGCGCACTCCCCCTCCTTTCTTCTGCGTCTTTCCGGCCTGGCTCGATCGCCCATTACTTGCATATCTTCACATGCTTATCGTGTTGCTTGGCTTCCTGCAGTCGTGCGCAGGATGCAGCTTTGGTCTGATTGGCTCAAGGCATTCCCAGCACCCGGTTTGCATGCCCGCATCCAAGACGTGTCTTGCATGAGCGGTAGTCTGCTCCATTACGTATGTATACTAGTAACTGTTAGCCTTGGAATGAAGCCTTGGCGCAGAGTTGACTTTCCCGGTATGCTGTAGGACCTGGAGGTGAAGTCAAGTACCTATCCATCCACGGAAATCTCTACACAAGCGAACTCAATTTTTTCGTTAGTATTTGTATATTGCACTGAATCCTTGAATAGGCAAAAGAAGCTTGGCGAACAGATGAATTGGTTACATAAACACATAGCACGAACCCTGCCAATATCCTATGAGCCCAATTACCACATCTTGGACCCAGAGCCGAGCATTTGATGAAATGTCTTACATATAAAAATAAACAGCCTCCAGATGCCTGCGATCCCGTGTCAGATGTCTGAAACCAACCCGGTCATGGTACCCGCCAGACGCTCACCACCAGCTCTGCGGCAATCCCCTGTAATAGTAGTTTGGAAAACTTCCTTGACCAGGCAGGTATGTATTGCCTTGAGGGGCAGGAACGCTGTCCCTGGAATCTGCCTCTGCAGGCTCTTGGGACTGCTGCAAAGTTTCTAGGGAGGGCTCGATCTTGTCCGTAATTTTAGCCCAGATGTCCTTGATAGAGCCCGTCGTGTCTTGGATCTTCTTTTCAAGGCTCCTAACCGTCTTTTCCAATGTTTCCAAGCCGGGGTTAGTGACAGGGTCAGAGAGGAGCTTCAGTTTCTTGTCGTGTACTCCCTGTTTGGTTTTGACGGCGCTGACTGTCTCGAGGGCCTCACTCGCTCGCTTCTCGATTTCACGGAACCTCAGGTGGAATGTCTCGTACAGTCTGGCATATCCCACACTCTGCTCTTTAGCGCTCAATGCTTTGTTGTCGGCCTCGATACGCTCCATTCTCTCGGTTGTCTGCTGGATTCTCTGCGTCAGATCCCGGAGCTGGTCCTCCATTGCCTTAAGTTGCGCACAATGATCGTCTCTCATATCCTGCTGGGCGTTCATTCGCGGTACTATCTCATTGATAGCCAGGTTCCTTAAGTTCTGAGCCTCTTCGAACAACTTCTTCTGAGCCTCCGCTGACGCGTTGGCTCCAGAGGTTTGGCGTACCATGGCAAGCAGCTCTTTCTTCATTTGGTCTTGTTCAACACGCTGCTGCTGCCGCTGAGCCATGGAGAGCTTGGCATGCTGCCTCGAAGCAATGTACACCTCTTCGATTCTCTTTTCCAATTTCGAGAGGCCTGTCTCGTAGGCCGTTCTGTCAGCCTTCGCCCTCTCGTCCGCCCAGTTCGACATGTTCTTGCTGAGCAGAACAAACTTATCCTCCACCACCTTCGTGCGCTCTATCACCCATTCCACAGCCTTCGGTAGGGCGTTCTGCATATCCCCAATCTTGAAGCCCTCCACCCGGGCCTGGAACTCGCGCAGCCCCTCCACCGCCTCGCGCACCTTGCGCACCTCCCTCTCGGACAGCGCCTCGGTCTCGTCGGCGCGGACCTGGGCCTCCGCGCACCGCTGCCCGACCTGCATCAGCGAGCGGCTCTGCGTGCTCACGGCGGCTCCCAGGCCGGCGAGCATCTCGTCGACCCTGACGAGCCGTGAGTCGACGCGCGCCCACTCCTGCTCGTGGAAGCTGGCCTCCTTCATCAGGCGCTGGCGGTCCAGGTCCTGGCGGATCTGCCAGACGCAGCGCTCGACCTCCTCCCTGATCTGTTGCCGGAGTGCCACCTCCTCGCGGACGCGCTGCCTCTTTCCTTCCTCCCGGCGGCGGTCCAGCACCTCCTCGTCCCAGTTGGCGGTCGGGTCTTGGGCGCTGTCGTCGCCAACGTCGTGGTCGTCGGCGATGTCGAGGGTGGAGATGTTGGACCAGGTGGTGGCTGCTTCGAGCGCCGCGCCGTCCGCCTCGTTTGCGGGATCCTGGGAGTTCTGCTGCGGAGGCTGCTGCTGCTCCTCGGTGGAAAGCGCTTTCGTATCTTCATTCTTGTCCCCGGTCTCGGCTTTGTGGGCAAGGACGTAGCCCTCCTCTTTCTCTCCATCTTCCCTTGCCTGTACCCCCAACGCACGGTGGGCCAAGCTTAGTGGTGGATACTGAGAAAGGATCCAAGAGAGTGGCGCAGGTGCCCGACTACCAGGTGTATCCTCTCTGATTGTGGCCTTGGAGGCATCAACCTCTTGGGGGCTGGAGGACGACATGATGGGGACTGGGGGCCTTTCTGTTTCGGACAGGACGGAGAGGAATAAACCCGCAAGGAAAGGACACCTTGCAGACAGTTGGAATATTTATAGTCAGCTGCAAGCCAGGGACTGCAGAAGACGTGGTTCTCAGTGGATCTCTTTTATTGAGAGACTGTACCATGAATTGAACATATTGATGCCTGAAGGTATTCCACTCTTGGATTGAACAGGGTCCACTTTAGCCCCTGATATCCTCTGTTGAGCAACCAGTGGTAATAAATTCAACAATCGATAGCCAACCATTCGGGAGATATCATGCACTAGTCTATTGGAGGATTGGTGGACAGCAATAGCTGGACAAATAAAGCCAGTGGTCTCCACTGCTGCGAATGTGGAGGATGTCGGGAGCGCATATCGGGTGGAAAAGGGATTGTGCGAGTTCTTGGCAGTACCACCACGCCGGAGCGCAATTAGGCCGTGGCAAGGACTGTGCAGCTCGTAAAACGGCATGAGAATAGGCAGAGACGAGTGAAAGTAAGAAAGCCGACACCACATAGGTCGATACGACCACTAGTTTTAGATAATTCTCGCATTAAAACAGCCTGAGACAATATAAGTTCATAGAAGTACGTGTGAAATCAAGATAATGAGGAAATGGTCAGACAACATGCAGCTTCAGCTCGTTGAATTTGATGCGAGTGCAGAGTGAATTCTGTCCATACTAGCGTATGCGCACAGACTCTGTGGGATGCTGTTCCCCATGGCTGGATGCAACATAGGGCGGGTACGTACCACGATCCTTTGTCAGGATTCTCTTACTACAGATCTCGTCACTGCTACCAGCACCTCATACTTGCCAACGGTTGGCTAAGAGTATTCGGCCAAGGAATAAATCCTCTTGGAGGGCTAACTGACGTTTTCTGGCCCTGAACCGGCCAACGGCATACAGTGACTGCCCTGCTTAGCCCGGCTCGCCACGCAGCCGGTGAGGCGGACTCTGATGCTCGGGGTCGGTACCGTGACCCAGAAACATCTTTCTCCCCAAGGCTAACATGTATTGGGGGCGGCAAGCGACGACAGTCTTCTTTAACGATAAGGGGAGCTTCAAGTGCTTCAGAAGAACTTGACACCTAAAGAATCTTCGCTTCCGAATATTTGTGCCTTACCGCGCTTCACTGTGACCTGTAGAGACTTTTGTAGGAGGTCAGAATCCATGCCATGGAATTCTGCAGCGGCTGTTAGCACCAGCCAACAAGCAAAACGAATATGCAGCGTGTACCCTGAGACGCCGTGGCATCACTCTCCGTAAGCTCGTATAGCGTCAGCACCGTGTTTTTCTGGCCGGTGCCATCCACCTGTGTCGTTCACAAGTCAGAAACCCGCCCTATCACTTATCTCTCTCGCGCCTTCACAGGATAGTCGGTTTTCATGCACTCACCCAGCTCTCAATCAAAGTCGCCCACTCTTCTGGCCTCCGCCAGTATATCCACACCCTCCCAGCCTCAGCGCCGCTATCCCCACTCTTCCCCTTCCTGTCCCCGTCCACCCATTCCGCACGATGCCCTCCTTCGGAACTCGCCATGTAATTTATCACTTCTCGCGCATCGCGCAGGGCTAGACGCTTGCCCAGCCGCTTGTTCCAGAAGAGATCGGTGTCGAGAGCGTCGATGAGGGACAGTTGGAAGATGCGGTGGTGGCGGCAGTAAGCCTGGATGTGGGCGCTCCAGCTGGCGAGCTGGGAGGTGCGCGTCGCGGCGACGGGCTGGAGGGTGAAGAACGGTGGAAAGCTGTAGTGCGGCGGAAACTTGTAGCCTGTCGTTCCGGTCATGGTGGGGAAGTCGGAGGTCGATGCGCGGTCTCGAAGACAGAAATATGTATTACGTTTCTGAAAGTAGGAAAGACAAAGGACCCAGCAATGAGCGTGAGGACTGCGAAGAGGGCTGCCAGAAACTTGGTGTAGTACTCAAATTGGCGCAGAGGTGAAGAGTGTAGAGAGCGCGTGCTTCGGTTTGGCTGCCCCGCGATGGAGCCTTGGAGCGTCGTCATTGCGCCAATGCGGTGCATGATTCAGGAACTACGCGTGGTCCGAGCGCTCGCTGTCGCGCTTACTTCTGATCAACACCTTTGTACATCATAGTCTCCCGCGGATCACGGCGCGTTTCTGCAAGGAATTGCACTAGAAACGCCTTAAACCCCCACATTTAGTCACTTGTCTACCATATTTGCCCCAAAAAAATAAAAATAAAGCTCCCCAATTTCAACCTGGTTACCTGGTCAGCACCACATACTCACCCCGAACGCAGAAAGAAAGAGGATCCATGAACAAGTTTGTCGAGCACAGCCGAACGAAGAAGTTAACATCAACTTTCATGCAATGCTTTCATGGTATTTGGAGCGAGCCCTAAGCGGATAGCTATATTTTACAAGTCTAGAATAACGGAAAATAAAAGGCTGACATGCAGCGAGTACTCGTTGTGCCAAGGCATACTAAAACTGCAAGCACATCAACCCTCGCCGCCGATATCATATACATATATCAAGATTTGCGTTAAAACATAGTCTAGTTTGCAGTGGTAGTATTACGCCCTCACAACTGAGGGTCTCAATTGTTTTTGCGAAAGGCTACACCTGCCCGCTGGGATTGTGCTTCAGTTACACATCAAGTGTTAGCATGCCCGAGTGTCCATTCAATAGCGCATTCGGCGGCAAACGCAATGCTTTTGGCTGTGGGCCTGAGAGTGGAGAGTGCGGCGACTACATGCGCAAGGAGGCCATGACTCTGGACGAATTCGACCCTTCATCCCGCGGAGATTTGGTTGCGAATATAAATATGTAATTCGGTTTTTGAATCCGAAGGCTTGCCGAACGAAAGGTCGTGACGCGCCTACAGCTCCTTCCATACGTATAGGAACAGTGTGCAGGTCCCATGAGTATGCGAGTAGCCGACAGCTCTTAATAAGAAATAATAAGGCCCTAAGTCATCTACCCCAGAGGCATAAAGGATGTTGCGAATACTTCAGCACATTCGGTCCGTTGACTTGCAATTGCCCGGATGATAATTGAGAGATTGGGCAAAGCAACGATTTCTAAAGTTCGTATAAAAGAAGTCAGAACAAATACGAACTGTGCAGTCATTCAAGCTAGTGAGGCGCAGTGGATTCTAATCATTTCCAAGAGTGCGAGAGGCAGATTTCCCATCAAGTGGGAATTGTTATTCTTGACCTGTTTCAGCTTATTTGAATGTACGTGGGATGTCTCTCACCATCAAACTCTCCATTTCATTGACCGGGGCCTTAATGGAGAGTCTGCAGGCGAGACGAGTCTGAGTATAGTACTCAATGTCGATCTTCGCTAGTCGTATAACTTCTTGCAGTCATCGAGAAGGTCTGCCGAGTAGATATTCTAGCGGATTCAAGGGTAACTCTTCAGGTGCTGGAAAGAAGAGTGTTATTCATTCGAGCGGCACTATTTGGCATCATGTTGGTGTAGCTGTCCAGAACCTGGCAAATTAGCACCCGAATCTCACCAGCTTCGCAGAGACGGCTGTGAGCCGCAATGGATGTCCTTTGATTATTGTCGAGTCCATAATCCCTAAACATCCCACACGCGGCCTTGCACTTTTTGGACTGATCATTTTTTGAGACGCCGAATTGGTAGTGTATTCCTTTCGCTCGACCATAGAACCGACCGCGCCCCTTGTCGCCGGCTCAACCAAGCAATGAGAATTTCGTCAACCCATCAACTTCCCCATGCAAGAAACCACTTTACGCCTTGGTGGTCTTGGCCTTGACGGCCTCGCGACCCTTGCCTATCCTCTCAAGAATATTCTCCCGGTCCTTGTCGAGCTTGAGCTTGGTAACGACGACCTTCGAAGGAGCAATGCCGAGCGGGACGGACTGGCCGTTCGACTTCTCACGGGCGACGCGCTCGACGTGGATGACGTACTTAAGGCGGTAGACAGAGGTGACCTTGCCCTCACGACCCTTATTGGAACCGCGGGTGATCAGGACCTCGTCGTCCTTGCGGATCGGGATGGAGCGGACCTGCTCGCAGGCACTTGTCAGCGTCTGCACATAGGCAATAATCTGGCGGTGGTGTTCCCAGGCTCTGTTTGCCGAACGGTCCCTTCTCGCCAATCGCTCGATCCCGGACGAAATGGGCGGGGGGAAAGTCGTACGTTGTACTTCTCACGGAGCTCTTTGGAGAGGGGGGCGCTCATGATAACGCGGCGGACGCTGGAGGGAGCGCCGAAGTGCGCCTTGCGCGACTTCCTCCGCGAGGAGGCGACAGCTGCATGGCGTTTAGGTTAGCCGGAGTCCAGAATATCGAATGGTAGCGGCGCAGAACGGCGTACAGTGCTGGATCTTGGTCATCGCGGAGGTGGTGTGTGTGTTGTCGAAGTTGGGGGTAACGTCGTCGTCTCGTCGTCCTGCAAGTTCCTCGGGCAAAAACGTTGTGGGAGAGATTGACGAAACGGAGGCATGTTTTCCCGAAGCGCCGATAAGTCTTGGCACGTTCGGCGCGACGCCGGCATGCGTAAACTCCATCCAGAACGCGAAGCGCAGGCGTTCGAACGCGTCGTTGCTGGAGCGTCTGCCTCTGCCTCTGCCTCTGCCTCTGTCACCCTTCGCCCCGAGCTCCTTCCTATCGCCAATCCTGCGCGACGCGTTGTAACCGGTTTCTTGCTACCTATTGTCACCAACAGCCCTCGTGACTATACGCGCACTATGATTGCCACGGTCCGCACGTCCGTTAACCACTCTGTCGCTACCATTTAGATGGAATAGCTCGCGCAGCACCCTTAGCTCAGGGCTGGTGGTTTGAAAGCCTCATCACGCTTCACTAGCGCTGCCTGGCATGGCCCATCAAAATTATTATGGTACGCCGAGCCATCAGAGCCAGCAACAAGGCTATGCCAATTATCCAACTCAAAGGCCTGCATCCACAGGCGCAGCTCCTCAGTTTCCCTCACATAACCAGCCTGTCTCGCAGTCATTCCAGTCGTACTCGGCGCAGGCATATGCACCCTCAGGAGCATCGTACAATTTGTCTGATTATTCGTACGGAACGACAAATTATGGCGCCAGCTCTGGGGCTTCCCGGAACAATGTATCTGCAGACCTGCAGAACTTAGCCTACGCCTCCGGCCTTCATGATTCTGTTCAACGTAACAGCCCGCAGCCGGCTACCGTGAACCAGGCTCTTTCCGCTCCATCGCGGCAACAAGTCTCATACACCTCAAGCTCCTATCCTAAGTACGGGCATCAGCAACAGCCTCGGCCAAAGAGTGTAAACTCACTCACAGGCAGAAGTACACAGCACTCACCAGTAGCTACAAGCCGCCAGCCGAATTTTTCTGGATTGCCCGTTCCTGACACGGGTTATCAAACACCGAGTGCACAACCGTCCAGTGCTCAACAGCAGACAATGACCTCGCCTCGAACTGCGAACGCCTACCACGCTCCGTCAACAGCACAGAAGGCCTCAATGCAGTTACCCGATCAGACCAGCCGTACCTTACCACACGTCACGCAACCGCCGGCACCAGCGACTTCAACCACGTATCAGTGGAGCACCGCACAGCAGACGCACGCAGACACCTCGGGATCACGCAACTTCGAAACAGTTGATCCTACCCAGGTATACGACCCGTGGCCGGAGATCCAAAGAAAGCGCGAGGCTGCGAGGGCTGCAAAGGCCTTAGAAGAGCGCGCACAGGCAGAGCGGGAACGGAAAGAGCATGAAAGGTTAGAGCGTGCAAAAGCGGAGAAGGAAGCGGAAGAGGCAAGAAAGGCTGAAGAAATCAGAAAGGCTGAAGAAGCGCGCCTAGCTGAAGAGCGAAGGCAAGCGGAAGAGGCGCAGAAAGCCGAGCAACATAGGCATGAAGAAGAGGGGAAAGGAGTTGAAGCTGTGCAGCAAGCGCGGAGGAAGAAGGCAAACACAGAATCCAAAATGTCAAAAGCGGCGGTGGCAGCACTAAACAACTCTTCACCTGCACAAGCTGCAGCTTCGGAGGTTGAGGCCCAGATGAGAGCTCTGATGGCCCAAATGAGGGAACTGAACAACCAGGATCCGGCTCTTCTAGCCAAAATTTGGGAGGAGGAAAGACAGAGCCATGGTCAGCAGGACCGTAATGCTGAGCCCACGACACAACCTTCGGGATCGATTGCGCAGCAAGCCAATGAGCAGCCTGCCCAGCGGAAAACACTAGCAACCCAACTGCAGCCCTCATTGAATGTACAAGCTACAGCTCCACCGGCAATTGCACCACCTCAGCAGCAGGCGCAGAAACCGTCCCCGCATATATCACAGCAACAACACGCGACTCAACCACCACACCACTCTCGCCATCAGCCACAACAAACCGTTGCGCAGCCGAGACAGCCAGTCAAACGCCAGCCACCAAGCGGCACAACGGCATGGCCAAACGACAAGAAAGATCAGATCTCTAAGGCGGCTTCGGATTGGCTCAATGCCGTCCCGGAGAACCATGACAAGCAGATTTCGCCTAAGGAGATATGCGACTTGCTGAACCAAAACCCAAGATATATAGATTTGTGCGAATGGCTTGAATTGCAAGGAATGAAGTTGGAGCGAGCAGCATTTGCGCGAGCTCTGCTAGCAGCGGTTCCTGACATTAATAAGCCAAGCCCAGCCCAGCCGTCTCCATCTGGTCCGATCAACGGCAATATGGTTAGCGAATACTTTGTTGGGTCTTGAGGGGCCAGATCCACCTGTGCTAACGAATAGTTTTAGGTGGACTCTCCTTCTGTGAAGACTTCCAAGAGCTCTACGCAGCCAAGTATGCTCTTCATTTTCTGTTGTTACAGCACAGTGCTCACACATTCTTACTAGGTCCGTACAACAACCGTACCAACTTCCAACATAATCCAGCCAATCGCTATAGCACGGTTGGAGACCACATACCTAGCTCGCACTTACACTACCCTCCACCTGATCAAACGCAGCTTAGGAGCCCTTACTTTATCCCGTCGGCAGCGGGCGTGTCATCTGTCGCGCAGCCGGCCGTTCCAACTCCGCCGCCGCAGGTTCCTGTGGCGCTTATGCCACACTCTCAACGTGACCGGCAGAGTTCCGGGAGCAGACAATCTTCACAGAGGGAAGAAGATAGCCAGAAACCATCTACCAAAGCAGAAGCGGCGAGGAAACGTAACTTTAGTGATATCGTCGACTTGACACAGTTTTCAGACGAGGAAGAGCCCCCGGCCAAGAAACCGACGGATCTCAACAACGACGTTATGCCCTCCTGGGCTGCACCACCAGAGTCCAACTTCTACCAACGTCCACCCGGACCGGGGTATACTCTACCACCAGTAGTCCACGTTGATGACGGGACTAAGAATATGGATGTTGCACAACCGTTGAACCGAAAACATGCCCTGCGCCGGTCAATATATGAGGTCAAGACGATTGCGCGCGATGTCCTGCTAGCGACGGGGAAGCACCCTGAAATGAGGCCGCTCAACGGTCATCTCGAAATTCTGAAAGAGAATTTCAAAAAGGTCGATAACACTTCGGACTTGAGCACGCTTCGATGGGATCTTATCGATCCTGGTGATCCACCCCCGGAAATACTTAAATCTAATCTTATTGAGATCGAGGACGATGACGCGGACGATGAAGAGGAGATCCCAAAGGAGCAATCTCGTCCACGCCCACAATTTCCCACTCCAAATCCCGCACCTCTGAAACACGGAAGTCCCGCAAGTCTACGTGCGGGTCCATCACCTTCAGCCCTCTCGTCGGCTTCACTTTCCATGCCGAAACGACGCGGACGCCCACCCAAATACAGCGCGGCAGGTTCCACAGAGACACGTGACGCACGTGCCACCCCGTCTGGTACTCACGACAGCGCGCACGACAGCGCGCGCGACCGCGACTCTTCT
Organism: Neoscytalidium dimidiatum; assembly: GCA_037367355.1. Taxonomy (NCBI): domain Eukaryota; kingdom Fungi; phylum Ascomycota; class Dothideomycetes; order Botryosphaeriales; family Botryosphaeriaceae; genus Neoscytalidium; species Neoscytalidium dimidiatum. The sequence goes on along the minus strand of CM074700.1, from coordinate 1,822,127 downwards.
TCAACTATCTCGACGCCGAAGACTCACCACGCCATGGATAACAATCCCAAGCCTGTCGGATACTCCACCTTCCGACAAATTCAATATGGACCTGATGGAACACCTCTTCCAAAAAAGAAGGGCAGGCCGTTCGGGTGGCGCAAGTCCATCCATTCTAAAGAAGCTCAAGCTCGGGCTACAGGCATGACTCCTCAGCGTACTTCAGGGCCACGTCCAAGTGGGCTGCGCACTTCACAGATGTCCGGCGGCATGATCATAATCAACTCACGGTCACCAAGCGTTGTGGCATCCAGTGGAGCGCCTTCATCGTATAGCATCTACAAATGCCAATGGGAGAATTGTGCCGCTGAACTCCACAACATGAACACGTTGAGGAAACACGTTTATAAGTTCCACAGCGGTCAGAATGCAAACAAGAGGTGGCCGTGTTACTGGGGCGACTGCCAGGAGAACGAAAGGTCTATCGATCCACGCACCGGCAAGGCGAATGGATTCAGAGTTTTTGAAGACTTCAAGGACCATGTTGAGTTTGCGCACTTGGGGCCTAAATCCTGGGAGCTAGGCGATGGACATGCAGGTGGTCTGTCGGGTTAGTTGCTTTTGTTTCTGCAACTTCCTTCGAGGCGAAGCCCACTAATGGTGAAGCAGAGTCGCACGACTCAGCAAGCGAAGCATATCTCTCGGATAGCCGTGGCAGGCGAGTGACACCACTGATCGCGACTCCCTCCAGAGGAGCGGTTGAGATAGCAACGGCTGCTGCTGCTCCGGCCCCTCGAGGCCCGGGCAGACCGAAGCTCAAATCAGACGAGCAAAAAGCACGAGAAGCGCAAGCGGATCTTGAGAAGAAGAAGAAGCTAATTGGACCAGGTCTGGATCGCGGGGGAGCTCGATTGGCAAATGAAAAGAGGAGAATGGGCTTCATTGACGACGAAGACTTTGAGGAGATCGTCAGCGATAGCAACTGACGAACCGAAGGCAACTCAAGGTTTCCAGAGATTCACATTCTGTGGGACAAATAGCAGTGCCACTGCTTCATTGATAGCATTGCTAAGGCGTCGTTCGGGGAGATTGGGTGGACAGAAAGGCAAGAAAAGGTGGCTTGCGCTGCAGAATTGCACGGATTGACAACTCCAGAATAAAACTTAACATAAAGAATCTCTACCGAGTCTCATTGTAGACTTGACTCGAGCGTAGCTTCCACCAACGCCGTGCAAGAATTGTATTCAAATGGTATCCTCAGCTGCTGCGCTCTCGAGAATCTTCACGCCGAGTGGCTCGTATAGCCCCGTACGGCATGTCTGCTGCAGTCGCGAAGGCAACCTACATGACATCCGTATAAATCCTCACCTTGCAATTCTAACAAGGCATTCTTTCAATGCATCCATCCACCATCAACTTCACGTAAATCGGCTGCGGTTGGTAGGGCGCTTCAGCTCCTTGCCTTACCGGCAGCGGGAATGGCGTCGGCCTTGCGGTCCTTGGACAGAGGCTCAGCATCCTTGGCGTTAACCTCGAGGAAGTGGTATAGGACGATCATGAGCATGGCGGCGCTTCCGAGAAAGATCGCAAGAGTGTAGAGGGAGGTGTCGGTGATCATGGTGGCCGTTGACTGCGCGTTTGGGGATGCTTGAAGGGTATGCGGAGGTAGTGACCCTGGTTCAAATTTTTTGGTCAATTGGGGAATACCAGTTGCGGGCACGGGCAATGATACGCACAGGCAACAAAGAGCGACGGTGGGTTGTGGTGAGAGCGCGTGGTGCGACGGAGGGCAATTGATGTATCTGTTCACTTGTCGAGCTCCGGCCAGCTGCGCGGCAACACCTCCACGCGGCAGTCGTAAGTGCGGCCCCGAGCTAGGACGTGCGGCCACGACTTCTGGCTCCAGAATTCGAAAGGCTTCTGCGGGTCGGGTTAACAGTTCGGACGGCGGGCCTGACATGGCGGCAGCGCCCCCACCAAATCAGCTTGCCTCCGTCATCGTCTGAATCTTTGCCTTAGCCGTTGTGCGCACGCCCTGCCGAAGCTGCTTTGCGAGGATCTCGGAGCCCAACATTAAGCCCTCCCGTCTCCATCCATCCCTCCAACTTCACCCACGCTCTCTGGGTTGCTCCCCTCTTTGCTACTCAAGTACTTAGACAAGCACTGCTCTCGATCGCGGCATCCGATCCGCAAACTTCAGTACCTAAGGACCCGACCCAGCGCAACAAACACCACCACAACCGCCACCATGCCGCCCAAGAAGCAAGACAAGAATCAGCCCAAGGCGTCCAAGGCTGCGGTCGACAAGACCTTTGGCATGAAAAACAAGAAGGGTGGCGCTGCGCAGAGACAGATCAAGCAGATCCAGGCCGCCCAATCGTCTTCCAAAACCCCCGATCAGAAGCGCAAGGAGGCGGAGAAGGCGCAGCGCGAGGCCGAGAAGAAGGCCGCAGAGCAGGCCCGCAAGGAGGCCGCCGAGCTGTTCAAGCCCGTTCAGGTCCAGAAGGTGCCCTTCGGCGTCGATCCCAAGACGGTCGTATGCCAGTTTTTCAAGAAGGGGCACTGCGACAAAGGTGAGCTGCTGACACTGCTGTTAGAATGGAATTGACGGGCGAGGTTTGTTGCTGCTGCTGACGTCGATTTTGCCTTGCGGCTATGCAGGTAAAAAATGCAAGTTCTCGCATGACCTGTCCATCGAGCGCAAGACGGAGAAGAAGTCGCTATACGCCGACACTCGCGAGAAAGAGGAAGAGGAGAAGAAGAACGATGATATGTCCAACTGGGACGAAGAGAAGCTGCGCGACGTCGTCAAGTCCAAGCACGGAAACCCGCGGACGACCACCGACAAGGTGTGCAAGTACTTCATCGAGGCCATCGAGAATCAGAAGTACGGTTGGTTCTGGACTTGTCCCAACGGTGGCGACAAGTGCATGTATAGGCACGCTTTACCGCCCGGCTTCGTCATCAAGACCAAGGAGCAACGCCTGGCCGAAAAGGCTTTGATGGACAAATCACCCTTGAACACGCTGACCCTCGAGGACTTTCTGGAATCGGAGCGTCACAAGCTGCAGGGACCCGGTACTCCTGTCACCGCCGAGACGTTCGCCAAGTGGAAGAAGGAGCGTATGGACAAGAAGGCCGCCGAGGAGGAGGCCAAGAAACTCAAGGAGGCAACCGGTCGTGCGCTGTTCGAGAAGGGTGACTGGAATAACGACAGCGAGAGCGAGGAAGACGACGACAACGACGACACATGGAACCTCGAGGCCCTGCGAAGAGAAACCGAGGCTGCACGTCAAGCCAAGGAAGAAGAACGATTGGCCGAAATGCATGGCGGAACAGAAGCAGCCTTCGCTGCTGCTTGAGAACACTTCTCTTGTCTTGGGGATTACTTGGCAATGTGCGTATGTGTATCTTTGGGATTGGTGTCACTACACAAAAACGGCATGCGATGATGACGCCTTTGGGGCTCAGTATTACTCCTTTTTTTTTGGCGTCTTTTTTGGGACTGTTTCTTTCATCAGTTACGAGTGTGAGCATTTCTGCGGGGACCTGCGACTGAACAAGCGAGGTCAATTATATTTGGGGAACTTATGGATACATGACCATTCCGTGTAGATCGAGAATGTGTCATCATCATTCACGAACAGGAATTTGGAGCAAGTTAGAAGCAGGAAGGCGGCTCTGGATGAGCGTTCCGTCACAACCAATCAGAGCATCGGAGAATTGCACCCCCTTTAGACTTCGACAGTCAGGCTGGTCATCTTGCTAACGATTCTCCTCGATCGGATTCTAGTGTGCTAACAGATTTTAGGATGTAAAGGTTCTAACACATTCACGCTATATTTACTATACCGCCGAGATGCTGGGCCTTGTTCCCCTGCAGCTTGGGACGGTCGTTATCAGTACGTCTCAAGGCCCATTATTACGTGGTTTGACCATTGAGCCGCCAGTCACAGACTGGCATCGATTCCATGTGCCATTCGCGTCCGCACAACTACTCCAAATGCCCATCAATCATCTGTGCCAGAGTCCTGTTCTTGCTTCTTTGAGAACATTTCGTCGCAAAGCGAAGGGCGATTCCATTTCCCACCTACTGTAGGAAGGTAAGTATTGCTACTACTTCACGTGCGTGCAAGGTTGCATAGTCACGTCACGTTCAACGGCTTACGCCCCAAGTGGGACTTTGACCCAGCCACACGTAATCATATACATAGACGACGTCCCCTCCGAAGCCAGCCTTGTCCACCCTATCCAGATTCCGGAACCCACCTATCATGCCATCGCTTGGAGCTGAGGACATCAACAACTTCATTATTTACGACTGAGTCGCGGACCGCTCACAGTCCCAAGTCCCAATGCCACGGAATACGTCTTCGAGATAAATGACCATTCAACCGAAGACTCTTCGTTCCTCCTGAAAATTGTCCTCAGCTACTTCAATCGGGGCAGCCCATATGGTACAACGCAGCAATTCGATCGACAAAGGCACCTCTTCTGCAGAAACGAGAGAAAGGCCGGACTCGGTGGTAGAGTGACTCTTCAAGACCTCGAGCGAGAATGTGGTGCCGAGCCGAATACTCGTTGCTTCCAGTGTTCTATCCGGTACGAGGGAATAATTTCCTGCATTCCTGAGGAAGAACGGCTGCCTTTACCCTCCAGGAATGGTTATCTGAGTTTGACTAGTCCCAGCAAGGACGATCCGACGTGGTTTGTGGCCGCAAGTTCGAAAGCAGAGGCTCAACGACATTTGCAGTTCTCTAAATCGCAGTGTATGTCAAGGTCAACGGCAAGGCTTTTAACCTCTCGCAAAGCTAGCCCTAACTTCAACTCTGGTAGTCACGCTGCGCAATGAAAATGGCCACGTTACCTTCATCAAGACCGTACTATACGGATGCGTGGGTAAACATGCGAACTGCGCTGCTAATACAAACCCGGTGTTACCGGCATGCGTCCTTGATCTAGAAGATCACAAAATAGTGAGATTACGCGGTTCACAGGGACAACGTGGTCAATATGCCTGTCTCAGTCATTGTTGGGGATCCTCTTGCGCAGAGCGTAGATTCTTTACCTCAATCGACACGCTGGGACAGTACCAGGAACACGGAGTCCCATTGGAGTCCCTTCCGAAAACCTTTCGAGATGCAGTGAGGATAACCCGAAGCCTTCACACCAGGTACCTTTGGATTGACGCGCTCTGCATCATCCAAGGTGATCCCCATGACTGGTGTCACGAGGCAGCGAAGATGGCGGGTGTATTTCGCAATAGTTTTTATCACACCAGCTGCAACACACGCAGCGGATAGCTCTGCTGGTTGCTCCTCTGGCCTGTTACCGCAGTTTCAGCCACGTCAACTCCGAGCAGATTTATTTATCCGGCAAAAGATACCACATTTCTGGAGAAAGATTCCCGGCCATGAAGCAGGTCTGGACGTCGTCGAAAGAAGCTTGTTGCTTTAGTCGGGCCCTTTGCCTCAGGTTCTTCCCTAAAGGCGTTGCCGTGCTTCCCTCTCCTCAAGCGAGGATGGGTCTATAAGGGAAGGCTTTTGTCTCCACGTGTGGTACACTTTACGGCTAATGAGGTAGTCTGGGAATGTTTTGAGGAAAGTGAGTGTCAATGCGAGGATCAGTACTTTGACAAAGTATGGGACAATCATCCAGAAATCAGCCATTATCTGTCACTCGCTCCACAAGGCAAACATCTGTTCAAAAGATGGCGCACCATAGTGGAGGAGTATTTACATTGGATCTCACGTTTAACAAGGACCGTTTACCGGCGCTCGCGGGTTTAGCAAAACAGATGTCCCCCTTCAGACCAAACGATGAGTATTTTGCGGGACTATGGCACGGAACCCTGTTCGAGGACACGCTGTGCGCTACTTTCCCTAGCCCATCCAACCGGCCAGCAGTATAGCGGGCACACACATAGTCATGGGCATCGGTGCGAGGATCCATATGTTATCGTACGAACCTCAACCAGCGAGTAGAGACCTTCCCTCAGCTCCTTTCTGCTTGTTGTGAGCCTCTTGGACCCGACATCATGGGAGAGCTCATTTCTGGATATATTGTAGTCAGAGGTCAGGTGATCTCATCGGCAGTCGAAACCTTCGGCATGATGCAGAGCAAACTCCCTGCTGCTTCCTCACAAATTGAGTTTCATGACTCCTACCCCGATCTCAAAATACAGGCTCAACAGGAACTTGGCGGGCGCCTCGGTTGCGCTTCCCAGGGTGCATTCTGCTTGCGGCTCGCGAGGAACTCGAACACCAGGACGATCACAGAATACTTCTTGGTTCTCAGGGCTGTTGATGTTGGAGCTTGTGCATATGAAAGGATTAGCCTGGGCGAGTGCTGTGGTGCTACGGCATTAGAAATTCTCGACGGCATGTATCGGACTATGGAGTTTAAAATCGTTAAATAATGTGACATTTATTTGTTGTCTTCTCGCATTTCACCTTAATATTTCTGAAGGTGTCACCAATAAGATTGTATAAACAGGATTGAATTGGTGTCAAAGTACGGGCTACCATATTCAAGAACGGTTCTTATGGCTTACTGGCCCCGAACAGTTGATCAGTCACTGCCAGACTCTCCAGTCTACCCAATCCATCCATTAATCTTGAACTCGATCATAGTCGCGCCAGGAGGCGTCTCCCCCTTCCGAGCGGTTGTAGTGAATGATATTCAGGTAAGCAGGCTTCCGGCGGAAGTTGCTCTCTGTGGGCATAGGCGATGCTGCAGCTCTTGGATCTGGGCGCCAGTGTCTCCGGCCATCATTGTCTACACAGTAATGCTCGTAATAGTTGTGTGTAGTCTCTGCGCAGCGCGGGACTGGATATGATATGTCAAGCATGTATACTTGGGTGTATGATTAAATTACGGCCTCTGTTATTGTTCGATCGTTAGATTCTGATATTGAATGAACGGACGTTATGTGATCATTCTTGACTATTTTTGGAGTCCTTTGAATATTCTGTAGATGGAGTGTCACGCTATATATGCCTTTGATGCTGGGCAAATGCTTTCAGCTTTTCCTGGATTGGACCGTGTAAACGAATTTAACTTTTCACAGGCCGTGAGCTTAGGTACTGCACGTATCTGAACGGGTGCGAAAGGCAGCGTAAAGGGATAAGGTTGACGGGCCCCGGGGCACTACTCGCAGTTGCACGATCAAAGCTCGCGGCATTTGGGTATCGTAAGGGTCAGTGTGAGACATCAATAGGCGCCGGAAACCGATGATGGGCCCCTTCAGCCTTTGAGAGCTGCCTCCATTTCGGCCCCCAAAAAGCATGGGTGGGCTGCCCTTTTCTCGTGCCACTTACTGTCCATTAAGCGGCGCGCGCCACCCAACGCGACGTCATCTACCCTTGTCAACCAACACGGCTCGACCCAAACCAACCACATAAAACCCACAATGGGGTGTGCCGGGGGTGTGCCGGTCTCTCATGCGTGCCGAAAATTTGGGGCTGAGCTGTAAATACCTTCCGACGGCCTGTATGGCCCCCAACGCATGCACGCCTCACACCCCTTCGGAACATAGAGGAGGCAGCCCCACGCCACCATGCACAACTTGGGGCGGCACATCGCCCCGGCTATGTGGAACTCGCGAGCTAGGAGGCTGAAAATAAAATGACATATATTCCCATCAGCCTCGTCCTACTGCTGACCTTGTCGCTCACACTGCTCTAAAGGATTCTCTCTGCTAACTATCCGTCATTTCCGTGAAGCTTGATAATGACTATGGAGGAACAAAACGACAGCGAAGATATCTCCTTCGATCGCATGTGGGAGAATGTGGCGGCGGAGTATCAAAAAACAACGAGCAGACAGCCTTTAGGTATTGCTCCGTCGATCGAGCAGGTCCTGCAGCACATCCGCTCACGCGAGGCTGGAAACGAAAAGAGCCGAGACCGTACAAGAAAGGTCAAGCAAGTCATGGATCGTGTTGTCGAACTCGGGAATCTTGCAGCCTCGGGAGCATCCATCGTGAGTAGTAATCCTTGAGGCCAAGGAATCCTCGATGGCCATAGTATTCTGTTTGAATGTTTGGAGGTTGATACCGTAACCCAGGCGTTCCCACCAAGTCAGCTCTGCTCGACAGCAATATTCTACCTTATCGATACCTGCTGGGTGTACGAAGCACAGAAAACTGATGTGGAGGAACTCTTCGACAAAATAACTCCATTTCTGGAAAGATACGACATTTATCTTAACGCTCCCGAGATTCAGGCACGAATCGACGTTGGTCTCAAAAAGATTATCAACAATCTCCTCCGCTGCTTTGTCCGAGTCTGCTCCCGCTACACCGAAGTCTATCAAGAAAATCCGCTGGAACGAGTGGCGAAAGCTCTGGCTCGTTACGATAGCGGGGTTAAAGATCAATTGAAAGAAATCGAGAGGCTACAAGTCGAAGAGGAGCGAATGCGGGGCACTCTCATTCACAAGGAATCCCTCAGGACAGGTCTCGGAGTGGAGGATCTGCAGAAGAAATATGCCGAGAGAAGCGAAAACGAGGTCATGGACCGATACCAAGAAATCATCAAAACTGCCCTGAACATCGATGATTCTCAGCACAGCTGGCATGACACACAGCGTGCAATTTGGAACGACATTACCGAATCAACCGGACAATGGCTTTTTGATCGAGACGACCTCAAGGACTGGGAGAATTCTCAAAGTCCTACGGCTCCGTCTGTATTAGCACTGGAAGCCAGTGAGGGCTACGGAAGGGCATATCTGTGCGCTGCCGTGATCAACCACCTACAGCAACAGAAACCAGCCGATCCGAAGATAAAGAGGCACGTTGCTTACTACTATTTCCAAAAGGATGAAAAGGACAGGAGCTCGATGCGGAAGGCTTTGAACGCAATCATCTGGCAGCTTTCGATGGACAAGTCCAACAAAGCGTTTGCGCAGTTCTTCTCAAGGAAGTGTGAGGCATCCGAACACCTTTCTTGGTCCAAAACATATGAGCTATGGGAGAACTCGATTATGGCTTACGCAAAGCAATCACAAATGAGCAGTCAAACTTTCATTGTTATTGATGGCATTGGGCATGTGTCAAACACTGGTGTTGCAGTCATTGTTTTTTCCATTATAGCACGTTCCTTTCACACTTAATTCCGCCACCAATTTCGCTTACTTATTAGCGTATACTAAATATATATAATTACCCTTATTCGGTATTTTTTACCAGTATACTAATTTATTTATTCTACTAATTATTACTGCTTAATATAGCACCCCATTAACTAACTAGTTTAATAGTTATAAGCCCGGCCCGCGTATTAATGCCTTCCGAGTAATATATATATATAAGTTAACCTATAGTATCTAGGCAACAATATATACGGTAGTATCGGCATATCCTACTACTACTACCACCTAGTATTTAAGCACTTAATCGAGAGTCGTACGCCTTCTTCGAACCTAAAAGTACGAAGCTCTTTAGTTATTTTATTAAGGAACGCTTCCTTTACGCACGGACTACGCTATATAAGGCTAGTTAAACACTAGTATATACGCTATAATAGCCTTACGTGCACCAGTTATACTAACTAGCCCTAATAAATAGGAAGACTAGATTAACACTATCAGAATCAAGGCTAAATCCGATAAAATATTCGAATATATCGACCCTAGCAAGCCTAACAAGCTAACGTAACTAGAGAAACCTATACTAAGCCTAAATTTAGCCATATAAGTGTTACGCCGGGACTCTTTCTGGGGGAGTCGAGGCGCGTCGTCAGGCAGCTTGGGCTTTCTAGGGGCCAATACAGTGGTAGGCAGGGGAGGTTCGTACAATAGTAGGGTAGGAATCAATTGACAAGTTGACCACGAGGGTCCTAACTACGATAAATGAGTGTGGTCTATATACATGGAGTGATCGGTACGATCAGTAGTGATCTGTAATGTTAACCCACTGATCAGTACTGATCGGTGGTCCGAGCTTTGCTGAGCGAGTGTGCGGTGGTCTGGTGCATCAGTGTCGGTAGGTATTCTGCCGAGTTAGGCCCCGAGTTGGTCACGTGGGCGGTGAGTAGTCGTAGGGTTTCGTTATCCGCCTTTCTGGGCGACTGTGCCGTAACACTATCCCCCCTCTAGGCAACCTTCGGCCCGAAGGTCGAGTATAAAGGTAGTTGAGCTCCCTCCTTAGTTCCCTTGAGATTATTTCTCTGCCGTCATGTCCAGTTCCGCTCGTCGACGCGCGCTTCTCGCCCGTATCCTTCGTAACGGTACTGACGCTCCCAGACGTTGTTCCTTTTGTGTGGAGAGACCTCGTCTTCGTTGTCTTGTGTCGCCGGATTCCAAGAGGTGTTACGAGTGTGCCAAGCGAGGCCACCTTTGTTCCTTTCCTTCTGACATGGCTTCCCCTATTGAGTTTCGTCGTGTGGATCAACAACGGGACCGGGTGCGGGCTCAGATTGAGCAGACCCAGCGCGAGATCGAAAGGGATGAGGCCGAGATTCAGCGGTTGCAAGAGGAGGCTCAACGTTTGGTTCGTCGTACCGCCACTTCTCGGTCCAAGGTGATCCGCCTGTTGCGGACACTTTCCTTCCTGGATTCCCGGAGTCAGGAGTTGTTTGAGCGGGAGTTGGCGGCCATTGAGGCTGAGGAGGCGCAGGAGGCGCGGGCGGCTCAGGGGTCCTTGTTATCTGGTTCAGGCGGTGGTGACGTGGCGGGTTCCGACGGGCTGGTTCCTCGAGAGGCACCGGTGGACCAGTTTCAGGTGTCCTTGACGCCTCCTCCGGGGTTTGCGTCGTGGGAGGATGCTCTGGGTTTGGGCGGTCAGGGTTTCGTCGGTGGTATTCATGGATGAGTTCCTCGCAGTTAAGGTAAGAGATTGGTTCCCATGAGGGTTCCCACGGGTTCCCGGCGGAATCCGCTCCTTCCCATTTGATGAGGTACTTAAATTGACCGTCGATCCAGTCTCCATCCAAGATTTTCTCTACGTCCCATTCTTTGTCGGCGTCATCGGGGTGTATTTCAAGTTCTGGGTCAGGTTCGGCGTTGCTGTGTGCGGGTTCAAGTAAAGAGATGTGGAAAACTGGGTGTATACCCACTTGTTCTGGCAATCTGAGTTTAAAGGAAACAGGTGAAAGTTTTTTCTCAATTTGGTAGGGTCCGATTTTCTTGTGGTCCAATTTGTCGTTCGATCGTGTTGTTTTGATGTTTTTTCTGAGGAGCCAGACTTTATCCCCCTCCTTCAGGGGCGGCGACGCCTGGCGCCGTCTGTCATGGTACATGGCCATTCGGTATGCGGTGAATTTGATGTCTCGGGCCAGTTCCTGGTGTAGTTCACGTAGCTGGTCTGCTCTGAGCATAGCTTTTTGGGCGAGTACTTCGCAGATCTGGGGTTCTCCGAAGGCAGTAGGGTCGAATCCGTAGTTGGCGTAGAAGGGCGTGGTTTGTGTGGCTTCCGTTGATGTGCTGTTGTACGCGTATTGGGCTAATGGTAGGAGTTCGACCCAGTTGTTTTGCCTGTAATTCAGGTAGAATCTTAGGTACTGTTCTAGCGTTTGGTTGGTTCGTTCCGTTTGTCCATCGGTTTGCGGGTGTGCCGTTGTTGACATCTTGTGTTTAGTTCCTAACTTGTGGACCAAGGTTTGCCAGAACTTAGCTCTGAATCGTGGGTCTCGGTCCGTGATTAGTTCCTTGGGCATCCCGTGGTGGGCGAAGACATATCTGAGGAAGAGGTAGGCGCAGCCTTCTGCTCCGATTTTTTTGTTACAAGGGATGAAGTTTGCCCATTTTGTCAAACGGTCGACAATGACCAGGATGGCGTTGTGTCGCGCTTTAGTCACAGGGTCTACTGAATTTGGCAGGTCGGTGATAAAATCCATTGTGACCGATTCCCAGGGTTTGGTTGGTGTTGTGATGAGCTGTAGTTGTCCGTATGGTGCATGTCGTGCCACCTTGTTTTTGCGCATTCGTCACATTCCTGGATGACTTTCTCTACTACTTTCCTCATTCGGGAAAGTAGAAGTGTCTTGCAAGCCGTTCCAAGGTTCTTGTCATTCCTGGGTGTCCGTGAACTGCGGACTCGTGGTATTCCTTTGTCAGCCGTTTGCGCAGAGGTGTGGGTACGTAGATTTTTCCGCGGAATAGTATGTTGCCTCTATGGTCTTGGACTAGGTCGGGGTCGTCATGTTCGGGGTGCCTATTCGTTGAAGCAGTTCTTGGGATAGCGGATCATTGTTATATTTTCCTTGGATGATTTGTTCCCAAGTGGCGGTGTCATCTTCTTCCTCGTTTACTGCCTCTTCCGTGGTTTCTTCAAGTGTTGGTATGGGTTCCTCGTCCTGCGGTTCCTCTTCGTCCTCCGGCTCCTGCTCTGGTGTTGGGTTTCGTGGAGGTTCGTCGTCGTCGATGGGGCTCCTAGCCTTATGATGGGTGCCAGTATTCGTTCTTCCCAGGGTGCGTCGGATTCTTCAATGATTCGGGGGCGGTTGGGGCCTAACGTGCCGTCGTCATTTTGTCGTAGTACTGCTGGTGATAGTTCTGGCTTTCCTTCCACGTGGTCGGCTCTGCGGCTAAGTGCGTCGGCCTTGCCGTTTTCACTTCCTTGCGGTAGTGGATCTTGAAGTAGAAGGGGCGAGTTGTTCTGCCCATCGTACTTGTCTTCTGTTTAACACCTTGGTGGTTGTGAAGTATCCCAGGTTCTTGTGATCCGAGTATACCGTGATTTCGTAGTTAGCTCCCTCAAGGTAGTGTCGCCATTCCTTGAACGCTGTGACGATCGCAAGCAGTTCTTTGTCGTGTATCTCGTAATTGAGCTCGGCGGGTGACATTTTGCGAGAGTAATACGCGATAGGGTGTAATCTTCCCTCGTCGTCTGGCTGGCTGAGGGTAGCGCCAATGGCATAGTCGGATGCGTCAGTTTCGAGGTAGAGTGGCTTGTCAGGATCGAACATGAGGAGTACCGGCGCTTCTACGAAGGCCCTTTGAGTTGATCAAACGCCTCTTGTTGGGGTGCTTCCCAGGTGAAAGGGTATTTTTCGGGTGAGTCGGATTAGGGTTCGGCTACATGCGAGTATCGTTTGATGAATCGTCGGTAGAAGTTGGCAAACCCTAAAAAGGCTTGTACTTCTTTGACGTTCCTTGGTTCTGGCCACTTCAGGATGTCTTCCACCTTTTTTGGGTCCATGACTATTTTTCCTGGTTCGATGATAAAGCCTAGGAATTCTACCCTTTGGGCATGGAAGGTACATTTTTCTGGTTTGACGGAGAGGTTGTATTCGAGTAGTTTCTGGAGGACTTTGGATACATGTTCCTTGTGTTCTTCAAGGGTTTCTGAGTAGATCAGGATGTCGTCGAGGTAGGCTGTGCAGAATCGGTCCAGATATTCTCGTAGGACGTGGTTGACAAGGGCTTGGAATGTGGCAGGGGCGTTGGTAAGTCCGAAAGGCATTACCAAGTACTCGTACAAACCGTATCGAGTTCTGAATGCGGTTTTCCATTCATGTCCTTCCTTGATTCGGATAAGGTGGTACCCATCCCGCAGGTCTAACTTGGTGAAGAATCGTGCCCCGAGAGGCGATCCCTTAGTTCATCGATGCGGGGTAGAGGGTAGCGGTCTTTGATGGTAATGTCGTTCAGGGATCGGTAATCCACACAGAGGCGTAACTTGCCTCCGGGCTTTGGTACGAAGAGGACGGGAATCCTGCTGAGGATTGAGAGGGTCGGATGTATCCCTTCTTCAGTAGTAAGTCCAAGTGTTCCCTCATTGCTTGTAACTCCTTTTCCGACATTGGATATAGGGGTCCAAATCGGGGTTCAGTGCCTGGTTTCAAGTTGATCTCGTGGTCCCATGGTCTGTGTTCCGGTAGTGCGTCTTCGATCTTTTCTCTGAAAATTTCCTTGAACCGGTGGTATTCCTTAGGAACGCCATCAAGGTACTGTTCGTGTATCCTGGTGGGGTCATCTCCTCCCACGGGTGTCGGGTAGTCTGGTTTTTCTCGTCTGGTGGCACTAATCTGTCGGGTTCTTTCTTTGTTTGTAGTGGTGGGGCGATACCACATCATTCCAATTGCTTGCTTCTTTCGGGTCCTTTCCAGCGCAGCTTTCGAAATTAGGCTTACGTGGGTAATCGGTTCGGCTATGGTGCGTGGTTTCCATTCTGGTTCTTGGTTTCGTTCTCTGGACTTGAGGGTAATTCCTCCATTGTCCCAATCGTATTGTATTTTCCATTTCTTCTGCCAAGGGATGCCGAGAATGACATCATACTTGGGGATCTTGGTAACGTCTAGACAGATACGTTCCCTGTGGTTTTTGTATTCGAGGGTCAGTTTCGGGGTTTCGATGATTACCTTTCCATCTCCAAAGGAGCTGGGGGATCCATCAACAGTTCTCAGCTGATATGGTTGGTCCTTTTCTCTGGGTTTTAGGTTGGCTTTTTCTGCAAATCGGTTTGAGACGTAGTTCCCTTGTGATGCGGAGTCGATGAGGGTGAGCGCTCGGCGTCCATTGATTTTTGTCACGACAACCCAGTGGTTCCCGTATTCTGCGAGTCTCCTTTGCTTTCTGGTGGGTGTCCTGTGGTTTTCCGGTCGATGCTGCTATGGTCCTGTGGGGCAGGGCCTCGCCTGCTGTAGCCCCAGTTCAGTAGGCGTTTCTAGTTTTTGGTGGTACCCGCTGATGTTCTTAGCTTCCTGGTGAATGGGGCAGGCTTCGATGCTACAAGTGGACCAGTGGATGGTGTCATGGTTGGGGTCTCCGGTCGTCCTTCAGTAGCCGAGGTGGTTTTCTTGTCGTTGGTTCGCTGGTTGCTGGTTCGTTTGTCTGGGCAGTTTCTGCTGATATGTCCGTGCTTTCCACAGTGGAAGCAAAGACCCTTTCACGCCGTCGCTGTTCTTCCTCCGGCGCCAGCCGAGGTTTCGTCGTTGGTTGGCATCTAAGTCCATGGGGTCCCCGGGTAGGTTGTTTCGAGGTTGCGCGGTGTTGGCCGAGTATCGGGTTTGGCCTGTCTCTTGTCTGAAATTGAACAGTTGTTGGTCGACTCGGATGGCCGTGTCGATGGTCTCGCTAAGGTCCTTGGGTAATCCGGTGCGGGCGAATTCGGCCTTCACATTGTGCTTTAGGCCCTTGTAGAAGATGTATTTGAGGGATTGGTCGTTCCAATTGAGGTAGGAGGCGAGCATGCGGAATTCCGTGACATATTCCGAGACTGATCGGGTTTGTCGGAGGTCCTGAATTCGAAGGGCGGCCTCCTGCTCCTCGTTCTTGCTACCAAAGGCTTGTCTGATTGCGTCGGCGAAGCGATTGTAGTTGGCGAACAGGCTACTGGTTTCCGTACGTGGGATGGCCGAGCGGAAATCCTTTCGATAGGGTTCGAACCACCGTGCTGCGTTACCTCGGAGGTAGGTTCCTGCAAAGCGGACCCTTTCCTCATCGTCCTTGAATGATGCTTTGTAGAATTCGAAGTAATTCTCTAGTTGGGCCAGGAAGTCGTTGAGCTTACGCCGATCCCCATCGTAGGTGTCGGGGTCTTGATCTTTAGTTTGGTGTTGTGGGGTCGATTCTGATGTCGCGGGGTGGCTGGGGTGGAGGGCCGCATAGTACGGTTGACAGTAAAGGCTTGTCCTCGAATGAAGTACTCCAGAAGGACTTGGCCGCAGTCCTCACTGGCGTTCTCTGGTACTCTGGGTCCGTTGATTGCTCGACTCAAGGAGGCTATGCCCGAGGAATATGCTTCCGAAATGAGCAGCCTCATGTTAAGAGCTGGGTTTCCAGGGATCAAGGGACGGATTGACTGAAGCTGTTCCTCCTCCGTCGGAAGGTTGTTCCTGATTTCGGTCCAGGATGTCATGGTTAGTAGTTTTCAGGGTGGGGTTACCTCCGGTGCCTAAGAAAGGTGGTCAAAGTGTTACGCCGGGACTCTTTCTGGGGGAGTCGAGGCGCGTCGTCAGGCAGCTTGGGCTTTCTAGGGGCCAATACAGTGGTAGGCAGGGGAGGTTCGTACAATAGTAGGGTAGGAATCAATTGACAAGTTGACCACGAGGGTCCTAACTACGATAAATGAGTGTGGTCTATATACATGGAGTGATCGGTACGATCAGTAGTGATCTGTAATGTTAACCCACTGATCAGTACTGATCGGTGGTCCGAGCTTTGCTGAGCGAGTGTGCGGTGGTCTGGTGCATCAGTGTCGGTAGGTATTCTGCCGAGTTAGGCCCCGAGTTGGTCACGTGGGCGGTGAGTAGTCGTAGGGTTTCGTTATCCGCCTTTCTGGGCGACTGTGCCGTAACAATTCTTCTATATAGCTAGGAGTTTATAGCGCTTTCTCGGTCGGATAGAATACTAAGAGGGAAACCGTAGATACTAAATATTTAGCGCTAGAGGGCTTTAGTAACTTCCTCTAACGTAAAAGAGATTAGTAGCTCGTAGATTCTTCGTTTAGTAAGGCGGTCGATTACGACTAGATAATACTAAAACGTCTACTCTTTACGAAAGTACGGAGTAAGCTTTTCGGCGAAGTCTATTAAGATATTAAGCTACTTCTACTAGAGAATCGGTAGAGATTATAGAAGTTCTTATTTTTATTTCGAGTACGGTTTATAGCGGCGGTAGTAAAAATAGTTCTTATAATAAATCGCTATATTATTACGTATATTAGACTACTAGTAGTATTCCTTAAAATAGTAATATATAGCCTTATAGCCTAGATAGCCTAATAGTTAGTTATCGTAGTAGCTCTTAAGAACTTATAGATAGGTCTCTTTATTATTCGGGACTATAAGGCGATTCTTATAGTATAAGCGATAGTCTAAGACCTTAAGGTCGGCTATATTTAGTTTATAGCTATACTCTAAAAGGTATATAGATATACGGCGGAGTTTCTTATCTACTACGGCTATAAGGTTCTAGAGATATTCGTTACTCTCGTAGTCTAACTCTAAGGCCTTCTCGATTATATCTTATTTAGAGTCCTCTTCGGCTTCTTTAGAGACCTCGTTATCCGCGAAGAAGATAGAATTTAAAGCGATCTTTATATCTTTTTCGATATTATAGTCCTTAAGTATTTATTAAAATCTATATTATCTATAGGGGTCCTCTACTTCTTAGGGGAGATCCTATAATCGGCGTATAAGAAAGTCCAGCTTTTCGCCTTACTTACTAGGGCGGTACGTAATAGTAAAGTTAAATACTAAGAGAAACTCGATCTATCTCGCTTATCTACTAGTTAGCTACTTAGTAGTTATATAGTACTAGAGGTTCTTATAGTTAGTAAGAACCTTAATTAGCTTCTCTAACTCGGCGCCTATAAGCTTAGGCTCCTAGATCTCGAAGAAACGAATAATTACGAGGAGTTCCTTATCGTAGATTATATAGTTTATCTCGGGGGGGAATATCTTCTTAGAAAAGAAGGCAATAGGCTTTAGAACGTCTCCGTATATTTAGAAGAGTATACTAGCGATAACGAAGTCGAAGGTATTAGTCTTTACCTACGTTTTCTTTTTAGGATTATAGTAAGCTAAGATCGGAGTAGTAGTAAAGGCTTTTTTTAGCTCTTTAAAGGCGGACTACTTCTTATCCCCCTAGAAAAATAGTACGTACTTTATTTTTCTTTTACTAGTTCTAGTTATAAAGTATTCGCCTTTAGTAAGTTTCGTAAGCGGCCTAGATAGTCGGAAGAAGTAGTAGATAAAGCGGTAGTAGAAGTTAGCGAATTCTAGAAAGGCCTAAACGTCTTTTACTAACGCGAGTATCTTCTAGTTTAGAATTACTTTAACTTTCTCGGGGTCTATTTAGATATCGTCGACTCCGACTATAAAGCCGAGGTATTTAATAGTTTTAACGTTAAACTTATATTTATCGATATCGAGCTATAGGCCTCTTTTCTTTAGTCTCGCGAGGACTTTATTAACGTATTCCGTATATTCCTCCTCGTTCTCGCTATAGACTAGCACGTCGTTAAGATAATCTATATAGAATTAGTCTAGATAGTCTAATACGGAGCTATTAATATAGCTTTAAAACGTAGCGGGTATATTATAGAGTCTAAAGGATATAACTAAGTACTCGTATTATCCGAAGCGGGTATTAAAGGAGATAAGGTATTTATAGTCCTCCTTAATACGGATCTTATTAAAAGCGGTAACGACGTCGAGTTTAATAAAGATCTTAGTCTTATTTAGACGGATAAGAGTCTCGTTAATATTAGGAATTAGGTACCGGTTCTTTTCGGTAATTACGTTAAGAGCTTAGTAGTTAACGTATATCTTAAGGCCTCTAGAGGGTTTTCTAATAACGAGTATTAGAGTAGATACGTAGAAGATACTAGGGCGGATCTAGCCTTTACCTAGATACTTCTAGATATACTTCTATAATACGTCGCTTTCTTAAGAGGATATTAGCTTATAGTTCTTAACGTAGGGAGGTTTAAATCCGGGTTTAAGGTTAATCTCGTAGTTCTCTAGGCGGTAGAGTACGAGCTTATTAGCTTTCTTAATATTCTAGAGGTTCTCTATCTAGTAGTAGGCTTAGAGTAGTCTAGCGAGTTAGTTCTTCTTTATAAGTTCCCCTTTATTCTTTATAAACTTCTAATAATCTACTTCCTTTACTACGGCTACGATAGTAGCGGCGAAGGCGGCCTCGTTAGGAGCCCTATTTAGAATAAAGCCTTAGTAGTCTTTCTTATAAGTAAGGCGGATAAAGATAGCGGCACTATAAAACTAAATATCGATATCTTACTTTAGAGGGTCGGATAGCGGAAGACGATAGTTTATAACTCTTATCGTATATAGCTTATCGTAGGCGAGGTATTCGTTCTTAAAATACTCCGTCGAGTTAAACGTTACTATTCTATCGGCGAAGCTAATACTAGGGTCGTAGTACCGAAGCTAGAAATCGCCTAAGACGATAGAGTATATACCTATACGCGCGATATAGTAGAGAGCTTATTTCTAGTATTCGTCTATTATAATAGGTACTAGGCAGCCGTAAATTAACTATTAAGAGAAGGACCCGTCTCTAAGGGTTATACGAATTCTTTTTATAAGAGGAAAAGTACTAAGTTTATTTACGCGAGTAAAGAATTTATTAACGAGGTTAGCTTAGCTACTATTATTAAGGAGAATATATATATTTATACTATTTATAGTTGCCTTAAGGATTATATAGGATTCTTTTTCTATACGAGAGCGGTTATCTACTATAAAGAAAGAAACTAATACTTTTAACCTTAAAATAGTAGGTAGGCTTCGCTTATCCGTAGCCCCTTCTACGGTATTTATTTATTTATTTATTTATTCGTTTAACGTTCTTATATAAGCTAAGCTTATAAAAGACGGCTAGTCTACTAATATATCTAGTTCGGTATTTCGACCGGAGTTTTTATTCGGGTTTTCTTCGGGAAGGAGTCTAGGAATAGTAGGGGCTAAGCCAGTGCTTTTTTAGGAAGAAATAGAAAAGTAAGTAGGGAGATAAGAAGAGAAAGAAGATAAAAGAAAAATAAGAGAGAATAGTTTCTTTTTTAAGGAGAGACTAAAGTTAGCTTTTCGAAAGTACGTATTTAGACTTCCGTCGAAGTAAGTTCTAATAGCTACTTTCGGATAGCTATTTTAGTTATCGATAAAAAGCTTAGAAGAGCCTTCCGTTCTTCTTTAGTATTAAAAACGAGGTCTAGAGAGGGGTTTTTCGTTTCTAGACTAGTATATATATCTTCTCTTTTAAGTTAATACTTTTTATAGTCTAGAATTAGGTGCTAGGGGGTTTATTTAGCCGTATTATTATACGGGTAGCTATTAGAGGGGTTTAATCCGAAGCAGTTTAGATAGAACTTAAAGTATTCGTATTCTATTTTAAGCTAGTAAAACGCGGAGCTAGTTTCTCTCTTCGTAGAGAGGTCTATTAACTTTCGTTTTATTTTCTAGTTAAACCGCCTTAGATAAGACTCTTTAGAGGCTATTTCCGCTTGCTTATTCGCTATTTTTTACTACGAATTAATAAAATCTACTTGCGTTAGCATTCGAAAGAATACGTAGCTAGTTAATTCGTTATTCGGGTTTATTTTATAGGCGTATTTAGCTAGGGAATCTACTTCTTCGTTGCCGCGTATATTAAAATAGCTAGGGACCTATTCTAATTAAACTGAATTTCCTTTTAAGATAAGCGTTTTAGCTACGTTTAAAGCTCGTATTTACGCTAGTTATTCTAGATTTCTAGATAGTATTTTTAGACGGTAGAGCGCGGCCTAGTTATCTGCGTAGACTCTAATATCTTTATTAGTATATCTATTTTTAACTACGAGTTCGAGGGCTCTCGTAAGAGCCTCTAGTTCGCCGTTATAAACTAGGTTATTATTCCCGATATTTCCTACTAAAATAGTAGTTTCGTCTTTAAGTATAGGGTCGTTTCTATCTATAAAAACGGCTAGTCCTATTCCGGTTTTATTCGGAATCGAACTTACGTCTATATAGATAGAAATTAGGTTATCTAGAGGGTTTTCGAGTTCGTTTAGGTATTTCTTAGCTTATTCTTCTTTCGAGAGTTTAGAGACTTTAACCGAGTAGGGGGTAGATAGCCCCTAAGGTGGAAAGTAGAAAGAATTAACCGTTTCGAGGTTATACGGCTTATCTTCTAGAAAGTCTCTTATTTTTTAAACGAGCTTACTTTCGTATTCGTTTTCTCTTTCTAGAAGGCTTCGAATTAGGTGTTTTCGGTCTAATTTAAGACTTCGTAGGGCGTAGAATCGAAGGTTATTTTCTAAGCGAATTTCCGAGGGTAGGATCGCGGCTTCTATTTCGAGGGGAGTAATTAGAGCGGTTTTAAAAACGCCTAGTATTTTCCGTAGGGCTAGATTCTAGAGTATCGTAGCTTTTCGTTTAAAATTCGCTTGGTTATTCTAGTATAAGACAGAGCCGTAATCGGAGACGAAGATAACGTAGGCTAAGTATAACTACCGTACCGCGTTAGATTTTAGTCCGTTTTCGATATTAGCTAGTCGGTTTATCCTCGAAAGACTCGAACGAGCTTAGCTTATTCTAATATCGACGTATTCCTTAAAATTAAGGAGTGGGTCTAAGAAAACTCCTAGATATCGGACTAGATTCTTAGGCTTTATAACTAAACCCGTAGGTAGTTTTAAAGTAGAATCTTTTACCGTTTTTTCTTTAGAAAAATGCATTAATTCGGTTTTTTCGAGGTCGAATTATATAGTATTTTCCGCGTCTAGTTTATAGAGTCTTTCCGCTTCTCTTTCTAGTATCTTAATATTCTTTTTCTAGCTTTTCGAGCTTACTATTAAAGAGATATTATCGACGTAGAATAAATAGCTAACGGAGTTCGTTTAGAATAGATCTCGGATATAAATTAGAAATAGTATCGGCGAAATAGGGCTTTCTTACGGTATACCCGTTTCTATATTACTAAACTCTTCTATATTTCCGTCGAAACTAAGGCATAATTATCGGGAATTTAAGAAAGTTCTAATCTACACGAGTAGATTAGTCGGAAGCTTTAACTTTCTTAGAATTTCTAGAAGTTATTCTTACGCGACGTAGTCGTAAGCGCCGCGTACGTCTAGAAATAGCGTAGATATTTTTAGCTTTACCTTTCGGTTTTCCTCTATTAAATTCGTTAGAATAAAGCAGGCGTCTATAGCGGATTTTTTAAGTCTTCCCCCTATTTATATAGGGTGGATTAGGTTTATCGTTTCCGCTAGAAAACCGAGGCGTTTAGCTATTACTCGTTCGAGTACTTTTCCTAGGTAATTTAATAAAGAAATAACCCTATAAGTCTTAGGATTTACGAGATCCGGCTTATTAGGTTTCTTTAAAATTATCTTCGTAGCTTATCTCTAGTACTTTAGATAGTAGCTATATTTAAAGAGGTTCGAATAGATAAAATAAAAGGCTTTCGAAGATATATTATAGGCCTAGATTATTATTTATTAGGATATTAAATCCGGCCCGGGCGTAGTTCCTTTTATTAGGTTCGAATACGTTCGTTCGAGCTCTTTTTTATCTAGAATTAGCTATTCCTAGCTTAGGTCCGGCTGGTAATTTATCTAGTTATTTTCGATTTATACGTTAAGAGGGGATGGAAATAACGTTTCTTTTAGCGCGGAGCTTTCCCCCTTCTAGCTATCTTATAGTAGGCCGTTTTTAGCTCGAATCGGTAGGATTCGTTCTATCGAACGGTATTTTATATAGGCTATTACTTTAAAGATAGTTTCGGGGGTATTTTTACTTAGAAACGAATTCTAGTAGTCCCGTTTAGCTTTATAAATAGAGGAGAAGTATTCATTTCGAGTTTTTAGGAAGTCTTACTTATTTACGAGCTCCGGCGAGCGTTATATAAGCCGCGTTTATCGTTTAAGGTTCTCTCGGGCCTCCGTTAAAGTAGAATTCTACTAGGGTTTAGCTTTAGCTAGCGGGGTAGTTTTCGGAATAGCTTAGTCCGCTACTTACCGTATAAGGTTAGTTAGAGATTCTCCTAGTTTTTCTAAAAGTAAGACTTCTTTCGAACGGTCTTTTAGAATCTCTAGGCTAAGATCTTTATTTTCTTCTTCTAGAATAGCTAGTTAGGGGCGTAGCTTTTCTATAAAGTTAGAGGCTTTTTCTTTAAAGATCTTAGAGAATTTTTCCTAGTTAGCCTTATTGTAATTAAATCTAATTTACTTAGATTTCTCCTAGTTTATTTATTTATTTAATTAGATTTAAAATAAAATAGGGAAGTAGTCGGATCTAATAGATTCGAGTATTTACTAGTCCGTTATTTTATTTGTTAGCTCTCGGCTAGAGAGCGTTAGATCTATTACCGTAGGCCTATCTAGATTCGGCCGGTAGAAGATACCTTCTTCCGGCGTATTTAGTAGGTCTAGGTTATTAGATTCAATCTAATTAATTAGGGCGGAGGCCCCGTTCGAGTAGAAGAACCTTAGATCCTACTACGGGTGGTAAATATTAAAGTCCCTAGCTATAATACTAGGGAATTCTAGCTATTAGTAGCCTAGAATACGTTCTAGCGTATAGAGGAAATTATCATTTCCTTATTTCTTTTAGTTATATAAATTAAAGAGGTAGAATTAGCTATTTTCCTCTATTATTTTTAGAACTATTAGGTTAGGGGATTTAGTTACCGCGGAGTTATAGTTAATATCTATTCCCGTTAGATAACGGGATATATATACTAACGTACGCGGTCTTTCCGTTAGAGAATAATCCGGTAGAATTTAGACGAACGCGGGGTAGTTAACTAACCGCCTTTCTCTAGGATTTTCGGGGTTTATTAGCTATGGTTCTTATATAAGAATTAGGCTAATTTTAAGGTCGATTACTTTAGATAGAAGGCTCTCCGTAGCTAGAGCGTTTCTATTTAAATTAGCTTAAAATACCCTTAGTTTATCTATAGATAAAGGGGTTTATTAATTTGAATTTAAATAGTACTAGTACCGTATATCTTTAGAGGCTTTATAGCCTATAAATTTATACTTATACTCTCTCGTAAGGTACTCCTTTTTATAGATTTCGTATATAGGTGTCCTCGTGTACTTAGCCGTTTCGTATCCGTTTTTAAGGTAGTTACGGCACTAAATCCCCTTAGAGATAATCTATACTTTTTCTACCTTATAGCTTATTCCGTATATAAAAAGGCGGCTATTAATAGCCTTTTTCTATTCCTTTTCGGTATAGAACGAGACTATAACGGATCCCGCGGATTATTTTTCTCTTTTCTCCTTCGAAGTAGCCTAGTAGGGCTTTCCGATAGGAGATAGACCTACGTTAAAGGTCTCTATTTCCTCCTTAATAAAGGAGTCGATTAGAATATCCTTAGTTTCCCGCGTAAGAATACCGTAGATAATAACCTTATACTAAGTCTCGACTAGTTTTAGGTTAGAATTAGAAAGGACTTTCCTAATAATATTCTCTTTTTCTAAGAGAAATTAGCTAGTATAGTCTTTAGTACCTATAATTAGGATATTTCCCTTAAACGAAAGGGAAGTTCCTTAGATAACGGGTTTATTTACGAAACCGGCTCCCGCGAACGCGAGGTTTAGCTTTTATCGAAGTCGGATTCCGTTAAATTAATCTCGTATACCGTTATAGGAGACGGTAATTTATTTATCTTTAATCGACGTTAGTTTTACGAGCTTCGTAGTTGTTTTTTTAGTTAGTTTTTTATACGATACGATTATAAAACCGTCGTTTAGAACTAAACCTACCGCTACTAAGGCGTAGAAGGTAGGTTTTTTTACCGGGACTAGCTGGCTAGGCTGGGGTTTACCCGTAGTAGCTACGGAGGTAGCCCCGAGATTCCTCGTTTTATTCGAAAGCGTACGGGATACGTTTTTAAGTACGCGGACTTCGGTTACGAGAATCGACTTAGTAAAGTCGATTTTCCCTTTTACCGTATATTCGCGGAAGACGATAAGAAGTTCGCTAAGGTTATTTATCTTAGACCGATCTTCTTCGAGGTCGATCGCCTTAATAAGGTAATCGAACGCGGCTTCGATATATTTCGCGAAGGTCTTTAGTTTCGATCTCGATATATACTAGATTCTTTTCTCGGGGCGGTATTCGAACGGGTTAGTGCCCGTAGTTATCGGCGAGAAGAAGAGTCTTTTTTCGAGAGTCGGCGTAGGCTCGACCGTTACCGTTACCTTCGGCCTTCTTAATAGCGGTATTATTTCGTCGTTTTCTATCTCGATATCTTTAATACTACTCGATCTCGTAGTATTCGAAGATTTAATAACTACCGGCGTAGTCGATAGTTGGATTAGAGTCGAGGGGCGTAGGTAGTCCGGGAAATCCGGGGGGTTCGAAAGCGGATATCCTTAGTTTTCTATACTCTTTCTAGAAATAAAATAGTAGAAATAGGAAATTAGACTATAAAGAAATTACCGGCTTTAGTTTCGTCTAAACTAAGCCGTAAATAAACGAATTCCGGGCGAGCGCGGAGAATTTTCTACGTTACTTTCTCTCGAGAAGTAACGAAGCGTTTTCGGCGGCTATTCGTTTAAGCTTTTTACTTATTTTCGGTTATTCTTTATTCGCGTAGGTGGGGAGGTAGTAAAAACTCTATGTATACGGGCCGAGGGAAAGGGGCGAGACGGAGAAGAGGGGAAAGAGCTTCTTCGCCTTAGATTTAGATGCGTAAACGCGCTCTAAATCTAGTATAACTTTATATAGAGGTGCGCGTAGGTATTTTTAGTAGATTCCGAAAGTTTCTTACGTTTTCGGGTCGATTTAGAGATTTCGTAGGGGTACGGAGGTAGAGCGAGGCGATTTAGCCTAACAAGGTTTCTTTTCCACGCGATAACGTAGTAGCGCGTATAGCTACGAAGCTAAGATTCGAGAATCTAGCTAAGAAAATCGAGAGCTTTTAATAGATATTAGTCTTAGCGCTTTTTCTCGGGGTCGAATTTAGAGATTATATTTTAATAGAGTCTATAGTAAGCTAAGATCGAAGTAGTAGTAAAGGCTTTTTTTAGCTCTTTAAAGGCGGACTACTTCTTATCCCTCTAGAAAAATAGTACGTACTTTATTTTTCTTTTACTAGTCTTAGTTATAAAGTATTCGCCTTTAGTAAGTTCTATAAGCGGCCTAGATAGTCGGAAGAAGTAGTAGATAAAGCGGCGGTAGAAGTTAGCGAATTCTAGAAAGGTCTAAACGTCTTTTACCGACGCGGGTACCTTCTAGTTTAGGATTACTTTAACTTTCTCGGGGTCTATCTAGATGCCGTTAACTTTAACTATAAGGCCGAGGTATTTAATAGTTTTAACGTTAAACTTATATTTATCGATATCGAGCTATAGGCCTCTTTTCTTTAGTCTCGCGAGGACTTTATTAATATATTTTATATATTCCTTCTTATTCTCGCTATAGACTAGTACGTCGTTAAGATAAGCCGTATAGAATTAGTCTAGATAGTCTAATACGGAGCTATTAATATAGCTTTAAAACGTAGCGGATATATTATAGAGTCTAAAGAATATAACTAAGTACTTATATTATTTAAAGCGGGTATTAAAGAAGGTAAGGTATTTATAGCCCTCTTTAATACGAATCTTATTAAAGGCGGTAACGACGTTAAGTTTAGTAAAAATCTTAGCCTTATTTAGGCGGGTAAGGGTCTCGTTAATATTAGGGATCGAGTACCGGTTCTTTTCGGTAATTACGTTAAGGGCTTAATAGTTAACGTATACTCTAAGGCCTCTAGAGGATTTTCTAATAACGAGTATTAGAGTAGATACGTAAGAGGTACTAGAGTAGATCTAGTCTTTACTTAGATACTTTTAGATATACTTCTATAATACGTCGCTTTCTTAAGAGGATATCGGCTTATAGTTCTTAACGTAGAAAGATTTAAATTCGAATTTAAGATTAATCTCGTAGTCCTCTAGATAGTAGAGTACGAGCTTATCGGCTTTCTTAATATTCTAGAGGTTCTCTATCTAGTAGTAGGCTTAAGATAGCCTAGCGAGCCGGTTCTTCTTTATAAGTTTTCCTTTATCCTTTATAAACTTCTAATAATCTACTTTCTTTACTACGGCTACGATAGTAGCGGCGAAGGCGGCCTCGTTAAAAGCCTTATTTAGAATAAAGCCTTAGTAGTCTTTTTTATAAGTAAGGCGGATAAAGGTAGCGGCACTATAAAATTAAATATCGATATCTTACTTCGGAGGGTTAGATAGCGAAAGGCGGTAGTCTATAGCTCTTATCGTATATAGCTTATCGTAGGCGAGATATCTATTCTTAAAATACTCCGCTAAGTTAAACGTTACTATTCTATCGGCGAAGCTAATACTAGAATTATAGTACCGAAGCTAGAAGTTATCTAAGATAATAGAGTACGTATCTATACGCGCGATATAGTAGAGGACTTATTTTTAATACCCGTCTATTATAATAGGTACTAGGTAGCCGTAGGTTAACTATTAGAAGAAGAACCCGTCTCTAAGGATTATACGGATTCTTTTTATAAGAGGGAAAGTACTAAGTTTATTTACGTAAATAAAGGGTTTATTAATAAGGTTAGCTTAGCTACTATTATTAAGGAGAATACGTATATTTATACTATTTATAGTTGCCTTAAGAATTATATAGGATTCTTTTTCTATACGGAAGCGGTTATCTACTATAAAGAAAGAAACTAATACTTTTAACCTTAAAATAGTAGGTAGACTTCGCTTATCTATAGCTTCTTCTACGGTATATTTTAGGAAGCGACTTAGTCCTAGAACTAGAAGTTTTCTAAATCGCTAAGATAGCTAGAGTTCTAAGAGTTAAAGAGTTTAGACTTAATATTAATACTATTAAACTTAGCGGGCTTATTCTTTAGTAGATAGTAGGAGTCGATAGTACGATATCTAGAGCCGCGATAGCGGTAGTAGCGGCCTTACTAGCTAAGCTAGAGTCTAGCTTAGAAATCTCTAGCGAAGCTCTTAAGATTAGACTTCGATTTATACTAGATACTAGACTATTCTAGAGGCTTAGTTATAGTAGGAGTAAGCGTTAAGTTTAGATTTAAGCGACGTTTACTATTAGTAGAAGAAGCGGGGATTATACGGCTACTATTATTATTATTCGTAGTAGAAGTAGTCTAGAGCTTATCTTTATTACGAGGGTAGTTAATACGAATTTTACCGGAGCGGGCCTTAATACTACGTAGGGCGTTAAGTATTTTATTAACGGATTCGTACTCGATAGCTAGAATACTAAACCTAAGATTATAGTTAATAGAGAAATAAAGAGTCTCTATTTTTTCTTTCTCGTTAGTACTAGCTAGGTTCTAGAGGATAGCGATATAAGCGTAAAAGACGTTAATAGTTTTATTAGTTCTTTATAAGATTCTAGTAAAGTTAATCTATACCTTTCTAGCTACGTTATCTATACCGTAAGTCTTTCTAAGTCTTTTTAGAAACTCTTTAGTAGTTATACCTTCTTTAATAGAGAAAGGGCGTATTATACTAGCGATTTCCGTACTTAGGCGCTACTAGATATAGCGGACTATAAGGCGGTTATCGCCGCGGAAGTATTTAGACTCGATAGTAAGCTTATTCTTAATATTATTGCGGAAGTAAACGAAGTAATTAAGTACGGCGGTAGTAAGCTTATCTACGTTACTAGTAAGTATCTTACGAGAGTCTTTAGTAACGTTTTCTTAAGAGTCGACGGTGTCTTTACGCTAGGCGCGGGCGGCGTATTTATCGAGGCACTAGAAGATCTAGCGGTTAAGCTCGCGTAATTAGACGTTTTCGCGGTTTCTTTCTTTAAGAGAGTAGACGAGATTAGTAATCTAGCCTTCTTATTTAACGCCTATACGCTAGAAGGCGTCTCGTTTCTTACGGAGGTTATTACGCTCTAGGCGAATACGAGCGAGATTCTTTAAAGTAGTATTAAGTTTAGCTATAGTCTCGTAGAGGTAGATAAGAAGCTTAGCGCGAATAGCGGCGTTAGAGAAACGATTACTAAAGTCTTTAAAGCCGTAGATTTTTATATTCTTAGAATACTACTACGGCTTATAGACGGGGGACTACGCTAGATCTATTTTAAGGTTAGTAAAGACTCTAATAGCGGACTTAGATAGAGGGTCTTTAAATTTAAGTTAAGAAAGGTTAGCGTTAGGTAGACCTTTAATATCGTCTAGAATAAAGGCGCGGCTCTTACTAAAGATACGCTAGCTAGAGAGGCTAATAATAGCTACGCGGAGCTATATATCTTCTTTACTAATCGTCGTAGAGCGTTCGCGAGTCGTTAGTATAGTTCTTAGTAGTTAGTCTTAGAGAGTCTAGAACGTCTTAGCTTTTATCGGCGGTAGTCTATACTAAGTAAAGATTTTCTCGGTAGTAAAGATAATCTAGTCTTTTTAGTACTAGATAACTAAGTAAGCTTCGCTAGGTCTAAGAAGGTTACTAGATATTACTAGGTTAGATAGTAGCTAAACTACTATACTAAGATTTTAGTACTTAGATTATATAAGATAGCTTAAACTAAAAAGATAGTATTACTATTAAGAAGAAATCTAAGTATAAAGAGAAAAAGAAGAGAAGATAATAGAGAGGTAGATAAGTAGATATATCTAGCTATCTTAGCGCTATTATAACTAAGCCTACGAAATAACGTTATTCTAGTTTCTATCTAACCTACGGAGCCGCTAGATACTTACCCGGCGGCCTAATCTACTATCTAAGCCTTAAGGGCCTAATATATAAGAACTAGGCCCCGTAGTTCTAATCTAGGACGACGATAAAGACACGCTATACGAAGAATAGAAAGTACTAGAGATAGTTAGCTACGATAGATCGGCTAAAAACCGTACTTATAGAGCTACCTATACGCTAAGTTAGAACGACTAGAACGTCGCTCTATCTTTCTAGCCCTAGACTAACTTTAAGAACGCCCTAAATAAGATTAGAGAATACTACGCCTAGTACTCTAAGATAGGACCCCCGCTAGATTTTTTTCTCTTAGAGCTTAGAGGACCTCGCTTAAAGAAGGGGGGAATAATATTAGACCCTTAAGGCTTAGATAGTAGATTAGGCCGCTAGATAAGTATCTAACGACTTCGTAGGTTAGATAGAAACTAGAATAACGTTATTCTATAGGCTTAGTTATAATAGCGCCGAGGTAGCTAGGTATATCTATCTATCTACCTCTCTATTACCTTCTCTTCTTTTTCTCTTTATACTTAGATTTCTTCTTAATAGTAATACTATCTTTTTAGTTTAAGCTGCCTTATAACTAGAGTACTAGAAAGTAGCGTATAGTCTTAACTTCTACTATTAAAGCTAAACTTCTTATACTATTAGAAACCGCTCGCTATACTATTTAGTAGAAAAGATTCTTTAAGAATATAAGCTTTAATCTAGAATACGAAATTAAAATATAATACGATAATAGGCGAATACTAGAGCTTATAAATAAATTAGAACTAAAACTTAATACTAGTCTACGATATATTAATATATACTAATACTAGCTTCGCTAGAAAGTATAGATATAAATAATTAAGCTAAAATAGACGCCGATAGCTAAAATAGTAGCTAATAGTATAACGAAAGCACTTATAAGATAATAATATCTTACTTTCGTATAGTTACTAAATTTATATAATATACTAAATACGGAGTAATTAGTAGTTATCTACCGGTAAACCTATTTAATACTATAGGTTTTCTAGTTAGTTCTATACGATATAGCGAATTATTTATTCTAACGTTACGTCTACTATCGTATTTAAACGTTACGTTTTCGCTAACTATCTAGTAGAAAACGCTATATATATACTCGCTATTCTCGCTCTACTACTAACTTTCTTTCCTCTATAGGGGTTATAAGTACCTCGTTTACTAGTGCCCTATATAGATATTACGTTATACGACTACCTTTCTACTACTATACTCTTTATTTTTTCGTTCTTTACGCTTCTAACTACCTAGAAAATTATAAAATTATTAATTTTAATTATTAATGCGTGCTTAGTAAGTTATAAGAAAGATTTTACTTATTATTATACTAATATAGTAAAGTAATACCTCTATAGCTTTTAATAAGGCTCCCTATAGTCTTTTCGTAAGACTCTACGTATCTTACGAAGGGGGTGTATTAAATACTAGTATTATAGTTATTATTTTTTCTATTATAGCACGTTCCTTTTATACTTAATTCCGCTACTAATTTCGCTTACTTATTAGCGTATACTAAATGTATATAATCACCCTTATTCGGTGTTTTTTACCAGCATGCTAATTTATTCATTCTACTGATTATTACTGCTTAATACAGCACCCCATCAACTAACCAGTTCAATATTTTGCCAATGAATAAAGAGACCAGATGAAGAATGCCCACTCGCCACCTGTGCTCATACGAGATTATTAGTACTTCTTTGATGTACCTATTTACAATGAACATTACTCCAACTATCATCCGATTTCATACTCCGACAACTCCTCTCCGGTCTCTTATACGCACTCATACGATACTGGCTCGACTCAGCTTGCTGCATCAGACGCGTCTACATTTACCGACTTATCAACGTTCCTTATGGACAAGTCTCAGTTCAGTTTCTGGCCCCCGACCACGCCAACAATGTCCGACCTACTTCCCTCTCGAGCCTCCTATCACCTGAACAATGAGCATGGGAATAGGCACGATGGCAACCCACAGCACCACCATCACCTATTCCCGTCCAACAAAGGTTTACCTGGCCTCCCACTGAACCTTCCCCGGGATTCTAGGGCCACTTCCACATGCAAATTCCAGTCTCGTTCGGCCGAATCTCATCCTTCACCACCTCTGTTGTCTTCCAAGTCCCCCACATTCTCCGTTGCGTCTGTTCAGCACCCAAAAGAGCGACGCCGCGCCCAGAACCGCCGAGCGCAGCAGGCCTACCGGGAACGATGGTTTCAGCGGGTAAAGGAGCTAGAAGCGCGGGTTAATGGCCTGCAGGACGTAGAGAAGCAGCTTCGCGAGGAAAATCTCAGGCTGAGGACGGCAGTCATGTGGGCGAACAACTCGCTACCAGTGTGGAAAAGAAGGCTGCGGGAGATGAATCAGTGGCAGCCACATCCGAACTCGGAGGAAGCAAGGCCGGGGCTGGATCCTGTAGCGGTGTGGGATCTAGTGC
The DNA here is from genome assembly GCA_037367355.1 of Neoscytalidium dimidiatum. Lineage (NCBI taxonomy): Eukaryota > Fungi > Ascomycota > Dothideomycetes > Botryosphaeriales > Botryosphaeriaceae > Neoscytalidium > Neoscytalidium dimidiatum. The sequence continues at coordinate 1,790,576 of CM074700.1, read as the reverse complement.
AGGAGCACCCACTGGTGAAAGATGGTATTGTAGACGTGGCTGCTGTGATCGAGAAGCTGGGCCAAGGTCTGTGGTGGATTGAGAGGAACGCAACGGTAGCGGCCGTCGACGCGAGTCGAGTCAATGACGTGATCGAGACATGCTGTAAATAGACTAATGAAGGACAGCCATGCATTGAGTCTGCAGATCGCTCCACAATATGCTTTGAGACCAGTTGGGTCCTTGGACTTCCTCTGTTATCGTTTCCCCGGGGGGTCCTGGCGACGAAAGCAGTGTTCCAAGCCAATCAGCGTGATCAACGGGAAAAACCCGCTTGCTTCATGAAGACTCGAGGCACGCAGCAGCCCTCGCCTCGACGGCCTGTTACCTCTTCAGAACTAGCATATCATTTGCGCTCCGTATTTACGAGATCGCCTGTAAGTGCGCCAGTCCAAGTGAATATCGCCGATACATTGCTTGCGGACGCCCGAGGGTAAATTTCGGCACTGGTTTCAAAGGAGCCTGGGATGACGCAACATTTGCCCTCGTTCGTAACCCAAAAATTCGATACATAAACTCTCTGAACGATGGCATCAGCTGGCTCTCGTAGCCGGCAAATTTCTCCCGGTTTTCAGTTGATAAGTCCTCAAGTTCCAGGTTTTGATATGTCTGTCCGGGCACGGGACGGAAGTCACGAAAGCCAGAATTAAATCTTCAGACTTTTCTCTTGAATACGGATACTTTTTCCCAGACGGTCCATCGTCAGCAGACATCACTATCTCAAGATCCACCTTCCTTTTTGTGCCAAGGTACATCGCAGAATCTTCTTGAAGCGGAAGCAGCCTCTGTACCTGCTGTGTGCCCTTCGAGCTTAATTGCCGCGTTGAGTGAATCGGTGCTGAGGCATTTGAATCTCTGAGCCTTACTGAGGCATGCAAGCAAATATTCGCTGGTTCCTGAACCTCGTGAACTAGCACCAATCTTCGTGAAGGAGGAGTTTTTTGGTGGGCCGCCTTGGTCAAAGGTCTCGTTGTAAGCGTGAGGCGTATTCGCCTACCCTGATCTCGAATGAATGTAGAGTTTAGCGGGATAGCCACTTCTTGTGCATCTATGAGATCAGTAGATACAACTACCAGACAGTATATACATTTAGCTTTTAGTGCCCCTTAAAAGCTAGCAGGATTTGCTGGAAGCTTTATGATCGATATGGTCTGACTAAGTCATGTTTCGGGATAGTAAATAACAAGTATCCCACTGCTACGGGTGATACCAGTCAGGGGAATGAGTGGCCTGGGCAACGTGTCAAGGCTTCTGCGGCATGATGCAGTGGGGCTTTACGAAGTGGATCCCACTGAAGCCTTTCAGAAGCTAGCTCGTTGAGGTAGAAACGCCGCCTTTCGTGGCCCAGCCGAGGCAATTCATCGGGTGCATGGCTTCCACCTAGCCCTTGCCAGCCTGTCTGAAAACGTTCGGGCCCGAAAATGCCGCCCCGCTTGGTATGATGACTTCGCACTTGTCCGGTAACAGTTCACAAAAACTCTATCCAACACAACAACGCTGTTACTACAATGGGAGTAAAAATGACCTCGAAGCTCCTTGTCGTTACTACTTTTGTTAAGACATATGGCGAGGATGAGTCTCCTGGCTGATATCTGATCTTTCAACTCGCTGAACCTTACTCGTGCTTTCCTACAAATCACGATTTTCTATTTTTCTTTTGCTCTATTGACACCATTTGCACAGCTCGAATTTTCCCACCCCCTACCGTGTTCTTCACCTTGATATCGACATAACTTCCGCTTCGCCCCTCTCCGGCGTCGGGTTTACCGACCTCTACGACATCGAAGCTACCGAATATGACCCCATCCGCGCCTCTTTTATCGCTACGAAGAGAGATCTCTGGACTAACATGGCCAAGATAAGCACCTTGCTCGGACTCGCGTCGTAGTTCGGTGCCGTTTTCTACCCTGGCATCCAGTGCTCTACGTTCGACCTTGCCACTCACGCCTCATCCCGTACATTGGCCGATGAATTCACAGATGTGGGGAAGGCGATTTCATCAGCCTGCCATGGTCGAGCTTTTATCGCTTTGCAGAGCGATCAGATGTAACTCCGTTCCTGAAGGGAGCTGAGGTGACTGTGTTGAAGAACAACGAAGAGAGGGCGGTGAGGACGGACAAACAAATGCCGTTACTGTTAGAATCGGAGTTGGAGAAAGTCTTTGGAGAGCATGGACAAGGACGTTTATCACTGGTCGAAGTCCGTCCAGCTCAACACGAGTTGGTGAAGCGATATTAGATGCCATGACGAAGGGGTGAGGGCATTGACGGTCATAGACATCTTTGCCGTCACCGTTTATCTTCTCAACCAGTAATGTCCCCAGAAGGTAAAGCGGGACCGTAACTTAAATGATGCATTGAAGTGGACATCAAACAATTCAGCTTCACTTTATTACACGGTACAAGAAGAAGGTGGTAGGAAAGAGTCATCTCGCAAAGTATGGGAGGATAAGTAAGTGGATAAGCAGGCTGATAAAGGTGTCGCAAACTACGAGCTTCTGAAAAGGTACGTGTGCAAAGGGTAAAGCACTTCAATCACTTGCAGAATTTCTCGTTCAAAAGAACGGCGCAAATACAGGTGGGTGAAGTACTGTATTTAAGTATTAGGCATTACTACAACACATATTGGAATTTAACTTGAAGTTATACGGCTGCTTAGGCCTCCACAAACGGCCCGCTACTTGTGGCACAGATGAGACGCATTTCCACTTCGTATTAGGTCAGCAGTGGTGCAGCTTGTTAAGCAGACGCAAAGCCCCGATGAATCGTTTTACAGGGCGCCTTATGAACCATGTGATTGGCGATGTACGTGCACGGAACTAAAGCCGGCGGAGTTCTCTCCCTACAGTAAACGGTACGTGGTGGCGAAAAGACCGAACTTACTGGCTCATCACTCGCTTTCCTCTCTTGGGGCAAGATACAGAGCACCAAAGAGCGGTGTGGACGCTTTCGAGTATGACCGCTTACCGCTCCAAATTATTCGTTGTAAGAGAGGAATTGCTTGAACATGCCTGAACCGCAATCATCAGTGATTCGTATTCCGATACAATGAAGCATTTTGAGTGCTTTACTCGGTTTAAAAACTTCACGTACCCATATGCTCTGTCTATTGGCATTGGTTCTTACCCACATCAGTTTCAATTGCGCCGCTCCTACCCTGAACTCATCTGTCGACTAAGCTACTCTGTCTTTCATTTCACAAAAGTCAGCATCATGTGTGATATTCCAAGTGAGCTACATGCCAGTATTGACGCCACCAAGGTGACGTACAAAAAGCTCGGCTCGTCTGGTCTGCGCGTTTCCGTCCCCATTTTGGGCACCATGACCATCGGTCACAAAGACTGGCAACCTTGGGTTGAGGACAATGAAGAAGCCGCCTTCAAGCTCCTTCAGGCTGCGTACGTTGATGGACTCCTTTCTACAGCCCAGCCTTAATCGATTAGTCCATAGCTACGATCGCGGTGTGAACACATGGGACACCGCGAACGCCTACTCAAATGGCGTTTCTGAGGAGTTAATTGGTCGCTTCCTTAAGAAATCAGCCATTCCGCGCCACAAAGTCATCGTCATGACAAAATGTTGGGGCTACGTCGGCGAGACACCCGACGTCAACACCGTTCTCTTCCCAGTCCAGGATAAACGCGATTACGTGAGCCAGGGCGGACTATCGCGCGCCGCCATTTTCATTGCCGTTAGCGCCAGCCTCGAGCGCTTACGGACGGAGTACATTGACCTGCTGCAGATACACCGATTCGACGAGAACGCGCCGGTCGAGGAGACGATGGAAGCGTTGCATGATTTGGTAAAGAGCGGAAAGGTGCGTTACATCGGTGCAAGTTCGATGTGGGCGTACCAGTTTGCCAGGATGCAGTTTGCTGCTGAGAAGCACGGATGGACCAAATTCATAAGCATGCAAAACCACTATAGCTTGTGCTACAGGTAAGCAATACACTCACAACTGGCATTATATCTCTCACATGATTACACACGGAGACGTATACGCTGACGAAATACTTTTGACCCAGAGAAGATGAGCGCGAGATGATCAAATTCTGTAAGGAAACCGGTGTTGGGCTCATTCCCTGGTCATCCCTCTATCGCGGCTACCTTGCGCGCCCGCTCGAGACTCCCGAGACTCTCAGGGCCAAGGTTCTCAAGAATATCCCCATGTTTAGCAACATCACAGAGGCCGACCACCAGATTATCCAACGCGTTCAGGAGCTCGCTAATCAAAAGGGATGGCCTATGTCACACGTAGCGCTCGCGTGGATTATCCAGAAGGGTACTATTCCGATCGTTGGGTTGAGCAATGTAGAGAGGCTTGAGGAGGCTATCAGAGTCAAGCATAGCGTATTAACGGAGGAAGAGATGAAGTACCTGGAGGAGCCGTATATCCCTAAGACAATCATCGGTCATCACTAACCCTAGTATTGCCTAGATGTAAAGGCTGATGCTCATTGGCTTCTCTGTGGTACAGGCGCAGATGATGATGACAGATGTCGGAAACCAAACATGAGAACGAAAAGAAAGGGACTGCAAAAGTAGAGCTAGCGCTCCTGTAGCTATCATGCCATTCTCATCGAGATCAATTTCCCGAGCGCTATTAGCGCTTGTTACAATGTGACAGCATATTAGATAAAGGCTCTCAATCTTTGGTTGAGATCAGTCTTCCAGTAGTTAAAGTAAAGGCTGCTGTTGCTTGTTTATGCTTGCCTGTCTCCTTTTCCACTGCACATCCCCAGGTTAGCTATCTTGCTCGCTTAGCCTTGCACAGTGGCTTAGTCGAGGCTCACATCCGCCATCCTCAAGTGTTTGACTTTTGGTGCTTCGTTGTAGTTGAGCCAAGTATAGAGCTTCCTGGTGTGGAGCTATGTTAACACGTGGTCGGCCTCGCGGATGGGCTCGCCGACCTTGGAAGCGCTGAAGGTTTCCTTCAAATATTTCTGGTAGAAATTCTTTTATATCAAGTCAGAAACGAGAGCTATAACATAGCGTTCAAATCACGATTTTGTAAATGCTCCGTTGCTTGTGTTGCTGCTACAGTCGCTTGGTGCACTCGAACTCAGCAGGCGGTACCCTGTTGTACCTGATGTATTCTAGCAGTTAAAGGATACCTACAATAAATTTCTAGAGCACTAATCAACGTGGTCTAAATATAAATCGAAGGACAGTCTTGCTATCACTGCAGACGGCATATTTCATCTTGGCTGCTATCGGATACTTAGGTGACCGGATCGATTGCGCGCACGCTTCAGCTTTTAGAGCAAGCGTTTCTAGAGCAGGATGTGGCAGCGGATGCAGAATCGCAGCCGTCAATGACCGAGGCAGGTCATGCAGGTAGTAATTGGAGTGATCTATCGCAAATGCTTAGGATCATGGCCTCAGGCGAGGCCACGCGCGGGGAGCCTTCAGAAATGCCGACTCCCCGCACCGGCTAATTCTACATCCTTTGCTAGATGAGGAGCAACTAATTTCAATGCTTCGAACCCTATTATCCTCCCAATGCCGTGGCATCCATAGTCAATGTAGCCGAAGATTTACCTCGGCCGAAGTTGTGCTTTCAAAGTTGTCAGCTGCGAGATAGGCTTTTTCCGGGACGGGAGGCCTTATTCGGAGCGCGAGGTCGGCCATCGGAGTGCAAAACACCGAAAACAGGTGCACGTACCGTCCAGATAACTTCTGGACCATGGCCGCTTATTACAGCGCTCAACATAATTGTCAAAATTACAACTTTCAGCCGTCTTGAGCGTCAGATTTCGTGAACATATACAAGTCTATTAGCCTAGTCATTCGTCTTATGGGACCACACGAGAGGCCCTGGGAGAATCGAAGCAACTGAGTCACTCGCTCGTTAATCTCAATTTTCCAAGCGTGGTATCAATTGGGTTAAAAAGCTTAGTTTAAGCTAAAGAAGTCTTCCAAGAATCTTACCAGTCCTATCTCACGTTGAGTTTAGACGCGAACCAAGAAACGCACTAATATAGGAAGTCATTTAATTCTTTTAACGAGCTCTATTTAATCATTTTACACAAGAGCCTAATTAAGATTATGCTATCTGCTGTTATACCAATTCGTCTTCCTGGGAGCAGATCAGGCGCATCTTTGGATATCTAGACTTCCTAGGGGCCGCTGTAACAAGAGGCAGAGGTTTGCATTAGTATAGATATAATATGAAATATCTGATGAAATTTTCCATGAAGGTTATATTTACCGTGGGCAAGTGTTGTCTGTATACAAAGTCGATGTAGACTGTGACCTTGGGTTGTGGCTATGAGATCCTGGGAGCCAGGATTAGTGGTCAGGCCTTAGCGTCTTCACTGAGGTATTGCTGCAAAGTCAGCAAGGTGTTCACACTCGTGTAGTCTTAGCCTTCCCTCGCGCGGATCTATTTCTTCCTTTCAATTCAGCCCCCTAAATTCATTTTCCAGGCTATACTCTCAATTCCACTCCGCCCAGATATTAGCAACTCGACATATATAAAGGCCCTTCAGAGAGTTTCCCATCGTCTCGTTGTTCCGGTGAAGTCCAATTTATCTCTCTTGCTCCCAAGTTTCAAGTGCGATCTTCGATGTGCCCATCAAAATCATGTCTTTCCCGGCTGGTAGGCCTTCCCAAGCCTCCCGAACGTACATGCGCAACGGCATGCCGTATTGACACCCTTCTTCTCCTTTTTCTTTTTCGACCTATGCTTGAATAACTTCATCGTGCGAAAGTTAGTGTATCAAAACGTAACAATGGCGCGTAACGCATCACAACCTCCTAGCAGTACCCAGTGGCAATAGACTCTATGTGAAAATTCCAAGAAAAGATTCCTCAAATTTTCCTTGCCCCGCTTCTTCTACTATTCGAATCCTTTTGAAACCCCACGCAATAACTTCGTCGATGAAAATCCACTTGAATTTTGGAAGGACACACTGACCCCGTCGATTCTGCAAGTGTACAAAGGTTCCTGACCAATGCGTAAGTCCGATTTCTCAGATCTTCATCATTTACTGGGGTGCTTCATAAACAATCCAATGTCAAATTCTCTATCGTTTCTTCCAAGCTTCCGGCCGCAATCGAATACAGAATTGCACTGAATCTCACCGCCTTGGCAGAGGAATTGACCGCCTTGCTCAAGGAATACAAAGATAACTCAAGTACCGACCGTCAACTCCAACGGATCGATATACTCAACCTCACCAAGAGAATAAGTGACAGAATCCGAGATCCTCGTGACAGCTCAGCAGAGTACGGCATGATGATGGCAGAAATTGGCACCCTCCGGTTGCTCGGGGATTGGAGGGCCCTCGATCACATCCCTGTCAATCCGTAGGGCATCTCGTACACTGAATTGACTACACGAGTAGATGCGGAAGAACGTCTGCTCCGCCGGATGATGTGGATGCTCGTTTCGAGAGGCATGCTGATGCAAGTGGGCGAAGACTGTGTCGCGCACATTGAAATGTCCCAGGCTTTCGTTAGAGAGGATCCCAGGGGCGCTTCGGTCAGGAATGGGTGGGTAACGGGTGGCTCCGGCTTCGCGACAAGCTGTTTTCCAGATTTCCTTATCGATCTTCATCTCTTGATCTTCAACATTATACTTTTATCTCATAAGAGTTTAAGCGTTATTCAGCATAGTCGTAGCTATGACATCTTGTTGGTGTCCAGATACGATATCAGAAATGCCGTCTTCTCGCGTTGGCACAGTTATTTCGCCAAATACGGTCGGAAGCAACCCACTGAGCCAACATATACCCCGCATTCATTCGCTTGTAGGAAAGTAAGACATGCTTTGAGATCCTGGACGATGATAGTGACTGCCTTGGTGACTTCCATACCACGATGAAAAAGCTGCATGACACTCTTCCTGTCACGGACATGTTCCATTCAAGTGGTAAGAGACTCAATGAAGGTATTGGAACTGTCCTGATGCTGTAATCTAGGATCTCTGAGAATGCCCACCTTGTTTCCGATGATGCAGCACTGCTTGTTGACGTGGGTGAAGGGCAAGGACAGGCTCTCGAAAGAATTATCAAAGACTGCCCAGACATACCTGTCGAGAGGGCCGTTCTGCAAGATCTGCCTTCAATAATTGAAGCTATACAGTCTAGTGGTGCCCCTATGCGGGAAGGTGCCAAGAAAATGCTGCATAATTCTTTTGGGGAGCAGCCAGTGAAAGACCAGTACCACCACATCTTGCAGAGAAACCGTTCTATCTAAAAGACTACCACAGGTGCTTTAGTCTATTATCTCCGCAGGATCTTGCACGACTGGCCCGACAAGTACAGCTGCAGAATCCTTGGCCGTATCCGAGATGCAATGACTCCTGAGTCCCGCATCTTGATCACTGAATTTGTCGATCCCAAACATCTTCCACCATTCGTTTGCATGTGAGACCTCCACACGATGAGCGTAGCCTCACAGGAGCGGACGGAGAAGGATTGGCATACTCTTGCAGACACAGCGGGCCTTGGAATTGTCAAAATCTGGAAGCATCCGAAGACAGCTGTGGCGCTTATAGAGCTTAAGAAAAAGCAGGGCCATCACACGCCCAGAGGCGTGTGACACTTTTACGTGGCATTCGGTTAGCTTGGAGAGTCGTTCTGCAGTACCGATGCATCCTTGCAGAATGCCAATTGGAAGTCAAAGTTCAAAGACCGAGTCAGAGTAGCTGACTATATGCAGTTATTTGGCAATAATGGTCGAGCGTGTCTATAACTTTCAAATGCGAGCAGGTAAGAATCGCACACCGGAGAAACCTATACAGATTAATGAGCCGCTACAGCTTACTAAGGGTCCCTTACTGCCACGGATTTTGATCGTTTTACGCATCTCCCACTTGCATCGAATTAGATAAACAAGTCTTTGAGCCAAGAATTACCCCAAATGGTTTGGCCAAACACCTGAGAGTCACAATTCAACGTTATGCGTTTTGCCTTGTATTGTCTTCTCCGGAAATCGATAGCTCGGACTCTGGTATTACTGACTTTAGTACCAGAAACGGTTGTACGAAACTATGAAACCCAAATTTGTATACTTTTTATCGATCCACTGCTGAGAACATTGATCAGAGGAATTTATACACCCGACCCGTCACAGATCAATAAGCTTGGAAATGTCTTCTTGGTCCTCTCAGGCCCGCCTTATCAAAGCTCGAGCACGAATATTCGAGATCCGCTGAGCCGATGCACGACATAACGTTCGTATACTAACCGGCAAATGCATATTCGTTTCGATGCTGAATAACGAATATAGGTCGACCCCCAACCGGACATGGCGCTATAGCTGCCTTCATAATTCTAGTGGAGATCTTTGGCACTGGGCTGGATCGCAGTAGGATAAAAGCGCTGGACTGGGCCCGAGGAAGGGCTTTTTCGGCAGCGCAAGATATTCAAATGGCGAACGAAGACAGTAACATCATGCAAGAGCAAACCAGTAAATGGATTGTTACCACTACATCCCAGTGCTTTTCAGGGAAGCGTCTTGCGCAGTTTCAAATAAGGTGCAACAGACCATGGCTTCATTGCTGTCCGCCGGCTTCTACTCGTCCTTCGTCTCAAACTTACTCCTCCTCACCAACCACGTCTCGAAGTCCATCATCCCGGGCCACTTCTCCCGGCACGTCTTCACATCCGCCCTGTACCCCTCCTCCGCGAACCAGCCGATCATCAGCCTCACCTCGCTGACCGCGTACATCAGCGCGCTCCCGAAGACCGAGTAGCTCGTCGGCGCGGGCGACCCGGTCCTCTTCTCGAAGACGCCGCTCATCTCGTCGAACGTCAGCTCGTCCCCCGCCAGCCCGACCGCGACGTTCCTCCACTTCTCGGGCCTGCGGAAGGCCATGGCCGCGAACACGCCGACGTCCTCCACCGCGACCCACTGCATCCGCTTGCCGGCCAGCGCGTCGCGCAGCGCGGTCAGGAAGACCTTGGTCGGGAAGCCCGGCGCGAGGTTGTCCATGAAGGCGACGGGGCGCAGCACGGTCCAGGACATGTTGACGCCGTCGGCCGCGGCGGCGGTGGTGGCGGCGGCGCGCAGGTGCCGCTCGATGGCGTGCTTGGTCTGGAAGTGCGGGACGGGGGTGGGCGCGTCCCAGGAGCGGGCGTCGCCGCCGCGCTCGACGCTGCTGTAGACGAAGTGCGCGACGCCGTGCGCGAGGCTGGCGTCGACGAGCGCGGTGCCCTGCGCGACCTCGCCGGCGGCGGTGACGCCGCGGCCCTGCGAGACCTGCACGCTGTAGACGCCCCAGATGGGCGAGGGGGCGGCGGCGGCGGTCGCGGCGGCGAAGAGCGCGGGCACGTCGTCGAGGTTGCCTTCGAGGAGGCGGATGCTGGGCGATTTGGCGGCTAGGCGCGCGGCGCTGGGGGAGGCGGCGTCGCGGGTGACGGCGAGGAGGGTGAGGTCCGGGTCGTGCTGGGCGATGAGGGCGTCGATGACGGCGCCGCCTTGGTTGCCCGTGGCGCCGGTGACGAGGATGACTTTCGACATTTGTTGGGGAGCGGGTGGTTGGACGAGGGGCGGAGGTTGGAGGGGGTGTGGCGTGTGCCGTGGGAAAACTAAGCGTTCGCCCAGCGCCGGGAGGAAATTGTATTTGACTGATGAGGAAGTCGGCTTCGTCCAGGGACGGGCATGGCGGGGCGGAGGGTGCGAGCGGAGGACGTTGGTCGTTTGTCCGGTCCGTCGTTCTGGGCGGAGGGCTGGCGGGGCCAAGCACCGGGTCTCCGTGAGGAAAGCCGCCATCATGCGGGGGGCTCCCGTGCCGCTTCTATGACGACTGAGGATTAATGGAGAGCCGAAACTGATAGACATGTCCGTAGCGTCGAGTCTGTTCCTACGTCGAGGTTGAGTGAAAAGGAAGTCGAGAGCTAAGGCCATGACGGGATGTCGTGCCTTCGAACAGTTCGAGTTCTTGATTCATTCAGGATCCTACCCAACAACTCACCACCACCATGTCATCTGAGCAATCCCAGGGAATCCAAACGGTCCACAGGCTCCTCGATGGCTACGGAAGCCTGTCGGTGCCGACGCTCACAGCACCACTGGCAGACGAGTTCAAACATCAAGTGCTGCCCGAGTCGTTGGGCATGCCTGCACGCAACAAAGCATCGTTTGAACAGCACGCGGCAGGCATCTTCTCGGTTTTTGAGAGCTTCGCCATGATTCCTAAGGCGGTCTTTGAAGATAGCGAGCGAAACGCAGTGGTGGTTTCGGCGCGCATGCAGGGCACGCTGAAGGGCGGCAAGGGCGAATGGCAGAATGAGTGCGTCATGATGATCAGTCTGTCCGACGACGGCACCAAAGTGATCGAGGTGCAGGAGTTTGTGGATAGCGCAAAGGCGCTGGAAATGCGGGCGAAGATGGCGCCCAAGAGCTTTGACGGGTGAATGGATCGTGTCGGCCGAGCTGTGCTGGCTGGGCTAGTCTTTGATTTGGGAATAATGTCAGTGTTGATGTCATGCCTTTCGTTTGGAGGTTGGCAGTGATTGAGGAGAAGTCGGTTTATGATCGTTCAGAAGCAGTTGAGATACAGGGGCGTATGTAAATTCAGCTATGTGTTGAAATGCGATATAGCAGGCGCGGGAAATGTAGCATAAGTTGGTGAAAAGTCAAGCAATGAAGCGCAAAGAAAGCTCGTGTCAAATACGCCCCGCAGGCTGACAGGCTGCCTGCCCCACCCTTTGCGCTCGCCGGCCGAACCGAACGCCAAATTAACGCGACTGGGCCTGCCTGCCTGCCTGTCAGCAACGGCGGCCGGCCGTCTTCCGGCTGTTAGGCCGCCTGGCTGCACCCTCCGCCTTCCACCTTCCTGGCTGCACGCTTCTGCTGCACAACCGCCAGCTGTGCTCCCGTCAGCACTCAAACTCCCACCCGCTCAGCTCAGCACCTGAAACAACGCGATCGTGCCCGCCACCAGCGGCATCGCCATCCGGACCTTGTTCCTCCTGATCCACGTGCGCGCGTACGCCTCCGCCTGTGACGCGTCCGACCGCCCACTCTTCGGGTCGCTCAGCCCGTCCAGCTTCTCGTTGATGGGCTGCATGTTGATGGCTGAATGGAGCACAGTCACCAAGTGGCACACGGCGCTCACCGCGAACAACCTCCAGTCGCCCTTCACGCCCCCGCGGCCTTGCGCAGCTGCCCATGCCGTGTAGGCGTATCCAAAGATGCCCAGCGTACTGATCGGACGGAAGAACACGTTGCCAACCGCCCAGAACGTTGGCCACTGCCGTCCCAGCTGTTGCGCCCGCGCTGCATGATCGGGAGATGACGGCGGAGGAAAGTCAACGAGCAACGCCGGCACCCCCATGAAAGTCTGCGTGATGGCGTTGCCTGCCCCAAAGTCAGCTGGCTCACTGTGGGGCCCCAAAGGATGCTCACCCAGGAGGATGTATGAAAAGCTGATCGTAGTGCCGACGACAGCCTGAGGGATGGTGGGAGACATGGTGCAAGCTGGATATCGTCACAATCTTTGAAGCGTGAATGCTGATCGATGGAAGATGCTCACATCGCAGACATTGCTGCAGCACTTTTTTGTATATGAGAGCGGCCCGGATTACACGGTCCCGCGGCCTCGGCCTGCACCTCTCTGTCCTTGCGCACCCGAAAGCTCCCTTTCCAGATGCCTGCGCCGGACCCAGGAACACCACCCCGGACGGACGGACGGACACATCTTACCACCAAGCCGGACGACAGCTGGGGGAGCCGAAAGCTAAAAGCAAAGCCAAATAATCATGTCGTCAACCATGCCACCACCCTCAGGGCCCCGCGTTTCCGTTAGCCCAGTCTGGCGAGAACCGTGTATGAGCCTGCAATACCGACAGCGAGAGATCAACAGCGGAAGATCAACGTCTGTGTATCGGCCACTAGAGTTCTCGTGCGGCAGCCGAACTGCAAATGGCGCCAGCTGAGACCGCTGACCCGGACAACCCCTGGTTTGCCAAGCGTCATCATAGTCTACCTTGGCCTCTTGGCGCATCGTGCATTCACTTTCTACATACGGCTTAACGCATGCGCAGCTATTTCGCCATTGAACTTGTTCATCACTATCCAGCGACTACCTGACACTCATGATCCAATAGGCCGTTCAAGATTAGGGGTGTTGCAGGCTATCTACGCTGTGTATACAAAAGGCCCACCGAAAGCTCACATCGCAACAAACAGCTGAATGGGGTTGTCAAGGAATCGAAGACGCGGCCTATCAATCCACATCGCGCATGGCTAGACGTCTAGAATATGTACCATGGCCTGCTTTTCCTGCTTGGCCTCCTCTTTCATGCGCATCTCTGACACTTTGAGAAAGTCGGCCCTCTGCTGTTGATCCTTGGCCTCAGCCTCATGCCAAAGCCGGATCGCTTCCTGCTTCCGCTTCTCGTTGCGCGGCTCGAACGCCATCTGAAACGGATCGGGCTTGACGATCAGCAGCGAGTTGGACTTGTCAAGTGGAATGTGGATCTTCTGCCCCGTGACTGGGTCGACTTTGTGCTTTAGATTGAAGCACCATGCAAGGGCACCACAGGCGACGACCAGTTCGTCCTGCGTGACCGACTGGCCGAGACATTGACGTTGGCCCCACCCGAACGAAGTCATGCCTTTGATAGTGGGATACGTTGTGAGAGGCTCCTGATAAGTCGGCCAGCCGGAATGCAACCAGCGTTCCGGTCGAAAGTTGTCCGGGTCAGGGTACTTGACTGGGTTGCGAAGAAATGCCCTGTTTTCCGTCAGCAAAGTTCGGTTGCGCTTACACCAAGGATCAAGGACCTACCAGTCAAGCGGAAGGATGCGGGTGCCCTTAGGGATGAAGTACCCGTTGTACTCGTCATCTTGTTCAGTCTCATGCGCGACACCTACCGCGGTCAGCGTTGCTCAATCCGCTAATGCAACATCTATCCACTTACCGGTAGGAACATTAGGCTTCCATCTCATCGTCTCTTTGATGCACGCACGCAGTGTCGGCAACCGGGGCATATCCTGGAGCGTCGGCAGACGCCCTTCGCAAACTTCATCGACCTCCTTCTGCACCGCCGCTTGCCACTCGGGGTGATACACCATGGCGATCAAGAAATAGTACAATGGACCAGCTACTGTGAAAATCCCGACAAGGGCCATCATGCCGATGACGGAGGATGCTTCGTAGTCGCCTGACAAGTTCGTTTTCTTTTCGCTCTCCAGATAGGTTTTGGTCCAGCATGGTCTCATGTCGCCCTTTGCCATCTTCTCGCGGACGACGAGGAGCTTACTCATCCACCATGCCTGCTGCTCATCGTGCCTCTTCCTTTCCGCCCGCTTCCACGGGTTGAGCAGCCAGGGAAGATGCCAGAGAGGCGTTAGGACGTTGGTAATAGGCCCGGCGGGGGACATCTGCGTCAACAGACCCCACGCACTTTTGGTCAAATACGCGCTGTCAGATGTATCATCCCATGTCAATTGACACATCACCTTGGATGCCATGTCTTCGAGTGAGAAACAGAAGTTGTCGGGGTCTTTGATGAGGCGATAGAGCCAACGCTTTGCCTCAAAGTCCATGACACCGTAATAGTGGGCGTTGCTTGCCTCAGTGAGGTAGGCATGGGTGAAACGACGCTGACGGGCCCAGTACTCTGCAACAAGGTCAGCGCCTGAGATACGGAAGCGTGTCCATACTACTCACGGTTCTTTCCCATCAGGGGTAGATACTCCATCGATCCATGTGTACTCTTTGAATCAAAGAGGGAGCGCACCATGGGCCGGTCTGAGTTGTATTTCGCCCTCTTGACCAGCAAATCCTCAGCAATCTTCTCATCTGAGACAATGATGAACTTGGCCCCCAGCATCTCCGTCCTGTACAGACCTCCAACTCCGTACGTATCAGCCCATTCCTTGAATTTGAGCCACATGTACTGGATAGGGAGGTCATGTACGCGGCCGAGATAGGGGAGAAGGGTTGGACCGGGAGGCCCTGAGGGATCATTCTTCGCTCTGAAAGATTGGATAAACTTGACAACGGCGAAGCCCGCCAAGGCTACGGCAAGGACAACGTATGTGAAGAGCTGCATGGTTGCGCGGACAGTTGAAGACGGCTGACAAAAATCAAAGACAAACGGAGGGAATGTTGGGGAGAGAAAGACGCCGCAGCAGAGGATGATATCTAATTAACTATCAGACATGCGGCAGCTTGACCAACATGTTGGACATCAAGCCGCGCTCACGGAGAGCTAATTGATGCCTCTCCGAAGACTTCATACGAGCCGTTCGATCCTGGCACCCGAACCACAAGTCATCCAGCTCATCACAATTGAGCGAAGGATGGGGATGCACTGGCGCATGATTTCGGGAAGCTTGAATCCCCCCACAAAACGTCCAGCCCCGGCAGGAAGAACGGGCACGGACTTGAAACTGCAATTACGGCCAATCACTTCTCGGTTTGGACTGTCTTTACTTCATGATGACTGCGGGAACCAGATCGGACTCTCCGCACCGAGGATGGTGAAGCGTCGGGGAATGCAGGTTCTGATGGTCCTAGGGGCAGCCAAGGCGGTATGGGCATCTTGCCGGCGGCTTCCAGAGAGCTTGTCGGGCTTGAGAAGAGCATGAGGTCAACACGAGGACATGTGATTGGCGTGGACGTCCGTCGTACGAAGCGACTGCGCCGTGCGAAAAGGAAATCTGGGCCCAGTCCAGGTCCCATCGTGTCAACAACGTTGGCGGCCCACAGCGTTGGAGCATTTACAGGGACTGATGGTTGCACGACGTTGGCAAAGTGCAAGCCCTGATTTTAGCTCCAGGTTAGATGATGGCAGTGTCTCAACGGGCCTGTCAGAATCGCCGGGGCAGTCACGGACCCTGCAAGCCAACCGCTCACTTTACTGCTCCATCGTTACGCGGCATGCCAGATCTGGCTTGGCTGCCGGGAACCGTGCCGCCAAGGAAATGGTTCCTTAGATCGCAGTAGCCTCGCGCCCCGGTCCCTGATCTCATCGTCATAGAGGCCATGCCCCTTAGTCAACCACTGTTCCTCTCGAGACATTGACAAGAACGACAAGCTTTTGGCGCGGCAGATAGGACTTGGGGGTGGAGAGCCGGGCGGGAACGCGTCCGCCGCCCAGGACCGAACCGAACGGGGGCCGGTGCTCAAGCCCTTCCCGAACGCGAACTACCCGGCGAAACGATCCGCCTCTCTCTATTTTCGGTCCGCAGTCTCAACCTCGAGCCCCGGCGCTGCGACGGCGTCCCAGTATTCTTATACGGGGCAGAGAACGCGTTGGCTGCTTATTGTCTATTCTCATCTGCGCACGACCCTCAATTTCTTCCAAATTCTCCGCCACGACACTATTTGTTTCGCGTTCGTCGTTTCGTTATACCCTCCGTCCGCGTAGCGTTCCGCCGTCCTGAGGCCAAGCCGAACCATTGCTTACCAGACTCTTCGCCATGGAATCGAAGCCCGTAGGTTCTTATCCTCCGTCTGGCCTCAATGTTCTCGTCGTGGGCACCGGTCTTGCCGGTCTCACGGCCGCCATCGAGTGCACCCGCAAGGGCCACAATGTGCAGGTGCTGGAGCGCAACGCCTCCATTAACACTGCTGGTAAGCACTATTTACTATCAAACATTATCGGATCGCGTGGCTTTCAGCTACTTTCCGTACTTCTGAAAATTCGCAAAAAAAAAAAAAAAAAAAGAAAGAAGAAGCCTCTCTCCAGTTTCAAGTTTTCCTTCTCAGTCACCGTAATTGATGCCAAAAAATCATTTCCTTTTCGAGCTCTCCCTTCGTTTAACAGGAGATTGTGTCAAAAAAAAAAAAAAAAAAACTCACATCGCGCCGTGGTGAAAAGGCGACATGTACTTCATGGGCCTCTCGGCCACGCGCTTCTTCAAGCACTGGCCGGAGATGGCCAAGGAATACGACGCCATCTCGATCCACAACGCCTGGATCGAGACGTTCAAGCACTCGGGCGAGCAGATGATCGCCCCGCTCAAGGTCGCCGAGCGCCTCAAGGCGCAGGGGCTCGACCCCAAGACGCCGCCCGGCACCTTCCAGATGCGCCCGCTCGTCTACAAGATGTTCGTCGACCAGGTCGCCCGGCTCGGCGTGGACGTGCAGTTCGGGAAGAGGGTCGTCGACTACTGGGAGGATGAGGAGAGGGGTAAGGCAGGCGTCGTTACCGACCGGGGGGAGCAGTTCGAGGCGGATGTCGTGATCGCCGCGGATGGCGTGGGGAGCAAGAGCCAGAAGATCGTGGGCGGCCAGGTCAAGGCGATTTCGTCCGGGAGGGCCATGTGGAGGGCTGCGTTTCCGATTCAGCACTTGGACAAGGACCCGGAGGTAAAGGAGTTTTTTAAAATGGTGCCGGGGGAGAAGGGGCCAGAGCCGATCGTACGGACGTGGTTGGGGTAAGCGTCAATCTTTTGTTTTTCTTTTTTTTTTCTTTTTGGGTTATTTCCGCGTTTGCATTGGTACGCTTCGTGAAGGCTTCTTTGGCGCTGACAAGTGGACCAGACCCGGCACCTACGCGCTCACCCTGACGCGCCCGGACACCATCATCTGGATCATGAACCATGACGTACGTTTTCTCCTTCTCGCCACGGCTACTACTCGTCGCAGAAACCACCTCCCCCCCTCCACCACCACAATACCTAACACCTTTCCTCTCAACAGGCCACCTCCACCTCCGCCGAATCCTGGTCCAACACGGTCGAGCCGGACGAGGTGCTGCGCGGCATGGACCGCGTCCCCGGCGACGCCAAGTGGGCGCCCATCTTCCGGCAGCTGGTCGCGCTCACGCCGCACGACACCATCATCAACTTCGAGCTGCTGTGGCGCAACCCGCGGCCGCGCTGGGCCAGCCCGCGCGGCGCGCGCGTCGTCGCCATCGGCGACGCCGCCCACTCCTTCCTGCCCGCCTCCGGCAACGGCGCCACCCAGGCCATCGAGGACGCCGTCTCGCTCGCCACCTGCCTGCAGCTGTCCGGACGCGAGAACGTCGGCGACGCGGTGCGCGCCCACGTCCGCATGCGCTTCGTCCGCAACGCGTGCGCCCAGAAGCTGGGCTTCGCCAACGCCGAGCTGCTGCAGGATACCGACTGGAGCAAGGTCAAGCTCGATCCCAGGCGCGCGGCGCCGAAGCTGCCCCGGTGGGTGTGGAGCCACGACCCGGAGGCGTACGCGCTGGAGAACTTCGAGAGGGTGGTGCAGGCCGTGCGGAGGGGCGTCGGCGTCGGGGAGAAGATCGAGGGCGTCGAGGAGAACTGGCCGAAGGGGTATCGGTATGAGGAGTGGAGGATCGAGGACATAATGGAGGACATGCGGAGGGGGCGGCCGGTGGAGTTGGGGGAGGGCGACTGGGATTAGGTGTGGTGAGGTGGTCGGTTACAGGAGGGTGTTCGGGGGATTTTGCCTTGTTTACACGTGGCTTTCGTAAGATGCAGACGCTAGTAATATACTTTCTTCCCTCATGATGATTATCAGGGTAGCTATCTTTGCTGGCTTCTGGTAACGAATTGCCGACACGCAGATGCCTTCCTTTCGTCCCGAAGATGATGCCTACTATGTTATTCAAACATTCACTTCACTCTATTCAACATCTCTGTCTACATGGTCATGAGTTTAGATACCATGAGCGGCTTCTTGGACCCCAGAAACCATTTTACTTCAAGCTGTTGTAGCTTTCGAGGAAGTGAACAGCAGGTGTCAACGTCTTCCTTTTCAAACGAATCTGACTTCGTCTTATCAACAGTTTCAGCTTCCGCGCTCAGACTCTACCTGACAGAGTCTTTTCTAATCTTTCTCTATTGCCAGGAAGGGTTTCTGAAGTTCTATTCCTAGCTAGTGAGTTCACACGCTTGCCTGAAGGCAGGAACGGGCGCTTCGGATACCAAGATCATTCCTCCCCCTCGCTAGAGGCAGCAATATGGCTTTCCTATCCTCATCTCAGCCGCAACTTCTCAGCAGTGGACAGATACAGATACCGTCGTCGCACAAGCACACCGATCTCGGGACCTGCAGATCCTCCTGAGCTGCCGAGCCACCCCTGCAACACCACCACACAGGCCTATCTCAAGTGCAACCGCAGCCTTTCAGAACACGATTCTCAAATGTAGAGGAAGCTCGATGCACCAGCACTATCGTACAGCACAGCCTCACTCCACCTCCGACCCATGCCAGACGCGTACATAAATCCCCTCGACCAACGCCCTCCGTTTCTCACTTCCCCCCCCCCCCCCCTCTTGCAGGTGTACGGCCACAGCGGGGTTTAACTTGGAAAGATATATCGAACTCACGAAACTACATGCCTGCTTTACTATCTTTCAGGATTATATCACAAGGGAAATAAATCTAGCCCTTCCAGTGATCCACAATATTTTCAATTGCGCGAATCACTGTACTTTCTTAGCCCAAGTAACTGGTGTGATTTTTCAACGCACGAGGGAACGTTTAGTGTAGATTACAAAAAGGTCTTTGTACTATATACATGGAACCACAGCTCTTTCTTCATAGCTTTAGGCAAGGGTGACGGACATGTCGCCAAACTGAACATAGATGAAATTGTTCTGACCTGTGCCGCCAGCGTGACAGTAAGCCTTGACTGTGGTCTTGCTGGTGATGCCAATAGCGTAATTGCTTGGAAAGTCTTTGTATGAAATCTTTTTTTCCGATATCACTTACCCAGTATTAGCGCCTGCGAGTACGATGCGGTGCTTGCTCTCGCTACAGATAACGACGTTGTTTGCAATATCAGCGACTTTATCGGCAAATCATTCGACGTTCGTCGGCCGAGCTTCTCTCGAAGGAAGCTGCCTGAACACCGGTGTTGTCATGGATAGACAGGTCGGTAATGGTGCCGGTCTCCTGAGCGGCAAGGTCAGTAGCGCCGAGGAGAGGGGCGATGGTGATAAAACGCACTTTTGAAAGATTGGAGACACATCTGGTTGGGTGAATGAGTGTTTAGATACATTATGTACAGATAACTGCCATGGACGCCACCCAGAAACCCAACGCGCAAGTGGTAAGCCTATCCTGCAGAAGGTTTTACCAAAGCCGTGGAATCCGGAAAACATGGCATAAGCAAATCAATATTACCAATACCCATGGACGGATACTTATATGCTTTGCCTGGTACGTAATTCGCAGGACGCAATCGAGCAGAATTTGAAGCGAAAGCAAGCGAACACATAACGGAACCAGAAATTGCGAGAACTTGTGAGGTCAAGTATGAAATATGTCGGGTTGTGTGTAAACCGAGGGCATTCAAGGCTCGGTGCCAAGTGAATTTGTTTATCCCGTTTTGGGCATAAGCTGTCAAATCAAGCATCAGCATCACCAGACTTCATCTATCCGGCTGCTACGCACCTATGATTCGGATCGGAGCCGTTGTCTTGGAGAAAAGCAAAGCACAGTGCGCCCGACACAGAACAGAAAGCCTGCCGGACTTATCTCCCGGCAAAGATGCTAGAGCATCGCACAACATTTCTACTATAGCTCTGTCTGTCTCCAAAGAGACACCGTTGCTTTGGAGATGTCTGCATCTGAATATCTGGACAGCACCGGCAAGTCTCCAGGGACAAGACCCATGGACAGGGATTAAAGCACATGGGCGTGGATAAGCAGTCTGGAGGTTTTTGAGAGCCTTCTTCAATGCAGCCTCAAGCGAACAGTGGGGATCGGCAAAGCCGCTTTTTGAGACCAGAATTTTTTGCCGAGTTTGGAGTATCCAAAGTCCAGAGCCCATTCCAGGGCATTTTGCGGACATCGAACTCCCGGAGGTCCTAGGTAGTCCAGGCTCGCTCCCAAATCCAGTAGAAGCTTAGCAAAATCTACTCCATCACCTGTTTGACAGAAGAGGGCGGAAAACAGAAACTCAGGCCCAAGGTATTGACCTTTAGGAGGAGAACCTCGCTCCTGGCAAATAAATCCCGCGTCTCGGATCATTTTCGCAACTTTTGACTTCAACTCCGGACAGTTGTTCCTGCTGAACATACACCAGCGAAGGAGTGGGGTAAATGGCCTTTCCTCGCTCATGCAGCATCGAGTACTGTCAGTGGTTCTGATAAAAGCCTCAAATATAATCCAGCTTCCCCGGGGACCTAATTGTTGACGGCAGGCAGATACTCAGTTGTAAGGGCTTCAGACCAAACCCCAGGTCTGAGAGTAGTTCGAGAATTGCAATGTTCTCGAATGAAGCGGCGATGAAAGCGTAAGATCTCGTACACCCAAACCATGGCACTTTTTTCCTGAAGTAATCAGCAACGAAGTCGTGTCCACCTTGCACGAATGGCTCCAACATTCTCGGTGTGCCAATGGCACATATCCATCTTAAGAAGATCTGACGCCGGTATTGGGACTCGTTCCGAACGGAATGTACAGTCACCCGATAGTCGAGTATTTCCGCAATGACTCTGCGTGATAGATGACTCGCAGTGTTAACATGCTCATATCGATTGATCAAAGCAGCAAAATGAGGATTGCAGTGACATAAGGCGCTTATCCACCACTTTTCAAGCGTTCCACATTGATCTGTATCCAATAAATCCATGTGCGGAAAGATCATGGAGCGATATGCATGGAGCGATCTCTCAGAAGAGTCAATGCATAAAACTGGCGGCGCTTCAGAATATTCAAATCTGTCGTTGTCGGCGAACAAGGCTAGGCTTCTGAAGGTAGATTCTCTTCCTGGTCTAGAAGCCCAAGAGAGCCCAGCACGAATACTTACTTGTAAGTCCTCTCCAGAACAAGGACCATGCTCGCCATCATCCATGAAAGGTCGTTTTCTGTGGAGCACGAGGGCCCCATCAGGAGCAAGTCTAGTAGTAATCCGTCAACTTTCCCATATCTCCAATACCAGCGGCTTTGCTATTGTCACGCTCACCTCTGATCAGATTTGGGGCATAGTAGAAACATGTCTCCTACGTGCTCGAGTCTCCAAAGTCTGAGAACATAACCAAGTTGGTAAAGCCGCGCCTGATAGAATATAAGCAAAATGGCCTAATAGAGGTAGCCCATAATCCTACATCTTACTGCGTCATGCCAGGTTCGGCTGAGGAGAAATAACATGGACGACTTGTCTCTCAAAATCCGTCCTACTTCCAGCAAATTTCTCTCAAGCAAAGCCCCCAAAAACCAGAAGGGATGATCCCCATGGAAGCGGATTCAGTGCGTTGCCAAAACCGAATCCTGCAACCCTCAATATGCATGGAGTAGGCGAGTCGGACAACCCTATTTGATATCCACTTCCTTGGAAGGAGACAAAATGATACTTTGTAAGCCATATTTGTTGAAGTGCTTTTTAAGTTCATTTACTCTTCCTTTACAGTCATGTCGAAGGTAAAGATTCCGAGAGGTGTATTCCAAATTAGGTGCCGGTAGTAAGGCCGAGAGATGAATGCATGCATCGGGGTTATGTCATTAGCTACCTCCAAGACATGTCGGTTGATTTCAAAGAGGGACAGCGGCAAGAGAACTTCTGAGATTTCCGTGACTCGCAATTGCAAACTATCCGGCCGAGCAGCAAGGAAGGAGTGAGAACCAAGCAATTGCGCTCGAACAAGTTCCAATGTATCTTCGGATAATGAGAGCTGCCGTTGCTGATAATCGTGTACTGTCCTCAAATGTTCGCTTTCAGGACGGAGTCAGCTATCTTAAGTGATATCACGATACTTAAAATGAAAAGGGGTTTCCACCTTATCTTCATAGTCTGCAAAGAGTTCAAGATCCTTATACTGTCCATGAGCCTTTGGTTCAACAGTTCCAGGGTTCTCTTCGATGATATGATGTGGAATTTGGACCATATAAGGCTGGGCGTGTGCGAGTGTTCAAGCGAATATTTAAGCTTATCTGTGAATTGTTGAAAGCTTTGTAGATCCGATGTCATTGACTGTGTCCTTTGGTGCCACACCTTACCTAGCTCGGCATCGGTAGAAACAGCGTCTCTCTCATGCTTAACAGCACAGGGGGGGGTAATAATTCTACGTCCTGTGCGAGCTGGCACATAGTCCGAAGTTCTTCAGGAGCATCGTGTAGTTTTCTCTTCATTTCTAAAATTGTCTTACAGCATTGCGACAAGGCACCAGTCAACGTTAACAGACTGGCCCCAACACCAACAGCTAAAGACAAAGGGTCCATATTCGACAGCCGAGGCGCTTTCAATTTCCTCACTGTCGAAAGAGGTCTTGATGTCGTCAAGATCTACACATAAAGTCAATACAGTGAAGAAAAAAAAAATGATGCAAAAGTTGACCAAGTGCGACTGACAAGGCCAAGACAACTGCCACCATGTTCCAGTCTTTCCATGTGATAGCGAATGGAAATGGATACAAGATACGCAAGGAAGACGGATAAAAGAATATTGAGGATACTCACGGCTCACTGTGCGATAAGGGCATCTAGATTGGCCACAGATTGGGCACTCAACAGGGCGGAGTGCTGTCAAATTTGGACTGCTGCAGAAGCAACAAGTCCAAACTTCCATCACTTTGTGCAAGTGATCGTCCAGAAGTCTTCGCAGGTAAGATTCAAGCGTAGAACGCCGAATATATATATATGTGTGTGTGTGTGTTTGTGTGCCAGTCTGTGTGTGTGAGAGAACCTCCGCAGGGAGGGGGCGCTATATTTTCGCCACTCTATTTATACTGCGCAAAAGCTACCGTGCATAATCTTCAATGGAAAAATGCGCCGGAGCAGCCTTGCTGAGTTGGCAACAATATATGGGCGAGGCTGCTCTACGTCTGGAATGTTATGCTTGCAGGTGCATTACCGAATACCCTGTCAGCAAATCACAAGCAAGTCTTCGTTGACGTAGACATGACTATAGTCACATGGCCGGCTGCTCTTCCCATGTTTTTAGAGCTGCTTAGTTACACAACAGCGGAATCAGCCTTACTCCCCAGTATGACTTCTTAAATATGGTGAAAGTAGTAACACATTGTAATGGGTAATAAGTCCGGAAGGAAAGGCTGAAGATGGTATAACAAAAGGAAGAATATCGAGATTTAGCAAAAAAGGAAAGAAAAGGAATTATTCAAATTTTTCAGAAACATATCATAGACCCCAATCTCTCAACCTCTCGATCTCCCTTTTTCTCAGCTTGCTTCTGTGCTATTTGGCCATGGAAACAACATGGTCTTGGAGGTCTCCTATGCTGCCATGGTTCAAATCGTCGGAAAGAACCTGCTGCGAGGCTAAAATGCGAACTCCGGATGATGAAAAATTCCACGCCTGAAATATGTAACAGATTCCCTAAGAAACTCCTCGTCGCTCCAATGAGCCTCCCTTGCTTCTGAGTCCTCTTCTCGCACTTTCAGTAGAATACGTTCGCAACCATCCATTACTGAAATCATCTTTCGAACATCATGGTTTGGTTGGGCATCTTCGCACTCGGGGCTCACCTCTTTCACAAATTGCTGAGCGGAGCGCATTCGCTCTAAGTCCGCCGTGACAGAAGGACCCTTCGGGTCCTGCAAGATGTGTGTGAAGAGAACGTTGTAAGATGAGGCTGCGTAGTACAGCACGAAACTACATCTAGTGAGTAAGGCGATATTGCAATCGGTCGGTAGAGAACTTACTATGTAAAACTATCGATGCTCCTCGGAACATCTCGTAGAAGCTGTATTGATTGTCTTCCTGCTTGGACGCACAGGTCTGCAGATCTAGTCATCCGAGCGGACGGGGGTGTAGACGCCGAACCCTGCGGCCTCCTCTCCACTCGATGGTAAGCCCAAAGTCTCCTGTGGATGATCATGACACAATGATAATATGCAAAGCGCATCGACAGAGTGTACATAAGCATCCGATCTGGGATGTCGCCGATACCATGATCCGGGTGAAGAGCGTACGGCAAGCTTGACTTCCAGTCGTCCAGTTCCTTTTCCAGCTCAGCGACATCTCCTTGCACGTTTTCTTCCGCCTTTTCCCACGATTGCGCTGAGTAAAGGCGCTTATATATTCTGCTCTTCAAAAGTGCAAGCGCGCATTTGCTTCGGAAGACAATAAACTCCGTGCCTGTGGGGACAAGGCCTGAATGGTATGTGGCGCACCCCATCACATGTCCGGGCAGGTCGCATGGCAAGTCAACTTCTATCTCTTCATCGATCTGTGCGGAAGGTCTACCTGAGCGGAGGCTAAATCTAGAAAGAAAAAATTAGAAAGGGTACGGAGTGGAATAGAGAGAAATCTTACTCTTTGTCGAGGGAATACGCAATCCAGAACACACGTTTCCGCTGTTCCAAATCAACAGGACTCATGTTCACATGTGAGGTGTTTTTGTGGAATCCGAGCGCATGCAAGATGCGCGATGCAGCATCAACGAATGCCATTGAATGCCTGTAATTCGCCTCTCCAATGAAGAATTTTGCCTTTGGCCAATTAGTAGAGGCGTTAAGACATAAATAAGCCACCTTACCATTGCTATCAAAGCTTGAGCGCTGGCGATGTCAACATTCACCAACGATAACTCCGCATATACGGAAAAGGCATTCCTGATGTACGCTGTGGCTTTAGCTTCGTTGTCTTTGACTAGAGAGACGGGTGGCTTCTGTAGCTTCGCGCGCGTGTGATATGCAATTGCAATCACAGTATTGAGACTCGCCCACCAGCCCGAGCCGCCCTCAAAATTTTTGGAAAAGTAACTTTCTAGACATCGCATGAAGGTTGGACGATGATACATGGGCATCAGGGAATTAGTTGTGATGAAGAATTCGTCGACTAGGGCGTATACTTCTTCACGTGGTGGTAACGGAGTGAAAGCTTGGGTGCTGAAAACATCCTTCTGCACCTGGTCCATGAAATTTATTTCAAACATGCGTGTCACGAGACTTTTAGAGAGATCTAGGTCGGATGGTATGGTAGACATAACAGGGAGTTGCCAGTGGTCTTTTGGGTTAATTAGCATATCATGCTGTTTCTGAGTAGGACAGTATCAAATACTATGGACTCACCGGTCAATAATTCTCTGTTATTCGATACCTGTTCATGCGTCTGACTTCCCTGGCTGCTTTCAGCGACTGCGTCTCTCAGCCATGTTTGGACATTGGTGTTGACCGCGTCAGCTGTTTGCTGATCACTGAAGTGTGGGGGTAGCATGCCAGCCGATCGGAGAAGAGCCTCCATCCGGATCAGGCGGGCCTCTAGAGCCTGTGCATATCTTTGTCTATACGTGTTCAGCCTCATTCATAGTAAGTTGCAAAGAGGTGAACGCACTGGCGTTGCATGCTGCTCTCGTGCGTGTAAGTGCAATTCTTTTTGTGCGTACTGCAGCGGCTGCAAATTGGTACAGCCCCGTCGCACTTGAGTTTCATTTTCCTGCATCTGTCGCATGCCTCCAGATTCGAATCCGTGTAAGCATACACTTCGTAGATGAGGAAACGCGGAGGCATCTCACCTTCTCGACACGTACTCTCTTTACTCGGACTGCTGGCCCGGCTCCGGGAGCCGCATCGGGCGAGGGAGAATCTGTCGTTGGAAGATCCATAGTCTTGATGGCGATTTCGATGTTCGCATGCGGCGCGATGCAGTTGCACGTAGATCTACAGTCCCCTGGCATCGAAGAACGCCGCGCGCCAGGCGATGTTGCCGTCGGCTTTTGGCTCGGCGTTTTCGTATTCGGATGTAGAACGAGCGCAATCAAGTACTGAGTAATGAAATTCGCAACCAGAATGGGGAATCAAAAGAGCAACATCGTATAGGGAGCAATCTCATTGGCGACGAATTGCTATCCGCTGAGTAATTAGGGTGACTATTCTCGTTCCCAAGCATTAGTGGATAATCCCTAGGCTTGACCTACTCATGGCGACATTACTCTTCAGCGCGTGATTCTCATAATATTGAGCTTCATATTTTCTAGGCTTTAGCCTAACTTCTAGACAAAGCCAATCTCAGTACTCATGAACGATCGTTACTAGTAGACGATCCGAAAGCATCTTGAAATGGCTTTTTTTTTCTGAGCCTACAGTAATCTAGATCCAGCTCATTAGCGTAGAACCTATGTCCTGTAGAGCCTCCGTATTGCAACTAGAGCCAAAGGTCGCGCCTTGTGCTCGTGATCTTCATCACAAATATTTCAGCCAGATTTTGTACGGAAGCACCTACTTAGGCCGTGGCAAAAGATTGAAAGAACTTGATTTCGTCTCTGGGAATAAATAGGCCAAAAGTTTAACTTGATTCAACCACCCTACAGCACGTCGATCCGCGTGATTTGAAGGCGTGGGAAGATGCATGAATAGGACCAGTTTCCGGACTCTAGGGACCTTGTGCTCAGCCACAATGCTGCTGAATGGAAAGCTTAATTTCGAATGATCACTCCGACACACCCGAGATTCTCACCATTTTAAATTCAACGCATACGTCATTGGTCACCAACTGCGATCTGACGACCGCACAGCTTGACCCATTATTTCGCCCTGCATTTCGAGACTATTACAAACGTGCTATTGCTAGTCTAAAGAGCGCCCCATTCACATCGTTTCAATATTTTCCAACCGCAGCGCTATCTACCAGGCACGGAAGAACTTCTAATTAATCCCAAGCTCCTCCCCGTCTCTGAACGCCATTCTCACAGAAGCATCGCAAGGAGCGGCAACCTTCAAACTCCATTTTCCTCGACCCATACGGCACGCCTCATCATAGTCGCTTGCTCGAACTCGTGCAACGCACCCCACAGACCGACTGGGGCGATGCGCGACTCAGCGACCACGAAGCCGCGCCTGGTCCAATACGCGAGGTTATGTTTCGCGATGGTCTTGAGCCAGAGCCTTATTTCCGGTTCCTTTCCGGCGTGGAGCTCCCGCTGGCGTAGGATAGCGGCTCGCTCTACGGCTCTGACGCAGCGGTCTGCGAGTCCGTGGCCGCGGTAGCGTGGCGAGGCGACAACTACGGAGACCTCGAGGTTGACGATTTCGTCCTGCACTTGCGTCAGTCTCGAAGATGTTATTGAAAAAGGAAAAATAAAAAGGTGTGTATGAGGGATGACGGGCAGAGTTTACCGTGTCCTTGCTCCAGACCCAAGGTTTGACAGATCCGGTTGCGATTGGCTCGTCCGCTTCATCGAAGATCACGGCGCAGATGGCCGTACTGCCGAGGTCCTCGATGAAGTCATTATCGTTGCCAGAGGAGTAGCGAAGCTCTGGAAAGCCATCGAACCCGGAAAAACTGAGGTTGATGAGTGATACTAGGGAGTGGAGAAGTTCGGGGCGTGCTGCAATGTCGGCTGCCGAGAAGAGCTCGAGGCGTGTGTTTGTAGGTGCCATATTTCTTATGTTCGAAGTGTTTTGCCTGCCATAAACCCCTTTTCCGACAGTGTGTAGATTCGAAGAGAAGGAGTGGACAAGGTAATGAGGCTCTGTTGACCGTGTCTAAGTCTATATGTAGTATTTGTACATCGGAAGGAGCCAACAACACGCCCTATTCAAGCCACACCCGCTCTTGCATGACTCATCGACCGGCCTCCTTCCTTTCCTGGTATAAGATGGAAGACACTACCACAAGCACGCTATTCAGGTCGGCTTCATAGAACACGTCGCTAAATAAGTTTCCATATTAATCATACCCAAAAAAAAAAAAAAAAAACCTCTAACGATTTTCACGAAATAAAGAGGCCAATGGCTGTCCAGAGCCATACCCGTCCCAAAACAAAAATCTCCCGAGTCATGACTACCGTCCCGGCCAAAAGAACGAACACCACATGCGAAGCCCATTAATAATATATATACAGAAAAAAAAAAAGGAGCCCCACTAAATAATCCTCACCAACCTCTCATTCCCCGGAAACTGCTGCGCCGCCCTCCACCCGCCCGTCCAGTGCCCAACCCTCTCGAACGTGTCCCCATCCTCGCCCCCCTCCTCCCCCAGCTCCTGCAACATCAACCCCCAGATGCTCCCGCTCGGCAGCAGGTTCCCCTGCCTCTTCTGGCTCGAGAACGTCTGACACGTCGCGACGAGCAGCAGCCACAGCTCCGGCCGCGCCGGCACGGCCGGGCTGGTGCCGCCTCCGCCTCCGCCTCCGCCTCCGCCAGCACCGGCGCCGGCGCCGCCCCCCGAATCGAAGAAGATCCTGCAGTCCTCGGTCGCGTCGTACGGCAGCATGAGCCCGGCGATCTGGACGCACGCGCCCTCGCGCAGGCGCGAGAACGGGCTGCCGGGGCGGAGCGGGCGGACGTCGCAGCCGAAGCGGGAGATGCGCGACTCGAAGGTGGTGTGGCGGTTGGCCTCGAAGGCGATGGGCCCGTCGATGGACATCCAGGACCACGAGGGCGCGCGCCAGTCGCGCGGGCGGCAGGCGCCGCCGGTGGCGGCCGCGCGCT
This sequence comes from Neoscytalidium dimidiatum, assembly GCA_037367355.1. NCBI lineage: Eukaryota > Fungi > Ascomycota > Dothideomycetes > Botryosphaeriales > Botryosphaeriaceae > Neoscytalidium > Neoscytalidium dimidiatum. The sequence goes on along the minus strand of CM074700.1, from coordinate 1,761,297 downwards.
TGGCGTCGACGGTCCAGCAGAGCTCGTGGATGAAGTTGCCCTTCCACAGGCCCGCGACGTAGGCGTCGTTGAGGGCGCGCTGGAAGTAGGCGGCCAGGCCGGCGAGCGCGGGCAGCTTGTCGTGCGGGCGCGAGAGGCGGCGGTTGGAGTAGTCCTGGACGAGGAACTCCCAGATGCGGTAGAGCTGGTGCGTGGCCGCCTGCGTGCGCGTGAGCTTGCTGCCGTGGTCGCCCGTGGCCGAGGGCGAGGACGGGTCGAGCAGCAGGAAGGACGGCATCGTGACCGTGACCGACGGCTGGATGACACGGCCCGACGGGCACAGCCGCATCGTCACCAGCCCCGCCGACGCGCAGTACCCGTTCCAGTCGCGGCCCCAGGCCTCGCCGGTCAGCGAGTTGTAGACCAGCCCCTTGTCGTGGCAGAAGCACTTCCACACGACCGAGTCGTGCGTGTAGATGAGCACCCGCGGCGAGAGGACCACCTCCTGCAGCGTCCAGCCGCGCTCGTGCAGCGGCTCTCGCGACGCGGCTCCGTCCCTGGGCAGATGGTCCTTCTTCGGCGTCAGGAGCATGTTGCCCGTCTCGCCGTCCTCGCAGCGCACCGGCAGCGTCACGAGCGGGTTCCAGAGGTTGTCGGCCTTGAGGAAGCCGTCGCCGCAGCTGCGCGCCCGCGCCGCCACGATCGTGACGTACGAGTTCTGAAAGACGTGCTGCATGCGCGCCATCTCGTGCTCGCGGTCCTCCTCGTCGTCCTGGATGATGCATAGCGCGTCGATCCAGAGGTACTTCAGGTTCAGCCACCGGGCCGTTTTGACCGCGTCCAGGAACGTCCACGGGAGCTTGGTGATGGGGATGTCGTCCATATGCTGGGCCAGTGAGTGCTTTCTCGTCTGAAGCGGCTGCGCGTCCCCCCAGCAGTAGCTCAAGGCTGCGTACGGCGCGTGCGCCTTGCCGCCGGTGTTGACCAGGCGTAGTTTTTGCGGTGCCCCGGATACGTCGATCAGCCGTGTTGGCACGGTCGGATTCAGCGCGCAGCAGTGTCCCGCGCCTTTCTCACGTGGCCGCTCGTCGCAAGACTTGACCCAGCCCTGGACCATCTGGAAAATGCTGCGGGTGCCTCTGTCCGAAGTCTGTTTGCGGACTGGAAGGGAGAACCGAACTTTCTCATCACCTAGAGAAAGCACGTGTGGTATGTTAATTGCTTGCGCCTCGCCCAGAGGATCGCCTGGCCCAGTCTGTCAGCAAAAATCTCGACTGGATATGTCCAGGACCGGCATTGGCGCACCATCGAGAGTTCCTACGTCGAATTCCAACGTCCTGGAGAAAACCGTGTCGAGCCGAGATACCAGCAGGACGGGCTTGATGATCTTTGTGCTGTTCTCGTATCTTTTCTCGAACGAGAACTGAAAATGGACCTCGTCGTCCTCCTGTTCATCCTCTTCTCCCCCGCGTCCCTTGCTCTTTTCGTCAACCTCAACTTGGGCCCGTTTCCGGTCTGCCTCCAATACCGTGATAAACAGTAGCCGACATAGCTTGCACCCGGCCCGCGCCGATCTCTCGAGAATAACGCGCGCTACAGTGTGTCTAACCCCACTATAGCTCGAGCAGAGCAGCGCCCACGGGGAGTAGCGGCCCTGGTAGTGCGTGAATATCCTGGAACAGAGCCTGCAGGATTGCCGTGACGATGAGCTCATAATCCGAAGGGAGCGGGGGCTAAGACAATATAAGCGACCATGGAGTCGTAAGGGAAAGAGTGAGATCTGTCTAAAAGAGCCGAAATAGGAGAAGACTATGGACCCGAGATAATTATGGTCAGCAGAGAAGGGGGAGGCAGAGCGCCTTACCCGAGACCCACAGCCCTCGCTCGGGCCAATCAGATCCGAGAGACGGACGTAAAGGGGATGCGTCACCGCCCACGGCGCACGGGAAGGATCGCGAGCGAGGACGAGCAGAGGATGATGCAAGACCATGGTTTCGAAACCAAACGGTCCAAATAATAGATTGTATTCGTATTCGGCGTCGACTACACGTGCGGACGGCTCTCTACAGCAAAGTTCGTTAGAAAAAATCGCACACCCACACGTGTCGCCAGGGCATACCTGATGGATAGAATTACGCACGGCAGGCCCAGAAGCATGCCCGTGTCTATCAATACACATATTTTTCTTCTATGGCAGAATGTAGAACCCAATCCCTCCCAGGCCCATCAATCGTGCGGTGGTATTTGCTCCAATAAACGCCCACCCAGTGTTTCACTCGAACGCCCACGCCATGCCATAGAGCGATAGTGACATCGTCGGCTCTTTGACAGATTCGCTTTCCCATCATGGTGCCCCCAAGCATCATGGTCCTCTCGCCTTATTTCTGAGGCTCCAGAATCTCCTCCCGCTCGATGACCCGCTCGTCGAATTTGATCAGGAAGATCGTCTTGCTCGGCCACATCTCCTTCCCCGCGCCAGCGGCTCCGTCCGCGCCGCCCGCGTTCCCGCCGCCGTCGTCCACCCAATGCGCCGTCACGCCCTTGGTCGGAAAGCCTGCGCCGTCGCACACACCCTCGACGATTCCCGCTACGAATGCGGCGACGTTGAGGGAGCTCATTTCTTTTGGCGTGGACACGTACTCGACAACCAGAGGTGCGTTGTCGGTGATCATGTAGTCGGTTGAGGCGGCGGCGGCACGCTCGAGCGCGTCAGCCGGCCGGTTGAACAGGTGCTTCCACAAGGTGGTGGTGATGAATTGAAGGAGGGCGAGAACACGAGTCGGGCGGGTGGGGTTCGGGTTCGAGGTCAGAGCGGCAGAAGAGGAGCGGGCGGAGAGGAGGTCGAGGAGCTTGAGGCCGAGAGGGTAGCCTTGGGAATTGAGTCTGTTGGTGAGCTCCTGTCAGCGGGGGATTGGACTGGAAGGGCGTGGGAAAAGGAGGGAGATTGACAGACCTCTTCTCCAGGTCGGCCACGCCGGTCACTTTTCGCTGGGCGTAGGTGATCATCTCGACGAAGAGGTAGGCAAAGGCGGCGCGACTCAGCTCGGCGTTCTTGCTGCGGCCCAGGTTCCGGTCGTAGATGGTCTTGCGGTTGGACGGATAGCGCAGCCCCGACGATAGCGAGCGCTGCTGCTGGTGGGAAACCACATCTTGGGCTGCTTTGTAGGGTTGTGACGAACTCATCGTTGGGCAAGGGAGACCATTGTGGGGTTGATGTGGGAGCACGATATGCTCGGGGAAGCTGGGCTGCGTCAAGGGTCACTGCGCCCCGCCGTTGCCGACCCGCCTTTAACACATTGCCGGACAGAAGCACCATCGAGAATAAGAGTCTTTTTGCACATCAGTAATCTTGAAATTCAAACGAGTTTTATTTTCTCCTTGACGAATCTACTGGTACGCATTTCTGGGTATTCATACGCCTCTTATTCCCGCTGAAGCCGTGGACCCCGCCGCTTTTGACCAATTTCCTTGCGCCCATCATGCAAGGAAAAAAAAAAAAAAAGTACTTGAAAACGCTCCCTTGATGACACAGAATGACTGATTTTGCCAATGAAAAAAATGTGCTTCTCAAATAGCGTCCGGGTCCGGTAGCCAGAGGTACAGATCTTTGTCTGCAGAGCAAAGCAGGTTCATGCGCTGGTTGTAGCCTACAATTGCGCTTTTTCCAGGCCCTGGAAGATCTGTAAATGGTTGGAGGATGCGATCCGGCGACTGCGGTGTATGCAAGTCCCAGACGAGCAAACCATCCCGGCTGGAGCCTCCAATCAAGAACTGGCCATCGGGCGATAAACAGGTATCGCCCTGCCCCGCAACCGTCCCTGGCGCCGCATATTCCCCTGCCGCGCGACGCCCAGAGGGGCCTTGATCCCTCACACAAAAGTGCTTAAGAGTGCCCTCAAAAGCATCCAGCGCAAAATGTCCCGATCCCGTAGTACCCAGCACCAAGCATTTACCGTCATTGGTGAATTCAAGTTTGGCCCAATTGCGGCCCGCAGAGCCCGGTGTGTATTGCTGCTCGATGTCATGGAGGTCGAAGGTTGCGAATGGCGGCTTGTCGAAATTGCGGACGTCATAGAGAAGTATGGTCTGGGTAGGAGGCGAGGCGATGGCGATGACGCTGGCCGAGGGGTCGTAGGCAGCAAGGTAGGGCGCATGGAGCTTAAGGAGACCCTGGGTATTGGGAGAATTGAGAGCCCACAGGCGCACGGTGTTGTCTTGGGAACAAGAGATAAAGGTATCGTTCGACGGGTTGAGAGCCAAGCAGGTTACCGTGTCGGTATGGCCTTTGAAGTAGCGGATGTAGGAATTGTCATGCGACGACAGGTAGCGAATGCCATCATCGACTTTGGTACTAGCATAGATGATACTCTGCGCATGATGGGTAAAGCGGGCGAGGTGCACGCCGTATTTCTGGCTCTTAAGCTCCTTTGCATGCTTCCCCTCCTTGCAGTTGTATATTTGGAGCGTGTCATCGTCGCGGGCGATGATAGCGAGCTCGCCAGAGTCGTCAAAGTCGAGAGATGTCACGGAGGAGTCTTTGCTTTCAGGGCGAAAGCAGCGGGTAGGACGAAAAGCAGCTACGATCTCGCTGACCTTCTGGGTCTGTGGAGCTCCGCCACTGGCGGGGGTTGCGCCGGCGGCCATGGCGGGTAGTTGGTAGGTATGGGACCCTCAGTACATTGCCTTGCCGGTATCGGGCAGCTGCAGCGTCCTGTACACGGCAGCAAGTATGGGGTTGGTGGTGTGGTGGCGTGGTGGAGTCGCGTCGCTGGTGTGTCGGTCGCGGTGTTTGCGGCGCGATGAAGCAATTCCCAGGCGCACGGGCGGTAGGGCGGGCTACGGCGATCATGCATTAGGCGAGTGGATGGGCTCCGATGCCGGGGCATGCAGGGTCTCTGTCAAGTCACCGTCCAATATTTCGTAAGCACCGCAAGCCGTCGGCGCCCTCTCCAATCACTTTCTCATCAATCATTTCTCAATTGCCTGCGCGCTCTCGCCGGAGGACAGCTTGACGTTTGGCATTCAACTTCACCCCGTTCTCCGGCGTAGAGCGAAAGCACAGGGCACGCCCTAGCCATGTCCACCACTCTGGGGTAAGCTGCTGCAACCGCGAGCTGCAAGACATTTGCCGTGCTGATCGCGAACAGCTCCTTCATAGCGGGCGGCATTGCAGCATGCGGCGCCGTCACCGTCACCCACAGCTTTGAGACGGTCAAGATCCGGTGCGCCGCCCTGTCTTCCTGTCACCGAGGCTCCCGCTGAACCCTGGCCCAGGCTACAATTACAGGGCGAGCTACAGGCAAAAAAAGATGCACCCAAAATGTACCGTGGCGTGCTCCATGGTGTCGCAACCATCCTGAAGAACGAGGGTCCAAAGGGCTTGTTCCGCGGTCTATCGTGCGCCGTGAGTTGCCGGACTGCACGATGTGTCTCCGCGAGAACTGACGTGCCATCACCCAGTACATCTACCAAATGACCCTCAATGGCTGCCGTCTTGGGTTCTACGAGCCCATCCGCGGCAACTTGACCAAACTGCTCTTCCACGATGCAAATGTGCAGTCGTTCGGCATTAACATCTTCTCCGGCGCGACTTCCGGCATCCTGGGTGCGGCTGCCGGTTCGCCCTTCTTCCTCGTCAAGACCCGTCTGCAATCCTTCTCTCCTTTCCTGCCCGTCGGCACTCAGCACCACTACAAGAACGCTTGGGATGGTATGAAGCAAATTTACACTGGTGAGGGTGTCAAAGGTCTTTACCGCGGCGTTGGGCCAGCGATGGTCAGGACCGGTTTCGGCAGCTCCGTCCAGCTCCCCACCTACTTCTTCGCGAAGAGACGGCTTGTGAAGCACTTGGGTATGGAAGAAGGCCCGGCTTTGCATCTTGCAAGCAGCACCGCTTCTGGCTTTGTCGTTTGTTGCGTCATGCATCCGCCCGACACCGTCATGAGCCGTATGTACAACCAGACCGGAAACCTTTACACCAGCGCTTTCGATTGCTTGTTCCGGACGGTGAAGACCGAGGGTATTCTTGCTGTCTACAAGGGATTCTTCGCCCACTTGGCGAGAATATTGCCCCATACTGTGAGTGCATCCCTTGGCCCTTTGACACTTTGGAGAACGCGGAGATGAGGGTCCGGGCGAGCGGTCGTAGTCAAACCTACGCTTGGTCTGTGTTGGATAACACCACCTCCCCGCCGTAACTCTTCACCGGCAAAATACCTCTCAAGCATCTTCTCCAAACTTTTTGCTAACACCTCTGCAGATCCTTACCCTCAGCTTAGCAGAGCAGACGAACAAGGTCATGCGGAAAATCGAAAACCGCTATTTCCTCAAGAAGGAGGAGATATAAATTGTAAAATCAGAGCTTACTTCGAAATGTAAATACAATACTGCGATTAGATGCGACGGAGTCAAGGCAGGAAAAAGAGGGCCCACTGGGTGATTAAAATGAAAAGGCGCCTGCCTCACCACGAAGGAATGGCGGTGGTTCACACGACGTAAGTACGAAGCTTTCAGCTTAAGCAAACCACGTTTCATATGGCCATTTCTCTGAAGTCTACGATCTCCGCCAAATATGTCGGTTCATTTGAAATTCTATTAATAGTGCAGGGCTCAACGTGCGGCGTTGTAGTCTTAGTTGGAATGGGTCATGCTCATATATTGCTCCCCGTATGACCGGAGTGAATTCTTGAGTAATTATCACAACATGCGTTTTTGACAACTTTACAGATGTACTTTAGCAGTATTTCCGACATTTCCATTGCGTCCCGATCGGGCGCAGGGCTGCGCGTCAGCTTGACTCGTGTACGCATCTGACGGCCAGGTTTACCCAAAAGGATTTGCACATCTCTGTTTCGGACGACGGCGGCGACCGCTGCTCGAGGTGGCGACTGGTCCAACGGCATTGGGCAGGAGAGTTATGCCATGCTACCACAAACTCAGGCCGGGGTAAGAGCAACTCCTACATTCGTCCAAGACAGATTCCGAGGATGACCATACTTTTCGCGCAAAGCCTTTCGATTGGCGACCAGGGGCTTACGAGGGCTGAAGGGCCGCTTGGTCGGGTCGGTCGCGTTGGTCGGGCACAGCTGCACGTCGGGATAGCATCTCCGAAGAACAGGCAGCTGGGCGCCTGTTCGCGGGCCGCAAAGCCTTGTGCAGCACCAGCGCCTGGCTGGGGCGCAAAGAGCTGCTGGTTGTGGAAGGGGATGGCACGCAGGCTCCCGTTGATTACCCTGTCTTCCCCGCATTCCGGGCGCTGCTTACCTGCACCCCGGCCGAAAATCACTTCCCCCGGCCCTTGCTCCATCGCCGCTGCTCGCCTGACTGCTGAGCCGCTCCCATCTCACTCGACCGCCAGCTCCTCCCCTTCCGCCACCATGCTCTTTCCTCTCTCTCGCCTCCTCCGCGCTCGCTCGCACACCTCTAGAGACGAAGACCTTCCCACACCAATATTCTCTCTAAGCGCGTACGCGCGCTACACGGCATGATCTTCCCACGCCTTCTCGTCCCAATATGCGCGCCCAAACTATGGGCTTAGACCAGCACTTCCTACCCGCCCGCGACCGCAATCCTCCTCCCGACGACGCCAATGCCTCGCCCACGCCATCCTTCTCCTCATTCGCCTTCCGCGCCGCCGCTCCGCCCGTTCCGCTAAACTTCTCACGCCATGACGACAACACCACCACCGGCTCCCTTTCCTCCCTGTGCACTCCTGCGCGCCGCGATGATGCGCGCCTCAAGCGCAAGCGAACCAACGAGCTCGACCACCCCGGCCCGATCCGCAAGAAGCGCCGCCTGCGCCTAACCCTCATAACCTCGCGCTTGTCCCTCCCCTTTGCCGTGCCGACTACGCACATCGTCGACCGTGGCCGCTCGCGCATCGCCGTCTGGGCCAAACAGAAGGCGCTCGGCCGCAGTCTGCTGCGCAAAGCCGCCATCTTGAACCGTGTGACGCGCAGCGTCGAGACGGCGATCGATAAGTCACCCAACATGGCGGCCGGCCGCCGCGGCGAGATCGAGCTGCTGCGGCGCAAAGGGATTGAGATGACGAAGCTAGCCCGCCTGCGTGGCAGTCTGGCAACAGTCAACAGCACGAGGCCGGTCGGTATGCCGACCGAGACTGTGGAAAGCGGTATTGTTAGCACGGGAAGGTCCGTGGCTGTGAGAGTCGAGAGCCCGAACTTCAGACCCAGTAGTGCAGGTGCTGTCGATTTGGGCAGGAAAGACTACACGCCCAGTCCACCGTCACCACTCAGACAATCCAACTACGACTCGCTGGACCTCGAGGATGCAGATGAGGACGGGAATCGCGAGCGCCACAGCCGTCCCGGCTCTGAGGCCGACGAGGATGAGTCGGCGTACTTCGACAGTCTGATCTTCGGCGCTGCGGCGGCCTCTCCGTCCACGGACGACTCGGTCTTTGTATCCGAATACGACCGCCTTGACGATCTTGACGACGATGACTACGCTTCTTCCATTTTCTCCTCGCCTGCCGGCGCCTCGTCGCCGTCAGCTACCACGGCGACGGCGCTGACGGCTGAAGACGATGCGTCCGCGGCAGGGGTGCTCTGCGATGACACGGGAGCGTCTCTTTTCGACCACTTGGGCAAGATCTCGTCCGAGGACGCGGTCCCCGCACCTGCTGTCGTGTTGCCGACACCTCCACGGCCGAAGGGCTGGAATCCAAATTTTGCGGCTGCACCACCGCCTCCTCCGATGCCGGCGCATGCAGGGGAGGGGGCAGCGCAGAAGCGGAAAGATAGTAAGATCTCGCAGGCCTCGGATGATGATAGGTTGTCGGAAATCATGCAGGAGAAGGAGAGGCAGAAGCAGGTGCTTTTTCTGGGACTACCGCCTGATCTCGGGTGACGGTTGTAGCCGGGATTCCCCATTCACATTCACATCTCTGAAAACCCTCTTCACGTTTATCCTACATGTCACACATATATTTCTCGTTTCGTCTGCATGGACGGCCTGCTTCAACAGTGGTCGTTTTATCGACTCCCTTTCTCCTACCCTCTTTTCCTCAAAGCATGTCCCGGGAGGCATCAAACAAAAAGGAAGCATGAAGCGGGGTTGCATTCACAAAGGAACTGGAAAAAGCATCCATCAGGGGCAATCATTGGCAAATCTCAAAAACACCCAAACCGGAGTTCGATCAGTATCTGTACTGAGGCCGTCGCTTAGTATGGAGCAAAGGACGTCCATTCATTTTAGTTATTACAACCGGGTGCCGGAGTGAGTGTCGCGGTATTTGTCACCAGTATTTTTGGGAACTCACAGAGGCGGCATGAGGGGCTTGATTTGTCGTCGTTGCGTTGGTTGGATTGTACTATAACTTATGGTAGTTACTGTTGTCTTACGTCTGTATGTCTTGACTGTTGATATAATAGTGTACAAATAATAACAGCTATCACAATCGCATTCCCTCCTCACGCTCCTCCCACCGTTCTGCCGTGCTTAGTCCAACTTCCCCAAGCAAGGCCAACCGCCGCTTCGCTTCTCCGTCGGGACCCCGGCCTGCCCGTGTGGCGACAATACGCAAACGCCCTATCACGTCCTCGTGCGGCCCCCTGTCCACCATCCATCCCGTCCCTAGCAGCCGAGCCACCCATATCCCACTCCAGACCGCCCCGGATGACCAAATGGATTTGGCAGCCGGATAACACAGCGCCAGGGCCGTACGTCGCGCGCAGAGCAGAGGCCCAGCAAAAATCCGGAGGCGCCTAACATTTCCGTTTCTGGGCCATCCATCTCCACGGCCAACCAAAAAAAAAAAAAAAAAAACTGCTCAACCTGCATCATCGTCGTCCTCGATCTCCGAAAAATCGTGCCAAGCGAGGCACGCGACAATGAGAAAAACACGCGCATCAGCCACGACACTAGCCAGTCCGTCAGTAAGTGATCGCCGGCCAACGATACGTCAGAAGAGGCAATTTGCGGGAAAGGAAAAAGCAACCCTCCTAAAAAAAAAAAAAAAAAAAGCAACGTGACGGAGACGGACTCCGAAGCCGAACGTGCATGAGCAAAAGAAAATACGAGCAGCCAAGTCAAACGTCAGAAAAAAAAAATTTCATTTCCATTTTCGTCGCTTCTGTGAAGAAAAGCGCGCGCACTATTCTGTACATACCACAACGCGCGGCCCTCTTTCTAAATAAAGTAGAGTACACAAGCTCGGATCTCTTTGAAGCTGGGGCAGAGGGTAAAGTGGGGGCTTCCAGGAATCGGGGAGCAGCTTATCCCCTTTACAGCTGACGCCTCTCCAACACTTCCTCAACCTTCTCCTTCACACCAAGCTTGCCCTTGTACAAGTTCACAAAGTACCTGACGGTTTCGGGGTCATTCCCCAGTCTCTGTGCTCTCAGGAGGATGGCATCTTCCCTCGGCAGTCCCAGATACGCGTGCGGATACTCCTTATAGTTCGCCGCCTCGCCGCTTTCAAGGAGCTCGAGCCTTGGAGGGCTTTTGAAGAAGCTGTCAATCTCCTTGGGATCCACATCTTTGAAGGTGCTGGGCTGCCAGTTCGGGCGCTCCTTCTGGCGGCGCACGAGGCGCGCCGTTACGCCCTCGACGAAGTCCGGGTGGGCCATGAAGCGCGAGGCGATGTTGTACTCGTGGCGGAAGGTGTCGGCGATGCCCCAGTTGCGGGAGACGCGCAGCTGCTTGAGAGCGACGAGTACAGAGGTTGGCGAGCGCTGCTGGATCGTGTCGGCGGTCTTGGCGGCCCATTGGTTGAGCGTCTCGTTATCGGACTCCTGAAGGTGGGCCAGGGCGCTCAGGATTTCGGAAATGCTTTCACGCTCGGGTTTGAAGCACTCGTCGATGGCGGCACGCAGTTGGCCGGAGATATGGGGCCGCGGTGCGGGGAGACCGGTGACGAATTCTTCGATGGTGGCGTTGATGATGGCATTGCGCTCCTGAAGCGGAACGTAATCCTTGAAGTTGAGCTCGGCGAGACGAGCCTCAAGGTCTGGCAGGGAGGAGGAATGGATGTAGTGAGTGGCAATGCCGTGGTAGCTGAAAAGAGTCAATGAAAATATCACTGCAGATGAGGAGCGGACTTACAAGACATCAACACCCTTGAGCTGCTCGCTAGTCAGAGCCAAGTAGGTGCCCATCTGGCCATCCATGCGGGGGAGGAAAAAGCTGGCGCCAACATCCGGGAAGAAGCCAATGGTGGTCTCTGGCATAGCAAAAACCGTGTTCTCGGTGGCTATCCTGAAGGGCGCATGCACGCTCAGGCCCACACCACCGCCCATAGTTATACCGTTCATAAAAGCTACGTAAGGCTTCGAGTAGGTCGCGATTAAGTGGTCCAGTTTGTATTCGAGGCCAAAGTAGTCCGAAGACTTCTGCTGACCCTCCTCTCCTTGTTGGTTCTGCTGAGCGAGCGCAGCAACGTCTCCACCAGCGCAAAAAGCGCGACCGTTGCCCTTGATAACAATCACGTTGGCTAGTTGGGACTCAGACCATTCGCGTAGTCTGGGTATGATCTTGCGGGCCATGGAGCCGTTCAGCGAGTTGAGCTTCTTGGGGCGATTGAGCTCGATGGTGCGAACACCGTAAATCTTGTCGAAAATGACATCGTCTGGCTCATCGCCGGGTTGGGGCCTTACGAGATCAGCCTCGGACTGGCTAGCATACTGTTGAAGCCAAGTTAGCGGTGGGCGGGGTATGCGCGGGTGATGTCCTGACAGACCTGCCTTGACGAGGGCATTATTCTGGCGCGGAGAGGCATGGTGAGAGACGGTTTCAGCGACCGCGAGCTCCAGCTCAGCGGATTGGCAGCGCGACGTTGACAGACGCGTAGAAACATCAATGCGGGCTGTACCTGGTACTTGTATGGTGGGCGGAGGTGACGACAGACTTAAGCCGAACCTCGGGTAAACGGACGACGATGGGCGCGTGGGCGGCAGCGCGTAAACAGGCGATGAATGTGTGGAATGCGAAAGAGAGAGTGCAATTGGGAGCGAAGCGTCAGTTAAGAGCTCCGCCGAGGCGTGTTCGGACGGTAGATGTCGTTGAGCAGAGGGTATTTGCGGCGCAAGAGAGCAAAGCCAGGCGCAGAAGCAGAAGCTCCGCACTGACGCCGCAGCTCCTCCGGTGCTTGGCGCTCACGTGCATTTCTCGGCGATCCGACGCGCTAAGAAATTGTTCGAGCTTCCTTCGAGGTCGCCGCCGCGTCCTGTGCTGCAGCGTCCATCTCTCCGCCATCCTCCCCACCCACGCTCCGTCGCCCGCTCTCCACTCATTCGCTGTTCCCCTGGGTCTGTGGGTGCTGCTGCAACATGTCTGCCCTTTCCCGCGCCTTCCTGCGCACCTCGCGTGCTGCTCTGCGCCAGCGCTCCGGCGCCAACCCGCTCACCCAGACGCTGGGTCTCAATGGATCCCAGCAGTACATGGCTCAGGTGCGCAACTACGCCGCTGCCTTTGAACGTACTAAGCCGCACGTCAACATTGGTATGCTACCTCAATGCCGTCAAAATAGCTTGTAGCGCAGTGTTGCTTATTTCCGGTAGGCACCATTGGTCACGTCGATCACGGAAAGGTAATACTCGTTCCGCCACCAATTGACCCCCTGATGTCTGACTGTTGCAGACTACCTTGACTGCTGCCATCACCAAGCGTCAGGCCGAGAAGGGCTATGCCAACTTCCTTGAGTACGGTGCAATTGACAAGGCTCCCGAAGAGCGCAAGCGTGGTATTACCATCTCCACCGCCCACATCGAGTACCAGACCGACAACCGCCACTATGCCCACGTCGACTGCCCTGGCCACGCCGATTACATTAAGAACATGATCACTGGTGCCGCCAACATGGACGGCGCCATCATTGTCGTCGCCGCCTCCGACGGTCAGATGTGCGTGTCCCAACAATGCCCGGCAGAGCAGAGCAGGAACTGACAGTTGACAGGCCCCAGACGCGTGAGCACTTGCTCCTTGCCCGTCAGGTCGGTGTCCAGAAGATTGTCGTCTACGTCAACAAGGTCGACGCCGTCGATGACAAGGAGATGTTGGAGCTTGTCGAAATGGAGATGCGTGAGCTGCTCACCTCGTACCAGTTTGAGGGTGACGACACCCCCATCATCATGGGTTCCGCTCTCTGCGCCCTCGAGGGCCGTGAGCCCGAGATCGGCGTCCAGTCGATTGACAAGCTGCTCGAGGCCGTCGATACGTGGATTCCTACTCCCGAGCGTGCTCTTGATAAGCCGTTCCTGATGTCCGTCGAGGATGTCTTCTCCATTGCTGGCCGTGGCACCGTCGCCTCCGGTCGCGTCGAGCGTGGCATCCTGAAGAGGGATTCCGAAGTCGAACTCGTCGGCAAGAACCCCACTCCCATCAAGACCAAGGTCACCGACATTGAGACCTTCAAGAAGTCTTGCGACGAGTCTCGTGCTGGTGACAACTCGGGCCTGCTGCTCCGTGGTGTCAAGCGCGAGGACGTCAAGCGCGGTATGGTCATCGCTGCTCCCGGCACCCAGAAGGCATTCAAGAAGTTCCTCTGCTCCATGTACGTCCTGACCAAGGAGGAGGGTGGCCGTCACACTGGCTTCGGCAACAACTACCGCCCTCAGGTCTTCATCCGCACGGCTGGTAAGTCAATATATCAATGTTCCCCGCACTGCAGTCACATACTAATCGGGCTGCATCACAGACGAGGCTGCTGCTCTTACTTGGCCCGAGGATGCCGAGGACCCGAACAAGATGGTTATGCCCGGTGACAACGTCGAGATGATCTGCGAGATCCACCACCCCGCTCCCCTCGAGGTTGGCCAGCGCTTCAACGTGCGTGAGGGAGGCCGCACGGTTGCCACTGGTCTGGTTACTCGCATCATGGAATAAACGCTCGGCCGCTCAACATAAAAATAAAAAAAAATACCCCAAGGACGGACAAATGCCACGAAGACCGTCACGATTGGCTGCTCCCCGCCTGCTCACCGCTCACCATCTGCGTCTGGCATGTAAAAATCCATTTTGTATATCTGATGCCCCTCCTAAACACCTCTCCTCTCTTCATTCCTGTTCTTACCTGTACTTTACTGGGCGTCGGTAGATAGTGGAGGCATGGCATGCATGGCGTTCAGCAGGTAGCCAAGGATTGAATGTGAAAGAAAAAAAAAATGAACGGATCAATTGGAACGATCCGGCCCATACTTTCCGCTTCCACCCGTGCACTGACTCGCCGCAGCAGGCATCAGCTGAGGGCGTCGGGCGCTTTCCTGTGATGAACTAGCCTTCCGCGATCACGAGAACGGCGTGGCGTTGTGGTCGATAGTAAGACCGGCCCAGCTGCTATCAGCTTCTCCACCCGCCTTCCCACCGCCGGGGGCCGAGCTTGAAGAAATTGACGAACGATTGGCACGGACTCGTTCGGACTTACGTAGTACGGCGCGGGCCGCGGTCAGCAACCTCTTGTGGCTGAGTTCATCCGTCGCAAACCTGGGAAACTCTGTCCCGTTCGGGGCATCCTGGGTCAGTTCCTTGCCATTGACGGCCACTTTTGTGGGGGAGCGTACTGATCCCTCTCCCAATGCATATGCAATGCAATTGACGATGTGCCAGAACCTTGAGGCACACAGCATTCTCGGACACGGTGCCGCAATCCTCGCCAATGGAATTTTGAATTAGCCGCCGCACGCCTCGAGCTTGCCAGAAACATCGACTGCGCCGCAGACCAGATAGGAAAATTCGGCTGTTCATCGCATCGACCACCGTGATAGTAGCGCACCTTGTCAAAAGTCAACAACAGAGAGGCAGACCGGTAGATAGCTCCTGCAGGGTGCACAGTCTTCGTTCTGCTCTTCTCGCAGCAAAGGCCATCAGCACGGCGGTTACGTGTCAATGGCACGGCCTCGAGATATCGATCTTAGCGTCGCTACCGACGAGATGGCCCAGCCACCTACCAGCAGACGCCCCGAGCTGAACCCTTCACGAGGCCGACTCCGGTGGACCGGTGAGACACCTGTACGACTATTGACGATCTGCCCCAAGCTCCAACACCTCATGAACAGTTTCCAAGAGGTGACGAGAGCCATCTCCGCATTACGCCTTACTCCCTACGGATAGCTTCGGCCGTTGCGACGGCGCCACCACGCCATGGGCCACATGGCAGCAGGTCCGTGACCATCGCGCTGGCCAGCTGTGCCTCTTTTGAAGGTATTTGAGCAAGGAAGATCCCAGTTGTTCCGCCAGTGCTCACTTCAAAGAGCCATCTCCTTTTCACCATCACCTCCTCATCTTCTTCGTGAAGACATGCGGGACTCGCCGGAACCTACCGAAGCCGACTATCTCAACTCTCAAAATGTGGACGATGCGTTTCCCAGCTCCTCGGACGTCGTGGTTGTCGGAGGCGGCATCCACTCTCTGATTTACGCGATACATGCGCGACTAAGATCCGCCCATCAGGCTGGCTCGGGGCCTGGAGCCTCCATCACTATTCTGGAGAAGTCGCAATCGCCGGGATACAAGATCGGAGAGAGCACTCTGACGACCTTTGGCGTGTGGCTCAAGAGCGTTGGTATCAGCACCTCAGTCTTGTGGCGTCTGTTCGGTCCGAAGGACGGCCTTGCCTTCTACTACCTCCCTCACAATGGGGATTATGATGGTTACGGAGATTTCTGCGCCAACGGCCCGCCCGGAGACTACGTCGCAACGCTGCAGATCGAGCGGAAGATCAGCGAACTCCTTCTGACCCTGTACGCCCAACGCCTGGGGGTCAAGGTCCTGCACGGCCACTCTGTCGACGTCAATTCCACACGACTGCCCATGGAAGATGGCCACAGCCCCGGCCGCGTTGAGGTCTCGGATGGTATGACGAACAAGCACATCGAAACAAAGCTCGTCGTCGATGCCACCGGCCGTTTCCGCCGCTTCGCCTCCAAAGCGGCCCGCGTAACGCGCTTCCCGGGCTTCAACACCGACTCCTTCTGGGCCTACTTCGAGATGAAAGGCGACGAGGCCGATCTCCCGCTCGCCCACTACCAGTCCTGCCACACCAACCACATCTGCCTTGCCGAAGGGTAAGCCCTCAATTTTCCCCCCCCTCCCCAGAAATCCCCACAGAAACTAATCTTCCTTCTCCCCAAAAAAAACAGCTGGGCCTGGATCATCCGGCTCCCTTCCTGGGAGGGCTCCCCGCTCCCCAACCTCATCGCCATGATCAACCACCTCCTCGACCTCAACGCGGCCAACACGCCCTCGGACGCCTACCCGTCCGCCCACGCCCTCGTCCGCATGTTCAACCTCAAGTTCCGCTGGATCGTCTCGATCGGCTACGCCCTGCGCTCCGACGTGCAGTACCCGGCCGACCTGGCGAGCTACGGCGGGTGCGAGGCGGAGCGCAAGTTCAACTGGATCACGTCGCGGTACCCGCGCATGGCGGCCTTCATGCGGCGGCACGCGCTGATCCGCGACCCGTACGGGCCGCGCACGACGTGGTTCGTCCGCAAGAGCCTGACGTACGCGTCGCCGGTGGCGGCGGGGCCGGGCTGGGCGGCCATCGGCGACGCGGCCGGCTTCACCAACCCGCTGTACTCGCCCGGCATCAACTGCAACATCGGCACCAGCGTCTTCCTGGCCGAGCGCACCCACGCCTACGTCAGCGCGGCGGCCCGGCCGTGCCGCCGCAACGCCCTGCTCGAGGAGCACGCCCGCTACTGCGCCCGCCGCGTCCCGCTGCTGCACCGCATGAACGTCTTCAACTACCTGACCATGCGCCACCCGCGCACCGGCGTGCTCGGCCCGCTGTGGCAGTACCTGTTCGCGATCGGGAACGAGGAGTGGAGGCGCATGCGCGAGGACGGGCCCGACTTGCACAAGAACGTCCACGATTTCCTGACCACGTGGGAGTGGGGGTCCGGGAGGGAGGAGTACATCGCGTTCGCGGAGAAGGTGATCGGGCTGCTGAGCGGCCCGCCGGACGCGCCGAAGGAGGAGGTCGTGGATGAGGTGTGCAAGTTGGCCGAGGGGGCGGTGAGGGATGTGATCCAGGAGGGGAAGTATACGAATAGGTGGAGCGGGGTGTTTAGGTACTACGACGATCAGTTGAAGTTTGACAAGAAGAAGACAGGGAGAGACGTGTTGGCGACGAGGTGCGAGAGTTGCGGAGAGTGGAGGTTGTTGACTGGAGAGGCGAGGAGATGTCCGATTTGTGGGGAGGTGAATCAGGTGGTGGATATTGAGTTGGTGGGTGGAAATGGTGGTGTTGGGTTGGGAGGTTGATTGGATGCCACTTTTTAGTATCATCTGTCCTTTTCACATTGAGGACAGCGGAGTTGGGCTCGGTATGATGAATTTATTGGCTAATGATAAATGAATGCTCGGACATCTTCCCTCTCGGAATTGTTTTATCAGGCTGAATTCGCTTGGGCCAATTTTCGCACAGGTTGAGAACCATTA
The DNA here is from genome assembly GCA_037367355.1 of Neoscytalidium dimidiatum. Classification (NCBI taxonomy): domain Eukaryota; kingdom Fungi; phylum Ascomycota; class Dothideomycetes; order Botryosphaeriales; family Botryosphaeriaceae; genus Neoscytalidium; species Neoscytalidium dimidiatum. The sequence continues at coordinate 1,743,921 of CM074700.1, read as the reverse complement.
ACAAGGTTGCATATGGCAAACTTTTCAATGGTGGTAGATCTTGTCCGGAACGACGAAAACATGGCATGTGAGAGAATGAGCAGCCGAAGATTCTCCAAGCCCAAAGACAGTTTGGGATTCAGAACGAATGGAGATTGGCCGTTCTACTACGAGATCGGGAAAAACGGTAAGATTTCAGGGCTGCACAGCATAAGGATCTTTATCGCCCGCCCCAAGCCATGAAGCGTGACTCATCATGTTTTGAGAACGTCCGAAATTCACCCTCGGTCGGTGCAATCCAAACGGAACTCAAACATTTCCCCTTTGACCTTCCGAAGGTACTAGACGACAGCATCATTATTTGACTGTACTTTCTGACATATTTCCATATAATTCGGTGCATCTGGGGGGTTTGGTCTACGCCTATTGTTTCTACGCTTTTGGAGCCGGGTAGTTAACCTTGAGCGTTGAACTGCCTCAATGGGTGTGGGTTTAGTTATCATCCAATCTCCACCTACTCTAAAGAGATGTTTTAACGAAAAGTGCATAGAAAGTCGTGGAATCTCGTACAAGTGGGAAAGGTTCCAGAAAAAAACACCCTTTTGGTAGCTTCTCGTCCAAGTACCTCGTCCTCTTACCTCTCCAAAGCTACTTGTGTCTTAGCACGGTAGACTGCTATGAACGGTGACTCTATCGGGCGTACATGCTTGCCATATTACTTTAGTTGCGATTAACATATGCTAAGTGGCGTGTCTTTTACTCCGTGGAATATCAATGTGTCAACATTCTCTCCTTTTTAGCAAGCACAGGATTATGCTTCCTGACGTTGGTGCCAATCAATGTTATGATGGATCGCTAACAAGCCCCATTGGACGAGGGATGGAGAGCTTTTGATCTCGGTGGGTTCGGTCGTCGATTACAAAACAGGATACTTCGTCGGCATGATCAGGCTTTGTCAACAGATAACTCGGGCTGGACCTTCCTCACATGTGATTCGGACCGCAGGTTACCCAAAGACTGCCATTGTAAGTTTAGTGTGAAAATTTTGTGGAGTGTCTAAGCTCAGCACATGAAATTAAGTCTGACAATGCTGCTGTCCAGATGGGTCTTAATTCGGGACGGAAAAAAGTCAACAACAGCTGATCCATAGCGGCTCGAGCGTGTGTCTCATGTAATTGGGTCAGATATGAAGCGATTGTAACGATCAGAACATGGACGCCTCAATCGGCCTGGTTGAGATATTTTGGAAAACTGATTCATGAAAGCCTGCGCTGATCTGTGATTCAAATTAACAGCCATGGGTATTGGTCAGTGAAGCATGCTAGCCGCCGTAACAGATGCATTCGAGAGCCTTGGTGTGGTCATCTGATAGTTATGGGGATTCCCAGAAGCCTCAAGAGGAGGCCCCTGTGCGAGCCAACCACACACAACGCCAATGGCTCGGCTCATTCTTATTTCCTCAAACTATATTATCTTCCATGGTCAGGCAGGTTCAGTTACCAATGAAAAGCATTCATAATGAAGCAAGCAGATGCCGGCTGGGCTCGAAGTTCGGTCTCAGGTCCACTAGCTCGTTGCGCGAAGAAAAGTGGCTGATGCAGGAGAAGCCACTTTACCAAGTATTGAAACTTGCCGGTAAATATTCCAATAGGCGTTTAGTAACTGCTGTAAAAGTAGAACATATAACACGTCATGTGCATCAACTGATCACTGTGTTCACGATTCCCATCCTTTGAAAATGAAAGATTTCCCCATTGATGTACGCTCATTCCGTCAGCTGAGTGGTACCATTGTCCACAGCCTCAAATGCGTAGACTATTCCATCCTGGCTGAATGCGATAGCCAAGTTCTCTCTTAGCCGGGAAATTGTGTCAAACGCACGGATCTGCGTCTACTCAGTCTTCAGATGTCGCACTGCTCTAGGAGAGCAGGCTCGTATGGAGATAGATCATCGTCCGTAAAACGACTAGGGCTTGCCTACATGCATTTCGAATTATACTCCACGCTGTGATGCCAGCATTCATGCGCAATGGTGCTTTAGCCCAGGAGGCTCCTAAGGGCGATGATCCTCAACATCAGCACCAGCTTTCCTTTTCATGCAAGATCAGCAAGTACACACCGATGCCGCCGCTCAATGCCCAGGACTGGAGAGCTGTACCGTGTGCGAACTCTGCTAAGCTCTCGTTGTGCATGTACAACGCAAACCCAGTTCTGTTGAAATCGGGATCGGGTCGAAGCTGTGTCAATCCCATGCTGCTCCCTGCCACAGGAGCTACATTATTTGCAAGGATTCTGCAGTGCCATCCGCGCTCGTGCTGAAGGGCCGATATGTTGTCCTGACTTTGTTGGCTCTGAAGGGTGAGCGTGTTGTTCGGATTGCACTCCGGGCACTGTCTACAGGAAGATGCGATTGAGGCCCCGTCACCCAGGTAGGATGAGCAAGTGTTGAGGTTTGTTCGCGGATGGTATTGTCGGTGTCAATGTGATGGAGTTGAAGTCGATCTAGATGAATTATCAAAGCCGTTTCCTACATCAGGCTTACATTCTCATTATCCTTGATATCTGCATGAGCGCTGATTGATGTCCCGTTCTGTGGGTCTATGGCAGTCTTGTTGTTAGAAAACTTCGGTAGAGGAGACGGCCAACGGCCCGGTCGAGGCGTCCCAGCCTAGTTGGTAAAGCTCTGTCGAGTTGATCTTGAAGAAGACTCGCTACCGTGTATTTCTATTCATATCCGTGAGCCGAGGAGTATTTGCGCAGGTTCCGCGGGGATCCGGATCGTGCTTGCTTGCAAGAGAGCGATTAACATCTCCTCCGACGGCAGCACCGACAGCGATCAAGACACCGGCTATGTGTTAGGATCACCAAGAAGATGCTGCGTGGAGAAGCACGTATTCCTGACGGGTGTTTGGCTGTCGAAGACGTTTCCACAACGCTACAGGCTACTTCCGGCTCTGTAGTGGTGATAAGGTCCAGGAGGTCGGTCCCATCTCTCCTCCTCCCTCCCGGAGGATGTGCTGTTGTACCGTTGTTTAGTAACCTCGGGCAACAGATTGTTTCGCACCGACGGCAAGTGGCCCGAGGAAAAGAATTTGGATAATGCATAGCAGGACAGACATCTAATGTAATGGGAGATGGCGGATCAAGACTTCCAGCTTTACCACTCAAGCCTCGAAGGTTGAGTGGGTCTCGGCCGAGATGGTCGTGCAAGGGCGGTAGAGGCGCAGGCCAGGAGGCTAGTTCGAGACGGCGCATGAGGAGGGCAGTGGACGAGTTGAAGCACTGCCTCGGAGGAGATTATATCACTTACGAGCCCAGGCGCGTAGGATGGATACAGCGGGCGCATAGGAATCCCAGAACAGCAGTAACACAGCGGCGCTAAGCGGAGTGGGCAACGTTTCGGGGTGGTAAGAGACGGCGGAAGCTAAGAACACAACTCTATCTTGCCAAGGATACTTATGATACCAGCGCAATCGCGCCGAGTGCAACAAGCCTTCGGCGAGCCGGGATACCTTGGTGGCCGGTGAGCTGCCAGGCTTGTCTGGCGATAAAGTGTGTAGCGCAGAGGTCTGGCTGCGCCGGTCCAATGGAACGGCGAACCAAAAGAAATGGCAGGACCCTAGTAAGCGCAAGACCAACGCGGCTTGTTGAATTGGCGCAGAAAGACAGCCTATGCGGGGAGGACCTGGAGAAGAGAGGGAGGAGGAGGAGGAGGAGGAGGAGAGAGGGCGCGCAGAAGAGGATTGGTGATGTGCTTACGTGAGGCAAATCGCTTGGGCCATTTCCATTCCGGAATGGCTGCCTGCCCGTTGTTTCGGCCGCAAACCCCTCCCGTCTCTCCCTCCCTGCCTCTGTCCCGCCGCTCGTCCACGCTGCACCCTCGAAATACGCGGCCAGGCTGCCACAATTCGTGCCCGGATTCGCCTGCCTCCAGGCAAGTCGGGTCTACCAGGCCGTCAGACCATCCGCGGACCGTCCGTGGGCCAGGTAGTCGGAACACAGGCGGAGCACAGGCGCACAGCCCCGGCCCGAGTCATTTGAAGAGCATAAGCTCAAGCCCCTAGGGCCTCCGTATCCGCTATACGCCCGCACTACCCTTCAGAAAATCCGCCCTATATTTCTTCTCCATTTCTTCCCTCTTTGGGCTATCCATCAAGCCTGCTGCCCGGAAATTGTGCCCGTTGCATCCCCCAACCGACACCAGTTGCCCCGACTTGGCCCGCCCTACCTCGAGCCCGCTCCCGCCTCGAATTGCCTGCCATCGTGAACAGTCTTCCCACTCCCGCAGTCATATCATGCCCTGCGGATCCCGCGACAGGCGCCGTTCCGGCCATCGCTGCTTGCGTTGTCAGAAAGATCACGTCAAGGTCCGCACCCCCCTCAGTCCCTGCTGCACACCCCTCCTCCTGCATGCGTTAACGCCCCCCAGTGTGATGGTCGGCGGCCCTGTTCATACTGCAGTGCCCGCGGCGTGGACTGCATCTCCCCACCACCATCCACCAATGACATCACCATCATAGAGTACGGCAACAAGAAGTCTGCTCGCCGCTCACACGCCGCCATCCGCCGGCCCTTGGTGCACGATTCGTGGCGCTATGCAAGCGTCTTCTTCCAAGCGATAGGCCTCTCCGCCTCGCCCATCATCTCCGTCTTCTCCTTTGACTCCATAGGTGGCCTTTCCCATGACAACGACCTTGTCAGCAAAACCGTCGCCGTCGTCGGCGGCTTGTACGCGAGCCACAACCCCAACCTCCTCCGCCTTAGCGCTGCCGAAAAGCGCGAGCTGCACAGTTCGTGGCTCTCCCTCAAGAAGAACATCGAGGGCCAGATGCGAGGGTCGCGCGGCACCCAGTTCAACACCGTGTTATTGTGTGCCCTCCTCATGGGCTTCGCTGAGGTGACTGGCCTCGCCCCTATACATCCTGGTTCCGATCACTGATTCGAAATAGCTATTGTCTGACAAGACGGGCAAGACATGGCGGGCCCTGGTTCGTGAGACGGGCGAGTACATTCGCCAGAACGGAAGGTCTCGCGACAATCAGGGCGAGTTTGAGTCAGCTCTTGTCAGGTTCTTGCGCATGAGTGATACTATGGGAGCCATTCTGATGTGCGAGGATGTGGCACTCCCGATGGCGGGGCCTATATTTACCCCGCAGCTCGAGCAGTCCAGCTCGGCACACCAAGACGTGCCCACATTCCCGTCGAGACGAATAGATTCTCTGCTCGACATCTTGGAAAAATGGGCGATGCTTCAATTTAGGTGGACCTCCCCCTACAATCCCTCATGCCGCCGAGTTTCTGACGACGATAACAGGGCTCTATCATGGGCCATCGAGGCTGAAAACCACGGCTTCCCTACCATCGAAGAGGAGGACGTGGTGCAGGCTGGCAGTCTAGCCGCGAAGACAAACGAATTCGTATCGTCCCAGCACGCAACGATCGGCATCGAGATAATCTGCCAGGCCTCACGCCTGCAGCGAGAGATCATCACGTCCATCCTCGCCTTCGCGGACCAGGACCCGCAAGACCTAGAGCCCGGCGTCTTGACGACCATCCCTTACTACCACTGGGGCCTTACAGGCCTCTCCCGATTGTTCCTGCATCCGGCGTGGTCGGCGCTCAGCTGCGATCTGCCAGTAATGGACGACGGGATGATTCGGAAGCAAGCCATCGCGGCGCTGGACTACGCGGAGGGGCGGCTGAGCAGAATCGAGCTGGAGGCCATTCTCTACATCCCCATCACGCATCTGGTCGGGCTGGAGATGAAGGCGGAGGAGGAGCGGAAGCGCGTGCTGGACTTTCTCTCGGTCATCAAGAACAAAGGGTTCGACGTGGCTGCCACCTTCGAGCACGATCTCCAGACGGCGTGGACGGGGGCGGATCAGCCAAACAATTGAGTGTTGCCGTGCTTACCGACGCTTGCCAGTCTTTTTATGTCGTTTTGCAATTCTGGATCGCGACAACACTGCCAGATTGGCTTCGCCGTGTCCCGTGTTCCAGTGAGATGGCTGCGATATAGAGGGACGCGCTCGGCACGGACTGCCGGCTGCCCATTGGCCCAACCCGGCATACGCACGGCCGACGAGCATCTCGCGACATTTCTGCCACATTGGGTCTAGCGCGCGGTGTGCCGTTCAGCCGGACGCATCTGCCCTCCGCTCTAACGTGAGAGGAAGACGCATCAGGCAGCAAGATGGCGCAATGCGAATCTGCGGCGGCACGAGAAATGGTGTTGTTCCACGCGGCGAAGTCCCATCGGTGCGTCTCGCTCCACTTCGGAGCTCTTGTAAGGCTGAGCCTCTTCCACCCCAACTGCACCGCGCCCACGCCACACGTAAGAAGCCGGCATACGTCAACGGTAGACGCGCTTCGGTACCTTTGGCGAAAAAGTCAGCCCGGCCGCCGCGTTGTGATTACCCAATCCGGTAGTCTTCGCGAGACCGTTGCTGGCATTGGACGTCAACATGCGGACTTAAGGCTTCGAGGCCGTTCTTCCTGCGCCATCGCACTGCCCCCCGTGGCTTCCGGATTGGCAGATTGCACGGCATGATGCGGGTCCGGTACCCACGAAGACGGCCTCCGTCGACCGACGATGGCTGAGGCTCTGCCAAAACACTTAAACCGCCAAATCCGACCACTGTATATTCCTCCTCGTTTCAGGCTCACATCACTTCCTGCCACCTCCAAAGCTATCTTTGTTGTAATCCTTCCTATTCGTCGTGGAAAATTGTGAAAATGGACGCCGAAATGCGGAAGGGATGCGCGGCGTACCGGCCAGGCATCGACACCTCCTACGGCTACGTCCCATCCGAGGCCGCCGGCATCACCTTCATTGCTCTTTTTGGCGTCTCGACCTTGGTTCATCTAGGCCAAACGGTATGGAGTCGACGATGGTGGACCTTGCTGTTCGCCATCGGTGGGCTGAGTAAGCACCCCCTGATACGCCGACCATGCGAACTCTGCAACGCCGCTGTACTAACTGCTCCTTTCCAACAGCGGAAGTCATCGGCTGGGTTGGAAGACTATGGTCATCCTCATGTCCGTACAACGACGATGCATTTCTGATGCAAATCACGACCCTGATCATCGGTAAGCCCTCCTCAAACGGCATCCCCAGCGGGAATGAGACCACGTTCGAAAGCATTGCAACGACCTGGCCACTTCATAAGGACAGATGAAGTATTCGTCCGGATGTAAATGCTCAAGAACATTGGCAACATTCACGTCCAGACGATTCTTCAGCTCCGTATGCGCTCTGAACTTTCAAAACAGAATGCTTTTGAACGTAGTCCGCACCATCACGCCACCCACACTGAAAACCATTTTCTCCTCCGACACCAAACCTGTACAACGGCGAGAATCACTCGCATGCCACAACTCCCAAACCCCACCCCCCCAGAACCAAACCTCACCCATTTTCTTCTTTCCACCCACCAACCCGTCCGTCCAACCAAGCTAACATCGCCACCCCCGCGCCCAACAGCCCCGACCTTCTGGACCGCAGCCCTCTACATCATCCTCGGCCGACTCGTCACGCTCTGCGGCCCGCACACCTCGCCGTTACGGCCACGGACCTACCTCATCATCTTCTGCACGGCCGACGTGATCTCGCTCGTGGTGCAGGCCGTCGGCGGCGCCATGGCCAGCATCGCCTCGTCCGCCACGCCGCCCGACGACACGGCGCCCGGCACGAACATCATGGTGGCCGGCATCATCTTCCAGATGGTCGCCATCACGCTCTTCTGCGCGCTCTTCGTCATCTTCCTGCGGCGCGTCGGCCGCCGCGGCCTGCCCCGCGACCTGCGCGTCCTGGTCTCCGCGACCGTCGTGAGCGTCGCCTTCATCTACGTGCGCAGCATCTACCGCACCGTCGAGCTGCTGCAGGGCTGGGACGGCTACCTCATCACGCACGAGGTCTTCTTCATCGTGCTCGACGGCGCCATGATGGTCGCCGCCGTCGTCGTCTTCAACCTCGTGCATCCGGCGCGGTTCCTGCGCGGGGGGAAGCACGGGGAGGAGGGCGAGGCGGGCGTCGGGATGAGGCCGTTTTCGACGGCGTCGACGGTGCGGGCGGGGGAGGGGGACGACGACAAGGAGGAGGAGGGGGACGGCAGCCGGTGCAAGGAGGGGAGGGCGGATCCGGCGCTGGGCACGGCGGTTTGAACGAGGTCGTGGCGGTCGGTGGGAGGGCGGAGATCGGGTTGGGCGGCGGGGAGGCGAGGAACGAGGCTGTGCCTGATTTTCGGCCGGGAATATGGGATGGGTGGTTTGGCAAGGGGTCGCACGGCGGTGGGGCGGTTGGAGACTTTTTCACGGCGGCGTCCTGTGTCTCTGTTATGGTCAGCGCTTTCGTTTTCTTGGTGTCTCTGATAGAATAGACGGAGTGTAAGTTAGATAGTCCTCACCCTTGCCTTGAAAACTATTGTGCAAATAGAACTTCGCGCTACCACGGCAATTCTGAAAATCTTCGTTGTTAGATAATTGGAACGTGATGAATATCGAAGCAGAATTGCTAAATCAGTTCCACCCTCCGCAAAAAAAAAAAAATAAAAAAATGCAATGAGCGGCCCTTTCGAGTATCAGTTCACTTACGAAATCAGTTGCTTCACTCCCCCCCTCTTTTTCCCTTAGAAGAAGCCGTCTTCATGTTGTGCATCGGCGCAATGATATCGGCCTTTTCAAGGGTCATTGGATGATCGGGTGAAATCATTTCCACAATGCAATTGCAGTATTTTAGAAGCCATGCCAAAAAAAAAAAAAAGCGGCCATGTGTATCTCTTGGCACGAGAGTTCATATCTGTCAGCTAACGTCCTCAAATTTCCCCAGCTCTGAATTGTAGGGCGCAGTAAAGTGAAGTTGCGGTGAGGGTGCAGATCAGCAGAATGCGGGAATTTGCGTGCCCAGCCACAGAGAGGGGCTAAGAAATAAATAGACCAATGAGACAAAGCTGCATCCCGGCATCAGTAATCTCTCTGATTGGTTCTCTGTGCTCACTATCTGACTGTTGAATTTCGAAAAGGGCAACTTATGAGGCTGTGTATTCCTACATTGGCTGTTCCATTGACGCTAATAAGCGTTTGAAGATATGTGGATAGAAAAGGATGGACAGTTTCCACCACATGGGATTCGACGTTTACACAAAGAAGCAAGTGTGTATTCATCGCCTTTGCCCGGGCGTCAGGCGTTTCGTGATGGATCGACGCAGGGCGTAAAAGCGAGCAAGTTTAGAAGCTAGTCCGATTCTCTTCCTCATCATAGGTATCATGATTCCAGAACGTCGTAAAGGTAGTTTAGCCGGAATGGAAATGAATCGATGGCATCATAAAGACCGTAATATTCAATAATGTGCATTTGTTTTGCCTCGCGGCACTCCTCTTGATACCTGAAAACTCCATCAATGAGCGAACATGTGAGACGGTCTTATCTACAAATCGAGTGTTCATGTGCGTGCGTACGTGCGTGTGTGTGCTTTCAATATACATTTCCACCGCATCCGTTCCATCGTCAAACCTCACCAAACGCTACCTTCTCCACCTCCGCCAACAACCCGAAAAAAACACCAGAACCAAGGACGCCATAGAAGATCTCTCCCCACAAGGGCCAATTCATTCCCATCCCCAGCATCTCACAACCAAACTGACTCGTCCCCCATAACCCCCTTCCCCTTCCACTTCCCATTGATCCACCCGCCCCGCGCACCCGCCGACGCCCTCCCCGCACCATACCTCTCCGCGCCACCATCACCGCACTGCCTCCCGTCCTCCCAACCCCCTCTCCCCATATCCATATTCCCCCACCCCGACACCCTCTCCCCCTCCCCCGTCGTCACCGCCACCCCCACACCACCCGCCTCCCCGTCGTCGTCGTCGTCGTCGTCCTCCTCCGCCCCGGCCGCGTCCACCAGATCCAGCACGTCCAGCCGCTCGAACCCGTCCATCGCCTCCAGGTCCTTGACGCTGACGTCCGACCGGCCGAAATACATGTCCTCGATGCTCGGCGCCGGCGAGCCGCCGTCGCTCCCCGCCGCGGCGGCGCGCAGATGCTCCAGCGGCAGCGGCAGCGGTAGCGGCGGGGCCGTCAGGCTCAGCGGGCTGACGGGCGAGAGGGGCGGGGCGGCCGCGTGGGTCGGGGTCGTCGGGGTGCGGGGGTACTTCGCTGGGGCCGTCGGCGCTGCGGAGCGGTGCGTCGTTGTCGCTGACGGAGGAGGCGGTCGGGCGGCGGGGAGGGGCGGCGGGGAGGGCGTGGTGCGGAGGAAGGAGGAGGAGGTGGTGGTGGTGGCCGTCGCGTGGGCGGACGAGAGGGGCGGAGGCGGCGGCGGCGGCGGCGGCGCGTCGGCGTGGCTGTTGGCGTGGTGGGCGAAGGCAGCTGGGGCGAGCGGGCTGATTGGGCTGATGGCGCCGCAGCCGCCGCCGGCTGTTGTTGTTGTTGTTGTTGTGGTGGTGCTGGCGTTGCGGAGGTGGTGGTTGCTGGCGTTGCGGCTGTGGGTGTGGCTGTGGCTTTGGCTCTTCTTGCTGCGGAGGGACGGCGTGCGCAGTTGGATGAGGTCGTAGGAGGGGCGGTCGGTTAGGTTGCTCGGGCGCGTGGCGGGCGCCGTCCAACCTGCGGGACTGTAGAGCGTGTCATTGTAGGTGGACCTGGAGGCGTCGCGAGTGTGGAGCGTTGGGTTGGGGCTGCGGAAGGTGTTGCTGGTGTTGCTGGTGTTGTTGTTGTCGCGACCGATGCTGAGGCTGCTGCGTTGGCTGTGGAGGAGGTGCTGGTGGATCAGGGAGGACTGGCCGATGCTGTTGTTGGAGCCGTGGTGGTGCAGGTTGAGCGGTGGGAGGAGCGCGAACCGGCCTGTTGGTTGAAAGAACAAGAGATATTGGCGTCAGGTAAACATTGGCTTCATAGTATAGCATCTGGTAGAGGAAAAGGGGTGTGATGATGTGTGTCGAATTTTGGAAGAAGGATGCTGAAAATCATTATGTGGTTGTAGAATTACAAGAATATCTAAACGGATGATGCAGCTGATGCAGTGGAGGTGGTCCTACCATCGGGTTGTGGACGTCGCCGCTGGCTGTGTAGCGGAGGTAATGAAGTTGCAGCGGTGACGTGCGTTCCAGAGCTCGTGGGCCGTGACCATCGTGACACGGGGTCGACTTCTCCCAGCCTTCGGCTGGCGAAGATCCCGCTGTGTGGCGTTGTTGCCGTTGCTGAAGTCTGGGTGGCGAGCACGCGGAGCGCTGGACAGCATGCCACAATCATGCTAACGGTCAATTCTGTTCTGGCAAGCACCGTGTACAACTCTAAGCTTTCTGTTGCAAAGATCCAGATTAGACGAGAAACAGTTGCCACTATGCTGAGGACTCCCATGGCAAAGACAGCGGCGATGCTTGCTTTTTCAACCGTCGAAGCACTGAGAGCGAAGAGGATAGGAAAAGGAAGAATAACGACTGTCCGTGCGTTAGCCTCCGAAGAAGCGTTTGTTGAAGGAGCACTGATATCTCTAAAGATCGCTGGTTGAGAGCCGTACTTGCCACGTCTATCGCCACTTGCATTGCGCCTGTGATGACGACAACCGTTGTGTCGAAAGGCGCAAAACAAGTCTCGTCTGCATTGAGGCTCCAGTTCAGTCTGATAGGCCTGCACCAGACGAGGTTGAGAAGTAAGGTCGTGAGGAATGCCATGCCCGTAACGAAGCTGAGTGCGTGCAAGGTCATCCAATGAACTTTCGAGTCTCTCGGAATAATTTGATAGTAGACGGAAAGAATGGCGCCCTTGATGACCCAAAGCGTGACGTAGAACATGATCCAATTAAAGTATGCAATCTGTGCGGAAAAAAGGTTAGACGTCATTAGGAAATGAGGGATCTGCGCACGCGAGCGGGGAATGCCAAATTCGAACGGGAGATTAAAGCCATCTGATCGTCACCGGGTTGCAGCTCAGAAACCGGGTACTGGGAAAGAGGTGTTTTGAAGCAAATGGCCACACGAGTGGGCGATGCGTGATGCCGGGAAAGGGAACTTTGGGACGAGAAATGCAATGGAATCTGGAACCGCTAACTCTGGGAGACAACATGTTGATGGCGCTTTGGAAATTCAAACGGAACTTGTGGGGGGGGTAACATACTTTCAGGCCATACCCAGTAGTAGCATCACTGACAGGCGTTTCCAGTGCAGCCTTATCACTGTAGAATCCAGCCTGCCACACCACAGTGTCCAGCGATGGACCAAGTAAAAATAGTGCAAACGAGATGCCGACCAACCAGTTACCGAGAGAGGTGAACTTGGATGGATAGAGATATCGGACGATGTAGCGGATAAGGACGAATGCGGTAACCAGCGGAACGAAGATCCCCCACTCGAGAGCGATCACCGTCACCCCATTGACGGCCATAGCTTGCCGCTCTCCGGTGCTGGAGAGAGTTCTCCGGCATACCGAGCGGGAACGGGGAAGAAGGGGAAGAAGAGGGAAAGGAAAAGGGCCGTTTTAAAGAAAGTCGAGCAAGAAAGTAAAGAATTCGAGAACTGGACACGGAAGCGGTTCATCAAGCTCGACGGAACGTTGCGGGTACGTATAACGTTGATTGCCTTGCGCGGAGATCTCTTGGTTGGCCCATGCAAGGGCCCGTGTGGAGGCCGGCGCCACGGTCGAACGTTCCTATTGGCTCGAAATAGCTTCTTGCGGGAGCCAGAAGGGTCCTTGGCGGCTCGGGTGGCGCAATTTGCGAGCGAGCGAGCGCAATGAGTTGTTCCAAGCCTCGTTGAAGTGGTGGGCGAGGCTTTGCAGGTGAGATCCTGCCAGGTAGAGGTCGTGCACTCAACCACGACAAGGATTGCGGTGGGCGTAAGCAACAGCATCCTTCGCTAACGGGAAACATGTGCATACATCGTCCCGGGTGATCCTTGGCGGGCGGGCTTATTATGGCATGTCCGATGTTCATGCATGATGTGCGGGCCCGCGCATCCGCGTCACCAACCCTGCCAGTGACCGGCTTCGATTGCCTTCGTTGGTGGCCATCTGCCGGTAGAGTCGCCGGAAACCCGTGGCCCAATGGCCAAGATTGGGTGTGAGTCCACCATCCCAAGTCAGGGGGTTCCCACAGAGCGTTGTGCGGAAAAGTGACATGTTGCCATGACAAGCCGATCAACGGCTCGCAATCAGGAGCGCGGTAGCAGCATGAAACGTCTTTTCGCGTAGGATCGTATGAATACAGTTGCCTGGTTGCTGGACTGGAAACTTGATGCCTCACTTTCGCCCCTCCTTAGCTAGTGGATTCGTGGAAGCTTTTCGGTGTGCACGATTTAGGCTTTCGGATCTGCAAGCACCCCGTTGCGGAGCCTACGGCTCAGCAGGCCGCTGCCTGGTTCTTGGTTTCGGAGACACCACCATTTTTGTCTCGGCATGCGACCTGTCACATCGTTATAGTCCCAAGGCAGTCGGGTTGGCTGCCCGTGTGCCAGATGCCTGAGAGAGGGTGGGTCTTCGTAATGAGGTTGCGGGACGTTGTGTCTGAGTTGATGCAGGTCGATGATCTGGTCGATCTGATCCGGGCCCTGCATGACGTTTCCGGTACGACCCGGACTAACAGAGAGCCTGCGCACACAAAATCCGAGCGTGGGTCGAGCCATTCCGTGAAATATCACGAGGGAACACGATTCACACGTCGGATGAGATGCGGTGCTTTCCCGGCCAGGTTGGTCCAAGGGCTGTTAACTAACCTAGGTCGCGACGGACTCGGCTTGAGTTTTTGGGGGGCAGCAAGAGACTTTCGAACAACTTAGTCTTTCTTTGGCTCAGCAACCCAAACATGAGCGCCGCCCGCTCTGCTGCATCGAAAAGAGAAAAGCACATACAGCGGGAGAACACGAGGTGCAACTGCCACTGCCACGTAGATGATATATTAAGTCCGTTTCACCTTCAGCCTTACGGCGAGCCAAGCGGGGCTTGGACTGCGACAAAGGAGCTCGAAGCTTAAAGTTGGAGCTAAGACCGCCCGGACGGACTTCTGAGCGAATCACATTCCCGCCTGCGGGAATAAAATGAGACGGACATGGAACCTTTCCGCTTCCCATACTCCTTTTCAGGCGATCGCACGGGAACGAAATACTGAATTTGGTACTCTAGAGCGCTACCATTGCAGGATCTGGACGTGACGCGTTCCTAGACAGCACGGACTGTTTTTGCTAGCGGCGTCACCAACTCACTGAACCGTGGACACCCAAACTGTCAGTCGGTGCCGTAGACAAATTTCGCTTACACATCCGGATCACTCCCGCCTTATTGTCGTGCTACGAGCAGATCTGCAAATGTGTCGGACTTGATGCCGCACGTACATAATGTATACATAAATACTTCTCCTTGCCAGCTCTCACCTCCGTGTCGTCCTTCTACATGGCAAATCTTACGACTGCATTTGATCTCAATGCATCATTAACCGGTGCCAACGGGTTTTAAACGACGCTTATTGCTCAAGTGGTCTGAAGAGAAAGTTGTTCGGCCGAGCGAACAAACAGCTTCCGATGCCATCAGCAACTACCCAACATCACAGCCAAAGAAGTTTGGACCACGCTGTCGAACTGATTCTCATGGGTACGCAAACACAAAAGTGTTATGAAAGAACGACGGTCGTCAGTTTCGCTCCACTACCAACCAATTCCTCCCGAAAGTCACCTTTGTTGATTCCGCGGATGTAAGAATCAGATACAAAAGTGTAATCTTGGCTAAGCGATGGTCCAAATTCATTGATCTTTGGGCGCAAAATACGAGGCACCTTCCCACCGCAAAGAAGCCAGATCTCATCGCCAGTTTGAGTGCTCCCCGAAGCAAGTTCGATGCGACCTCTTTGTGAAACAATGAGCCTTCGTCCTTGTGCTGCAATATTGAGGCGATCCGTGAAATGTTCGAGACGTACGCTCTCCAACGTATTTGGCAGGCCAATCGCCATGTAACTGTCTCATGCCTTCGGAAATTTCCCGAGTCTCTCCAATCTTTTAATTCGAAGCCGGGTGACCGCTGATGCAAAGCATGCACCAAAATGCGTCCGGATTCGTAGATCCAGCTACATGAGCTCGTTCTGGATCTTTGTCCACATTCAGACTTTCGCGCCATCTTAAAATCGGCGTCAGGTCATTATCTGCTGCCTGAGTTTCTTCGGCTTGGACAATCTTGTCGCAAAAGTGCCCCTCCAGGTGTAGTTTCTTGAGTGGATCGGAACATCTTGGATGGGGTTGAGAATCCTGGCAGGCCTGAAAGGATTCGTTGTACGACTGCCGGACGCTCGCAATGAATAAGTGTGTATAGGCTCTAACACCGTTTCCGGCCGCGCCGTCCGTTCAGTCAGGAACTCAGGAAGAAGGGTTATGGTCGATCGCGGGGGATGAATGCGGCACGTTGAAAAGAACGTGAGACAGGAAGTCTAGACGTCCAGTTGCTTTAACGTGCTCGAAAGCGGTTCGCAATTAGACGAAAGAGACCGACCTTTCGTGATCAATGACCTCTCGAGGAAGATTTTCCACAAGACTGAGTAACCAAAGACCTTATCGAGTGGGTTTGTCGCCTGTCCATGGCGGGTTTCGGATGCAACCTCTAAAACTTCTCCTCATTTCTTCGATTTGGCCAAGTCGTTAATGTGATTTACGGACGTGCTCATGTGAGATACCATCCCATCCCGTAGAACTTCCATGATGGGCTCAAAGCTGCAGCATCGTTTTCGTGCCATTTGGTACGCGAAGCTCTGGAGAAATTCGTCCATTTGAGACCGAGGGGTGACATGTATTCCGTAAATGTAAGTTATGGACTTAGCATGAACAGCTTCCTGCATTGTCTAAATTCGATCGAACCAAGGATTTTGGATGAGACGGAAGACGCTGAAGAGATCTAGATCAACGTTCGGATCGGTGCCGGAGCGCTTGCTTGGGTCCCAATGTAACTGCAGGTTATTTCCAAACGCCTTGATGACTGGGAGAGCGTTGTTATCGTGGTTGGCACCCAGCTAGGCAATGACCCGTTCGGCCTCCTGATAGATGGCATCCATCATCCCCACCTGCTGTCTCCGTTCGTACGGGTCGCCTTGATGGATGCAAAGGTGTCATTTCCTTTTTTCATGCCGCATATTACGGCCACATTGACGCTACGGCATTTCTTCTCCGCCGTAGAGCTCGCATTGAGGAAAAGGATGATCTTGGTCGTACAGCCCTGTTCATGGCTGCGCTTCCGGGGCGAACCGGCGTAGTCCGATTCTTAATCCAGCATGGGGCGAACATCAACCGCATGCCAAACGATGGGAGGCCGCCTCACTACATAGCCATCACCGAGGAACATCTTGAGATTGTCAAGGAACTTCTCGATAGCGGAGTGCAACTCGACAGTAAAGGCTTAGACGGTTATTCTGCTTTTCTGAGAGCAAGCGCTACCCGAAACCCAACCATGATGCAACCTCTCGTCGACCGGGGCATAGACATGAAAGCACTTGGTGAAGAAATCCTACCACTTTTTGGAGCTGTTGTATCGAAGAACAAGGAATGCATTCGACTTATCTGGAGAACGGCGCAGACTTGCGCAGACTGGATTCAATAACAGAACGATTTTTCACCTCGCTGCCGAGCTGGGAGACCTATCCTTGATTCAATTATTACTCGGATTCGCTCAGCCTGACGCAACCGGGAAGCGTCCGCTGCTCGACATCAGGGACAATCAGCGCGATGCCCCTCTTCGTGTTGCTACGAGTCTCGGACACTTCGAAATCGTAAAGGGGTTCGTCAACGCAGGTGCGGATGTTGACATAACAGGCAATGTTTCATGCACCCCTATATTTTATGCTTTTATAAAAGCATTTCCAGATGTATACATCTCTCGTGCAAAAAGGAGCAACTCGGGAGATGCAAGGTCGAGTGGTGATGGAAGTAGGCTTGCAAAACGGAAAGAAATCAGATGTCAGTCTCGGACCCGACGATGATGGTCGCGAAAACTACCAAGGAGGAGGCTTTGGCCATGGTGCGGGACACAATTTTCGGGTCTCCGGTAAATCATGTTGATATCCTTGAAACAAGATTTCTATCACATGGCATTCGTGTGCCTGTGTTGAAGAAAATTGGTATTCAGTAGTTTCTTATCACCTCAACGTATCTAATATATGGAAAGGCAGATTCACACTGGCTGCGCGGGGAGAGGGGCTGCGTATGGCAGCAGCAATAGCCAGCGTGCCCAACTATCAGTTCAAGCCGAATATTATAAAATCGTTAGTGAACATGGTTTGATAGACTTGATATTTTGGCTTTGTCAGTGAAGCTGGGCTGGTGTCTTGCAATTCCACATTCCACGCAGTATGACCTATGGCGTGCGGTCTCAGTTGGCTTTTGATATATACCCGAAGTAGCAAGGCATTCATGGAGCCGGTGTTTTTACAGTCTCGCCTCCGTTCTACGGCCATGATCAAGGCTAAACAGAGCTCATGTTAATCCCTGTAGTCATTGCGGAGAGAATCAAGAGAACCCGAGCAATCAGAGATGAAAATGCTATTCCATCTATTCATTCCCTGCCTCCGTCCCCATCGATGAAGACCGCAGGCTCCCTCCTTTCCCGATTCACTTTCAGCTGAAATACATCCAACCGCTGATACCCGCCCACAACATCATGAAACTGCTTGCCTTCCACGCACAACCCGACATCCAGATCCGCGTACAGAATCCCTTCCTCCTCCTGCAAGAACTCGACCTCCCTCCTCTCGCCGTCTTGAACCGTAAACCCCTTCAACGCCGCGCCCGTCGGGTCCAAGAACATGGTCGCGCCGCGCGGCGAATCCGCAATGATCTTCGCAACGCGGTCCCCATCGCTCGACAGCTCACACAGCCGCTCAACGGCCTTCTCATCCAAGTGCCCGCAGCACAAGACGCCAAAGGCCTTCGCCTCGAAGCAGTGAGCAGCAGCGCGCGTCCTGTTCGCAGCGACGTTGTCGTAATTCGCGCCCGCGCCCTTCGCCGCGGCGGCACCGGCACCGGCGCCGGCGGCGGCGTCGGGCTCGGGCGGCACGCGGGTCGGCCAGATGGCCGGCCACGTCGAGACGTGCAGCTGCTCGCCCTGCGCCATCAGGCTGTACCGCGCGAGGGGATTGGTGTTCTCGCCGCAAATGAGGACGCCGAGCTTGACCGTCGTGGCGGTGGTGGTGGTGGTGGTGGTGGTGGTGGTGGTGGTGGTGGTGGTGGTGGTGGTGCTGCTGCTGCTGCTACTACTACCAGGGACATCGACGTCGACGACGCGCAGGCCGTGCCCGTCGCCGGGACTCCACGTCAGCTTCTCCCAGAAGGTGGGCACCAGCTTGCGGTGGTGCACGAGGACGGCGCCGTCGCGGCCGACGACGAAGTTGGCGTTGAACAGCGTCGCGCTGCTCCAGCGCACGCGCTCGGACGCGCCGACGCTGACGGCGACGCGGCGGGCGCGGGCGGCGGCGCGGACGGCGCGCAGCTCGGGCCCGTCGGCCAGCACGCTCTCGGCCGCCATGCGCGCGAACAGGGCGTGGTTGTCGGTCGGCGGCAGCATCGCGCTCCACACCGGGAAGGCGGCGATGTAGGTCTCCGGGAAGACGACCACGTGCGCGCCGTTGTCGGCGGCGGCGTGGATGAGCGACACGCATTTCGCCGTCGTTTCGGCGGCCGAGAGGACGACGGGGGAGGCGTGGCAGGCGGCGACGCGCAGGAGGGGAGGAGGAGGAGGAGGAGGTTGCGGTTGCTGTTGGGCAGACATGGTTTGCGTGGCCCTGGTGATGGTAGAGGTGGGCGGTGACTGGTTCCGAGGCGGGGGAGGGGTTTCGCGGCCAGCGTATGCGCTTTTCTCTGAGCTCTCCTCTTTCTGCTCTCCTTTTCTCTAAATATTGGTTGCCAGAGTCGACGTCGGCGTCCATTTCTGGGAGCCGCTGAGGCCCACATGTCGATTGGGACTAATTTAGGTGCTGTGGGCGTGTAGCCGTGTCTTCTTGGTAGAGCGATCTCGCAGCGAGGGGCCTTTGCGCTTTTCCGCGGAAGACATCCTAGTCTTTCCCTCAGCATTGCCTACGGAGGTCGACTATTTGGAAACTCTTGTAAGGGCTTATTTTTCTTGGACGGGATTTCGGATGCACTGGCTATCACCGTGGTCAAGAAGGCCTTCCATCTTTTCTTTCTTTTCCTGAAGTGAAATAGAACAGAAGGAAGCGGTGCATATAGAAAGTCACCAACGGAAAGTTTAACACTTTCTATTGCATCCGTAGAGTTTCAGCTGGCCGCATCCATGCCGCTTTTGGTTCGCTATCCGCGTGCAGCTTCTACACACGGCTAGATTAGAATAGCTTCTTTAACCGTAAATGTGTCTAAACGGTCGAATGCATCTTCACTTGCAAGCTACCCGACGATATCCAGATGCTTGACGGGTACAAAACAGTAACATCCAGCTCCGCAACAATGTCTCTCAATCTCGTGCCCACGAAAACCCGATACACACTTTATGCACCCTGCCACGCCCATCTGAGCCACGTTCACCATTCCCCTCGGCTTCAAAGCATGCTATCGCTTCCCTACCAAGGGTGCCGGTTGCACGGTGGCGCAAGAGCCTGGCGCGGAGGGTGGGGCAGGGGTGTTGGCGTTGATCATTAGGTCGACGAGGAAGTTCTACCAGTATGAGGTCGGTCACGATGGGGGTCCTCGAAGGCACGGCCGGCGTAGAAGTCGTAGCGTAGGCCGACGATGTCACAGTCCGGGCGGGTGAGCCGGGCGCCGAGCGTGGGCGTGCGGTGCTTGTGAATCAGGATGCCCGGCTCAAGTTGGAGTTGTATGGCCGGGCTGGCCTGTGTGGCTGGGCGCGAGATGGTATCTGGAGAGGTGGTAGTGTGTTGGGGATTGACGACATCGCCGCCGGTGCCGCCAGCGGTTGGTGTTTCGGCTTTGGGCCCGATGATGGCCAGCGAGCGCAGCCTGCGTTCGTTCTTCTTCACCAGCACAGCACAGCACAGCACAGCACAGCACAGCACAATGCCCTCAGTCGCTGCTGTGCGCGCAGTTTGGCAGGGCTCGGGCGCGTCGGAGAGCACTTCCGCCTCACGTGATCGAACTCGGAAACGCTGCCGGCCGGTGCGGGCGGCATCGGCCAGGGCAGGGCCGCACCGTACCGTACCGGTAGCGGAGAGCTGGGCCGCTAACCGCGCACCTCCAGGTCGGTGCGGTGCCGGCCATGATGCTGGCCTCGGTGTCGTTCAGCCCGCCCCGGTCGCTCGAAGCCAGCCGGCCATCTGAAGCCCAGGGCGCCCCGCAGCACGTCGTGCACCAAACGGCGTGCTCGCCATTGACCTTGGAGTATGCCGTCATGACCGTCCTTGTTGAAATGTCGCGTCTCCTGGTCGTTGGCCACAAAGTACTTACTCAATGCACGCCCGCCCACACCCTGACTCTGCACCTCGCGGATATAGTGTGTTGCAACCGTGCCCGTCAGGAAAGCGTCTTCGCTGCCGCACGGCATGTATGCCCGCAAGCATCCCGTCCCGTCCACATCGCTCCTCACACGCCGGCCGGCTCGTCAGCCGTCCTCGGGCTGCCGAAGCCGAGCCGTTCAGCTGGTGTGTGCCATCTCCCACTCCACCCACGGCTGCGGCAAGAACAAATTGGCCGAGTTTGTGATAGATACCTCACATACCGCTGCTCGCTCCGGGAGAGCTCTCTTCCTTCGGTCTTATTTCTGGTTCCCGTCCTCAACGACCCTTACGTATTACATGCGAGCTTCGCCGGCCTCATCAACCTCGCCAGCCCTTTTCCCTGCCTTGGCAGCCTCCTGCAC
Organism: Neoscytalidium dimidiatum; assembly: GCA_037367355.1. Lineage (NCBI taxonomy): Eukaryota > Fungi > Ascomycota > Dothideomycetes > Botryosphaeriales > Botryosphaeriaceae > Neoscytalidium > Neoscytalidium dimidiatum. Next base: position 1,723,163 of record CM074700.1, on the reverse strand, counting down.
TGCCGAAATATTCTTCCGCGTCATCGGCCATAAAGAACCAAAACTCGTGAATCACCCCGCCGCCCGATCTCGACGTCCGCAAAGCCCCTCAAATAAACCTCACAGTCACCACCTGCACTTGCCCTCCCTCCAAAGCTTCACCAGCAACCCCCAGTGCGCACCCTAGCTTCCCTCCACCCCCAATGTCCGAAACAACAGCAGCAGCAACAACACCGCCGCCGCCTGCCGACGAGGAAAGGAAAGCCTGCACATCCATGATCCACGGCTTCCACCTCCGCCCACCCCCGCCGCCGCACGACCTCACCACCTTCCTCACCCCGGACGCGCACCTCTTCGAGACCATCCACATGGGCATCCCGGCCATCGACCCCGCGCGCTACCGCCTCGTCGTCGACGGCCTCGTCGCCCGCCCCTTCGCCCTCACCCTCGCGCAGCTGCGCCGCCTCCCCTCCACCACCATCACCACCTTCCACGAATGCTTCGGCAGCCCGCTCCAGCCGCCCGTCCGCAACCCGCTGCGCATCGGCAACGTCGCGTGGACGGGCGTCCCGCTCGCGCACCTGCTCTCCCTCGCGCGCCCGTCCGCATCTCCCCCCTCCTCCTCCTTCGTCTGGACCGACGGGCTCGACCGCGGCGCCTTCGCCGGCACGCCCGCCGACCGCTACCGCAAGGACCTGCCGCTGGCCAAGGCGCTGCGCCCCGGGGAGGTGCTGGTCGCGTGGGCCATGAACGGCGCGCCGCTGCGCCGCGAGCGCGGCGGGCCCGTCCGCCTCGTCGTGCCCGGCTGGTTCGGCACCAACTCGACCAAGTGGCTGTGCCGGATCGCCGTGCGCGAGCGCCGGGCGGACTCGCCGTTCACGACCGGGTACTACAACGTGCGGGACGGGGAGACGGGCGCCACGCGGCCGGTGTGGGCGGTGGAGCCGAACGCGATTGTTGTGAGGCCGGAGGATGGGGCGGTGGTGAGGGCGGGAGGAGGGGGGGGAGGAGGAGGAGGAGGAGGAGGAGAAGAAGAAGAAGAAGTAGGGGGAGGAGGACGGGTTTTGGTCGAGGGTTGGGCGTGGAGTGATGATGGGATTGCGCGCGTGGATGTCTCGGCGGATGGGGGCGTCTCGTGGTCTCCGGCGGAGGTCGAGCCGCGGAAGGACTTCAGCTGGCAGAAGTATCGCGTGCGTGTGGCGTTGGCGCCGGGAAAGTATCGTATCTCGGCGCGTGCGACGTCAGTGGGTGGGCTCCAGCAGCCGATGAAGGACGCGAGGAATCATGTACACACTATCTCCATTGAGGTTGTGGCATGATAGACTGGAAGAGAGCGGCATATTATGTACCGACCTCTTCAATGGCTGCAGATAAATCCCATCGAATTTCTTTTGGTGAACTATTTGCCAGCTGACGTCGGATTAAGGAACAAACCCTCTTGGGTCAATTGTCAAAAGGTTGAGCCATTGCAATCATGCTTGGGCAACACTTGTCTGTCACACGTATAGATGTAATTACTAGTTGTCTTTTGAGAGGCATTGTTAGCATAGACTCAGAGGAAAGTGTTGATTAGTTTTTTTTTTAAAAAAAAAAACAAAAAATACTGCTAGAATTTCACACGGAATTTATGTCCAGCCTTGATACTGACAGCTGACGAATTGTTCCGGATGAACCAGTAACTTCACAAGATCTCATAAGCGAGGATGGTGAATCGATATCTCGGATGCGACTCGTGGCCTAGAAAGTGAGGCTAAATTTAGCGCCGTTGCAAAGTTGATGCTTCTTTCTGGTCCCTGCATCGACTAGTGTGAGCTTTCAACAACCATCTCGAGTCGCCATCGCCAATCCACAAGCAGGGCCACCGATGGGAATGGAGCCGTTCTAACATACAGACTATAAGCATCGCGCGACTGTACCAAAAGGCGATCGCCGGATAGAGGATCTCAGACACAGCCATGGCTAAGGCCGTAAGGCAAGGGTTCCCTGCCTTACGCACAGCGCGAGCCAGACGACATGCCCATCCACCATGATCTGGTAGAGCCGCACCACTAGCTCTGTCAGGCTGAGTAGACAATCCAAAACTTTCCCTGTAGCAGAGAAGCCCTTGGCTTCCAATTAGGACAAGGAACATCATAGTACCAGAAAATAAATATTATTCAGCTAATCAAGGATTCTCAGCCATCGTTAACCAGAAAGGAAATTATGTTACTTTGAAGAGATATATCATCTGTTTACTTTTGTCCCCTAAGTCAGGGTGCTCCAGGATTCTTAAACGAGGTCTTCCATGTACTCACCCTTGCCTCCCATTACCCACACACACACACACACACCATCGACCAGCGACCTCTCCCCATCCCGAAGCTCCACAACCCGCCCGATCCTACTCCGCCAGAACCGCATACTTCGACCACAACGGATCCCTCCTCAACGCCTCCACCTTCCCCTCCTCCAGCCCGATCGCCACCTCCAAGCCCTCGCTCCCCTCGGGCGCGGCGCCCTTCGGCACGGTCGGCAACACCAGCTGCAAGCCGTTCAGCATGCCCTCGCGCGCCACCCTCACCCGCTCGCACCTCCCGCCGAGCAGCGGGCCCCACTCGGTCTCGTAGAAGGGCAGGTCGCGCCAGCTGCTCAGGAACACGCTCGGGCCGCCCAGGCCGGCGAAGCAGGCGGGCGCGAGGCGGCCGTAGTCGGGCACCTTCTGGAACATGTTGATGATGTTGCTGAGGTAGTGCGGGGTGATGGCGTCGACGGCGCGCCTGACCAGGCGGGCCAGCGCGGGCAGGCCGAGGGCCTGGGGGTCGAGCACGTCGGCCGTCGGCGCGCGCGGCATGGCGTAGATGTACGGGCAGCCCATGTAGTCGGGCGCGAGCGGCGGGAAGGTGCGCTGGCGCGTCGGCACCGTCACCGCCAGGACGGACGACGGGTGCGCGTCCAGGACGTCGGTCGTCGCCGTCGCCGTCGCCGCCGCCGGCAGCAGCTGCGCGCCCACGACGCAGCGCCAGAGCAGCGCCGCGAGCGCCTCGTCCGTGCCCGCCTTCTTGCCGTCCGCGGACGCGTCCGCGCGCAGCTGCGCCAGCGCCAGCGCCGTGAAGCGGTACGTCGTCGCGCGGTAGGGCTTCGCGAGCGTCGGCATCTTGGCGGCCGGCGGGAGCGGCTCGTCCGTGATGACGATCTCGCGGTAGTCGGCGATGTTGCACTTCTCCGGGTCGGAGAGGTGGCCGACGACGAGCGGGGCGCGCTCGAAGGCGGAGGAGGAGAGGAAGACGGTCTCGGCCGCGGCCGCGTCCTGCAGCTTGCGGCAGTTCTGCGCCCAGATGGCGAAGATGCGCGAGATGGCGAAGCCGTCGGCGACGAGGTGGTAGATGCTGATGTTGAGGATCAGGCCGCCGTCGACGAAGTTGGCCTGCGCCGCGAAGACGGGGATCCGCTCGCCCTCGCGCGGGAGGACGGGGACGGGGCAGACGTCGTCCTGCCGCAGGTACTCGACCGGGAAGTTCTTCGCTCGGAACTCGTCGTACGTGAGGGGGAACTGGTCTTTGGTCAGGCTCCGGACGCGCAGCTCGCCGAAATCGCCGTCGCGCAGGACGAGGCAGCCCTTCTGCTCCGCTTCCGTGTCGTCGACGACTTCGGCGGACAGGTACGGGACTTGCTCTTTCGTCGCGGCCAGGCCGCCTTGCAGGATGCGCACGACCTCGTCCTGGTCGTAGCTCGGACTCAGCGCGAAGCAGAAGATGGGCCGCGCGTACACGCGAGGGCCCGACTGCTCGAGCGGGGAGAGGATGAATGGATCGTTTGTATGTCCGAACATCGTGGAGGTAGAGGGTGATCAGTTTTGTTCTGACCCAACCAGAGCCACTACGGGCGGCAGTCACGACTGGAGAAGCCGCGATTATATACAACGGCGGAAGCTCCGCGTGTGAGGCGAGAATAGTGGAGATTGTTCCGGGGACCAAGCCAAATGCGCCGCGACGGGGTCAAGCGCGGCCAATCCCACGGCGGGTTTGGGCCAGGCCGTCAGGGGCAAGGACAGACGAAGCTCCGGGAAAACGAGTCATCAGGTCGGGCATTGTGGAAGGCGCAGTCGACTGGTATGTACTAGTCCGGCTCCGGAACGAGCTGATGCAAAAGGGAGGCTGAAAGAACGAGGCGGAAGTGAAAGGTGCCGTGATAGCGCGCACGGACTGGACCAGGTACAGGGCCAATAGAGGCCTCTACAAGAAAGCTTAGCAGTGGCCTAAATACACTGAGCTGCTGATCCTATGCGGTATTGGGCATGACGGAAACGTGCTGATAAAGCTCGAGGCCTCCCACGGGCTGAATGTGACATGAGAACGTAATCCCTTTTCCGCCAAACACCCTCCCACTTTCCACGCATGGGCCCGTTCGCAACGATATTTGCAACTGCCGACCAACCTGATCGCGATTACGTGCGCAGTCCAAGCACCCCATGCCCGGCGTGGGAATTACGGTGAAGGGCCCCGCAAATCCCTCCTGACAAGAGGGCTGCGCTCCTTACAGCGCCGAGCGACTGTTGCGGAACGGCACCGGCAAATAGCACCGAAATCCGCCGCCAAGACCGTTTGATCTGCACCCGCGCCGCAGTGGATCGCTCGGTAGGGGAGCGGGATTCATTTCCGCCCGCCGTCAGAAACACAAGCCGAGCCGATGCGTGCTGGCGCCTCGAGGACCGTGGCCGAGAGCTTCCGCGCAGGCGTCTCCCTTTCGAACAGAATATCCAGCTCCTCGAAAGTCCGCCCTCTCGTCTCCGGCAGCCAAAACCAAGCCCACGGCCGGAGAGGCGACGAGAAAGCGGCAGCCGGGAACGCGGCCTTGCCGTGCAGGTTCGCTTCCGTCGTGCTCAAGAGATAAGGGGCAACGACAACGTTGACGATCGAGAAGATGTAGTAAGCGTTTCTACTTACGGCTATCGTCTTCATGCGGAGCCGGGCGGCTGGGACCTCAGTCGCAATGGCGTACGGCACGGGTCCGACAGAAAGGCCGTAGCAGCCAAACCGGACAAGCATCATGCCGCACTGGGCCCAGCGCTGTGCCGCAGTCGCAGGGGCGAAGTCGATAAGAGCGACTAGCCACATAATTGGTGTCATGGCACACAGCCCCGCAATGTAAATAGAGCGACGGCCGAAACGATGCTGGAAGAACCAGGAGCAAATCGTGTCGAGGAAAGCGATGCTGAAGGTTCCGAGAGATGACTTACAGCTATCTTCAGTTGGCAACCCGGCTTGTTTGAAGAAGTACTATGTCCTGGATCAGCATCAGAATAGTTTCTGCAGTAGGCACGTTGGCATTACCGTGAGGTAATTCTGAATGGCTGGCGAGGCGGCTAGTCACCAGTCTCGGCGAGGAGCGGGACAAACATACCGAACCCTGTGAGAACCTGCCCACCCCAGGAAAGCGAAGCTATCTGTGTCCGACGGCGGCTGGCACCTCGGAAGCAGTCGATGTAGTTCGTGCCTACATTTAGGTGCTTTTCCATCTGGATGGCGTGAGCCATAATAGTGACTCCATGCTTGCTCCTCCGCCCAACATCGGCCAGGTCACCACTGCACAGTCGATTCATAGTTGCTTCGGCGGCATCCAGCCAGCCCTTACGCACCTGCCACCAGGGCGACTCAGGTGCAGAGCAGATGGCGATGCTAAGAGGCACAGGCCACGTCCACTGCAAGGCAAAGGGGTTGCGGTACGACCACTCGGTCGGGTTGCGGATGAGTCCTTGCAGAACACCAGTCGCAAGGATGCGACCAGCAACCCAGTTCAGGTTGACATAGGTGGTCAGGTAGCTGGGCAGCGCCAGTGGGCACACCTCAGCTGGGTACGAAGGGGCCACAGCAGCGAATATTCGCCAAGGAAGCCCACGGAGCAGCTCTCCTGCCAGCAGAACCTCGACATTCGGGGCAAATAAAGTAACGAAAATGAAGCCAGTGAGTGCCGCGAAGGCGTGAGCACCAATCGCCTCGGACCCAGGTGCTCAATCAGTCAACCATTCATGAAAAACCTAATGATGATGCCGCCGTTACTACCGAAAGACAAGCCGAGCTGCCGGGATGCCGGGACCGAGTATGAGCCATCGTCGAGGGGAACACCGTACTTTTTCTGGAAGGAAGGGTATGCGTAGAAGGCGGAGACTATCTGCATGTCATAGCTGTCCATGCTATAGGTAAGTCAGTTGCAGCTGAGCTCCCCATCATGCTAGCGACATGTAGAATGAGCATACAACTTACATGGTAGCCATAGATACGATTATTGACCACATGACAGCTTTCTTGTAGAGCCGAATGGCTTGCCTAAAAATGAGATCATGCTCGGCTTTGGTGGCCTCGACGGCATCAGCAGAAATCTGCTTTCTGTCAACGTCTGCAACCTCGTTGCAGCCGCTCTCTGCAGCCTTCCTGCTTGAATCCGTTTTCTTCTAGCCAGAGGGTGCAACTAGAGAACGAATGCAGAGTGAAATGGACCGGGTCTCGTGTGTCGAGCTGCACAAGATCAATGGGTGAGGGAAGAGCTGCTGATCAAGGCACGGAGCAGGACCTCGAGTCGGGCATGCTCCTCCGAAGAAGCCTTTAAAGAATTTCAGGAGCGGCCCATGGCACACTCGAAAGAAAGCTGGCTTGCGCGGGCACATTCCATTGCCGCGTCCACTTCGAATGCATTCCTCCAGAGCAATCGGCAAATCCGACAGAGGTGCGCCTGGGAACCATGCAGCGCAACCCGCGTAGTTGAGGCAGCGGTTTGTGTACCTGGATTCGCCACTGAATGTCCGCTCCCTCTTTGATGCCGTACCACTTGACTGTATTGAAGAGTAAACGTGGGTTCGCAATGGATCTTAAAAGGGAAGTGGATGAGATTGCGTGCTGGCTGTAGGCGAGCACGTCAGCGGGTGCAGCAGAAGAAAGACGCGGCCGCAGCCTGGGTGCCTGGCGCTTGCCCCTATGGGGAAACCGCGCCTATTCTACCCTCCATCAAGAATAATTCCTCGTGCACTCAATCCCCGAGACCTCTCGGGCTCTCGTTCACCGAAGTGCGGCGATTAGTGGCCATCGCATGCAAATAAAAAAAAATTCCCCCACAATTGGCCCCTCACAAACTTCGACCCGTCTCTTTTCAGCCGGACTATTAGACTTGGAACTTTCCAACGTCCACTTATGATATGGCGCCTCCCCGACCCAATATTGTTTTTATCATGGCTGATGACCATGCTGCCAAGGCAATTGGCTGCTACGGCGCCGGCATCAACAAAACACCTAACCTAGACCGTTTGGCCAGTGACGGCGTTAAGTTCAACCACTGCTATGTCACCAATTCCATCTGCACGCCCAGCAGAGCCACCATCCTGACCGGAACTCACAACCACGTTAACGGCGTGATGACGCTGGCCAGCAAGATCAACAAACACCTGCCAAATGTCGCGAAGCAGTTGAGGTCAGACGGCTACCAAACCGCCATGATCGGCAAATGGCACCTGGGAGAGGGCGCGCCGCACGAGCCAACCGGCTTCGACTACTGGACCGTCCTGCCCGGCCAAGGCGCCTACCACGACCCGGAATTCATCGAGATGGGCAGATCGGCCACAGAGAAGGGCTATGCTACCGAGATCATCACGAACAAGACCATCGACTGGATCAAGAAGCGCGACCAAGACCGTCCCTTCTTCGTCATGTGCCACCATAAGGCGCCGCACCGGTCCTGGGAGTGCCACCCCAAATACAAGAACTGGTACCAAGAAGACATCAGGATCCCCGACACCTTCACCGACGACTACAAGAACCGCGCAAAGGCCGCCAAGGTGGCAAAGATGCGCGTCGCCGACGACCTGACCTACAACGACCTGGGCCTGGTGCAGCCCGACGGCGGGCTCGACGTCGGCACGCCGCTCTGGAAGGGCATGTGGGAGCGCAAGATCCCGAACCCAGACGACGTGGCGACGCTGCGCCTGATCGACAAGGAGACGGGCATCAACTACGTCTTCGAGACGCGCGCCCAGCTGGCCGAGTTCAAGTTCCAGCGCTACATGAAGCGGTACCTGCGCACCATCCAGTCCATCGACGACGGCGTCGGCGAGACCCTCGACTTCCTCGACGCCGACCCGGCGCTCGCCGAGAACACGCTCGTCATCTACACGTCCGACCAGGGGTTCTTCCTGGGCGAGCACGGCTGGTTCGACAAGCGCTTCATGTACGAGGAGTCGTTCCAGATGCCCTTCCTCGCGCGTTTCCCCAAGGAGATCGCGCCAGGGAGCGTCTGCGACGACATCGTCAGCAACGTCGACTTCGCGCCCACCTTCCTCGACATCGCCGGCGTGCGCATCCCGTCGTACATGCAGGGCGTCTCCTTCCGCGCGCTGCTGCAGGGCAGGACGCCCGCGAACTGGCAGCAAGTTGCCTACCATCGGTACTGGATGCATGCGGACATGATCCATGATGCGTACGCCCACTACGGCGTGCGCGACCGGCGGTACAAGCTGATCTACTGGTACAACGAAGGGCTCGGCCTCGACGGCACGGGCGAGGGCGATCCGGAGAAGGAGTGGGAGCTGTTCGACTGCGAGAAGGATCCGCTGGAGCTGTTCAACGTCTACCACGAGCCGGAATACCGCGAGGTGGTGCGCAGGATGACGGCGCTGCTGGACGATAAGATGGCCGAGATTGGGGACGAGCCGCTGCATAAAACGCTCCTGAAGGACGCCAGGGACGGGTTGAGCCGGTTTGAAGACGCGAAGGCCGGGGTGCGGAATCATTGAGCCAAATTACGTGCGATTGATACGGTGTCCGTACACGGTACTTATCCGGGCTGAACCTGAGGTTTGCGGCCGTGGAGCCGAGGATGTGGAGACCTCGGGATGGGACACCGCATTATTTTGCGCATAAGGGATAAATTTGACGGAGAAGATTCGGAGGATATGAGATATGGATATGCCGTGGATTGCTTCTTGATCGGATCTGGAAACCCTTGGACAACGGCTCTTCGATTTTGATGGAGGGGAAAGGCTTGGTGGGGTAGGATGTTGCTAAAAGTCGGTAAACAACGGGCCAGCTGCCACAGACTCCATCCAACGACAATACACTGCCCTCTCCCTCTATTTGAACGTCAATCGCCGAGCCCACTGCCGCGCATCCCCGTCATCTCGTGGAAATCCGGAAGTACTCTTTTGTCAGACCGCACGTCCAGCCGGGCCTTCCGCAGGGCGCTCCGCACGCTGAAACCTTGTTCGTGGTTGTCCCCGCATCGGATTTGCACGTCTGGCGGGCAAATCCTTGTCCTCTTGGAGCAAAGGAAGCGGTGGGCCCGCGGGGTAACCGGGATCGCGACTCGACGTAAGTGGTCCGAATTCGTCTAGCCGGATGCCGCGCCGCGACGCGACTGGCTTGTCGCGCGCCGTGCGGGGATGGCGAAGCAAAAGGTTCCCAGGAGAGGAGCTGTCGGAGGGGCTCGTCTGGCTATCGCGCCAATGGATGTCTGGATGACGACGATGGGACGAGACGAAGACGAACCGGAGACGAGGGGAAAGCGTTATATATAGCCTCCATGCACACCCGTCCATCAAGGTGTCAAGTCTCCTCCTCCAATTCCTCTTCCCATATCGTCATTTTCTGTCAAAGCGACCAATCACCATGTCGGACCGTTTGCAAAAGATCCAGCGCCAATTCTCTGCCAGCAGCGTGACGAAAGGCAGCTGCATGTGCGGTGCTATCGAGTACGAGTTCAAGGGTACGTTCCTCAAGGCCTCACCCGCAGCCCATTACACGCTCATGCCCATACACTCCTTCCCGGGCGCAATTGACTGACTGTTTTCTCCTCTGTAGGCGAGCCAAACGCGACTGCCCTCTGCCATTGCGTTGATTGCCACAAGTGGGTACGTTCGAAAATTTCCCGTTTCGGTTAAATATCCCCGCGCCAGCTATCGGGCACCCCACCTCAACCCGTAGCTTCATCATCCACGTGATCGCCACGAACGCACAATTCTTCTCCGATTGAGATGCTCCGACAGGCAATTTGGATGGGCAGATGATGGAGACAAGCAACCAAACACTTTGTAACATCAGCTCGCACGGGTGTCGGATTTCACGAGAAGGCCGGATATCCCGATCACGCCCCGATCTTCCCCTCACCACTCACCGCTTCCGCATCTTCATGCCGACCTCTGTGGTGCGATCGCACAATTCGCTGACACTTCTTTCCCTAACAGACCGGCGGAGCATACACCTCTAATGTCGTGGTCAACCGGTGGAACTTCAAGGTGACCAAGGGCACACCCTTCTCCTACGACGCCAAGGGTGCCACCGGCAAGATTAACCGCCATTTCTTCTGCGGCAACTGCGGTTCCGGCCTGTACGCCGAGCTCGAAATTATGCCCGACGTTACCCTCGTCAAGTCCGGCGGTCTCGACGGCGGCGCCAAGGATCACCCCATCGGCGTCGAATTCTATACCAAGGATAGGTTGAGCTATGTCCATCCCGTGGATGGTGCGAAGCAGGAGAGGGCATTTGGTAACTAGAGTTGTTGTAGGATGTTGATGAGAAAAATAAAATTGGCTATGTTGAATACATTGCTTTGTGTTGTATGCTAGTGTTGACCTGAATTATGTTAGGAAACATGCATTTCACAACATGGGATGGGGTCACTTCAAGGAAGAAAATAAAAATCTGACCGTGTGGTAGTCTACTAAGCGTCTCTATGAGTTCAGGGAAATTGGTTCATTTATTTTCGAAATGGCTACTTAAAGCCTGAAATATCAAAGAATCTACAGGCAGAGATCGGCTTTCACTACGACAGCACAACCTCTGGATTACCAGCCTAAAAGTATGTTCAATCCCGTTCTTCAATGGCTATATTTCTCTCTAGACTTTTCATGCAGAGATTTGAACCGCGCTTCTATCTTTCTTTTCCTTTCATATCACAAATACCATGCATTCTGCTCGCGATGTGGTATCTGCTCTTCACTCGCATTTTATAATCTACCACACTCGTTCAACCGCTTACTCCGCAACCTCCACCCCAACTGCCTTCAAAAGCCCTGCCAACTCTTTCCGATGCACTTCCTCCAGCGGTCGAAACGGCTTCCTCAACCCACCCGTCTTCCCCTCAACGAATTCAACCCCGGCCTTTTCGATGTCTCTCCAAAAAAGCACAAATCGGTCAGATCAGCCGCCACAATTCCCCTCCCTTCACCAGATCCCCCTCCACCGCCACCCTATCCCACAACTCCCCGCGCAACGCCAGCACAACATTCACCGCGCCCCACACCGACCCCTTCGCTCCCGCACACAACCCATAAAACGTCAAAGTATCCCACCTGTTGAACGCCCTCACTGGCTTCTCACCTTTCCCCCTCACTCCTCGCCGTCAGCATTTGCGTCAACGCCACCGCATCCCCAGACGTGTCCTTCAGATGCCGGACCCCGACGTCCCGCCAGCCCGGCCCTCTCCTTTCGTCGCTGTCGCACCCGGCTCGCCCCGCCGCCCACAGAGAGAGAGAGAGAGAGGGGGGGGGAGGTTTGTTTGGTGCGGTTGGTAAGTAAGTTCGTGTTTTTTGGGGGGAGGATATGGCGGGAAGGGAGGATTTGCTCGGGCAGGTTACGCACACCGAGGATGCCGGTGAGTTCTTGGGGCGCCATGTTATAGGATATTCTGGTTTTGTGCTTCTCTGGTATCATGGTTGAGAGGTAAGTCTCGGCGGGTTTTGTGCTTCAAGTATACCTGCTCGAGGTCGAGCCTTGCTGTTGGTGCACGCTGACGATTTCCGATCAAGCAGTTTTCCGCGGCCAGCTCATTAAGCATGCCCGAAATTAATGTCACAGAACTGTACATTCTGCGGGGTTCGTGAATTGTGCATTTCAGGCCACCTTTGGAGTTGTCATGGCCGAGGAGCGATGACCTTGACACTGATAGGATGTTCCAGGTCATCTCAGGAAGTTCCTCTATCTAGCATCACGTTTGTGTGATTCTTTACGATTCCAACTTATTATCTTTCATCCATTCCATTTCTACGTCTTAGTACTGCGGCTACTGAAAATGCATCTACTATTAGAACTACTGTCTAAAGCTTGCTTAAAATGCCGCTAGCTGAGAGGATGGAGAGGTGTGCTTTATTGATTTCCCGAACAGACCGGCAACTATGATTGTTAGCATGTGTCAGCCCTGCAACCACGCTAAGCTTACCCAGCCAGTGCCATCGTGTTCTTGAACTCATTGAGCAGAATTTTGATGCCCAGCTCCACTCCCTCTTGTCCTTTGTACTATCCCTGTATTAGTGCTTGAATGAAAGCTAGAGAGAAGCTAATTCACTCACCGCAAGGCCCCATAGCGCGATCCTCCCTACGAAGCAGTAGTCGGCGCCAAGTGCCAAAGCTTTGAAGATGTCCGAGCCCCTACGGATTCCACCATCAACAGCAATTGGGATTTTTCCCTTAGCGGCAGGTGCGCATTCCCGAAGAGCATCCAGAGTGGCGGGCACGCCATCCAATTGGCGCCCGCCGTGATTCGACACAACAACTCCATCAACACCGTAACGAATGGCGAGCACAACATCATCAGCAGTATTCACTAAGATGAGATTATTAGCGAAGGGGAGCTTGTTGGCTCTTTATCAAATAGCATACCTCCTTTCAGCCATATTTGCATCTTAGTGTGTTGTCTCAACCAAGGGATGGCGGTGTCCCATTCGAGAGATGCATCTTTACCATAATCAATTCATGGCTCAATAAATATCCATGGAGGCTTACGATACCGTAGTCATGCCTTCCCCCCGGTTCACTCTTTCCTTTGAATAGGATATTCGGCCACTCCATGTCCTCCGGCAGCGCGAACTTGTTCCTGTACTCATTGAGACGCAGCCCGAGCACTGGAACATCCACAGACAGAAACAGCGCTTTATAGCCCGCCGCTTTTTCACGAATCAGCCAATTGGTATGCTGGGAGATCAATAGAGTCCAATAGGCATACCTTCCGCACGCTTCAACAGCTGCAAAGTTATGCTCCTGTCTTTCAGCACGCACATCTGTATAACGTACGGGTTGCCATTTCCTTGAGTAGCGACGTTTTCCAGGCTCTCATTAGAGTACGATGATAGACCCATACTAATGTTGGTCTTGGCAGCTGCTCGAGAAGTCGCGAGCTCACCGTCGGGATGGGCGAGCCTATGAGATGCAGTGGGGCTCAAACCAAGTGGGAATGAAACCTTTTTTTTCTCTTGTGAGCAGTTTGATCAATGATGTAATCCTTGGCAATATGGACCGACCTTCATTCCGAAGATTTCCGTCGAAGTGTCTACTTGGTGGACATTGACCAATACGCGAGGTCGAATCTTGTAGCGGTTGTAGGCTTCTTCGTTCTCACGCAAGCTGAGACGAGTTAGCCAAGGAGCATCGAAATTGTTGAACAGTATTCCAAACGTTATCATGTCCATTGCGCCTTCGTTGTAAAAGTCTATCGGTGAATGGCTTTGGTCAGAACAGGCTTGTCTACCTTGCATGAATTGTGTTTGTCATTACCTCTGTACATTTTTGGCAGCTTACTGCTGCCCAGTTCCTTGAGGTCACTGATAGTGAGCACGTGAGGATCAAGAGTAACGCCACGGTTTGCCATGTTCGCTAAGTGATGTGACTACAGTACAAAACGAGAAAATTTTGCAGACTGGTGCCTCTCGTATCTGGCAGCCATCCTTTTATCCTCCTTTCCCACTTTTGATAATGTCATTAGAGGGCGCGCTGGTCGTATCTCAAGCGGTCGCGGTTGCTTGCCACGTTGGCATCTGGGCCAACCCGAAGTAGCGGTTGTGCATGACGTCTCGGCTCGCGGAAGCCTTCCTGTTCCACTTTCCCCGCAATACGGGGCCGATACATCGGTCGGCTCAACCGAGCCTATGCGGACAAAATATCACAGCCGCGTGTTGGTAGAAGATAAGTTGATAAACTAAACGAATGGCCATTTTTAGGAGATAAGTGTGTGTCCGAAGACAGTTGTCAAACGGATAATGGGTAGATCTTCCATCGATTTTCGGATATTCGGATTCCGCTCCTTGTTTGCTCGCTCTTTTGCTCTCTCTCCATGTTGATGCCCTGTGTTGAATGATATCATTCCATAAATATTTGAACTTCTGTACAGAAGAATTATACGTCCAGAATGCACATATTGTAGGAAATGCCATATCGCATCATTGTCACTAACTCCGATCCGTTTAATTCGAGTTCACAAAATGATGGGTTCTATGTATTGTGAGATTTCAAACTTTTAACCCCTACTAATAATGTGCCCCCGCACCGTATCGCTAGCAACCACCTTATGGAGCCGCGAAGATAAGCAGTCTCCGGTGTGGACCGCGACCACTTGACATTTTGGTCAGGGGACAAGGCCTGGTTCCTGTCTCACTATCAGTATACAGCGCCACCCTCAAGATAGCGAACGCACAACATCATGTTAAGAGAAGCTCTACCATTCCCCACTCTCGTACCCCCAAAACCTACTCGGTCGACCACATTGTCTGTCAATTTGATCATTCCACCCAATATCTCCACTACGGTCTTCCGTAAGCCCAAGCTCATACTGAAACGGTCAGCATGGCCTTCCCGAACAGCTTCACGCGGTACGCGACGCGCTTCTTCGACCGGTCGCTCGGCTTCGCAGTCGGGTAGCAGTACTAGCTGTACTAGATAACCGCATTCAGAGCGGAGTCGTCGGTGTTCGTGGTAGGCAACTCATAAATCTCGGAATATCCTGGACGTAGCCCTTTTGCCGATGATTGGACATGGATGCTGCAGGTCGTCATCAACTACTGGAACGACGACGCGCGCTGGACGCCGCTCTGGATCGCCATCTTCATCCTCATCAATCTGTGCATCCACTTCGCGCCCGTCAGCGTCTTCGGCGAGGTCGAGTTCGTCGTCAGCACGCTCAAGATCGTAGCCGTCATCACCTTCCTCGTCATCATCCGGGTCATCATGGATGGTACGTATACTATCTCTCTGACATCCCAACGTGCCCCGTCCACTCCCCTCTACAAGTCCATCCAACTGACGCACGCCATCCAGGCGGCGGACCTCCTGCGGCGGGACGGAGATGGTCGGCGTCGTGGTGGGCGAGGCGCAGCACCCGCGGTACAACCTACCGCGCGGGCGGTGCGCATGCCGATGTGGCGCGTCTTCGTCTTCTGCGTGCTGACGACGCTCTTTCCGACGTTCGTCGTGCGCTACGACGACGCGGACCTCCTCGGCGGCAGCAACGCGAACGGGTCGGCGTTCGTGATCGCGACCGAGGGCGCGCCGGCATCGGCGCGCTGCGCGGGCTGGCCGAGCAAGGGTTCGCGCCGGCGGTGCTGGCGCGGACGGATGCGCGCGGGAGGCCCTGCGGCGCGCTGGTCGCGTGCCGGGTCGTCGGTGACGTGGTGGTGCTGGCTTATATGAACTGCAGCTCGACTGGCGCAGTCGTCTTTGGCTGGTTCTCGTCGGTGCCTGGGTTGGCATTCTTCTTCTCGTGGCTGACAATCATTGCGTGCAACTGGTGCTTCCACGCTGCGGTAAAGGCGCAAGGGGATGATGTGTTGGAGGGATACTACCAATTCAGGGCTACGCTGTGGCTGTAGCTATCGATCTTGGTGTTTGTAATGATTTTATTCATGGTGAGTTCTTCTTGATGAGGCATCTTAGGATGTTGATGCAAGCTACTGGCTACCTTGTGCGGCCAGATTTCATGCCAGTTCGTCGTCTCCGTCAAGCCGATCGGAAGCAGCCCTTCCGCGGAGACATTCTTCGCAAATTTTCTTGGTGGTCCCCGCCTTCTTTTTCTTTCGGGCCATCCACAAGGTCATATATCTGACAAAGACAGTACCATTGAAGGACATCGATCTGCACACTGGGAGGAGAATGGAGGATCCGGAAGAGGAGGCAAAGCTGGAACATTACCATTCTCTGTCCAGATGGCAGCGAGCATTGACGTATGTACTGTACGTTTCTGAGGGCTTCTGCTGCAGCTGCAATGCTATCAATGAATGGCGCTTTCCTTGATGAAAAAATAATAATCGAGACCAAACCTTGATTTGATTGGGACTGAAAGGGAGTGCCGGAATCTGACCGATATAAGGTAGAGCCAATATTTTGACGTTTCATGCCCTACCCACACCCAGCCTCCTCAAACTTCTCCAACGCTTTTGCCGTGTGTTCCGAATTCACGGTAAGATCATGAAGCTCTTCTTCTGCAACATCCTCTCCGGCCATTTAAGCACCTGGTTCTCTTGCTGCCTCGCCCACCAGATATCGGCTGCGACATCCGCCGCTCGATCGAAGCTCCTCAACCCGTACCTATCTGCGCAACCTCTCATCCAATTGCAAACTTCTAAGAAGTCTTCCTGATCCTGAGCCTCGACAGCGGCGATGAAGCCAGGCCACAACACGCTGGCCGATGCGATGTTCTGAGCGACCTTCTCCCCTTCCATGGCCAGTAGGTGCGCCTTGGTCTTCTTGACGAGATGCTGGAGCGTGAACCGGTTGATGTCACGCACCTCACGGTAGAAATAGATGATAAGGGATGAGTGGAATGCTTGCGCGCCGTGATCACTGGCCGTCGTGTTGCCGCCTTGCGAGTATGATGTCTGCAATTTGTCCTCGTTCGTCCAAGTGCAGAGCAGATCCTCAATAACCTTACAGCGCTTCGTAAAATCCTCAGTGAGGTTCTGGTTTGGATGCGCGTGCGCTTTGATTTGCCGAACTTCGCAGCAGAGATAAGTGATGTGGGACATGAGCACTATAAGTGATTCCGGGATACCGTAGATACGTGAAAACATCGGGCGGATTTCAGGACCAGAGTTTTCAAAAAATTCATCGAGTTCCTGGAAATTGGCTGGGATGCCGTCTTCTTGGGTACCGAACCATTCGTGACCAACGAGGGAAGGGTAGCGAGCAGAGCTGGGTGCTGCAGCAACGTTCCTGAATAATTGGCTTTCCGAGGAAAGCGGATAGACGAAAGTGGCTTCTTCCATCATCCTGAGGTAGAGAAACATGGTGTGCAGCATCTGAACTTTGCGAGACGGATTGATCTTAGATAAACCGCGGACATGTATGAGCCTTTGGGCATCCAAGAGATGTTTTCGAGCATCGACTAGCTTGCCATTAGTTACCTATACCTTGTAAGCTTTAAGTATTAGTAGCTAAAATGGATGGACTTCTTACGCAAGCTGTAACCATAGCAAGTAAAGCCATGAGCAAGACTTTATATTTGGCTTTCTTAGGTCCAACAACCTCGTGGCGCAGGCTTGTACGAATGTGAGCCATTGCTTTGGCCTGGTAGCTCTCCGCAATCTTCCACCAGTATCCGCTGCCATTCTCAGCTCCAGACAATCTGTCTAAATGAAAGGCGCTGATAACCATGAGTGAGTATAGCAGAGATAAACTTGCTGAACTGGGCTCTGTCCGTAATGTAAGCTGTCCGACCGTCCTCAGAGCTTCAGGGAAGTACAGCGTTTGCCAGGGAGACTTGTGATTCGGCGTTGGCGAAGCTACTTTGACGAAGTCGTTCATGAAGTGCGAGAGCAAGAGATGACCTTCTGGGGATATGGGAGTGGAAGAAGTGTCGAAGAGGTCGAGAGATTGTGGCGTTGGAGACAAAAAAAAGAATTGCGCGAAATCTACTGCGCTTTGATCTCGCTCGCACATTGTCGAGATGTCTTGAAATTGGTCCAGCATCGCGTCGTAGTTTTCAGATGGGAAGAGGAAAGATATGGATGTAAGTTCTTCTTCTTGGACCTCTGGTATGGTTTCGAAATCATTCGACCTAGAAGCGGATCTTGAGCGATTTGTTGCCATTCGCGAAGTTGGCGAAGAAATCGGAACTGGGTTTAATGAAGAATCCTCGAAAGGATGCGAGTCTGGTGCGAAGTTTGATGGTTGGACTTCAAACAGGCTATCGCTATCCTGGTCTGGAGAGGTGTTGAGTTGCACTTCATGCTGAGCTGAGCGATAGAGAGGATCAAGTCGAAACATGGTATAGGGTCCCTCTGTCGCAGAGCCCTCTCCAGAGAGACATTTTTCTTCCATATTCAGGGCTAGAGTCTTATAGTCTACGGCGATTCCCTGTGCAAGCTCAACACACATAGCCTTCCTCTCAGCATCTTCGAAAGGGTATCAGCAGGGATAACAGCAAGTAAGAGACAAGAGAAGGTTGTCAAGGGTGGACATTTACCGGAGAAAAGCAAGCGTCTGCATTGTCTCGAATCTTCATGATCGCGCGGAGCTGAATCATCAGCAAGGAAAGAGCTTGAGAGTCCCAGTGGTTGAGTCCATTGAATTAGTGATTCGTAACCTTCGCAATCGAGGCGTAAGCGCTCGCAGACACCGCAACTTGGCCGTCGTTGATCGCATTTCACATGACGACGGCGGCAAGTTCGACAGCCACCGAAGCTCCTTGTTCTGTGAGGCTGGCGGATTTGTTTTGGCATCTGGAGGTTTCTTAAAGTTTGAAGCTGGAGGGCGAGTGGGGGTGAGCGGATTGATGAACTGCCCCGCGAATAACCGCACGCACGCCCTGCCGGATTGATAAGACACGTCCGAGGTTGCGCCGTGTGGGGACCTAGCTAAATACAGTAAACGGCTAGTAAGCATGCCTGCTCATTAGCCAAGAGATTTTCCTTATAAATGCTTGCTCAATCCACTCTAACGCGTATGCAACAGTTCTCATCTAAGCTAAATCAAGGTCAAGGCTGACGGCGGCATCGGCAAATCTCATAGTCGAGGTAGATCAATAGACCCTCGTTATCAGCTATAACACTGAACATGAATGACAAAGAGACCATGGTCTACCAGCAAATGATTCGCAGTGGCCAATACACTTACGCGAACGAAAAGTCCATTTACACAGACGGACTACCCATTATGCGACAAAAGAACCATCGCACCCTCCCTCTTCTCATCGCCCCTGACCAGACACCCGTGCTCCATCCCGGGAAAATGCTGAAAATCCAGCGCCAACCCTCTCGTCAGCGCCACATCCACGACCCTCCGCTTCGGCGCCCCCGTAGACACCTCGTCCCTCTCCAGCGCGAATACCTGCACAAGCACGCCCACCGCGTCCATATCCGCCTCCGTTATCAAACTCGGATGACCGACGCAAACGCAATCGACCTGCTTCGCCCATCTTCGGGCTGAGTACAATCGGTTGCCCTCATTATATGAGCCGTCGGGCCGGATCATCTGTTCGCATACATGGAGCTTACTCGTCCGATAGAGCGCTGTGGGATTCCATATTTACTGGTTTAGGGTAGACGAGCTCTATGACTCATCTGCGCTTCTGTAGATACAGCATACCTGCGATGGGTCGTAGAAATCCTGGTTGGGATGAGACACGTGCATCTTAGAACGGATCTCATTGGTAGCATGTCAGATATTTCCTTTCATCATTATTTATTCATTGAGCCTCTTCGACCAGAAAGTACATGACATGAAGATTGTGAGATCTCATCTTCGTTACTTTTCTTTTCTTTTCTTACCATGACCAAGTAGAAGCAGGACTCCGGAAGGAACGGTCAGATGTACATTGAAGAGCCGTAAACCAAAGACTTGTAATCAAAGGACCAGCCTAATCTCAAGTGAAAGACGCCAATGATTGTCCAAAATCACCTCCTCCTCTGCTTACATCGCCCTTCTTCAATAGGGCCACCTCCACGTCCTCAGATCCTCCGGGTCCACGCCCTCGTGGAAAGCGTAATTCCGCGCAGAAATCTGCTTGTTCAGCAGCGCCTCCCTGGCCGCCGCACCCCTGTTGCCAAGACCCGGCATGCGGTCAATGGCGTCAATAGCAAGACTAAAGCGGTCGGTGCCGTTGCGGATAGCCAGCTCGAGAGGTGTGTCGATATTACCCTTCTCGCGGTAACCAACAACATGCAAGTTGTGCTGGCCCTTGCGCTTGTACGTCAAGCGGTGGATCAACCAGGGGTAGCTGTGGAAGTTGAAAATGACAGGTTTGTCATCGGTAAAAATGGCTCTGAATTCAGCGTCGGTGCAGCCATGCGGATGCTCTCCTGCGCTGATAAGCTTGAACAGATCGACAACGTTAACGAAGCGAATCTTGATTCCGGGGATGTGCTCGCGGAGCAGAGCAGTGGCGGCGAGAGACTCGTGAGTAGGAACATCACCACAGCATGCCATGACAACGTCGGGTTCTTCGCCAGCGTCTGCAGATTCAACATCAGCATCAACTTCAGGGATTGCTGGCCATGTATACTCACCTGTCGAAGCCCAATCCCAGATTCCAAGACCCTTCGTGCAGTGCGCGATCGCAGCCTCCATGTCCAGGTACTGCAAGTGGTTCTGCTTATCGGCAACGATGACATTGACGTAGTTCGACGAGCGAAGGCAGTGATCACCAACGCTCAGCAGACAGTTAGCATCCGGAGGTAGGTAGATTCTTACAACCTCAGGGCTCTTATTGGCAACAACGTCGAGGAAACCGGGGTCTTGGTGGGTGAAGCCATTGTGGTCTTGACGCCAGACGGTAGCCGTCAGAAGAATGTTGAGGGAGGCAATCCCCTGGCGCCATTCGACTTCGCTGGCTTTCTCAATCCACTTGCAGTGTTGATTGACCATGGAGTCGATGATGTGGATGAAAGGCTCATAACTGTTGATTAGGCCGTGGCGGCCAGACAGGATGTAGCCCTCGAGCCAACCTTCAACGGTGTGCTCGCTCAGCATCTCCATGACTCTGCCACTGTACGCCAGGTTTCCACCATCTGCATCCTCGTCAAAATAGTCTGCAAGCCAGACTTTCTTGCCGGCGTCGTAGACAGCGTCCAGCTTGTTCGACTGAGTCTCGTCAGGGCCGAACAATCTAAAGCGGTTCTGGTTGTTCCGCACAACCTCACGCAAGAAGGTACCGAAGCGGCTCATAGAGCCATCCTCAGACACACCAGCCTTCAATACGTCAAACTTGAAGCTGCGGAAGTCCGGAACCTTCAACTTGTGCTTGACGATACCGCCATTGGCAACCGGGTTCGCGCACATGCGTCTGTTTCCCTCAGGAGCGAGTTCACGGAGCTCTGAGATCAGCTTTCCCTCCTTGTCGAACAGCTCCTCGGGCTTATAGCTGCGGAGCCACTCCTCAAGTTTGGCCAAGCTGGCAGGATTGGTATGGACGTCGGTGATGGGAACCTGATGCGAGCGCCAGAAGCCCTCGAGATACTTGTCGCCCAATTTCCTGGGGCCAGTCCAGCCCTTTGGCGTGCGGAGGACGATCATGGGCCAACGAGGACGGAAAGCTTTGCCAGTGTCGCGGGCTTGCTTTTGGTACTCACGGATCTTGAGCACACAGGCCTCGAGAGTGGCGGCCATGGCTTGATGCATGGACTCCCTCTCACTGCCCTCGACGAAGTAGGGCTCCCAGCCGTAGCCCCTGAAAAGGGCTTCGAGCTCATCGTGGCTAATGCGGGCGAGGACAGTTGGGTTGTTGATCTTGTAGCCGTTCAAATGGAGGACGGGAAGAACAGCACCGTCGGTGATCGGATTCAAGAACTTGGTGCTGTGCCAGCTGGTAGCAAGAGGGCCAGTCTCGGCCTCACCGTCACCGACCATGGTAAGCGCGATCAGCTCCGGGTGGTCGAAAACGGCACCGAAGGCATGGGAGATGGCGTATCCGAGTTCTCCACCTTCGTGGATACTACCGGGAGTCTCCGGGGTGGCATGGCTGCCAATTCCACCGGGGAAGGAGAACTGCTTGAAGAAGCGGCGCAAGCCCTGGACGTCCTCGGAGATATCCGGGTACGTCTCGCTGTAAGTGCCTTCCAAGTAGGCATTGGACAGGACGGCGGGAGCACCGTGGCCGGGACCGCTGATGAAGATAGAGTCAAGATCGTACTTCTTGATCAAGCGGTTGAAGTGGAGGTAGGTGAAGCTCTGGCCGGCATCCGATCCCCAATGGCCAAGCAGGCGCGCCTTTACGGAATCACATGTGAGTCTTGCCCTGGTGGCGGAAAAGCGGCCAATTGGCATACCTTGACGTGGGACAGCTTCAATGGCTCCCTCAGCAGCGGGTTCTCCCTCAGATAGATCATGCCCAGGCAGAGGTACATCGAGGCCTTGAAGTAGGCGTCATACTTGCGTATCTCATCCTGAGAGAGGGGCTGCTCGTTGACAGTCGCCCTAGCGGCGCCAAACGGAGAGAGACTCGCCGAGACGGTGCCTTCGGAAGGCATGGCTGCGGCGAAATTTGGTGGGGGGTGTTTCTGGTAGAGTTGCGAGGGCGATGGGGGAAAGGAAGAAGAAGAAGCAGAGGCAGCGCTGCCGCTGATGGCGGGCTTTTAAAGGTGAGCCGCGATGAAGCAGCAATCGATGATGGCATAGCGTTGGTGCAGCAAGCAGGAAAGTGGAAAGTACCTTGGGGTCCCTTGCCCTTGCCTCCTCACCCCATCGTTCCACTCCACCCACGGGGAGGCCGCGCTGTAGATTTAGGAAACATCAGACCACCGCCGCGGAGCGAGTCGCGGCGCAGGATCAAACAAGGCAGCGGCTCTGGCCGGCTAAGCGGTGCGGTTTGGCGCGCAGGCGCATCGGAATTGACTTCTCAATGGCCGTGGGATTGGCGCTCGCATAGCGCAGAACTGAGGCGCGACAGTCCATCGATGAGGGAAGCGACTGGCGCTGAGCTCTGCGTTGCCCCGCTACCCAGCGCCCATCCCAGCCCGCAGTCCGCAGTCCGGCACGCTGCGCTTGTCCTCCCCGCGCCTTCCCGCCAGGCCCCGGCGCCGATCAGTGATGGACGGGGCTCGGCCTCGCTGCCATGATCCGACAGACAGCCAGCTAACTCCGTTCCGCCAGCCAGGGCAGACGTTGGCAGTGGGGCCTGCGGCGAAGCCCTTGGTGCAACACGAGCTCCATCGACCGATCACAGCCCGTCCCGGAGCCTCCGTGACAGCCGTTATCCACGCCGGAGCCTGTCAGCCCGCCCGCCGTTCTCGCCAGCTCCGCCCAGATCGGCAGGAATACGACGCACTTCTGTAGTTATGCGAGGAAGCGGCCGGCCGTCGTCATTGAGCCCTGAATCAGCCCGGCATCCTCCAGTCGGTGAGGACGGCGCGCTGTGCAGAATCTTCACGTATCCGCAGCTCGTCGCGAGCAGCTACTGCAGGCCAGTCCGAAAATGACAGCTTCTCCAGGCACCGTCCGTTTCGCGGATGAAAGGAGAGAATCGTGGCGTTGCCGACGCGTTACGTGTCGACGTCCGGTCAGCATTGCTGTGCCCTATTGACCCGCTTGGCGTTATCCTGAGCTCTCCTGACAAGAGCGATGGTTGCATGCGCCAGACAGACCCTGATGACCTGGTGATGGCAGGTAGCAACAGCAGCACCGGCAGTCGCCGATCGTCGGGCTGCAGAGCGGCTGCCTTCATTCCGCTGATGACGGCCCGGCGCGGCATAAGCACGCACGCCCTTCCGCATTCTTGGCTGCTGCTTACAGACAACACCATATCCTTCGCCGAGCTACATATCAGAATCTCGCATTTGCCCACCCTTTGAGCCAATCGCCGCCAACTTTGCCACGGCAGCATATCGCCATCCAAATCAGGCAACTGCATTTCTACCAATTTGCTCTCTGTGCCCTTCGGTCAGCTTTGCTCACTTTCAGCCTTCGTTGTGGGCTTTACCGAGTCCAAACTTTCCTCAATAGTATACATCCCGTTTCCTGTATTTTGACCTCAGTGGGCGTCGTTTCTAGCTCAATCGGGCACGACCACTTTATTCACGCATCTGTCACTCGTACAAGTCGCGGGTAGAGGTTGTGGTCGTCCAGACGAGGCTCAGATCGAAGGTGTGAAGTCAAGAAAAGGCACGATGCACGTCTCCGCACCGTTTACGAGACCCCTGGCACCATGTAAGGCCCGCATCCGTCTGGCTGGATACCCACCCTCCACAATTCAATTGTGTGCGTTAGGGTGATCGCGATTGCTGGGCCATCTCGCGCTTCTTTAGCGCGTCTACACTTTGGGATCATGAGATCTTTGCTTAGACGATGGGGAATCCCTGCATGACATCACTCTGTAGAAAACGCGCAATTGCCGTTTCCTCGTAAATACCCGCCAGAGCAGACGTGTTCGGTTACTTGTACGCCAACGGTAATGAAATAGACACGAAGTAGCCGCAGCCGAAATTCTGGCCCGAAACGTGAATAAGGGCAATGACTACAAGGCAGAATGATAGGTCCATGAATTGCTGATTGGGGTATAACGCTTCGTCTCGTATTCATCGACTTCCAGCACAGGTCATGGCGTGCAATTCCGGTCATACGAGCAACCTGAAAGCCGGTTCTCCCCACGCTTACTTTGCCCCCGCCCTGGCGTACCAAAACCCGTTCTTTTCAAAAAAAAAAAAAAAAAAACAATTCCTGAAACGCCGTGTATATGCACAGAGCTGCCCCGCAAGGCGCCACTGCCGGGGCACCGGATACCGCCAGATGAGGAGGCGCTGCACGCATCTCTCACTCCGCCACATCGAGGTCATCTTCCGCTCCGTTGCCGGCCTGATCCTGGGACACAGATCCAAAGGGATTCGTGGGCTTCCGGCCGACAGCGGCAACGGTCTCTGCGTTGAGGCTAGCCAGGCTCTCTGAGCCCTTGGGCGCCACGTCCATATCCACATCGCCCTCCGCGTGCTCTTGTAGTGAGGCAAAGGCATTCTTGGCCTTGGAGTCTCCAAAAAGAGTGTCCCAATCCTTCCGCCTCTCTTGGACTCTTCTGCCCCTTCTCTTGCTCTCCTCGACCTTTTTCTCCAGCTTGTCGTAATTGGCGTCGGCCTTCTCCATGGCGCGTTCCTGACGCACACGTTGTTGGTGGGTCAGGCGCTTCTTTTTCTGCTTCTTGGAGATTCCAGCGTCCTGAGCAGCAAGTACGGAGGCAGACACCTTGGACTTCGGCTTCGGGAGCGAGGAGGCGTCAGTGATGGTCTGCAGTGTCTTATCAACAGGCTCCTCGGCGCGGCGAGCTGCGCGAGAGTGCTGCGACGGCTCTGCGGAAAGTTAGCCAGTAAATTCGGCAGACGGAAGGGAGATAAAAGCCTACGTCTGTTCTTGGACTTCGCCATTTCTGCGGGATAGAGAGGCAGCAGGAAGGGCGCGCTCTCGAAGAATGACAGGGTCCGGGCGAGCTTCGAACTTTTTTGGTGGAGCGATCGGCGCCAAGCCCCTCCGCTGGCCGTTTGCCGTTCCACGCGAAGCGCAGAGGCCACCGCCCAAGCGCGCAATCTCCAGCTTGTCGCCCTTCATCTCGCGACATCTTCTTGACCCTCGCAAAATCGCCGCGCCTTCTCCAGCAAAGCCCGCGCTCTCTCCCCTCCTGCCGCCAACCCCAGCCTGCTCGATGCGGCACCCGCGGGAGCGTTCGCCCAGCTTTGTCCGCCACGCCCATCGTCTTCGCCCTGGCTGAGTCGTCATCGAGCCGCTTTCCACCTTGCTCTGTCAACCATGTCCAGCTTCCGCCCCCCTCCCAATCCTCTATCCCATGACGACTTCGCCGTGTGGACCGACCACTCCAACGAGGATCCCCGCACCACTCCGGCGTCGGTGCTCGTGCTCCTCGTGCTGGGATTCATCGCCCTGCACCGCGCCCTCATTCACTACGACATTCCGCTCCGCGCCATCCCAGAGCTGTTTTGGAACTGCTTCGTCTACCTGATGCCTGCTCCTCTCGTCTTCGCCATCGGCCAGCCCTCCACCAAGCTCGACGCCGACGATACCGCGAGCTCGCTCGAGGATAAGGAAAAGAAGAGGGCCAACCTCTTCGCCGCCAAGAACGAGGTCCTGCGCCGCGCTTTCCGGCTCGATGGGAACAGCCTTCTAAAGGCCATCACCGGCGACAGGTCGTTACGTGCTACTGGCGCGCTCACTGGAGGCATGAAGGATGCCGCGCCACCGGGTCTGGGAAACTGGGACAACTCGTGCTACCAAAATAGCGTTATCCAGGGCCTAGCCTCTCTCCCAAGCCTTGAGGACTTTCTCACCAAGAGCACCGATATGTTCAACAGTCTGGTCAGTGATTCCACAAACGGTGCGCTCCTCGACACGGTCCTGAAGCTCAACAATCCCGAAAACCATAGCAGTTATCTTTGGACACCTGCGAAATTGAAGAGCATGAGCAGTTGGCAACAGCAGGATGCGCAGGAATATTTTTCAAAGGTTTTGGATGAAATCGATAAAGAGATTCTGAAGGCCTTGAAGCAGAACAAACAAGTCACCGGGCTTGAGAAGATTCCTTCGAGTGAGGAGGAGCGCAAGTCCGAATTGGAAAAGTACCCAGAATCGCTACGGAACCCTCTGGAAGGATTGCTTGCTCAACGTGTCGGATGCATGAATTGCGGATTCACTGAGGGCTTGTCGATGATTCCGTTCAACTGCCTCACCGTCCCCTTGCAGACAGCTTGGGGGTACGGTTGCGATATTAGGGATTGCCTGAACGAGTACACCAAACTGGAGCCAATCGAAGGTGTCGAATGTGCAAAGTGCACTCTCCTTCGGGCGCGCGATTCCATGGAGCGGATTCTCGAGGAACGGAAGGAAGAGGAACCAACCGAAGCTACGAAAGCGCTGGCTGCAAGATTAAATGCCGTCCGTGAAGCCCTAGAAGATGAAGATTTCGCAGACGCGACAATCATCAAGAAGTGCTCGATACCGCGCAAGAATTGGGTCTGCAGCACCAAGTCCAGGCAAGCCGTCGTTGGCCGTCCACCAAAATCCCTTGTGATCCATGTGAACAGAAGCGTATTCGACGAGACTACGGGTACGCAGAGAAAGAACTATGCCAATGTTTCCTTCCCCGAGCACTTGGATCTTGGGCCCTGGTGCCTTGGATCTGCAAAATATGACAGCAAGGACTTCGCTGTGGCCCCGGAGTCTTGGTCCACAAACCCCTCAGAGTCCATGATCAGTCCGCAGAAAACCCTCGGCATTCAGGCTCTCCCTTATGAACTCCGTGCTGTGGTCACGCATTATGGAAGGCATGAGAATGGTCATTACATTTGCTACAGGAAGCACCCTTTCACGGCTAAAGAACCAAGCGCGGAAACTGCTGATGAGTTGGACGTGGACGAAATGAAGGAGGAGCCTGAAGTCTGGTGGCGGTTGAGCGATGAGGATGTTTCAAAGATTTCCAAGGAAGAAGTCCTGGCTCAAGGCGGCGTCTTCATGCTTTTCTACGAGGCAAAGGAACTTCCACCCCCACCAAGCCCCACACCAAGTCCTCTTATGAGACGAAGTTCAACTGCGACTATTCGCGCCACGGCATCCATGTCATCCGCAGTGGACACTTATGAGCCTGTCCAGGAGCAAGAAGACGAGGGATCTGCCAGTGCCAATGATGAGTTGGCAAATGTTTATGAGGAGAATATAGCCCCTGGAGACGTCCTGCCCCACGTCCCGGTTAACCCGCCTCGTACCTCGTATCATCGTCCGACAGAGTCCATGGAAACAACACCACCGAAGTCCGATAGCGAGAGTGATTACGAACCGGTATCTCCATCGTCTTACAATTCGGAACTTGAAGATACGGTGGTTCTTCCGCATAAGAGACATAATCGGGATCGGAACTCCACTATTTCTAATGCTTCATCGGCTAGCTTCAACTATCCTCCGACACCACTTTCTCCACTTTCGCTATCTCCCACTACCTCCGGACAACCTACTCCTTTTGCAGAGCAGAATCCCACATTCCCCACCTTCACTCGGCAGGATATGGATACCGAGTCTGAGTTCCAGCCCCTCGCGTCACCTGCGCTATTCTCGCCTCACAGCCTCGCGACTCCTGTTGCTCAAAGTCCGAACCTAGACCCCATCACACGCGCTGCCATCGAGGCTTCTGTGAAGGAAGAAGAGCATGAGCCTCGCTGGACAACCAGTCGTAGCGACTACGCACCATCAACAGTCGGTGGCACGGACAGCGAATACGCTCCCAGTGCAGGTGGCTACGCTAGCGATATCGAAGGGTCCACATTCGGCTCCGAGGCTGGTGATGGACCGCTAAGCGAGAAGGAAGCGTCGGTATCCGGGTCGCCGGTCCGGTCGAAGAAGGACTTGCAGCCACATCGCCAGAGCTTGACAATGAGGACAGCGCAGGCACAAAAAGGTGAGGGCGAGGGTGATGATAAGGTGGGGCTGGAAGGCAAACAGGGCCTCAGGATGGTGGCTGCAACTTGAGTTTTGAGGAACGCCCTTCGACATTGACAGTCCTTTTCTTTTGTCCCTTTTGGCGAGCTTACTACACAGCATTACTTTTCCTTTTTCAAATTGGCATTGAAGCTTATCGCAGCTTTATCGGGCCATCGGGTGGAGCATAGCGTTGGCGTTATTGGGTATCGTTATTCATATGGGCGTGGAGCGTAAAGTGGGCTCCCGCGGTAGTGTATTACTCTCCCTCTTTTTTTTTTTTTTTTTAAAGGTGATCTTCTTCCTTTTCTCCTCTTGCTTTCTCGAGTCCTATGCTGGAGATGGTTGAATGGCAAGAACCGATTGAGCTTCGAGGATGGCGCCTTCACTTTGCATCCGTTTTTTTTATATGGGGACATTGATCTGTAGCCAAGTTATGGAAACAGATGATAGGATTCGTCGACGTAGCGGGTCACTCCAGGTTGGCCGAAAATTTCCGTCCGCCGGAAAATGTGATCCTTTTGGGCTTTTCTTCCTACTCACAGCTGTGTTTTGGTCTCCTGAAACTTCCATCGATGTGCTCACATGTGTCATAGGCGATGAATCCATGTTTTCAGGTCGTTGTTGACGGATGAGACAGTGAATGATCCATTTTGAGACCAGGGAGTCCAAGCTGAGTTAACCGTAAGCTTTTTTCCGCCTCTAATTCGTATATGATCCGGATATGATGTATGTGCACGGAGGTGTATGTCATCTGCTGGGTAGTCGTACAAATTCACCTGATGGATATTCTTCAGATAGAATTCTTCAGCGAGTTCCCAAGCTGGTGACATGATCTGGCTAACCTAGGGCTTTGAGGAAAGATAGAGGAATTGTAAAGCATGAAGTGGATATTTGGAAGTGCGTCACCAAAAGGCTGAATGAGAGCTTTACTATATTTACTATGGCTGTCAGGAAGGCATATGAGAGTTCCACCTCAAATGTAGAAATTGCAGCCGTGAATACTCATGTACTATTCATCATCAAATATTCGCAATTATCCCGACTTCAAGAGTCAGATGAACGAATCCATCATAGATAATGAGCTCAGCACTTTACCCCAAGTAGTGATGAAACTACAAAATCAGGCTAAATGATCTACATCCATCCTCGCTATAACCCTCCTCAACACCCGAGGCCCGGAAAACTCGGGGTCATCGTAGTCACGGAAAATGATAGCTGGTTGCGTAATCAGAAGCATCGGGACAGATTCTAGCTGCCTATGCAGCCCAGTCCCATGCATGGGAGGTGCCTTGATGAAGTCAGAATTAACCTCAAAGTGTCTCAGATCTTTCTAAAATAATTGGATGAGTTGCTCTTGCTCAGACCTCCCGGAATTGGGACCCTCGTTGAAGCTGTGAGTAAGGTTTTTCGCCCATATTCTAATACTATCTCACAGTATACTCAGAGTCGATCCGACGGAGTCATCCGGCTCGGCCATCCAGGCCGAATCCTGAAGCCGCTGGAAGTTACTATCAAGTTCCAGTCTTTCATAATCTTGGGAAATCTCCTCGAATTGGTATTTTGGCAACTGGATTGTTTGCACTATTTCTGGCAGACGAGGTTGTGGGGAGTTTCCTTCATCTCCTGCCAAAGATTTCAGTAATCACCCTTTGATTATATCATGACTTAAATAACAGAAGAGCCCGGTATCTCATTTAAAATACCTTCGATAGTATGAGGAATGAATGCAGTTATCGTGGGCGAAGTCGATTGTGAGTGTTGTGGGCTTTTCGGCCTTGCTCGGTCGGGCTCTGGTTCTCGAGAATCGTTTTCATCCTTTACTTGCTGCAAGTTTATTAGTAATAGTACTTTAACCAGAATGTTTACAAGTATATTTCCTTACCATCATTTCTTGGTCATGCGATTCAGTCGTTTCTGTGACTGCTATATCACTCGGCCTGATATCTCCCTCCCCCGACCTTCTTCGTTTCGTGAGTACCTGCTGTGCTTCGTCTTGGGATTCACAACCTCCTTCGTCATTAGAGATTTCGACCTTAGAATCATTCTTCGAGGTTACGTCCATAATGTAGAATCGTAGAATGAATTGTTCGTTGAGTTTCCCACTCAAAGTAGACGCAGAACATCGCGTTCAAGGTAGGTCCAGCATTCAATCGAATTCATCACGGAAAGAATAGAGCCAATGCTTGGTAAATATGATGAGGCTGTCCTTCGGGAGCTCCGTGCAATCATATGTGGCACTACCGTATATAAGGAGTTCGAAACTTGCAATGTAAGCCTTAATGGGCTGTACGACTTAGTGAAGTATTAGATTGGGAAGTTAATAGGGTGCTGTATTAAGCAGTAATAATAAGTAGAATAAATAAATTAGCCTACTGGTAAAAAACACCGAATAAGAGTAATTATATATATTTAGTATACGCTAATAAATAAGCGAAATTTATAGCGGAATTAAATATAAAAGAAATATACTATAGTAATAAAACGACGACTATAATACTAGTATTTAATATACCCCCTTTATAAGATTCTACGTATCTTACGAAAAGACTATAGAGAGTTTACTAAAAGCTCGTAGAAATATTACTTTTACTATAATAGTATAATAATAAGTAAAATCTTTCTTATATCTTACTAAGTATATATTAATAAATAAAATTAATAATTTTATAATTTTCTAGATAGTTAGAAGCGTAAAGAATAAAAAAAAAAGAGTATAGTAGTAGAAAGATAGTTATATAACGTAATATCTATATAGAATACTAGTAAATAAGATACTAATAACTCTTATAGAGGAAAGAAAGTTAGTTATAAAGCGAGAATAGCGAGTATATAAAGGGCGTTTTCTACTAGACGGTCGATAAAAACGTAATATTCGAATACGATAGTAGGCGTAACGTTAAAATAAATAATTCGCTATATTATATAGAACTAACTAGAAAACCTATAGTATTAAATAGGTTTACTAATAGATAACTACTAATTACTTCGTATTTAATATATTATATAAACTTAGTAACTATACGAAAGTAAGATATTATTATCTTATAAGTACTTTCGTTATACTATTAGCTACTATTTTAGCTATCGACGTTTATTTTAGCTTAATTATCTATATCTATACTTTCTAGCGAAGCTAGTATTAGTATATATTAATATATTATAGGCTAGTATTAAGTTTTAGTTCTAATTTATTTATAAGCTCTAGTATTCGCCTATTATCGTATTATATTTTAATTTTATATTCTAGATTAAAGCTTATACTCTTAAAGAATCTTTTCTACTAAATAGTATAGCGAGTAGTTTTTAATAGTATAAGAAGTTTAGCTTTAGTAGTAGAAGTTAAGACTATACGCTACTTTCTAGTACTCTAGTCTACTAGTATATCGAAAAGAGTAAATATAAATTCTTAGTAGCTTTTTCTTATATTTATATTAGTAGTAAATAAGATATTACTACTAGCTATAAAGGTACTTTCGCTTATATTAGAGTCGTCTATAAAGAGTACTCTTCTTCGTATATTTTCTAAGTATATAAGTATTTACTTTACTAGTTTTTAATAGTACTCTAAGGGGTTTTATAGATATTCTAAGAGCTTAGATATTATAAAAGTAATATTAGAGCGTATAAATATAAAAGTAAAGTTAATCGAATTAACTTTACTCTAGTATTTATAAATTTAAGTAGAAGTTATCTACTTAGTATTCTTCGCGATTTACTCTTAGATAAATAGTAGTATTAATATCTTAATACTTTTATCGATATAAAAATACTTAATAAGTATCTTTATATATAACTCTTATAAGAGCTATATATATCTTCTATTTTTATTTTATATAATCTATATTATAAGGAACTATTATACTTTACTAATTAGATATATTTTATAGTATTAGAAGAGCTTCTTTTAAAAGCTATTAACGTACTTCTTATAGTTCTTACTATAGGCGACTATAATATCGTCTACGAAGAAGAAGATAATTAGATATTTATTTTTAAATAGATATAGAGCTTCTAGTACTTTCTAGAGTCTAAACTTTTAAATCGTTTTATAGAGATACTTCTACTAGAGTACTAGTACTTATTTAAGACCGTATAGTACTTATAGTAGACGTAGTATCTTTCTAAGCTTAATATTTATATCGTTTAGTAGGTAGTAGTAGACTTTCTTATTTAGAATAACGTAGGAAAAAGCGTTTACTACGTTATACTAATAAGTTTTGAGGTTAAAGGCGGTAATAAGTACTATAAGGGTTCTAAGTATACGTAGAGCTAATATAGTAGTATATATATCTTAAGTAGTATATTACTTATCTCCTCTTATATATATTCGTATCTTATACTTTATTAATTAACCGAATTTATTAAGTTTATATTTAAATACTTTAATAAGTAGTATAACTTATTTCTACTTATTAACGGCTTTAATAATTAGTATTTCTTCTTAGACTTTCTTTACTTAGAGCTTTCTTATTTCCTCTTATAGAGCTTCTAAGAACTACTTCTTATATAAGTAAATAAGTAGCTTCTTATAGTTACGTAGTTTAAAAGAAAAGTCGTATACTTTAGCTTCTAACTATAATATTTCTAATAAGACGGACTAAGCTACGTAAAAGGCCGTCTTATACTAGTAGTTTTATTATAATAAAGCTATATAGGCCGTTTTTCTAAACCTAGTACGGCGTCCTTTAATAATATTAGAAGGGTTAATTTTAGAAGAGATTTCTACTACTCTTAAGGCCTAATTACCTCTCTATAGCGATTTTTAAGCTTTTTATATTATTATAGTTTTATCTTCTACTCTAGAAGCGCTCTATAATAGTAGTTAATTTTCTACTTTAGATAAGGCTTTAGAAGTCGATAATTAATTCTAAAAAGAATATATATTAGAGTCTTTATAGAGACCGTAGCTAGGTAATAACTATTTTATATAAAAATTTAGCCTACTATTATCCGCAGAGGGCGTAGTTCTCTATATAAAGCTTTCTTCTCTCTTTTAATTACTCTTACTTTTAGAACTTAAATTAATTATATTATTTAGATTAAGTATAATTAGTAGATACTCTATTAGAGATTCTATTACTTCTTTAGATATCTCTAGTATAAAGATTTCTTTCTCGTAAGACTAAAACCTTATTATTTTATCGAAAGTAATATCTTATATAATAATAACTCTTTAATCTAGTAGATACTATATTTAATAGATATTTCTAAAATTATAGCCGATTAAGTAGTCTACTAGAGCTCTATCTAATAGTTTATTAAATAATATAATAGTTTTATTTAATATATAAGTCTTACTATCGTATATATATAAGTATACTAGTAAAGGCTTATTATTATATACTAACTTAAATAGAGTTTTCTACTTTAAGTACCTACTAGAGGTTCGATTATAAATATAGGCCGCTATAGAGTAGATTTCTAGCTATAGTTCTACTAGAAAGTTATCTTCTACTCGTAAAGCGCGAGCTTTAGTAGTAAGAACTTCTCTTAATTATTCTAAATATCTATTCTATTTAGGAGTATATAGTATAGAAGCTTTCTAGATAATTTCTTACTTTCTTATAGAGTTATAAAATATATAAGTTAAGAAGGTCTTATTATTAAAGTAAAAGAATATAACTTTCTACTTAAAATAGATTTAAATTAACTAGAAGAACTTCTAAAGAATATCTACGTATTAGTATTTATTTATATATAAATAAACGAGTATATAGTTTATTACTATATAATCTAGGTATATAATATATCTATACTTATTATACGCATTTATTATAATAATTATATTAAATAAGACGCGAAAGAAGAATTTTAATAACTATTCTTTCTTCTTTTCTAAATATAAAATAATCTAGTATACTTTTATTCTTATATATATATTATAATACGATTTCTAATTCGATTAAAATTTAATTTTAGCTTCTTAAGCGGCTTTAGAGAGGTAAGTTATTACTTCTCTATCTATATAAGCTATAATCTTATACTATAAGAACCGTATAGTAGATAGAAAGTTAATAAAGAAACGAAGAGCTTATATTTATAAATAGACGATTCGATAGAGAGGAGGTTTTAGTAGGCTAGCCTCGGTTAGAGTTTTATCCTCCGCCCGGCCGCTAAGATTCCGCTAGCGATACGCCGGTAGCCTTCTTTCTATATTAGTCTCTAGCTATCTATCTATCTACGGGCCGGCGTTTAATAGTACTCCTCCTCTTAAAGAAATCGTCTTTAAGTCTAGCGATACTTCGTTAAAACCTACTTAGAAAGAAAAAAACCCTTACCTCGCCGTTTATATTAGCGGCGCAGGGGAAAAAGATCTAAGTAAAAAAGAGTATAACTATAGTTAATTAGCTTTTATCTTACGTTAGTATAGCGTAGTATATAAAATAAAATACTAATATTATAGTATATATATATCTATATATAGTACTAGCTTATAGCGTACGCGCCTCTAGTAATCTTCTAGTAATACGACTTTATTTTACTTTCTTACTTAAACTCTTTATAGTAGCGTCTTACTTTTAGACGCGTTTAGTAGGGGGCGATATAGTTACGTCTATCTAATAAATAGCTAGAGCTATACTATTCTATATATATACTCTAGATTTAATATAATTTAATCTAATAGCCGAGCTCGCGTCTTAAAATTATAGTTTAGAAAGCTAAAAGCTTAAGTATAATAAGTAGAATAAGTTCTTAAGACTTTAAGCCGCTATTAGAAAACTTATAGAAAGTCTTTCTAATAGCGGTCTATAGCTTAGATAATTTTCTATTTTACTCTTTAACGCCTTTTTTAGTTAAAATTCCGTTAGAGGCTTAATCGTTCTTCGTTAAATTCTACTTTTAGAGACGCTTAGAGAATACTAGAAGAGCGCTTAAAGAGCGTTAAACTACTATATAACTATAGATAGACTTTATATATATAGAGTCTATAGTTATATAGCGGTCTCGCTATAGACCTATACGAGAAGAAAGTCACGTACGCTAGCTTCGCTTTAATACTATACGTATTCGCTACTAATAACGTATTAGAGCTATCTTAGAGAGTTCTTAAAAGTATTATTTAGTAGAAGTATATCTTTTTTCTTTACTCTTTTTACTACTACTCTTCTAACTTCTATAGCTTTTTCTAAATTAATTTTAATCTTCTTTATTCTTATTTATCTTTCTTTAACCTCTTTTTTTTTAATCTCCCCCGCTTTTACGATATTTTATAGTCGCTTCTTTAACTACTCTTTCTTCCGCGTTAATAGCTCTAAGAATACGCTATCTAGTCGCTAAATTAGCGTCTTAAACGTTAACTCTATTAAAGTAATAGCTTAGATAAATATTAATATTTCTCTAGTCTAGCTTACTATAATAAGGTTAGAATTAATAAGCTAGCTAATTTATAGCGTTCTTTTTAGATACTTAATATTTCTCTATCTAGTTATACTAGACTAACGCCGATTTTTTCTAGCTAGTACTTTGCTAATAGTTTACCTTAGGCTTTAAGGCTTATAACGTTTAAGCTAAGTAAGTTACTACTAAAGTAGTAGTTCTTCTTTAGTAACCTTCCTTCGTCTTTTTTAGTAAGAACTTACTTTAGCTTTAATATCTTTTCTCTAGCATTTACGTCTAACTCTTCTACTTCTATACTAGAATATTAGTTAACTTATCTTAAGTCTATAGTCTTCCCCGCTTCTATTAATATTTTAGACGACGAGGAGAATAAGTACTATAGTAATAAGAGGGATAAGAATAAGAAGAAGAAGAAGAAGAAGAAGAAGATACGCGCGTTTTAGCGTAAGCTAGCTAAAGATAAGACGACCGCGGATACTAAAAATCTAGCGGGTATAAAGTATCTTAAAAATACTCTAGATATTAATAGTTTATTATTATCTTCTTTAGGCTTATAGTTCTTTAATAGCGGTATTCTACTTCCCGCTAAAATAGAGGCGGAGGTTAAGAATCTCTACTAGGTCGTTCTACTAACTAACTCGATATTAAAGTCTAGCTAGGCTTACGTTAACTATCTTAACGGCGAGTCTATTTTATAATAGGTCTTTAACTTTGCTAACTCGCTAAATCTCGCTCTCTAGTCTAATCTATATGCGTCTATCTATATACGTTATCTATAGTAGTAAAGTAACGCTAAGAAGGCTAGTAAGACTATTAGTAAGTAGATAAAACGCCTATTTATTATATATAATCGTAGAGTACTTTTAAAGTACTTCCGCTATATTTACTATAGTAAAAGTTATAATAAGATATATAATACTTACTATTAGATCGTTTAAATTCGTTAGCTAACTTAAGAATTCTCTTTTTTTTTCTAGATTCCCCTCTAGTTCTACTAGACGTTAAATATATTCTTTTTTATCTATAACTACGTCTTTCTTAACGTCTAGCTAGCGGGCGATAATATTTTCTACGTTAGTTAAGACGTTAGTAGTATACTAGCGTATATCTAAAAGATCTATAGCGCCTATACGTCTTAGTCTTATATAGTAGCTAACTAGATCTAAAGTAAGAGCGGCGTAATAACGTACTTCTATAATCGGGTTATAAGCTAGTAGCTTAATCTCGCCTAATATTAGATAAAATACTCTTAATATACTTATAGATAGCTTATACTAATCTATAGTATTTTATAGAAGAATTATAGCTTAGTTAATTAGCGTGCCGCTAATAATCTAACGGTTAATTATAACTTTAAGAAAGAATATCTAAGTTAGCTAGCGTTCTTTTTATCGCCTAGAACGTTTTAAATATTACGCTAGATATAGTATAAGAATATAGTATAGAGGTATTTTTTTTATTTATTATTATAGATTAGAGTTATCTTACTTCTTAACTACGTTTTTATAGCGGGTTATAGTATTTAGTATTATAGATTCTTTTCTTTTTTTTTTCTTTTAGTTATATTCTTATAAAAGTTCTACTTATTTTTCTAGTATTTATTTAGTAGTAATTAATAGATAACTTTATTTAAGATTACTCTATACTTAATATATTATTAAAACTAACTATCGCGATCTCTACTTAGCGCTAAAGTATCGCCTATACTAATATAAGAGATATAAGAAATAGAAGAGTTTTTTAATAACTAATAATACTTCCCCGCTATTTTACCGCCTTATTAGCTTTCTAATAGCTCTTTCTACCGCTAAAGTTCTATCTTCTAAATTTACTTCGCTCTACGCTTATTTCTTATACTAGAAGGCCGCTCTAGATCTTTCTTAGAGGGTTCTTTTATTATATTATCTTTTTTTATCGGCTTAGTTATTACGGCACAGTCGCCTAGAAAAGGCGGATAACGAAACCCTACAACTACTTACCGCCTACGTAACTAACTCGGGGCTTACTCGGCAGAATACCTACTAACACTAATATACTAAACCATCGCACACTCGCTTAGTAGAGCTTAGACTACTAATTAGTATTAATTAGTAGGTTAATATTATAGATTACTACTAATCGTACCGATTACTTACTATATATAGACTATACTTATTTAGCGTAGTTAGGACCCTCGTAGTTAACTTATTAATTGATTCCTATCCTACTATTATATAAACCTCCCCTGCCTACCACTATATCGCCCCTAGAAAGCCTAAGCTATCTAACGACGCGCCCCGACTCCCCTAGAAAGAGTCCCGGCGCAATACTTTAACCACCTTTTTATAGGCACCGGAGGTAAACCTACCCTAAAAACTACTAACTATAATATCCTAGACCAAAATTAGGAATAACCTCCCGACGGAGGAGGATTAGCTTTAGTTAATCCGTCCCTTAATCCCTAGAAACCCAGCCCTTAATATAAGACTACTTATTTCGGAAGCGTATTCCTTGGGTATAGCCTCCTTAAGTCGAGCAATTAACGGATCTAGAGTATCGGAAGACGCTAGCGATAACTACGGTTAAGTCCTTCTAGAGTACTTTATTTAAGGATAAGCCTTTACCGTTAACCGTACTATATAGCCTTCTATACTAGCCACCCCCGCGACACCGGAACCGACCCGATACGACACTAAGCTAAAGATTAAGACCCCCGATACCTACGATAGGGATCGGCGTAAACTTAACAATTTCCTAGCCCAGTTAGAAAACTACTTCGAGTTCTATAAAACGTTATTTAAGGACGATAAGGAAAGGGTCCGCTTCGTAGAAACCTACCTCCGAGGTAACGTAGTACGATAGTTCGAACCCTATTAAAAGAACTTCCGCTCGGCTATCCTATATATAGAAACTAGCAGCCTATTCGCCAACTATAATCGCTTCGCTAACGTAATTAGGCAAGCCTTTAGTAGCAAAAACGAGGAGTAGGAGGCCGCCCTTCGAATTTAGGACCTCCGACAAACTCGATTAGTCTCGGAATACGTTACGGAATTCCGTATACTCGCCTCCTATCTTAATTAGAACGACTAATCCCTTAAATACATCTTTTATAAAGGGCTAAAGCATAATATAAAGGCCGAATTTACCCGTATAGAATTGCCTAGGAACCTTAGCGAGACTATTAATACGGCTATCCGCGTCGACTAACAACTATTTAACTTTAGATAAGAAATAGGCTAAATCCGATACTCGGCTAACACCTCGTAACCCCGAAATAACCTACCCCTAGGGGACCCTATAGACTTAGATGCTAACTAACGACGAAACCCTCGGCTAGCGCCGGAGGAAGAATAGAGACGGCGCGAAAAGAGTCTTTACTTCTACTATAGAAAGCACGGATATATTAGTAGGAACTACCTAGATAAACGAACTAGTAACTAGCGGACCAACGATAAGAAAACCACCTTAGCTACTAAAGGACGGCCTAAGACCCCCGACTATAATACTATCTACTAGTCTACTTATAGTATCGAGGCCTACCCTATTTACTAGGAGGCTAAGAATATTAGCGGGTACCACCTAAAAAACTAGAAACGCCTACTAAACTAGGGCTATAGTAGGCGAGCCCCCTACCCTATAGGACTATAGTAGTATCGACCGGAAAAACCATAGAATACCTACTAGAAAGCGAGAAGGATTCCGTAGAATATAGGAACTACTAGGTTATCGTAATAAGAATTAATAGACGACGAGCGCTTACTCTTATCGACTCCGTATTATAAGGAAACTACGTCTTAAACCGATTCGCAGAAAAAGCCAACCTAAAACCTAAAGAAAAGGACCAACTATATTAGCTAAGAACCGTTAATAGATCCCCTAGCTCCTTTAAAGATGGAAAGGTAATTATCGAAACCCCGAAACTAACCCTCGAATATAAAAACCATAGAGAACGTATCTATCTAGACGTTACTAGGATCTCTAAGTATAATGTTATTCTAGGTATCCCTTAGTAAAAGAAATAGAAAATATAATATAATTAGGATAATAGAGGAATTACCCTTAAGTCTAGAGAACGAAATTAAGAACTAGAATAGAAACCACGCACTATAACCGAACCGATTACCTACGTAAGCCTAATTTCGAAAGCTACGCTAGAAAGGATCCGAAAGAAGGGGCAAGTAATTAGAATAATATAGTATCGCCCCACTACTACGAATAAGGAAAGAACCCGATAGATTAGTACTACTAGACGAGAAAAACCAAACTACTCGATATCCGTAGGAGGAGATAACCCTACTAGGATATATAAACAATACCTTAATAGCGTTCCTAAGGAATACTACCGGTTTAAGGAAATTTTTAGAGAAAAAATTAAAGACGTACTACTAGAATATAAACTATAGGACTATAAGATTAACCTAAAACTAGATACCGAACCCCGATTTAGACCCTTATACCTAATATCGGAAAGGGAGTTATAAGTAATAAGGGAATACTTAGACTTATTACTAAAGAAGGGATATATCCGACCCTCTTAGTCCTTAGTAGGATTCCCCGTCCTCTTCGTACTAAAGCTCGGAGGTAAGTTACGTCTCTATATAGATTATAGATCCCTAAACGATATTACTATTAAAGACCGCTACCCGCTACCTCGCATTGACGAACTAAGGGATCGCCTCTCCGGAGCGCGGTTTTTTACTAAGCTAGACCTGCGGGATAGGTACTATCTTATCCGAATTAAGGAAGGACATAAATAGAAAACTATATTTAGAACTCGATACGGCCTATACGAATACTTAGTAATACCTTTTAGACTTACTAACGCTCCTACTATATTCTAAGCCCTCGTTAACCACGTCCTACGGGAATACCTAGACCGATTCTATATAGCCTACCTCGACGATATTCTAATATACTTAGAAACCCTTAAAGAATATAAGGAATATATATCTAAAGTCCTCTAGAAACTACTCGAATATAACCTCTCCGTTAAACTAGAAAAATGCACCTTCTATACCTAAAAGATAGAATTCCTAGGCTTTATTATCGAACTAAGAAAGGTAGTTATAGACCTAAAAAAGGTGGAAGATATCCTAAAGTAGCTAGAACTAAGAAACGTTAAAGAAGTATAAGCCTTTCTAGGATTTACTAACTTCTACCGACGATTTATCGAACGATACTTATATATAGCCGAACTACTAATCCGACTTACCCGAAAGGACACCCCCTTTGCCTAGGAGGAACCCTAGCAAGAGGCGTTTAACCAACTTAAAAGGGCCTTCGTAGAAGTACTAGTACTAATTATATTCGACCCCGATAAGCTACTCTACCTCGAAACCGACGTATCCAACTATACTATCGGCGCTACCCTTAGCCAGCTAGACGATAAGGGAAGGTTACACCCTATTATATATTACTTCCGAAAAATATCGCCTGCGGAACTTAATTACGAGATATACGATAAAGAACTACTCGCAATTATCACCGTATTTAAGGAATAGCGACACTACCTTAAGGGAGCCAACTACGAAATCACGGTATATTCGGATTATAAGAATCTAGAATACTTTATAACTACTAAGGTATTAAATAGAAGACAAGTACGATAGGTAGAATAACTCGCCCCCTTCTACTTTAAGATCCACTACCGCAAAGGAAGTAAAAATAGCAAGGCCGACGCACTTAGCCGTAGAGCCGACCACGTAGAAGGAAAGCTAGAACTATCGCCAGCGGTACTACGATAAAATAGCGACGGCACGTTAGGCCCTAACCGCCCCCGAATTATTAAAGAATCCGACGCACTCTAAGAAGAACGAATACTAGCACCCATTATAAGGCTAGAGAGCTCTATCGACAACGACGAACCTCTACGAGACCCAACATCAGAGTAAGAGCTAGAGGACGAAGAGGAACTATAGGATAAGGAACCCACACTAATACTTAGAGAAACTATGAAAGGAATAGTAAACGAGGAAGGAGATAACACCGCCACTTAGAAATAAATCATCTAAGGAAAATATAATAATAATCCGCTATTCTAAGAACTGCTTTAACGAATAGACACCCCCAAATATAACGACCCCGACCTAGTCTAAGACTATAGAGGCAACATACTATTCCGCGGAAAAATCTACGTACCTATACCCCTGCGTAAACGGCTGATAAAGGAATACTACGAGTCCGTAGTTTACGGATATCTAGGAAGGATAAGAACCTTAGAACGGCTTATAAGACACTTCTACTTTCCCCGAATAAGGAAAATAGTAGAGAAAGTTATCTAGGAATATAACGAATGCGCAAAGAATAAGGCGGCACGATATATACTATACGGATAACTATAGCTTATTATAATACTAACTAAACCCTAGAAATCGGTTATAATAAATTTTATTACCGACCTACTAAATTTAGTAGACCTCGTAACTAAAGCACGATATAATACTATTCTAGTTATCGTCGACCGTCTAATAAAATAGGCATACTTTATCCCTTATAATAAGAAAATCGGAGCGGAGGGCTACGCCTACCTCTTCCTTAGATATATCTTCGCCCACTACGGGATACCTAAGGAACTAATTACGAACCGAGACCTACGATTTAGAGCTAAGTTCTAGTAAACCCTAGTCTATAAGTTAGGAACTAAATATAAGATGTTAATAACGGCACACCCGTAAACCGACGAATAAACGGAACGAACTAACTAGACGCTAGAATAGTACCTAAGATTCTACCTAAACTATAGGTAAAATAACTAGGTCGAACTCCTACTATTAGCCTAATACGCGTATAATAGTATATTAACGGAAGCTATATAAACTACGCCCTTCTACGCTAACTATAGATTCAACCCTACTATCTTCGGAGAACCCTAGATCTACGAAGTACTCGTCTAAAAAGCTATGCTTAGAGTAGACTAGCTACGCGAACTATACTAGGAACTAGCCCGAGATATTAAATTTACTATATACTAAATAGCTATATACTATAATAAACGGCGCTAGGCGTCGCCGCCCCTAAAGGAGGGGGATAAAGTCTAGCTCCTTAGAAAAAATATTAAAATAATACGATTAAACGACAAATTAGACTATAAGAAAATCGGACCCTACTAAATTAAGAAAAAACTTTCACCTATTTCCTTTAAACTTAGATTACTAGAATAAGTAGGTATATACCTAGTTTTCTATATCTCTTCCTAACCCGTATATAACCCGCCGTAACCTAGAACTTAAAAAAATATACCCCATATTAATAAAGAATAGGACGTAGAGAAAATCCTAGATAGAGACTAGATCGACGGTTAATTTAAGTACCTTATTAAATAGGAAGGAGCGGATTCCGTCGGGAACCCGTAGGAACCCTTATAGGAACTAATCTCTTACCTTAACTGCGAGGAACTCATCTATAAATACTACCGACGAAACCCTAACCGCCTAAACCTAAAGCATCCTCCTACGACGTAAACCTCGGAGGAGGCGTTAAGGATATCTAAAACTAGTCTACTAGTGTCTCTTAAGGAACTAGCCCGTCGGAACCCGCTACGTTACTACCGCCTAAACTAGATAATAAGGACCTCTAAGCCGCCCGCGCCTCCTACGCCTCCTTAGCCGTAATAGCCGCTAACTCCCGCTTAAATAACTCCTAACTCCGGGAATCTAGAAAGGAAAGTATCCGTAATAGGCGGATTACCTTAAACCGAGAAGTAGCGATACGACGAACTAAACGTTAAGCCTCCTCTTATAACCGCTAAATCTCGGCCTTATCCCTTTCGATCTCGCGCTAGGTCTGCTTAATCTAAGCCCGCACCCGGTCCCGTTGTTAATCTATGCGATGAAACTTAACCGGGGAAGCTATATTAGAAGGAAAGGAATAAAGATGGCCTCGCTTAGTACACTCGTAACACCTCTTAGAATCCGGCGATATAAGATAACGAAGATAAGGTCTCTCTACGTAAAAAGAATAACGTCTAGGAGCGTCAGTACCGTTACGAAGGATACGGGTAAGAAGCGCGTATTAACGAGCGGAACTAGATATAACGATAAGAAATAACCTTAAGGAAACTAAGTAGGGAGCTTAACTACCTTTATACTCGACCTTCGGGCCGAAGGTTACCTAGAGGGGGGATAGTATTACGGTATAGTCGCCTAGAAAAGGCGGATAACGAAACCCTACAACTACTTACCGCCTACGTAACTAACTCGGGGCTTACTCGGTAGAATACCTACCAATACTAATGCGCTAAACCACCGTATACTCGCTTAGTAGAGCTCGGACTACTAATTAGTATTAATTAGTAGGTTAATATTATAGATTACTACTAATTATACCGATTACTTACTATATATAGACTATACTTATTTAGCGTAGTTAGGACCCTCGTGGTTAACTTATTAATTAATTCCTACCCTACTATTATATAAACCTCCCCTACCTACTACTATATCGCCCCTAGAAAGCCTAAGCTGTCTAACGACGCGCCCTAACTCCCCTAGAAAGAGTCCCGGCGTAATATTAGTCGAAAGATTAATTTCGTTTATTAGCGATTTTACTCGCTTACGCGAGGGCCGCGTTATTTCTACGTTTAGATATCGCTTCTTATATATCTATAATAACTTCTAGTAATTATTAAGTTTACTTTTAGCTTTCTACTTATTATACTTAGCCGACTAGCCTTTCTATTTAATAAGATACTATACGCTATTAGCTCTTTAGTAGTAGACTATAATCGCTTCTATCTTCTACTATTCGCTATCTTCTAGCTCTTCTACTATTAGAGGCTAGAACTTTAGTCGGATAAAGTATTTCTTAAGTAGAGATATATAA
This sequence comes from Neoscytalidium dimidiatum, assembly GCA_037367355.1. NCBI lineage: Eukaryota > Fungi > Ascomycota > Dothideomycetes > Botryosphaeriales > Botryosphaeriaceae > Neoscytalidium > Neoscytalidium dimidiatum. The sequence goes on along the minus strand of CM074700.1, from coordinate 1,678,929 downwards.
AAGACTAAGTAGAGCCGCGATATAGCTATTAGAAGGTTTAGCTTATAGGCTACTTTTCTAATATATTCTAGAACGTAAAATAGTCTAAAGTATTTAGAGTTAAGTTTCTTATAAAGCCGCTTTATACGAATATTACGAGTCGAGAATAGAATTTTATCGCTAACTATAAATTACTTCGCTAGCTAGTAGCGGTTATAGTATTTTATCTAAGTCTCTTAAATAAGACGTAGAGCGTCTATCGCTTTTACGCGGATTTTTTATAAATAGCGAATATAGCTTTAGGCGGCTACCGCTCTTAACGTAGAATCGTTAAAGTTTTTACTACTATTCTTCTTCTCTATTACGTTCTATTTTAGAACGCTATTAAGAAAGTTTAGCGGTATCTCTAGAGCGAGCTTAATAGAAAATATTTTCGTCGCTAAATATACCTTACTATTATACGTAAATAAAGCGCTAAATAGTAGGCGGGTTTAGTTAAACTACTTCTAGTAGATAAAGATTCTTAAGTATAACTTAAGCTCTTAATTTTAATATTTCGTTTACCTATCTATTTATAAATAGAAGACGATATTTATCTTACGTTTAATAGCTAGATAGAAGTAAAAGATCTACTAGTATTTACTAGTAAAGACGCTTTCTCTATCTAATATAATACTATCTAGTATTCTAGCTTGCGAAAAAATATAGTACTCTAAAAGTTTCTTTAGCGTAGTCGTATTAATTATCTTATAAATAAAGAGATAGTAGATATACTTAGTAAAGCGGTCTACTATTACTAGTATTGTATTATAGACGTTACTATAGAAGTCGACTAACTTAGATAGATCTATAATAAAATCTATTAAGTAGTAACGCTAGACCTTTCTAGAGATAAATAAAAACTAAAGTTTATTATATAGTTTATATTATTAGCTCTTATATCTTTAGTATATATTATACGATTAGATATATAAGCGGACGTCTTTACGAAGATTAGCCTAGTCGTATTTTCTATAGATAACCTCCTCTATACGGTTAATATTATAGTACCCCGCTAGTTAATTATTATAGTTTTATAGAAGGATTTTCTTCTTTAGAAGCGCGTAGTTAGAGATAATAACTCGCTTATTTCGCTATAGAACGCCTTCTCTATTAAGATAGAAATCTACTAATCCAGCTCTCTAGCGTTTCTCTAGCGCTTTTCGAATAGCTTTATAAAACGAATCTTACGCTTAGACTATTTAAATTAGCTTAAGAAAAAACGTTAGAAGCTTAGTATATATTATTTTAGCGAGCGTAGCTACTACTATATCTTATTATAGTATAAGGCTTTATATTAAGTCTATACTAGTAAATACTACTATAACGCTAGTAATATTAGATATAGAAAAGTTACTATTATCGACCTAGCGGCTAAGTACGGCTAAGATATTCTTAGTTAATCGAGTTCTAGAAGAAGTAGCTAGTTCCTCGCTAAAAGAGCGTAGTCTAAGCTCTAATATTTTTACTAGTATAGTAGTACTAGAAGTCTCTCTAGACTTTTTTATTTATAATTTTTACTATAATATAGATAGTATAGCTTTAAGATATACTCTTTTAATATTATCTTTAAAGCTATTAACGTAATCTAAACGTCTTAAGAGGGGGTCTATAGAATTTATTTTATCTAGCTTATATTTAATTTAGAAATTAAACTTAGTAAGCTTTTTAGCGTAGCGTATCTAGCGCGGAAATAGCGCTTTAGTAGTTATAAAATAGCGGAGATTATTATAATTTAATAAAACGCGAGTTATCTACGTTACGTAAATAAGATAGTAGTACTATTTCTTAAAGTATTATACTATCGCTAGTAGTTCTTTATTATATATATTATAGTTAAGCTTTACTTTTATAAACTTCTAACTATAGTACGCTATTAGAAGCTAATAAATCTATCTATTCTATATTTAGTACGGCTATAAAAGAATACTAGCGTACGCTATATTTAATATATTTATAATAAGTACTAATAGTAGTAAAAAGTTATAGTAGCGGAGAAGAGACGATTATAAAAACGTATCGCGTAGGCGGCGAAACGTCTATTACGCCTTCTCTAGCTACTACTATAAATAATACTACCGCGTAGATTTCTTCTAGAGTCTCTTTTATAAAGAGCTTAAAGGTTACGCTATAGCTTCTTTTAATAGGCGATATAGAGGCCGCGTAATCTCTAAGTAGCCCTAAATAAATCTTCTATAGAAGTTAATAAAGCTAAGAAATACTTAGACGTTATAAAAGTAGGTCGACTTAAACTATTCTTAGACTATCTAAATCCGCTTAGAATCTATAACTACTTTCTAAGAAATAATAAGAAATTCTAGAAATTCTACTTACGTTATATAAAAGATATACTTAGAGAGCTTATAGTAGAGCTTTTATTTATAGAGTCTAGCGAAGATCTACTTTATATCCGCGATATACTAGCGTTCGTTAGAAGAGTAGATTAGAATATTATCTAAATAGACGATATAGATTCTATCTACTAACGGCCCTAATATTATATAAATATAACGCTAGAAAATTGCTAGCGCGTTTACGAGCTCGAACGGTATAACGTTATATTCGTATAAATTAAAACGCGTTTTAAAGACTATCTTCTACTTATTATCTTTTTAAATATAAATATAATAGTATACGTTGCGTAGATCTAGCTTAGTAAATACTTTCGCCCTATTTAACTAGTTTAGAAGCGTATTAATAAGTAGTAGTAGATATTAGTCTTTAATTATAATATAGTTTAGACCGCGGAAGTTAACGTAGAGGCGTATAATATTATCCGTCTTAAATATAAAGAGTACGAATACGCTCGCGGGCGATTTATTTAGTTGGATCTATTCTTTTATAAAAGCTTTATCGATATATTTATAGAGGATCTATAACTTCTTTTAGAAAAGATTATAGATTAGAAGTTAGAGCGGCGTCTTATCGATTTTTAATTTAATAGTATAGTTATATTAGAAGTATAATACTAGTATTAGATTCTACTCGTTTAGAAAGACGTTCTTATTTTCTTAATAGAAGGCCGAGAGCTTATTCTTTTTAGCGAGACTCGCTACTAGCTATAAGATCGTATCTAGTAGCTAGCCTACTTTAAGATAGAATATATAGGCGGCGACTAGACGGCGTTTAGTCTTCTACGTCTTTCTCTACTCGAATTCTATAAGTTAGTTAGAATTTAGATCTTCTTCTATCTAGACTTCTTTCTCTTTTTCTTCTAAAGATACGCTAGCTAGTAGCTAACTTAGCTTTTAGAGAGTAGATACTATTAGTTATAGTACGTACTCTAAAAGATAGAGAGCGTATACTATCTTATTCTACTTAATAATTACGATAAACTATTAGGTTAATATAATAATAAGATGTAACGCGTTAGTAGTACTCTATATAAACTTTCTAGTATAGAAAGAGATTATAGAATCTATTTTTACTAGCTAATTCTATTTTAAGACTAAGTCGTAATCTATAAAGAAGACGCTTTAAAAGTACTAGAAATCTACTATACGCGCGATACTCTAGAAGTCGATAGTAGTAATCGATAATAGATACGAATCTTAAATCTTTATAGGATTATTATTAAAAAAGTACGCCTATAGTCTATAGATCTTTTCGAGCGTACGTATAATAGTAAGGTATTTAACTAGAGTTTAGTTAATAAGATTTAATTAATATTCGCTATTATATAGTACACGTAGAAAAGAAATATCTTCTACTATTCTCTTAAGTTTAATATTAATAATTATTCTCTTTACTACCTCCTCTATAGGCGGCTCTAGGCGTAGCTAGGTTAGCTTAACTACGAGAGCTTCGCTTTTCCTGTCTAAGACTTATTATCTTTAAAGAAGTCGTTCTTTTTAGATAGACTATTTCCCCTATAAAAGCTCTACGAAGGCCTAGCGTTTCTATAGAATTAGCTAGGCTCTCTAACGGTATTTCTTAACTCTTCGTCTCTAGTAGATTAAGGCTTCTTTCTCTTATCTTTATATAGAGTTCTTAGAGGGCCGTCTTAGTAGACGCGTTTACCTAGCTTTCTATCGGCGGACTTATTACCTACCGCCTAAATAGTAGCTAAAATTTATTTCGCGTAGCGGATCTTAGCGAATATATTATTAACCGTCTTAATTTACTTTATAAACTAAAGCTCGTAGAGCTTTAGATAAAGCTCTAAGATAATACGAGAGAACTACTAGTTAATTTATTAGTTCTTAACTTTTTAGCGATAAATAAACTATTATTTAAACTATTATATATAGGCTAGAAAGCTATTAAACTTCTAGCCTAGCCTTATAATATAAATATAATACTTAACTACGTTATTAAAGCGTTTAACTACGAGATTATAAATAATATTTTAAAGTATTTACTTAAACTCCTTTTATAAGAGTAGATCCTTTATTTTTTCTTCGCTTAGACGGCGGTACGCTTTTTACGTAAGGTTTAGACGCGGGTCTAGGCTTTATACGATCTACCGTATACGCTATTAATAGTCGTAGTCCGTATAAATAATTTTAAACTTATTTTCTACTACTATAATCTACTCGTTAAAGACCTTCTAGATTTTTATCTTAAGCTTTAATAGCTTTATCTTTATTAGCGCTTTAAGCCGCTTCTTACTTTAGTCTTCGCTAGCGCTCTTTAGTAGTACGCTAGCTAGCCGTTATTTCTTAGATATAAATATCTATTAGAGTACGCGAAGTATCTTTAGAATCTTTTAAAGTCTCTATACTTCTTTAAAGTTACTAGTAAGGTCTAAGGCCTATAATAGCGCTAATAAATTATCTCTATTATCTTTTAGAGCGTATCTAAAGTAGATACTCTAAGCGCTATCTTAACGCTAACTTTATGCGTTATTAAAGTTAAGGATATTAGCTTTTAGATTAACTTTATTAAGGTCTAAGACTTTTAGTAGTACTAAGTCTTCTTACGCTAGTATAGAGAAGATAACTATTAAGTTTTCTTTAAGAGTATTTATAGACCCTATATCTATATAATTATTAGCGGGCGTATAGAAGTTTAAAAGAAGTTCTAAAGAAGTTTCTTTAGCGTTAGCTTAGCGGAACGCGTATAAACGATAACGAGGAGATATCTTTAGCGATTAACCGTCTTTTCTCTAGTAGAAATTATAATTAAATCGAATATAAGAACTATATAGTAAATAGAGAGTTAATAGAAAAACGAAGGGCTTATATTTATAAATAGACGATTTAATAGAAAGAAGGTTTTAGTAGGCTAGTCTTAATTAAGGTTTTATCTTTCGCCTGACCGCTAGAGTTCTACCGGCGATACGCTAGTAGCCTTCTCTCTACGTTAGTCTCTAACTATCTATTTATCTATAGGCTAGCGTTTAATATATACTAGTAATTAATTAGAAGCTTTCTTATAGTTATAGCGGCTAGAGTATAGTTTATATTTAATAAAGTTAACTTCTAGTAGTATTTAATAAAGTAGATATTATTTTCTACTATAATATTATAGAAGATAGACTAATCTATTATTTTATATATACGTCTTTTACTAGCGTCTATTAAATAACCTAATTTCTTAATAGTTTAGATTAAGATAAGATTTGCTAATATATTAAGTACGTAGTAGATATTCTTAAGAAGTATTTTAACTTTTTTATTATTTCTTTATACTATAACTAGTACGTCTATATAGCTTTTAATTAGTTAAGATTTACTATCTAAAATAATATATTTATCGTTTACTACTAGGCGAATATTTATAAGTTATTATTTTATATATTTATAGTAAATATAAGCGTTTAAGCTAGTATTTATAATCTATAAGAGCTATATTATAGTAGAATCTTACTTTTAAGCTAAGAAAGCTATTAGTATCGTATTTACTATAGCTATAAGTAATCTAACTTCTATAGTTAGTACTATAGGCTTCTTTTAATTAAGAATTCGTTTATTTCTTACTAATATTATATTAACTTTCGCCTTAAATTTAGGATTTCTAAGTATATTATTAACTTTCTCTACTATCTTTTTACGTAGTTACTAATTCGTAGAACGAATAGATAGATTAATATAATAATATATAGAGTACTAATAGTATTTATTATAGAGGTATTTTAGCTTTCTCTATCTAGAAGAATAGCCCCTAAATTCTATTAAGAAGGCCTATTTAGATTACTTATATAGATTTTCTTTTAACTCTACCTCGATTCTATACTATTTATATATTATAATAATACTATAGTCTAATAAGAAGTTATTTTTAAGTAGTATTTATTAGTTTAAGGCGTAGATTTTATCGTACTTCTAAAGTATTACTAGAAAGACTATACTAGTATACTTAATAGTTATAAAAGTAAGATTATTTACTTCTATATAAAATATTTATTCTTTCTATTTATCTATCTATAAGAGGACGTTCTAATAAGTAGATAGTATCTAAAGCTTTATATATTCTATATATAGCTATTTAATAATACTATCTTCTAGTAGTACTACTTATTTTTAAAGAGTATAAAGTAGCGTTTATAAATAATAATCTTTAACTCTTCTAAGAACTAGTTAATATTAACGTCTAATTAAGTTAGTAATAACCTTAGATAGCTATAAAATACGATCCTTAGCTTTTAAATAGCGTAAGAGATTTCGTTTATATTCTACTTTAAGTTTATTATTCGACTATAGGTTAAGATTTAATAACGAGAAGCTTTATATAGCTAAATTTAAGCTTAATATAGATTTCTTTAGTTACGTTAGCTTATTAGGCTTACTAGAGTCGATATATTCGAATATTTTATTAGATTTCGCCTTAATTCTAATAGTATTAATCTAGTCTTTCTACTTATTAGAGATAGATAGTATAACTAGTATACGTAAGGCTATTATAGCGTATATACTAGTATTTAACTAGCCTTATATAGCGTAGTCCGTATATAAAGAAAGCGTTTCTTAATAAAATAACTAAAGAGCTTCGTACTTTTAAATTTAAAGAAGGCGTATAACTCTTAATTAAGTACTTAAATACTAGATAGTAGTAATAGTAGAATATACCGATACTACTGTATATATTATTATCTAGATACTATAGGTTAACTTATATATATATTACTCGAAAGGTATTAATACGCGGGCCGGGCTTATAACTATTAGATTAGAAAGTTAATAGAATACTATATTAAGTAGTAATAATAAGTAGAATAAATAAATTAGCCTACTAGTAAAAAATACTAAATAAGGGTAATTATATATATTTAGTATACGCTAATAAATAAGCGAAATTTATAGCGGAATTGAATGTGAAAGGAATGTACTATAGTAATAAAACGACGACTGCAATACCAGTGTTTGACATGAAGCCATGTAGCTAACTGCATTCCTTATTGAGGGAATACCCGCAAGGCTGGTGCCCCGCCAAGTTGTTGCCTAAATGCAGTCATCATCGAATACGCTCAAAATTTGGAGAAAAACCTTGCATCGCCACTCTACTGGAACACCAAGAGCCGAGATTATCCGCTTGATATCAAACGATCAGCGTCAATAGTAGCCTTCTCGGGAGAAACGTGTTCATGTGCTACGCGTCGGCAGTTGCTAAGAAGAGATTGGTCTCATGAGGGCCACACGCCCATTTATAGACGCAGCATATTCTCCAGCCTTACATGTTGATTGATAGCTTCTCTCAAAAGCAACATCAAGAAGATAAGTCCACAGTGTTTACATTGAAGATTAGTGGACTACATCAGCTTTTTATAGCTATTTATTATGGAACTACAACCACTGATCAGCAATGCGACTTCTACCTGGACTGTTGACAAGATCCAAGTCATACAGAAAAGGCCTGGACCAGCGAAAGCTCGTGACAGAAACTGAAAAGATCCATCAAGGATAACATATGCAAAAGAGAATCGTGATATGGATTGGAATCAATGGGGCTTCTTCGTCATTCCCAAACACAATTCATATTCGTGGACGAAGCTACTCTTGGGTGAAGACTCCGACCAACAACTCCCAGATCCTCTCAACTTTTGCCTAGAGAAAACCGATGGATCAGGATAGTTGAAAGTACCATTTGAAAAGAATGCGACCAAAGTTCGCTCGGATTACTTGAGGGAAATTTGCAAATTCGTCATCGTTAAGCTGAAGAAGACGATGACCCCGGAAGTGTTCGAATTAACTTCAACGCAGCTGTGGTTGACTGTGCCTGCAATCTGGTCAGACAAAGCTAAAGATTCCAAAAAGACGGCTGCAAAGTATTCTTTTGAAGATTGAATTCAGGACGAGATATATCTTGTTGCAGAGCCAGGAGCTGCAGAAGTTGCCACATTGCACAACATGACATCAACGCACGCTCTCAGCCAAATCAAACCAGGCAAGAGCTCCCTCATTTGTGACTGCGGAGGTGGAACAGTAGACCTCACATCCTATGAAGCCATATCAACAAGTTCGAGCTTAGAATTTGCAGGGCTTGCAGTGGGAATCGGGGGGAAGATGCGGCAGCACCTACATCGACCGAGGATTTTAAGAATGGATGTTGGAAAATTTTGGTTCAGCATTTGAAGAGAAACCTTTTGCGGACGAGGGACTTGGGTCAGAGTTCATGAGAGACTTCGAAAGCATGAAAAGAGATTCCGGCCATGACACAGCCGCAGAATCAAGCGTTATATTGAGAATGAGCAGTGTTGAGGACGGGCGTCGGGCGCGACTGCGATGCCAACGAATCCTCCGTGAGACCCCGAATATCATCGCATTGCTTGAAGAGCAAGTCAGTAACATAACATCCGACAAAATACAGGTATGCATTCTTATTCATCTACAGTTCATGCTTACAGCCTCAGTGTGCCGCCCTTGTTGGTGGTATGGGAGAATCTTAACATCTTTACCAAGAAGTCGAGAAGTGGTGCAATCCAAGGCGGATGAAGCCTCTGTGTTCCAAAAATGCGTAAATTAATAGATATGGTAGATATTCAGAGTGAAAATGGGGCTGATAAAAACGAAGGCAAGCTGCCGCTATTCAAGTTGCGCTGATCCGCGCCCTTGAAGGATAGAGGCCAATTTCAAGGCGCGCCCGTGACCACTACGGTTACACCTCCAGTCTGAAATTTTGTGATGATATTGACTCCGTCGCCGATAGGTTCTTCCAACCCTGGTATCAAGAGTGGTGGTGCTGACGAAGAGTGACCTTGGGTATTCAGAAGGTACAATTTATATTTTTCTTAATCAGAGGGACTCTTAAAAGTACTGGTCTACGCCTTAGAGTCAAAGCCTGAAGGAGGACACCATCGGGGATATATCGACGGTACTGCATTCCAGAATGGAGGACATCGAAGCAAGTGGAGTAATTCTGAATCATGCCAGAAGGCTGGTTGCTTGTCGAATGGATAATGCACCGGACTCCATGGATTCAACGGTATTCGAAGTTGGTCAGCTCCATTTCACTATGCTCATTGATCTGAAGCGCTATCCACAGCGGTGAGATATATCAAGGAAAGGAGTTGATCGAGATTGAGTAAACCGTCCATATAACACCTGCTCCGTGGGAAGGGAGACTGTCTTTCAAGCTAGTGCTGGATTGCGTAGAAAGGGGCAAAACATCGATCAAGTACATGGGTTAAGCTTAAGCGGATTTTCAGTTTGTAGCCATTCTTGGTAATTTTCCTTTGGTATGGATATAAACCTTTGAAGTCCTATGTCTTTGCAAACCTCACTATTCCACGAGAGAGCTCTGCGCCCACGTTATCATCCACTTAGGAGCTTATGGTTGTTCTTTACGCTTGGTATACGTCTTCCCATTGTAGTACTAACAGAACAATAGTCATGGGAGACATTGTCTTTGCCAGTGAGAGGTGTAAAGGGAACAGTAAATATGTTTTGAGAAGAATGAATCCACTCACATACTACATTGTGTGCTCCAGTTTAACTCGTTTGCACTCTGATAATATTTTCAGGTCTCGTACCTGTGCAAGCTATCTACTTGAAACCCTATTCGAACTCACCATCCATGTTTCCACCTTTAATCTACCCGCTTTCGAACGCCCGTTCTCGAACCCATGCTTAACACCATGCACTCCATCCGGCATACAACACTGCCAAATTACGCTCATCAGTTGCCTGCTGAATCAGCTCTGCCACAGCCGCCGCACTACTCAAAGCCTTGCTCAACTTCCTCTCCACCACGCTTAGCGCGCGTCCTGCCTCACCCTGCACTTCTTCATCCTCCTTCCGCTTGCTCGTCACCTCCAGCAAGAACCTCTGCTCCTCTATTCCGCTCACACCGCTAGGATCATCTGGTACTGTCGCCGCACCGCCACCGTTCTCCCCGCTCTTTCCATCAACATTGTTGGCGTCATTCTGCGCCGCCTCCTGCATCTTCTTGGCTTTCAGTGGGGAGACGCTCCACGAGTAGAGCGGATCGTAACGCAGAACGTTCAGAATGGTCATAATCGAATCGCGCTCATCGCGCAGCGTGTCGAGTGTGAATTCGCAGCAGCGGCGGAATACGCCCTCGACGCCGGAATATCCCATCGCATCCACGATGTCCCGCGTGAGGCGAAATGGTACGACTTCTGGCACGGGAAGGACGCGGCCGGCCTCGAAGGCGACACCGAGATCAATGTGGACAGCCTCGCCGGACTGCTGGTCGAGAAGAATGTTGTGGCAGTGGCGGTCGCCGAGGCCGAGGACGTGGCCAAGGATGCTGATGGCGGCGGTGCTGCGCGTATAGGCAAGCCGCTTCTCGAACCAGTCGTCTGGGTCTTCGAATCGCTCGAGGAAAAAGTAGCGCAGGACTGGATTGAAGTTACGGCACACCTCGCGGTACACCTTCAACCGCTCCTCATGGCTATGTGCCGATATGTCCGCGACCTTCCTTCGGCACATGTTTTGGTCCCAGTCTTTGGGGTAGTAGCTCTTGTGCGCGGTGTCGAGGTAGTTCATCAAAGGTATCGTGTTTTGCACGAACTCGATAACACCAGAACGGTGGCTGAGCGGCACGACTTTGTATGTTCTGATGTTGAGGTCGCGCAGGCGAGTTGCAGTGTGGTTCCGCAACAATTGACTGACATGCTCAAAGACTTGTTCCATGATCGCGTCCTGTCTCAAGTCGTCGTTGCCGGATTTGTACAGCTGTTTGTAAGAACGACCGTTGGTGGCGACGGCGGTAACGATCTTTGGTTGACTGATACCGTTCGCAATACCCATGGTTGGCTTGAAGCCGCTGACCCTTGGCACATCTTGATAGTTTGCACCGTTGTTAACGGGAATATGCAGAGTAATTGGTGGCACCTTGAGACTTGGAATCGAGCTAACAAGTTTCTTGGAGAACGGGTACCGATGCATCTCGTAATCCCTTCCCATCTTGAACATTGATGGATCAACGAACATGGCTAGGTCATTGTAGATGGCATTTGCCCTTGTGATGCGATCCCACATGTCACGACTTGCTTTATCGACTTTCAATTGTCTACCAATATTCTTAGCAGCGGCACAGCGGGACTTTGCGGTCTCATCTTTGCTTTTGTCGTTGGTCGAACCGGCGTAAATATGGTTCATTCCATGATATGGGTGATCGCGGCAGATTCTGAAGACCAGTGCGGACAGGATCTGTTGGAAATCGGAACTCTCGTCTTGAAGGCGTGAGGAAAGCTGGTTCATCAGAACGACGAACTTAGCGCTTGGGACTGGTTGAATATACTTTGACACAGCATTATTAGCCAGTGGAAGGCTGGAATATTCCAGCCAAAGGGAGCACATCCGGAAGACGTCATCGTTGTGATCGTCACAAGCCTGGAGGGCCAATAGATAGTTCTCCAAGCTTTGTCGCAGAAAAGCGACTCGACCGTCACCCAGATTTTGAGCTTCTTGCATATCCATGCGGAACCATTTCCGGGCCTTCCTCGCTTGCTGCTTGTACCAGTCCTTCGAACTTTTGGATTTGCTTGAATTTGCCAGTCTGTCATACTCCTCGGCGTCGGCCTGCTTCCTCTCAGCTAACAGCCTCATTCGCTTCTGATCCTCTATGAGATCTGGGTTCTGAAGCTGTTGGTCACAGAAGCTTGCAAACGCATGGTAAGCTTTGCCGGCTAATGGGCCATGCTTGTTAGATCGCAGCTCTCGTATCGCAGGCTCCATGTATTCTTTCATGATCTCCTCTGGTTTTTTCAGGCGCGCTTCAGCAGTGTATTGGCCCTAAAGAGATTAGCTTAGCAATCAGAACAAAGAAGCCTGCAAACTTACCAGCTTCGTCAGCAAGATAGTCCGAGCTACGGTAGTGTCAGGCTTAGTCCGGGTCGCGCTGTCTAGTTGCTGCAACATTCTGATAGATGTGTTCTTCTCGCCTTGATCCCAAAGCACCAAAGCCACTTGGTACTTCGCGATATTATCGAGATCGTATCCAACTTCGCGACAGCTTGGGACAATATCCGCCAGGTAAGTGGCGCTCGCAAGGAGCTCCTGTAGAGCCCCATGCTTGCGATAGATTTCGGAAGAGTTGATGTGTGCCTCTGTTTCACGCTCCCGAAGCTGCCGTGGTCCCGTGTGGAGTATGTGTTGCAGAGCAGGGGTCTTGCTGAGCATGCTAAAAAGGGTCTCTCGAGCAGATAGTATCGGCCGGACGTCCTCCATACTTCTTCAGGTTAATAAAAGGTAGTCTGAACCCAATACACAGGCTATTTGACTTACCGAGCTTCTTTCATCCAACTAACACGATTCTTGATCATACGCCATGTATCCACCAACTCCTCAGTGCTACCGGCAGTCATTACTTCATCTATTTCGTTTAGAACGGAAAACGTCCTCAGCGAGGACTGAAGAGTTCTTGCGGAAGTGTTTGGCCCTACGCAAGTTTCAATGGTCTCGAGGAGGCTTTGATCAATATGTCTGCGGACAGCAGACAAATCCGTTGAATTGCTCATGCCTTGGAATGCCTTGTACACAGCGGCTGCTTCGCACTTCTTGGAAGGTGGTGCTCTGACGTCCCACTGTTCCAGCTTCTGGGCCACTTCAAGGGTGTGATTGAGGTTATTACCAGCATTTCGAAAATCCTCGTTCGCGGAAATTGCATGCGTTAAACTGTTTAGGTTCAACATGGTCAGGTCTCTGACGATGCCGCTTGAATCCGATGGGGAAATTCTCTTGAGACGACGCATCTCACTTTCCATTTTCGCACCGTGGAAAAGTAGACCCTTGAAGCCATCAGACTCATAGTCGAGCCGGTTCAGAACAGATTCGAGGTTTGGCTCTTGTTCTGTGCCATAGAAAGAGTCCGGTTCATCGAGATTCTTGTATATGGACAACTGGAGATCTAGAGGAATGTACTGCTGTTGTGGAAGGACAGAAGAACGTCTGGAAGGCTTCGCTGGTTGCGAAGCATGGGTTTCTGCCAACAATAGGGCAGCTCTGTACATTCCACATTTGACGGCAGCTCTTGCAGCATCCAAATAGTCAATGTCCAGCCACTGAACACGTTCTGCAATGGTTTTTTCTCTCGGAATCGGCTGCGTTCGGACGTAGAGGATAGACCTGAGGAGGATCTTTAGATATGGCACGTCTTCCTCCTCCTCGCTTTCGAACCATTTGCGGTAAGCATTCGAGATCGCCTCCTTGACCCTACCATTACGATCCAAGTCCCGATCAAGTGCGAGGTGGAGAATGTAAGGGAACAGATCTTCGCTCAGAGATGGTATTTCTACAAGGCACTTCGGCAATGCATTGATGACTCTGTCCTGCAATGTTGACCTGGCTAGGGAGATGCAAAGTTCCGAAACCCAGAGTGGAGGTTCTTTGCGTGTAGGAGGGCACGCATTCTCCTCAATGCTCTTGCCTGACTGCGGTTGCAACAGTGGAATCTTGAATGCACCGTTCATCGTCAGGCCAGATACTAATGAGGGTGGAAGCACCTGCTTGATTTCCTCAAGCTGTTTGCCTTCTGTGGCGTCTTCGTGGTCCTTCTTGGACAAGATCTCCCTGAGTGTGTCTTCAGCAAGGCCTGCTTTCTGCGGATCATCACCCTGTATAACAGCGGCAAGATTGTCGACTACAAGCATACGGGAGGTTCTAAACTTATAGCCCCGAAGATTCACCCCGTTATTTTCGCGAGCAGCTCTGAGCAGGCTTTCCTGAATTTCCCCGGTAGCGCTATAACTCCGACCAAGGACTCTGGCGGCCCAGACAAGATATTTCTTGCTGTTGTTGGATCGCTGACTGGACTTCCAGACTTGAGTGGCAAATTTAGAGGAAAGGCTGGCATCACCAAGTAGGTCCTCTCGGAACGACGATGGGAGGGTGAACTCGCGACAAAGCAATCTGTATGCCAGGTTCTGCGAAGGTCCATTTAGCAGTTTCTTTTCGCTCGCCTCGTCCTTCAGTAAAGATAGAAGTAGGATGCTTTCAGGAGATTCCTTCACTGCGTTACCTGTCGTGCGAATATCCCTTGCAGCACGAACCATCGAACGAAAGAGATCCAGAGAAGCCCTGGTTGTTTTACTACTCGCTGAACTAAGTAGTTCTTTGATGTAAGATTCGATATAGTCACTGAACCAGTTGTCGAATTCCTGGGCTCTGTGCAGGGTAGCAAGATGCTGACTTTCCTGAGTCGTGTTGTCCTGGGGCGAGGAGAGGAAGACTCGAAGGGAAAGAATGATTGAGATTGAGTTACCGGCCACAAAGGAGAGTTGGTCCATAAGTTGTGGTTTCCCGTAGCGCAATACATAACGCATGATTCCGAGTGTATCATCTGCACATTGGGCTTCGGTCATGAATGGTCTGAGCGAAGCAAGTGTCATTTGCAGAGGGTAAACCTCGAACGCAATCGATCCGGCCAAAGCAACCAGGAAGCGAATTTTTTTGATTACTGAACATGCATGCAAAGGGCCCAGTGCGGGATGGATTTTGTTCAGGAGGTACCGCATAACGTACACGAAGCAGTCCGGTGTCCAGAAGTTGGCATGGTCGTAGCCAGTGCGGCGGCAGAGCCTCTTGATCTCTTCGAAGATGTGTTTCGCTTGGAAAAGAGGCTGCTGATCTGCTGAGAGGTACGTAGTTGACGAGCTAATATTCCGCATTTCATTCATACTGTCTTCAACCCTCTGGAACTCGGGATATTTGTGAATAGATTTGGTAACCGAGTCAACTTCCTCCATCGTTGAGATTAGCACAGCCAAGATACAAGGGAATTGCTGCGCAACGAGTGTTTTGTAAGGCTGATCTCCCAGGAGCTCTCGGAGGGCTTTTTCGTGGCTGGGTGGTGCATTATTCCGTAAGGAAACCCTGCTACGGCATTGATCCCAAGCGATAGCATATGCAGCCGCCTTGTAGAAGTTCTTCTGGGCTAAGTCCTTCTGAGATACGTTCAAGGCGTTGAGAAGCACTGATATTCCTTCGTTGTCGTTGCGCATGATCAATTGACCATAAACTTCATCCTGCAAATCCTGCAGAAGAAGCGCAAGACTCTCATAGCCGAATATGGAGAATGGAATGTCTTCGATGATTTGATTTGCATCCATCCACGTGTAAAGTAGCTGAGAGGCAAAGAGCCTAAAAACGAGTTGAGGATTCTCCAGCTTCAAGGCCTCTGCTATCGTCTGAATGCAGCGTGATGCATGGCCGGTCGAGCCTTTAACAAGGCCAGCGGCTTCGAATATGTGGTATACACTTCGGCGTAACAAGGTATGCCATGCAGCACCTAAACGTGCGAACCCAAGAAGGCGGAGCGCCATTTCTTCCGGGGAATCCTGATCACTGGGAAGACTTCCATACACATCTTCGAAGATTGCATCGTGCTTGGATAGAACGAAAAGTCCGAACATTCTTGACAAGCAGTCGATGATGTGGAATTTGACGAGTATATCACCGTCTTCAAGCAAGGAGAAAAGGCTCGTCCGTACCGATGGCAAGTTGAGGTCGGTGGCATATTCTGGCTGAACCTGCAAAAGCTTTTGGAAGAGATTCGCAACCTTTATTTGGACCTCGGATGATGCTGCGCCTGCTTTCAGCGGTTTCTTAATTAGCCACTCATACAAGTCGGCGACAAGAGCATACGCGCTCGACTCTCGATCTGTCCACGCAATTGCGGTGCCACTCATAAGATCAACACATAAGCCAATAGCAGCTTCGTTGCGCTCATACTCATAGTCTGTAAGAAACTTGTCGGTTGCAGACTGGAGGAGCGATTCCCCGTCTTCCGCAGTGAGCTGTAGTGGAGAAGATAGGATATCGGAGATGAGGCGTTTGCACATTATGAAGTCGCTAGCAGACATCGAGTCCACATACCGTCGAAAATCCTGGGGAATGTGCGTCTTCAAAGTTCCAGACATGCGCATGTCCTCGGGATCATCACCTGAGCTGTCGATAGCAGATTCCAGAAGCTGCAGGGTAGCTACAATTGCTATGCGTGAAGAGTTGACGCTCATTTCCGCGGTCATCCCGTCCCTCGGCGTATCGAACACTTCACCTTTTGCGATAAGGTTGCTGGTCTGTGAATCAAATTCATCATCGATGACCGAAGCCCTCGGTCTACGACGATCCTGCAAAGCCCCAGAAAGAAAACAAACGAGAGAGCTGATACCGAGTTCTTCGAAAAGGTGTGACCCAAGAGAGTTTAGAGAAGCAACCCTTGGTAAGCATGGCGCGATTGCCTCGACAGCGGCATCGATCTGAAGCTGGTCACATTCGAGGCGTGATAAGAGTTTCGCCAACGTTCGGATCAATGTTCCTGTCATTCGTTCGAGTTCCCCTTTGTGCGGAGATGGAGAGCCGTTCTTGCAGGTTGATAGTTGAGAGCAAACAACGCACAGGATTGAAACAGCGCGGATCATGTCGCTGTTGAGGATTTGCATCCGTTCTGCTAAAGGATCTCCTAATTGCTTCAAGGTTCGTCCCACTTCTGCAGTACAAAAGCTTAGGATCAGAGTATCGGCCGGTGCTGACCGATTTTGCTGAACGACAGAAGCGCTTCCCACCACAGCTCGAGGATCATTGAGGAATTTGGTGTCAGGAGGTGATAAGACGAGATAATCGACTAATTGGGAGTATCTATTGGCTCGCAGTCTGGCTAGTGCCAGAGGGCCAAGGCTCGAGAATGATCTCCCAAGGTGTGGCGGCGGTGCCCGATCAGTGCTTAAGAATAACATGCGAACGATGTCCCAAGCGTCGTAACTGTGTGATCGTTGATGGGCGTGGGCCCTGTCTTGGAAACTGCCTGGGTTTCTGATTAGAGCCGCCGAAGTGACCGTTGAAGATTGACGTCTCCTATACTCACTTGGAGTCCACCTTGAGAACAACCAACGAAGCATGCGTTCGACAGTGATATGAGAGGTATGAGGGCTTTCAGAGCTCCTCATGTCGAACATAGTCAGCCACAGAGAGCAAGAACTTTCCGAGAGAATAGCAGGCCCGTGAAGGTCAACGGAGTTGATCATTGGATCTGCCACCTCTGCTATCTCATTGTAGTCCACAAGTCCTAGACGAAGAATGATGTCCATCGCGTGACAAGCTGCTCGGCATGTGGAGCCCGTGGTAACATTGCGGGAACATAATTGCCATGATGTTAACCACAGTCCCTTCAGCTCGGGAGCCGATGCTGCATGTTGGACAGCACAACTGCAAGACACAGAATTAGCAATGTGCAGTGATTGAATGCGGTGGGCATACCTTGCGGTACCAAGCATTGCCCAGTTGGAAATGGCAGGGTTTCCGTCTGAAAGGCGCGATATTAATTTCTCCAGTACAAGAGATATCTCTTGCGTGGCAAGCTGGGTATGCTGCACCATGAACGCAGTCACATGGAGCGCGAAAAGTTTTGTGGAAGGGTGGGGGCTTGATAGTTGACGAAGGTAGTCCTGAAGATAGTCCGATGTGCGGCGCTTCTTGCTAGGAGTCTCCGTTCCGTTTCGCAACGTTGATCGATTCACTTCTGGTCGGGTGGATTCAAGAGCCTTTGAAAGGTCAGCTACGAAGTAAAGAAGAGTCCAGTTATGCTCCGATCGAAGACTGCCTGGCTTCAATCTAAAAACGGGAAAGGAGAATGCCGAATCTTCGCATGGATATTCGTTCGAACAACGGAGTCGGAGATCTTCGATTTGCAATTGCTCGCGCTCGACACGCTTGGTATACTCCGTTTGCATTGCTTCAATCAGATTCTCAAGTCCCAAGCGGAGATTTTCAGAATCAACTCCCGTATCTTGCAGCATACGGTGGATGTACGCTCTGGTGAAGATCAACGTGATGAGCATCTCATCTTTCAAAGCCACCATCTTTGTCGACCACAAATTCCTCATAACCGGAATCAGATTTCGAATAATTTGCTGGGTCGAAATTATGGAGTTGAGGCAAATCCTGGAGAGGACAGTGTTTATGGTAGCGAAGGCATCAACATGTCCTACGGCATGGCTCCGCGGTGAGCCAAGCCAGTCTGTCAATTTGGAAGTGAGCGGCACCGCTTGGTCAAGCAATGGGGCGTTAGTTGCCGAAGCAAGGTATCTCAAGCAGCCCACAAAGTCGTCTGCAATAGCGTGAGAGCCAGATTTGGACCGTTGGCCTGAACCAGTCTCCCGCACAAACGATCTTGCCGTGGCTTCGGCAGAGGGGTCCGGAGTCTGCAGTCTGGAAGTTCCATTGCTGTCCGGAGCGTGTGCAGGCTGCGAAGGAGAAGCAGCAAAGACGCCTTCAAGGCAAAACTTCACAATAGCGTTCCATTCCTTCCGAGTCAAGTGCTCGACATGAGGCTGGAATTCCAGGATGATGCGCAAACACTTGACGTAGTCGGTAGCGATGGGCTCACAATATTGGCCGTCGGAAGTGGGTAGAGCTTGCAGGATGTGGTCGAGGATCAGCCTCACTGTTTTGTAACGTATGATGCGTACGCCCCCCTCAACGGCCAGTCTCATTGCAGCAACACCGGTCCGGAGGTTGGCCTGCGCTCTAGTAAAAGTACTAGAGCCACCAGATTTCGTAGACTTTGGAGGAGGAGCGTTCAGGTAAGCATTACGGTGTTCGATGACAACAAGCCCCAAGCGAGAGTAAAGTTCGGCAAAGGCTTTGTCGTTCAGCTCATGAAGATTGTTGCGATTGAAAGTTAGCGCATGCTTGAGCTCTTCGATTCCTTTTTCGCGATCTTTGACTCTGGACCCGTGCATAGCCTTATCTGTCTCAAATGTTAGCAAAGCTGGATTATGCTGCTCTTGCGGGAGAAATTACCCAAGGCATCCTGCAGGTTGATGTCGGCCATGATGGATGGTGCACGACGTCGCGTAAGTCACGACCAGGTCGACGCAGATGGTCGCGATGGTGCATTTCCAGCTCTGAGCACGACGCTAAACTCAACCGTTGGCGGCAATTTGCAGTCAATGGGCCAAGTCCGTTCTCATCATGGCACGCAGAACACACGGAAAGGTGGCGTGGTGTTGTGGTGTTGTGACGGAGGTGCGGCGGCGGAGCGCGGGCGGGCAAGAGCTGGAGGGCTTGGAGAGGGTCCGAGCGCGTCGACCAGGCGCGCGTTTTGACGAGCAGCTGTTGTCCATGTCCGCCTACCACCTCCAAAACATCCCCTCCACCCGCACCCTCCGTCTGCGATGCTGCGCAGCTAGCCACCATGGCCGAAAATGACAGCCTTGAGGCCCTGCAGGGCTTGCATCGCGATTTGCTAGCCCTCTCCGAGTCGCGCTTGCCCAACATCGAGCGTCTCTGGGCCGAGCTGGTCGCGCGCGTCGATGAGTTCAAGAAGTTGCTGGACAAGCCGCGCAAGAATGACAAGAGTCGCGAGGCCCTCAAGAAAGGTGTGTGCACCAGAGACCCCCAATTGACTCCTAATAACGTCGTCCCGCTATCCAGACACGCTAGACATCGACGGTGAGCAGTATCAGGTCAACGATGAGTTCAAGCAGGACACTATCCGCGCCGCCGACTACTTGGACCTCGACGAGCTTGAAACTGCCAAGCTGTGTCTTGCCGCCCAAGATGACGCTGTCGAGCTCGACCGCTCACTCTACGCCGCCGCCATCATCCGTTTCCAC
The DNA here is from genome assembly GCA_037367355.1 of Neoscytalidium dimidiatum. Lineage (NCBI taxonomy): Eukaryota > Fungi > Ascomycota > Dothideomycetes > Botryosphaeriales > Botryosphaeriaceae > Neoscytalidium > Neoscytalidium dimidiatum. Next base: position 1,658,951 of record CM074700.1, on the reverse strand, counting down.
AAGCGACGCCAGTTCCTTCTGGAGTGTTTACGCCTGGTGCTGAAGCAGTCGCAGGACCCAGAGGGAAATGAGGACCTGGCTACAGCGTTTGCGGAATTCGCGCGTCAGATCCTAGGCATCGGAGAGCAAATGCGCCTGGAGAATGGCCACGCCTACTGGCAGAAATGCCTGTCGAGCATGGGCGATATCGAGAAATGGCTTCAAGGTCTAGCTGACTTGTTGCTGGCTGGCAACATGGTCGGCAAGCCTGCCGAAGAGATGGAGATGATCGAGTTCCAGCGCTCCAGCTTGACTCGTCAGCACGAATCTCTTGCTGCAATCTGCACCCATCTAATCAAAGCCAGCTACACCAGCATCGACAATTTCCGTGTCCTGCTCGGCACTCTCAAAACCCTGAGCAAGCATGATATCGTGCTCATCCATTACGTGCCCATAATCACCTCGTCCATCCATCAGCTCGTCTCCTCCGAGCGTTCCTCGTCGCTACACGATGCTAGGGATCTTCACAAGGTTGTAGTGGCCGGTAGAGAAGGTGACGGCTGGAAACTCCGAAATTTCCATTCCGCCGTAATCGTATGGTGGCTCGCCGAATACAGCGGTAGATACGTTGATCCGGCTCCTCTGGACGGTGTGAATCTGGAAGCAGAAGCGGAAGAAAGGTCGCAACTCTTCCTGGATTCCCTGAAGGATGGTGCTCTCCACTTCATACTTTCGGTCAGCCAGGATATCAGGCCCAACAGATGGTATGACCCAGCAAAAGCTCGGTTGTTGTCGTTTGTGCTTCAGGATGCGCCGACGCTGCCCGCCGATTCGATACCAATTTCGGATTTCTTCCAGTCCGTCTTTACCGAGCAATCGCAGCTCTTCGTCGATGCTTTCATCACCAACATGCCCGACACTCTGCGCAAACTCAAGGTCGAAGAAGATGACAAGCGCCGAATGATACACTCTCGCTTCCAGCCCGGACCCGTTGAGCAGGAGCTTCATCTCGAACGCTTCTTCCTCATCATCTCTTACGCCTTCTCCGAGAGCCCGGACGCTGCGCAGAACTTCTGGTCCGATACGGACGGCAACCTATACGGGTTCTTACAATGGGCAGCGAAGCGGCAGACCACTCCTCGCGCCGCCGCTTTTTGCGAGATGCTGAAGTCTCTGTCGGAAGGAGAGGAGTGTGCTGCAGCTGCTCACAGGTTCCTACAGGAGGAGAGCGTCGTGGCATCAGGCAAGCTTCGCCGAACAAGTTCCTTGAGCTATCAGCATATTCTGAGCGAGTTGCAGTTTTACGCAACGAGCATCAAAGAGAAGCCAGCTCCTTCCCCTGCGATGCGCTACCAAAGATCAGCTCAGGATGCAGATGAGTATCTGGTGGAGCCCGAGACTGCTATGATGCTGGAATGTCATCTAAGGCTGCTAGCTCATTTGTGCAGGGAAAGTTCGGAGGCACGAGGTTGGATTCTGAACAACCCCAACTTTTCCGTAACGGAGATGCTCCTACAGTTGGCAAGCATTCCTATGGAGAGTCGGCTAAGAGCCAACGTTTTCAGCGTTATTGCGTCCCTCCTGGTAGCCAAGACTGCCCCCGCTGGTGACAGTATCTGGACCCAGCTGGATTCTTGGATAGCACACAACTCTGTACCACTTGCGATCTCGTCGCGCACTCCTGGTGCGAGCAGTCAGGAGAAGATCTTCTTCGATACTGTGGCGAGCGAATACGATGAGGCGACAGCGTTCATGAGTCTTCTGACAGCGTTGGTCTCGCCGTACGCCGATGACACCGGATTGCACGATAGTCTACCGTTCCCTGAGAATCTTGGGTCCAGTTATCGGATGCCAGGAATCGACAAGTACGTCGACTTTGCGCTCGAGCGTGTGTTCGACCAACTGTGCAAGAAAATTGAAGACCCCCTCCAATTACGAGTCTTGCGATGGCACTGCCTCAACTTCATTTCCATTTGCCTGGCGACTTTCAACGAGGATTTGGTAGTCTTCGCTACTCAGATGAAAATGCCCGTCGAAGCGGCCATACACTCATCCTCGTTGCTCGCTTATGTTCAACTCCACCCCTTTGCGAGGGTCATGGAGTGGCTCTTCAACGACGGCGTAATTACCTCCCTATTTGCAGCCGCACATCAGGACGTGGCAGAAGTCAATGATGCCACTCCAGATTCCCCCTTACTTCTGTCTTTGGTCAAGAGCATTGAGGTCTTGGATTTAGTCATGAGACTCCAGAACACATATCTGGATATTGAGCGGTCCGGTGTTCGCTCACAAAATGCAACTCAGAGGAGGCGGGTCGCAAACACAGCTCTGGCATCTTTTGAGGACGCGATTCTGAATAACCTCTACGTGGTTGTGGATCTTGGGCTGTACTGTGGCACCGGACACCAGGATCTGACGCTGTCATCCATCCATTTACTCGAGAAGCTTACTTCCTCGCGCAAGCTAGTAGTCTCACCCATGGCTGGCTTCGGTCAGCGATCAGATCGCAGCAAAGTCATCGGGATCATGGAAAAGGACGACGATGCCGATCGCATCGCAAAAGCTTTGACTGCCGAGATGGAGCTCGATCAGAGGGAATTCGAACAGGGCCCAGAAGCTCCAGGTTATCTCATCAAGTTAGGTATTGTGGATTTCTTGAATAGCTGCCTCGAAGCCATCCCGAATCGACCGACGGTTGCACACCTTCTCCTTGGCTTTAGTTGTGGAGTAAGCACGCTCGACATCCCTGACGAAGGTCTGTTCGCGACGGGCCACTCCCTTTTCCACTCCGTCCTTCGTCTAGCTGTCGAGTATCCAGAGATGATTGCTGAGTCTTTCACACCGTGGTCGAGCGATATCAAACAGAAATGCATCAATATCTTGATGAAACTCTGGAGATCACCTCTTTCGTCAGCGTTCGTCATGGCGGAGCTTCGCGCGAGCGAATATTTCCAGAATCAAATGGTTCGGCAACATCTCGTGGACAACAACACCTTGTTTGCCGGCAGGAACATCGCCGATCCCGACTTCATCTTCCACCCTTCTGCTATTGCGCTGGAAAAGTTCCTTCAACAGAGAACAGCATTCTTCGAGTACACTGCTAGAGAGCTACGACTTGTTGGAGGCTTACCTACTCTCCGAGCTAGAATGCAGACAACTCTGCTTGGCGTGACTGTTCTGCCTGATGGTGAACAGGTGCCAAATCCTAATGTTTTCGACTTATTTGACTTCATGGAACTTGAGGTTGTGGACGACTACGAGCTCCCAGAATTGCCACTGCTGGGTAAGATGGACTTCAGCGCTTGCCTAAGCCAGGAAACGCCTGCTGGGATTAAGTACGACATTCGAAACGTCGAGGAATTGATCTCGCTCCGTTCGAACGAGTTACGAAAGACAGGAAGGATTCTCTCGCCCGTTGAAGAACAACAATTGCAAGCCGACGCTCAGCTCGTACTGGGCTACCTCATTGGCGTCAACCAGCGCAAGGATATCGCACTAGCAAAGGGCGAGGTTCTGAAAGCGTGGACACAGCTCATGATGGTCCTGCTGGAAAAGGGCGAATTCGACGACAGCACAAAAACCTCCTTCATCTTACAAGCTCTTCAGGTGATCCTGCCAAAGCTTGAGAAGGCTTATACCGAAGATGTCAGCACATCTATTGACCTTGCCGATCTCGCGCGAAGACTATTGACGAATGTCAACTTCAAGTCCAAGGCCATAGAGGAGAAGGGAAGGACAAGCGATCTTGCGAAGGACAGATTATTACAGCTTTTCCGCGTGGCTCTGAGTGGCATTTATTGCTTGGTATCTACTGCCGAACTGCGCGAGATTTGCTACCAGATCTGTTATCGCTATCTGCGCGGCACAGCAAAAGATGCAACGAAGCCAGCTGCAATGAATGGAGGCTTTGGGCGCTCTTTCAGTGGAACTCTTAACGCATCTTCTCTAGTCAAGAGTTCGCCACAGCCTACAACGCTCACCTCTCAGACAATGCGCACGGTCAAGTCTGCAGGAAGTAAGATGATTGACGTAGTGTGTGATGACTCTTATGCAGGTCAAGGAACCTGCAGGATCTCGGCGCTCCTCTTCCTGGACGCTCTCGTTACCCTGAGTGCTCGGGAGGATGAGAAATACATTATCGACTCTCTTGTACGACTCAATTTCATTGATGTGCTCGTAGACAGCATCAAGCTCATCCCTACGGAGCTACGTAATACCAATGCGGCTGGTAATGAGATTGTTGATCCATCTATCAAATGTTGATGAATTTTCTGACAAATGCCACAGACGTTCCTCTCCTCCTTTCCTTCATCGACTCGTACCTCGCCCTCCTTCTACGCATCTCCCAGACCAAGCTCGGCGCCGCACATGTCCTCAATGCAGGCCTCTTCTCTTCAGTCCGAGAATCACAAATCTTCTCAACGGATCCAGACTTCGGTTTCGGTACGACAAAAGCAACTTTACCAGCAATCCAGCTACTCCCCCTTCACCAGCAATTGCAACATCACCTTCAACAACAGCGTCACATTCGCAACAACCAAAACAACCGCACCCAACAACCTCTCCCATGGGAATCATCTTCCAATCGTCATGAGCACAGCACAGCTAACACACCGGACCTTCGTCCCACGACGAATACAGAGATCGACAACCCGCAAGCCCTCCTCAAGTTCTTCGACCTCATGCTTAGCGTCCTCCGCGTCATCAACTCAGTCGCCATCGTCCGCGGACCCCAGAACGAACAGTGTCGCCAACAATCGAGAGACTTCATCGCCGATAACAGATCGAGTATCGTGTCCGTATTCAAGCGTGCGGCTAGAAAAGGCGGGCCTGGTGAGCAGGCAACGGGTGCAGAGTTGGAGGAGTTAGTGGATAACTTGTGTCTGTTGATCACTGTTACGGACTACTTAGAAGTGAGTTTGCCATCAAGTCGACTTGTGATAACTTCAAGCTAAAAATTCTCGCAATTGTCATCAGTACGAAGAGAAGGAGTTGAGCAAGCCGAGTCTGCTGGCGTCATTTTCGTGAGCGAGCTCTGCTGAGAGCTATCAGGAGCCATACGGATTGTAGAACGGTGAGGAATGTGCAAAAGGAACGCCAAACTATGTACCAAAAAAAATTATCAGGGATACACCCATTGGGTATGAAGTGGTCAGGAAACCAAGATAAAGGTAGATAACGTGCCATGGCTGAAAGGGATGACTACGATGTGGCATGCATCTTAATTGCACGTCAGATATACGATTAAGGCATGAAAAGTCGTTGTGTATCAAATGTCGACTCAATGGCGTGCGATGTGTGATCGTTGTGCTTTGCATCTGTTTTCGCCTCTTTTTGTGCATCAAGTAGAAGTCCTTGCCACACCATCACCTGTTCAACACGGATCCACGAAAAAATAATCTCGACCAGTAATATTTTGCGACAATGAAACCACCCACTCCTATATCCGGTAGATCGTAGCCACAGCTCCGGTGAATTTCGCCAGACCAGATTATAATGTCAAAGGTTGCGTAGACAAGATACTATAAACAACGCCGCAATAATTCACGGCAAAGTAATTATAGTTTCGAGAATTACGAAGAACATCTTTTATAGTATATAGCTTTCACATTACAGAATATATTGTTGCAATCAATGGGCCCATTAGCTTTGATGGAAAGAGAAAATAAATTGCGAAGTTGTAAAGGTAAGGAATTTGCAATCATAAATTCTCACTCGACCAGTTTGGCCAATACTATGCCAAAACCCCCGCAGGATTTTCTCTCTAACGGCCGGACGCCGTGGCTATAGTTTCACTGCAAGCGGAATATGAATGGCGCTCATGGCGCATGAAGAAGTGCTCGTCACGCTCTCCGCCATTTTAACCGGCGATGGTAACAGTGGCCGCTGTGGGTACAAAACGAGCGAAGCCAAGCGGCAACAATTTTATTGTCCTCTTTGCATGCCCCGCAGTAAGCATCACATACAAATAGCCCGTCCATGTCCGTTCCTGAATGAGCAGGACGTTCCAGGCTTTCTTTCTGTTTGCTCTATCGACCTTGATAATTAAGTAAGACATGTCCGTCGGAGTGGCTATCATCGGCAGCGGTACGTGCTCCGAAATATTTTTTTTTGCCAAGTGTAATTATCACTGACATCATCATCAGGCGTCTTCGTCCGCGAGAAGCACCTGGTGGGCTCCCCCCTCTCTGCCTGTGGCAATTGTCCTGATTACTAAACCACACCGCTAGCCCGCCGTTAAGGCAGCGCCTTCTTTGACTTTGAAGGCTCTCTACTCCCGGTCTCTCAAATCCGCTCAAGCGCTCGGCGGCGAACTCACTGGAGTTGATCTCTACAGCGAAGATGCCGGAGACGGCAAAGCGTATGCCGACCTCCTCGCCCGCCCCGATATCAAAGGCGTGATTATCGCGTACGTCTCACCGTCTAACTGCTAAATCTAAAACCCCCGGACTGACCAACACTTCCGGCGCAAAGCCTCCCCATCACCACTCAGCCGGCATTTGTCAAAGCCGCGCTGAGCGCTGGGAAGCATGTCCTGTCCGAGAAGCCCATCGCGAAGGACGCGGCCGAGGCGCGCGAGCTGCTCGACTGGTACAACAAGAACATCGACAAGAGCAAAGTCACATGGGGCGTGGCAGAGAACTTCCGCTTTTTCGAGTCCTTCCAGTGGGGCGCGCCGAAGGTCGCCGAGCTGGGGAAGGTGATCAGCTTCAGTACCAAGATGCACACTTTGGTGAAGGAGGACAACAAATACTACGGTACGTCTTGAGTCTCCCCCCCCTCTCTTTCCCACCTCCGCAATACGAGATGAAAGTGCTGCGGAAATCTTATTCCTATCTCCTCGATGCTGATCAGGGTGATCGGAAACCTCTTGGCGCAAGACGCCCACGCACCAGGGCGGCTTCCTGCTCGACGGCGGCGTGCACTTCGTTGCAGCGACGCGCGTGTTGCTCGGCCCATCCGTCCACGCGACGTCCATTTCCGCCCACACGACGCAGCACAAGGCGCACCTGCCGCCCGTCGACACCGTGGATGCCGCGTGGAAGCTCAGCAGCGGTGCGTCGGGGACCTTCTCCGCCACTTTCGCTTCGCCCGTCCAGGTGCATGAGTACCGTGTGGTCGCCGAGCGCGGTGCCGTGACGGTCGCTTTCCCTCCTATACCGATGGCGCCCGCTTCTGTCGTTGTCAAGCGTGCAGGTGAAGAGGGTGAGGAGAAAAAGGAGTTCCCCGAGGCAGGCTTCGGTGTGGACGCTGAGGTCGCGGCGTGGGGCGAGAAGCTGGAGAGGGGTGGTTTTGACGAGAGACAGGCGCCGGAGGAGGCATTGAAGGATTTGGAGATCGTAAGTCCTGAGCTCTGAACTATTTCTTCTGAGGAGTGGAAGATGTGGTTGAATAATGATACGCTGACAAACTTTGAACACAGTTGGAAGCCATGCTGAAGAGTGGCGAACAAGGAGGCGTCCCTGTCTCCCTGCAAGCCTAAAAACCATGTCTGAGAGCCTGAAACATTAGCAGCAAGCGTTAGTGCGGAACAAGCTATATATAATCAATCCATGAACGTGCTTATGATTGATACTTCGAATCTGATATCCTTTAGAAGTCTTACAGATTCACAGCCAGTGATTTTGCGTGCCATCGTAAATGCTCCGCGAATTCTTCCATACCATTTACCCCAAAACGCCTCGACCCGTTGCGGCAATATACATCCCGTCGGTATTTTTACAGCATGACCGGCGGCCAATACCCTTACGCAGCCGCTCCATCCATAGTCAATGCGCTATCAGCTTTCCTAGCCCCCCTAAGATCTTTTTCTTCCTCCGAGCAGATTTGTAATCTCCTGCAGATGGTCCTGGCTGTTTTCTCTTGAGGTCTTTATATCGCTGACGTGCTTCATGTCGCCCCACGTATCTTCTTGAGTACTCAGCGGGGTGAGTTCGACCTTTGAGCTTACAGCGTGGTCGCCAGAGCCCCAGGGGGCGATACCAGGTACGTCGGCGATGTCCTCGAGCTTGTCGCCCATTTTGACAACGGAATAGCGGATCAGGCGGGGGTCGAGACCCATGGTGCGGCGCAGGGCGTGTTGAGCGCGCGGTGAGGCATCGAAGCGCAGGAGGAAGTGATGGCCGGTGTAGTGGGTGACCTGGTGCTTGCGGAAGGGCTTGGGCAGCTGGAAGACCCCCCAGTTGGTCACGCCGCGGACGACGCCGCCGCTGTTGAGAATGATGCTCCCGGCGGTCTTGGCAATTCTGCAACAGCCGCGCCCTGGTCAGCTCACAATGCGCTCGGAGGCTTAAAGAGAAACGAGAGAGGTGGTTCGGCGTTTTGAGGCTTGGGATAGAAGTTGGAGGGAGCGGCGGCGTACTCTTTGACCTCGTGGACCTTGCCTGGCCTAACCTGTCCATTGAATTAGCATCATTGCACCATGCACATGGTGAGAAGACGTAAAATGGCGTACAATTCCTATTAATTCGTACAGCATCGTGGCGGCGGAAGTGGGCGACGGAGCTCGTGTCTGCGCATCGATCAACCAACCTCTCAAGAAAGTCGCGAGCGCAGGCCGCACCGGAGCCCATAGCCGCAGCAGGGCGGCCCTACCATTTCTCCGGAAAGCGGTGTCACCAGCCTTAGCGCGCGAGCACGAGCCACCAGTTTCCCTCGTCATTGATGAAGCTCTCGCCGACACGCGACTTATCACAACTCACCGAGTCTTTCTCTTCTACGCACCACCGACACAATGGCTGCCCGGTCTTCAATCGCTCGCGCTGCACGCCAATTGACCTCCGTCGCGCGCCCTGCGCGCCCCTTTGTTTGCAGGAACGCGTCCGCGCCATGGAGCAAGCAGAGCTTCAGGTCGTTTTCCGCATCGGCTGCCGGTGAGTTTTGGCCGAGCCATCGAAGGCGCCGACGGTAGCCGCTGACCCAACACCACGCGGCGCAGTGTGGGAGAAGAAGTACACTCAGGATCACGAATGGGTTGAGCTCTCGCCCGACGGAAAGACCTGTACGTTTTTCCCTTTTCACCTGTTACGCGCGCAGCCAAAACTCCAACACCCCGCGGCACTCTCGCCTTTCCCTCCGACCGGATGATACGCCGGCTCGGCCTGACTATTACCTTCGCGCAATACATAATGATATCTGGTCTGGTGTACAACAGTCACTCTTGGTATCTCCACCTATGCCGCCAATGCTCTGGGCGACGTCGTCTTCGTCGAGCTTCCCATCAAGGACACCGAGTTCGGCGCTCACGATGCCATCGGCGCCGTCGAGTCGGTCAAGAGTGCCTCCGACATCATGACTCCGCTTCCCGGCAAGGTTGTCGAGGTCAACCGCGTGCTGGAGGGGAAGCCCGCTACCATCAACAAGAGCCCCGAGAGCGATGGCTGGATCGCGAAGATCGAATTGGCTGAGGGCGCCGACCTCAACGAGGGTCTGCTGAACGCCGAGGAATACAAGAAATTCACTGAGGAATGAGGGGAAGCAGGGTCAATAAAGGAAGCATGGTCTAGACGAATTCAACATTACTAAAGCTTGGTTTGGGAAAAAGCCGTGCGCATTAACTGTGGCTGCGGCTGGTAGTTGACTAGAGAACAGGCGCTAGGTTTGAAAAATGTCACACTCGTCCACGAATCAGGATTCACACGTCCAGCGTCTTGCCCGACTTGGAGCTCTCAATCGCAAGCTCCACCAGCCGAATGACTGCCGCGGCCTCCTCCGCCTTAACCGGAACCTCGCCTTCACCCTTCAATGCCTTCTCCAAGACGCGGTAGTACTCGACGTAGGTCGGCGGGGTCACGGTGGCGTGCGTTTGGCGCACAGGCTTACCGTCCTTGAGCAATGTCAAAGTGCCGTAGTGGCTCTCAGGGTCGAAGCCGTAGCCTTCCTGGCCGGGTCTCAGGCCAGCCAGCAGCTGATCCTCTTGCACGTCCAGGTGGAACTTCTTGAAGCTGCCCTTCTCGCCGCGCACCCAGTAGCGCAGCTGCTCCTCCTCGGCGCTCAGCACAGCCGCCCTGGCAGTTGCCAGCAGGCCATCGTTGTAGTGCAGATGCACGGTAAAGGAATCGCTGGGATCGGCGTGCCCTGCGCCGCGTGGCGCGTCGGCACGCTGGTTCCCGAGGAAGGCTGTGATCTTGGCAGGCAGGCCAAAGAGCGTAACGATTTGGTCCAGCAGGTGGGTGCCAAGGTCGTAGATGGCGCCGTTGCCCGGACGCGTCTCGGCCTTCCAGCCGGCACGCAGCGTGGGCGAGTAGCGGTCGAAGTGCGAGTTGAAGTCGACGACACGTCCCAGCGTGCCGTCCTCCAGAAGCTTGCGGAGCGTCACAAAGTCGGCGTCCAATCGCCTGTCTGGATACGCGAGAGGTCAGCGTTTTGCCTTGGAACTCCTTGTTCGTGGTCGCGTTTGTGATTTGCAGCAATCGAACCATTTCCCCTCGCCCTTGCCACATCTATTTTTCTTCTTTTTTTCATCCTCGGTACTGCGTTGATGTTGCCGTGGCTTATAGCATGTCTTTATGAGGTGATCTGCAAAAAGTTGCTGGTGTCTGACGTTGCCCGCCAAGACAAAACACATCTCGAAACGCCCAGTGACTCAAGCCTCGCTTTCCTCAGGCCTCTTGATGCTTGTCTCGTCTGGTATCAGGCGTACCGGGCAATTGCGCTTGGTTGAGGCAGGCAGTAAAGCAAGGCAAGGGTCAGGCAGATCTTCGGGGTAAGTGATCGCCAGCGATTTAATGCAGTTACGGGGGGAAATTGTGATTCAAAATAGGTGATTGGTCGAGACTCAGAAAGGTGAGAACGAAAGGAAGCGGAGGAAAAAAAGAAAGGGACAAGGTAACGCACTCTGATACACGGTGATGCTACGTTGCTTCTCGGCTGCCAAAGCCACAAGCTCCTGCGCCTCAGCGTACGTCGGCACGAACGGCTTCTCGACCACCACGTGCTTGCCGGTCTCGAGCGCCCGCTTGGTCAAGGTGTAGTGCGAATCGGGTGGCGTGGTCACGACAACCACGTCGACGTTGCTGTCGGCGAACAGCTCATCCGCACTGCGCCACGACTTGGCTTGCGGAAAGTCGGCTCCCGAGTCGTTGCCCGGCTGCGGGCTGCGCTGCACGATGCCGTAGAGCTTGAAGGACGGGATCGTTGTCAGATGGGGGATGTGGAAGATCTTCGCGGAGAGGCCGTAGCCGATGATACCAAAGTTCAGGGTCTTCTGCGCCATGGTCGCGTGCGGTGTTCGTGTAGCAGTAGGGCTGATTGGTCAAAAGAGGAAAGAGTGAGGAGGGTATACGGCGTTTCAGATGTGAATCTCAAATGGGGGGACGAGGAGGATCTCTTTATTGCCGGCTCGTGTGGCGAAAAGCTTGCCCTCTTCTTGTTCAATTCCTTGGAAGCCGGGTTTAAAGCACGGCAAACTGGTGAGTCGATGGCATCAGCTTGCTATTACAAACCACCCCCGGACCAACCTCCACTTGGATACGCTCTTGGGATGACAGAGGGTAATGCTTTGCGCACAGGAACTCAAAAGCCGATGGCCGGTGTCCAGATTCGTATCTAGTGCCCGGTGACGTGCCGTTAAGTCCGTGGCAGGTATTTCCCGCGATGTGGGAGGGAAGGTCCAAGGCGTGGAGGCGCACGACCAAGTGGGGTATGGAGGGGCATGAAGGTGATTTACTGGCACCGATTCTCTCCACCGAGACTAATCCGCGGGGACTCTCGGCGCTAGTCCACGGCGGAGCGCATAGGAAAATTGTGGCCGAGAGAGGAAAATCAGGTCCGGCCACGAGAAATGGGCAGGACTGCCAAGGCACCACCAAGAAAGGGCCCAGCAGTCCGAAGCTTGTTTTCTCGCCCGTCACTCCTGTGATATCTCTTTGCATGACACTACTGGGGAATCATCTCATTAGTTTCTCTGCTCCTTCCACCCCGCCCCCGCCTGATTAAGTAGATCCAAATTCCAAATTGCGCTAATCCTCCAACAAAAACTGCCGTCTCAGCCTTGCTTGGCTGCCGAACTCACCCTCAGAACATTACTGCTGACCTACTGCACATCTCAGACAAAGCAACATCCCATTTTGAAGAATTCGGAAATGGTACCCTTGGCCCGACCCTTCTTCCCCTGGTTGGCGTAGTTCTGATGCCATGTGTAGTCCCTGTCACGTTGTAGAAGTAGCTGGATCGCTTGCTCGCCATCCTTCGCCGGCCGCCCTAGAAGCTCGCTCATCACTGGCGACACAGTTGCTGTCATTCCCGCCTCCATTGAGTGGAGGTACGCTGCCCAGTTTCGGAAAAATTCCTCGGACTTGCCACCTATATCCTTCGCCGCGTTGCGCTTGACGTATTCATCGTCTGAGACGTATTCTATCCGGACCGCTCGGTTGGTGGATTTATTGATGACGCTCACGATAGAGGAAAGTTTCACGGCGCGCGGACCCGTGAGTAGGACCTGCGGGGAGGATGATCAGCGGATGCGCTGGACAATCACTGGGGGACCGAAGTGGAAAGGAAACCCAAATCACTGCTTACATTCTGCTTCTCGAAACCACCTCTGATCATCAGCTTCGCCGTCGCTTCACCCAGTTCATCTCGCAGCGCAAAAGCAACTTCGCCGTCGCACGGCAGATACAGGACCTGCTCCGGATCCTTGGGATACCAATTCAAAAATGCAGGAAAGGCGTCAGCGTAGATCCCCTCTCGTACCGAAGTCCAAACCAATCGCGACTCCCGTAGCATCTTCTCGGTCGCCAAATGTGCCTCCATCAGCGGGATGTCCCATGGCTGACCGTCAACCCCGCCAATGGCAAGGCTGGAGTAGTAAACGCGACCGACGCCGGCCTGCTCGGCGGCGGTCACGACGTTGCGGTGCTGCTGCTTGCGCTTCTCGTTGTCGAACGTGTTTGTCGAGACGAAGAACAGCTTCTTGACGCCTTGGAAGGCGCGCATCAGCGAGGTGATGTTCTCGAAGTCGGTGTGTCGGAATTGCAGACCGCGCGCCTCGTACGTCGAGCCCAGATGGTCGCGCGTCGAGCCCACGGCGATCTGCGACGTCGGGACCCCGGATCTGAGGAGCGTTGACAAGATGGCTTGGCCGAGGCCACCGGTGGCGCCGGTGATGAGATATTCGACTGGTGCTTTGCCGGACATGGTGATTTGCAAGTATTTGTCAAAGGGAGAGAAGGGTTAAGGTGGAGAAACGGTAAGGCGCGGAATGTTTCGAGTTTCTTTTTCTTTTCCCCTCCTTGCCTTCTTCTTTTGTTTCGACTGCAATGCGCTTGGTGGGAAATGAAGGAAAGATGGGCGGCTATGTCCAATGCGAGCGATGGTGTGATATATAAGTTGTGTCCGTGTTGGCCTTTCTCAACTCTGCCATGCTACCTAATCCTCACCCGCTGCGCCCCAATCTCTGCTTGCTGCGGGGACTGCGCGCGCGCGCGTTGTGCAAGGAGGGACAAACGCGTGCCGATCGAAGGGTCTCTCACGCGCTTTGGATTGGTAAGTCGATGGCAAAAGAATGACGCTCGTCTCCGCTTGGCGCAGGACAGCGGGAAGCAGCAGGAAAAGGAGGAGGCAGCGCGCGAGGAGCTAGCGTAGGGCTGAGTTGGTTTCTAAATTCGGGGTCGGATGCCTAACGCAATGCAGAAGCGGTTCCGGATGCAAGGCAAACTTGATTATGTAGTCGGCCAGCTGGTGTAAGCGACGATGCGGAGCATGTATGCATGGCAAGCAGAAGCAGAAAGAATGCGAGACTCAGACAGAGGTGAGGGCGGCAGGCGTCATTTTGTATGAGGTGATTACGGGCATCTAATCGTGAGGGTGGAGCCGCCGGTGCAGCCGGGTCATCAAAGGGATTCGGCTCCTTCCCCCAATTCGTGTGCACAGCCATCTCCTCTAATCTCGCTCGTCATCCGCAGCATCGAGTCTGTACGGTGGCAGCGCACAGCGAATGCGCGCTTTCCAGGTGAGCTCTTGACGACTTCGCGATGACGACGGGCAAGGCTGGCGGAGCTCAGGCGAGCAGCACAACGCGGGGTTGCGAAGGTTCACTTGCAATCAATTAACGCTTGGCGGCCAAGAGGCAGGTATCGTCGACGAGTAACGAAGCCGGCAAGCTCTTGTAGCCATAAAACCAAGCATAAACAGATTCGGTTGGCGTGCAGCTATATCCCGGGTATTAAGGCCTGCGGGAAGCTCCGGCAGCACGACAGACCAGCCGGCGACAAGGGACCCAGGACGAGCTGGAGAAAATAAGCAGCGCAATTCGTCTCGCATGCCGAGCCCAGCAGCTGCGACTGGACGAAATTTGAGAATATTCCCCAAGCCTGATCCGCCCAAGCGTGCTGATTTCCGTCGTGTTTTGCCCATCTTGGGCGAGCGATGTTCCTCCGTCTGTCTACTTGACACACGAGGCCCGGAAGAATTGGCAGACAGGCGCCGGCGCCTAACAGAGTTCGCGAGCGAGCAAGCGACGTCTTAGATGTTTTGCGCAGCGTCGTGAAACGGGCGGCGGAGGATGGAAACAGGGCAGGGCGGCCGGATGAGGCAAGAGGGCGGCGGAGAAGGAGATGCGCAGCGGACCTGAGCGACAGCGCCGAGATGAGGCCCGTATCGCCGAGGCGCAGATGGCAGATGGAGGATGCAAACACCGGTGCGGGTGGTTGGTGGAGGCGCGCATCTCAAGCTTTCTCGGCTCATCGTCACTGAGGGACGGAGGGTGCGGGCAGGGGCCTCAGCTTGGTGGTTCGCGGCAGCAGGCGCTGAGACTGCCGCTGTGAGCACCTGAAACGCCGCCTGCGCCGCCTAGGGGCGGTCCGCGACACCACCGGTCTGGGCAGAACTGTGTCCCTGATGCTCGCCTCGGATCGCCGTGATGTTGCGCATAGAAATCATCCCCGCCGCCGAGGGGCCCAAACGCCTCTCGTCGCCACTGTTGTCGCCAGCTGCTGCTCCGTGCGGCTCCTCATATTCCACTCCCGCCCGCCCACCTGCTCAACCTTCTTGCGCCCGCTGACGCTCCCGCGCCGAGCCCTGTCAACCTACTTTCGCCTTCCCTCTTTACTTCTCTTCCACTACGCGCCAGACGTCGTCACTCATTCGGAAGTGGTTTTTTTTTTTTTATCACATTTGACTTTACTGCAGCCGGTCTGCCATTTCTCTTGTAATAATCTCCGTCCGTCTCTCTTTTGCGGCTCCGTCTTCCAGGTCCGGTAGCCGCTCTGTCCTCGCCCGCGAAATCTTCGATAAAGGCATGGTGTTGGAAAGACCGGGAACTCGGTAGCGACGAACGAGCGGAGCCGACGCGAAGCAACCTCTCCCGCCATCATCAAGATGCCACTTCGACGCCCTCCCACCGGCGGGTCGATCCGCAGATCACAATACGGTGGCCCGGCCCTGGAGCTGCGCGAGACCCTCGCCGCCAAATTGGCCGCAATTGCCCAGCGAGGTGCGCAGGTAGAACCGCCGGAGCCACCAGAGTCACCCAGCGACACGGATGTAGGGGGCGAGGATTCCGATCTGGAGCCAGAAGGCCTGGAGTCATCTTCCGACGACGAAGCAGACGGCGAGGACGACGAAAGTGTGGCCAGTTCATCAGGAGCCTCATCTCTCGAGACCTCTCCCGTGCCCTCGCCAACAGTCCCCGCTCCAACCAGTGCGCTGCCTTCGACGACTGTGCCTGCATCCATACAGCTGTCTTCGACCTTGTCAACCGCTCTCGGTCCAGCCCCAACTTCCACCTTTGCCCCGACTGGCAGAGAAGAGGACAGCGATTCCGACGAAGATCCCGTTGAATCTATTTTGAATTCCCTTAGTCCAAAGCCCACCAGCGCTTCTGCCACCGCCGCTGCTGAATTATCACCCGATCCCTCATTTCCTACCGGCACTAGTAGCGCGGATGGGGCCCAGCAATCTGGTGAAGTCTTGGTCATGTCCGGGCCCCCACCCAGACCGCCGCGATCTGGTATCTCGCAGTCAACTGAGCACCTTCTCATTGCCGCTGGCTCAATTGGTCTGTCATCCCTGATCCGCAACATTCCATTCGACTATTTCTAATCTAGTCCAGGTGCAACGTTGCTCATCGTGATGGTAATCTGGGGTGTTTACACCATGCGCAAGAAGGGTCTCACCTTCCGTGATTTAGTGCAAATGTCAAGGCGAAGCCGTGGTCGACCAGACCGAACTGCTGATATTGCCAAGCCATCAATCCACCGCATGCCTTCTTACGCCTCAGATGATAAGGAGCGGTACTCCCTTCCGCAACCTCCGCAAAATTCTTTGTTGAGGTTCGACAGTGTCTCCTCACAAGGGCCTGGTGGCCAACGTGACTACCTTGGGTAAGTTGAAGTGCCTCTAATTTGCCTGCATGATTTGTTTCTCTCCACCATTATGCTCGTTGTTTCAAGCTCTTATCAATGCTGACTACGCATTCCGCACTAGCCCTTTTCTAGGTCGTCAACCTAGTACGCCTAAGGCGTCCAACCGTAGTTTCCTTGAAGAAACTACGCCACCTCAAGGTCTATCACGGGCGACCTCCAACGCCCATTCCCGTAATTCAAGCTCACCAACGCTTCTGCCCTTGCAAACTCAAGTACCGCGCCAATCGAGCAGCTACAGTGATTCTCCCCCCTCCCTTCCCATCCAGAGGTCGGCGTCGTACAAGGGCAGCCAAGCACCAAGCCGCTACAGTTCAGAGCGCAATGATATCGTCTCGCCCGAAGCTCCCGGCCCGACCTATCAAAACTTCACCGCAAGCCGGCGCTTCACCACCAACAGAGGCCCCAACTACGAGAGCCACTTCAGCTGGACCCAATCGTCTCAAGCACCACCCACGCCCATCGAGCCTACGACGCCGGCGGAGAACGGCCGCATCAGCATCGCCACGACGGCAAGCAGCGTGGCTCGATTCCGCACGGTCGACTCGTGGGTCGGCAACCAGGCCGGACGCATCCCGTCGACGCAGCTGCGCAACCAGCCGCACTGGTCGTACCGCCAGAGCACCAGCACCAACGGCGGCCTGGGTCAGGTCGACGAAGGCCAGCCCGGCTGGCAGCAGGAGTACAACGCCGCCAACGACGTCCCAGAGGTGCCTTCGGTGCCCAGCCGCTTCAAGCCGCAGCCGCCCGCACCCCAGCACCAGCGCCATCCCACCTCGTACAGCGACGCGACGGTCTTCCGTCAGCATCCTGGCACTGAGGTCCAGATCCCCCGGGGCAGCTTGGTCCCCAGCGAGGTGCTGGACGCGCATATGATTCCCTCAGCGCTGTAAATGCTGTAAAATTTTTGATGAGGGGGCTTTAATCCTATTTGGCAATGGGTACCGGAAATGTCATTTACTTTACATATGGGAACAGGATGAGCTGTTAATGGCGGCGTTGTTTCCTTTTTACCTGCGTTACTCCCTCGCTCTCGTTCTCTCTCTCTCTCTCTCTCTCTCTCTCTCTCGGCTGAAATCGGTATGTTTCGCGCATCTCTTGGGCGTGTCTCTGCTTTCCTCTCTATCTCTCTGACACAATTTCTCCCTCTCCCCCTCTTGGAATCGCGAATGGTTCGGAATGGATGGTACCCGTGAGTAGTGGATGGATTGGATGACAGTATTTGGAATTGGGGGTGGGGTGGAATGACATCTGAGGGCTTACTGGACGAAAGAATCGGCCGTATGAGGCATGTAAAGGTTCGTGCGTACTCGTCTTTTCCTGGTTGGGATATCATTGTGTGTTGTTTTTCTGGACGCATTGATGAATTCCCCACCGGACCCGCATTTTTCCTCTCTGTTTGGCATGGTATTGGGTCGATTGTTGGGTTTTTAGTGGTGTCTGATACCTACTTGATACCTTTTGTGTTGTAGCGTACTTGTCCTTTTTCGGCCTTTCAGGAATGGGAAGAGGTAAAGAAATCAAATACTACGCATGACTTGGCATGTCTGATTGGCTCCGTGGATCATCAATTTTCTGCTTGTGCTGCATTTACACCAAGAAGCACGTAGCCGGAAGCACGTCCTCCGAAGGGTCGAAAGGGGAGGGGACGAGAACGGACAAGAACGGACAAGACCAGATCAGAGGCTTGGAAGGGGGGCGGAGTTGATGCGTTCCGGACCAGGTTGGCTCTTGGTGAAACGAAACTTGCGGCCTAGTGCTGGCTAGTCAGGTATCCTGTGGTGTACGGGCGTACGTCACGCGTCGCTGGGCTGTGTATCGTAGCATCACGCTGGCTACATCATGAGTTCGTGTTGCGAAGCAGTGGGGCAAAGGAGGGTGGGCAGAAGTGTTGGCCAGGCGTTCCCAAAGGTCTATTGAATAGAGTTTAGGCGGCGTGATGTGAGATTGCATCAGTGGTTTTCGGGCACCGCTGTCCTTACGAAGGTCCCCGGGAGTTGTTGCGGCGGGACAAGAAACTATTCAAAATCTTCTTTTGGGGTTGGCGCATTCTCGACCCTCTTTTCCGCGACGCTTACACATGCAGCGGAAAGATGCAGAGCGCGCCAAGACCTGTCTCTTGTCGCTTAATCAAATCTTCCAATGCTATGCTATCGTACGAAAGAGACCTCTGTTGCTTGGACGTTGTGCGAGACCGGTAGTCTTCAAGAGCGTTCAATGGTGTGGACTTAGTGGACATTACGTCCGAGCTTTCACCTCTTCTATATACGGCAATTCAACACGGGCCGCGGGGTTTGTATAGGCCGTCGCAACATTGTTTTTGGCTTATGTTCTTTTAATTTATCTGAAAGGGTAGGTGCTGGAAGGGCCGCCTTCAATGCCGTTGTCCGAAAGTTGCCGGCGTTTACCGGTCACGGCGCGCAGGTTGGTGATGGCGAGATCTATGCCGCGGGATTATGCCTCGCCGTGGCCGTGGTGCGTTCTCTGGTGTGGCGGCGGTGGGCTTGGATGAATGAGTAGCGGGGGCACGGCTATAGCTTGTTTGGAACGGGCTCAGTAGGAACTTACTCCTCTACGCAGTGCGAGGGCGTTTTCCTTAAATAGCCTTGCGCGTTGATGCCTTGTACATTGGACAAAGATTAGGCTTGTCTCGATTGGATCTAGAGCATCTCAATCGGACTTGCGTGAACTCTTGAATGTCTCTTACTCCAACTGCATCTCATGGCTACATTTTCGGTGCGATATCTGCACCTCCGTCCAACCTTTTTGAGAGATTGTGACTTCACTGCACGTCTAAGCACAAAAATGGTGGAGAACAGGAATCCAAGCGCAAATGTGTCTCATTCGTCGAGCTGGGATGGTAATGCGCGTTCAACAGCCGCTCCGCGTCTACTTGCCCTATGGGGTTAGTAGCTAAGCGGATGTCGCTTGCCCCACTCTCGCAACGATAAGCGGAGAACCAAGCTTGCGAGTACAAAATCTCAGTTAGTCCGTACGCAGCAATCTTCTTTCTGCTCCTCTCGGCCTCCGACTTCACACTGCGGTGGCTTTTACATTGACTCTTGCTGTCGCACCTCCCGGTCTCAGCTTTCCCGAAATTGGCAGCGAATCGATCCCCACCATTAAATCGGTTGAGTGTACCAACCCGGCAACCTTCACTAAGACCAGATACCTTCTTGAAGCGCATTTTCTTCGACGTCTAACATAATATACGTCTCAATCGGGGCGGCGACGTCAATACTAGCGTCCTTCTCCGCATTTCTCCGCTGAAGAGACCGTAGAGTCTTCTCGTGGATGGCAGGCACTGGGAGCTTTTACGGCGAAGTACTTGCGAAGCGCGACGATCCGGGATAGGCGAAAAAGAGATTCAAATCATAACAACTTAAGCCACTAGCAATCATGGCTATTAAGATTACCCGCATGACTTCCGCCGACATCGACGGCGCCATCGTGACCATTCAGAAGGCTTTCAAGGACGATCCGTACTCCAACTGGGTGTTCGACAAATCTCAGGTACGTACCTTGCTCTTTCTATTTGCCACTCCTCGCTCTGGCTCTTTCATCTTCATCTCTCTGGATTTCAATGAGGCACATGAGTACCTTGAAAGGCTTGGGTTTGAATATACGTCTCCGCCGTGTCATATTTCTGCGATGTTCAGCATAGTCGTACTCTTCCTCCTTTGATCGAGTCTATTATCTGAGTTATGAAAGCTTACCATGATTCGGTCTGTGGTCTCAACAGGCCCACGAGGCATGTTCGATCTTATCCACGTCAAAAACTTACAAATCTTTCTTACTTTCCCTTTTCTGCGTTCCGAGCAAAGCCAACTTACAATAAGTAGTATAATCCGGCTCGGAATCACCACTCCCTTACACTTCGTTGTCATTGGGGAATCCAGCACGGCCTCTTTTATGTTGCGAAGGACCCAAGCTCTGCCACGCCTGATAAAGTCCTGGGCACGGCAATGTGGCTCCCTCCAACGCCACCTGGCCAGCCCGAATCCTGGTCCCTGTGGTGCAGCAACTGGTTGCTTTGGTTCCAGCAAGGCCTCATGAACCTTCGATTTGGGCGTGGCGGGCTGCGCGCTCACCGCTATTGGATCTGGAAGGATGCGCAGGCCAAAGCACAAGCGCAACTGTGGACGAGCGAGAAAGGCTACTATTTCTGCAACATCGTGACCATCCTGCCGGAGTACCAGGGCAAGGGCATCGGCAGGGCGCTTATGGAGGAGGTGCTGCAAATGGCGGACGAGCAGGGAATTCCTGCGTACCTGGAGAGCTCAAGGAAGGATCCCAATGTGCCGATTTATGAGAAGTTCGGGTTCGAGCTGAAGAAGGAGATGGAGTGTGATGACGATGGAGACGCGATCATGCTATACTGTATGATCAGAGAGCCAAAGGGAGCGGCGTGCAGAGCGGCGGAAAACGGTGGGGGATACGGAACATTCGAAGGAGCGAAGGCCGATATCGTCAACGGTCGGAACGGAAGTGCTTGAGATGCATCTTGGTTGCTGTGTGGAGGCAAGCAATGTGGCGAGGCTTGCGCAAATTCAAGATTGGCTTGGCGGTTTTTGGGCATCCATGGCGCTTGTTATGGAAGCATATACCAGCACCGGTCGGTGAGCTCTTAGTTTCCAACACGCAATTTTATTTCATCTCAGTTCTCCATGAAACAATCGGCACGCGACCTTGCGCCGCCTCTCGCCTGATGCAGGAATGAGGCGTAGAGCTTTCCGGATATTGTTCAGCTCCCACGGTGCCAGTAGGAGGAGCGTCGTAATAATAATACGGCAACACTGGTCTATCGATACGATAAAGCATTTGTCCGCCGCCTTATTCACCGGAGGCGCTCTTGGCAGCCTTTTCCGGTGCCTGCCAAGCCCAGCAGGCTCCATGATAACGCTCGGGGAGTCTCCCGGGCGTCACCAGCGCAGATCGACAAACACCGCCCGGCTATATCAGAGCGGAGCCGTATCTTATCGCGCCCCCGAATGTGTGGGCATACGCATTCCGCGCTTGGTTTCCCCATACCGCCCCGAACACTGCTCCCTTTTCCGCCCTTAGCTCCGCTGTCCCCCGTCTGCACTTATCGCACCGCTCACGCAATGTTCCGGGGAGCACGCGTGGGTAATCGCCGCCGCCCTGCTTCCTTCCGGGCTGTTGGCGCTTCGAGAACAAACACCGATCCTTGGCACTCGGCTGAGATATCTATACAGCTTGTAACTTGAGGAGAAATAAAATGCTTCCGGCTCCCCTCTGCTACTGCTGGTGTTCCCTTGCTCCTGTGCTATCCTCCATTCCAGGACCACAGCCCGATACCAGCCCCTGCTGAAGGATACCGTTCGTCCTCCGTCCTTCCAGCCAGAGACAAGCGCAGTCCAAACCGCTCGAAACAGTCGCGTGGAAGCCCACTGCTCTCCACCATGGGCAAGCCTGACCCCGAAGACATCGTCGTCGAGACGGCTTCCCCTTCTCCACCCGAGTCCCAGGTCGGCAAGACCTTTCCCCTCGCCCACGCCGGCATCGAGGAGAAATACGGCACCACCAAGCGTGGACTCAGCGGTCGCCATGTGCAGCTCATCTCCATCGGCGGTGCAGTTGGCACCGGTCTCTTCGTCGCTATCGGCTCGCACCTGCGCACCGCTGGCCCGCTTAACGTCCTGCTCGCCTTCATCATTTACCCCATCGTTTTCGTCTTCCCCTGCTACCTGTGCGTCGCCGAGATGTCGACTTACCTGCCCATCCGTGGCAGTATCTACGAATTCGCCACCCGCTTCGTTGACCCTGCTTTCGGCTTCATGCTAGGCTGGACGTATTTCTATGCTGCCAGTATGTTGTTTTGTGCTGAGCTGAGCGCTGTCGCAACGGTGATGCAGTACTGGAGCGACGCGAATCCTGCGGCGTGGATTGCCATGGCCCTGGTCGTCTGCTACCTGCTGAACGTATTCGCGGTCAAGTAAGTGTTTGACTTCCCTTCGCCGATCCTCATCGCATCCGCTTCGATTGCGTTCAGATTGTCTCGCTCTGGTCTGAAGTCGGTTCTGGTGGTTCCCTTTTGTCTCGTCTCTCACCTGGCTTCAAGCCAACTCATGATCCAACATGAAACTGGACTAACTCAAGCCACCAACAGATGGTATGGAGAAAGCGAGTTCTTCTTCTCTTGTACCAAGATCCTGCTTATCCTCGGTCTCATCCTCCTGACTTTCATCACCATGGTCGGCGGAAACCCCAGACACGATGTCTATGGATTCCGAAACTGGACTGGCGGCAACGCTATGCACGAGTACTATACCGATGGCACGACTGGCCGCTTCCTCGGCTGGTGGAGCTGCGTCCTCTACGCTGCCTTCTCTCTTGGTGGTCCCGACCTGGTCGCCATGGCCGCCGGTGAAATCGAGCATCCCCGCAAGAACATCCCCCGCGTAGCCCGCAACATCTTCCTGCGCGTCTTCGTCTTCTACGTTCTCGGAGCCCTCTGCGTCGGCATCATCTGCTCCAGCCGCGACCCGCGCCTCATCGGTGCCATCGACAGCGGCGAGGCTGGCGCCGCCGCCTCTCCTTGGGTCATCGGCATCCAGAACCTTGGCAGTAAGTCTCTCTCTCTCTCTCTCTCTCTCTCCCACCACCATCCCCACCCTCCCCTACCCCACACTAACTCAAAACACCCAACAGTCTCCGGCCTCCCCGACCTCATCAACTTCCTGATCATGCTCTCGGGCTGGTCCTGCGGCAACGCGTACATGTACTCGGCCTCGCGCACGCTGTACTCGCTCGCGCTGGACGGGCAGGCGCCGCGCTTCCTGCTCAAGTGCACGCGGTCGGGCATCCCGATCTACTGCGTCAGCATCGTGGCGGCGATCGGGTGCATCACCTTCATGGTGGCGTCGTCGTCGGCAACCGAGGTCTTCGGCTGGTTCATCGACCTGACCATCTGCTCCTTCGACATCGCCTACACCTCCATGGTCGTCACCTGGGTCGGCTGGAGCCGCGCGCTCAAGGCCCAGGGCGTCTCGCGCGACTCGCTGCCCTGGAAGGCCCCCTTCATGCCCTACGGCGCCTACCTCGCCATCGCCGCCGGCCTGACCATCCTCGTCTTCGTCGGCTTCGACGTCTTCGTGCCGTTTTCCGCGCAGGGCTTCATTACCAGTTACTTCGGCGTCGCCTTCTCCATCGTCGCGTTCTTGGTGTGGAAGATCCTCAAGAGGTCCAAGTTCGTCAAGCCCGAGGAGGCGGATATTTGGAGCGGGAAGGCCGAGGTCGATGAGGAGTGCAAGGTCTGGGAGGAGGCGCCGCCGCAGCCGCCTGCGAAGAACCCTCTGTTGAGGGCGTGGAATGCGCTTTGGTAGTCTTTGCCAGCTGTTGTTCAATATTGTACATTTGGTAGATACGTTTCTCGTATAGATAGAACATAATGATCATCTTTCCAGGAGATAGTATGGACTGCAATTTCGCAGTGGATAAGCGGGGAACGATGCAACCGTGCTTACGCGATTTGATGCAATAGCGGTCTATTCTGCGCGGGCATTCCTCTGGACAAGACGCAGATAAAGCGCCTGTCCCAGCCTTGGTGGTTTAGTCCAGCTTTTGTTTGAATCTAAACACAATTTCAACTACTCGGACATCAACGGAAACCTTTACTCAACTGGCAAAGTCTGAGAGAGTATTTCATCATTGTCACCAACTACTGAGTGCATCCGATAGGTTCCGCGTTCGCCTTCTTCACGCGATGCCGAAGCGGCGTAGGCACACTGCGTGTGGACCGATGATCAGTGAAGCGGACCAATCACGCTCGACAAGCTGCCGCGCGGGTCGTGCCGACCCTGGTCTTCGGAGGACAAAATAGGAATACCGCCTTGTGCGGCACAGTCTGGACGACGTGCGTTTTGGGGCAAAGCGAAGACCCCCTGTATGCGGCGCAGTTCTTGGGTGTGAATGGATAAAAAGAACGCAGGCGCTGGTGCGCGGGGAAGCGCCTGTCCTCCCGTCTCGCGTTCCATCTGAACATCCACTCATTTCTTCTTGGCGTTTTGATTTCTTGCGGCCTCCCGTCCGATCTTTCTCGTGCATTCTTTTTCTATTTCTTGCTAGACTTCGCGTTCATGTCTGCCTTTCATCGATAAGTATGTGTCGCTAAACGGCCAGCCTTGCAGTATCTGCGCGTTTAGTCTTATTGGAGACAATCCCAAATGGTTATTCGTCGCCTTTCCTGGGCGCCAGCCTCGTCCGAACGGTTTCGTTACACGCCGCTTCCCAAGCCGCATAGTGTGCGCCTCGTGCAGGTCGAGAGTTACCACCCTGATCGACCAAGGCTCTGTTGTTGGATTTACACATGCCCGCTTGCAGAAGGGCTGAGGCCGCCCTTCGATGCCTTATCATACTGTTGGAACTCACCGGTGATCCGCGACGAGGACGGGGATGACAATGTCCAGGAGGACTTCTGGTGCGAGATCGAGATAAACGGGGCATCCTGGATGGTGACTCAGAGCCTCTACGACGCATTGCTGGCGCGCAGCAAATCCGAAGAAGAGAGGTTGCTATGGGTAGACGCATTATGCATCAACCAGACACATGATGAAGAGAAGACGGAGCAGGTAGCCCTGATGGGAGAGATCTACTCGGCTGCCGACCGTGTTATCATCTGGCTTGGCGAGGATAGATCGTATGTGGACGAGATGGTGTACATGCATACCATAGTTACAACAGCACTGGACCGATTTATCGATACCCAAGGAGCAGCAGCCGCATTCCAGAGTTCTCCACTTGATCCAGGAACCCTTGAAGATCTTGCATTGGGACTTTCTTTAAACGAATGGTACCACGTCTGGCATGCATATTTCAACTTCTTCCGTACCAGGCGCTGGTTCTTCCGGGCATGGATCGTGCAGGAAGCGGTGTTGGCCAAGGACGTTGAGGTCCGATGTGGTGACAACAGCGTGATCCCCTGGGAGCCTCTTTTATCGTTAGGAAGGTTTGTCATGTATAGCGGCTGGGCTCAGGTGCTTGCCCCTAACGAGCAGAGACTTAAACTCGCCGGGATAAACGAACTTAGTACCATCTGGTCCATGCAGATCGATTACCGTTCCGGAGGGCCTTGGTCACTCGATTTCCGGAAGAGCCAGCAAGGACTCAGCGGCGCTCAGACTGATCCAGAGTTCTGGTACTGGTACCTTTTGTGTTTGCTGGACAACGTCCGGGGCCAGGAGGCGAGCAATGCGAAAGACAAGATCTACTGCGTCCTGGGTATGGCTTCGAAGTTCTTGCCACCTGGGGTGAGAAGTCCTATTCGGCCAGATTACTCTGACGCTTTGGATACTAGTGACTTGTTCCTCTCAGTAGCAAGTATGTTCCTAGACCGCTTTCCCAATCTCGCATTCTTATCCATGGCAGAAGATCAGGCGGAGCGGAAGACCTTGGATCTGCCGTCCTGGGTTCCTGATTGGAGCGCCCCTGGTTCCAACTACGGCCACCTTTCTTGGGCGCAAATTGACTCTGTTCCGATATACAATGCCTCAAAGGTTGGGCATCTGTGGGAAAAATCATGGATAGTAGAAGGCCGGGAACTCTTCCTCAGTTGCGCGTGCTTCGATTCCATCACTGCCGTCTCCGAACCTATCGGTATCATGGTGTCTACACACTGGATACAACCGGCCCTTAGGCTCTGCGAGAAGCTGTCCGAAGTATACGCACCGACAGGCCAACACCGGATAGAAGTCCTCTGGAGAACACTTATTGCCGATGAGTTCGAAGGCAAGCATCCGGCTCCTACTGAGACAAACCTTAATTTTAGGGATTGGGCCTCCATCATTCTTCCTCTGGGTCTATACTTGCGCTGGGTTGAAGGTCAAAGCACAAAGGAGTATCTGGAGGAGCTATCGGTCTTGGATACCATTTCAAGCGAGGATGCACCTTTGCTACCCACACGAGATCAAGTCCTTGGAAAAGCGGAGATAATTAGGAACGGATTAAACGCATTCTCGGATCAGGAAGACGATGAGGCTCTGGAGTTCCTGAAAGAGGGTGACGGCCAAGCGATTCCGTATGGCGCCCGGCTCGGTGCTACTGGTGGGTCTCGGCGGCTCTATGTAACGGCTGGGGGCTACTTGGGCATTGGTCCAGGGGCGACCAAAGAGGGCGACGTCGTTGCGCTTGTGGAAGGAGCCAGGGTGCCGTTCGTACTTGAGCGAGCCCAAGATACTTGGAGTATGAAATTGCTTGGAGAAACTTATCTCCATGGCTTCATGCATGGCGAAATGGTCGATGCTGTCGGGGAGGACATGGGAAAAGTCACGATCGTGTAACGACGCCCAAGAGCAAAATTGTTGGGAGGTTACGCGTGGTGGCGGAGTGCCATCACGAGACTAGAGCAGCAAGAGCTTTGAACATAATTCCAGCTGGGTCGGCCCACCCCAAGAGATCACAGGACGAGCAACCCCTTGCCAAACGATGGAATGATGTGGTTGGACGTGGGATTTAAGAGTTGGCGCCATGGCTGGGGCAGTCTACATCAGGGATCCGCGTCTGGCGGGGTCCGAGATCTCGCTCGGGATTCGGCATCACCGTCATCATTTCGTTGCGGACTCGAAGCCGTCCGCTTCCGTCCTCCAAACTCGATAGAGCAAGGTCGTGCCGCCAGAAGCGTCTGGGCTGACGAAGGGCCCCGGGGCAGCCCGCTGGCGCACTGTGCCTGATGACCTGTCTCTCGGGCGTTAAGTCCGCCTACGTCGCATTCGTGGCGCGGGGGCTGAGTTTGTAGCACAGCCTTGGTAAGCCTCGCTGCGCATTCGCCCGTAGCTCTACAGAAGTTCGCCTTCGAGTGGCTCATCAGATGGGGTTCGTAAGCGTTCGGCGTCTGGGACACGGCATCTAAAAAGGCGCGATTTGCTCTTCTTTGCTCGCCCTTTCTTCCATCACATTGACATCTTGGGTGTGCTCGTTCCAAGTACCATATTTCAGCCGTCTTACGTACAGGACGTGTATCCTTGAAACGCCCCGCATCCGTATAATTAGAGTCCCGCCCTTCTCCTCTGAACCGTTGGATCTGTCTCCTCTCCTATTTCGGCCCTCTCAAAACTCTCTATCAATTTTTCAATTCGCAATGTCCGACCCTTACAACCAGTACGGCCAGCAATACCCTCAGGGCCAGTATGGCTCGCCGGCACCTGGTCAAGGCTACGGAGAGCCGCAAGGCTATCCGGCCCCCTCCTCCAGCCCTTACGCTCAGCAAAGCGGATACGGAGCTCCTCAGCAACAATGGGGTCAGCCTGGTTATGACAATCAGCAATACAACCAGCAAGCCTATCAGCATAATCAGGGATACGGCGCATATGGCCCCCCTGCCCATGGTGGATTTCAAAATGGCCAACAGGCTCCGGATCAGTACGGACAGCAAGTAGGGCAATAGTAAGTGTCTCTGCCGCAAGATAACTATCGAGACTGTTGGCTTATCATCGATTAGCGATTACAACGACCCTAACAGGGGTTATAACCAAGCGCCTTCACAGCAGTTCCCCCAGCAGGGTGCCTACAATTCTAACCCTTACCCGGCCGATCCTAATGCACCAAACGCATACGGTCAGCCTGGTCAGTACGGATCAAGCGATCCCGCCCAGGCTGCTGAAGGCGACCGCGGTCTTATGGGTGCCTTGGCTGGTGGCGCCGCCGGTGCCTATGGTGGCAACAAGTTCGGCGGACACAAGATCATTGGTGGCATTATCGGTGCCATCACGGGCAGCAAGCTAGAAGATAAGTGGAAGGAGGGCCGCCACCACAACAACAACGGCCATGGCAAGTGGTAAAATATCCATCTCGGACCGGGTGCTATCATGTGTTTTGGTTCTGTCGTCCTCCTTGTGATGAATTATGATGTTTCTTGTTTGGAAACTCTTGAAGGCGATTCGGCGTTATTTGTCCTTGATGCATATTTCTTAGTACTGGATAGATTCTATATTTCAATGTGGTAAAATTAAATCATAATAAATTTAATATACCATGGTACCATTGATTGAGTCTACTGATTGTCGGATACATAAAATCGAATGTCTTGAAAGAGGTAATTATAATTTGTGCTTGCTGTATCGATCGACCACGATTTTCTCCAACCCTTCCCTCAACCTGTCATTCATACCCTCCTTTCCAGGTTTGCGGGATTCCCTCTCCACAAATACGTGCACGAATTCGCCGACAGCCCTCACTTCCTCCACGCCTCTCTCGAACACGCCAATCTCATACGTCACCGAGCTCTTCCCCAGCTTGTTTACCCTTAGCGCCAGGTCCGCGACTGCAGGGAAGCCCAAAGGCGCGAAGTAGTCGCAATGTGAGTGAACGACGAGACCGATCTGCGAAGAAGTAGGTGGATGCAACGAGCAGTGCTGGATAAGGTAGGTGTTGACCACAGAGTCGAAGAGAAAGTAGTATTGGCTGTTGTTCATATGGTCGTACATGTCATTGTCACTCCTGAAGGATGCGTGAAGTCAGCAACCTGTCGGTAGGGTTATGGTTGGTGAGGAGCGGAATACCATCTAGTCCGGTATTCGAGGTGGAACTTGTAGTCGCTTCGGCGACGCGCTTTGAGCTCTGTTTGCGCCATGATAGTCGGCTGTCTGTAGCCAGCCGATTGAAAGAAACAGAATGATTTGAAGACGCGGAGACGCGCCGGGCAACCGTTTCCTACATGGCACTCGCTGGTGCCGAGATGGAAGATCGAGGAGATGACGGCAAGCGGCCGAGGTCCATTGATGGACAGGGATCCAATCGATAAGATTAGATTTTCGTACATTCCCCTCCACCAAAAAGTTCATACACAGCCTCTCAATCACAGCTCTCACTGCCACAATCCTTAGCTCTTGGCCGACCTTTGATACCCCTCCCGCTACGCTCTTTTCCTCTTCTCCTCCTCCATCCTGGCACCTTCCCCTCGTATTCTCGCACACCTCATCCGGCGAGGGCGCGTTGCGGGTCCAATCACTATGGCGCTCACACCCGTTGAAACGAAATCTCCGTGGTTGAGAGAGGACGAGGCAAAAAAGGGGAAATCAGACGAGTTCATTGAACCGCCAGAAGTGATCGCAACGCCATGCGGAGACCGGTGGCCGCGACCGTACTACCTCGAGAACGGGTTGCGACGCGTCCAACCTTACCACTTCACCTACAACACATACTGCAAGGAGAGATGGCGCGGGAGAGAGCTGTTGGATATATTTTCGAGCGAGTTTAGGGACCGGCCAGTCGAATACTATGTACGTTGTTCCCAGGAATTCAGGTTTTGGGTTCAGAGCAGAGGCAATACACCTCGCGAATTGAGAAGTCGCGAGACGAGAAGAGCAACATCAGACGGGAATTCGCACCGTGGACACGCACGGCTAACAGCCCACCCACCTAGAAAGAAGGCATCGAGTCTGGCGCAATAGTCGTCAACGGCAAGCTCGCGAACGGCGTCCACCACATCGTCAAGAACGGCGACATCATCTCGCACACGATGCACCGACACGAGCCGCCCGTGACGGCCGACCCGATCAAGGTGGTCCACGAGGACGAGGACATCATCGTCATCAACAAGCCCGCCGGCGTGCCCGTCCACCCGGCCGGCCGCTACAACTACAACTCGGTCGTCGAGATCCTGCGCGCCGAGCGCGGCTACACCTTCAACCCGTCCCCTTGCAACAGGCTGGACAGGCTGACCAGCGGCGTCATGTTCATCGGCAAGAACAGGAAGGCGGCCGACGACTTGAGCGTGCAGATCAAGCAGCGCACCGTCAAGAAGGAGTACGTCGCCCGCGTCGTCGGCGAGTTTCCGGAAGGGGAGATCGTGTGCGAGAAGCCCATCCTGCAGATATCGCCGAAGCTGGGGCTCAACCGCGTGCGCGCGAACGGGAAGGAAGCCAGGACCGTGTTCCGCCGGCTGGCGTACTACCCGCCGCGGGAAGGCCAGGAGAAGGTCAACGGTAGCAAACAGGACGGGGGTGAGGAGAGGGAGGAAGACACGGGGGGCAAGCCGTGGAAGCGCCTGCGCGGCTACAGCATCGTCCGCTGCATGCCGCTCACCGGCCGCACCCACCAGATTCGCGTGCATTTGCAGTTTCTGGGTCACCCGATCGCGAACGACCCCATTTACGCTAATCAACGCGTCTTCGGCCCCTCCCTCGCCGCGTCCGATGAGCACTCCGACGATGATGAGGACATCATGACGCGCCTGTCCAAGATGGGCAAGTCGGAGGTTGCGGAGGCCGTCGCCTACCACGACGAGATGGTCGACGAGTATAACAAGCGCAAAGCTGAGAAGCTGACAGGCGAGAAGTGCGAGGTGTGTAATACGCCACTGTACAGTGATCCTGGTGCGCATGAGCTGGGTATTTACCTGCATGCGCGGAAGTATGCCTGCGAAGAGGGCCGTTGGAGCTACGAGACAGAACTTCCGGCCTGGGCATTACCACCGGAAGGGTATGAGGGCCCAAGAGAGGCCACGGTTGAGTCCGATCCGTTGGCGGCAGATCTGGCCAAGTTAGGTCTTAATGAGGATGGAACCGTGAGGGAGGAGAGGAGGGAGGCTAAGGAAGAGCCGGGTACGGAAGAAAAGGATCAGCCAGCTGTTGCACTAGCCGCATAGATGGAAACGCGATACTAACGAAGAATATTATAACAAAATCTTCACGGGTTTGGACATATTTCTGCGTTTAATCAATGGCTCGTGTGTGTCCACCTCAAAGATATAACGGTGCTCGCGCGTGGCATCAGGAGAAATCCACTTTTCGCGCCGGGAAGTCATCAAGCTCCACTGTCTTGATTTTACGGCTCTTATAATGCAGAAAGACTCCTTGAGTACGCTCGGGAGGGTACTTAATATCCCATTTTCTTCGCCTTTATCTATATACTAACTCCTAAAAGGGAAGAGGAAAAAAAATCCAAGCTTCTAATCTGACAGCTCCTCTGTAGGAGTCTCTATATTCTATCAACGTAAGAAAAGGTCAGAAAGCAGCTTACCCTCTGCTGGATTTTGAAGGCAATATCTACAAGAAGAAAAAAATAATTACGCTAGTATTGACAACGTACACCTGACTTCAGTATTAATTTGTGATCTTTAGTGGCTGTAGTTGAATGTATGCAATCTACTGCATTCCGGAGACATTCCAGAATTACTCTCCGCAGTGTTAAGAAGCAACAGAAACAAATATGCTTATTTAAGCTCTCTATACTGACATGGCATCTGAATCGACATCCTTATTACCGATAGCCATTTCAGACCAGGAGAGAGTGGAAATAGGTGTGACAAAGTAGACTCGTATTGTAATTTTCCGATTTACTATCCTCGACCTTGTTGTTCATTGACTCCTCATCGGTCCAGACCATCCAACTCGACAAGTTTTCTCACTATCCCCACGACATCGCTTCCTGCTAAATCCATACTAGGGTCATCAATCTTACTAGCCAGCGCATCATCCAGCATCATCCGTAACCGAGACACGAGCACTCCAATACGAGCCCAACCACGCAAACGCAGCCATCCATCGACTACGACACCACGGCCCATGGTGTCTAGCGTGATAGGGCCGGAGAAAAGGAGAAGCGAGTAAGCGTTGAATGCTGGGTACAGTTAATCAGAATATTTTATTCAAAGGGTTCAAAAAGGAGGACAGAAATGGCTCAACTTACGCGTTAAATCCCTAATGAAGACCTTACTCGTTGCCATCTTCGTGAAGTAGCTCATGAACGCCGCACCACTGGGGAAACCCTGCGCATCAAAAAGCGTCGAACTGGGATGTACGAAGACTCTGCCATTGTCCTGGTTGAAGTACTTGATCGTCCTGGCTTCCGGATCCAGCTCCACGGCGCCGGACACGGAAGCTGCGAACTTCTTGTCGGGGAAGTCGATGCGTGCGATCTGCGGGTTGAATGCACCGGCGACAAGTGCACGAAGAAGTGCGTCGTTAGTATTGTGTCGGTTGAGCGAAGCAGCTTCCTCTACGGCTGAAGTGTTGTAGGAGGAGTACCTCAGTGGTATGAAGCCAGTCTCTTGCAAGGAGGAAAGATATTGTCTCCTGTTAGAGGTGATGTCGTTGAGAGTCTGCGTGCTCAAGAAGTTCTGCTCGCACCAGGCGCGTAGGTCCCGGGGTGCAACACCCTTTTCTTTCAACCCGATCCACTGCTCGTATGCGCGGAGATCGGCAATCAGGTCGCCCTGGCCCTTGCCGAACGACGACCGGGCTGCTTTGGACTCTTCACGTTTGGCTTGCGGAGATACGAATGGGCTACGGACAGTGAGTATGGAGGCCATAGTGAGGCAAGACTCAAGACAGCCGAATGTTGCGCCGTAGACCATGAGCTTTGCGCACCGGAGGTCAGCAGGTACCACAGCAAGATGTCTACCAAGCGCCGTCATATCATCGCCATCAATAGCGCCCATGCGTCCGAGCAATTCTAGAGCACCTTCTACTGCAACGCCGTCTGGCGGCGTGAGAGCGCCGGCAAGGAAGCCAGCAACATCTTTGATTCCCATGGCTTTCACTGAGAGGCAAAGTTGCTCCAGGGGGACTCGTCGAATCTCGGGGTCTGGTCTTTCCATCATCTTGTCATTTTCGACGTTTCTGGTATAGAGCTTGTAGCAGGTACCGGCTCGAACACGACCAGCACGACCTCTACGTTGCTTGCAGGCCGCCCGAGAGGCCCAGGTCTCAGCGAGCTTCACCATATTATTCGACGGGTCAAAGCTTGTCTCTTTGACTCTCCCTGTATCAATTACAGCGACAACATCTTCAATAGTAATTGAAGTTTCGGCCACGTTCGTAGATGCAATGACCTTCCTCTTCCCTCTCGGAGGGGGAGGGAACACGCGACGCTGTTCAGCCGGAAGTAGAGATGCATGAAGTGGAAGAGCATGCAGATGCGTCATCGGACGGAGGGCCTGGGGTGGAACGTGAGTGTTGTAAACAAGTATCAAAATGCAATGAGGCTTACCTGAAGCGTTCTATCAATCTCCATAGTTCCAGGTAGAAAGATTAGGATAGCACCATCTTTAACTCCCAGTTCCGCATCAATGTACTGTACTGTCTGCGCAATCAAGTCGTAATTGATTCTCATGCCCATACTCCTCAATGTACCACCGATGGCTTTCTGGGCTTCTTCGTCCTCCCAGTCTTCATCCGCTGAGTGGCCATTGAAGCCAGATATTCGAATGACGTCGTCGACGTAATAGTCCGTCACAGGATGCGTTCGGCCTGCAATTTCAACCATGCCAACTTCACCGACGGCTGGTCTGAAGTAGGCGGCAAAGACGTCCGCATCCAGCGTAGCACTCATAAGAATAACTCTGAGGTCTTTACGCTTCTTCAAAACATCTCTCAACAGGACAAGGAGAAAGTCAGTATCCAGACTGCGCTCGTGCACTTCGTCAACTACGACATGTGTGACGTCAGCCAAAGATGCCACGACGTCTTCAGGGCATCCGCCGGATGTTTGGAGACGACGAAGGAGGACACCAGTAGTCATAAAAGTCAATTTCGTAACCCCCTGTTTGTGTTTCGATTCGCCACGGATTGAGTATCCGACCTCGTCTCCAACGACAGTGCAGCGTTCATCCGATACTCTATCGGCCAGTCCAAGAGCAGAAATACGTCTCGGCTGCGTACAGACGATATTAACTGCCTCCCCAAGTTGCCTCTTGATCATATCATCGAGAATAAACTGTACCGACTGGGTGGATTTTCCGGATCCAGTCTCTCCCGAAATGATTACGACTTGATGCTTATTGACCGCGTCAACGATTGCTCGTTGCAGCTTCCAGGCAGGCAGGTTTTCCCTCACGCGGAGCATCCGTTGCTGTTCCGGCGATGCTTGTTTCGCTTGCCATTGCTCAAATATGCGTTGGCTAGCCTGAGACCCCGGCTTAAGATTCACCGGCTTGGGTGTGCGTTGTCTTCTCTCCTTTTGCTTCACTTCCTCGGCATGTGCACCAGTATCAGCGGCAGAAATGGCAGAAGACACGTCAGTGAGCCGCCCAGGATTAGCAATAATGGCAGGAATTTCATGTTCCAACCAGTCGACGATATTGAAGATCATCTGCTCGCCTAAGAAACTCTCCTTGGCATGGTTCAGGGCTTGTCTGATGATGCTGAGTCGAATATATGCAGGTATCTTTGCGTTGACAGAGATGATGGGTAAGGCATTTGGATACTGCCCCGTTGGCTTGCGAATATTCAACAAGAATTCCGTGTTGGTTGTGTCAGAAACTTCGAGTCGAATTTGACATTGGTCTGCACTGATGGCGGAGTATCTTTCGTCGTAGATAGAAGCAAGAATGGTCTGCTCTTCTGCCCAGAAGTCCTCTTCGGAATCACCACCGGTGTCAGTCATGCTCATGTTCGAAAGCTGTTCCGCAAGTTCGTCATCACCCAGAAGCCGAGCCTGCAGAAGACTCGCAGCTTTAGCTTCATCCCCTCCAAGAGCGTCCAGAGCCTCCTCGCAAAGCTCAGTTGCGTAGCCGGTTGCAGCAAGACGTTTGATAGCGGCTTCTCGTTTCAAATTCCCACTGGCCATGCTGATACCGGCGGTGTATCCTTCGGGTAAACTCCAAGAAGGAAGGTCATCTTCGGGGACATGGATGAGAAGCCATTCGAGGATTTCTTCTCGATCTTTGCAAGTCTCCGCTGCCTCTTCGACGTGGCTCTTGCGAAAACCTAGCTTGACGATCCCGTCAATGAGAGCAGATCGCTCGGCTGAGGGTATCTTGACGCTGTGCGGATTCCACACGGCATTGCTCCGGATCAAGCGCTCAATCTCAGCTCGGATCCTTTTGCCCATGTCAATCTTCGGCACACGAGTCCATCCGCGCATGATGTTGCCTCCCGCACTGGATGGACCTCCGATACCAGCAGGCCTGTCCTTCTCTTTCTCCTTCAGTTTGGCAGCTTCCTCTCGCTTCTTCTCTGCTTGGGCCTTGGCCTGCTCCCTCTCCTTGTGCGCTGCAAATGGGTCTGCCTCGTACATCCAGCCCTTGCCATTCTTAACGTCCTCTGTCTTGATTTCCGAGAAGGGGCCTTTCCACAAGTCTTTGTACGTTGGAGGCATCATCATGTGGTAGTTTCTCATAGACGCGACCCGGAACAAGGTGTATGCAGCAGCGAAGTGACGAGCTTCTAGAGCTGTTGATTGGACAGCGAGGTCGCGTTTCTCATCGGGAAGTCTGATGGGAGGGAGAGTGGTCGTTTCGCGGGTCTTAGGGTTCGTAGTCTTGAGGATTACATGCGAGACGAAGCCATCTTTGGTTTGTTTCTGCACATGTGTTAGCATACATATAGCGATTTCTTGAGTTTTGTTGCTATCTACCATGGTGTACTCTGGCTTATCCCATTTCTGTTTCTGGCAATGCTCGGAGAGCATGTTGACGGGGAGCTTTCCAGTCCACGACGCGCCACCAATTACGGCGCGCGCGTTGGGTTTCTTGGGCGCATCTTCGGGTCGATCAGTAGCACCCTTAGCCTTCCCCTTTCCTTTGTCGTTGGCGTCATTCTTCGCAGCGTTGTCCGGTTTTTTGCCTTTCTTTGGCTCCCCCTTCGAGTTGGAGAAGACGATGAAACTGGTGTCTTCACCGCCCGAAGGGGGAGGATTGGATTTCTTGGGGCCGCCGCGCCCGCGCGGAGGATGCGGATTCTTGGGCATCCTCGCAATTAGAGGGTGAGCGTTGGCGGCGAAGGTGCGATGGTGTAGCCATCTTGATGGACGCGAAGACGTGGGGAAAAGATCGGCAAAGCCGTGGACGAATTTCTGGCACGGCCCGCCGCACCTGGCTGGGGGTTGCCGCTCGGCTCACTTTCTTCTTCGTCCTCACGCACATCCCATCGGCAACTACTTATTTATTCCGGTAGGGCTGAAGCCGGTAACCGCAGCATGACGCAGCGTCACTTGCTCGCGCCAAGTCCCTTCACTGCAACATTTCAGCTTCCTCTTCGAGCTCCAAAAACAGAAACCCCACGAGCCTAAATTCCCTCGGTCAGTTTCGATTTGACTTTGCGGATCATGTCAGCAGTCGATGAAACCCAAGAACATCCCTCCACGGGGGAGGAGATGAAGGGCGAGACCGTGGTCGAGACTTCTACCTCAGCGGGTAACAAGCGTCCGAATGCCTGTGCGTATCCCAGCGTTCTTCACGGCCCAGGCGCTGAAGATTGACAGTCACAGAGCTCATGTCCCGCAAGCAACCTAGACCTTCTGACAAGACGACGAAGGAAAGTCGCAAGTCAACCGCTGTCGGCACCAAGGTATTCCCTGGCATGTATGGATTAGGAGCCTACATCGACCATCCTGATCAATTTGGACCCGAGAGAGTGATTGATTACAACGATGGATTTGTCGTTATCAATGACCTC
The DNA here is from genome assembly GCA_037367355.1 of Neoscytalidium dimidiatum. Lineage (NCBI taxonomy): Eukaryota > Fungi > Ascomycota > Dothideomycetes > Botryosphaeriales > Botryosphaeriaceae > Neoscytalidium > Neoscytalidium dimidiatum. Next base: position 1,622,257 of record CM074700.1, on the reverse strand, counting down.
TTTCCCAAGTCCGTGATTCATTGCCTTATCTTGCCGCGGGACAAGAAAAAAACGCTCGTTCACCCGTTCGAGGCGTTTGATGACGCCCAATTTCTCGAAGCTTGTAAAGCAGAAGCAGAGAGGGTCAAACAGTTGGTGGCCAGTGAGCTTCGGCGCAGGTACGGACGCTTCTCTAAACAGGAGCAGGCGCGGATAGCGGCAATGGAAATGGAAAATCCTCCGGACGAGGCCAATCTACCTCCTGGGCGGGACTGGACTACGGGTCTCCTCGTCGGGATACACGCTGGCCCATCCATGGCCAATCTTCACATCCATGTCCTGTCTCCGGACCGGCACTCGCCCTGCCTGAAGCACCGCAAGCACTACAACAGCTTCTCGACGCCGTTCTTGGTGCCATTGGACGCGTTTCCGCTGCCGGAAGACGACCCCAGAAGACGTCCGGGAGAGGCGGGATACCTCAACAGGGACTTCGTGTGCTGGCGGTGCCAGCGGAATTTCGGCAAAGACGTCAAGAGGCTGAAGGAGCACCTTGCAGAAGAGTTTGAGCAGTGGCGGAGCGAGTAGTTTTGATTACCCCACAGAAATGGCGGAAGTTGCGGGGTGGCTTGTCTCCTTGCTTGGTTGGGACGAGCACAACACGGCGCGGCCTCATGATCGTCGTAGGCGGAGAGGGGAGGATCAGGCGTCGAGACGGGCGCTACTGCACAGAAGGCTTTAGACTCGTAGAAGGCCCATCACGATGACAGAAAGACCCAATTGCACACAGGCAACAGCTGGCTAGAGCAATCCTGTCATTTCGCGGTTGACTCGTGGCGGGCGCGCAGCTGCACAGCAGCGGGCTCCTGGGTCGTGACCTGCCTTTTTCTGACTGCTGCTGCTTCCTTCAGAAGAGGTTAAGCTCATCGTTCCTACCACGCCTTAAGGCCGGCGGGCGCTCGTGACACGGCGCTGACGACGGCTGCTCAACGACCACCCGGCGCTCCCGTGGGTCCTCAGTTTGCAGACGAACGACTCGCCCATTCTTCGTGCCACCTCGCCCCCATCTTGCGCTCTCGATTGGCAGCAGAGCGCGGAGCGTGCATGCTCTGGCGGCGTTGCTGCGCCGTCTTTACCCTCGGGCGACCGTGGACCCACCTGTCGGCTCCGGCGATCACTCACAAACCCCGCCCTCGCAGGCCTCTCTCTGGAGCTTCAGCGCGCTGTGCCGTCGCAAACCGAGACGCTGGACATCGCCGCGACCATGTCGAACTCAACGCCCTCACACAGCGCCCAGCAAGACAGCGCGTCGCCGCCTGCCAAATCCGCCACATCTCAGGCCCAGCACACCCGCACCTACCAGGCCTGCATTCCGTGCCGCCGCCGCAAGGTGCGCTGCGACCTTGGCCCCGTCGACAACCCTCACGACCCGCCCTGTGTGAGATGCCGCCGCGAGAGCAAAGAATGTTTCTTCTCCGCCACCCGCCGCAAACGCAAGCCCCAGGACGGTGGCGAGGGCCTGGAGGACGACGGCCCCTCTGACTTTGAGATACACAACGGCCGCAAGCGTCTCAGAGAGAACTCCGAGACCCCGCGCCGCCCCGGCTTCACTCACCAACCATCCATAGAGCGCCCGCTGACCCCCGGGGGCTCAGTCGGCCGCTTCCAGCCCCTGCGCCGCCCCAGCGCGAATCACCAGTCCTCGCACGACGATCAGCAGCAGGTAAATAATGAGACAACCGCCATCCTGCAGTCCAAGGAGGTCTTCAGCGGACACGATGCCCTCAACCTGCTCTTCGAGGCTGCTGGCCGCACCGGCGATATTGAGCATCATAGATCCAACAGCACCAGCATGCACCAGCGGACCATGAGTACTGCCTCTTTCACTGCTACAACCCCTGGCTCCCAGCCCAATTTGACGAGTCCTGGCATCAACGGCGCACAGCCCTATCCCAGCCCTGGACCTCGATCTGCTACCGAACCCGCCATAGATCCCGCCATCGCACAAGGACAAGTGGAGGGCGTTACGAATGATCAGAGTGGCTATGAGCAGGCTGTCAAGGCGTGGTCGAGGTTCCGCTTCGTGCGTGCCGGCTGGTTCACCGCCAGAGAGGGCATCGCATACCTTGACTATTTTTACAGGTACCTGTCACCTCTGACTCCCATCGTCGTGCCCAACTTTGAGAAGTACGAATCCCACAAGACCCTGCTCACCGACGAGCCCATGCTCGTCGTCACTCTCCTAACCGTCTCGTCCCGTTACATGTCTCTGAGCGGGCCAGGCTCAAGCTCCCGTCCCTACGCCATCCATGAGAAGCTGTGGAACTATCTGCAGGGAATGATAGACCGTATGATCTGGGGCCAGGAGCAGTTCGGCGGCGGCTTTTGCGGTGCTGGGGCCCAGCAGAGCTGCGACGTGAACCCCTTGTCTCGAAAAGGTCTTCGCACCCTGGGGACAGTGGAAAGTCTAATGCTCCTTACTGAGTGGCATCCAAGAGCTTTGCACTTTCCCCCAGGAGATGACGATGACGAGCTCATGGCTCCGGACGATGCAGCTATGAGTAACATACTCAACGGGAGCCTATCCGAGGCGGTGGGTGACCATTTCACGGGATCTGGCGGTCAAAGGATCGACAGCTGGCTGGAGCCATGTTGGCGAAGCGACAGGATGTGCTGGATGCTACTCGGAAATGCACTGGCCCTGGCATATGAAATTGGTGTATTCGATGACAAGAGCGAGACTGAATTCCAGGAAGAAAACAAGCATCTCCCTCCAGCGAAAGTTGAGGCATACTATCGTCGGAAGAACCATCTCCGCGAGCTCTTACTAATCTACATCACTCAAACCAGCGGCAGAGTCGGTCTCACATCTATGCTTCCTCGATCTCAGCGGGACAAGACCTTCCTCAAGAGCCCGGACGATCGCTTGCAAGATCGTTTTTCGATGCTGAAGAGAACAGGAAAAATAATCCGTGAGGAGGCTGGAAGTTCGCCAAATACGGAAAGGAGAATAAATAGTCAGGAGATGGTCCTGTACTTCTGGATGGAGATTGCCGTAATCATGGAGAGGGGCAATCAAGACATGTTTTCGAATCGCCGTCGTACCCGGGAACTAATCAGGACTCAAGAGTACAAGAAGCTTTTGGCCGAGTTTCAGCCTCTACTCCGCGAGTTCCGCTCCCACTTGGACAGATACAAAAACATCAGTAAGTCCAATAGTTCTGTATACAACGTGATGATTCCTCTAACCACGGAAAAGTACCCAAACTGATGCATGATATCTTGGCCATCGAGTACGAATACAGTCGAGTCTACATCAACTCTCTCGCTCTTCAAGCCGTGGTTGAGCGATGCGTTACGAATACCCACGCAGCGGCAGCGGCTAATGGTTCGAATGGTCTCGGGTCGATACCCACTGGCTCCATTCCCCCCCACATGCTTGTACGGTGGTATGGAGATGATCGCCACTTTATTCGGGAAGTTATCGATGGCTGTCGGAACGTGCTGCAAATCGTCACCAAAGGTCTGGAGCCGGGAGGATACCTCAAGCATGCCCCCGTGAGAACTTTCTTCCGCATTATTTCCGTTACTATCATCCTGCTCAAGACCTTCGCGCTCGGCGCTACGGAAGATGACGTTGCTTTCTCGCTCGGACTCATGGAGGAGGCTGTTTCAGCATTGCGGAACTGCATTGTTGACGATGTGCACGTGGGCAATCGCTTTGCAGACATGCTTATCACCCTAATCACCCGCATCAAGGCTCGTTTCGTGCGCATGTCAGGATCGGGCTCCGGTAGAGGCTCAATGCAAGCAAGCCGTGCAACTAGCCAGAGCCCTAGCCTCTCGACGGCACCGGCAGTTACAGCCAATCAGCAAAACAGTTACAACAACCCGATGATGCCACCACCCCACCCAGGGCAAGGATATAGCCAGAACGGCACGAATGGCAACAACCCTCAGTGGCCCAACTACAGTTCGAATGGCCTCAGTGGCCCTACCAGTCCAGCCGCTTCCAACGGTCGTGCGACGCCTAATCCCAGCCACCCGCTTTGGGGTATCAGTACTGAGACGTATGATCCAGGATCGAACAACATCTCAATCATGCCACCACCGACTTTTGGGTCGCCCTACAATTCGCAGAATCAAATGTCAAATAACAGTGGCACCAACACTAATGGGAACAACAATCAATATAGCGGCTTCGGCAGCGACGGTAATGAGTACAGCGGCTTAGGGGGTACAGGTGGTGCAGACTGGCTTGCCCTCCCTCTCGATCCTCTCCTGAATTCTTACGGAGCGGATGTCAATAGCAACGCCTATGGACCAGATGTCGGTGGCTACGACTTGTTGGACGTGCTACTCAACGGAACAGAAGGGCTGAATTAATCCTCCGTGCACACGGTCGTTCGCTGATGTGACAAATGGATTGGATGGCATTGGAATGATTGTGCGGTACGTGCGATACGATTCTCATGAGGGATGCTGTAGGGATCATGGAATACACCTGACTTTTTCGTGGTTGGGAAAATACTTAATGCTGGTTGATTTGCTGCTGTTTGCTTTGAGCATACTGATACCCCAGGGCGGCTTTACCGATTGCACTCGTACTAGAAGACTGCCCTCGGTCTATGTTTGGAGATCTATTTCCGTCTTTTCCACAGTCAGGCAACCATTCTTCAAATTCATTTTCTCGAAGTCTGATATGAGAACTGTCAAAAACAAAATGGGAAATTGTACTCGGCGGTTCTTTGTTATAGGCTAGAAAGATTCCTCCACATGTTGGCTGCGAAGCCTACAATATCAAGTTGTCGGGTCAGACGGAAGTCGGATTACGTTGTGTGCAAACGTCTATTCGATGGCCGCTATCAGAAAAACGATGAAGTCTTGTAGTGCGGTAACAAGTCTTGTTGTCCTTTGCAAGTTAATAGAAGTTTTTCTGTGCTGCTTAATCAATATGCATGTCAAAACAACAGGAACTAATAGAGTGCTAGTAGGATGAAGAGCTTGAACGAGTGGCGAGGCGTCAACCTCGAAAGCCTAGAGGACTGTTTGAGGTGTGGTTTAACACCGGAGAGTACATTTCTGTTCCTAGCTAAATGTTTAAAGCGAATAAGAAACGCCAGCATAAGGGCAAGCATTGACAGGGAGAAATGTGCTAGAAAGCTGTTCAGACTTCGCGTGACTTCGTAGGGTAATAATCATGTTAGACAACAAACGCGCTTACAGCAGAGCCGCCAGCCCAGTCTACTTTCTCATTGAGGCGCGGCAAGCCCTATGGAGCTGATAGCTGGCGATCCATGCGGAATATCTTGAAGTAGGATATGCGTATCCAAATGACCGCGGGGAAGTGAGCAGGATTGCTTAAGCACCAAGGTGCTTAGACCGAGCAACGCAAAGATCGAAGAGATCTTTTCAACGAGAGAAATCACGCCCAAACACACGATTACGGCTCGGACACACATACATAATTAAGGAGCAAGTCTCTGGTAGCGAAATTTGCAACAATTATCGCCGTTCCAATAAAGGTTCCGAAACCTCTTCGGTGTAAAGATGCTCAGACGATTACTTCTCCGAACGAATGGCGAAGCCGACCGAGCCTCGATATTTTTCCATCACCTGCATTTCGCCGCTTCTTGATTCAAGCTATAAACTTCATGGTTGCGGGTCATCCCATTCCACTTTCGGATATACTGATTTGGGAATCACTGGCATAGCGCCACAGCACTTCCACTTCTCACTTCTATGCACCTCTCCAGGTCTTTCACCATCATTGTGTAGACGACGCACGCCGAGACACTAATGTGCATGGCAGAGAGGCTACAGACTGCCGTGGACTTAGCGCGACCCATGCATATGAACTCGTATCACGACAATCAAAAGGAGTCACTAACATTCCTAGACGACAGCTCAAAAATGAAATGAGATTTGTTTGTTTATTTTCTAACACGAGCCGGCGCCGACGCTATGTTTATCACTATGTCCACAGGGAAAAGTAAAATAAAAACAATCCTACGTCATGATCAGCGGACCACGTAAACTTACCTATGTGCTTTTTCTGCGCGATGACGCTAATAGCAAACTACCCTGATCCAGGAACCATACTGTCCAACATATGCAAGAGGACGTCTACGCCTGTAAAAGAAAAATAGGGAAATAAGGAAGTAAGACAAGGGAGATCCTGGTCAATTCCTCCAACAAGTGCAGCCTCCCCCATGCATCCAATGTCCTCCAACCCCTTGTACGCGAACTGACCCGAACCTCACCGAAAACATCTCAAAACGTCTTACCCCCAGCTGCCCTCCTCCTCATGACCCTACCCCCACCACCATGATCCCCCACGTCCTGTACCCTCCCGATCCCCTCCACTGTCCTCATCATCGCCGCGCCCTCCCCATCCCCTTCACTCACCTTGCCGCCCAACCGCCTGATCACCTCCGCGCGCTCCGCCTCCGTCTCTCCATCGCCCCACACCAGCGCCTGGCTAGCCTCAGGAGCGGGATCGGTCCACGGCGGTGGCGGCCCCGCGGTCGGCTCCGCTTCGCCGCCCCCTGCAATCGTCACACGTGACACCGACGTGTCGGTGTTCGTCGAGAAGGAGTTCTTGGCGGAGAGGGACGACGGCGCGGACATGTTGGACGTGATGGAGGGCGCGCGGCCGAGCTGGCGGCGGCGGTGCTGACGGTCTTTCCGCGCGCCGGGGGCGCCGGCAACGCCGTGGTCGGAACCAGCGGAGCCGGGACGGGAGGATTGTTTTTTCTGCGCGAGCAGCGCTGCGATGGTGGTATTCAGGACGGCGGAGTCGGCGGAGTCGGCTGGGGGCGGAGCGGGTGCGGCGGAGATCGTGGTCGTGCTTGGCTTGTCGGGCGAGGAGGTTGATGGGGTGATGGTGGTGTCGTTTATCGTCGATGCACGTTGTTGTTGCGGCTGCTTCCGCTGCCGCACTAGGTCATCTGCACGCGAAAATTCGGCCGGTATGGGTCTTCGGGGAGCATTGGCCTCGGACGGGGACAGCTCCTGCAGGTGCTTCTGAGGCGGTGCGTCTCCCGCCCCGTCGTAGGGAGGGACCGGGTCGTCTTCCGGATGTCCCGCTCCGCCGGTCCCGAAGCCAGCCGTATCCTGATCTGCTTCACCCTCGCTCGCCGAGGACTCATACAGCGGCATTCCACGCTTATCCGGCTGACGCCTTTCCGGTTTCCTGGTTTCCTGGCCCAAGAAGCTTTCTTGTCGTCCTGCATTTGAGCAATCCGGAGACGCGCCTTTTGATAATGTGAGTTTATTGTGACTACTGCGCTCGCGTAAGACCCTGAAGAACTTCGTCAGCAACGCTTCGTGTGGGTATGACGTAAGTGCAGAATCGACACGAACAATTAGAGGCGATCATGCGAGACATTGCGTATCCAACCTCTCGCCTCCGCAATAGAGAAGAGCTTGCTCGGCCGAATTCAGCCAATGGCTTACCGTTCTTTGGTGGCAGGTTCCGCACTGGCACCTGAGCTCTTGCGTGGCCGCACCCGTTGCGACGATTCTCTGGATCGCCCGGAAGCAACCTGAAGCAAGTGGGTCTCGAAGGGCTGCCGGATGCCCGTGGAGATGCAGTCCCACAACCATGATGGAGTGACAACCGGGATTGAGCGGTCTAGACAAAATTTGACTTTAGGGTTGGCAGGTGAATCTGAATTGCAGATCAACACCGACACGCTTTCCTTCAGAATTTCGTCATAGGCAGCCCCTGTATGAGCAGCACGATCAGTACATCCGATGTGTCTTAGCGGCGATAAATGACGCACCCATTAAATTTACAGCTCTTGATACATGGAGCCGGTCATAATCGGTAAATAAAGTAGAAGTGATGATCAGATCCTCAAAGCCTACCGATGAGTTAGCGAATGCGTAAATTTCGGGGCAAAGGGAGACTCTACCAGGAATTGGGATTCGGGGAAAGGGTTTAAAGATCACCTCATTGGTGGGGTCGACAATCCTTCTCCTGTGGAGACATTTCTCCACCCACCATTCGTTGACACGCGTAAGACCTTCAGCGACAATAGGGAGGTCCTCCAGCGCGTCACGAGCGACGCTTGAAGGTGTGATCAAGAATCCAGTCTCCAATTCAGACTCGTCGTGCGAGCAGAGCTGTTCCTGTGTTACGACAAGATTCGCCCCATTTTGGTGAAGATGTTCATGAAGGATACCTGTCTGTTGACTAGTGAGCATGTCGATTTTGTTTCTGCCAGGCTGGGCAAGCACAAACCTTGACGCGATCAAAACCATATACGTAAATTATTCTTCCCTCAAAGCAACCAGCCTTTTGTTTAGCCTGGGGCTTAGGTTCGTGGGTGCCGTCAAGCTGGTCAAGGCTCGCGCTTCTCCGGATGTCCGCCCTGCTCATGGCAGGTACCACTTCCTTACTGACTAGGCCATCGGACTTTCCCTCCTGCCAAGAATCGTCCTCTTCCTTCTTCGCGCCAAAGCTGCCAGTTGTGATATCGTTCCAGATCGCCGAGCTCTGGCTCTCGAGCTTGGTGCTTGCTGTCCGCCTCAATTTCCGTTTGTTTTCTCCGTCCTCCCCAGCAGGGGTGCGCATGCGCTTCCCTAGTGGCGTGGTCTCAATCGGCGTCCTCTTGAAAGCACCCTTCCCTCGCTCTTCCTGTGGCAGCCTTGGGTCATACAATTTTTCATCAAGGGCCATACGCCTTTCGATACTGTCGGTAAACCATTCCAGCGACACAACCCTGAGACCCCATTGTAACGCGAATTCGAACTTCTTGCCAGATGGTATTGCGGCGATCAAATGGGTCACTGCCTTAGTCAGATCTCCTTGGTATGCAGCACCATTGGCGACAACGGTCTCTTCCAGGTACTTTCGTTGTGATACTGTGGGCAATCAGTGGAGGTAGCTCCCAGCCAGCCAAGGCTACTCACTGTCCTCGAATCCGGTTATGCATACACGCAAGCCAAAGAAAGTGGGGACACGATGCTCTTCTTCCAGCTTCTCCACATCTGTTTCTCCGCCTTGCAGCCAGGATTCACGCACGGCCCCAACCCAAGCGGGTGTGACGACCTTGACATCGGGGCGCTCTCTGGCGACATACTTGTACTTTTGGGTGTCGATGCTGCCAACGACAAGATGGGTCACGTCGGAAGTAAGATCATATTTGTGGGCGGCGCCCATGTCGGTAGCCCATTTGGCGAGCTCGTTCTATCGAAATGCAATTTAGCGATTATCGAGCGGTGGTTTCGTGGGGCGCGGCGTACTCTGTGTTCGGGGTTGATGGATGTGCAGCACAAGATAACGCCAGCGAGCGGCGACTGCGCCCGGGCTGGTTATTGTCAGCAGTGTACGCTGGGGTGCATGGATAAGCAGTGACATGAGCATACCCTGATCTGCTGTGTCCAGCATTCTGGCGCTCGTGGTTGAGCCTCAGCACTGGCGGCGAGAGCTGATTAGAGAGGCTGTGACGCGACTCGAGACGTTCGACGCGTCTGCGACGCGGCCACGTGAAACTACATACAAAAGCCCGACACCCCGACACCTCTGGCAGAGCGCAGCGACCAAGTTAGCGTCCAGTCGGCCCCTGCTTTTAGCCAGCCTGCAACCAATGGACGACCTCATAGCTGACGCGCCGGTAGTCAGTCTCCAGCGATCATTGGCTAAACTGCCCGAGGCCGCCACCCCTACTCGTTATGATACCCCCTTTCGACCCCCTCGCCCTCCACGGCGGTGGTCTAATTCAACGTTTTGCCAAGCTTCTGCCATCGCAGCCATTGTCGTCAGATGCAGGAGATCAATCACGGTGGCTCACATTCCCCACAATCCGCCAACTCTGGTGGCTGCCCCTGCACGTGTGCTTTTTTCACTCCTCTGCAAAGGGTCCACGGTCGACGTCAAGCTCACGCCGCACAGCAGGCGGTGGCGGTCAAGGCCTCGACAGGCATCGCATTTGTCAGAGCCCTGCAGCGATGGGCGAGGCGGTTGCTGCGCGATTCGGCGACCTGCGGTCCGATGGGCTGCAGATGGGGCCGGCTGGAAATTTTTCGCGGGCAATGCATCACGCAGATATGGCAGCACCTGCTTCTCTGGACGAGAAACGCCTTCCGATCTCCGGAGCTGCTTTGAGAGGACGGCTGTTGTTTCCGCCGCCCCGTTTGGTGAAGAGGCGACGATCCGGCACGTTTTGGAGGGGGTGAAAAGCCGCCGTGCAGCCGATTTGGGACTGGGGGCGCGCGCGACAGCAGCCTTCTGGCACACTCACGCCTCCTCGCCTCGGCAGACGGCAGCCCTGCACACTCCGCACTTCTCTGCGCGCACGTCCCTGGCTGTCGCATCATCCGGCGCTACGTGACGTGGGCCTCTCTCGCAGCGCCGCCGTGATGGCGCTCGAGGCTGCTGCTCAGGATGTCCTGGGCTTCTGGCAACGCGCAGTGCGTCTGGTGGTGGCTGCTGCTGCTGCGGCAACAAATCGCCTCGTCCTGCCTCCAGTTGGCCCGCTGCATTGGGCCGTAGCGCGGATGGGCGACGAGGCTACAGGCTACAGGCTACGGGCGACGGGCGACGGGCGAGGACAGGCGCGGCCAGCGTGGCTCACGGCCTCCGCGCCTCGTAACGGAGCCTATTATCTGGCAGCACCGGTCGTGTGCGCGCGCGCTCGTGGCCCCGACGAGCCGCGAACCACCAGGCCCAGAGTCCAGACAGCAGCAGCCGGAAGCCTCGGAAGAGCGGCCGCGTCGCGCTGAGGGAGCGTATTGATCCGCCTGTCGCGGGTGGTGAGGTCACCTACCAAGCCCCTCTGGGCTGGCCGCAGCGCACAAGGGAATCACGGCCTTATTAGGGAGGGCCGCTGCCGGTCGTACGTGAGGCTAATGAACAGGGAACTTACAAAGGCCCTCTCATCATCTTGCGACGGTCTGGCGCTGGGACCGACGCCGCCCCCAGAGGCCTTCCCCTCCACTTGATCTAGCGATCTTCACGCCGAATTGCCCTTTCGCGCCCGTACATGCCGCAGCCAAAGCTTCTCTACCCTGCATCGTCATCTCATCCTGTTTCCCCGCCAGTCGTCTTAAGGCAAGGATCTAACGTTCAGCGCTGTATTTTTTCTGCCCGGCCACGCATGACACGCACAAGCATCGACCCTTGACCGCTTGAAAGGTACGAGAACCGACTGGCATGTGCATACCCGTCACTTTCTCCGCCGCCGTTTCCAGATATCGGATCTGTAAGTTGTTGCACCATATGCCCTCACGCCGCCCCATCTTCTGTCTCACGCCGCCCACCCTTTCTTTGTCCACCTGCTCCTCGCACGCCTCTCTCTCCCCCTTCACGTCGCGCTGTGTGCGCTCTCACGCGTCTCGCGCCCTCGTCCACGCCGCCTCTACCTGAAACGGCACCACACCTCTATCACTGCCCGTTGCCTGCTTGACCCTGCCCTCCACGCTGCTTTTCATGCCTGAACGCGCCGGCCCTCTGCACGATTGACGCTCACGCCATTCACCAACATGACAGAGTATCTCCGAGTCCACACCGAACGCGGCCGCCTCAGCTACCTGCCCGACGAGCCATCGCGCAGCAACCGGCACTCCGTTTGCACATCGACGCCCTCAGACTATCTCCAGACGCGCGGTCCAATCTTCAATCCTCGCAGCCGCCGCCCTCAGCGTATCCACATTGCTCGCGTGCCCCCAGACTACTCCGTCATCCAGCGAAAATCAAGAAGAGGCCGACCCGTGGTCATAGAAAAGCTGGCGGGCCCACGAGAGAACGCAAAGCGCTTTCTTAGGTCTTTCATCGCCTCTCACGGCGACAAAGACAAAGTATCGCCGGCTCCCACTCGTGCTCCTAGTGTCGGCGGTGGAGACAACGAATCATCATCTTCTTCTCCTTCCTCGACTGAGGGTCAGCACGGCGCCAGCGACGAGACTATGCGTACCACCCAACGTAATTCCGTCGGCGGACCAGTAAGCGGTATGATCTCCAGGCCTGTGCTCGCGGAGAACGTGCGCTCGTCGTCCGGTCGATCGACCAGCAGCAGAAAGAGCATGGTTTCCTCTATCACTCAGGCTATTCCCGACGAGAAGCCCCTAGCGTCAGGCAATGGTATCAGCGTTGGAATTGCTCTGGCCGAACCTGTCCTCTTCTTGCAAGGCTTCGAGCAAAACGGCGATTCGGAAAGAAGTACTGCCATGTTGCGAGGAAGCCTGCACTTGAGGGTGACGAAGAGTGCTAAGATTAAGGCCGTTACCCTCAAGTTCAAGGGCAAGGCCACGACGAAATGGCCCGAAGGTAATTCTGTGCGTTGATTGACGTAATCGCAAAGCTTACCATATGCAGGCATTCCCCCGAAAAAGACAGAGTTCGAAGAGACCGACCACATTATGAGCCACACCTGGCCTTTCTTCAATGCGCAATTTCCAACTGCCGAGCACGGCACCTGCGCAGATCACGTGGAGCTGCACGAGAAGAAGGAGAGTACTCTTCAAGTGCCGATCACTGGCAAGAACGGGAAATTGTCGTTTGACTCCGAACGCTCGCCGATGAACTCAAGCACCAATCTCAGTTCAAAGGAGGCAAAACGTTTATCATTGCAGGTCAACCAATCAAGAAGTTTTGGGAAAGGCGAATCCTCAACAGGCGGGCCATCGGTTGCTCAAAAAGGCTACAGAACCTTCCAGCCCGGCGACTACATCTACAATTTCGAATTGCCACTGGATAGCCATCTGCCAGAGACCATCGATGTCGACCTTGGCTCCGTCAAATACGAACTCGAAGCGGTGATCGAACGATCTGGCGCTTTCAGGGCCAATCTCGTTGGAACGAAGGAGGTAGTCCTAATCAGGGCACCGTCAGAAGGTTCCCTCGAACAAGTCGAGCCCATTGCGATCAGCCGAAATTGGGAGGACCAGCTACACTACGACATTGTGATATCGGGGAAATCCTTCCCATTGGGTTCTCAAGTACCAATTGCCTTCAAGCTCACGCCCTTGGCGAAGGTTCAATGCCACAGGATAAAAGTCTTCGTCACAGAGAATGTCGAGTACTACTGCAACAACAAACGAGTCCACAGGATAGAGCCGACACGGAAAGTGCAGCTGTTTGAGAAACGAGCAGATGGTCCGGCCACTAGTACCTTCCCCGGGAGCAGTATGAGGATCATTTCCGGTGGAGGTGTGCCCTATGACCAGAGAGCTGCCGCGGCAAGAGGCGATATGGAAAACGTTACTCTTCAAGATACGACGAACTTGCTTGGGACTCTCGAGGGCGAGGCCAATGTGGGACCGACGGAGATGGAGTTCAACGTGCAGTTGCCGAGCTGCCACAACCAGCGAGAGAAGGAGCAAAAGCTGCAAAAATTGCACTTTGATACGACGTATCAAAACATCCAGGTGCATCATTGGATTAAGGTATGGCGAATCTTGCAGGTGACCGGGATAAACGTCGACTGACATGTCTTAGATCGTCATGCGCCTCTCGCGACCTGACCAAAACGACCCTTCGAAGAGACGGCATTTCGAAATATCGATTGACTCGCCCTTCCACATCCTTTCTTGCCGAGCGACCCAGGCAAACACAGCATTACCGGCGTACTCATCCCCTGAGACGGGCGAAGGCATCTCCACATTGCCAGAATGCGGGTGCCCTGGGGCGCCTGTCCGGCGCGGTTCCCCTGCGTCATTCATTCCGACGATCAACGCGCTGAACAGCGCGCGCACGCACAACAATGTCCCCGAAGTGCCAAGTCCGCAGCTGGTACGGCCGCAGCAGGCCCACATTGGTGGGCCTACAGACCCACGACTACAGCGGCCCATTCACCTGTTGCGCCAACCATCGTTCAACCCGCCGGCGTTCGATGAGGAGGAACCGCCGCCCCCTCTCCAGACTCCGCCACCGCAGTACGAGAGCATCGCCAGCCCGACATCAGGGCTTGCTGACTACTTTTCGCGACTGTCAGACGCGTACGACGAGGACAGTGACGGTGAAGGGCGGAGTGCACGGACCCCGGGCCGTGTGGATGTGCCACTGACGCCGGGGAGCCGGATAAACCGCAGCATGGACGAACGACGCACCTGGCTGCCTCTGGACAGGTAGCAGGAGCTTCGAATGTAAACACGATAGCACGCAGTACAGTACGACTTACGATTTCTGTTTTTTTTTTTTTCAACGACTGGTAGATGATCTGGAAGCGACATAGTTTGGTTGAGGTCACCCGGAGACGGGAGGCGGGGATTTGGTGAGCCCAGCCGGGGGTGCGAGATCGACCCTGGCACAGCATGTTTCGGCTGGGTCGAATTTGTTGGATTATGTTTTCGGGGGCTATATTTGCACCACAGCAGAGCTGCATGTCTGGCGTTGTTGGATGTCGTCTTCTTTTACTAGACCTTGTCATTCCCACGAAAAGGAGCGCGAGCGACGGGGAGTTTGGCCTTCTTTTCTCCATCATTTTCGGCATGCTTTGGCAGACTAGCTCCACACCGCATGTACCGTGTAGTCGGACGGGAATAAGGTAGTTCCCATTAATGCATGGCGTGATTGGCTACCTGGTAGCAGCATGTGCGTTCACGTGGGATGTTGCCTCGCATTTGGGGCTTCGCTTGCGCAGCTGGAGAGAAAGGCCAACGAGCGGGCCAGCGGGCCCAGGAGCGGCGTCCAGCAAACCCTGGCGCGGTGCACATCAGATGCCGGTGTCGACCAAGATAGGCGGTCATCTGGAGAGAGTTTCTGCAAGCTTGCAGCGATCAGCTTGGGGCGCAGATATCATCTGGACGCGGGGTCTGAGACGCAGCAGACTTCTTGACCGGGCCCCAGACGACGGCGGACTTCTTATCTGAGGCGGTCTGTCACGGTGGCAACGGCGATAGACGTTCAGTCGCAGGCCTTATTTTCAGGCGTGGCGGGCTCGACCTCCGCATGCGCGCGCGCGCGCGCGATCCGCACAGCCGTCTCGGCATTCCAGCCGAGTCAGTGGAGTGGAGCGGCGATGGTTCGCGCTCTCGCTGCGTCGGAGGGCTTTCGATTGTTGCGCAGACGTGAGCAAGGCAGAGGAGATTCCGTCAGCAGTCGGCGCACGCGATTTGCTGGCGGGCTGCAGGCCAAGACTGGGAGGGCTTCGGGCTAAGAAACCCGCCAAGCGGACGCGGAGCCTGAGGGCAGCGGCGCCATGGACGCGAGGACGAATACAAGTATGAGCCCAGAGGCGCTGCTCCACCGTTTCGATCGCGTATCTGACCCAAGCCGGCTTACCTGTTCTTTGCTGCGCTGCATCGTGCTTTGGCAGCTTGGCGCATCCCTGAGCGCAGCGACATCGAGGGACCGCGAGCGGAGGAAGCGAGAAAGCGAGAAAGCGAGAGAGAGAGAGAGAGCGAGCGTGCGTGCGTGCCGTGCCAGCCGTCGAGGAGGCTCTGTCCCCGCGCACTGAACATCGGGCGGCGGGGCGCACCTCCGTCATTGCCCAGCGAGTAAGGCCGAGCGGTGGGCTTGATAGCTGCGTCACCCGAAGCGGCAACATCCATGTAAGTATGCCCACGGCCCCGAATCTAGTTAAACATTGAGATCCCACGCGCGTTTCGTTTCTTCTTTCGCCGCACGCCCGCGAGCTCCTCACCCGTGAGAGCGCCGCCCCCAGAGACCATTCGTTGCACCGTACAGCCGGCTCATTGCTGTGCGACCTGCAGATTCCCGCCTCGCTACCGCCACGCAGGGCCCTCCAAGCACCCTGCGCTCTCCAGAAGATTCGCTGTCCTACAACTCCACGCCACCGCAAACCACCAGACCGCCGTCACCGCCGCAGGCGCCCTCGAGTCCCTCAATCACCCCTGCTACACCGCCCTGTGAGGCCATTCGGAGCGGCGACTGGGCGCGACCAGCGACTACATGCAGCAAAGTCCGGCATCCCTACCCACGGCGAGCAGAGCGACTGAAGGCGCACACCTCACCGCGCCCTCCGTTTTCGTTGGCACATAACCCACCTACCCGCGATTCCTCCACGCCTCCGCCGGTCGTTACCGCCGCGCTTTCTTTTTGCTGTACACAAGAGGTGGTTGCGCAGGGCTGCACTAGCCAAGAGCTGTCAACATGGCGTGGGAACACTTGTCAATCACCAAGCCGCACTTGGTGTACATCATCCTCGGCGGCTTCACCTCGCTCTTCATGCTCTGCTCCTCAGTGATCAAGGAGCGGTTGTACATAGGCGAAGCCACCGTCGCTACAATATGCGGCATCATATTCGGACCCCACGCTGCCAATCTGATCAATCCGTTAGAATGGGGCAACACCGATCTAATCACCCTGGAGTTCTCCCGCATCGTCCTGGTCGTCCAGTGTTTTGCCGTCGGTGTCGAATTGCCAAGGGCGTACATGGAGCGCCACTGGAGATCCGTCACCGCCCTGCTCATCCCGGTCATGACCTTCGGCTGGCTGGTGACGAGTTTGTTCATCTGGGGCCTGATGAGTGATTGGCTCAATTGGCTGGACAGCCTTTGTATCGCCGCCTGTGTCACCGCGACCGATCCCGTCTTGGCTTCCTCAGTCGTCGGTAAGGGCAAATTTGCGAAGCGTGTGCCGAAGCACTTGCGTGACCTGCTGTCCGCCGAGTCGGGCTGTAACGACGGCATGGCTTTCCCCTTCATCTACCTGGCCGTCTACATCATTCGCTACAAGCACCACCCCAACGAGGTGGCATTGCACTGGTTCTGTTATACCATCTTGTACGAGTGTATATTCGGTGCCTTCTATGGTGTTGTCATTGGCTACATCGCGAGGCGCCTCATTAGGTATTCTCACGAGCACGATCTCATTGACCGTGAGAGTTTCTTGGTGTTCTACTTCGTCCTTGCACTCTTCTGCGCGGGCTCGGGTAGTTTGCTCGGTATGGATGACTTGCTTATAGGATTCGCGTGCGGAGTCGGCTTCAGTAACGACGGCTGGTTCTTGGAGAAGACAGAGGAATCCCACGTTTCCAACGTGATCGATCTGCTTATCAACTTGACGTTCTTCGTCTACTTCGGAACCATCATCCCCTGGGAGCAGTTCAATGCGCCCAACATCATCGGAACCACTCCATGGAGGCTTGTCGTCATCGCGATTCTTGTCCTTCTCTTCCGTCGGATTCCTATCATGATACTCATGAAGCCTATCATTCCAGATATCAAGACTTACCGTGAGGCGCTCTTCGCCGGTCACTTCGGACCCATTGGAGTCGGTGCGCTTTTCGTCGCCATTTTGGCGCGTGCCGAGCTGGAAACCGGAGAGACGACGCCTTTGGCTGAACTACCACCCGAAGGATTCCCACATCTCAATATCATCGAACTGATATGGCCCATAACATGTTTTCTAGTCATCTGTTCCATTGTCGTCCATGGTTCCTCCATTGCCGTGTTTACACTCGGCAAGCACATCAACACCTTGACATTGACCCTGTCCTACACCCAAGCCAACGAGGATGGACCGTCCTGGATGGATCGTTTGCCGCGCATCCAATCTCGCTCGAAGAGTTCCATGTCCCTTCGCAGGCCAGGAGAGGCGGAGACCGATTCTTCGTACGACGAGAAGGGGGATTACGGTGGTGAGGGGCCTTTCAACTTTCCTCGCAACTTCCTCCGAAACAAGAAGGACGAGGATGTCCAAAGCCGGTCTTCTAGCCGTCGGCCTTCCAGGCGTAGGAGGATGGATGGAATGGGTCCTGGTGGACCAATCAGCCAGTCCGCAATTACACCTGCACGGCGTGAACAAGATCCTGCCGACGTTCCTTCAGCCGCCCGCGAGGATTCCGAGACCACTGCTCTGAACAGCGACGAATCGCCCGACATCGACAAGATCCAATCTCCTGAGGAGGAAGTGTATCAGGAGGGTGATCAAATTATCATCGAGGATGAGGAGGGTAACGTATTGGCAGTACGGGATATCAAGGGAGACAGTAAGGCTGAGATTCAGCGGAAGGCCAAGGAAGAAGGACGGAAACTTGCGAAGGACAAGGATATTGAAGGAGGCGTTGCGCGGACGGAGGATGACCAGCATACTGACGAGGGTCAAAAGATAGCTCACGAAGTCAAGGATGCTGCCGAACACCCGAAAAAGCACTGGCGGTCAATGGGCAAGCTGATGCACCGTCGTCAGAGCCTGGTTGACCCCGAGCAAACGCAGAAGAAGAAGCGTGGGCCTGCCTTGGCGTACCAATTCGGCAACACGATCATCGTCGAAGATGAGGACGGCGAGGTCATCAAGAAGTACGACATTCCTCAAGACTCGACGAAACAGACCAAGGAGGGTGCCGTCACCGATAAGACGCGTCAACGTCTCGCTCGCATGGGTACTTACCTAGGCATGCCACATCCCGATGCAGAAGCCGTAGCAAACACCGGTGAAACATCTGCCGAGGGCGGTAAGGGTACGCGCGACGAGAAAAGGAAGAAGAGGATGCAGGAGGAGATGAGCGATGATGAGCACATCCGTTTCACCGTCAACGCCGGAGGGCGCCGCATGAGCAAAGCCGAGTTCATCCAACAAATACAGCAGATGGACCCCAAGCAGCGCACCAAGTTCGTCGAGAACAGCGACGTGCCCGAGCGCGTCAAGGAGGAGGCACGCGACGAAGCGCAGGAGGCAGCCGCTCGCAGCGCCGCGAGCAAGCAAAAGGTGCCTGGCGGCGAGAGCAGCGCCGGCGGTCAACGTGGCCGCAAGGCGTCAAACCCCACCACGGGCGGCGCGGCCCGCATATCGGCCTCGAAGGAGCGCGCGCCCAAGGGCCCTGAGGGCCTGACGCTCGTCGACTCGGAGGACGAAGAGGTGCCGTTCCACAGCGTGCGCGACGCGCTCGGTGGCCGCGACACTGCTGCCGCCCGCCGCCGTCAGCAGGCCACCAGCACCGCCGCCACGGCCTCGTCATCCCGCTCCCCTGCCGCCGCCGCCACCGCCGGCCCGCTCGGCCGCCCCAGCACGGAGGGCTCCTCCAACAGCCGCCGCGGCGCCGCAGCAAAGGCCGTCGGCCGTACGGAGAAGGGCGACAAGCTGCACGCACAGCCGACGCACCTGGACGAGGGCGAGACCGCCGCCGAGCGCAGGAGGAGAGAGGGCGCGCTGGGCTTGGGCGGCGGCGACAGCTCGACGGATAGCGAGAGCGAGGAGGACTACGACGGCAAGGGCATCAGGCGGCATCCGCCGGCGGAGAAGCGGGCGGCGAAGGCAGTCATCGCCGAGAAGGAGCGCGAGGAGAAGGAGAAGATTGCAAGGGAGGAAGAAGAAAGGGAGAGGGAGGAGGAGGAGGAGGAGGAGGAGAGAAAGAGGGCGGAGAAGGAGAAGGAGAAGGAGGAGGAGGAGGAGGCCGCCAAGCAGCAGAAGACGCCGGGCATCAGGTTCGCGGAACCGACCAGGCCGACGCAGCAGCAGGAGGGCGGTGGTGAGGGTGCGGAGGGCGAGAAGGAGGGCGAGGGGGAGAGCGGTGGGAATGGTGGGAAGGGACATCATAAGAGGAGTTCGAGTGGACTGAAGTGGTTCAGGAAGTAGTGGGGGGTTTGGGAAAGGGGGGAAAGTGGCCCGAGAGGTTATGTGATCGGATGTTATGAGATGAGATGAGATGGATTGGAAGAAAAACCGGGTGATGATGATATGGCGGTGGGGCGGACTTTTCAGATGCCTTTGTTTTCTCTCTCCTTTTTTTTACCCAAAAGCTGCTACTAGCTTCGAGTACGTAATATCGCTTCTTTGGTTTTTTTTTTTTTTCATTTTCTCTATGAATATTCTGTCGGATAGCCCCGACATGAAGGGGGATGACGGATTGCTTGAATTAGTACGAGATTATACGTCGGTCGAAGGATAAAGTCGAAAGACGATCACACAAGAGAAAAAAAATTTGAAAGATTTCACAGATAAAGAGACGGTATGAGCACATTGGGATGACATAGCACGGGCGGAGTTAGAATTCTGAATCTGTTCACACAGTATTACTATACATTAGCAAAAATTCGGTCTTGCCTACTATAAGAGTAGAAGTGACAGCTCGTGATGGATCGCCACTAATCTGCTTGTTTCTGAACACACTGATGCAGATAGGCTAGGCAAACGCACGACAGGGGGCACTGGCGAGGAGCAGGCTGATGACACTGGTTCTGCTCTATCAAAAAGAACCGTCTCGCTCCTTATAAAACATCGTCTTGCTAGTAGAGGACTGAGTAACACAGAGCTCTTCCCAAGTCCATATTATAAACCAAATTGTTGGAGAGGGGTATGTGATTGATATTGATGTCAAACTTTTCATCCAGTTCGCCTTTTTTTGGAATAAAAAGAAGAAGAAGAAACCGTATGATCCGTCTCAGTTCGCCGCAATTCCGGACCAGTGCCATAAATGCAGTCTTATGCTCGTATCAAAACCGTAGTGCTGTGCATAACCATATCTGCCAGATGCCACAACGAAGAGAAAGAATGGCGCCCCAGTAGCGCCGTGCGAACGACAAGCACCTACCCCACCAGCCTCTTCTCCTTTTCGATCATTCTGATCCATGATTCGCCATGCTCTCCCGCGTCTGTTACGCATCGCCCTGCTTCTGAACAATCTCCCTGTTCAGGTTGATCTTCTCCAGAATGGCCGCGGCGCCCCTCTCGACCAGGGCAGCGGCGGCCTTCCTGCCGAACTCGTCCGCGGCCTCCCTGCTATCGATCTTCTCCGTCAGCTCGACCTCGGCGGCCTCGGAGCCGTCCAGGCTCGTCACGATGGCGCGCAGCACGAGCTCGTCGCCGTCCTCCCTAACCCAGTCCGTCTCGACGCCGATGGGCACGCTGCAGCCGCCCTCGAGCGTGCGCATGAGGCTGCGCTCGGCCAGGCACGCGCGGGCGGTGCGCTCGCAGCCGACGGAGCGCAGCAGCGCCAGCGTGGCCGCGTCGTCGGCGCGCACCTCGATGGCCAGCGCGCCCTGGCCGACGGCGTACATCATGCCGCCCTCCTTGCCGCTCAGGTAGCTGGTGATGCGGTCCTCCAGGCCCAGCCGCTTCAGGCCCGCCGCGGCCAGGATCAGCGCCGTGTACTGCACGGCGTCCGGGTCGGTGCTGTCGAGCTTGGCGAGGCGCGTGCCGACGTTGCCGCGCACGTCGGCGAAGCGCAGGTGCGGGTACCGCCGCTTGAGCTGCGCGGACCGCCGCAGCGATGACGTGCCGATGACGGAACCCGGGGGCAGCGACGAGATTTTGGCGTGCGAGGCCGCCGTGGTTGGGTCGGCTGCCAGCGAGGCTTTCAGGACGAAGGCGTCGCGCGGGTCTTCGCGGGGGAGGATGGCGCCGATGCTCATGCCGGGCGGTAGCTGGGTGGGCATGTCTGTTGGACGGGAGATACTGTTAGCTCTTATAAGGGGAGTACCTCTGCGATTGAGGTGTTCTGCAGCTCCTGGGTGCAGAGGTCTTCATCCCTTCATCGCGCTCGGCAAAGACAGCAGCTGAAAAGCTCAAGACCTTCGAGACTGGAAGTAGAGACGCAGGACGCACCCTTCAGACAATGCACGATCATATCCAGCTCTCCCTTCGCCAGCAGCGCCTCCAGCTCATGTGTCCACAGGCTCTTCGCCCCGAACTCGTGCAGCGCCGTCGTCTGGTTCTTGTCGCCCATGGTCGCCATGGCATGGATGGCAAATTTCCGTTCCGGCCATGCATCCTTCAGCGCGGCCTCGACGAGGTCTGCTTGTACCCGCGCCAGTACTGACCGCCGTGTGCCAATATTAACGACAGAGAGCTCCGAGGACCCGGCGGCGGATGTTGCTTGCGCAGGTGGCGCGGAGGCCAATTCGCTGCCTTCGGTGGCCATTGTTGGGAGAGAGTTGATGAGAGGCGGGGTAGAGGGCTGTTCGAGGAATATAATCGATCTGTGCGGGGGCTGACAATGAATTGGTGGTTCTAGGTCGGAGAAAAGGGTCGTTTGCAGTTGGCAAGGTGGGATGTATGGACGCGGTTGTTGCTGACCGCGGGGAACGTGGATGTTTCGCCGCAACCCGGCCCTCCGTTTCGGGGCTTGTCCGATGCCGGCAACCAAGAGTACCCGAGTGGACTGCACGCCCAAATTATTGATGAAGACATATTGTCAGCAGCGTGTCGCTTGCCCATTTTTGTGGGATTCCAGCTCACTTTCTTTTCAACCGTTATTCGCCTTGAAAGTTTTGATTGTGTACTATTGTGGCTTAGTTGCCATCGTGACATCCGTTGCACAGCACTCCAGACTGAGCAATGATGCTTTTCTCTCCAGCATCTCCATTGATAGTCTCCTGTTTCACTGCAGATATTTCTTCTCTCCACGAATGCCGCTTTCCTCCTATATAGTGCCCGCTTCATCGCTTGTCCGCCGGGTAAGCAAGCCCAGGCGATGCCCTCGACGAGCTCATTACTCCCCTCAGATCTTTCCTGCATTACCCATCCCGCTTGACTTTCTCCGAGAACGTCCAGCGAATCGTAACCACGATGTTTTCAGCAACCCTTGTCTCCGTCATCATACAATCATGCCGCATGCCGAATACACCCATCGAGGACGATTTTCAGCGCCTGGGTGCCAGCCATTTGTTCACCTCATCCCATGTCGTACCATCCTTCACCAAACCAGCCTCGCTGGCCTTCTTGACACCGGCGTACACAGCGTCCCATAGTTTGAACGCAATATCAAGATCCCCTGATAGGTCAAGACTCTCGGGGAACCAGTCGCGAGCCGCACGAGTCTTGGTGCTGGCCTTTGCCTCCGGAGTCGTAGGGTCAGGTTGAATGTGAAGTTCGTCGAGGTAAGACTTCACCGCGATACCCATCGCACAGTCATTGGGAAGTAAGAAGGGCAACTTGATACCGAGGTCCGTGTAGTCGCTGCGGTCCCGCTCGGCATCACCATTAAGAAGGAGGGTCGTTAGGCTAACCTCAGCAAGATCGCGAAGGCAGCTGCGCACCGACGAGATGACTGAGTGGTATCCCAGCAAATGCCTGCTCAGCGGACCAGTAAAGCCGATAGCCCTATGTCGTAGCTTACCCAAACAGGCGACGCGAGAAACCAGAAGGTTGTTCCGCTTGTCTGTCTCTGATCCACGGATGGGCGGGCCTCCGTAGGTAGGGAACATGGGCTTCGAGTTCAGAATGTTGAGACGTACGAGTTCCATAGCGACAAAAGCGGCCTCTTCCAACTCGGAGCGGCCGCCAAGCGCCGTGATAGCAGCGTGTAGGGCTTCACCCCAAGGCGTAAGGTTGTGCTTTGCATCAACAAATTCGCGCAGCTGAAGGAAGCGCCACACAGAATTGTACAGAAGCTCATCGCTAGCGTTGAGAAGTTTCGAGGTGTCCTTCTTGGTCACTGTCTTTGCGGCGAATTCAGGGTCCTTCAGAGATTGAATCGCAAAGCCAATCGTCTCCGCCCCCTCCAGCTGTTTGACCTTCTCTTGGATCAATGCCGCCTTCACGTTCCAGTTACTCAGAATGGGTCGGAAGTCCGGTGCTTCTCTCATGGAGATCGTCTTGGCGTTGTTACGATCGAACCATGTGTAGAGCGATACGTCCTTGTGCTGATAGAAGCGGTGTAGGGATGATGACAGGAGGGAGATGGTAGCGGTTCTGAGCGGCACCAGTTGGTCACGCACCAGCTCCCGATATTCCTGTGACTCGCCTCCATCCAGCGGTGCAATCTCAACAATCTCAGCGGAAGTGCGCATCGTCAGAACCCTCGAACCGATGACACCTCTGGACAGGTAAAAATAGATCTCATCCGGAAGGCGTTGGCTCATGAACTCATGAATATCACCGGGAGCCGAATCGTTATTGAAGACTTCGACCTTTCCGTCGAGTGTGAGGACAATGTGGTGCTGAATGGACATCTTGGCGCGCATGAACTTATCGGTGTAGTTCATGGAACGAAGCTTCGGGTCGTCCTGGTAATTCTGGCAGACAGACATGCCAGTGCGACCTAGCGACATCATCATCTCGACAGCACTCCTGATCTTAGGTTTATTCCTGCGAGGGGAGGCTTCCAGCATAGGAAGCGGCGGCAGAAGCTCAGAACCTGCCAACAAACACGCATCGACAAATTGATCAGGGCCGAGGTTGCCTAGGTCGGTCATGCATTGACGCCTACCCATCCATGTAAACTCGCCGCGGTCCCAATCCCAGGCGGTTATGACCTTATCGATATCGAAGAACAGTAGCTCAGAGGGGCCAGCAATTGCCTGCCACAGGTGCTTTGCGTTTTTCTCGAGGTATGCAAGCTACAGAGGTATTAGCCAATTGTTTTCCAGCGGTTTGTCTATAGAAAATACCTGGCCCCAGGCAGTGTACGGCGCGACTACGAATTCGGCGCCAGCCTCGTTTAGCAAGGACTGGAAGCTGCGCAGATAGTCATCGTCCCTAGTGGAAGCTACAGTATGAGGAGCCTGTCAGTGAATATATAGCCAGGGCTTCTACGTGTCGGGTCACGTACGAGCCTCGCCGAAAGTAGTGACGGCGCGTTCAGCCTCGCTCTGGTTGTAAAGCTCCCATGCTTCGGCGGTAATGCGCGACGCCTCATCTGAGGTACGGAACAGCTTGTCTCGCTTGCCGATATCCAAGCCATTGAAGACAAACAGTGGGTGGATGTTGTGGTTCTTCCAGCGCTGCAGGTCGTCGAGTACGAGGCGCTTCATAGAGAAAGGCAGACCACCGAGGGCGGGGAGCAGCGGCTCCTTCCATTGAGGATCGTTGAGGAGGCGTTTGAGGTGGTCGGCGGCGTCGATAGCCACAGAGCAGCCAGCAAGCTCATCGAGCTTGGAGTGCTCAGCCAGGTTGACAGCCCAGTCGTCCTGCGTGGAGATCATGGCGGATTCGGGATGTCGAGGAGACGGAGTGAGGGCGAGGTGGAATTTTAGAGGCAAGCAGCAGACTAAGGAGAGAATGCGTGTTAGCGACGCACCCCGCGTCTGGGTGACGGCGAAGTGAGGGACAGCGGAGTGGTCGAAGCGAGTTTTTGGGAGGCCGCTGGAGCTGGGTCGAGGAGGAGCTGGTGGAGCTGCGTGGTCAATGGCCGGCGTGTCTCAGCGCGGAGGGCAGCACACACGCGCTAGTTAGTCCGCCCAGTTGGCCCGCGCGCGTCAGCCCTACGGGAGATGGACTTCCGCCCGCGACTCAACGCCACGCTCTATTCCCACACCCTCGTATTATCCTGAACTCGATATGGCAACGTCAAACGGAGCCACCGCCAGCATTCCTGTCATTGATGTCTCTTTTTCCACTGACGAGGCTGCAAAGCAATTGCTGGACGCCGCATCTACCCATGGCTTTGTCTTTGTGAGCAATTATCGTGACATTCTGCCTCCGGAGGACGTGCGCGCTGTGTTCGACCTGGTATCTTCTGGATCCTCCTCTCACTAGGTATCAGCTCTAACTCCACAAGTCCCGGTCATTTTTCAAGTCGCCACGCGAAGTGAAGGCAGAATGCTCTTATCAGAAGGAAAAGAATCAGGGCTGGGTTGGCATGCACACCGAGACTCTGGACCCTAAAAGCCAAAAGGTAGACATCTCAGATACACGCGCAGACCACCTTTGCTTATGATTTGATTTATACTAATGTCCTAACCTTCGTATCTTACTACTTCACCCCACCCTTAGCATCAGTCCTGACACATTCATAGCGAGGTGACTTCAAAGAGTCCGTACCTTCCCTCCTCCCCACACGGCAGATCGCCTCTTAAACATTCGGAAATAGGGCCTTCAACATCGGCGAATACACTTCCACTAACCATGCCCCGCAACCGCTCCCATCCCCCCTCCGCCCCCACGAATCCCAACTCGGCACCTTTCAATCGCGCTGTCACGCCCTGTGCAACCACCTCCTCCGCCTCTTCGGCCAAGCCCTCGAGATCCCCTCCTCCGAAGGCGGCCCTGCCTGGTTCGCCACGCGGCACGACCGCGCCGCGGGGCCGTCCGGCTCCATCCTCCGGCTCCTGTACTACCCCTCGGTGCCGCCGATCGACGGCGGCACCGACATCCGCGCCGGCGCGCACTCGGACTACGGCAGCGTCACCCTCCTGTTCCAGCAGCCGCGCGGCCAGCCGGGGCTCGAGATCCTGACCCCGTCGGGCGCGTGGGCGCCCGTGCCCGTGAACCCGACGGCCGACGAGGCGCAGCCGCCCGCGCTGGTCAACATTGGCGATCTGCTCAGTTACTGGACGGACGGCTTGCTGAAGAGCACCGTGCATCGCGTCGTGTTCCCCAAGGAGGTGGGCGGGAGCGTGGGCGAGGACAGGTACAGCATTGCGTATTTCTGCCATCCGGTGGATGACGCGAAGCTGGTGCCGGTACCGAGCAGAGTGGTCAAGGAGAAGGGCGGGAAGGATGGTGCAGGTGATAGGGCAACGGTGCTTACGGCGAAGGACCATTTGCTAGAGAGACTGGCGGCGACATATTGACGATAGTGCAGGACATGATCACGGTCAAGAAAATTAAAGAGTAACCATCTGCTTCGACTGGTGTGCATATGTGGCATTGTGGACACAAATCATAGGGAATCACATGGTTCCGTGGAAGCAGATATGGAATCATCGAGTAGGCCTTTTGAATTTCGATATAGGATGCTCCCCTTCCATGATTCGTTGAATCCGAGAACCAGCCGTAAGCCGAATGAATGCTGCCGCATGCAGTGCCGTTCTCGGCATTGCCGGCTAATATTCGTCCCCCAACAATGCCAACACCCGGTAAGAACCGGTCCGGTACGACGCGAGCGCGTACCTCCGAGCGGATTGCACAGACGTCTCACGAGATCACGAGAGGAGATGGTCCGTTTGTCCAGGGGAATACTTAACCCTCCAGATGACCGCTGAGCGCCCGTACAGGCCCCCCTGTCTCTCCCACTTCTCCAATACTCTTAACACTCACACATGAACTATCTGCCCAATCAGGAACTCGGAAGTATTGACCTTAATATAGTTCTATGATCCCAGCCAACTGGAGCGCGTATACTCTCAAGTCAAGTCAGGAAAGAGAACACGATCTGCTTGAATAACTTAATGCGAAGGATTACGGCGCCTACTGACAAAATGCCCCATCACAGGTTGTTGCATGCTCGCCGAATTAGGAGTCATGTCACCCATCCTTTCGAATTTCTTCCAGCCAACGTTCGGAGACTGATGCAACAGCACCCTTCTGCTTACCCGGAGACGTGTGGCCAGCATCATTGATGCCAAATAGTCGCAGATTTGCAAACTCTTCCTCATACCACCTGTCCCTACCTTTCCCGAACTATCCTCCCAATACCAGTCCTCCAACGGCCGGACCCGGTATCCAGCCTGTCTGTTCCATCTAAATTATCGTAAGAGCGAAGGGCCTCAGAGGGATTATTAAAGATACGATTAGTGGCCGAACTCGCCGTCTGAAAAGCAATCAATACGAAGCCTTACACAAATATGTCGAATGAGCTTTGAAGCACCAAGACATCCAGGCCCTCCTGGTCCAGCAGGTACACTACCTCAGACGTACTCGGTATTGTGGCTCCGGGGCTTGCGGTCAATATCTCATTAAGAGAATCATTGATATCTGAGTAGTTCACTAGCCCTTGGAAGCCTAGGAGCTTCTGAATCTCAGGCTTCTTGAGGTACGGGTTTAGCGGTCCACTGTAAGGGTTGGTTCCTGCGCACAGAAGCAGTACGAGATAGGATTTTTGAAGTTCGGAACGAAGGTCAGTAAAACGCATGTCTCATGTCAAAGGCCTACTGGTTGTTGAAAAGCTGATCGTCATAAGGGCTCCTGCGGTATTCAGGTGAAAAATTATCCTGTCTCCTTGCCACAGAAGTCATCGGCACCCTTGGCACAAAATAGGATCATGCGTCAGTTCGCACAATTCAAAACGCCTCTTGCACTCGGGGGTCGCGGCTGCCACGATGAAGATTCGTTGAATCGCAAATACGTCGAGCTCGAATTGTCAGTGCGGAACGGGTCGTATTGCGAGGTCGTCAAGTACTTGGCTCCAACCAGAGCATCTATCACGATGATATCCAGGAGGTCGAATGGGAACATATCTTTCCCATCACCGGTCCGCTTCGCCGGAGCAATGTCAGAGACATAGCGGGGGACATACCGGCCGCCATGGGATTCTCCAGAGAAGACAACACCATTAGAAGAATGTTGCGGGAAGAGAAAGGTGAAGAACGTCGACATCAGCGCTGAAAAGTCTGCAGACGCGATTTCCAAGTCCCCAGGCAGAATCTCATCGACTGTGAGGAGGCCAACGCTGGCTGTTGACTGTTTGCCGGGGCATGAACCACATGGATCCAAACGGACGAACGGAACTTGACGGATATACACCTCGGAGGCCGACTTACTCGACGAACAGTAGGTTTGCATGGTTGAATCAGCTGTCGGGATTCAAGCTTGTGTGTGCACCATCACGGTCCAGCGTGCAGGGACCAAGTCCAGCAAAGAACCCGATAAGGGAGCTCGCGCCCGGCCCTCTACGAATACAGCAATATCAGCTGAGAGGAATTAGTAAACCCTGGATGTCTTTCAAACCCAGCCGTTCAGCCATATTAGGACCGGGTGATCTTCCGGACCTTGACGGCTTCTCCACGAACCCTGGATCGGCCTTAGCGAGGCGAGGTTGCGGATCGCTTCAGACATACAGAGGAGGTTCCTCCCAGGAGATACGTTGACGGCTCCGGCGGACGTGCGTGAGCCTGCATTGCATGTGCGGTTATCTTGCTCGTGTAGGGTCCATTTCCCTGCGGCACCAAGTGGCTCTTGTGTTATCGGCCAGGCGCCAACCAGTCGAAAATAACTCAGCAGCACGGTGACAGCAAGGGCTGCAAGCATGTCTCAATCTCCCTAGAACTGACGCGATTGCAGCGGCAATATGAGGAAGTAAAGTGGAGAGTCACAGGCAAGCTGATACGGAGGTGTTGATGGTGTCCACAGCCGTGCGAAGTCTATTAGACGGGGTCCCGCTACGGGCTCGTTCCCGCCCGCTTCGATTGGAGGCCGAGTCCTTTTGTTAATTGGGTGCTGAGACAGTCTGGTCCATGTGCCTGGACGGACGCGTACCCGTATCTGGACAGCTCATCGACTCGAACTGCGAACAGCCAGCACATGCAAAATGCAGTCGAACGTGGCGCGGCTAGATGAGTCTTTTTCTTCAGGACGTTGCAGGCATGCGTACAACCGGTCAGCAGAGGATTGTGGCACAAGCGGCGCAGGCAGACAGGGCCACAGGGACGGATCGACGGCATGCATGCATGGAAGCGGCCCGAAGAGCGCGGGCTAGTCTCAAGGTCGAAAGTCGGGAATGCTCGGCGAAGGACTCATCTAGGGCGATGCCGGGATCAGCCTCATGGTGCCTGGAAGTCGTGGCCGAGCTCTGCGCGCTATTTTATGGTGGTCGCTGCCAGCTTCGACCAGAACGATTGTCAGAGGCCGGGTGTCGGTGATACGGCCTTTCGCGGCACTGGCTGTCTGCTGGCAGCGTCGTTTTTCACTCTGGCTTTTCCTCTAATTTTTTTTTCTGGGTCTGGAGCGTTTGGCGAGAAATTTCTGGTTCTGGATGCGGAAGAGGCAGGGTTGGTGGTCAGATCAGCTCAGCCCCCGATCGAACGAGTCGAGGGCGACAGGATCACGTTAGCGGGTCGTGCACCCGAGCAGATCACCCTACTTCCCACGGCCCCGAGGCATGCCCGACCAGCGCCAGCTCTCCCTTCGCCGTGTCCCGAATAATCCTCGTAACCTTTACGACAACTTGTCGCACATCCCGATTTCCTGCTTTGTTTGTGACTCTGCCAGAAAACAACTCACGCGATAAGCCCCAGCCCGACCAGACACGCCACGCCCGTGCGAGATACATGCGAGACCGCCCGTAGCCCTTGCCCTTGCATCACCTCCTATCATCGGCGTCCCTAATACACAAGCCGCAATGGCCAGCATACATATATACCAGCCCGCCAAGTGCGGATACTATACTATCCTGCTAACCACAAGACACAATTTACTGAAGACCAGTATACCAATTGGCAAACACACCACTACACACATCTTTGAGAATCCTCAGCCAAGCAATCATCTGAGCAACCCTACCGCCGACGATCAATCATGGCCACGACAACCTTGACAACTAAGCAACAACAACAACAACCGACCACCATGACCCTCCGCGGCGCATCACCACCACCACCACCACCGCAACAAAAACAACAAACCTCCCCCTTTCTCCGTCTCCCCGGCGAGCTCCGCAATGAGATCTACGAGCTCCTCCTCACGCCGCCGGAGCTGACCGCCCAACAACGCCGGGCCGCCGCGACACACAGCTCCTACTGCAACTCTTCGCTGCCCAAGGCCGACATCCACCCAGCCATCCTCAGCACCTGCAAGCAGATCCACGACGAAGCGACGCCCATCCTCTACGCCCGCAACACCTTCTCCGCGCACAGCACGCTCCTCACCAAGATGCCCTTCCTGATCCAGCCGTCCAAGCCCATCCTCCGCAACAGCGTCATCTCGCAGATCCGCAACTGGCGCGTCTGCGTCCGGCTGGACACGGACCCGTTCTTCACCGCGCAGGACGTCGCCGCCGCCTTCACCGGCTGCGAGTCGCTCGAGGTCGAGTGCTGGCAGGCCCAGTTCGAGGCGTGCGACTACAGCGTGCTGCGCCTGTTCGAGGAGGTGCGCGGCGTCGGCAAGGCCACCGTCACCGGCTCCGTCGAGCCCGGCTTCGCCCGCTGGCTCGAGCTCGTCATGGAGAGCCCCGTCGAGACCGAGGAGGAGCGCAAGAGCGGCTCGTCGACACCCGCCTACGTCGAGATGGAGGGCGAGGATGGCAGGAGAGCCGCCAGGGGCCCCGGCGGCTTGCCGCTCTGGGTCTGGCACTAGAGCGGAACGAACGTTAGAGGAAGATGATACATTGCGCGCTTTAAGAAAGATGGGAGTTTGTCTGTTTTTCTCCAAGCAAGATACCAGGGCTTTTGGCGTTTTAAGGGATTTCGGAATGGACGAATCGGAAAAGGGCTTTAAGATGAATGCGTTCGGGGAAAAAGACTTTTGGACAATAGGTTCCAAGACAGGCTCTACAGAAGGATAATACCTTTAATAGTTTAGATGAGCCATAAAGAGATCAAGATTTCTTCTCAGCCAATGCCGCCTGTTCAATGTGATAACAACAAAACCCTTGGAATCGCATGTCCTACGTTAGCAATTACCCCGGCTAGTCTTGTCATGTACCTCAGTTCAGCCACAGATGACGACAGTAGACTGATGCGTTACGGCACGATGGTCATCGTATCGAACTTCTCTTGATTGAGCAAACGCCGCCGTAGACGGCGGCCGCTATCTCTAGGAGGGATGACTATCTCCTCCAGTCGCATCAACTGTGAATTAACCAGCCTCATGCCTCCTTTCGTCGCTCGATTGACCAAGCCCGAGTAGTGAACTATACAGAAAAGAAGACCTGGTTTCCGACCGTCCAACGCCGAGTGCGCCGTATCACTCCCATGACTTATGTGAGCAGCAAAGGGCGAAACTCTTTTTTTTTTTTCATGCCTCATTTTGACCGCATGTGGCCGAATCAGAACGAGCGCGGCACCCAACGATAATGCTGCTATTCTTTTTCTCCAATATCTCCCGACACTCGTCTACCGGAGCGTGAGGAATCCAAGATTCTCGCACATCTGCTTCAGAGCTCCGAACGCTTTCTCCAACGCTCAGCGCCTCACGCCCTTGGAGGCCTTGAGGACAGCCTTGACAACGCCGTCATACGCCTCCTTGTACTCGGCCTCGTCCTCGGGCTTCTCGTCTTGGGCCTTCTTGGAGCCGCGGTCCTTGCAGATCATGACGACGGAGGTGGGACGCTTGGTGCTGCCAGCGGCGCCCAGCTCAGCGCGCGAGGTAACGAAGATGTAGGGAATGCTGTGCTCCTCGCAGAGGACGGGAATGTGCGAGATGACGTCCATGGGGCTGATGTCGGCGGCAATGACAACAATGGCAGCTGGGTCATCGACGGGCGTAGAGGCAGGCAGGTCCTTCGGCGACTTGCGGACCGCCTTGACGACTTCCTTGACGCCGCGCTTGAGGGTCTTGTGCTTAGCGGCTGCGAAGAAGGTTATTATGCTTGTCATGGAGTGGTGCGACTGCGTTCAATGGCAGTGGCGAGAGAACTGCAAGACAGAAAGACTGAGACATACCCTTCTTTACGGTCTTGAAGATCTTCTTGGTGGTTTTCTCGTCGGCCAGCGGCACAGCGAAGGGCACGAGGTTAGCAACGACAGGGACGGTGCTGGGTGCGGCACCCTCGTCGTCGCTTTGGTCGACGGTCTTAGAGACGACCACGGTCTTGACCTCGGCACCAGAGCTGGCATCGCTCACGCTGGCGAGCAGGGCGTCGGCAACGTGGTCGGGCTTCTTTTCCTTCTTGTCCTTCTTGCTTTTCTTGACGCCGTCCGCCTCAGAGCGCTTCTCCTTCTTCTCCTTCTTTTCCTTGACCTTATCCTTGGCCATTGTGACGAGCGGCGGTTGGCTGATGGGACGAAGGCTGCTAGGGAAGAATTGGGCTGGCGGAAGGGTGGAAGGTGCTGGTGTTGGTGGAGCTTCGAGGGCCGTCGCGACGTGAGAAGCTCTGTGCGGGCGCTCCAAAAATTTGGAGGAACTTTTCGAAGCTCCCGGCTATTTTTCGGATAAATTCTGGCCCGTTCGCTTCCTCTCGCGTCAGCTCTCCTACATCCCAATCTTCTCTCAATACAGAGAGCTCATGCTCTTCCTTCGCCCATACCCGGTGCGGGTGTACGCATGGGAATTATTTATCCAGAAGTGAATCTGTGCGTCTAAGCACTCTGCGAACGCATCACGTATCATAGGTGCTGAAAATTGCAATAGCGCATCAAGTTGTTCAAGCGATATGCTGCGTAAATCTCATGATTCCTGAAATTTGCACGAATACATGAACGTTTTGATCTTGGGAACGAATCCAACCGACTCGGGAACCCAATTTGATAAGTGAAGCAAACATGACCTAGCTATTACCATCTTCATCTCGTTTCGTCAATGGCTGGCAGTTGAACCATAGCTTTTCTTGCCGCCTCATGTATTTCAAACAATTTTTGTGCCTCAACAAGTCGCTGATCCTGCTCACCGATCATGTCGTATCGGAAGAGTGCCAACGACGATGATTTCCAAGCCGGCACTGTTTTTCTCTTATTTCATGCGATGGTCGCAGCAAGGTACACGACGGTCAGAGCCTCAAGGATGACTGAATACAACATCCACCACCATCTTAAGTGGATGTATGTCTCTTGCGTCACTGATTAAACCCCTGCTCATCCGCTATCTCCGTTCTCCCGAACATCTAGAATGAGACTCTTTACCATGTTCCCTACAGATCTATGTGCCCACTCCAGAACGCGTGTTATAGAATTGTTCTCCCCCGAAGAAGCGGTGGACCACTTCTATGATGTCTGCAGATGCAGGATAGTATCCACGATAGTCGTCAAACAACTCTTTAAACGCATACTCGTACAAAAGCCGTGTTGACCGCGGGAAAAAGAACCTATTATTACCACCTAGATAAACAAATTCTTACGGCGGTTGAGAATATCGGTATTCCGATCCCGGGCTTTTAACGGTG
Source organism: Neoscytalidium dimidiatum (assembly GCA_037367355.1). Lineage (NCBI taxonomy): Eukaryota > Fungi > Ascomycota > Dothideomycetes > Botryosphaeriales > Botryosphaeriaceae > Neoscytalidium > Neoscytalidium dimidiatum. Next base: position 1,588,736 of record CM074700.1, on the reverse strand, counting down.
CTTATACGGAAGCATTACGGTACTTTTTTTTTTTTGCGGCAGACCACGTGTCTTTCCAGACATCAACAATTCTCTCAGTGTAATTTCTATTTCGTGTGGAGGCTTCCAAGACTTTAATGCACCTATAGAGACGAAAACCATTAGCTTCCCTTGCTGAATATTTCGAGGGGAAATCCACTATCCTGTAAGCATATGTCCTTCATTCCAAAAGAGCAACAAACATATGAGCACCGTCAGAAGCTGGCTTCGGACACATCTTGGAAGTACGGTTACGAAAATAAGAGCATTTACGGCCTTCTTCAAAATTCGAAAATGTCTACGCTTACAGGGGAATAGTCTAAAGTTTTGAGGGCGCGTGAATTGAAGGCGAGGCTGAACGGACGCGTGTTGCTTAATGTGCGCAAGCAATTTCATACTAATTTCCTGTTATTCACGTAAGCTCGAGGCAGAGATACTCTCATGCCGGCCAAGAAAGTCGAGCCACGCTGATCCACAGATGCAGACAACGAATAGTTGCTCTTTTCTTTTTCCTACACGGCGCCGCCCTGATATGTGCGCGCGTATCTGAACGAATACCTTAAATCTTTCAGCCTTGGTGGCGTCAAAAGACCACAACGGATTCTGCAATGCTTACGCAGTCCCACTGCCACGCCAAGCTCGAAGTTCGCCCTCGGATGAGATGTAATACATCGCTGGACGAACACGGTGGCAAATCGCCGCCCTACAACGGTATTTGCTTTACCACTCTTCTATTTAGCATGCACAGAGCAATATATATTGAGTGACCTTACGGCCTTCATTACCGTATGATCGTCTTTTCATATAGCATTTAACCATAACCGTGGGATGAGAGCAGTTTAAGAAATGCTGCAAGGTCAGACCAAATGTACAACCCTGTTCTACTCCATCAAAATGCCCACCGTAATCCTACTCCCGATCTATCATCCATACGGAAAGCGCCGCCAAAATGCCATGCCGCTCAACCGCGCATGGTCGTTGCAGGTACCCCCAAGAAATGCCTCAGAAAACCACGCCATGACCGAATGAATCACACAAGACACCACTACCACTCAGCTTAACAGCTCCTTGATGTCCTCGATCCTCTGCACCTTCTTCTCCTCATCGCTCATCATGCCCAAGCTACTCGCTATGAACTTCTTCCTCTCCTGAATCTTCAGCATCTTCTCCTCGATGCTGCCCCTGACAACGAAGCGCTTGACAATAACCTCGCTTGGCTGACCCATGCGGTGCACACGGTCAATAGCTTGCGCCTCGACCGCGAAGCTCCACCAAGGGTCCATCATGAAGACGCGTCGGGCCGCCGTCAAGTTCAGGCCGACGCCACCCGCCCGGAGCGAGAGCAACAGAACCACGCCTTTGGGACGATTGGTAAACTCCTGCAGGACAGCAGCACGAGCCTTCTGCGACATGGTACCATCGAAGCGGACGAAGGGGATACCGTCGCGGGTAAGCGCGGGTTCTATCAGGTCCAAGAAGCTCGTGAATTGGGAGAATACGACGGATTTGGTGGTTGGTTCCGCTCGGCGGAGCTTTTTGAGCTGGGAGACGAGGCTCTCGATCTTAGCGGAAGCGGCACACTTGACGCGCCTGAGAGAGATGCGAGGAGTGCGGTTTCCAGGATTGCCAGGAGACGAATATAGCGCTTCGTCATCATCGTAGGGGTCGTGGCGCACAACGACAAAGACATCTCGAGCGTTGATGGGTTCGCGACAGTTGAAGCAGCGTGGGATCTCGCCTTTGTCCCGCTGATGCTCAATAAAGTCTAGCAGGCATTGTTTGCAGGCAGAATGCCAACAGCCTGTCACCGCTTGCTCTTCCATTGGCTCCTCGGCACAGATTGGGCATTCGGAATGTTGTTCAGCTTGGATCTGTTTGAGTACATGAGCACCGAATCTGTTGGCATCCTGCTCCCCAGTCTCATCTTCCGCTTCAAATTGCTGGATCAAAGTATCCAAATCCATGTCATCAGCCAACCCGTTGGCAAGATCGGCGGCCACAGCAGCATCTTCTTCTTCAGCGACAATAGCTTTGCTGCGTGTGAGTAGAGGATGACAGCAACTCTGTCGAAGACGTAGAATCTGCGCAAAGATGGTGGTGTATGATTTCATTAGTGTTCCTGCCTCGACATTTGCTGCGAACGTCCGTTTCGCTCGAGTATAAATCCAGTCGTAGACCTCTCTTTCGGCTTTTGAAAGCTCAATTTGTTCAACCTCAATCTTCCGAGGAGGGAGCGGTACGAGAGCCTCGCCATCTGGAGTTTTCATGTCCTTCGTACGACGCATCACAAGAGGCTCAAGCACGGTTTGAACAACATCCAGAGCACGAATGAAGTCTCCTGATTCGAACGGAACTGTGATGAAGGTCTTCCAGAACGAGAAATTAGACCATGGTTCAACCCTCAGAAAATGGACGAGTGAGAACAGATCCTCGAGACGGTTGACAATAGGCGTGCCGGTCAATACCCAGCGGTGCGTCGCTGAAAGCTCATAACAAGCTTTTGCGGTTTTAGACTGCCTGTTCTTGATGTAATGTGCTTCGTCAAGGATGACTCGGAAGTATTCCACAGAGAAGAGCCCTCCGTGAGAACCACGGTTCCCCTCCATGCCAGCAACCTGGTTGAATTCGGAGAGGACGACACCATATGAAGTGATGATGACGTTCGGAGCATTCGCTGCGTTTGCTTCGCAGCATAGATTCTGAAGGTTCACAGTCTTCTCTGATCCGTAGTACACCATGACATTGAGAGTACCGGATTTCGAAGCTTTCTCGGCCTCGCTCTGCCATTGCGCGAGCAATGACATGGGAGCGACCACCAGTGTTGTTCGAGGGGCTCTTCCAACTGATGTTGAATTGGAAGGTAAGCGAGGAAGATCGTTAATCGTTCTCGCACCACCACGTGAATCAAACGCAAGGTCGGCTGTATGAGAATGTATCAAACCGAGCATCTCAATCGTTTTACCAAGGCCCATCTCGTCTGCCAAGATGCCACCTAGACAATTCTGCTCTTGCATAGGAAAGTCCAAGGACAACTCTCCAGAGTATGGATTCACATAGAAAGCTGGCTGCCCAGGAACCTCAGGTAGAGCATTCTCATCGACATCCTTCGTAGGCCACGCGTATTCTTCCCAAAGTGGATGCATTGACATTTCCTTGTGATCAGACTTTTGGTCTTTTTCTTTGCTGATCATCCAGTGGAGTGCTTGTTTTTGGTACTTCCGGAGATCCATAGCGAATGTCTCTGCTGGTTGTGCCTCGGGTGTGTCAAAGTCGAACGACTGTGCCTTCTTGTACAGAGTGTCTAGTTGATCTTGCTCTAGCTCTTGCCCTTCTTCGGACTCATCTGACGGAGGCGTTGCGGGCTCGTTTCCTGTTGATCTCTGGGGCTTTGCGGCCGAGACACCCTGTTGCTCGGTCTTTTCTGCAAGTTCGGCAGCCTTAAGGAGGCCTTGCCGCTTATGCTTCTCCGCTTGCGAATTGACACGAGTAGGGTGGAGGTTGATCTCGTTGAACAATTTGACCAGGGCAACCTGTCGCAGACGCAAATTGCGCTCCTCCTGGGTTTCTTTAGCCTCGAAGAAAACAGCCTCACGGTTTGCGTCAGTAGGCTTCACGAAGCCTCCAGCCTCGAAAACAGTCTTCAGCAAATACACACGTAGCTGAAGGTAGACGGTGTCATTGGTGCGCAATCTGTCGGGCGTAAACACGCAGGAACCTTCGAAGGAACACACTTTCTGGTCGATTAGCGAAGAGATCCAGGCAGCAGACTCGTTCTCCAAGCGGCCGACTTCTTCGCCACGGGCATTGGTGAAGCGGACAACGATATCCTGGCGCTTGTTGGGTACCTTTTTGCCGCCACGACCAAGCTTCGTTGTCGGTTGTGTCCTAGCGCGTTCAATATTGACCTTTTCGCCGAACTTGATCAAGCCCACTCCGCTTCTTGTAGCCCATCCAGCAACACCAAAGGCTCCGATATATCGTTTTTCTGGCATTTTCCCTCTCGCCTGTTGTCTCTGGGGTGTGGTGGGGATTGGAGAATTGGGGAAGGTACTCTCTGCTGTAGAAGATTTGCTAGTCTGCGCAAAAGAATCTAGAGTACCGTTGGACTGCTGAGGCGCGGGCGCGGGCGCGGGTGAGGGCTTCCATGTTCCATCCAAATAAAGGTTGATTGCTGCGCAAGAAGTCCGGTCAGCGTCGAGTGCACGAATGGCAAATGGTTGTGCATACCGCGCTCAATGTTGTTCCCACTTGCTTCCTGTAGCTTCTTCAATGTTTCCGAAGAAACCTGCTCCCCTACGAATGACGCGAATAGGTCCGCGTCAAACCCCGCGGAGTCCGCATGTGGGTCGTTGGCTTGGTGGGCTGTCTCCGCAACAGAAGCGTCCGGAGGCGCGTTGGCAGAGAGCGCGTCGACCTCATCCGGCAGCGAAGGCTCGTGTGAAAATGTAGCGTCGGCTGAGGATTCGTCCTCGACGAAGAAGCGACGCTTCTTGGCCGGACGCTCCTCGAAATCTCCAAAGCTCATCCTCGTGAGCGGGCGCGTCGTGGCGGTATGTTGGTGCAGGCGATCGGAGGCGGCTGACGGCGTGTCGACGCGCTTTCACGCGCCAGTCCCGGTCAATTTAGAGCGGGCCCCTGCACGACCCACACGTCATTCTCAAGGCCGAGCAGCCCAATCGTCTTTCCGCAAAAAGAATTACATACAGCTCTTCCATCGCCGCAGCTATGCCGTTGTGACCGCTGCTGTCGCATCTCTCCTCCCGCGCCGCTCTCCTCTCATTCTATGAAGTCGCTTCACTCGTCCTGCCAGACAACATGGCGCATTGCGCGCCTAACGACCTGCCGAAGCTGTCGTAGGACATATGCGACTGCTGATTCTGGCACTTCCTCAACAGCTTCCGCCGCCGCAGTGGAAAGAGCCCGCGCATACTGCTCCAACCTTCTGCGGTATCTCCACCCCTACCTTATCCCCGCAAGCAATTGAATACTCACTTCTCCGTTGCAATTAGTCACTACGATTCTCCGTCGTTCACCTTGCAAACCTTCATCCCGCCGCATGCCCGCGATGCCTACCTCGCCATTCGTGCCTTCAATGTCGATATTGCCCGTGTTGCCGACCAGACCTCAAACACTACAGTAGGCCGCATGCGCATGCAGTTCTGGCGCGATGCAGTGACGCGCGCTCTGCAAGGCTCGCCGCCGAAGGAGCCCGTCGCCGTTCTGCTTGCCCATGCCGCCGAAGCTCTGAATACACGTTCCGATGGCCGTGCCCGGCTTGGGAAGTCATGGTTCCTACGCATCGTCTCCGAGCGTGAGAAGGCGCTGGGAAATCCGCCTTTTGCCAGCCTGGCTGCTCTTGAGTCCTATGCCGAAAATACGTATTCGACGTTACTGTACCTAACACTGCAAGCTTTGCCTTTAGCGTCTATCACTGCCGATCATGTTGCTTCTCATATCGGCAAGGCAACTGGAATTGCGGCTGTTCTGCGAGGCATCCCATTGATCGCCTTTCCCCCACCGCCGAATCATCATTCTAACGAGGCGGCTTTCGGGGGCTCATTACCCGGCAGTCGCCAAGGTGCGGTACTGCTCCCATTGGACGTAATGGCTGATGCAGGTGTAAAGGAAGAAGAGGTTCTGCGTTATGGGGCGGATGCTGCCGGCCTCCGCGACGCTGTCTTCACTGTGGCAACAAGGGCGAACGACCATCTGATCACCGCCCGATCGATGCTGGCAAGTCTCCGTGCGGGTGGCGAAGTGGACCATGACTTCGAGCATGCTCACGAGGAAGAGCATAGGTATAGCCCACAGCAGCTCAATGCAGGCACTCAAGCGCAGCTGCAAGACGTGGAGAGGGGGTTCGGTGCTTTGATGCCCGCGGTGGCGACCGGACTGTGGCTGGAAAAGCTGCAGAAAATGGACTTCGACGTCTTCAACCCAAAATTGAGGACGACTGACTGGAAGTTACCATGGAAGGCCTACTGGGCTTTTACTCAAAAGAAGATCTGACCTCGGAGTCAGATCCTCCGAGGTGGGAAGGAACACGGACAGAGCTTAAATGCTCTGGCCGTGGGGGATCGGTCTGGGTAAGGTCTAGAAGCCTAGACCCGGTGCTTGCTCCTAGGCGTGGATCACTTGGAAGGGAACCGGCTGGTTTATTGGCATCCCAAGATGGGATAACTGCCGTACAGCGGATCGATGCCGCGGGGCCGTGTACGATTGAAACAATTTTCGACGGATAGGTCATTCTCTCATATGTATTCTAGCAAAGGTAAAGGGAAGTCCCGGTACCCATCTCATGCATCAAAGCACCCGACTCCGGTTGGGCTTCAAGATACCATCCTGATACCCTAAAGAGAAGGAAACACTGGAACCCATTCACTGTGGTTTCCTTGTAAAGTCTATTTTCCGTTGCTCGCTGACGAGTCTCCGCAAGTCACGTTGTCCAGAACTGAGTTCAAGACATTGGTCTCTCACGATCGAGTAGGTCTTCATGCGGGCAACGGATATCGACCTCGGCATAAACTCCGTGGGGGATTGAATACCTGGAAATCTGCGAGCTCATCACATACATACTATGGTTGTCCGACTTGCGTCACACTGCATCCGCCGTCCGGGCTCGATTTTCCTTTAGACTCTCCATCTGCACCCTTACATGCACATGCACGGCCCCTGATCTGATGTTAGTCTGGCCGAAATCAAACCCAGGAATCAAGCTCTGTCGGTCGGTATCGAATCGACAGATACTTCATGCTTGGCGCATATGCCACGCGGACTACCACTACCCGAGCGTTGACTTCCACTGGTAAAGTTATCCTCAACGGCAAGCCACCAAGGGAGAAAAGAAGAATAAGATTTGGCGAACGAAAATCATCCACAGCCAACACCAATCAGCTCCTCGAGCGCGCAAGATCCCTTTCCCTCAAGGATCCAGCATCAACAATGAGTAAGTCGCTCAACCACGAGGTATCGAAAACAACCTTGCATTAAAACCTAGTCAAAAAATGAGCGTATCCCGCTCACACCACCACATCAACAGTCCCCCGTGGCAACCCCACAAAGTTACCCTCTCATCAAACCGTAAACCGTTCCTCCGCGCATGTAGCTACGTCGCCTACACACCTTATGTATATTCGAACATTTTGCCTTCCAACCCGGCCGGCACGCGGATCGTCATCCCACTCTTTCGCAACAGTACTTCCGATCCTCGATTTGCGCACCCGGGATCAAGGGGCCATTCTGCCGTGTCGATCATCCGCGGTTTTTTGCTTGCGCCTTTCGACGTCGTTGCCGAGAAGCGCGTCCCCCTGCCCTACATGACAAGAAAAAAAAAAAAAGAAAAACGAGACGAAGGACCGATCAGCCCGGGTAGACACCCTTACGCGGCCCACCGAAACGTTATCTGCTATTGCCCACCCTCGTCTATAAGACGGGTAACGGCTAGAAGGAAGGAAAGAGGAAAATGAAGAAAGAGTGAGAGAGGGCTTTCCGTGACAAGCGTGCAGCTCGGCGCATGCGGCTTGGAGCCCGGTGATGGCGGCGACGTCGCCGGCTCCCCCCGGGGGGGGGAGAAAGTCAAGAGTCAGCTCCGATGGCCTGAAGAGGGCCAGGCCGGTGGAATGGGAAGAGGGTGGGGAAACAACGCGATTCGGGTTGAACGGATGGAGCGGCACACGAGGCTTGCGGAATGGGCAAGTTGAGTTTGGCCACACCAACGGAATTCAGCCGGCGGCGCTGCGGCGAGTCGATCTCCGGATGGATGCCGGTCTGGCGCCGGAGTTCGACGTGGACGCGAGCCTTTGGCTGTGGAGCCGCGGCGGCTGGAGGCATTACCGTTACGGCGAGAGCGGAGATGGCGATGATGGACTGCATGTTGAGTCTCCTGGACGTACCGGGTCCGAAATTTTCAGTAAGGAATACTAAGGACTGGACTGTACGTTCAAAGGTGATTGAGCTGCTTAGCCGTCCTCAAGATGTCTTCTTCTCTCCTATACATCGTTGACAATGATATCTGTCTTTGACGTTCCTCCCCCCTCTCTCTTCCTTCTCACTATGTGAGGCTATAAGTTATTTTGTGCGAGCCGATAGAGACTGGAGGATCTTCCCTCACTTAGCATCAAGACGGTCGATTGATAGGACCACTGGTCTGATGACGTGATGGACAAGAGCGGGAGGAAGACAGGAATCGGGTGAAAGAAGATAGGGTTATAACCATTCGGCTGAGACAGAACATAGATTGCAATTACCCGAATACTCATTTAGTGACGCTAGTTCTCGAGTCCAGCTAGAGACGTGAAGGTGTTGAGGAAATTAGCTATATAGGTAAATGCAAAATGTACTGATCCGGCTAACATTACAGCCAGAGGTACTACATGACTGGAGCCATTAACAGAGAACAGGCTTGGGAGACAAACCAGAGATCCTCGAAGAACGAAGAATGAAGCTACTGGGAAAGGGATCATCGAATTTGTTATACAATGTTGGAAATGGCTAATTTCTACCTCTGAATAAATTATCGTGGTCCTGCAACATCTGAGTTTTTTAAACCCCCCCCCCCTCTCTTTTCAACGGACTCTATCAGCGGTGAGGTAGCAATGTAAGTCTATAGCTCTTCCTTCAATAGTAATATCCAAGGCTCTTATAACATCTCATGGGGACCACAGTGAATGGGCAATGTAGTCCAGGATGAATGTGGACAACCTCCAAGAGCAAAGTGATTCCATGGGATGTGGTCATTCTTGTCTGAATGGCTCTAGACCATTAGATCCGAAGAAAGCTCACATGTGACGACACGCTTCAAGCTCACGTATAGACAGCAAAATACGGCCATGCACGATCGCGTGGACTAATATTGATATTTGGGCATAGGGAGTGACGGAACGCTCTGTGTACAGGGAGAAAGCACAGCCAAAAGAGTAGTAACGCAGGCATCGGACAGGGGTGTGTAGATCCGAGCCGCACTATGCATTCCGAGGAAGGTCGTCTGCATGGGTGTGTCTCCAGGCATCAACTCCAAGCTAAGACATGCACCAGCATGAACTAGAATGTGGGTTCAATTCAGGCATCCATAGGCAGCGTTAGTCTCAAATCATTCCTGCTGACCAGGGGTGGAAAATATAGGATGGCGCGATAAGACCCATGAGGGGAAACCCCCACGGAACTAAATGCTGAGAGGACGGTGAATTAGATTGACGCTCCGAAGGCACCATCTATCCGCGACGGAAGGACCGATCAAAACAAAGTCTCGCAGGTAAGGGTTAAACCTCCGGTGTGAAATTGATGCACACGGAGTTCAACGTAAATCATGAGGTACAGATGGAATGGACGCTACGTGGCCGTTGTATTAAAATGGTGGGCACATTTTCCTCCGCCTGGTCGATTTATTGGTCCCGTGGTCCATCACTCGAGACTTTTTTCTTTTGGGCGGCCGGAGCAACGATCATCTGCGTCACCGTCTTTTTCGAGCAACACCGCACGACCGTGTCACAGATACCCGGGTTTGCAAGGAGCCTGATTCCAGGCAATGCGGATCGTCGGGAGGTATGTAGACAGTGTGGCAAAAGGGAGGCAAGGCTGACGAGGCGTGTTCTTAGGGTGGTCAGTAGCTGAGCGACACGTTAGTTCATACAATGTCTGAGAGCGGTAGTTCAACCAATCGCTGTCGTGTACAGAGCTCGAACTAGAGCGCCAATGTACGTCGGTTGTGAAATGGAATGCTCGATCAGGGAAGATCCATTTTAATTGTCGTCGCACGCCAATCTGATTGAACAATTGCTGTGGGCACCAAGTCAGGGCTACCAGTCGGATGTTCAGAGGAGCTAGCTGCAAGCAAGTGCAGGCACTCACAGCTAATTGTGCAGCGACAACCCCAATGACGTGAACTGCAAGTAAGCTGTGTGCACACAGGCCAAGACGGTTGCATGTGCGGCTGAGGCGCAGACTATCAAGCGATATCTGGCATCCAAATCCGGACGAATGGGGGCGGGCGTAAGCGCGGGCCGTCGAGCCAGGCGGCGAGGGCAGCCTGAGCATATTTAGGGCAAACGCATCACATTCGCGAGCTGCGTGGGCCCCAGTCGCGAGTCGTGGTGCTGAGAACATGGTGACGAAGATGAACCGGAGAGCATAGACGACATCAGCAGCAAATAGCCGGGAAAGCGTGGTGCGCGCGGGAGCCGCTGACAAGCAATCGTCAGCGCTCAAGCTGAAGTGAGCGGGGTAGGCTGGTGCTCAAGAGGACGGCAGCGCGGTGATCGGTTGTGGTGGGCGCGTCGTACAAGAATGGGTGCGTTTATCTGGACCGGGATGGCATTGCGGGGCCTCGTGACGGGCGGGCGAGGGCGAATCTACGAGGGGGTGAGAAATGGAATTGGGTGAGTGGACGGCTATCTTCACGCTGCTGCACCCGCGCCCGCGGCTGCATGTCGAGCGTTTTCGGCCCATGGATGGGTGGATGGGTGGATGGGTGGATGGGGGTGGACGGGTGGGCAGGCAGGCAGGAGGCTGCCACACGGGACCACCGCCCCGCGGGCAGCCAGAGCCAGAGCGAGCGCGCGCGCCGGCGCCGCTAGCATGTAGCTAGTCGGTGGCGGTGAAGCTTGGCCGGCTCGATGTAAAGTGCCGTACGGACTGCAACGCGAGTGATGAGTCAGGGCCAAACGAGGCAGCAGGGGCGCGTGATTGGCGGTGGCCCGTCTCAAAATGCTGCAGACGGTACGGAGGGCAGCCACGGCTGTCAGCTTGTCCGCGCTAGCGAGCGAGCTGCTCTGCCCTCTGCCCTGATGCTGAGCCCAGCGCTGCTGGCCGGTGCTAGGCCTCCTGCCGGCCGGCCTGCCTGCCTGCCTGCCTGCCTGCCTGCCTGCTCGTCTGCTCCCACACTGTACCATGTAAGTACACGTACTCGCCCGGGATGCATTGCTTTAGACTTCGCTCCTGCGAAGTCGGAACGGCGGGCGTCCCAAGTCAAACAGCAAACAAGGCGTTAATCGGCGTCGTGCAGCGTGACCGATTCGATTCTCGATTTATTGCCACACCTTTTACGTGCAGGAAGCCCGTCTGCTGCCGAGACCGTGTCTGTGTCTGGTTCACTCGCGCCGGCCGCCTCTCCTGATGTATTGTACTCCCAGATGCTGCCCCCCCGGTCGACCACCCAAACGGGCTCGGGGCTGGCGATCCAGCTGCTGCAGGAGCAAGCCGAGATTTAACCCCCTGACACTGTATTTGTTGGGCGTGTCATTGATCGGAGAGGCCGCAAGAGCGCCCGTCGACCGGCAGGCATATAGCATAACGAAATAAGCCCGGTCAAGGAGTGAGTTGGCTGCAAGTCCCCGGCATTGCCGGCCACATTAATACGTAGGGAGCAGAAAAGGTGAAGAGACGGCTCGCTGCCGTTCCCGGCAGTGCGCTGCGCCCAATGCGAGCCCATACGAGAAAGGGAGTCCTAGGGACGGCGTACGGCCGGCCTCCAGAGCAGTGTGTCAGGCGTGCGTGACGCAAGTGAGCACTCTAAGAGTGGTGGTCTGCGTGCCACCACTCCAAACTCCGCCTGCCTGCGACTGGATGCAGCGCCAGGCGCCTTGGGCGGCGGAGAATTTTTTGCAGCGAGATCAGCGCTGTTGCTTTTCTTATGCGAGCCGTGTCTGGCCGTCATGCAACGCCTCCAGTGGGTACGGCGCAAGCTAGGCGCGTCCTTCCATCGCGATGCTCCTGCCGGTCCACGACGCCATCGGTTCGAAGAGGATAGGACGATACAGCACTTCTGCAGCCGGACGGCTAAGGATTCGTGTCGGTGGGATCTGCGCGCTGCTGGGTCCTGGTGTGCCGGTGTGCTCGGCTGTGGCACTCGCACGCCGCGTCCGGGCGAGTCTCTCATCTCCCCTCCCCTCCCCCCCACGGAGGCGTACGCGTCGCCGGCGCTGCTCGCTCTGGCAGCTGCCCTGGCTCGGGTAGCGCTCAGCAGTCATCGAGCTTCCGCCGCGACGGCGGGCGAGGGTGACTTATTGGCGGCCGGCTCGCCGGGCTGGAGCAGCTGGCAGCCATGGCTCCGGCCTTGCGACGCGCTTCAGGTGCCGCATGGAACGAGCAAATATGGGTCGGGATCGACGCGCGCAATGGCTGCTGGGGCCACGGGCGGGGGCCAGTGGCAGGACTGGGACGGCCGTCACTCCGCGTGGTGCGCGGTGCGCGGAGCGCGGAGGATGCAGCCTGCTGTGAGCCAGCGCAGGTCGAAGGTTCGAGGGCGTAATTGGGATCATCAACGGCCGCGCGTGGGCAGCAGGGCACGCGGAAAGCGTGGCAGCAGCGCGGGCGGCGCGGCGTAGAAGAGGAGCCATCCGACGACTCTCTGGTGGTCGGTGAGGACTGACTCGTGCGGCCTGGTGTGGGCCTAGACCTCTGCACGGCGGCGCTGGATGGAGGCTGAAGGCTTGCCATGCCCAATACGGGGGGTCGAAGGCACAGGCCCGCGGCCACCGGGATGTCCCGCAGCAGGCAATGCACGCACGACCCATGGCCGCTGCGAAACGATCCATCTCCTGCAGCTGTGGGAGCTCGTCCTTACGACGGAAGCTCGCGGAGACTTCGGCCGGTTTGCCGCTTTTGGCCATCGCGGCGAGCTTGCCCACGCCCGCATCATCGTCCTCGCTCAGCCACGTTGCTTGCCGTCGTCCGGTCATATGCCGCCGTCGCCGCCCGCCATACACCACTCCGCCGGTACGTCATCTTCCTTGCTCAGCTGCTGTGCGACTGCTGAGGCCACGCCTGTCGCTGCTACTGCTGGGTGCCGCCTCCAATCTCGTCTCCATGCCTCACGCCGCCTGCTGCAGCCCTCGCCCCAGGCCCGCCGTCCACACGCCTCCGAGTGCGCGCTCTGCCTGCGCTGCGCTGCGCCGCGCCGGCCGCTGGCGCCCGGCCGCACGCCTCCTGAGGTGGAGCGCAGCAGCGTTTCACTGAAACCGCCGCCCACTGTCCCACTCCGGGCATGTCATCACGCTGGATCGTCGCCGCCGACGGAGATAGCACATCAGCAGAGTCAGTCGCCCGCTGTGATCGCGTTGCAGCTTTTGGGTTCGAGTTGTGGCCGCGCCGACCCTGCAGATCTCAATGGGCTCGCCAGCGCGCAACAGAAGAAGAAACCTCGCCAGTGTCGGTGCGCGGCGCACACAGGTCGCGCGAGCGCGGTGCGGTAGGGCGGCCCCCAGAACTGGAGAGTCAGGACGTTTCTATGGAATGCGCTGGCCGCAGGCGGCGGCGCAGCGGGTCGAGCGCCTTGCGTCAGCCTGTCAGCAGCGCGGCCAGCGCACACCCAGGAGGCAAGCCAAGCGAGCAACTTTTTTATCGACATGGGTGGCCCAGACAGAGGGACCGTTGCGGGGACAGATCGCATCCATGCGGGCGTGGGCTTCTGCAATCAGATCGGCGCCGGGTGCGTGCCAGGGGAGGATGGGCTTTCGGCGCTTCGACGGGACGCAACCTGCCCTCCAACAGGAGTACATACGAGAGTCAGCAAGCCACACTCTGGCGCGCTGCCCGTGAGACGGCACCTGGCACCTGGCACCTGGCAGGCGGCTGGCCTCCTCCCTCCACCGGCATCGGCCGCCTCCAGCAATTTCGAAGCGCCCGACGAATCAAGCCGCTCAAGCGCCCGCCAGTGAAACCTCGTACCTGGACACACACTGCGCTGCGCTACGGTGCGTTGCTGCTGCTGCTGCTGCTGTTTCTGCTGCTGACGCACGCCGCCTGATTTGGCCCTGCCAGTGCGGACTTGCTGCCGGCGCCAGGCAAGAGGCTCGTGGGCGTGAACGCGCTCCGCAGCGTCACACTTTTCACCGCTCTGCTCTGCGAGCGTGACATGACGGCGGCTGATCCGTCTGACGTGCGGATTTCCAGCATTTTCGCCGTTTCAGACTCCACTCCAGAGCCGGACGCCCCTTCGTGCTTCCAGCCGCCGACGAATGCGCCGCCGCACAGCCGAGTAGCCGTGGCCGTGACGAGCAGTAGCCAGGAGCCCGCAGCCCAGTAGCCCAGCAGCGCGGCTGAGTGCCAGGCGACGCCTGCACGGTAAGGGCCGTCCTGATTGCTTGCAATCTCCGCTGAGCGTGTGGCACGGCCGTTGCAACCCCAAGCCAAGGATGCGATCCTGCATCACCAGCCCGACGAGGGGCCGCGCTTGGTTTAAGGCTCGCGGCCTGCAGCATGGATGCTGCCGGCGCACCAGGCTTCCAGAATTAACCCTCGGCGAATGACGGCCCTTCCTGCCAGCGCGGTGGCCCCGGATCGCTGGCCGGCAGCGTTGGCGGCCCAGCCAACCTCCACCACCGCCGCCAGCACCGCGCGCCCCGAGACCCAGCATCCAGAGACCCCTTGGCGCTGCCGGCCGCCGGACAGATCTTTAGGGCACATCGCCAGGGCCACTGCGTCGTACGATTGGCTGCCGCCCCGGCCCCGGCCCTTGAGCAACACCCACACCACCTCGCTCGCTTTCGCAGCACCAGCGCGGCTAAAGCATGGGCACGCCCTCGTCCGCCCGTCGGCCTGCCGAGCCTCATGCGTGATCTTCCTTACTCGAACATCGCCCAATGCTAGTGCCACCGCGCGGCGATTGACCGCTTCCTCCAGCCACGAGTGCTCCCTGCCGCCGGGCCCCCATCGTCATGCGTCAAATGCGGTAGGTCGGTAGCTCGCTGCGCGCTCTGCAGGTGTCGGTCCTCTCGTCACCCTACCCTGTTCCGTCGCACATCCCTACCGGCAGCGCTGCTGGTGTTTTCGCGCCTCCTGCTTAGCGTCCAGGTTCCAACCAGCGCCTGCGGCAAGGAGCTCCGTTGCGCCATGATACATACCCGCGCAATCAAGCCGCGTCCGTCGCGTTGCCCGCTTAGGCACTGTTCCCCATCTGGCCCTCTGATTCGGCTGTCGTTAGTTTTTGTCGGCTGCATCCACGATCATGATTAAAGATCAGCTTGCCCTGTCCAAGCCTCCAGCCCGTGCCACACCGGCTACCTGCACCCAACTAGTCGGTTTGACGATGAGCACGTCTGCTGCCATCCCCGTAAATGGGATTTTCACTAAGAACGGGCGACCTGCGCAGGCCTGGCCCTAGCTGCGAACCGGGAGTTCCACCGAGGGTACATGACCCTGGTACCGTCCACGAGCCGCTGTATACTACCCACCGAACCTTGACACATGGAGTAATACTCGTCTGTCTGAGCGGGCTCCCGACCTAACGATCCTTTTAGCTGCCTCAGCCCCTTGTCCCGGCGAACACGTATGTTGACATCAAGCCCATATAATAATACCGATGGTCAGCCTCTTCCTTCGAAGGCCTTTTGGACACCAGCCAAACAACACAACAGTCATGAACGCAACCTCACCATATTCGACCAACACCACCTCCACCTCCCCCCTCTTCTCCCAACGGGAGTCAAGGAACTCCTATGGCCACAACACCTCCAAGCGGCCCTCTCGCATTGAGAAGCCGCGCAGCATTCACAACAGTCCTACCGGTCACGAGAGACGGAAAACTACCTCGGCTACCAAGCGTTATGTCACGTTGGAGGACCGCTGGAATATGATGTTTGGATCGGAGGACGACGAGATGCAAGACAGCAACACCACAGGCGGATTCTCTTCATCAACTCGCCCGTTCAGCTGGCACCCGTCCTCGTCGAACTACTTCAACTCGAGTCCGGCCAATGAGATGTCTAGCCAAAATGGTGGCTATGATTTCCCGGATCAGACGTCAGCGTACCCCAGTCCCGCTTCCGGCTACGCCTCTAATTCCGCACTGGCCTACCTCTCGGCCTTGGCACAACGCAAACGAGAGACTTTCCCCCTGGCCACCCTCGACAACGACACATCGATGGATACTTCCCCTTTCCCAGATTACAGTGAACCTCCTGCACCCGTGTCATCATTCTCCGGGATCACGTCTGCCCCTGTGCAAGAAAACTGGGCTACCGACGGAGTACCAACCTCGCACCCTCGCAGCCAATCCGACTCTTCGGATTGCTTGCCGATCCAGAATGCGGACCAGGACGACGACTGCGTGGAAGATGAGTCGTCTAAGGAGTCTGGCAACGTGCTGGTCGGCATGGGCCTCTACGATCCACCCAGCTACGAGTCTATGTTGACGTCTGGGCTGGGCAAGGGGCTTAAGCTCGAGGAGACATGGCAGCCACCGCCAGAGATCGAACAAGAAGATGCAGACGACGATGACGACAGCTCGGATGAAGAGAGCATCGAAGAGGCTCCAGAACCCCCGAAGCAGGCGGAAGAAGAGGATGACAAACGATGCTGGACACTGAACGCTGCAGCACAAGCGGTGCCGGCAGCAGACCTCTCAGGACAAAGTTTCCTTCTTGAGGACGAAGAGACGTATACGAATGAATGGTGGTACCAGCAGCTGAAGCGGCCCACGGCACAGGATGCTGGGTTTGGTTATGGTTGGCTGCAGCCGCAGTGTTAGGGAGTTGAATCACGACTACAAAGCATAGCATAGCGATGGCGTTTTGCGTATCCGCTGGTTTCAGAGCCGCGTCATTCTGGACTTTCGTCCGCGCGCTCGCCTCCACAGACCAGACACTTGGCGACCTGATGGACGGCACTTAGAGATACCCCACCAGCGGCGGCATGTGCATTTTGGTAGATAGTTTGAAAAAAAAATAAAATACGAAATAGTCCAAATACCGGCTTGGAACTGTCTGGAACTGACGTGTGACCCTCGTTTACGGACGGCTCGGGAATGTTATTTGCGGCACAGGCCGCGCACCGGACGAACGCTTCGATCGGTAAGGGAAGGTCATGCAGGGCAGGGCAGGGCGACAAGCGAAGGAAGGGTAAAAAAAAAAAAATTAGTTTTGCTCGCACGGAGCGTGACATTGGTGAGGGTGGGTCTCGTTGCGGCAGCGGGACGGGCTCATGGCCATGTGCAACGCCCGCGGCTTGAGGCTTGGCTGATGTCTCCAAGTCATCGGTTTTGCATCTGACTCTGGCAAAAGGCGGGCAGCGGGCAGGCCATGGCGGGGGCCGGAGGGGGCAGGGGTTCCACATTGGTCGTGTGCGAGCGTGCCTGCACGGGAAAATACAACACGAAACAGCGTCCGATGTGGCGGGGCGGGCAGGGAGCACCGGGGGCCAGGGAGGGCAGGGGGTGGGAGGGGTGAGGCGTGTGGCAGCATACTTTGCAGCGGCATCCTCCAGGGCGCACGGCGCACGGCGCAGTGCAGCGAGCGGGCTCCTGGCAATCTCAGCGTGTCGACGGCCATCCGTGTGCCAGCCATGGGTTTTGTGGACGGCGCGGGCAGCACGGGGCGACAGGGCAGCAGAGCAACGGGGCGGGCAGCGCAGGGATGCCGCGGCCGGACTAATCGCTAGCGCCTTCTTTAATTCACCTCAACAGCAGCCCGAATATTCGACGCGCAGACGCGCAGCGCTGCGCACCACCCCGACCGGCGCACGAACGCAGCAAGCCAGCAACCCGCCTGACGACTGACCGGCCGGCCCGCCGCCAGCGCCAGCGCCAGCGCCAACGCCAGCGCCAACGCCCACGCCCACCGCCGCGCTAGCCCGACCCAGCAGCCTGCCTGTCCAGTCCAGTCCTGCCCTGTCCTGTCCCGTCCAGTCCGGCCCTGACCTGAACGGAACTGCTCTGTCTGAACTGCGCCCGCCCTGAACCCGACCTCTTGCTGAACCCAGCCGCGACCCCAAGCCTGCACTGCCGGAAGCGGGCGACGACGCACCCTTTGTCACATCGCCTTACCGCCTTGTGCCCGCCCTCGTCCTCGCACGACCGAGCTCCATTCTCGACTGCTGCTGCCTCCGCGCTTCCTCGCCCTCCCATGCCGCGCTTCCAAGTCACCCCCTGGCGCCATCCCGCCGAGCTGCTGGTCCTTCGCGACCGCCTGTATCTCGCCGGTCCCGAAGACCGTCAGGCCGCCGTCCATCAGGTCCGCGGCCCCTGCTTGGCCCCCGCTGCATGATGACGGAGCTGTGCTCACCCCCAAAGCAGATCTCCGCGTGGAAGAGACGGGCGCCGTTGCCGCATGCTCTTGACTCGACCGCCCAGCTCATCGATGCCACCCTCCACGACGATCCCCAACGCGCCTCGCTCCTGGCAATCCGCAATGCCTACTGCGCCGCCTTCAACCGGTACGCGCTTAAACTTTTTTTTTTTTCTTTTCCTTCTTTTCATTTCACCCACTTTATGCCTGCCCTTGACTCGCTCGGTGGACTTATTTCCACTTTCGACCGAGCTTCGAAGCCCGCAGAAGCGCACGCCCGAGTGATGCAGCTTACCGTTTCTGCAAAATAGGTTCGTAACGGGCTTCTGCGACACGGTGCAGAACAGCTTCAAGAAGCTGTCCATGTACGACATGGCCCAGGAGCTCGACATGCCCGGCAGCTTCGTCGAGCTGCGCCATGAGGCCACGCACGAGGACTTGCCGTCGCTGCGCAGGCTGCAAATGGCCACCGAGCAGGCGCTGCAGTGGCTGTGGCACCATTACTGGTCGAAACTCGACGCTTCCTTGCAGACGTTGCCTGAAAACAGGGACCCAGCCGCAGCCGAGGACCCGGGCCCTGAGATCCGCGGCACTCTGCACCGTATTCTCAAGAGCTTCGTCAGTGGAAGGCGGGAGGAAATCAAAAAAGAAGGCCCGAAGTCAGGCGTGGAGTCCCGCTCGGTGCAAGAGGCCATGGAGCAGATTGATGCGTTGCGGACCACTCGAAGACCACCACACCTCCGTGATGAGGTAATCTCGCTTCTCCTTGCTGATCGAATGTTGGTGCCTTCAGACGTCAGGTGGGTACCGCTGCGGTTTGCTCTGCATGCTCAGCTTGTAACGCTGACCGCGGACGACAGGGTTGGCGACTCCCTGGATGGTGCGTATCTAATCTGGGACGGTCTGCTGTGCCGCTTGAACCTCGAACTGCAATATCTCGAGACCATTGTCGAGCACATGTTCCGCTACATGGTTCAGCCGTCCAAGGCTGATGCCAAGTCGGATGCAGTCAAGGCGGCCATGTGCAACTGGATCCTCCATGTGTTGACCAGCAAGGCCTGGTCATCATCATGCTCACACGATGTACGACAGGATGTCTGGTCCTCCACTATGACTGCGTGCATGACCCAGCCGAACTACTGGTCTAGGAAGCTCGCCAAGGAGTTGCTTTTGGAGGGGGATGAGGATTTCCAGGATGAGTGGCTGCCTATCCTCGAAGCTAGCCTTCCCGAAGCTTCACCCGAAAATGAGGGGAACTCTAGCGAGCCTTACTCTAGAAAAGAACCCGTGCCCGAGCTCCAAGAAGACGAAGAGATGCGGGATGCTATGTACGCGCTCCCAACCTGCCTTCCCGCTTTTCTTCAGGAAGTAAGACAATCGTTGACGCTTTTAGTAGCATGGCGGCGTCTCCGGCACACCCACCCGCTACTGGGATGACTCAGCCACGTCCGGGTGGCTGGCGGAAATGGGAAGGCGCATGGCGAGCGACCCCCATTGGTGTAATTCCTACATGACCGCCCTCGGTTCCTCTCCCGCGGAATATATCGAAAAGCATCCGTACCAAGACGATCAACAAGATCACGAAAGTTCTCACCTGCCTCGTTGGCGTGGCCAAGCTGTACGACCTACCACCCGCGCTAGGGCCCGACAACTTTCCGGTAATCGAAAAGAAAAGCTTATAGTTGCACGTACTCTACTGGATACCTTTACCGACGTGAGCCAGACAGGGGTGAGAGGGCTGTGAAACCCACGCCTCGGACGATCTGACATGATTCTCGGATTCATCGTACCGGCTGCCATTTTGGAGCGCGCCAGCATGTGAGAACAAAAGCGTGGGATTAGGGCTTATTGAGGGACTTGGGGCGTCCGGCTTATCTTTTACCTTTCACGCTGCGACTCGTGTTACCTGGAACAAGAAGAAAAAAAAAAAAAAAGCAGCGATAGAAGTGGCGTCCATGTATGTCACTTCTGCCTCGCAGTAGGTCGGCCAAACGGCGCGCGCATCGACGCACGTCAATTTCCCAGCTCCACTTTCCGCAGGTATTTGATTCACTTATTGCAAGCTAACTGTCTTGCAGACGGCAGAGCTGGACCGTTGCGAGACTCACCGGAACTACGCGAAGACGTATGCTGGACCGTCTTACCCTGTGCAGCTTCTGAATACTGTGCATTTGTTAACGCCGTAGGCTCTCATGCGGGCGTGTGCTAGAAGGGAAGGAAAAGAAACTGACAGCGACCCCAGCCGTGCAACCCGGGTAGATTTCAGCACCGCAAGCACACAGCAGCGGTGTCACTGCTCCGGAGGCACGGGAAAAGAGAAGTGTGATCCACATTCTTAGGGCATCTCGACTAGCATCAGCTTACAGCCATGAGAGCTACGACCTCCATCCACCATTATTGCCAGCTTCTTCCAGAGAGCCACAGACGGGGGTCCGTGCGACGACCATCCTGAAAGAAGTCTCATCCATCGGCGCCCAACAGGCCTGAACGAGTGCGGCTGTTCATGCTTGAGGCTTTTCTTCAGCTCACTTCCGTCTACTCATGTCTTACTACGTGCTTCATTCACCACGCCCTTTCTATCACTGACCGTTGACCCGAGGCCGACGTCGTCTCGATGAGGACCATTTTCCGTTCCTTCCACGTCTGGATCCGGACAACACATCGCCATGTTTGAAAAGATTGCCGTGAGAACTTCCCATGTCTTCTTGATATTTTCCGTATCCGCTGGCCTCCACTGTTTTCACTGCAGCTGCACGTTCCCGGCTTCTCTGTGATGCCATCGCCGCTGGTGACCGAGTGGCTGCAGAGATGCCTGCGCTACTTTCCTCGGCGGCTTTGGAGGCCTTGCAACGCAGAGATGCGCGCTGTCTGCCTGTCGACTGTATTCGTGTAGCTTGCAGCTGTTTGTGAGGCGAGTGTGCATGTGGGGCCGCGTAGTACGGGAATTGCGGCACTGCAAATGAGGCTTGTGGGCAGTGACAAGAGTAGGGGAAGTCGCACGACGCTTGACTCCACCATAGAAAGGGGTGTTGCGGAAAAGGAGTCTGCTGCATAGAAAGCTGTGATCTGTTAATGCGATTGCGCGGTTGTCTGTTGTTATACTGGGTCCGTGGTCGCTGATGTGGACTGTCCCAAATGCATTCCTGGTTGCTTTCGTCTTCTTTCGCTGACGAGATATCCAGATCATCGTCCACAATATTGTGTGCATAGAGAGGCCGCCGCTTTCCGTCGGATGTCAGGTACGAAATGCCAGCGTACTGCTTCTGACACTTCCACCGTGGTCGTTTTGCAGCCTCTCGCGCATGTATCATCTTAATGTCGTCCAAAAGCATTCGCGCTCCTTCACCACGCCTGGCCAAAAGATCGTTCCACCGCACCTTCAAGGCCGGATGCATGCTTAATTTCGATATGTTCGAGACTTCTGGCGCACTGTCGCGGCGACACAGGAATGATTGCGCCCAAGCGCGTAGTTGCTGCGGTAGCTGCACCTCCCCGGTGCCAGAGAAGTATAACGTGTCAAGCAGGTCGATCGGATCTTCGTAGGTGACGACCTGATCGTTGTACAACCGGCGCAGCGCGCATGCGGCGAGTTCGGTGAAACCTAGGGCATCGGCAAGACGGTAGACGCGGATGTCATGCAGGAGATGCGCAGGCCCGTGGCTCTGCTGCTTCTCTTCCTCACTCTCAGAGGAAGATGGGTAGCAGCCTCCCCTCCGAATTCCCTTCGACCCCCCTACGGTCCCGGCACTCAACTTGATTACGGGCACACCGGACCGCCCATCTCCGCCTGCCTCCCCAGCCTCTTCGTCATCTTCTCTCCCGCCGCCGCCGCTCCCCCTTCTTCCACGCCGCGGCCTCAGCTCTGGCCCGTACGCCCGCCTGCGCAAGAACGCCATCAGCGCGCCTAGCTCCGCCCTTCCGACCACGCCCGCTGCTCGCGGCAGCTCGACCCAGCGCTTCTGCCCGTTCTCGAACAGCCCCGCGAGGCTCGCGAACCGCTCGACCGTCGCCCGCGGCACGCCGATCGGCTTATCGCCGTCGAAGATGAACTCGACGTACGCGGAGGCCGGGGCGGATGCGTCGTCGCGCGGGACGAGGCGGACGGCGCCGGTCGAGCTTTCGCAGGCGTAGAGGGCGTGGCTGCGCACGCAGGGCGGTGCGGCGAGGAAGGGCGCGCATTCGCTGGCATGCCACGCGCTTGCCGCGTCCAGCGTGACGATGGGCACGACGGCGGGGCAGTGGGTGGTGGATAGCGGGCCGCTTCCGCGAGAGACGTGGCCGCTCCTCGTCGTCGTCGTCATCGTCTTCTTCTTCTTCTTCCTGCTGCTGTTGATGCCACTGCTTTCGGTGCTCGAGTTGGACGCAGAAGTCTTCTTGGTAAGCGAGCGTTCGGCTACGAATTGGCGGTACGCGCTGGGGAGCCTGTGGCCGAAGCCGATGGGTAAGGGTCTCTTGACCACCTCGCCGTCTTCGCCTTTGGCCGCTTGCGCGCGGATTTCCCAGAGGATGGCGGCGAAGGCGTTGCCGTGGGCGAGGTGGTGGTGGTGGTGGTGGTGGTCTTCGTCGTGACTCTCAGCTCCCTCTTCTCCCTCTTGCCTGAATTCTTCCTCGTCCATCCAATTTTCATGTCTCTGGCCCCTGCGACGGTTGCAGGATGAACGGCCTCCCACCTTCCCGGCTCTATCTCCTCCTCCTCCGCCGCCGCCGCCGCCGCCGCAGACGACAAGCAGATACGCATGGATCATGTGATGCAGCAGCGTCCCCACGATCTCGTCCCTGCTCGCGCCACGCAGCGCCGCGGCGTTCAGCTCGATCGTGACGCGCACCTCCTCCTCCTCCTCCTCCCCTCCTCCTCCTCCTTCTTCATCTTCCCCGCCCCTGCGGCCTCGCTGCTTCCGACCTCCACCGTCGACGACAACAGTCCGCCCCGACACCCCCTCGTCCAGCATCCCCCACCCCACCTCGCACGCGCCGCCCGCCTCCCCGCACCCGAGCGTCCCGCCAAACACGCCGGCGCTGAGCGAGGCGAAGACCAGGCCCGGATACGCGCGCCATTGGCGCGGCGGCACGGGGTAGGTGCGCGCGGCGGCGATGGCGTCTGCTGCGGTAGGAGTGGAGGTGGAGGTGGAGGTGGAGGCGCGCAGGTGGTTGACCAGGTGGGCGACGGCGTAGTTGGTGTTCCAGCGACCGGGTGGCAGGGAGGCGCCGCCGTCGTGGGTGGTGGGTGGTTGGGGGTTGGGGTTGGAGTCGGGGATTGGTGATGGGGGAGGAGAGGGGGAGGCAGAGGGAGCTCTTGGCGTGGTTCTTCCTTCTCTTCCTCTTGTTTTTCTTCTTCTTCCTCTTTTTCCTCTGCGGTGGCGGGGCATGGGTTCTGAGTCCTCATCAGAAGGGGATGGTGAAGAGCAGGGGGAGGATTGGGATGAATGCTGTGCGCGATGCGGAGTGAGGAATGGCCGGCCCATCGTAGTATACCAGCGCGCCTTGCTAAAATGATGTTTCGAGGCGTTGGAATTAAGTTATGTAAAAGAGTTGAGCGTCAGAAAACGTGAATATTTGTAGTTGTCTGAGCACTGCGACTGAAGACAGGCTTTGGCTTTCCTTATTCCAAATTATCCTGCCGATCGACCAAACTGTAGCGGGCGTCGGATGGCGTTGCTACGCCGTTGGCATTTGTCGGCAGACCTCGTTTGAAAGCAAACTCCTGTTACAATCAGACGGATAGCAAGCACTGGGTAGCAACCACGGCTGTTTGCAAGGGTCATCAAAGCTCCAACAAAAAGCAAGGCAGAAATGGCTGGGAGGATTGCTATCAACTAGTTTGGCTCCTCCAACCCGCATTTTCGCTCCTTCACATCAAGAATGACTTCCTACGGATGGTTGGCCTACCTTTGCATGTTTATGTTACAAGCTACCAACGCATACTGATCTCTTTAGCTCTTTTCTTAATTCTTCTCTCATGTTTGGTCATTTAAAATAGGGTCTGTGGAGGTAAGAAGGGCGGGTAGGTGCGTAACGAAAGTGAGCGTGTCAAAGGAGTTGTTTGAACCAGAGAGGTGGGGCTTTGGCAGAAAGGTAATTAGAGATGGGAGAGGCCGGGTGGGTAACAGACGGTAAGGTACGAAAAGCGAGTGGGCAAAAGGCGAGCCGACCAGTCAGATTGACTAAATTCAAACAATTAAAGCGTTTAGAAATGAGCGAGTTAGAATATCACTGGAAGAGTCAAATTTTAGGTAGCCAATGACTCTCTGATCTGACTTCGTTTTGTAATATGCACCACATAACCTCGGTTCTTTCAACCTAGTTGCTGTGAAGCCCCAATGAAAACATCAGATATGTCAACTCTCATCGAAATAATTGTTGAGCCAGCGAGACGGAGAACCAAAAGCACTATCAAGTGCAGATGGGGGCGGCATATCAAATGAAGCAGCGCCTCTTTCATGATAATCAAAAGTACGACATGGGATCAAGCACGTAAGGATGTCTCTCGCTCTCCAAAGCCAGTCTTTCAGATTCCAATGAAAAAGAGAAACGCATTGGGGATATATCATTTCAACTGCTCGTACCTGAGGTGTCGCCAGCGAAGTAGAAAATGGGAAGGAAAGTCATGAAAATGTACAGCATTATCCGCCATGTCGCATCAAAAAAGTCGGGGGGCTGGACACGTGCGATTGGTCAATTGGCGGAAAGTCTAGAACCCCCTGTCGCTGCTGGGCGGTTGCCAACCACCAATATGGCCGTCTCGCCATTGAATAGTAATCAAAGCGCAAGACCTTGAACACGTCTATTTTGGCCACAAAGGACGCCTTGCCGGGAGAGTATGGGTTTGAGAGCAGGAGGAGTAGCTTAGTATCGAGGCCTGTCATAGTCGTCGCGCCCGCCCACGGTGCTACGGCTGTCGCCGTAGTGCTTTCTCCTAAGTGCCGCGAGCCTCTTCTTCTTGGTGTGGGCATTGACGTAGGTACCAATAATGAAGCCGATAATGTTGAAGAAAGGCACCCAAGTCTCCTGAGGAAGGAATTTCTGGGCGAAGGCCAGGGCAATGGGAGAGGTGATCCAGCTGACCTTCATGACGGGCATGAAGCCAGCCTTCACGGTTGCGCGCACCTGGTGGAAGGTGCGAGCACCGGCAATGACGGCCATGGAGGTGAGGTAAACGGCGTTTTGGATCGGCGAGACCTAGCACGACATGATTAGCGACATCGGCGCAGAGCGGCGGCGCAGGACCCAGCGGGCAAACGTACGACGAGATTGCTGACGAGAATCTGCAGGATCTTGGCCTTCAAACTCGTCCGTCCCTGGAACAACTTCTGGAGGATGTGGATGAGGACGTGGCCGAGCGGCGCACTGATAAACGCGCCATAGATGGCCATCTTGGGCACGCGGGAGGTGAAGTAGCCGCCGTCCTTGTTCCGGTCGTGGGCAATCCACGAGGCCAGGAACTCCTGCAGGCCAGAAAGGGTACCCGAGGTAAGCATCTTGGTGCGCAGCGGGTTGCTCTGGAGCTGCTTCAGGTAGGCCTGGAGGCAATGACATCAGCACTGGTGGTTGCGGAGTGAGCGGGCGCGTTGCGAGGTTGCGCACCTGGAGATAGCCATTGGCGCCGCCGCCGCGGGTCAAGGCCTCGCCGACGTCGTGGACCAGGTCATCGTGCTTGCCGCCCTTGGGAAGGGTGCCGGCAGCGGCGGAGGCGGCGGCAGTCCTGACGGACTCCTTCTCGAACTTGACCGACATGGCGGGAATGAGATGGGAGGCGACCTGGTTGAAGCGAGACGACAAGGACGGATTGGCGCGGAACGGCAGGCGGGAGATGGAGGTTTGGAGATGTTTGTTGTCGCAGCTGTCGGCGTTGACCGAGGCAGGACAGGACAGGGCAAGGGCAGCAGCTTGGGCCGCGCCAGCCAGCCTAGCACCAGCTCTGGCGCCAGCCTTCGGGATTTGGCGCGATGCGACGAGCAGCCGGCAAGTCGCAACGGGGGCCGGCCTGGGCGAATGCGGGGAAGACGCCGCCTTCACCAACAAGTCCACTCACCCACAACTACATACATCATCATCACCGCCCTTCCTCCCCTGTCCTGCCTTGCACTGCACCCCGTCTCTGCTTTTCAATGGCACCCGTCCTGCGCGCCGTCTGCGCTTCCTTATTCCGCCCGTCTGCCATCTCCGACGGTATACGGCCTGCGCCGCGGTGAGACACCAGCCGCGCGCCCGCGCCGACCGCCCACAAGCGCTGCGCTGAGCGAGTCTCGCGGAGGCAAGTCGAGCGTAGCGGTCTGCGCCTGGGCCCGCGGCGAAGGGCGACGGGTGAGGCTGCCGGCTGGGCGAGGGCGCGTTGGGCATTTTGATCGCTGCTTTGCTGTCAATGCTCGCGGGACAGGAATGCCGAATGGCGATAAGAAATGCGACTTGGATAAGACAAAAAAGAAAGCCTTGCCTTGCGCTCCCACCGGTCTCCTCCTTCTTCACACGCCCTGCCACTGTTACTCGGTGAGAGCGGCGCGCGCGAGAGAACAGCTGCTGTTACGCCTGCGCATTCAACTGCGCCGGCCGCCCGTCGCTCTTGCCCGGCCTGCCATATCCTTCAGACAAGCCTTCTCAACCCTTCAGCTCCCTCCCTCCATCCTACAACCCAACCCACGCGATTGTGCTCTGCTCCTTGCGCCGTCCGCTCGCTGTCATTCCTTTGCAGCCCCAGAATGAACAAGCCCATTGTTTGATTCCGCCAGACACTCCTCCTCCCGCCTCAACACCTGCTCTGGCGCTTCAACATCCACCCGCGCCAGATCTTCTTACTCCCAATTCTGGCCGATCTCCCACCTGCTATCTCGCCTCACAATGACTCCCACCCACGACAGCTCGCCATCCCATGGCGCCAGTTCTCCTTGTCCTGACCCTGAGCCTCCGCCTGCGCATGAGGTAGGTGTCACGCGACGTCATATGAGGGTAATTTACTGACTGACCCCCCCGAAGACGACGGCAAGTGAGAAGACTCCCGACCTGTCGCAATTCCCCAAGCCGCCTCTGCGTCCCTCCTTCAAGCCACAATGTACCCATGTAAAGATGGTGCGCGCCTATGGCGCCACCTGCCAGAACTGCAACCGCAAGTCGCCTCTCGGCTGGGTCTACCAATGCACTTACGATGATGGTGATGACCCTTGGTCAATAATCGCCCACCGTCAGTCTGTCGCTGCAGCCTGTGACCCGTCCGACTCTATCGCCATTATGAAAGCCCTCGAATTCCATCCATCCGTCATCGACCTTGCTGGAAATGGATTTTACACCCCCGAACAGATCGACCATCTCGTCAGCCAGAAGCAGAAAGTCCTCGATGTCATCAACGGCCAGAGTCCCGACAAAGCCGCTGCAGGTAACAACAAGCAGCCAGTGCCGAAGCACACCCACATTGCTAACTTGCTTCTTGAAGATCTCCGCGCCAAAGTCAAGTCTCCAAGCGCCACCGCTCTAGCCAAAGAGCGTGCGAAGCACATGAGGACAGTCCATCCAAGGTGCAGGTTCAAATGCTGCCAGACATGCCGCGGCGATTTCAGGGTGAGCTCTCCATATCAGTGGCAAGAACATGTTACTTATGAGACACCACAGGCTCGTGCCTTCGAGTCATTTGAGGCTGTTTTGAATGGAGAGGTGAAGCCTTTGCGTCCAGCAGAAACCATCAATCTGCCCGTCCACGATGTGCAAGTCATGCGCACCATTGGCATGAGGTCTCCCTGGCCAGTGGCCGACACCTTGTCTTCTGCCATCTCAGAAGAGAGCGAGCAAGAAGACGTTGATCAATATGAGTCAAGCGAAGAAGGAGCACGAGACGATGAGTCGGAAGACCGCCGAGACAGCGAGGCCGCCGATAGCATCCATACCTGGAAGACAACCGATTCCACTCGCGAGTTCCGCAGCCGCGAGACCGCCCTAGCCAAGACTTTCTACAAGGTTGAGCCGAAGGACGAGCTAGCCATGTACGACAGCATGCATTTCAACGACTTTTCTTTACGCCGCAGTGTCCGCAACGGCATGACCATCGCCGTTAAACACTTGTTCCGCAAGCGTAGAGAGTCTTCGTCAGATGGCTCGGCTGTGACTCTACCCGTAGCTCGCTCTCTCAAGTCATCCAAGTCCAGGAACCTCCAGGATTCCGGTCTCAGCCTTCCAAGGTCCTTCTTCACCCGTCGTAACCCTTCCGCATTTGCTATTCCACCTAGCACTATTATGCGAGGAGGACTTCCAACTCCAGCACCTACCTGCTCCACAAATGACAGCGGTAGCGTCAACGAGGAAGATGGTGGTGTCAGTCTTACAGAGGAGTCCGTTCAAGTTCACATACCTGATTTGACGCCCCAAAGCATTGTAAGCCAGGCGTGAATTGGAGGAGAAGTGCGATCAGGTGTTTTGTCTAGCAATCACAGCGCTACAAGGGTTTCTGGCTCTTTCGAGCATACGACTTCAATTGGTGGCACGGTCTGTTGTATCACTACAGGTTTCCCCCTTATAGGTTTTTCTCCAACACGCTTTCCTTTTGCTGTACAGCTTTTTCTTGGCAACACATTTTGCCCACCAAAAGGCCTTCCAGGAGATTTCCACTTCGGCTTTCGGGATGGGTTACAGAGCCTCGAGATTTTTAATTGCTCCTATTGCTTTTTCCCTTTTCTTTCTTTCTGGAGGTTTTTTTTCTCTATGCCCGTGGAGTTGCATTTGGTGGGGCAATAATAGTTTCGGCATCATGCATATGGGCTTTGGCTAGAGAGCTATTGCGGATTGTACTATTAGAACTTCTAAGATATCCACAGCCGGTTGAGATATTCAACCGAGCCTTTTCTTGCACTGGCGAGCCAGCTGGATGCTTGCTCCTCATAGCTTCCCATGTCCACCGCAACTTGAATGGAGCTAAGATGGCTGTACCGACACCTTGTATTACAATTTACCTATGAAGCATCTATCCGAATTTTGTCTAAGCCAGGTCGACTGCCCTTCTCTATTTCATTCCATTCCCCCTTCCATAAACGCCATTAATCATTAATCACGTATCTGTGCTCAGTAGTCATCCATCTCTCCTTCCTTCCCCTTTCTCCCAACTTCAACCCACCAACCACCATCATCAACTCCCCCCCTTCCCTCCTCAGCTCACTCGTTCCCGCCCTTCTTCCCCTTCCTCGAGAAAAGCCCCGTCACCTTCTTCACGCCCTTCCCCAGCCCGCCGAACAGCAGGCCGAACCCAAACTTCCACCCCTTGATGCGGACCGTGTACACGAAGAAGTAGACGAGCGCCCAGTTGCTGACGACGAAGGCGAGGAAGATGCCGAAGTCGCGCCACTTGTCGGCGGCGCGGACGTTGAGCGTCGCCAGGTAGTCGTCGCCCGTCGTGTAGGGGCAGTACTGGCAGTCGGCGGTCGCGTCCGGGTTGAGCAGGTAGCCGGGCGCCGCGGCCGCGAAGGCGCCCGCGTAGCTGCCGCAGGTGGCGTTGGGCGGCGGCGAGAAGTGCGCCGTTTCCTGCGGGCTGCAGCGCACGGGCTGCGAGTGCAGCGTCGAGGCGAGGACGCCGCCGATCCACCAGGTCGAGGGGTTGATGTAGTACCTGTGGTCGTTAGTGAGTGAGTTGTCTTGGAAGGGTGGGGGTAATATGACTGGGGAGGCGTGGTGACTTACACCCAGTATCTCCAGAAGACGGGGAGCATGGAGTAGGGACGCACGACGCCGTTGAAGAGGGAGAACATGACGAAGAAGAAGGGAAGCACGTTAGAGATGACCGTGAAAGACGGCGCGAAGGCCGTGATCCACTGGCCCCAGCTGGCCTGGAAGAAGAAGAACAGGAGCGTCATCAGGAAGACGTAGCCGGCCGTTGAAGAGTCTGTGGGGAGGCCGGCAGGGAAGTACCAGAGCACGTAGTAGACCACGGCGCCAACGATGGCTGGCGGGATCTCCCCGACGACCTGCGCTGTTGTGAAGGCGAACCACCCGTAGATGCGGGAGGGATGCTCTCGAGCTTGCCAGAGCGCCATGTTCTGGAAGAACTTGGGCACGACGGAGTTGACGATGGCCGGAGGGAAGACGACGATCAGGAATGCCGTAAACATGCGGTTCTGCATGTCTTGAGCAGAGTTCCCGAGCTGCCAGAATGTGAAACCATTGAAGACGCCGATGATGACAGAGACGAAGAGCTTGCCGTAGAGGTAGGATGGGTCTCGCCAGTGTTGGATGAAGACACGCTTCGTGAGCGTCGTAGTCTGCAGCCAGACAGGAGCGGCGAACTCTCGTGCTTGACCTTCCTGACGGGGCGGTCGATCTTCCTTCCTCTCTCTGTTGATGCGCTCTATCTCCTCCATGATTGCCTTGTTATTTTCGGACTCTCTCCATTCCTTGTTCCAATCAATCTTCTGACCGTCTGCCCTCCGAGTGGGCTTGGCGGCCGTTTCGAGGATGAACTCGGCCACGTTCTTGTTCGGAGGGCATTGAACACCGCGCTTTGCAAAGTAATCGACGACATCTTTGCCGTTGTCGCCGACAGGTCCGAAATAGAACGTATTTCCTCCGGGGTTCAGTGCGAGAATCATATCGAATTGCTGGATGAGAATGGAACTTGGTTGATGAATGGTACAGACGATTGCTTGGCCGGCTTGGGATAGCTTCTTCAGGAAACGCACGATCGAATATGCGGAGTTACTATCAAGGCCGCTAGTCGGCTCGTCGAGGAAAAGCAAGAGAGAAGGCTTGGCTGCAAGCTCGACGCCGATAGTTAGTCTTTTCTTCTGCTCCACGCCGAGTGAGCTGATAATGGCATCTTGCAGATCTCCAAGTTCGAGTAGATCGATAATCTTGTCCACGTAATCAATCTTCTCGTGGTGTGGGATCTCCTTGTCTTGCCGCAAAATGGCAGAAAACTCGAGTGCTTCCCTGATCGTAGCTGTCTGGTCGTGGATGTCCATCTGCTCGCAGAAGCCAGTGCCGCGCTGGAAGTCGAGGTCGAGAGGTTTACCATCCACAAGCATGTCTCCAGAGATGACACCGACGGTCTGCCTTTGGGCGAGCGTGTTGAGCAATGTAGTCTTTCCGGCTCCTGACGCACCCATGAGGGCAACCATGATACCCGGCTTAGCAAAGCCAGAGACATTGTTGAGGAGCCGCTTCTCTCCGCCTAGGTATGGAACGGTGTAGGTCACATCCTTCCAGGTGAATATACTGTCGCTGTTGGAGATCGACTGAAGCGCTTCCTCGGCTTTTGATTTCGTTTTCGCAATTGCCAAGTCGGAATCCTCATTGCTCGATGACGAAGCGACGGTCCCAGCCGCCTTCTCCTCATCGTCGGGCTTCTGTTGATCCTTCAGCGCCTTCTTGGCTCTCTTACTCCTTTTGAAAACTAGGGCTCCGCCACCACTCTCTGCGAAGTTGAAGAGCTCTGTCGCTGCCGCAGTTATGAGGATGTAAAGGACCGCAAAGGCGATGACGACGCCAAAGTTCCGCCAAAGGTGAGCTCTTGTGTAAGTGTACGTTGTTCCTATGTAATCTGCACCCGGCACGACTTGGGAATTAGGGGAGGCGCCGCTGATGGCGCAGCCCTGGTAACCCGGTACAACACCTGGGCCCTGCGGTACCAGCTGCGATGGAGCGCATTCCATAATCCTGTTGGAGAACTCATTGGATAGGACGGCCTCGAAGGAATACGCGATCGGGTTGATGTAGTAGAGCCATCCGAACCAGATGTATTGGCCTGTCAGTTGAGGTTTCACAATCACGTAACCAGTGAAGATGACCAGGAGGTTGAGTGCGATTCCACTAAAGCGCACTGCATCGTCGATCGTCGGCGAAAGAGCGGCGAACAGGCGGTAGAGTGCAGTAACACATATCGTGGTCGTGTATATGAAAAGCATGTAGATGAAAAACTTCCCAGCATCAACGTCCAGGTTTGTCATGAAATACATGATGATAGCGAAGACCGTCACCTGAACAGCGATCATGGGAAAGTCAGTAACCACACGAGCAATGCTGACAGCCGATGGACGGTAGAAGGCATAGTCTTTGTGGCGGGCGACTACGAGACGGCCGCTCACCGCCTTCATCAGCTCGCTGAGTTGAAGCCAGCCAAGGAAGAGAATGGAGAAGAACAGGGCACCGCCTCTGCTAAAAGCACCCTCTGTATCGAGAGGCTGACCGTAGAAGAGACTGCCGACGATAAGCGCGTTGCTGATGATGATGAAGGCCTTTGTTATCAGAGTCTGCCTGTCGCCGAAGATCAACCAGAACTCTCGGAGTGTACAGGCGTACACTTGGCGGATGAAGCTGACAGTGTAGCTCGACTTCTTCATGACAGTCTTGCTCTTCTGCTCCCGAGTAGCCGCTTCAAACTCCCGAGCCGCTGCATGGTCGCTGTCCTCAAGCTCTCGCTCGTACTCCTCAATATCGCGGAGCACTCCTCTGTAGACATCTGAAGACCTGTACGCCTTTTCCAGCTCCTGAGGGGTCCGTGGTGCTCGATCCTTGAAGCCTTCCCTGAAACGGCGCTCGTTGGGATCGGTAACAGCAGTCAAAAAGTCAGGAGTGGTCTGGCGCTCTGGGCAAAGGTATCCAAGGTCGATGAAGTACTGTTTTGCATCCTTGGCTGGGCCGCAGTAGACGCATCGTCCTGAGTCAATAACCATGACTTTATCCATAAGTTCATAGATCTGCTCGCCGGCTTGGTAGAGCGTGACAAATGTAGTCCTGTTGCTGACATCGGTCATGATGCGAAGAGATTTGGCATAGTCTAATGCGGTGGAGCTGTCCAGACCACGGGTAGAGTTGTCCCAAGTTACAACAGTTGACTTGGCCGCCAGTGTTTCTGCGATCGACACACGTTTACGCTCACCTCCTGAGACACCTCGGACAAACTCGTCACCCACCAGGGTGTGCCTGGTGTGTGAAATGCCAAACATTTTGAGTAGCGCCTCGACAATGATAGGTATTTCACCCTTTGAGCCTTTCTTCGTCTTGTTCATCAGGGAGAACTTGAGTGTCTGCCAGACGGTCAAAGTGGCAAAGTGCTTATCATCCTCAGGGTTGTAGGTGACTTCACCGCGGTACTGTTTCTTCTGCGTCTCTGCGCTGATGCCTCCGTATGTGACCTCACCGGTAACAGCGGCGTAATCCTCTCGCTTGTTGGAAATTGCCTTGAGGAAAGTAGAGCAACCCGAGCCAGGGCGTCCTAGCACGAGCATCATTTCTCCGTCGCGCAAGACTCCCGAAAAGTCATGAATGAGGTCGCGTGTCTGTGCATGACTTCTCATGCGAATGGCAGGGATGAAGCGGCTTAGGATACGGTAGAGGTCGGGGCCAAAGGTTCCAAGTATAGCGTCTGGGAGGGTCTTGACGAACGTTGCAGTGGAGCCGGTGCCCTTGACTGTGAGATTTTTCCACACGACTCCCACCCTTTTTGCGGAGCGGCCATCTGTCCGCTTCTCGAAATGACCTTCGCGCATAAATGCTTCAAGCTGAAACTCCTCTTCCGAAGAATCTTGTTGAGTTTCGCCGCTCGTCTCCTTCGTCTCCTGGGATTCCAGGACGCCCCCGTCGGTATCAGCCAAGTCGGACTTGCTTGACTGAGGTCGTAGAGCAGCTTGAGCATGGCGAGAACTCAAGCCACTGATGGTACGAAACAAGGCATCGCCGTCGGCAGTTCTTGGGTGTGATTGGGACCTCCGCGAGACTCGTGACCGGGTTTGAGATAGTTCGGAGAGGTTTCGACGAAGGGCTTCGTACTCTTCCATGGCGACTCGCTGGTTCATGCCCGTGTCCCGCTCGCCCCAGGTGCCTTCGACACTACCATCACGGCTCGGGACAGCAGTGCTGGTATTGCCTTCGGCATCAGAACTGTTTGGGGGTCCGTCCTGTCTGCTGGGGGGAACGTTGTGCCAGGGATTTTCCGGTCCGTGGCGGTGGACACGGTCCTCTGGGAGCGAGGTTGCCCACATCGTGTGGTGGAGTGGTGGGAGAGGTATGGGAGTGGGTTGTTGGACAAAGGAGCCAGAGTTGGAGCTGGCTCCCGTCTTTATGAACGCTGAAGCGATGAGCAATAGGGCTTGGCGCAGGAGGGGGGCCCGGAGAGATTTTCTGTTGGTGCAAATTGAAGTCAGGGAGAGGGTTGGGTGTGCTACTAAGATGAGAGAGAAGCGGCAGGGGTGGCACAGGTAGTGTAAAGTAGGGCAAACGGTGTAGCGGGCATAAGGGCTAACCCCGAAAGTCCGCAGACGGTGCTGTAGGGCAGCGGCACAGAAGGCGATCGGGCTGATTGGACGGCTGGCAGCTAAAGTTCTCCCGAAGCGGCAGTGAGGTCATCGTGGAGATAGCACTGGATTTCTAATCGGACAGGCTGCATGCCGCCGTGCGTCGTCCGGCGCACGCACGGGCTAGTGCGAGCTCTGGCACATTAGCACTGTCAAGTCGACGGCCAGCTAAAGCGTTCATCCGTCATCCCAATTTTCTCGACGTTTCGGCGCGAATAATTGCATCCATTGTCCACGTGCGAGCGGACCCTGCCGTTCTGACTGCATGAAGTGGGCAGCAAGGGCGGTGCATGCTCGCGGCTGCTGGTCACAATGATTCATCCTGGGCCGCGCTGAAGCAAGATAAGATCAGCGAAGAGTCGAGGTAGGTAGCACACAGCCGTTCCCGTGGATGCGGTGTCAGCGCAGTGCAGATGAGGGGCATGCGGTGGAGGAGGGGGGGCACCGTGGGCACCGTGAGCACATGGCGGGCGTGCAGTAATCCGCGGCGTCAGCTCCGGGTTGGGTGCGGCCTGTGGACGCTGCATGGGCGCGGTGTGGTGGAATTGTGCGCGGCGCCTCTGCCGTGGTGGACGGCGGGATGACGGAAGGGCAGAGCGGCTGGCCAACGTGCCCAGCGTCGGAGGCTCTCTTGCTGCAGCCGGGGCGCAGATCGGCTGTGCGCTCAGCGCCGGGCAGCCTGCGTTTGCTTGCAGGGGTGCGACTCGCGCGGGCCTCGAGCGCGTCACCCAACTTTATCGCAACGCCAGCTACACCCTCCCCACCGCACCCGGCCCTCCCAGCCATGCCCAAGCCCACCGCCGACTGGGAGCGCGTTGGCGACCGCTTCTACCGCAAGATCCAGCTCTACTCCGATGTCTTCGACCAGGACCTCGAGCTCGAAAACTTCCATGTGGTCGGAGCTCCATACTCTGGCGCTGTAGGTACGCGCGCCAGCTGCCTGCTGCAGTCTTCCCGCCCACACCGCTCACTGATTGCGGACAGCCATCTACCGCGACGAGGAGAAGCTCCAGACCTACCGTGCCTCCCAACAGTCCAAGACCTCGATCGACATCTACAGCTGCGCCGGCAAGCTCATCCGCCGCATCAATTGGGACAAAGGCTCCATCAAGGGCATTGGCTGGTCATTGGAGGAGAAGCTGCTGGTAGTCACCGAGGATGGAACAGTCCGCTGCTACCAGGACCTCCAGGGCGACTTTGTCCCCTTCACACTAGGCCACGGTGCTGAAGAGGTTGGCGTCAAGGACTGCCGTTTCTGGAGCTCCGGCTTCGTCGCCTTGCTCAACAACAATCGCCTTGTTTCAGTCTCCCGCTATGATGAGCCCCGGCCGAAGCTGCTGGCCATCGCTCCCGAGGACCCTGTTGAATCTTGGGCTTTGATCCCCCCCACCGAGACCCTGTCGCGTTCTGTTGAAGTGCTCTTGGCCATTGGCGAGACCATCTACCTCGTCGATGCTACCGACTGCGAGGATCGCATGCTACAACGCGGCCCGTTCAGATACACAAGCGTGTCTCCCAATGGCAAATATGTCGCTCTGTATACTGAAGACAGCAAGGTCTGGGTCGTTAGCAGCGACTTCCAGAACAAGCTTAGCGAGTACGACTCCAGGGCTCGGACAGTACCCAAGGACATGCAATGGTGCGGTAACAGTTCCGTTGTCCTGGCTTGGGAGGACGAGATCCACCTGGTGGGCCCCAATGGCTCCGCTACCAAGTTCTTCTACGACAGCTGGGTGCATCTCCTGCCGGATGTTGACGGCATCCGAGTGCTGACAAACGATGTCTGTGAATTCATCCAACGTGTGCCAGATGTGAGCGAGGAAACTTTCCGTTTGGGCTCTACATCGCCGGCCGCCGTGCTTTTGGACGCGGTTGACCACCTCGAGAAGAAATCGCCAAAGGCCGACGATCTCATCCAAATGATCCGTCCCAACCTCGCAGAGGCTGTGGACACCTGCGTCAGGGCTGCGGGTCACGAGTATAGCATTCACTGGCAGAAGCAGCTCTTGAAGGCTGCGTCTTTCGGCAAGTCTGTGCTCGATTTGTACAACAGCGATGATTTTGTGGAGATGTGTGAAACTCTCCGCGTGCTTAACGCCGTCCGCTTCTACGAGATCGGCCTGCCCCTATCCTACGACCAGTACATGCGCCTCACCCCTGAGAAGCTCATAGAGCGGCTCATCAACCGCCACGAATACCAGCTAGCCCTAAAAATCTCCGACTATCTCCGCCTTCCAACCGACCGCATCTACGTTCATTGGGCTAGCCAAAAAGTCCGTATATCGAACGATGATGAGGAGACGATTTGCCGCATGATTGTCCAAAAGCTCGAAGGAAAGCAGGGTGTCTCCTTCGAGGAGATTGCGCGCGCTGCCTACGATGAAGGTCGTGCTCGCCTGGCAACCGAGCTTTTGAACTATGAGCCTCGCGCAGGAAAGCAAGTACCCCTCCTCCTTGACATGAAAGAGGACACAATAGCCTTGGATAAGGCTATAGAGAGTGGAGATACAGACCTCGTTTTCCACGTCCTACTCCACCTGAAGAAGCAACTCACTCTGGCAAGCTTCTTCCGAACTGTCACCAGCAGACCTGTTGCTACGGCATTGGTCGAGTCGTCAGCGCTCGAGCAGGACCGAGAGCTGCTGAAAGATCTCTACTATCAGGACGACCGCCGCCTCGATGGCTCCAATATCCTCATCGCCGAAGCACTTGAGCAACCCAGCACGAGCCTTCGGATCGACAAGCTCAAGCTTGCCGGCAAGTTGCTCCAAGACTCGCGTGAGCATTCCTTCAATGTAAAGGCCATTGATGAAGCCCAGCGATTACTCAAGATGCAAGAAGCCTTCGAGAAGGATCTAGGTGCAGGATATGTGGGCCTTTCCATCAACGAGACAGTCTTCCGGCTCGTGCGCGCTGGACACATGAAACGGGCGCAAAAGGTCCAATCCGAATTCAAAGTACCCGAGAAGACGTACTGGTGGCTCAGACTACGTGGTCTGGTTGCTAAGCGGGATTGGAATGAGCTGGAAGAGATCAGCAAAACGCGGAAGAGTCCTATTGGTTGGGAGGTGAGTGGCCAGTCATTGTGTTCTAATGCTAGACATGCTGACATTGAACTCTAAGCCGTTTTTCAACGAAATTCTGTCCGCCGGCAACACGCGAACTGCGGCGTTATTCATCCCGAAATGCACCAACCTCCCTGTAGCTGACCGCATAGAAATGTGGGTCAAGTGTGGTCTCGTCGTACGCGCGGGCGAGGAGGCGCTCAAAGCGAAGGACATGAATAGCTTGGCTGAACTCAAGGCTAAGGCTACCGGGAATGCGGTCCATGAGATTGAACGTATGATTGGACAGTTGGCCGGTGGGAAAAGATAATGCGCCGTAACGCATGCTTTGGGACATGGAGATTTGGTATGTCCGCCTATCACCGGACGTGAATTTCCTGCTGGCTGTAATTGGTTATCGGCCGAGGATAAACTGCGGCTAAACCATACTAGTAGATGACGCGACGTTGATGATTGTTAATGATATCCTCTGTACGAATACGCCGATTTATCCCTGGTGTCCGTTTGCAAAATCGGAGGATTTTTTCACGGAGTACCGCAACTTACTCGCTTGACCTTCCTCGGCAGGCTGTTTGACCCTCCCGTGCGCCCATCTCGTATTTTCGTTGGCGAAAATCCACGGGCTATCGTCTGCAGGCGTCCAATCTCACGCTGTGAGAGTCCACACACCGTTCCGAAGTGTCAGACGATCTCTTCATATGGAGAGAAATATTCATAGCCAAAACATTGATTCACTTCACTCTTCGAATTCCCCGCGCGCGGAGCCGTCTCACCTCTCCACACGCAGTATGCTCAGCCGCAGACCTCGGCGCGACAGATGATTATGCTGAACAGTTGCACGAGACCGTAAAGCTGACATTCTGTCACAGCACCCCTATCCTCCGCCATTGAGGGATATTACGACCGTAAGCTGAATTTACGATGGCCACTTTGGCTGACCTTGACATCTAGAGGCTTTTATTACTGGTCCCTTGGATGTCGTTCCCAGATTATGTCATACAACGGATCTATCTCGAACTGTCACGCACAGCAGAAAAGGCGCGTCATCTCAAAAAAAAAAAAAAAAGCATTTGGTTCATTAGATGATTACGCAAACGGTTGTACAGACTGATGACTACATGTACATCTCCCTATTTCCTCATCCCCTCGCCGTCTCAAATTACATAACACCGCATCCCTCTCACGTCAGCCTTTTTCCCCCCTCTCCTCTCCTCTCCTCTCCTCTCCTCTCCTCTCCTCCCCACCATCGCCCTCATCACACAAGCAACCCCACCACCGCAGCCACCACAGCAGCAAACCCAACCCCAGCACCGCCCCTCGCGGCGAAGACGACGGCAGCAGCCGCGCCCGTGTACGTCGGCAGCGCCGTGCTCGGCGTCGTCGGCGTCGGCGGCGTGCCTCCCCCGGGCGGCCCCGCAAACGGCGGGCCTCCCTTGGCGCCGCCGCCGCCGCCGCCCGTCTGGTTCGTCGCGGGCCCCGTGCCCGTCGGATACGCGTACGGATAGACGCCGCCCGTCGGCGGCGCCGCGAACGGCTGACCCGCGACCTGGCCGTTGTTATTGTTGTTGTTGTTGTTGGCGTACGGCGTCGAGGCGGGGGTTGAAGGAGGCGTCGCCCCGCCCGCGGTCGTGACGTTGGCCGGCGCGTAGGCGGCCGCGACGCAGGAGACCAGCTGCGAGGAGCAGTACGCCATGTTGGCGTCGGCGCCGGTGCGGCAGCCGTCGGCGGCGCTGTGGCACGCGCGGCAGGAGGACGCGAAGGTGCCGCATTCGCCGCTGCCCGAGGACCGGCACGCCGCGTCGCGCGTGTCGCAGTCGGTCGCCGCGGCGTAGTCGAAGCTTTGGCCGGCTTGGCCGGCGGCGTTGGCGTTGGGATTGGGGCTGGGGTTGGAGTTCGGGTTGACGGGCCTGGGTTGTTCGGGGTTGGCGGGTTCGTTGTAACTGCCCTGCTTGTCCGGCGGCACGTAGTAGGTCGCCGATGCGAGGGCGAGGTGCGTCGCCAGTGCGAGAGCTGTGAGGTGGAATTTCATGGTGGGTTAATACCGGAGTTCCTTTTGTATCAGGCGGTTGTAGTGTTTTGATATTGGAGGCAGAAGACTTCAAGCGAACGAGGTAGCGACTGGACTGGCTTTTCTTCTGAGAGCGATTGGCCGTTGTTATTCAACGGGCTGTCAAGAGCGAGGCCGAACGTTCAGCACTCATTTATAGGCTCTGATTGCCAGCTCCGCCTCAAGCACCCGGGGGGCTGAAGCTTGTCGGGCTGGACGTGCAGTGGACCATTTTACTTGTGACGTCAAACTCTAAACGCGCGGGCCTGATGAACGGCCCCGCCTCACCTACATGTTCCCTCTTCCCTTCACCACCCCAGCCACAGCTGTTTACGAAGCTAAACGCCGCGCCGTTGTTGAGATCGCGGTGGAGCTGTGTTAGATCGTTTAGCAGAAATGGTGGTTGGCGCGGTAAATGTGGAGAAGTTGTGCCATCTCAGGTTCCGGGTGGTGGCGGAACACGAGCTTAAACAAAATTCTATTTTACTCAACCATCGGTATGCATGCAACGGCAAACATCCAAAACCCTGGAAGAGTTCGTTTCTTTGACTTCACGGGAGATGAGATGCTGACGTTTCAAGAATGTGGAGGCTGGGGAGAGAATCTATATCGATGAGGCGGTACCGGAGATGAGAAACTTGCACTTGAACTCGACGGGCAATGGCAGCACGCTTTCGAGCCATGCTTCTCAAAGCTTTAATCCTTGGTTCCAGAAAATGGTAGTAACGGTGTTTTGGTGGTGTCTCCGCCTTGTAGGGTTCGGTTCTATTCTAGGCTCAGGCGGACATTTTAAACTACCGTCGATCACAGGACTCGTGCCTGGAACGATGCACGGCCCTGAGTCTAGCTACCAGTTTCCCGCGCATCTAAACTTTTACACTCTTATTTTGCTACCAGCGTAGCTTCTGCTAATTTCGGAGGCCCTCCACGATGTCCTTGATGTTGCCCTCAATGCCAACGGCATTCCCCGCAACCTCAAGGTCGAAATCGACGAGGCCAGCGGCCTGCTCGCCGCCCCTGACTAGCTTAACCTTCCCCTCGCCCCAGCACACCAGCTCCTCGTTGGGCCACCTGATGACGCCCGGCGTGCTCATGCCCACACCCAGTTCGAGGATGGCGAGCGTCTTCCCTTCCCTTTCGACCTCGTCCAGGAAATCTTTGTACCGTTCCTCCCCCTCTTCGAACGGCCGCTCGTTGAACCAGTTACCGGCGCGTACGCACAGGAAGACCTCTCCGCCGCAGTGTTCGCAAACGGGTATCTTGCTCTTGTCGGTTAAGACGCCGGTATGGGGATCGATGAACGGCAATGCAGCATCGAGGTAGGGCTTCGAGCGGAAGTACGCGTCCGGACGGCAGTTCTTGAGGCACTGCAAATACTTGAACGCGCCCTGCGGGGACGAAAAGCGCTCTTCCGGGAAGCCGTTGTTGGCAGGGAAGAAGCCGTCCGCGTTGGAGGTCCGCACGAAGAAGCGTCCGTCGAAACGGGAGGTGGCGAGATCGAGCAAGGCGCCGTACAGTGGCGACGCGGGCCAAGTACGTGCCAGCTGTAGCTGCGTGAAGTAGAATCCCCACTTGTGCGCTTTGGATGGCCATTCGTTCCAGCCGAATGTGTCGTAGAGCCGGCGTAGCCCGAGAGATTGATATGCGGGAAAGTGCTTCCGGAATAATGACTGCGAAGTAAAGTCGAAGCCGGCGGCGGCGCTGAGGCCGGCGCCAGCTGTAATCAAAAGGTAATCTGCCTGGAAGATCCACTCGCGAGCTGTGTTCAGGATCGTATTGGATGGTGGTATGCTCTTGGGTATCTCCCCTTCGTATTTTGTTATCGTCCCTGCGTTCAGAGCCTCCCTCAGAACTTGCTGATAATACTCTTCATCCTTCTCAAGGAATACGTCAAATATCACGTCGGTTATTGGGGTCTCAGGATGGCTCTTGCTCCAACTTATGACGGCGTCGATGGCAATTTGAGCGGCGAGGCGTCCAGGGAAGCAGAATACGCCTGTCGAGATGCAGGGGAAGGCTACAACAAGACGGCCATCGGCAAGAGGCGGGAGGTCTTCGGCCTCATCGAGACAGGACTTGTAACAACTTGCCAGAAGCTGCTTATCTCGATCGGATGGCTCCTGTCCAGGGTCCAGCTGAGGGCCAACGGTGTGCAGGATGTACTGTGTCGGGGCGCAGTATCCTGGCGTGACCTTGGCTGATCCTACGGGTTCCGCGTGGCCTTGCTGGACCATCAGACGGTTACACTCGGCCCGTAAGCGCGGGCCTGCGGCGGCGTGGATCACGTTGTCGATACAGCGATGGGAAGGCTTGAAGCAGCCCAGCATGGCCGAGTTCGCGGCATTGACGATGGCAGTAACATGGTCGAGTGCTGTTATGTCGCCTCTCCAGAGAGAAAGCCTGACACAAGAGGGCCCGTCAGAGGGCACCTGGCACAGCGGCTGGATAGAAGCGGTAGATTTGAGGATGCGGCGGCTCTGCAGGTGGTTCTGGACGCGTTCGACGGCTTCCAGAACGTCAGATGGAAGAGACGGCACGGCGGGGCGTTGACACAGCAGGGCGCGCAGAGTCTGCAGCTGATGCCAAGTGTCGGCTTGCTGGAGATATCCGTGGATGTCGTGGGAGTGGTGGTGGTGGTGGTGGTGGTGATGGTTTGAGCACTGACTGGCGTGCTCCGCCACTGATTCCTCGAAAAGGAAGGTGAGTGCCTGGGCGAGGCTCTGCTCCAACTGCTGATCTGCCATGGGATTTCCTTGACGCTGACAGTGCTTCCAGTTGGAAGTTCTGCAAAAAGGACTCGAAGGCTGAACACCAGGAGAAGTCGCGCCCATGTACAGAGAGATAGATATCTGGTGTCTTGGCTTCGCTGATGAGATTGACGCGGAATTTCGCCCGCCGTGCCGTAAGCGAGCAAAGCCGCCGTCCGTCTTTCTTTCTCATCAACGTCTGAGCGCTCTCGCCACTTCACATCGCCTCTCGCGGGCACCATCGCCATGGTGTAGCGGCCAGCACATCCTGCCACCGCTGTCCCCTGTCGCGGCCGAGGTATCACAAAGTCACGTGGAAGAGCTTGGGTTCGTCAAGGACATGGCTGATGCCGGGTGCGCACGAAAATCCTTCCGCCCCCATCTCTTGTCCGGGTCTCGCGACGATGGGTAGACTGAGGTAGTACCAGCTGTCGAAGGATGCAGAGACAGCGCCTGCAGTCGCTTACGCGGGCTTGCGGCGTGGGTTTCTGCCTGTCGACTCGTCTCCACCCCGCTCTGCGCCAAGAGCCAAACCCTCGACAAGACGCCAACCCTCTACTTCCGGCCACTCTGACCGCGCCCTTGCTTGGCGCTCCAGCGCGAACCATGCTGGAGCTTCTACTTTGGCTTTCGCTCACACACTACAGGAACGGAGCAAGCCATCGACGGCAAGTCCGAATCATCTGACGAAGCCTCGGGAGTGCCTTGCCGGCCCTATGCTCTGTGTAGAGCTTCCACGAAGACTTCGTAGATGCATTCAAGAGCATCCACGATGGCTAGTTGCTTTGTTGCCTGGCCTGCCGGGCGCGTATCTCTTATCAATAATGGACCCCTCCGCCGCTGCCAAGCACCAACAGAAGCATCCTCCGCCGCGCTGCTCTTATCGACGTTCTTCCGCCCTTCAGCCCATTCTCGGCACTGTTTATTGTGCATTGGCGCCCTAGAATCCTTCTGGAAGGTAGGCTTTCCCTCTGGCTTCCCAAGAACATACCAAGACCCAGTGCCCGCCCCGCGGTTCTGCCAAGCCTTCCCCAGATGCTCGTATTGCATTACCACCGCCGCGTAAATGCGATCCTTGTCCCATGCCGCCCATGCCGTGCATCCTGAGCCAGACCAGAGCCAAGGTCCTGCCCAGTGTTGCTCTTATCGCCCGCTTCCAACCGCTGTCCTGGCCGTTGGTAGCTTAAGTAGAATACATTCCCTGTCATGCTTTGACCCGTACGGGTCCCAGGCACTTCCATCCCTCCCGAATATCCTATCTTTTTTTTTTTTTCTCTTTCCCTTCATCCGTTCGGCATTATCCCTCAACGCTGCCATGGCTGAGAAGGCCGACATCGTAGAGAAGGGCGGTGTCAAGACGAGCGGCAGCGATGAGGCTCCTCCAGTCTATGCGGACAACCAGGCCGGTTATGTCGAGCAGGAGGAAAAGCTAGGCCTGTGGACGCGCATGGGGTTCACCCCCGAGTCCTTCCAGCGCCGCACCAAGGCTGATAAGCATAATCAGCTTAATCAAACCATGCAAAAGCGCCATCTCCACATGATTGCCATCGGTGGTTCCATCGGAGCTGGTCTTTTCGTGGGTTCCGGAGGTGCTCTCAGCGACGGAGGGCCTGCGGCTCTGCTGCTTGATTTCGGCATCATTGGGTAATTGCCAATCCTGACCGTCCAAGACGCCTATGCTTACGTTTGCAAAGTATCATGATGTTCAACGTCGTCTACGCTCTGGGAGAACTCGCTGTCATGTATCCCGTCTCCGGCGGTTTTTACACTTACTCTACTCGCTTCATCGATCCGTCCTGGGGCTTCGCCATGGGTTGGAATTATGT
This sequence comes from Neoscytalidium dimidiatum, assembly GCA_037367355.1. Lineage (NCBI taxonomy): Eukaryota > Fungi > Ascomycota > Dothideomycetes > Botryosphaeriales > Botryosphaeriaceae > Neoscytalidium > Neoscytalidium dimidiatum. The sequence continues at coordinate 1,544,781 of CM074700.1, read as the reverse complement.
GTTCCAATGGGCCATTGTGCTTCCGCTGGAGCTTGTCGTTGCCGGTATGACAGTAGGCTACTGGGGTGTGGACATCAATGTCGGTGTGTGGATCACCGTTTTCCTCGTGGTGATCATCTTCATCAATGTCTTTGGCGTTTTGGGATACGCCGAAGAGGAATTCTGGGCCTCGTTACTGAAGCTCTTCACCATCATCATCTTCATGATCATCGCTTTGATCTGCGTTCTCGGTGGAGGTCCATCCAACGGAAAATACAGCGAGTATTGGGGTGCCCGTCTCTGGTACGACCCGGGCGCCTTTGCCAACGGCTTCAAGGGTGTGTGCGCTGTTTTCGTCACAGCTGCCTTCTCTTTCTCCGGCACCGAGCTGGTCGGTCTCGCTGCCGCTGAATCCGAAAACCCGGCGAAGCAACTTCCCGGAGCTGTCAAGCAGGTTTTCTGGCGTATCACCCTGTGAGTTATATCTCAGGGTAACATCTTCCCCAACTGTTTTCTGTATTCTGACAGAGCTCACAGTTTCTACATCTTGTCTCTGCTCTTCGTGGGTCTCCTGGTCCCGTACGATGACGACAGACTGCTCGGCGCCAACCCCTTCATCGACGTCGCTGCTTCCCCGTTCGTCATCGCCGCCAACGATGCAGGCCTCAAGGGCTTCGACAGCTTCGTTAATACTGTCATCCTTATCTCAGTCATCTCAATCGGCCTCTCTGGCGTATACGGCGGCTCGCGCACGCTGACGGCGCTTGCGGAGCAAGGCTACGCACCGAAAGTCTTCACGTACGTCGACAAGGCCGGCCGCCCGCTGTGGTCGACCGTCGCAGTCATCACGTGCAGCCTGCTGGCTTATATCAACCTGGACCAGGATGGCCAGATCGTGTTCGACTGGCTGGTGGCGTTGTCCGGTCTGGCGGCGCTGTTCACGTGGGGCAGCATCTGCGTCGCGCACATCCGCTTCCGCGCCGCCTGGGCCTACCACGGCCACACCCTCGACGAGATCCCCTTCCGCGCCGTCGGCGGCGTCTACGGCTCCTGGCTCGGCTTCATCCTCGTCGTCCTCGTCCTCATCGCGCAGGTAAGTTTTCGCCCCCTCCCCACTCTCCATGTCCCAAATATTCACGTCGAATGCAGTTCTACACCGCCGTCTGGCCTCTGGGTGGGGGCGTCAATGACGCGGAGGGCTTCTTCAAGTCCTACCTCGCCTTCTTCGTCGTCGGCTTCTTCTGGATCTGCGGCTACTTCTGGAAGAAGACGGGCTGGCTCAAGCTCTCCCAGATCGACGTCGACAGCGGCCGCCGCCCCGTCGACTGGGTGCGCATCACGGCCGAGCGGGAGAGGGTCGCCGCGATGCCCGCATGGCGCCGAGCCCTCAACCTAATCTTCTAGGTCAGAGTGGCGTCCGCAATTTTCGGAGACGAAAGGGAGCGGGAGGAGGGGCGGGTTGTTGGAAAGGAAGTAATAGATCTGGCCGCTTTGGCTGCTGTCCATCGTCGATGAATGCCATTTTCACATGGACCAAATCGTGAACTGCTCCCTTCAATTCTTGTGTGACGTTCTTCTCTTGCAAAAAGGAACGTGATCCCCCCAAGGACCGGGCGACCGAAGGCTCGGGCACCTTCCCGGGTTAGCCCATCTTGCACAATATCTTTTTTGATCATCTTCCTGCGATAGGAATGGATCTTCACCTGCCCTGACGTACTCTTGGGTGTGCGTACTCGCATAAGAGTCTTGTCCCTCATGCGCCGAGAAACGGGGAAAGGGACCCAATGCTATGGATCTGAACAAAGCTTTTGCCTAGTCACACGCAGGCCGAACTAGTTAGGTCTGGTTTCCGTGTATGTGCCACGTGCCTTGCATATACGTATAGCAGATCCAGTAGGTCAAAAGTGGTCTGCTCTCGGGGGGGGGGGGGTTAATAAGAAGCGGGACGCACGGCCATCAACAAATAAGCTTCGTCCGATCGGGTCCCCAGATCGCTGGGACTAACATCGCCTGCTGACTACCACTACTACTTTCGTGGTTGGAGAGTGCACTTCTTGATGCACACGGAAGCAAGTGTCGTATGTATGCAGAGCACGAATCTTTTTCGCAAGCTACCAATATGTATTTGAAGAGAAAACGAGACGTCGCACCGGCCGGGCCACCAACGCTCGACATACAAAAAAGCTATATGCAGAAGAAAGGGTGATAGAAGCTGCAAAAGTATTTACAGGAATAAGTCCTTTTTGATCCTCTCCTCTCGTCATGAACATCATGCTTCGCACGCTTATGCGCTGAAGTTACGCGCCCAACGCTTGACGGTGGCGTTCGAGCCCGCGCTGGACGAGGACGAAGCGCCGCTCCAGAGGGCGGGGCCGGGGAAGGGGTAGGAGTCGATGTTGGCGTAGATGTTGAAGACGGTGTCCTCGGGCTTGTAGAGCTCGGTGCCCTTGACGCCGTCGGTCAGCTTGCCGGAGCCGGAGCCGGTGACCTTGACGTTGTAGCACTGCGGGTAGTTCTGCGGGCCGTTGACCTCGCCGCCCGCGTGCAGCGCAATGATCTCGTTGCGCAGGACGTAGTTGCCAGGCGCGAGCGAGGCGGGGATGGTGACGGTGGTCTTGTTCTCCGAGATGAGCTTGTCGGTCGCCCACACCTGCGCACTGGTGTCGCCAGGGGTGAGGAGGCCGGTCTGGTAGACCTTGGTCCAGGCCAGGTCGGTCACGTTCAGGGAGGTGCAGTCGCCGGTGGCGTCAGCGCCGCCGCAGGGCGCCATGTAGGTGATGATCGGACCCTTGTGTGATTCGGGCTGTTGAGCTCCGTTAGCATGAAGCCTGAAGTTTTGACGATGCTGGAAGTGCTTACCCAAGGGTTGGGGTTGGAGCCAGGGGTGCCCCAAGAGATGTCGATATCGGAGCCTGCGGCAGCGTCCATGTAGATGGGGGCGGCCTTGGCGTCATCGTGGCAGTTGATCGAGGCGGTGGCGTACTGGTCACCAACAATAGGGCCGTGGCCGAAACCACCAGCGGCCCAAGCGGCAACCTCGGGGACGGGGTTGTAGTACTGGTAGTTGGCGTCCCAACCACCCCAGCTCTTGCCGGCGGAGACAATGTCAAGGATGACGCCGTGGGCATTGGCGGTGGCCGCACCAGCGGCGAGAACGGTGAGAGACTTAAGAGACATGGTGTTGGTTGAGGTTGGATTGAAGCTTCAAAGAGGCACCGGGCTGAGAACGAATGAAAAGAAAGTTGGTGCGAGCGAAGGAACTGGCTAGCAGTGTGATGCTGGTATCAATGTACAAGGAGTGGTAACGAGTATAAATATGACGGAAAACGTCTCCTACTTGGACCCATCGTGGGTCAGTTTCGACGGAGCGCGCGGTGTTTGGCAGGCGACCACCCTGTCATCAGCCCCGTGGCAAACAAATTGCCCGAGCGGCATCTTGATTGCGGACGTTTCTCCATCAATAGGAAAAGCGACGATCGCGGGGACCTAGATTACCTGGATCGGACAAGGCAAAACATTTGGCGGATGTTCGGCGCGTTGCCGGGTCTGGTGTAGCTGTTTGCCGAAGATTGATGAAACATCTTGGCATTCATGCGTCGAAACACACGTGTTTCGCATGCCGAGGCACCACAACCGAGTCCAAAAACAGCGGGGGAGGGCGCCTGTGCGTAAAGAGTTTGTCTATTCTCTATGGTTGAAAAAGGGAGGCTGACCGCTAGTAGGTCGAGCTCGAGACGCAAGACGCGCTGAGGCAACAAAAAGCAGGCGCCTAGAAGCCGAAAAGGGAGACAGGCGCCTGTATACCCAGCGGCTCGCGTACAGCACACAGACAACGATGCCACTCTCAGGCCACCTGCCGGCGTGAGGGAGCCGCTTCGTACGAAATAGGTAGTGGTCGTTGTGGGCATCATCGGACATGCTGCACCAGCAAGGCGTGTTGTGGCAGGCGGTCCCCGTCGGCCTTGGTCTGGTGGTCAGGTATAGCGGCCCGCAACGCCATGTTCCGGCTCGACGGCTCGACTTCTCCGGGCTCCATCACAGATTCTCCATACTCGACTCCCTCTTCGCAGCGCGACTCCTCGGTATTCAAGCAGCAGTCTGCCGCCACCGTTCGCGGAAACCCACGCCGCCGGCAATCATTCCGAAAAATCCTACCCAAGCATCGCTCACGCAGCCCTCTTCCAGACTCCAGTGGATGGTCAGCGGAGCCCAGCCGGCGTTGCTGATGGCCTGTCTCCACCAAGTCTCGTATTTCTTCTTCCTCGCCAGCTTCTCTTCCTTCTCATCACCCTCGGCGGCGGCCCGCTTGGGGTCCTGATGCCACTCGTAGGCCAGCCTGACGAACTCGAGACCAACGTGCGCCGCCCAGAAGCGCGAGCTCCATACCCACCACCACGTCTGCCGCTTCGCGCCTGCCTCCCCGAGCCAGCCGTCTGTGTTCAAGATGCCCTTGCTCGCTAGATACGCGACATTCTCCATGTACTGGTACACGACGTTCGAAACGACCTGGACCCAGGTGATCGTCTTGATAACCTTGTCTTTCGGCGGGTTCACGTAGGTGTCGCGGCCCCAGAGGTAGAGGTCGAGCAGGCCCCACATACGCACGAAGATGCGGAAGTCGGCGATCAGCTCCTCGAGCTTCTTGCTCGCATCGACGGCGCGCGTGAGGCGCTGTATTGCGGGCGTGGGGGAAACTGACGCGATGAGGGTCTCGCCAGGAAGGAGGGCGTCCGAGGCCTTTTCGGCTATGCCCAGGGCGAGACTGCGCAGCTTGGACTCGAGATGCTTCTGCACGCCGGCGCGAACTAAGGTAAGGGTGTAGTTTATTGTGCACAGGGTGCTGTCGATGCCGCCGGGCGTGGACAGGAGCTTGGCCAGGCGCAGAAGCGTTGTGTCGGTCGAGCGCAACGAGCTCTGGAGTAGCGCGCGGAGCTGTTCGCGGCGCAAAGCGGGCGGACGACCGCCCTCGGATGAGCTCATGGCGTGAAGCTGATAAGTAGCTGGACAGCAGGTAACAAGATGGCGACTGGAACTCGAGGCAGAGGATTGGCAAAGGGAGTGACTGAGAATGGTATTTTATGGATGCTGGGGAGAGAAGTGACGCAGTTTGGCACATGAGTGCCTTCCGATAAGCCGAGGCCCGGCTTTCTTTAAAGCTCAAGCTTCTCCCATCGGCTCGCGCGAGTCATGCCTCCCGACCTCGCAACCCCATTCAATATTTTCTGCTAACAGGAACCGCACGCCTACGTCGATCGCAAGATGGGGAGCTTTACAAGGATTTCCAATGCATTTCCTCGATCAGAGCCATCATCGTTGGCATACAGACGCTCGCAGCTCAGTTCATGAACCTTCTCCGGGATTCTATGTCCAGAATAGGAAACCTTGCCCATACTTTTACGGAATTGGTCCGCATGCATCGCGCGGCAGGCCACAGCGAGGCTGTCCATCATCATTATCATCATCATCGTCATCCAACCAGCATTCCGCTATTGGAGATAAGCCATCTGCCATACGTTGGAATATCTAATGCTTGCCCGTCCCATCTATACCCATTTAAATTTTTGAACCCCAGACACAATCCTAGACTAGACCAGACTATCCAATCCAATCCAATCAACATCCCGCACATCCGTCACCGACCTGCTTCCCATAGTGCTGCCTCTGATACTCATACAGCACAATCGCCGCCGCCGTCTGCACGTTCAAGCTCCTCGTAACCCCCACCTGCCTGACCTCGACGCAGACGTCGCACTCGGCCAGCACCGAGCCGGGGATGCCCTCGCGCTCGCTGCCCATGACCAGCACGCACCGCCGCGGCAGCTCGCTGCCGGGCGCGCCCAGCACCAGGCTGCGATCCGTCTGCTCGACGCCGACGACGCGGTAGCCGCGCGCCTTCATCGCGCGCAGGAAGTCGGGCAGCTCGGCGGGCGGCAGCGCGCGGATGGGCAGGTGCGCGTGCGACGAGACGGCCACGGACGCGAAGTCGCGGTGCTTGAGCGTGTCGAGCGTGCGCATGTGCAGCGCCGAGGCGCCGAAGATCTCGGCCGCGCGCGACAGCCCGCCCAGGTTGTACGCGTTGTCGATGAGCGAGCCGACGAGGATGAGCGGCGTGCTGTGCGCGCGCGGGGAGGAGGAGGAGGAGGAGGAGGACGCGGCGGGCGAGGCGAGCAGCGCTTCCTGCCACGCCATGCCTTTCGTTTGGAGGGGGATGGACGATGCGTCTTCGGGCGTTACTGCTGTGAAGGCGTCTTTGGCCTCGGTGGCGGAGGTGCTGGCGTTTGGCGCGCGTTTGTCCTCTCCGAGTGGCATTTGGGGTGGCGGGTAGTTGGCTTCGGGTTCGTCGTCGGCCCAGACGGCTTTGAAGTCCTCGGTCGAGACGAGTCGAGCTTCTGCGGGGTCGAAGTCGAGGTACCTGCCCCCGAAGAGCAGAGCCAGGTTGTTGTCCTTGATCGGGTCCAGCCACTCGAGTGTGCGCTGAGGTGGGGGAGTCGAGTATTTGTCTAGAGACCGGATGTGCGTGTTTAAAGCTGAGAAAGCTGAGTTGTTGATGATGTTTGCCCATCCGCTCGCTTCGGCATGGTCCCAAAGGGGTGGAAACGACCATTGAGCCTCGTGCCGGATGACAATCTTAGGGCTTGCCGAGAGGGGGATGAGGAGGGTCATGAGCTTGTTGGCAAAGTTCTCATCGGTATCCGGGAAGCGTGCGACCATTACTGCCATCTTCATCACCGACGCGAGATGCTTAGGGTTCGAGTGGTCGTCAGACCCTAGGGTATCGAGAAGCTCCCTGCGCTGCGCAGGCTCGCGCAGGTAGATTCGAACAATGATCCACTCCCACAGGAACCTATAACGCGGAAGTGGTTCGATTGAGAGCACTTTAGTGAGTTTCCGCAGGTAATCCGCAATTTCTTCCTTGGGTGACGCGTGAAGGAAACCTTCGGAAAGTAAGAGCATGATCTGAACCTGCGTGGTGGCTTTCCACTTGCTGACCATAGGTATCGGCATCTTCTGCGCCTCCCAGGGCTTCAGCACTCGGTCAAAGATACGCTTCGCAAAACTGTAGTCGGATGCGGGGATCCTGTTGAGAAGGTCGAACATGGCTGCATATCCTTCTGACTCACCCGGCCCGTAGTATGATGCGTAGGTCCGATGCGGAACAAAGATGGCGAGCTTCTCAGCCACAGCAGCCTCTGTCAGAAATTCTAGCTTTGCCGTTGGCGGTTGATTTGCGAATCTGACGATGAAGTCCTCAAGGGGTAGAAAGCTGACAATCTCCGGTATTTGGAAGTATGCCTTACGCAATGCCTTGATGAGCGGCGAAAGGACATAAATTCTGCCTTCAGTAAAAGTCTGGAAATCGGACAGTGCTCGGGACAGCAGGATTTGCGTATCTTCCGAGGCAGCACGAAGACATGCAGGGTGGTAGAAGATCTTGGGAAGCAACATTAGAGCCGGTCTGGGGTACTCCTGAGTTTCCATCTCATCCCAGATGGCTTCCAGCGACGCATGCAAATCATGAGGATCCAGATTATCCTGTTGAGTGATAACGCGGTAAACATAGCGACAGGCAACAAGAAGACCATCTCCTTGTAGACATCGATACTTAGTCTCTTGCAGAGTCTGCACGAACGATCGAAGGGAGGGTGTGCCTTCGGAAGTGAGACTCAGTCTACTGAGGTCGAGTGCTGGCGTATGTTGCGCGTTTTCCTCGCTGCAGAGACCAGCCCAGCGTTGTTTGAGAAGGCTGTAGCCTGGAGTCTTTTCTAAAAGCCCAGGATATCCCAAAGCGGCTTCTTCCACGAGCAGTGATGCGGCAGTAGTCGCGTAGTCGCGTGCAACCTCAGGAAGACCAGACCGTGTTGCCACTTGAATAAGCAAAGGAATGTCCTCGATCGCAAGCTTTGCTCTGGTACCATCGGCCCGCGTGAATCCTTCGAAAATGCCTTGCAAGCAATAAGGGAGCGCATGTTGGAAGAAATACTGGCCTTTATCCCAAATATACGATAGGATGACTTGAGCAAAGATCTGCCTTGGCCGGTCCTGAGGACAGTTACGCAAGAGTCGGCCGATGAATGAGCTTAAGTTCTCACCATGCTCACAGCGGACGTGCTGCTTATTGCGGCGGAGGCTTCCGGTGAAGAGAAAGCCTTGCGTTGCCCACGGCAAAAAAGAGGAGAGGAGATCGCGGTAGGCATCAGTGGCCGTATCCGGCATCGGGATGAGGCCTTGCAAGATTCGGTTTCCAATGAGCTTTCGGATTCCGTCTTGGACCCCGGGACGTAAAGCAGCACGCAGTAAGGTAATGATCCAAGTGGGGTGCATGCCTGACTTCCAGGCGAGGCTCTGCAGGTCCGGAACACACTCTTCTACCTGGTTAAGGTACCTTCCCAGCAGGATAGTCTCAAAGAGAGTGCAATATCTGGTGAACTCAGACTCGAAACTAGGCTGTGAGGCACCCGTGATATATGGATGAAGGTCCCCGGTCGCGTCAGAAGCTAGACGAACAGAAGCTCTCAAGATATGCAAACAGTATTTGCGCTGTTCTGAGAAGCCCTCGTGAAGACCTAACTGCAGAGAATTCCAGTAATGGTCCTGCCTCAAAATAGAGGGCGAAGGACCCATGTCGCCACCAAGTGCACTCCAGCGGAACCATAGCTGGAAAGCGGATGGCCAATAACCTAGACTAGCAGGGGTAGAAAGTAGACCTTTAATGCTGCTCCAAATTAGCTCTCCAACAGGCATACTCAGCTCGTTGAACACGCCCAGGCCGCCTTGATGAGCCAAATTTAATGTAGCTTTCCCCGTCTGCAGGCAATACAAGGCCGCGGAAAGACAATCTCGACTAGCGCCTGATAGCTTGTCCGACGGAGCACCCATGAGGGCAAGCAATGCTTGAAGGAGGTTTACAGAGATGGTGCACGAGGGGTTCGACCAGAAGAAAAGTTTAAGAAAAGTAGGATAGAGGACCATGAGTTCAACATGATCATCAGCAAGTGGGTCGCCACGTAGCTCTATTATAGTGGGATTCCATGAGATGGCAGGAATTGAAAAGGCAATAGCGTCGGCGCGCTTAAGTCCAGCAGCAGTCTTCGCAAGAAGTGTGGCTATTTTGGTGAAGACGTGGTTTGCCAGAGTTTCGTGGCGCACGCAGAGCTCAACCAGGTCAGAAGAAATGGCATCCCCGGATGAGTGATTAACAATTTCGAGCACCACGGAAGCCAGACGGATGACGGAGTCATCTTTCTCGGTCGTCTAAATGATGTCAGCGGCGGTTGAGGCAGGGAGGAGAAGGGCGGACATTGCTCACTTCATCTCTCCCAGGACTCGCTCACCTCTGGACACTTTTTCAGCAGTTCAACAGACAAGAATACGGAGGGTATATCGACAGCTCCAGCCTTGGACCGGTCGTAAAGATCGACGATGACCTGGTCAACAGCGGCGGGCTGCTCGTTTGGCGGAAGACGGGCCAAGAAGAGGCGGGCCAAAGCTTCCGCAGATGAAGAGGCCATCCTGGAGAAGCGCCAAGTGGGAGTCGCGCAGCGGGTGGCGCGCGAGAGGCCAGCAACCAGGGAACGTCGTAGTGCGGCCAGGATTCCTCTGGCCTTTTGCGGCGTGGATACAACGACGGCGACTGCGATTTTTTTTTTTGCGCCCAAGGCCGTGGGTCCGTGCACGGACGAGAGCTTCTCTGCAAAGTCTACGGCAAGGCAGCGCTCCGGTGTTGAAGCCAGCAGCGCAGCGAAGTTGCGCGGGAGCTCGGGCAGAAGATGCTCGAGTTGTTCGAGCAGCGATTGGAGCAGCAAGCCAGATGAGCTTGGCGTTCGTCGCAGGGCAGCTCAGCGGAATGGCGTTGTCGGGCCAGTCAGACGCTTGTCTCCCGCGCAAACACTCAAGCGGCCGTCAACACGCGCGGGCGCGGTGCGACACGCCAGCCGCAGCCTCCCGTTCACACCCAAACCACCACTCGTTAAGATTGGCGACTGCAGCTGCAGCTTCGCGAGTATACGCAGCGATCAGACCCACTCGCGCCCTCGCACGGTCGCGCTGGCAGTCCTTGACAACGCACATCCCCCGGCCAGCGATCCTTACGTCATCCACCGCTAGGCGCAATTCGGAAAAAGGCAAACACGCTCTTGCGTCTCGTCGTCGTGCATGTACAGCTTCCTCAACCTTCGCCGGCGCGAAGTCTTAGCAACGTGCTGTGCTCTTTTGGAAGCCGCCATGGATCCCTACCGCAACTTCTCCTGCGACTTCGAGTCAACCGCCTCCGCTCCCTCGCTGCGTGCTTTCGAACAGCCGCCGCCGCCGTCCCAAATGTCCGACGACGCCGGCAACGTCAAGGTCGTTGTGCGCTGCCGCGCCTTCGTCCGCCGAGGTCAGTACGCGCTGCAGCTCCGTACATTTCCTCACCTGACTTTTCCACAGAGATCGAGCGCGGTGCCGAATGCCTCATTCGCATGGACCCGAAGACCCAGACCACCACGCTCCTGCCACCAGCTGAATCCAACGATCCCGCAAACGCCCGAGCAAACAGCCGCAAGGTCTATGAGGAGAAGTCTTTCACCTTCGACAAGTCTTTCTGGTCTCACGACGAGACCGATCCTCACTATGCCCACCAGGAGGACGTCTACCGCTCCTTCGGCGAGGAATTCCTCGACCACAACTTCGATGGCTACCACACCTGCATATTCGCATACGGCCAGACCGGCTCTGGCAAGAGTTACACTATGATGGGCACTCCCGAGCAGCCTGGCCTGATCCCACGCACCTGCGAGGCTCTGTTTGACCGCATCAACAATGAACCCAGCCCCAACACCACTTACAGCGTCCACGTTTCCTACTTCGAAGTCTACAACGAGCATGTCCGCGACCTACTGGCTCACCGCACGAACCCTCCTGTTTACCTTAAGATTCGCGAGTCTCAGACCGATGGCGTCTATGTCCAGGGTTTGACCGACGCCCCGGCGCGGAGCTACGGAGATGTTGAGCGTCTGATGAAGATTGGCGATCTCGTGAGTTCTCAACACCTTCCTGCTGATCGCTTTTCTGATGCAATTTAGAATCGAACCACTGCATCTACCAAGATGAATGACACGTCATCCCGCTCTCACGCCGTCTTCACCATCAACTTGAAGCAGATGCAACATTCTTTGCTCACTGACGAGACCATCGAACGCTCTGCTCGTATGAGACTAGTCGACCTTGCAGGATCTGAACGCGCCAAAAGCACGGAAGCGACTGGCCAGCGCCTCGTTGAGGGTGGCAAGATTAACAAGTCTCTCACTACCCTGGGTCGTGTCATCGCTGCTCTAGCGCAGAACGGTGGTAGCAGCAACTCCTCCGACGGCCGTCCACGCAGCGCCCACGGCAAGAAGCGCGAGCTTGTTCCTTACCGTGACAGTGTACTGACCTGGCTCTTGAAGGACTCACTTGGTGGTAACAGCAAGACGGCGATGGTCGCCTGCATTGCTCCAGCTGACTACGATGAGACTCTGTCCACCCTTCGTTATGCCGATCAGGCCAAGCGGATCCGTACCCGTGCCACCGTTAACCAGGACTCTATGTCTTCGGCTCAGCGTGATGCTCAGATTGCAGCCATGGCCGAGCAGATACGCCAGCTACAGACGTCGGTCAATGCATCCACTCTGCGCCGCCAGCAAGCTGAGGCAGCGGAGCTGGAGGACTACCAGCGCCGCGTGGAAGTCATGCAACGCCTCATGGAAGAGACTAGACAAGTCTCGGAGGCCAAGATCAAGGCGCTGACTGCTGAAGTGGAGGAGCTTCGACCTTTGAACCAAACCCTTCGCGCTGAGTCGGAGGCACTGCGCCGCCATCTCACTCTCGCCCTTGGTGAGTTGAAGAACCCCATTGTCTTGCCGCCAATGGAAAGCTTGGACCTCTATGGAGGACTAGAGGAAGAAGAGGAGAATATCTTGACACGACCAAGCAAGGACAACGAGCCGAATGCTGGTAAGAAGCTTGTCGACGATGAAGAACAGCACGATATACTGGCGGCGGAATTGCAATCTCATGCGGATGACTTCCTGAAGGACCTTGGCCTGTTCAGGAGGAAGATCAACGACGACTTCAGCCGTTTCGGTTCAGAGAGGAGCCCATTGGCGAATGTTGTTGTGAACTGAGGAGGAGCTTCGGTGAATTATTTTCATAGCGGATGATACCATTAGTACGCCGGACGATTGATGACGGGGACTTGGATTTGAAAGCACTTGGATGGGCGTTCAGCGGAGATAACGACCTTATTGTAAGCGTGGTGACTGGAGTCCACGGTTGGTTTCATAATTAGATAGTCATTAGTGTAGCAAATTCAATGGATGGGGGCCGTATAGAACCTTCTTATACGAGACTTCATTACTAGTTGACGCTATAACGAACGCCCATTGATTGCAGGGGAGTACACTAATGAGAAGTTGCGTTGGACGATGGCTGACCTTCAACTTTCTGGCTAGACAGTAGCGACCTGCCGTCGACCACAATGTTCAGCTGATTAACCCGTTGAAGCTAGTTATAATAATTAGCGTTCCTAGCGCAAACTCTATTCCACCACCTTTTGCACTCAAGTTGACAACATTCATCGCTCCTGAGCCTGGCTCAACATTCATCCTCTTCTCCTGCGAGGGCTAGTCCTCTCCGCAACACTTCGAATGGTGTCGGTACTGCCAAGCTGTAGCCTTTGGCGATACAGCAACCCCTGTCACATTCTCACACAGCCTTTCCTCAACTTCTGTCGGTAGCCTCCGCTGCAGGAGATAACTCGGGTGGACCTGATCGGTGAGCTTGACCGGCGGCATACGTGATGAGAAAGCCTGTTTAGCCTTCGTGAAGCACATAGCACTGACGCATGTATCACGCAGTGCATGTCAGAAAATTCTGAACAGCTTGACCAGCCTGGACTCATCATGTCCCGGACGCTCCCCAGCAGCATGACTCGAATTGATGCAAGTACTACAGAGTGATCAATTCTCGTGGCTACCGGCTATCGGCTACTGGCAATTGAGCTCCCACTTCTGCCGTCCTGAGGCCACTATCTAGGACCGGATGAGAAAGCGAAAGTTCCACCGGAAAGAGAAATCTTAGCCGGAAGTAGACCAAGGCTCTGAACCAAATTATCCTACCCGGCGAAAATGTGATCTTCATCGACCCGCTCCACTGTGGCAGATTGCTCGAGCACGATATCTCGGACCGTGGCGCATCCAGAATCCGGGTGCGCCTAAGGACATCTCGCAATAAACCGGCCCCTAATCCCACTGCACAGATGATATATAGGTCAAGCAACTCTTTTCCTAGCTTCAGGTCCTCATCCTCTTGGACAGCACGACCACCATGGCCACAATACACAACCACCAAGTTATCATCGTCGGCGGCGGCATCACGGGCCTCACTCTCGCCCTGATGCTGCAGCACCTCAAGGTCGACTACATCCTTCTCGAAGCGTACGGCAGCGTCACGCCCAACATCGGCGCCAGCATAGGCCTCTACGCCAACGGCCTCCGCGTCCTCGACCAGCTGGGCGTGTACCAGGACGTCCGCAAGATCGCCCAGCCCGCCTTGCACCACATCCTCCGCGACGGCGTCAAGGGGACCAAGCTGTCGGATATGCCTTGCGGACCGACTATGGAGACCAGGCACGGGTACGCGCCCATGTTCATGGAGCGTTATGGCTTGCTGAATGTGCTGTACGACCACGTGAAGGAGCAGGAGAGAGTCCTCGTCAACAAGAAGGTCCGCCGGATCGAGAACTTCGAGGACAAGGTCGTGGTGCACACGGCGGATGGGGACGCGTTCGAGGGCCAGGTCGTCGTCGGCGCGGACGGCGTGCACAGCACGGTACGCAAGGAGATGTGGAGGAACGCGGAGGAGCAGGATCCCAGCGTCATCCCGAAGGTCGACAAGCAGAGTACGTCTGACCCGTCCTCCCTGAGCCCCTCAAGATCCTGGGCACTGACAGACACAACGCAGACATCAAGTGCGAATACGCCTGCATCTTCGGTCTCGCCAAACCCACACCAGGCATCCGCCCGGGCGACGTGATCAACGTGCAGAAGGACGGCTGCTCCGCAGGCTTCATGGGCGGCCGCAACGACGAGGTCTTCACCTTCTGGTTCTGGAAGCTGCGCGCCGACCAGCACTCGTGCGCCATCGACGCCATCCCGCGCTTCACGCCCGCCGACCAGGAGGCGCAGCTGGCGCGCGCGGCCGACCTCGTCGTCGCCGACGCCCCGCGCGTGCGCGTGGGCGACGTCATGGGCAACCTCGAGCGCAGCGCCGTCACCGCGCTGCCGCACTTCGTGCTGCGGCGCTGGCACTTCGGCCGCATCGTGCTGGTCGGCGACGCCAGCCACAAGTTCAACCCGCTCGTGGGTCAGGGCGGCAACAGCTGCATCGAGTCGTGCGCCGCGCTCGTCAACGAGCTCGTCGGCACCTCGACCCCGGTGGGCCCCGGCCCCAACCCTTCCGCCGCCCTCGCCGCCTCGCCCGGCCCGACCTGGAGCCTGGAGTCCCTGTCCGAGGCCTTCGCCCGCGTCGAGGCCCAGCGCGTCCCGCGGCTCGTGGACATGGTCGAGCGGTGCCAGGTCGCGATGCACGCGGCCGCGTGGAACACGCGCTTTCTGAAGCTCGTGGCTCGCCACGTCGCGCCGATGCGGTCGGTCGCGAAGGCCACGGACTTCTACAGCTCGTTCATCACCGGCGGGATGAAGCTGAAGGTGTTGGATCTGCCGGCGGTCGAGCACGAGTGGGCGTATGAGGATGAGGTGGAAGGGGCTGGGAAGGGCGGCGTGACGAATACGGCGGTGGTGCTGACGGCGGCGTCGTTCGCGGTGTTTGCGGGGATTTTGGCAGCTAGGGTGGCGAGGAATGGGGGGAGGATTGGCCTTTAAGGGGTGTTTTTTTTTCTTTTTTCCCGAGGCTTGGAAGGAATGGCTCGAGGTGGAATTTGGGAACCGCTGCATTCATTTGACATTTTCCTTACTTTTAGAGACGCATTAGATCTGCTGGATTTATGGGAGGGATGGTATCTGTTGACTAGAAGTATCAAGATAGAGTATTTCTTTTGTTTAGATCCGAGACTAGTGTATTTACATAGAGAGCCTGAGAATGCCGTATGTGCATTTGTATTAGATTTTCACATCTTCCAGCGAATAATATCAAGTAGAAGTGCAGTCGTTCTGAGACCCGTCGACGTAGAGGTAGTCCTTGGCAATCTTGATCTCCTCGACAGTCCAGGTCTTGCCACCGTCAGAGGTCTTTGCACCAGTGGAGGTGGCGTTGGTGAGGGAGAAGGTGTTTCCGAAGTTCTCATCGGCCTCGCTGAGGTGGAGAGTGATGTTTGCCCAGCCTGGGTAATGTCAATTAAAGTTTACGCATCTCTTCTTCTTCTTCTTTCAAGCACTTACTGTAGCCCTCAAGGGTACCACAAGAGTACAAGGAGCATTCGTTGCCAGAGTAGAAGACGGAAGGCTTCAGACCAGCACCTGTAGCAGTGTTAGATATGCAAGAGCTCTTTTGGAGGCAGGTGTGACTCACTGTCGGCCTGGGTTGAGATCAATTCACCGCCGATCCAGACAGTCTGGTTGACCTTGTTATCCGAGTCCACGAAAACTATAAAAAGGTCAGTCCATGTGATTTTCACTAATAGTGGGTTGCCGGATACGGACTCGTGAAGTCAAGCTGAGAGCCACTTGGGATCTCCTTGTAGGTCTGGCCCTGCTGGCCGTCAGGGGTGTAAGTGCTGGCGGCAATGCACCAGTGCTTTGCGTCGGTATCGCAACCACTAGGGTAGGTTAGCTAATGTGCTCTAACATTTGCACGACACATGAGGAGCTTTACGTAAGCTGCTGATTGGGAGCCCAGTTGAGCAGAGGCTGGACGAGATTCATCTGCATGACATCCTTGCCAGTGGGATCAGCCTGCACGCCGATCCAAAGGGAGAGTTCCTCTTGCTCCTTGGTGCCACTGTGATATCCACAGGGGGTGGCGGGGGGAATCATGGAGTAGGTGGCCTTCGTGATATAGGCGCCGTTGCTCGTCGGACCAGAATAAAACATATTTCCGAACTTGGTGTAATCAGGCCATTGCGCATCGTCGGCGGCCTTGGCGCCCAGCGCGAGGGAGACAGCGGCGAGAGATAGAGCGGAACGCATTGTGAAAGAGTGACTGTACTGCCTGAGTCTAAGAAACGAATGGCTTGTGGCATACCAAGCTACAGAAGCGGCGCGGCAAACACCATAAATACATCTCGGCGGAAGCTTGTAGGTCCGTTTCAAGTTGCAGATAGATTGTGTAAAAATCGCTTGGACCGCCCCTACTACGACGCAGTGGCCTCTCAAACGATCACACCATTTGGCCGCCATTCGTACAGCGCCGACACGCAACGTGCTTCATCGTCCATATCGATCCAGGATGGTGTCGGATACGGCAATCGGGCCGGGTACGCAGTTGATGACTTACCGGAAGGCCGTTCCGTTCAACGCAATATTCCGAAACACCGGATTGCCAGTTCTCAAAAGGCGCAAAAGAAGATGTTAAGTCATATAGGTGACGGTATTCACTTTTGCTTTTTATGTGAAGCGTCATTTGGCAACACACTAATGAAACACTACTGTACCATTCGCATTTCTTCAACATAATCACTAAGCTATGGAGAGTTGTGCTTCTTTATAATGTCTACTCTCCGATGGATCTCATTGTTTTCCTAGACCGCAAAGCTGGTCTTAGGATTCAGCTCATTAACCCTGCAGCTAAAAGTAATCTATTAGGGTGCCATACTTCTCCACCACTAACATGCCAGGCTAAAACCTGATGCCCTCTCTTCTATACCAACTCAATCATCTTGAACTCCTCAGCTTTCCTAATGTCCGCTCTTTCGTCTCCCTCCATCTTTGCCAACGCTTCCCCATACATGATCCCATGCACATAAGCCTCTCCTACAAACTTAAATCTTACTTCATCATCCTCGCACTTCCTCCTTCCTCTCTTCCTCACCCCCCTGAAGACTACCGGTACTCTACTTCCCGCCACTAATGCAACCCTGTCCCCAGCCTTCATTGCCATCGGCCCTAATCCCAAATAACCGCCTTTCGTCCTGAAAAGCGTCCTCTTCCGACACACCCGCACGAATGCGGACCTGAAAGTGCTTCCATCATCATACGTAATGCAGTCCGGGCCATGATAGGCGCACCATCCGTTCCTCTCCACTATGTCCTTCAGCAGCTTCCCACGGTCATTGATCTCTTCAACCGACGGCATGAAAGTTGACGTGGCCGCCCGTGCACCATCTTCACCATCTTTCACCCCGTGGTCAACGTCCGCCGTCTCACGCGCCGCAGTGACGAGGTTCCAAACGTCGTCGTGAGCATGGCAAACGGGCCCCAGATCCTCGTCTTCCACCTCATTCGCGAGCTCCCACGCCAGGAAGTCCCGAAACGACGCCTTCACGCTCTCCTGCGCCTCGAGATCCCCTCCATCCCACAGCAGATCCGCCATGAGCGTCCGGCACAGCACCTGCATCCCGCACTCGTCGGTCGGATACCGGCCCTCGGGCAGCTGCAGCAGCACCTCCAGCCACGGCGGGACGTCGACGGAGAACGTGTCGTCCCTGCGCGCCAGGTCCTCCACAGCGACGACCTCGTCCCAGAGGCACGCGTCAGCACGCAGGATCGCGCCGTTGTCCGGGTGCGGGCCGAACGAGGGCGGGATGGCGGTCGCGGCGCAGAAGGCGCGGCGCCAGAGCCGCGCGGTGACGTGCGGGGTGCTGTAGTCCGGGGCCCAGGTGGGCAGGCCCGGCATGCGGCATCTGGGCCCGATGTACGGGTCCTGGACGAAGGAGAGGCCCTCGAGCGGCTCCAGGGCTTCGGGGACGCCGGCGCTGTCGACGTGGAGCGCGTCGTCGCCGGAGCCGCGGAGGAAGAGGTGGCCGACCTGCGTGTAGAGGCGCTCGACTGGGGTGGAGTAGTCGATTGTGATGCGGTCTGGCTCGGGCAGGGGCCGGGTGATGCTCAGCAGGGCGAAGATCTTGTCGCGCGGGTCTTTGGACAGGAAGGTCCAGCAGAGGGACAGGATGAGCGGCAGGCCGAGCCGTCCGCCGCGCTTGATGCGGTTGATGTGCGAGAATTGGGTGTCCCGGCTGAAGACGGATTCGAGGAGCGCCCACTCGGAGGCGTTGTCGCATGTTCGGAGCCGGATTTCGGCGAGCTTCCAGGCCTCGCAGCAGTCGCCGCCGATGCCGTCCTCGTTACGCTTGCCGTTGTCGATGCGCCAGAAGTTGCAGTCATCGAAGTACCCGACGCGAGCCATGAGGCTGAGGAACTTGAGTACGTCGGGCCAGCAGAACTCGAACTCTCCTGCAAACATGCGGACCCGACGCGCGAGGCTGAGTTCCTGAACTACCCATGTTCGTGTGAACCAAGCTCTTGTTAGCCAATGTGATAGTTCCTCAACCTCGCCTGGAGCCAGGATGCAGTCTTCTGGCAGATCATTCTCCCCCTCTCCCATTCCTTCCCTGAGCAAGTACGTGAGAGAGTTTCGCCACTTCCGAGCCAGTTCATCGAGGTCTTCGTCTTCTTTGTTGACACGAGAGATGGCCCTCTGCAGCCTCCATGCCCTGTCGAGGCCTTCGCCGAGCCATACGAGCACCTCATCTGCCCCATCGTAGATCTGCGACATGATCTTGACCTGGGCAGCGCGTTCTTCCAAGTCATCCTGGTTGATGCAGATAGCATCTATCCAGAATATTCTTTCCCCGGGACCAGGTTCCTCCTCCTCTCCGGAACCACTGGCAGAATCCGACTCCGAATAGTCTTCGTCCGACGAACCATCCTCCGAGTCCGACTCGGAGAGCCGCTGCCATTCCTCCTCTTCCTCGTGGTGCAGCTGCAGCACTCGATTCCTGAACTCCTCGTCCCACAAAAACTTCTTCACCTTCCTATACTCACCCCTCCCACGCTGCAGCGCGCACTGCAGCGGCGTCCTCCCCGCCTTGTCGTAGAGCCCCATATCGGCGCCCGCATCCACCAACTCCTTCACGATATCGTAGTGCCCATTCTCAGCCGCGTAGTGGAGCGCCGTCTCGCCGAAGCTGTCCGTCGCGCCCACGTTCGCGCCCTTCTCCAGCAACGACCGGACCTCCCACAGCCTCCCGTCGCCCGCCGCGTTGATCAGCCGCGTCTTGTCCCAATCGTCCGGGTCGGGGCGGTCCACGTCGTCGAAGGCCCGGTCCGGGTGGAACTGCCGCAGCGCGTCGAACAGGTTCCTGCGCACGAAGAAGAGCGCGCCGTCGATGGCGATGGGCCAGCGGTTCGCGGACCCGTGGTCGCCGCGCGTCAGGTCGTCGCCGCGGCAGTACCAGTCCGGCCCGGGCGAGCCCCACGTGTACGAGAGCGCCGCGTAGGGCGGCGCGTCGGCCAGCTCGCACGTCTCGAGCGTGCATTGGATGACCGGGTTGCCGCAGATGGACGGCGGCGGCCCGGGGACTTTCGACTTCCTGCTCAGCGGGTTGAGCGGGGAGTGGCTGTTGCGGCCGATGATCTTGAGCAGGCGGATGGAGGTCGGGGTCGGGAGCGGCTCGTATCTGGCGGTGAAGCTGAAGGGCTTGCTGTCTGAGGACATTGTTTTTCTTTTTTTTTTCCTGGTGTCTTGCTCCTGTCGAGACGAGACTAGCATAGGGGCATCTGGAGAGAGGGTATAGAAACTGCTTCACAGGTTGCTGGCTGTAGTGTTTTTTTTTTTTTTTTTTGTTTTTTTAATTCGCGGTAAGAATTTGGCCCCCATCGTGGCTTGTGGGATCAGGATGGGTACTCGGCCCAGATTTCCACATCAAGTGTGTTGCGGCCTTGCTGATGGGCCGGGAGAAAGGCCGCTATGGCTGCTCTACATACAGAGCTTTATGTTTCATAGTCATTTCGAGTCGCTCGTGGTGACATGGATTCCTCGCCCACAGGGTATGATTCGCTGAACATTCCTAGAACCACTTGCAACTTCATCTTTGACTTCTTCAGGTCGAAAGCCTACAGAAAGCCTGTAAGAAACAAAGCTCAACGATTACCGTTAATTCGAGATGGCTATTGGCAGAAAGTTGCCGATGTACCCTTACAAGTTCGTATAGACGCGTCGCTGGTCGGCGGGCGTGCGAGGTAGCCACGTCATCGTCTCGGCAAAGCTTGGACTATGGCAGTGTAAGGAGACAGAATACTGAGATGGGAAGGCCAAGAGTTAAATAGCTGTGCGTTGGCAGCGTAGGATTTGGTTGTAGTTTGAAGAGGGGTTGTCCTCCAGCAGGCTCGGTACTTCCCGCTGCTGTTTTCCGCCCCGTGCCGTCAGCTCAAATCTACCTACGACACCACTTCATGCATGCAGAGTATTTTCTCCTTACTATTGAATTACAGAACTTGACTTACTAGGGGAAAAGAAAAGGAAAAAGAAAAAGAAACAAACAGGCCGTGAGCTTAGCATGCCAAGTCTCTACGCAGCCGTCAAAGTATTTATAGCATACCTGCGCCACCCAACGTCGATCTGTGAGAATCACCTTCTAAGCCCCCAAGCACGAGCAGCAGACCTGCCACACAGGGAATCACATCACGCGATACAATCATTGCAGCCTGCAACAGCCTTGATTGGAAGTAATTTACACAAAACCGCCTCAATCCACTCGTATCGAAGCTAGAGAAAGAACTCATCTGGGATATCTTTTTTCGGTCTTCTTTTCCGTCCACGAGATGCAAATTTCCATGTTCCTCTCCCCTTTCCGTGCAACCAGCAACCATTTCCTTCATCCATCTGCACTGTGCACCTTTCATCATGTCTTCCACTTCCATGCAACGAATGAAAAGAGATCCAGAAAAGAAGGAAGGACGCCATAGTACACCTCTCCGTCCCGTCATTCGCCTGTACATTACTTCCACTGTCTCAACCTGTACCGATGTCCGCCACCGTCTGGGAATGGTAAAAGGGTGTCAAAAAGAAGCTTCCGTCACTGTATACCTGAAAAATCCCGGCTAACCGAGCAGGAGAGAGAGCTGTTTGTCGGCAATGTCCGATCAACCAAACATGTCTGCCAACCCCCCCAACTCCGGGCTGCCACCCCTCTTGATGGTTGGTGTAGGCTCGACTGCCATGTACTGCTCTTGCACTTGTGCGCTCTTCTTCGGCGCCGGCCGGCCAATCTTTCCTTGCTCATGGATACTCACACCCCTGACTCCGCTCAATAGATCCAGGACTACGCCGCGCTGCGTGCGCTCGCTAGCTGCGCTCTCGATGTGTTGGAAAGCCTTGTCGACCTTGTCAGGACGGTTGGATAGGCCGGGAAGCGATAAGACGATGGCACGGACTTGGTGCGGGTCAAGGTGAATGAGGTGCGCAATGAGCGCGGCAAGGTCTTTCTGCGCGTCGACGAAGGCAGGCTCGTGAAGAGAAGTGATGGCCGCCTGCAGCACGTCGCAGCAGAGATACTGCCGCACCTCCGGATGATCCCTCAGATGCGGTATCGTGCTTCGCATGACCCGGGAGACGAGCGTAACGCAGCGGGTGTCGCGGACGCGGATGACCGTCTTGCAGAAAACCAGGACGGGTTCGAAAATGGACGGGGTCGAAAGAATGAAGGTCGACATGCGTTGCTCCTTGGACGGGTTACCGGAGCGCTCGTGCGGATCTGTGTTTGCCGTTAGCTCTGTAGTATCTTTTTCGATTTGGTTAAATGAGGCGTTATGCTTGCGCCAGGTCGTACCGAGGCGAACATCTTCCAGCAGCAAAGAGACCAGCATCACGGCCGAATGCGTGAGCTGGCGGAGGATGCTCTCATTCTTCATCTCGTCGCCCAAATTATCCTGGTCGCCTGCTTGGCTGATTTGCCTGTTCAGTGTATCCCACTCATTGCTGATCTTCGTGTTGAGTTCCTTGAATAGGCTGGAGATGACAGGCGGGAGGAATTGTGACCGCAAGTGAATGGGGCAGTTCTCGATAAGCTGCGTAGAGATGTTAAGCAAAACAGAAACATGATGAGCAGAAAGCGCTTGCGCGTTCTCAAATAACGCCTGACTGAGAGGGCCAGGTAGATCGCTGATGCCGTAGAAATGATCTTTGAATCTCGTCAAACCGTAGAGAATGTAATAGCAGACTTCACGGATTTGCCTGACCGTCCCGCGTACCGTCGATGCGAATCCCTCGTAAGACGATTTAGATCCACTGACTCGTGCAAAGAAATCGTCCCGACTTTCCGTGGAGATACCCGCTTGCCAGAACCTGTCTGTCAGAACGCGTTTCATGACCAACTGCATCTCCTCCGGGAGATGAGACCAGTTGCCAAGGTTCATGAAGGCTTGGGCGTGGCTTATTAGTTGAAGGAGGTTAGGGAGAATTGCAGGAAGCGCATCGGCCCACAATACACACGCAATTTCATATGGCTGAGAGTTGTCGCGTAGTTTCTCGGTGGATGCGCCAAGGAGGTTTTTTGTCAGTCGAAGGGGCAGCCTCTGGAAGCGTGATAGGATCTCAGCCTGCTTTGCTTGACCCTCAGCGTCAAGCTGCTGTTGCGCCCACTCCGGAATCTTGTGGAAGCCGTGAGATGCGAAAAACTCAGTGATATCTCCGAGACCTAGCAATTCGCAAAATGATTGGAATGACGATAACGAGGCTCCTAGCTGAGGGT
This sequence comes from Neoscytalidium dimidiatum, assembly GCA_037367355.1. NCBI lineage: Eukaryota > Fungi > Ascomycota > Dothideomycetes > Botryosphaeriales > Botryosphaeriaceae > Neoscytalidium > Neoscytalidium dimidiatum. The sequence goes on along the minus strand of CM074700.1, from coordinate 1,522,145 downwards.
TCATCCAGCCTTCTTTCACCATGTCCATCATCTGCTTCAGGCGCGTTTCGCGGACTTCGCGGTCAATCGTGGTCGAGCGGTGAATGATTATGAAAAGGAAAGAAGTGTAACCCATTCGTTGCCGCTCGTCGACGAGACGGTTGTTCACGACATAGTCGATCTTCTGCTCCAGCTCGTCGTATACTGACAAGAAATGGTCGGGGAAAGCAATGGCTAATCGCTGGATCTCTGCCGTGCATGCTTGCTCCAACCCTTTAACGGCTTCCGAATAAGGAGGTGCTGATGGGTCGTCGCGAAGAGGGAGGTCTAAGATGTACTGAAGCAGTTGTAGGGCAAAGCTAGGCCTCGACGAGAGTGCCTTCGTAGCGAACGTGACCATGAGCTGGATAATCTTCCTATTGACTTCAGGGTCTTCAAAGCGGATGGTGAGAACACCTTTACACCACTCCTCGAACGCATCTTGCATGACCTTTCTGTTTCCCTCGTCCTCTTGAGGTTCTGATCCATGGCCGGCGACCCACTTCAAGTATCCCTTGAGGGCGGCATCAACAACAGTAATTTGAGCGTCAGCCCGAAGAACCGGAGGCGAGTTCTTAGCGAATGTTTGTGGTGAGAAAGGGGCGAAGCCATCATAGAGATTGTTAAATAAGGCCGTCGCTTGGCCAAGAATGTGCTGCATCGCATCCAACGGCATCTTGCGGACGATTACCTCTACAACGTCAACGCAGTACCTACGGTAGTTTCCGAGGAAGGCATGTCTCTCGGGTGCGGTATCTAAGTCTTCGTTCAGAAGTACGAATGTTGGGTTGCTCGAATCTTCAGGCAACGCCTCGTAACGAAGCAAACGGGAACTACATGTCTCAAGTAGGGCAGGAACCAGGTGAAGGACCGCAGCAGAATCCCTGATTGAGCGAGTTCGCAGCAGTCTCGTCCACGCGTGCAGGACAGGAATAGACACGACCAGGCTAGGGTGTCCGAGAACTTCGTAGATGAGCTGAAGGAACGCAGGAATATCGCTGCCCTCAGTGATTAGGCTCGGCTTCGCCTCGATGAAAGTGCCCAAATTGGAAAGCAACTTGATAGCTGTCAGCGAAACTGCCAAGAACGGATGAGTAATTAATGTACCTCTGATAACTTCTTCGACAAAGTATACTTCGGCTCGTCGAGGTCGCTGACGTCTAAATCTTTCGATGTCCACTGGAACAATTCGACGAGAAGCTGTATAATCTGCGGCGCGAACATAGGGCATATAATGTCGACGAAGTCCTGATCATTGAAGTTCTGGCGGCCATAGATAGCCAAAAGAGCCTCAACGGCAGCCTAGAATAGTTCAGTCAAGCATGGCTTTTTAGCTGGATTGCGGAGTCCATCTCACCGTCTGCAGGGGGATGATGGGTACGGAGAGAGCTCTTCCAATGTGGTTCACGCTCTCGGTTGCAACGATAGCCTTGGGCATGAGCCAGCCCATGCTGGCGCGAAGGGTGTTCAGGGCTTTCACGGCGATCTGGCAGACATTTCCGTCTTTCTCGGCATTGTTGGCCAGGCACCAGTCTAGCAGATCGCAGATGCGCTTGACCCATCCCTCATCGCCGAATCTGACGTCGAGGTTGGGGTCGCGGGTGGGCAACTCTTGGGCGATGACAGCGATGGGGGTGAAAGTGCTGACACAGGCCTTGCCCAGCTCGTTGCCGCGAATGCTGGCGACGGGATCCTCTCTGTTGAAAACGTCCTCGGCGAGGGTTTCGAGTATGTACAAGACCAAGCCTTGATGCTCTAGCGATTTTGCCCACAGCCGCACCAGCTGCTCGTCCATATCCATCCATTCAGCGCCCCAGCTCCTCTTTGCCGCCTCAGCCCAGAGCTGGCCGATTTTGTTCCTCACGTATACGGGACCCTGCTGCGAGGCACCATCAGCGAGCTGGATGACCCACTCGCGCATGGCCTGGGCCTGATCCTCGCTGAAATCTTCCCAACCATATTTGATCGAATACTCCAATAGGGTGAGGCCGTAGTAGCGGAGGTGTACGGGGTGGGAGGCATCGAGGGCGAGCTGGAAACCGTAGGCGGGGGCATCGCGGTGTTGCTTCACCTGTTCAAGGTAGGCGGAGGCTTCCTGGCGCGTGCTATTTGACGAACGCGGGTCGAAGATGGCTTCAAGAGCGGCAAGCATGCGAGGGAAGTCGGCCGGGTTCTGCTCGCTTTCATGAGCGGCGCTGCCGTTCGTCTGAAAGCCGTCCATGGTTGTGCGGTGTGAGAGTCGGCAGGGATTGCGATGCGGCGAAGCGGCGGCCACTGGAAGAAGTGAAGCGCAGCAGGCGGGAGGCGGTGGATCCGTCTAGGAGCCTGGAAATTCGGAGAGCGGAGTGCGCGGGGCCGGCCGTCATAGCAGCGAGGAACTTTGAGGGCGGGCGCAGGTCAGACGGCGGCGGGCATGGCGGGGGAGAAAGAAAGAGGATTTGGTAGAGTTACAATTGCTCGGACGATGGTTTGCCCAAAGATGCCAAGCCGGGCGCTCGAGTCATTGGCGCCGCGCCTCAACATGCACAAACGCGGAGTCACCTGCTGCTAGAGGAGCATGCCTGTCCCACCCACGCGGTTCCCATGCTGCATCTGCATAAGGCTGACATCAAGCTGCACGGGCTGCTCCGAGTGGAATGCCGCGCGAAGTCCTAAGTATGTACAGAAACGCCGTGACCCTCTTCCCACCTTTCACATCACCACACACCTCTGTCCGGCTGTCTGCTGGCACTGCTCGATGTACCCATCGTCGTCGGCGCCGAGGGCCTGACGGCTCTTGACCCCCGTGACTGTGATCGTCTGCTCACCCTCCGCGTGCCACCATTTGAGCATCTGGATCGGGCCTGCTGCCGTGTCTTCCATGCTAATCGTCCATTTGCCGCCACTGGCCTCCACAGACACGCTACCTTGCGGAAAGTGGTACTCAGGCAGGAAGACTTCGGTCGGTCCACCTTCGCCTGAAGAGCTCGGCGCTTCCAGAGACAGCGTGAATACGCAGTTTCGCAGGTCGAAGCCGTAGTTTAGGATCGTGCCGTGCGTCAAGGTCGGTGTCGGCCTAACATACGCCTCTGCTGCCCGGTAGCCTGGTTTGTCGGACTTACTGGCAGTGCTCACTCCGCTGGACGTCATTTCATCCTCACCAAGCGTCTGCTTGAGGTTGGAAGGCGATACGCGTGATGTCTCAGACGACTGGCTACGTGAGTATGAAGGCGATTCGGGGTCTGAGGCAAGCGAAGGGAGTGTCGGCAACTGGGGGTCATCGAGCGAAAATATCGAAAGATCCTCCCCATTCCACTGATCTCCCCATTTGTGGTTATTCTGTTCATGTATTAGTTACTCAAATACGAATCCGGTCGTTCAACCTACCGTGGCCACGTAGGTCCACAAGGTGAATCCAGTCGCGTGACTCGCTTCCAGCGCGAAATGGTTGGCGTCCATGGCCAGAATTTGACTGGTGTAATCGCCGGTCTTGTACGCATGCTTGTCGTCCATGTCATACGGTATGCCTATCTCGCTGAAGACGCACGGGTGTATGCCCATATAGTCGAGGCCTTCCTGTCTGATTGCGGCCAACTGGTCGCGGAAGCAATTTCTGATGGCAGTCTCTCCAATTTTGATAGCGAAGGCGGGAGTGAGATATTTTCCACGCAAAACTCCAAAGACATCCACGTTCCAAAGACGGTTCCACTTCTTCGTCATCAATGTCACCCCGTCGTAGAAATGGGGCGCAAAGACCATATTCGGGTCATCATCATCCGTACCTTTGATGGAGGGTGGAATTTCCAAAACGGGAGGCTGGCAGAACATAATGGTATGGGGAAAGATGCTCCTGATGGCGTCCCTGTGTCTCCTGTAGTATTGCATGAACCATTTGTTCGTAAAATACTCGTAATCAATCGTCTCGCCGGTTTCCGGATCTTTTGCGAAGTAGTCCTTCTTCAGAAGTGTATCCGATTCAGGATCCCAAATGCCATGCTGAGCCCATAGGCACTCTCCCAGCTTCCATCCAGGGTCACGCTTGAATCCGTAATGTGTTTCATCGTAATCTGCAGGCAGCCAGGCCGACTGTCCTTCGGGATCTACAAGTTCTGATCCGGACTTGTAAGGCCCTAGACCACCGAAATCCCAAGTATCAATTTCACAGGCCCTTCCAGATCCCGTGAGGATTGCTTGCCAAGCAGTTGGTGAAGTGCCCTTCTGCAATTTTTGTTCCTTGGGGATAGCAGAGAGGTCCTCCCACCCGACGAGACCCCTGTTTGGTTCGTTGATGCTCTCCCATCCAATTATCAGTTCATTGTCCAGGTCTCCTGCCTCCTGTATCCGTTTCGCAAGATGCTTCAAGGCATCCAAGAAGTGGGTTTGGAGATAATCCTGAATGTTCACACCGTCGATTATGGCCTTAGGGGCAAACGTCTTCCCGGCAAAGAAAAGAGTCCATATGACCTGACACGCCATTCTAGTATAATTCGTAGCCCAGATCATCTTGGGGAAATTCTCGGGATCGGGGTAGGTGTTCTGGACAAGGGCCGCTTCGGTTATGTCGAATGCGCGGGGATTTAGCCCGCAGGCGTACAGAGTCCAGAGAGGTGCGCCTGAGCCTCCAGAAAATCTCGACCACTATACTCGTAATCAGATTCACCTGTTACCTGGTAAACGAGCTGCGCTCCGTATACGTACGACATCCTGATGTGGATCCATGAACACGTAGAAACCGAATTCTTTTGCAACACGCAGGATGGAGATTGTATGCTGAATCCAGTCCTCATCGTATTTTTTGGGCCCTGCATGCTCGATAGCTTCCCATGTGAAGATGTATCTTATAGTATTGTAGCCCATCTTCCTAAGTCGGGAGAAGTGGGCACGGGAGGCATCGACCGTGAAGGGGCGGCCAACAAAAGATACGTTGTCTCCATCGAAAAAGTCGTCGGCGACGTGGGAAGGCTGATCCGGATTTGCGGGGAATTTGGCGTCGCCAGCGACGTTGATACCGTGTAGGGTGACTTCGCGGTTACTTGAGTCTCGGAAAGTCCGGCCATCGATACGCAAGCGCAGTGTCGTCATGCTGGGCGAATGTCGAAGGGGGGATTGAAGAATTCGGAGGCGGCGGAGGCGGAAGGAGGTAAGATATAGGACGTGAGTACGATTACGAGGGGTGGCGGGTGCGGGATACGCGCAAGCTAGTGCAGGTAGGCCCGCATCAGGCGCGGAGAAGACAGCGGAGAGGTTCAGGCGCCACAAGTTCACGCCTCAGCATCCCGGTGTGCGTCATGGATCCGGGGACGTGCTCAATGCACCCTGCATAACAAAGGCGCCTGTACTACGGACGTGGCGCACAGTTACTGACTAACGTGGCAGCCAAAGTATACTCAGTCTCACGGCAGCTTCGTCGGAAGCATGCCCCCAGCCAAGCACCCACCGCAGCGTTCAGTCGCAGAATGAATGTGACCAGGGGCGTCTGCCAATAATGAACAGCTGCGTCTTGGGATCTGCCATGACGGCTCAACTTCGGCCGGAGATAGGGCTCCCGATCGATAAGGGTAGCGGTCCGTGCGCCTTCCGCATTACATGCTCCCGAATGGCCAGCTTTCCTCATTCTTCCAGCGCCAGTTGTTTTCTTGAATCTTCCCCCCGAGTCCAGAGAACTCGCCCACGCTCGCTGTTGTCTCCCACAAGCTCACCACCATGCTGCTCCCGCTGCGCGTCCTGGCGGTGGGCGCCGCCCTTCCGCTCGCGCTTGCCCTTTCGCCGTCCAACATTCCCGCCGATACGCCCGTGTCCGAACTGCTCTCCTCCGCAAACCAGCAACTCGCCGCCGGCAACGCACAGGACGCGTTGACGTATTTCGATGCCGCCATTTCCAAAGATCCTCAAAATTACCTCACCCTCTTTAAGCGCGGCGCCGCTTATCTCTCGCTGGGAAAGAACAACCAGGCGCAGCAGGATTTCGACAAGGTCCTTTCCATAAAGCCTGATTTCGAGGGCGCCTTGGTGCAGCGCGCAAAGCTACGGAGTCGCCAAGGTGATTGGGCCGCTGCTCGGAAAGATTACGAGGCGGCCGGTAAAAAGGGTGGCCACGAGATCGCAGAATTGGAAGAGGCTCAGGGTGCCGCTAGTCTGGCGGTTGAGGCCGAGAAACAGGGCGATTGGGACGCTTGCGTTCAAAATGCCGGCATTGCCGTCATGGTCGCCGGTGGCAATCTGGACTTGCGCAAGCTGAGAGCAAGGTGTCGTTTTGAGAAGGGCGAGGTCGCTGAGGGTGTGAACGACCTGCAACATGTGTTGCAGATCAACTCGGGTTCCATCGAACCGCACCTTCAAAGTTCGGCTATGACCTTCTATTCTCTCGGCGAGACCGAAAAGGGCCTTACCCAAATCCGCAGATGTCTCCAGTCTGACCCCGACTCAAAGGCGTGCATGAAGCTTATGAAGCGCGAAAAAGCTTTGGATAAGCAACTCAAAAAGGCAAAGGGCTTGATGGAGAAGAGGCAGTATGCCAGCGCTGTCAAGCTGCTCGTTAAGTCTGGAGATGGCGCTGGTCTCCTCGAGGACGTGAAGGAAGACGTCAAGAAGTACAAGGAGGAGGGCTACATTCACAGCAAGGCTCCTGAAGGGCTCTACACTGATCTGGTAGAAATGGTTTGCGAATCTTATGTCGAGGTAAGTCCATGGCAACACCACGGAAAATTATAAATTCCAATCTGCTCACATCGTGACAGATGAATAACAAAAAGCGCGCGGAACCCTACTGCGCTGAAGCACTCAAGCTCAATCCAAACAACCTCCACGGTCTCATTCTTGATGCAGAACGGAAGATTGACGCAGATGAATTTGAGCCAGCCATTAATGTCCTTAACGATGCCAAGGAAAAGGCGAAGGAGCAAGGAAACCAGCAGTTACAACGCAAAATCCAAGAACTGCAGCAAAAGGCACACAACCTCCTCAAGCGTTCGAAGCAGAAGGACTACTACAAGGTTCTGGGAGTCTCCAGAGACGCAGACGAAAGAGACATTAAGCGAGCATACCGGAAACTTACCAAGGAGTACCATCCCGACAAGGCATCGCAGAAGGGTATATCTGCGGAGGAGGCGCAGAAGAAGATGGCTGCGATAAACGAAGCATACGAGGTGCTCAGTGACCCCGAGCTCAAAGCCCGTTTCGACAATGGCGATGATCCCAACGACCACGAGTCGCAGCAAAATCCATTCCAGGGCTCACCTTTCGGTGGGCCCGGTGGGCAGCAGTTCTTCATGCGGCAAGGACCGGGCGGCTCGTTCAAGTTCCAGGCTGGCGGAGGCGGATTTGGAGGAGGATTCCCCGGCGGGGGCTTTCAGTTTCCCGGAGGGTTCCAGTTTTAGAAGTCTTCTTCAGTGGCATAGGGCGGAGTCGATTTGTTTCTTAATAACGGAGTTTCTGCGGCGCAAGGGAATATTTGGTTGAAGGATGTAGCGGCGCGGAGTTGCGCATAGGCCCAGCCAAGAAGGGCGCTGGATAGGGTGTTTAGGGGGAAGGAGTACTTGGATCATGCTTGATAGTTGAAGATGCAACTATGCGATTGCGCAAGCACATTTTTATGCGGTGTCCAATGACGATGTGTCTCTCAAGAAAGTGAAACAGTGTCTAAAGTGAGTGTTGCCAGAGCCGTCTTGCGCGTGAGGGTGCGTTGTTGCTTGTGGAGCATGCGGCGGATGTCGTTGCCGACAATTATGTAGGTCACCTGGCGGGTGCGCATGGGGAGATCCAGGCCCTTGCGAGTTACAAAAGGCCACTGCACCGGCTTGCAGCCCCTCCGCCCGCCCCACGCAAGCAGCACCAGGGACGATGCATCTTGCGCGCCGGCGCCAGCATGGAATTCGAGGTGTCGTACAGCCTCGATAATGCCGACCAGTTCTGGGAGGGTGCGCAGAGCCCAGCCCTTTCGCTACGCCATCCGATACTGACTGACCTGCCGCAGAGCTGGACGACATCCTCTCCGCACGGTGCGATTCGCACGAGGCCATAGACAACACTCTACGCCGCTACCTGGGCTTCGCTGCCAACTTCCACGGTACGAGCCGCCCCTGACTCCCTGTGTTCTGCGCCGTGCGTTGACGCTTTCAGAGGAATACCTCAAATCCGAGGACGATATCAAGCAGGCCGCGTACAAGCTGCTCGAATGCCCGATCTTCCTGAAGAACAAAGACTACGTGCGGAGACAGTTCGTTTACTGCTTGCTTCAGGTACGCTGGCGGCCTACCTATACATCTGCCAGGGCTGCGATTGACGAAACGCCAGGAGGATGAACCGCCGACGCTTGAGGTGGTCGCAGCGGTGCTGCTACTCGACGGTCTCGCCGACGTCGACGACCAACAAGTCTTCCACATGATGAAGAAGGAGGGAGCTTTCACTCGTCTTGTCGAGCTTATCAGGACCACCAATGCAGACGAGCACAACACACTGCACCGGCTGCTCCTGCAGCTGATGTACGAGATGTCGAGAATACAGCGCCTTTCGTATGAGGAGCTCGGTAGGACGTTCTAGCGATATTTGCGCAATTGGTCAATACTGATGGGGCATGCAGCGGTGGTTGACGACACGTTCGTGCTTTGCCTTTTCCAGGCGGTCGAGGACCTTTTCGGCGACCCTAACGATCCTTTCTGCTATCATGTCATTCGCGTTTTGGTATGCTGTCCCGATTCCCTCACGGCTACTGCTGAATGCTAACATGTAATGTTGCAGCTGGTTTTGAACGAGCAATACTTCGTCGCTAACATACCAACCCCGCCTGTGCCGCTTACGAACCGCGTCATCAAAGCTCTCTCCACGCACGGCCACGTTTACAAGACCTTTGGAGAAAACGTGATTCTTCTGCTGAACCGCGAGACTGAGGCGTCGCTCACTCTGTTGATTTTGAAGCTTCTTTACCTTCTTTTCTTGAACGAGAAGACATGCGACTACTTCTACACAAATGACCTTCATGTGCTCATCGACATTATAATCAGGAATCTCTTAGATCTGCCGTCGGATGACACTGCGTCTGCCGCCATACGTCATACGTATCTTCGTGTGCTTCATCCGCTCCTCGCCAACAGCCAGGTCAATCGGCCCCCGCACTACAAGCCTGACGAGCTTCTCAAGATGCTGGACTACCTTGGCCAGACCAATGATACCACCCCGTGGAGGCATTTCGAGTCTAACGACGAGACCACCATTCGCCTCGCCAAGCGCTGCGCAGAGGTTTCATGGCTGAAACGGCGCGCCAGCTTTTCTGTCGATGCATCAGCTGGAAGAGACAGCCCGAGTCAAGAGGGACATAAGGCCGTGGCTCAAAGGATGCTGGGGATGAGCGTTCCGGCAGCAGGTGAAAGCGCGCTCAGCGTGTTGGAGGTGGCAGCGCACCATGAGAAACCCGGTGTGCAAACACCGAGCAAGGGGAGGGATGCGCAAGGAGAACAGCAGTGATAGTGCGAGCAGCAGTAATAACTCCAGCATGTGCGCGGTGTTGAAGGCGTCTGCGGGCGGACTGGAAATTGCGATTTGGGTCATGGATGGTAATAGCCCTTTCCTTTATGCTTGGGTGCCGATACTGGGCCATGTATAGTTACAGAGGAGGGGCCTTTTCTAGTTTCAAAGTCTATGGTATTCGATTGGGAATTGATTGCTATGGCATGTGCGAGACATAAGTGATAGACGGCGTGGCATGGCGGGGGAGGTGGCCAGTGCTCCCGTAGGGCTGAACGCTCGCCCATGACGTCCCATCAGAAATGCGCCCGCAAACGCGTTCCGCGTCTCCCTCAATCTTCCACATGGATTGCATGCCAACCCTCTCGCTACAGCAACGCCGTCTGAAATAAGAGCCCCCGCTCGCCATGGCCCCTTCAAATAAGGCGGCTCTCAAAGCTGCTAAGGCGGCATTGGACGCCCAGAAGTGGGACGATGCCATCACCCAGGCACAGATGGTACTCGAATCTGACCCACAGAACTACTTCGCCCGACTCTTCCTAGGCCGCGCATTGGATAAGAGTGGGAAGCCGGACGAGGCTGTCAAGGCGTACGAAGAGGCTGCCAAGAACAAGCCGGACGACGACCAGGCATGGCTCGGCCTGAGAAGCCTGTACGAGGGCGGGCATCCAGGAGGGAAGACGGTGGACGAGTACACCAAGGTGGGATTGAGGCTAGGGGAAATCTATGCAAAGATGTGAGAGCGGTCTTTCTTTTTGCATTTTATGTCGGAAGCATATGCTGACTAGGTCTGGTTTGCCGAAGGGACGACGCGCACCGTGCCCAAATCGCCGTCGATAAGGTGGTCGATTTTGCCCGCGCCCACGGTACGAAAGCACAGTATAAGCGCGCTCTAGAGGTCTATCTCCCCACGTCTCCAGTCTACTCGTTCCTCGAGGGCCGCGTCCCCCATCCAGCGCACACGTACGTCCGTATCGCGGAGATCCTGGAGCAGGAAGAGAAGGAGCGGATCAATAAGGAGATCGGAGAGAGGCGAACAAGGCTGGGCGCTCGCATCGGCCAAGTCACTACCGAGGTCAAGCGTGAAGTGTATGGGGGAAGCTCGTTGGAGAGCGTCTACCAGAGCATAGTGGACTGGGCTCAGGACGATGAGGTGAGGAGGGAGTACGAAGAGAAGCTGTTGCAGAGAGCGTGGGACACACTAGCTGTGCTACCAAGTGCGGAGAAGCAGGCGAAGAGGGAGCAGGTCGTGGACCTGGCGCACGGAATGGTCATTATCAAGCATCCGTTCTTGCTGGCATGGAAGATCGAGCTGGAGTGGAAGGATGTTGAGACACTGCAGGAGTTCGATGCGAATGTCATTCGGGAATTTGTCGAATTCTTTCCGGACGAAGGACTATCAAGGGTGCTCAAGGGTTACTTGACCAGCGAAATTGCGCCCTTCCCCTTGAAGCTGCCACAAGAACCGAGGGACGAAGGCGAGAAGAAAGAAGATGAAGAAGAGGCGTTCTTGAGCTCGGAGGATAGACTAATGCTAATGTCAGATGGCCTTGATGATGCGAGGGAGTCACCTTTGGCCCATCGTTTGATGGGCGATTACTACCTGCACCTGGAAGAGTTTGAGAGCTCTGTCGAAGTCACACGCAAGGGATTGAAGCTCGTGGCTTCCGAAGCGCAGAAGTCGGGGCTGACTTTCCAGAATAACAAAGACGCTATCAACAGCATTCTCGCCACGTCGCTCATACAATACCAGTCTCCCAAGAATCATCCCGAAGCGAAATCCATTTTCCACGATATTCTGAAACGAAAACCAACTTTCACGCCTGCACTCATCGGAGTGGGCCTCGTCCTTGAGGAAGAAGAAGAGTATTCGGAGGCAATCGACTTCCTTAGCAGAGCACTAGAACGGGACCCTGAAAATGCGCGCATAGGTGCCGAAACCGCCTGGTGTAGAGCACTCAATGGCGACCACACAACTGCTCTTGGCGAGCTTCAAACATATCTTGAGAAGATGAAGACCACCGATCTGAGATCTCGGGAGCTGCGAGCGCAGACATTATACCGCATTGGTATTTGCATGTGGGAGATTGATCCGACACGGCAGGCCCGAAAGGACAGAACTGGGGCATACGCCAGCTTCCTCCAGGCCATTAAGACGAATCCAAGCCTTGCGCCCGCCTACACCAGCCTGGGTATTTTCTACCAAGACTATGCTCGCGACAGGAAGCGCGCAAGGCAGTGTTTCCAGAAAGCATTCGAGCTGTCTGCTTCTGAGTTGGAGGCAGCGGAACGCCTGGCGCGCTCTTTCGCGGACGAGGGTGAATGGGATATCGTGGAAGTTATCGCCGAGCGCGCGATTGAGTCTGGAAAGTGTCGCCCTTCACCTGGCTCAAAGAAGAAGGGCGTCAGCTGGCCGTTCTCGGCTATGGGTATTGTACAGATGAACAGATCGGAGTACAACAAGAGCGTTTACTCTTTCCTTTCCGCACTTCGCATCAGCCCGGATGACTACCACTCATACGTTGGCCTCGGCGAGAGCTACCACAATTCCGGCAGGTACAATTCGGCGTTGAGGACTTTCCGCTACGCGGAGCAGCCAACAGATGGTGTGCAGATGAAGAGGCCGGCGGAGAACTGGTTCACCAAGTACATGCTGGCCAACGTGAACCGTGAGCTGGGCCAGTACGACGAGGCCATTGTTGGGTACAAAGAGGTGCTCGCGACCAGGCCCGGCGAGTTCGGCGTCCAAATCGCGCTATTGCAAACGCTTGTTGAGAGGGGATGGAGACAGATCGAAACCAGCTTCTTCGGGCAAGCGGCGGATAGCGCTTTGGAAGCCATCGAAGTAGCCAGAGCTGTGGCAGATTACAAGTCTGAGGCTTTCAATCTTTGGAAGGCCATTGGTGACGCTTGTTCATTATTCACCTGGGTCCAGGGCCGAATCAAAGATCTGCCTATCGAGAAGGTGAAAAATCTACTGGAGACAAATATCGACGCGAAGGAGTTCGACCTCTTCTCGGAGAATGATGCGATAGGGCAAGCGAGTTTGGCGGCTTTGGTGGGAGAGCCAGAGGAAGGATCACCTCTTGCTCGCAAGTGTCTCGACGCAGCAGTCCTCGCACAGAAGCGCGCAATCTACGCTTGTACTCACGATATCCACGCCCAGGCGGTTGCGTGGTATAACCTTGGCTGGACTGAGTATCGTGCCTTTGTTTGCTGCGAGCAGGATGTTGACCCTGGGCTGGAAAGAAAAAAGAGTTTGAAGCTTCTCAAAGCTGCAATGAGATGCTTTAAACGGGCTATCGAGCTTGAGGCTGGCAACGCTGAGTTTTGGAATGCGCTTGGCATTGTCACCACCCAGCTCAACCCAAAGGTCGCTCAGCATTCATTCGTCAGAAGCTTGCATTTGAACGAGCGGAATGCCAAGGCATGGGTGAACCTTGGCACTCTGTATCTTCTTCAGAATGACCATGAACTTGCCCACACGGCGTTTTCTCGCGCTCAGTCTACTGATCCGGACTATCCTCAAGCTTGGTTGGGAGAAGGCCTCATTGCTCTACTCTGGGGCGAAGCTAAAGAAGCGCTTTCGCATTTTACACACGCCTTTGAGATTAGTGATGCTTCATCACTTGTTGTGAAACGTCAATACGCAGTATCGACCTTCGATCACCTTCTATCATCTCCATCGGCCTCAAACGACATCACAAATCTCATTCAACCTCTCTTCGCCCTCCAGCAACTTTACTCACAGAAACCGACAGACATTCCTTGCCGCCACCTCGCCGCCCTCTATCTCGAACGAGTTGGAAAATTCGAAACAGCAATAGAGGCACTGGAAGAGATCTGCGCCGCCGCCGAATCAGACTTCGAAGTATCCGAATCGCCACAAGCTCTCTCTCGCTTTGCCCAAGCCAGAGCGGACCTCGCACGTAACCGCCTCGCCGCATCGCAGTTCTCCGCCGCGGCTGAAGACGCCGAGACGGCGCTCGATCTCACCGCAGACGATGATGGCGGCATGCCAGCGGACGTGCGCCGCAAGGTGCGCCTGGGAGCGCGGCTAGCAGCAGGGCTGGCACAGCACTACCTCAACTCGATGGACGCGGCGATCGACCACTTCCGCATTGCGCTGCAGGACAGTGGCGCCGCGCCGGATGTGGTATGCTCACTCGCGGAGGTGCTGTGGGCCAAGGGCGGCGCCGACGAGAAGAACGTCGCCCGCGACCAGCTGTTCGAGTGCGTGGGCAACCACCCGGAGCACGTCGGCGCAGTCGTGCTGCTCGGCGCGATGGCGAGCTTGGATGAGGACGTTGACACCATGGATGCGGTCAGGGACGACTTGCAGGCGTTGCGCACGCGGCCGGATTTGGATACCCAGCAGCTAAGACGCATCGAGAAGGTATTAGATGCCATCGCGGAGCTGTCTTCGGCTGGTGGCGAAGCGGATGCTGTGAAGACGGAGGTTCAGACGAGTATCATGCTCGCACCTCATCAGCCACATGGGTGGTCTCAGCTTGCGGATCTTGTTAACAGTGATGACACGCTTGCGGAGGGTGTGCACGAGGAGGAACAGGTTTTCCCCGCACAGATGGCGCTCGTGGCTGCGAAGAGAGCGGTTCCGCCGTTAGGTCCGCTCGCGGCAGAGGAGTTGGCGCAGGCGTTTGCGGGGGCTGGGACGGTGGCGGATGCGCAGAGAGCGGTGGTTTGTGCACCGTGGAGTGTGAGGGCCTGGGGGGCTTTAGGGGAGTGTGTCGGATAAAGAGGGAGAGAAAGAACGTAAAGAAGATTTGGACATCGCCAAATTAGTTACAAATGAAGGAATCAAGAATGACTGGTTGAAGCATTGAAAGTCGTTTGATATAAGGTTAGGAAGACTGATACGAGCTTGCTAAAGTTGGCTGAGAATACCACGGCCCCAGCTAGCCGAGTCCCTAGGTACTGTGTTATAGCTGCTGAATCGTGTTGCTGGAGAGTTCTAGTACTTAATTCTATGCAGGGTTTCTAGTAAGCAAGTAAGCAGGTTACAAGAGAGTCTTAGCAAGTGTGAGGGCCGTGTGGTAGACAGGGAGTCGACAGAGGGACGAAAAGGCTCAGGTTGGTAAACAGGCGATTCGATCGAGAAGTTTCGGAAGGCCCTCGCCAGTTGAGATCTCGTCAGCAGTACGCAGGTAGCCCGCTCATTACGACAGTTTAAATATGCGATCCGCCAGTCATCCGCCAGTTATCTTTGAGCCAGTTCACCGACTCGACCCAATAGGTTCCAGTCGCACCGATCTCTTTTGGGAGCTGCAGGTGAACTTGTGCAGTGGTGGTAAAACGACTTTACAACGCGATACAGTTTAGTTCTTTTAAAATTTTAATAATATACCCCGTATTACTAGTCTTCCGCTAGACCTCTCTAGTAAGTAAGCCTCTTATAAGAGGAACCCTCCTATTAAGTAGTATTAGCAAGCGCTTACTTACTGACTTTCTTAAATTGTTAATTTTAGCTTGCTTACTGAAGATTCTAATTCTATAGCTTTGGCTTTTATAATTATTCTACCTTCGACCTCCTCTAAGCCGTACTTTATAGAGTAAAGGAACCGTAAAGCCTATACGGGGTTAGACTAGAATCAGGCGGAATCCCCGGGACAATAAGAAATAATGTAGAATAATATATGGAAAATCACTTACTCTATACAGATTCCTATAGCAAGAATACTCTTAGAAAACAGGGACAGAGAAGCCAACACTGCTTGTTTCATAGATGCGGCATCTTTTCTAGGAAACTGGTCAGCCATTGCCGGACTAAGAACTTCGTTATGTTGATTAAAAGAATGGCCCAGTATCAGATACTTTGTCGCCTTCTTCTCTATTAGCACTTTTTCATAATAAGTTAGACGGCCGCCCACCACCGCTGTTCGAAGTTGCTTTTAATTAATTCCATTACCGAAATACCAGTATTGAATTTTGATAAGCTTATGTGGCAATACGGGTATGTTCATCTGCATTTCTTTGGTAGACAACTTTCGAGCTGGTTTCCTCCGTGCAATCTGCGACTGCATATGTCCCGTCTTTAGCAACGAGCCGAGTCTGGTTTTGCGCCTTTACTTGGCCGTAAGAAGTATTTTGACGAGCATATTATGATCTTCTACGAGCTTGTTGAGTTTTTCCAGAACAACATCTCTCTACTTGCATAGAGATTCGTCTTCTAACATAAACTTGCTAGTTTTATCAATTGTGAAGAAGAATCGTGAAGGATCAAACCCTCTGATACATTTCAGAAAGAAAATTCATAGAGATTCATGGTCACCTGCAGCGTCCTTGGGCGTGTGAGTCTGGACCCGTATCATATCTCAGGGTTTTTTTTTTTTTCAAGCATTGATATATCAGAGCTTATGTGAATGTGCCATAGTTCGACAATGGGCTTCCGTTAGCAAATCGATAACGTAGTGCGAGCATCGATTCGAAATTTCCTTTGGCAGCCGACATGAGACAATTGGTGAAGGGCATGTTGCAGTCGGCCACGGTAAGCATATTGCTTCCATCGTGCCATAAAAGCTGAGAGATTCCTAAGTTTAACCATCTAACGAGCTGATCTGACATTAGTATACTCTTTTATCTTGACTCGTATTTAACCGCTATTGGATTTGTTCATCACGCGGCTCTTCAGGAGTGCTGCAGCCAAAGGTACGGCCGGCGGCCAATAGAGATTCTGAGACCTCCTCGGGCTCGTGTATTAGAGTCGGACGAGACATGATATCCACCATATAGCCACATCAGTCCATGGATGAAAAGGTTTGAGAAATGTCGACATGACTTGAGAGAAGCCCCAACACGTGGTTGCTGACACATGCATTGCCAAGATCAATTTTAGCTATAGCTACAATTGGTCGAGGTTTCAAGGTTTCTCCAGCAATTTATGACGAGAACATACCCCTGATTAGAAAAGCAGAAGATAATTTGTCCTCAACTGTGACCGGCCGCTGAATCGCCGGAGAAGTCGTGCGCGCGTCGTGGTCGATGGATTCGAGACTTGAATCTTGCACCGCCACCGACCGCATCACTACCAACATTCCAGCCCCCAAATTTATTTGACACCAACCATTATACGGATCTATTTTTGGAGAAACGCATCTTGTCTTGTTTCCATAACTGCGCACATGCTCCCCTCAATTGAACCGTCTGATACTACTCTTACGATCCAACGCAGTCTTCTCATTGCTGCATTTCTACGTCGGAGCTAAGCTACTCAATTGCCGCGATGGACGAAACAGCACCCAGCACAATCTCAATCGTCCGCCTCTCATTCAAGCCTGAGGCGAGCGACAAGGTCGCCAAATCCACCGAGTGGTTCGACGCGCTCCGCGCCCTCAAATCCGAGCCCAACTGGCGCTACACCACCTTCGGCTTGGCCGTCGACGACCCGCTCACCATCATCCTCTTCATCGGTCAGTTCCACCGCACCAATCCTTCCTCCACCCTCGCTCAAACAATTAAACTAATTCCCCTCCCTCGCAGCCTGGGCCGAGAACACCACCGCACCGCCCTCGTACCGCAGCCCCGCCGCCCTCACCAGCCCCACCCATCCCCTCCACGCGCCCCTCGCCCCTCTTCTCGCCCAACCCCCGGCCCTCCTGCTCACCTTCCACCCCACCGCCCGCCTCTCCCCAAACGCCCTAGCCACGACCTACACGCACGGCACCAACGAGATCGTCACTGTGCGCGGCCCGCGCCCCGCCGTCGCGCGCGTCTGCGCCGCCGTCGCGCACTCCATCCGCACCTTCCTGCTCGATCGCGAGGGCGCGCGCCTCGCCGATGAAGTGCACCGCGAGGACGCCTTCCACGGGCTCGTGGACGGGTGGTGCGCCGCCGACGACGACGACGACGACGGCGATGGTGGTGGTTATGACGATGACGAGGCGCAGCAGCAGCAGCAGCAGCGTACGTCTACGTTCGTCTTCGTGTTCGGCTGGGCGAGCAGGGCGGCGCGCGACGAGTTCCGGGATCCGACCGCGCGCGATCCAGGGCTGTCGGAGGGGCTGAGGCGCGTTTACGGTGATGGCGAGTTTTGGCAGAGGTGCGTGGGGGCGCCGTTGAGGGGGCTGGTCGAGGAAGGGGAGGGAGCGGTGGTGGAGAGTGTGCTGGATTATTGGGATGCGCGGGTGGCGGTGGATGAGAGGGGCCGGGTCATGGTGAGGGAGGAGGGGGATTGGTAGGGGATTGTTTTCATGAGGTTTTATGAGGTGGAGTGCCAGCGAGAGGTTTTCATTTTGTTTGATATTCAATTTCCCCTCCTGCACACACCTGTTTTTAGCCTCGGACAATCAGATGTGTTGCAAATGCTTTACACTGAGCTCATTTCGGACATTTGATCGAGGAAAAGCGCATGAAAGCTGAAGATTTCTCAATTTTTGTCCTTTATGGTACGCTACCGGCAGACCGGGGGGATGAACGTTGGACTACGAGACGGAAACTATCTAATGCCCATCTTGGCAACTTTGAAAATGCCCTCAAGCTTCGAATGCAACCGCCACGCTTGACAGATCACGTTTGTTTGGAATAGAACCGGATGAGGAAGTAGGAAGCTTAGCGGCTTTGCCATCAGCGGACCAGTCCCAGTTGTCTAGGTACCTATTTAAAGGAAGTAAGCGCATGATTGCCGGACAGAAAGGAGATTCAAAAAGACTTACGATGCCATTGCGAAGTAAGCGTACGCCTCCGCGGTAAAGATTGACCTTCGCGGGCCGGTGTTGCCAGCATTCGCGCCTGTATGCGTGCGTGCCAGATTCTGAAGGCACTTGAAAAAATCTACAGTGGAATCCCAAGTTAATAACGTTTTTCAACAACTCACAGAGGGCTGTGCTCACAAGTCAGGTATGGTGGGTTGTCTTGGCCATTTGTCTTTGCGTTGACTGTTGAAGTGGTCCGGCCGTTGACGGTCTGCCGATACAATAGGTCGCCGTTGGCGTTGACACACTGCTGATCCGGAACTGTACCAGGATTGTCAGCATCAATTGGAAGCGGAGCGTTTTTTTTTTAAAAAAAAAAATCGTAAGAGCACTTACCTCTCCTTGAGTTGGCTGTGAAGGTGCCGTCAAATCCGTAATAGTGAGCAAACTCATGGATGATGGTACGTGAGATGGCATGGATTCCAAAGTCGTCAAGCTTTGTGCCTTCAGCAATGGTGCTCTTCTCGTCCTTGACCCATCGTGCACCAGGAGCGTCCAGCAAGGTCCCGCAGAAAGTGATGAGGTCCAGATCTACCTTCGTGACGCCGTTGACACCGGGCCGGCACAAGCCAACGCTTTGCGCGCTGCTCGCTCCGGGTATCCACGTCAATCGCCCTTTCCAATGCCATGCCCCGTTCTGTGCAAAAGTCGGTTGGGAGTCTTTCAGAAGTGTTCCTGGCTTCGTTGGATCATCCTGATCAGGCTTGATAAGCTCCCAGCCGTCGTCGCCACAAGCCAGGGCCGGCTTGTTGAACTTGTTCAAGTACCCCTTGGCTGGGCTGTTGGTGTGGCCAGAAAAAACACCATTCATTTTGCTGATGACATCTGTATTTCAGAAGTATCAATTAGCGTACGGAACATCGGATGAAATCCGTCACAAATTAAGCGGTTCTCTCCTGCAACTGTCTGAGAAAGTGGGGTGCACACGCACACAGAGGAGGTAACTCGGTTGAGCGTACTTACATTTGACGTCTTGCATATTCTGCGAGTTGCCCTCGCCATCTTGGTTCGGGCTCCAGCCAAAGAAGACGAGCATATTGCGAGCAGTGCGGTCCCAATCGACGATTTTCTTGAAAGTACTCCTCGTGATCGACCCTTCGTCTGGGCGTGCATTATCTTTAACATTATCAAGGGCACTGTTGGCTGCTAGAACGAGCTCTGCGGATTCATCATAAGCCTTCTGTAAGTTGGCTTTCCATGGATAACAGCTATTTGGCGTATTTTCGTCGAGATTGATGTCCCAAGGTCCGGAGAGATCAGCCGCCAACCCGAGTGCGGCAAGAGAGGCGAGAACGAGCGGAATCCGCATAACGATAACCAAAGATCAGGGACTGAAGTACAAAAACTGTGCGGAGGTGATCAAAACAGGCATTGCAACCTTTCTCTGGCTGCAGGCTGTCAGTCTTTATAAATCAGTACAGAACAGCTGCGGCTGGGACGCAGATGCATTCCCGCTCATTTGTGGCGAGCCCATGCCCAGAATAGCCGACCAACTTCTCTGTAACAAGCATCCGATCCATCAGGAACAGAATTTGCTTGTATACATACCAACAAGCTGAAAGCCAAACCCTTCATCAAAGCTGCACGCGAATGAAGAGCCTCAGAAGCGTAGCGACGCTGAGCCGTTGTAGCGCTGGCAGAAATAGACGTCGTGAGGGTTGCAAAATTAAGAAACATTGATGCAGGAACCATGCAGGAACATGGAATGGTGTCTGTTGGTGTTTGATGATCCTCTGGTTGGTTGGGGGCCGCCCACACGGGAGATGCTCAGTTCTGCAGAACCTCGCAGTGTCTCCGCAACTTAAAGTAGATCATCGCAGTGTGGAGAAGTAGAGGAATCTTCAAGTCTTAAATACAAACCAGCACGATATCCCTTGAGATGAGAATGACTATCTCAAGCTTCCCCGACACGATTCTGTTGGTTGTAACACGGCTAGGTCAAGCCAAGCGCTCGTGGAAGGCTGTGCCTCCACCGGAGGCTTAGGCGCCGGGTATCAAGGTCGTGGGGTCGAAGAGACCGAAGCTTCGTCACACCACCAACACAAGGCTGCGTTCCTCGCAAAGATGCAGGACGAGGTACCGGTACAGTTGCATGGTTTCTTCTTGCCAAAAATAAGTTACATTTTGCTCAGTTATAAAGTCCTATACAGCGCCTTAGTCCGCATACTTTTCTTTTCATCAGTACATCTTTGTTTCCACTTGTCTTTACGTCTCTTCAGAATGTTGGGCCTCGCAAGAAACGGTCTTGCCGTGGCTCTATCGCTCATACCTCTTGCTTCTGCGGCATTTTCACCGCAGCTGGCGAAGAGAACCGACCCTCCGGCAACTGCGACCTCCCGGCTCGTTGTAACCGGAACTGCAGGCGAGACCGTCACGTATCAGGCAGTGCACAACACTGCTTATAACAGCATTTCTGCACTCACTACAATCACCGACAGTGCAAGCAGTGCGGTGACAGTTTATCCAGGTGGATGGGTCTGGTCTCCCGTGGGGTCTCCATCCGTAACCCCTGCCATTCCTGCGGATGCTCCCGTCCCCACAACTACTCAGCCCGCCTCGGCTTCCCAGCTGTTGGTAACAGCTTCTGATGGCGCCGTCGTGACATTCGCCCCCTCTCAGGACCCGGAATACTCTTCCGTCACGGAGACCAAGACTACGACAGATGAGAACCACAACACAATTGTGATCCTTCCTTTCGGATGGATATGGGCGCCGGTCGGGCCAGCGCCGCCCACTGTTCCTCCAATTCCAGAGGACGCGCCACTACCTGAAGTCCCCAACAACGATCCTAATGATAACCCAGATGATCCAGAGGACGATCCCGATGACAAGTCATGTTCCACTACCACCAAGCCTCCGGAATGCACAAAGACAATCTCCTACATCTCACAGGATGGTGGATTTACGAGGTGAGAACTGGCAAAGCCTACGCACTTCGGAAGACTGCATTAGACTTACACCCTTTACAGCACTGAGCTCGGCGACTGCGGTCCAACCACTGCGTCCTGCATGACCGGCAAACAGGAAACAACCACGACCACCATCGCAACAGAGCTGCCCGTTGCGACCGCCACCGCGCTCGACGAACCAGACGACTTTGTCCCGGACACGGCTGATGATGCAGAGAAAGACACGTCTCAGTACTTCCTCGGCGTGTTCGACGATGAACACATTGGGTTCGACGAGTTCGACGTGAAGCCGGTCTGCTTCAAGCTTGGCTGGGGCGCTCCTCAGAGAGACCAAGACGGGACGCCCAGCGCGACGTCCAAGATCAATGAGTGGTGTGCGGCCATGGATGGCAAGAAGGTCGTCAAGCAGCCGAAGGGGGTTGATACTGTATATCAGCGCTACGGATTTGCCTACTACTCGTGTAAGTCATCATGGCAGTGAGCGTGCCATCCAGGAGTCTCGCTGATGGGATGCAGTCTGGCTTTCGGCAAACAACTGGTACGAGTCCTCGAACGACTGCGGAGACGAGGCCACAATCTCCAAGGACGAGTGCGTCAGCACCCTAACAAAGGCCATGGAAACCTGCGATCCCAACTCCGGCGACACGCACGGAGCCTCCTTGACCGGGCAGTGCATCCAGTACAACCTCACCCTCTCGGCGTCCACCGACGACAACGACCCGCCGTGGAACCCGCTGCCGAAGAGTGCCTACCCGCAGTGCAACGAAGACCTGAGCGGCGTCATGTACAACTGGTTCGAGAAGCTGGCGCCCGTCTTCTGCACCGAGGTCGACAAGGACTCCAGTAAGCAGCTGACCAAGGAGTACACCAACGCCGACTGGCCCACCGAATCGACGAAGAAGCGCCGCTCCTTCCTCCAGCCACGCACGCCCCCGCCCAGCAAGAACTCGTACGACGGCTTCAAGTTCACGTTCGACTGGAGCGGCGGCCAGGGCGACTGCCGCCAGAGCTGCACCGACGCCTGGAGCAGCATCGTCAACCAGTGCGGCCACTCGGGCGGCGAGGGCAACGGCATGTACACCCAGGGCAGCAAGGACGTCGGCTGCGGCACCTACAAGTACAGCATCTCCGTCCCGCCCAAGCCCGAGCCCGAGCCCGAGCCCGCGCCGCCCGCCGTCGGGCCCGACGGCGAGTCGCAGCTGACGAACCAGGCGTGCCGCCGCGACCAGAAGGCCGACAGCCCCGGCTTCAAGAGGGACGACGCCCTCAAGGCGATCGATGGCTTGTGCAAGAACAAGCTCAAGAGCGATAAGAATGGGTGCATCCAGAGCACGGGCAAGGGCGATACTCCGATCTTCGTCAAGGCGGCGATCACGTCGCAGCGCGAGGGGTCGTGCATGGCGTGGCCGTTCAGCATGGTGGATGACGAGTACGCGTACAAGGACAGCTTCGAGGAGATGTGCAAGTGGGCGCTGACATCGGCGGTCGACAACTGTGAGTTCGTAATCTGGAGCGCAACGTTAGTGCTAGTTTGGCTGATGATGTCTCTGCAGGCGACACCGATACGACGGATAACAAGAAGGGTGGGACGGAGGAGGCGAACTGTGTTGTCTACACGATTTATGCCTACAACAAGGGAGATGGCCTGCCTGACAGCGAGCAGTGTGCGTGGGCGCGGGGGTCATGAGCTTTGCGTGTTGCTTCTGAGAACGCCTCGAAGACTGGAGTACATGTAGACGATTACGTTCTGCTTGGATCCAACATTTCGTAAAAGTTATTCTGCAGATTGAAAAGAAGCGTATGATCGCTCAAAGAATGTCAGTCCGGCGAAGGATATGTGTTCCCGAGTGTACTATTATTGTCCAGGCGCTTGATAAGTCACCACGTGAAGTTACGGACCGAATATCCGGTTAGAGGACCACTTGCCTGTGGAGAGACCCTCAACGTCACGCGAGCCACATATTTCACCGACGGAATAGCTCCCAGACTGCAAAGACCTCAATGGACTGACAAATATAAGCAAGCACGGTTTCTGCCCCGCACGTTTGGGGGCTACTGGGAGAAGTTTTCCATTTTACCTACATTATCCCGTCTGCGGCGGCAGCCTTGCTAAAATGTGGAGTCGGCAAGGCGCAGCCGGTGCAAGTGGACCTCGTCAAGGCCCGTGTAGGGCTGGTTGCCTCGAACAGGTAGCTTCAAGCGGAGAGGCGCACGGGTGGCGCAGCCCTATGGGTCGGCCCGAAGTCGGCGGCTGCCTTACCGCATGCCGTCCCAATCTTCACGGAAGGATTCGAATTGTCCGTACTGCTGATGGACGGCGAGTAAGTCGTTCTGGTTGCTGGCAGTTGAGGCAAGAGCCTTTCCGTGGGGGAGCATGCAATGGTTGAAGTAATTCGGCAGTATGGTCAAGGGCCGAGTATTTCTACATTCTAGGAAGGAATTCTTTCTTCTATGGCATTACCTAGTTTCCAATATATCATACTTCGAAAGACCGTGGACACCTGCTTGAGCAGGCAAAGCTATCCCCATGCTTAAATTGCAGGTTACATGGATTCCCATCATAATCGGTCATCCGCCTGTGCTGGACCCGCTTTGATAGTTTTCACGGGGTCCTTGGGGGCCAAATCGGCAAAGAGATACAATGCGGTATCTTGGCAGAATCCTTTCGGAAATTGACCAGCGGTCAAAGCATTGGCCAGCCAACATACAGACATCACCTGGTTAACTTTTCCAATTTGTAGAGCCTTACATTGAATATAAAAATCGAGTTTTTCGGACTCATCGTCCATCATTGCAACCACATCCTCATTTCCCCCTCTTGCAGAGCACAAAAATATACCATCTGATCAAGTACATCAACCGACAAAAACAGAATGAAGTTCGCTTTCGACACCGTCCTTCTCAGTCTTCCTCTTCTGGCCTCTGCTGCCTCTATTCCCAACCCACTGGGCATGACTTGTCCCATAGGTTCCAAAGTACAACAATTGACATCTCCTTCCACAGCCAAGAGGGATTGCGTAGTCAACGCCGCCTACGACAGAGACTGGACCGAGGACGGGCTCCGCAGATACCGGACCCGTTTCTCCAGCGCGGGCACTCCCACAGATTCGTTCTGTGACTACTTCACCTCTCGGCGCGGGGATCTTGGTGAGTTCAAGATGTCCAGTTTCGGCGATGCCATGTTCTGACAGGAGTGTCGAGGCTGTTTCCTGGCTTCGAACGTACAGTGCTACAACAGCGCGTCTCAAGGCAGCTGGGTCGCGGATGCGAACTTTGCGGACGGGCCCGGTGGCAGGGACCACTACTTCAACTGTCTGACTGGTGCACGGAACGAATGGATCAAGGTCACCGGCTGCAGGACTGGTTGAACTCAGGGCAGATGATTCTTCAACGCGCTCATTCTCTGCTTGAATTTGTTGTTGGGAACATCCGTATGTAATGATGAGTGAATGAGAACGACGGATGAAAATCATCTCAATGTATTTGGAATTCTTTTTTTTTTCTTCCTTCGAGGGAGCGTGGACAGCTAAACGAGATTCAAAATCGGCGAGAAATACAGAAAACAAGTTGGAAAACCACCAACGGGCAAAACATGCTGTCGACAGATCTCCCCCAACCACCTGCTTAACGCCGTACGCAGATATGGAAGACATAAAATGAGTTGATATTTGTCCAGAACACTACACAGTGTCCAAAACAACAACACGATTGTTTTTTCCTGGCCCACCCGGAAACACGGCCCTCTCCTTCATCACCTTCCACCACCTTCCCCTCACTCCGCCTCTCCAAATCCATCCTCTCAAGCATCGCCATTAGATCCCTTCACCCCACGAGCACGACGCCGACCTCTGCACCCCCGGCTCCCGCGCGCCGCACCTCGTCCCAACACACTCCGCCCCCGAGCTCGCCTCGCGTACGGAAAGATCTTTACCCGTTAAGAGAACCTGCGTGCAACGAAACGGTTGGTGGCGTTGGTGTCGGCGATGAGCGCGCAGATGTGTGCGCGCGGTCGGCAGGGGTTGCTGGGAGTGGGGCGCGGGGACCTGGCTTGCTCGGCGCTGTGCCATGGCGTCGAAGGTTTTCGAAAGTGCAGGTTCGGGCAGATGGGTTAGTATGCGGTGGGCGCAGGGCCAGGGTTTAGGGCAGGCATTGTGGTGATGTTGCGGGTGATGTTGTGGCGGGATGTGGTGGGCTGAGTGGCTGGATTTTTGGCTCTGCGGAGGAGTGTGACAGTGCGGTGCGTCAGGAACGGAGGCTTGTTTCTTGTTTTCTCTCGTACGCAGCACATGTGGGTGGCTGGTTGGCGGGCGCACAGCCGATTAAGTAACATGCAGCAGGCGGGCGGTCGGATCCTTCCCGTGTTGTGGGGGGACTGGGAAGCTCCGAGATTGTTGGATATGCTTGATTATGGTTCTCATGTGCGTAATCTAAGCGTCAAGCCTTTATGGGGAAAATAGTCGTCTTTCAGAAAAGAGTAAAGCATTGCATCTTGCCGCCCAAAGAACTGAATGAAATCATCTTAGCCAGGGTCGCACCAGCACGACGCCCGACGATGCAGTAGCACATGTGCTTTACAGCTGATAACGGAAATCGGGATGCTTATCCCCCGAATCCTCGTACAGCTTCTCGTCCAGCACCTCCGGCAGCTCCCTCCTCAATCTGTCCCTCTTCTTATTCTCCATCCTCAGCCCGATGTAAAGCGCCGTCTGCGACACCAACGACAACGAGATGAACCCCATGTTCGTGCTAAAACCCGTATGATACTTGGGCGCCTCCTCGGTGATAAACACATTGCTCGCCACGAACGCGCCGCAGTTACCCAGCGCGATGACGCACGCGAACGCCACCGTGCGCTTGTACCCCTTCCCGACGTTGATGGCGTTCCAGACGACGGTGATGGGCATGGTCAGGTACGGGCCCGCCGTCACGAAGAACATGCCCATGTACCGGATGTTCGCCGACCGGGGCTGGGCGAGCTCGACAGCGAGCCCGACCATGCAGATGATGCTGCCCAGCATCCCGAACACGTAGCGCTGCCGGAACCGCTCCGACAGGTAGGCGCACGTCAGCGAGAAGACGAACGACGTCGCGTAGATGGGGATGCTGTGAATTTGCGCTTGCGTGGCCGTGTAGCCCAGGCCTTTGAGGATCGAGGGCTGGAAGGCCACGACCGACGCGGCGTTTTCCTCCGCGCCGAGGTAGGTGAGGACGCTGGGAGGAAGTTAGTTCGCGAACATGGTTGGGTGGAAGGCAGGGGGATCGTTCGCACCAGAGCCAGATTTTCCAGTCCATCATGTACTTGATGAAGCGCTTCGGGTCGAGCTTGTCATGCTGGACTTCACCGCCGTCTTCACGGACGCGGGCGAGGAGCACGGCTTTCTCTTCGGGTGTGAACATGGTGGTCTTCTCGGGGAAAGGGACGATCCAAAAGATGGAGCAGAAGCTGAAGACGACAGTGATGAGCCCTTCGATGATGAAGATCCTAGTGGTGATCTGTTGTCAGTGCATCCCCCAATCGGAGGTTTTGGTTCGTATATGCAGGATGCATATGATGGGGATGCATACCAACGCCATCCTTCGTAGTCGCCAACCCCGTCCATTTTGGAGATCAGCGTTGCCAGTAACTGCAGAAATTAGAGTCGCATTCTTCCGATCTCGGGGGTTTCGCTTACACCATTGAATGCACCCGCGGCAATGGCTGCGCTGAAGAAGACGGTGTAGCGTTTCAGAAACTCGTCCTTCTTGTAGTAGCTGCCGATCAGGTAGGCGCAGCCTGGGACGAAACCAGCTTCCATGATCCCTTCCAGAAACCTGCAGGCAATAAGGCCGGCTGCAGATTCTGTGACGCCCTGCCCGATGACAGTGATGCCTGCAGAGCGGAACGAGGTCAGCCAAGGCATTGACGGAAAGGCTTGAATTGACGCACCCCAGAAAAGCATCATGACGCTGAGCGTCTTCGGACCAAATCTTTTGAACACGAGGTTGGCCGGGACACCGAAGATCACGTAGGCCAGGGTGAAGACCATGACGGCCATGTTGTACTGGTTGCCATGCAGATGCAAGTCCTTCTCCATGCCCTGGATCTTTGCATTGGCGATGTTGGATCTGGAGCGAGGTTGAGCACTGGCTGTCACACAGATGGAAGGCCGGCTGAAAGAGGCGTTGCATACCGGTCGATGAAGGATATCAGGAAGAGGATACACAGCAGCGGCACGACCTGAAAGTCCAGCTTACGCAGAATGCGTCGCTCTACCCGGGGGTCGAAAGGCGCGTCGGGCAGGTGCTCGGAGGCGGTCGTCGGGGTAGAGGCCTCGGAGGCGGTGACTTCGGGAGCCTTGATGCTCATGGCGGAGTGACGGCTGCGTATCTGCGCTGCAGAGCAGAAGAAGAGGAAAGAGAGAAATTGCAAGGCAACGGTGGGCGAATGGGCACGGGGATGCTGAAGTAACCATTTGCCACGCGAGCATGATCTGGGCAGCTGCAGGATAAGCTGCAATGCTGCATAGTCCGTGGCTCTATCCCAGGAGCGGGCCACATGTTGCAGAGCCGTGGGCGGGGCGGCGTCAGCACCAAAACAGGGTGAAGGCAGACGGGGTGGCACAGGCGCAAGGAAGCGACGGGTAGGCGCGAGATAGATGAACGGCTGGGGCTGCCATTGGCGGTGTACAGAAGCTGCCGCTGACCTCGCCCAGGTGGAGTAGTTGAAAGCAAGGGTATTTTCGGGAGGTCCGAGGCGGTTGGAGCAGCCAATAGAGCCATGCGTGCGGAGGGTGCGGCCCGCGGGGAAAAATGCATGTACTGTACTGTACTGTACTGTACTGTACAATGTACACCTACGCACTTGCGCACTCGCACATCCATGCACCCACGCACCCACGCACCCACACTCACGCACTCACGCACTCACGGCCCCTCCTTGCTCCGCTACCGTCCTACTGGAAGAGCTCTGCCGCGAATCCAGCCTCGACGTCGTCTAGTCCACATGGCGAGCCGGCGCCTCGAGCGCTGACAACAACAGCCATCGCCGTTGCTGCAAGGCTGCATTTTTCTGTCTGACCACGACAACCCAGCCTCGCTGTCTCACTCAACTTTTCTGCTGTTGTATCACCAATCGTCGATGTGCGCCGTGCACCCACAATCGCATAGTTGCGCCCCCTGCGGACCGTGAGGGCTGGCCAAGCAATGAGCAGGACGCTTGTGCGGCGCAGTGCTCCCTTGACTCGGCAAACAAGCACAGCGACAAGAATGTCACTCGCTCCCAAGCATCCCGGTGCCGCCTGGGCATCCACCGCGCCTGTCGCACCCCTCCGAGTCAAGTGGCCGCCATGGAGACGCAGCCCGTCCGCCGACTTCCAGCCTGCTGCTGCCTTGAATTTTTCCAGGCGTCCGCTCGGCTGTCCTGCGCCCATTTGAACCACTCCAGCGGGTACCCGTGGCGTAAGCTGCCATAATCCGCCTGCACGCCTCCCGCAACGGCTGCTGCTTGGCGCCTCTGCTTGAATTCTGCGGCACTCCCAAAAGCGATTACCCATGATTCCGTCGGGGCCGGTCTGATATGAGACACACGTCCTGGGCTCCGCTGTACGCGCAAATCTCCAGTTGCACCGCATGTGTGCTCGCGTGGCTACCGCATCTTATACTGGAAAGATTGCGCCCGCCATGACCGAACCCCGATTGCCTTCTGACTCCACTTTACTCTGTTTCGAGCTTTTCTTGCGCCCATCATGGAAGCTTGGGATGGGCAGGGCAAAGCCATCACCGGCGTGTCTATCGCCATGACAACCTTTTCCACATGCCTCGTCTGCCTCCGCATGGCCGCAGTCTACAAGCGGAGGGGCTGGCTGGGCCTGGAGGAGGCCATGGTGGCGCTCTCAAACGTGCGTCTCTTGTGCGCCCGTGGGACCGATCCTTCAAACTGACCTCTTGCAGTGTTGCTTGATTATCATCACGGCAATAGGCTGTGAAGGTCAGTAGAACCTCACCTACCGGAGCTCGCAGGTGCTGAGAGCGTACCAGCGGTAAAATACGGCTTCGGCCTTCGAACCAAAGAAATACCAGCAGCAGGGGGAAACGTGCATAACGCACTCAAGGTAAGCCTCACAAGAAAAGCTCGGCGTCGAGTCTATATTGAACACATGTGCAGAACTTCTTCCTCTTCCAAATATTCTACAAATGCGTCATCTGCTTCAACAAGCTCGCTTTCCTCCTGCTTTACCTCCGGGTCTTCTCTATCCACACTTTCCGACACATCTGCCTCTGGTCCATCGCAGTCGTCATAACGGGCACCTTCAGCTTCGTCATGGCCACCATCCTCGAATGCATTCCCGTTTCCTACAACTGGGATCATAGTACAACAGGCCATTGCATCAACAACAGCGCCTTCCGCTGGTCGTGGGCGGCCTTCAACACGTTGACGGATGTCTGGGTGGCCTTGCTGCCCATCCCTTTCATCCAGCGCCTCCAAATGACGCGCACCAAAAAGATAGGACTCTGCATCCTGTTCGCACTGGGACTTTTCGTCTGCGTGACGAGCGCGATCCGCATGAAGGCGCTCGTCGCATCCACGCAGAAGAAGAAAGACACGACATGGGACTCGGCGCCAGCCTTCCTGTGGTCGTACATTGAGGCTGCCACAGGACTCATCTGCACGTGTCTCCCTTCCCTCCGTTGGCTTCTCTCACGCGCCCTGCCGATGCTGTCATCGAACCAGCAATCCAAGGGCAGGTACTACTCGGGCGGGAGAGCATACAAGATGGGTCACCTCTCATCGCACGGCACAGCGCCAGCGCATCCCGGCCTGGTACCAGAGAAGGGGCGCAGCAGAATCGACACTACCGCTGTCGTGACGACCAACCACTTTGGGGAAAGCGGCAGCGAGGAGGAGATCCTCCCGCCTGTTGCCATGAGCGACGGCATTCAGGTGCGGACATGCGTGTCAGTGAGAAGTGATTCCACGAGCGCGGTAGGGTATGACTAGTTTAGTCCGGAGCGCGAAGCGTCCGAAATGCTGTGTTCACGTCGCGTGTTGATTGACACTCGGACTGCGGTAATGGCCTTGAACGAGCAATGATTTCTCGATTGAACGTGCATGGTATCGTACAGCTACCACTAATAAGAGATGGGGTTCGCTCTGTTGCGGAGAGGGTCTATTCCGGCTTGCCCGAACAAGCTACGCTCCGCCATGGTTAAAACGCCGGGGCCTGCGACTCGACTTCAGCCGCGGGTGCAGCCGCTGTGGGTTGGCTTGAGCCCTGTGACTTAGGTACCGTGCCGTGCGCGGGAAATGCCTTATGCATCCGAGACATCTGCAGCATACTCGTCAGAATGTACCTGCCTTTACCATCTGTGCACTCCGTGCCGCAATCGTACACAAGTCGTTCAAAACCCGGGCGGACGGAGCAGGTCGAACAATCTCCGGGATGCGTGCTGCACCTGTGCTAGCAAGCTGGCAGCGATACCGGGATGTCGGGATATGCCATCGGGCGAGCGGGCATCGGATTGACTTGCATTCGCCGTGGTGGAAGTGAACCGGTTTGACGAGTCCTCTGGCACCCTGGCTCATGCGATGCCGTAGATTGAGTGCTCGCTTTCTGCTACGCCGCATGCCGACCCGAAAACCCGTTCCCCATCCACCAAAACAACCCCACCTTGCTTTCCGTCCCGATTATCTTTTCCCCACCGGGACTCCGGACCTTGCGTTGCCTACAGACTCGGATATCGAGACGGCAGAACCCCCGGCTCGCGCTGCAACCTATATCACGTAACGAATCCACGACCCTGGCCGATTGTTTCCCCCACGCGCTTGTTGCTTGCGTTTGTCCCGATTATCTGCAGTAAGAACGGGCCAAAAGAGCTCTGTCAACGCGCAACACAACTAAGCTCATACACCAGCATTTGTCCGATCATGCAGGGACACTCCGTTGCCGACATCTTCTTGGAAAGCTTGGCGCTGGTAACCACTCCCTGACTGTCAAAAGACACGAGATGTTCTGATATGGATTCCAGGCCGGAGTCGACTATCTCTTCGCTGTCTTGGGATCCGACCACCCCAGTATCATTGAAGCATACACGCGACGACAGCAAGAGGGCAAGGTCTGGCCTAAGCTGCTGATCTTCCTGCACGAGGTGAGTTACAGAGCCATGCTCTTGATAGGCGGGATAACATAACGATGCCGTGCCGGAACCACGTGTGGTATCCGTCGCGTCTACGGCCCGGTCATCGGCATGTTCTCTCCTCCTCTCTTCCCATTTCCGTCACGAACAACCCGCATCCCATACACATGAAATCTACCTGAAACTGCAACTACTAGTATGCAAGGGACATCTCGCTCCTCGGCCGAAACGATACGCTGACAGCCGACTCAGTTCGTAGCTCTATCTGCCGCGGATGGTTTCGCGCGCATAACCAAGCGACCTCAGTGCGTTATTGTCCACGTCGACGTCGGCACGGCCGCACTTGGTCAAGGCCTTCACAATGCCTCCTCCGGCAGAGCCCCCGTTCTTATCTTCGCGGGGGAAGCGCCATTCACGCTGAACGGCGAGCTGCCGGGCTCGCGCTCCGAGCACGTGCAATGGTACGTACAGCCCTCACCGTCTCCCTCAAACCGCGACCACTTCCCAATAAAGGAAAAGACAAGAGAAGAGAGAAAGAAAAGTCAGCAGACTGACGTCTCCAACCCTCTAGGTACCAAGACATCCCCACGCAACACGCTCTCCTCGCCCCCTACGCTCGCTACACCGCCTCCCTCCAACACGCCGCTCACACCCACACCCTCGTCTGGCGCGCCCTCCGCCTCACCACCGCCGCCAACCCCGGCCCCACCTACCTGACCGCCGCCCGCGAAGTCCTCGCCTCCACCACCACGCTCCCGCTCCCAAACACCCCGCCCCCCTTCCTCCGCCCTTCCTCCTCCTCCTCCTCCCTCGGCGGCCTCCCCCCCTCCGCAGTCACAACCATCGGCGACGCCCTCCTGCACGCCACCCGGCCCCTCCTCATCACCGGCTACGCCGGCCGCCGCAACGGCGCCGTGCGCGCGCTCGTCCGCCTGGCCACCGCGCTGCCGGGCCTCCGCGTCTTCGACTCCGAGTTCCGCGAGATGTCGTTCCCGGCGACGCACCGCGCGTGCGTGACGCGGGCGACGGGCGCGGCCGCGGCGCTCCGGCGCGCGGACGCGGTGCTCGTGGTGGACGCGGACGTGCCGTGGATCCCGACCAAGGTGCGGCCCGCGGCCCGCGGCCGGAGGGTCTTCCACGTCGACGTCGATCCCGGGAAGGGCGGGATGCGCGCGTTCGACCTCGGGGCCGAGGGGACGTGGGGCGCGGAGGCGGAGGTGGCCGTGGGGCAGGTGGCGGAGTACGTTGAGGGTCGGCTGGGGCGGGAGAGGGACGGGGTGTGGAAGGAGAGGTGGGAGAGGCTCGGGAGGGAGCATGGGGAGGGTGTGAGCGTGTTGGATGAGAGGGCTAGGCCGAGTGAGGACGGGAGATTGACGCCGGCGTTCTTGTTCCGGGCGTTGAGGAGGGGCTTGCCGGAGGATACGGTGTGGGTGAGCGATGTGGTCACGAATCAGGTGACGTTGAGCGAGCAGTTGCGGTTGGATGTGCCGGGGACTAACTTTACCAAGGGGGGAAGTGGGTTGGGTTGGAGTGGCGGCGCGGCGATTGGTATCAAGTTGGCGACGGAGCTGTACGATACGGCGAACGAGAGGCCGAGCGTCAATCGGAGGGAGGATAGGAGTGCGGCGGATGGGAGGTTCGTTTGCAGTATCACTGGCGATGGGAGTTTTATCTTTGGGGCACCTTCGGCGGTCTACTGGGCCCAGTATCGGCACAAAACGCCGTTCTTGACTGTCATTGTCAATAATGGTGGTTGGAAAGCTACGCGATCGTGCATCAACGATGTGCATCCTAATGGCTTAGCAGCGAAGACGTCCGATCACGGTCTCGGCCTCGATCTCAGGGAGGATGGTCCAGACTACCTGGGAATTGCAAAGGCTGCTGCTGGAGGAAATCTTGTCACGGAGAGGGTGGAGAAAGTGGACGAATTAGAGGTCTCCATCAAAAGACTGGTGGAGGTGGTCCAGGTTCAGGGTGTCGGAGCTGTTTTGGAGGCTATTATAGCGTAAAGACTTATCTTGAGCAACATTATGTAGCAATACTGGATATGGAGACACAGGTCTACTTTTCTTTTCTGTATGACGGACGGCTCCTCTCACCAAAGGGAATTGATGGAGAATTGAGGCATTTCTGACATTTAACTAACGTGTTCAGCTGCTCTCATGAGTCCAGATCCGGTGATACATACATCTTTCGGCCTTTTGAATCTATGCCAGACGCACTGAGGTTCAAAGCCGTCAATACATATTTTACATACCTGACCCTGATGGACCAGACATAACGGACTCCCCCGGACTTCTATAGGCACAAATCTCGTAACATCGTGGGGTAATTTCCTTATCGTATTTGACTTGTTTAGTCTGCGTTGTAGTATTAGAGGAGCATCCTCGGACTTCTATTCTAGCTATATTAAACCAGCAGCGCTGATCCGTCGAGAGATAGACGTATGAGCTGAGGAGAGATCATTTAGCCTATTAAGTATTACGGAATGTATCTCGGTATTACTAGACCCTACTATAGCGAAATTAGTACAGCCGACTGGGAATTCAACGAGGAGCTATACTCAGTCAATTTCCATTTGAATACCTCAAATCTACCTCGTAAAAAGATAAATTATCATTTAAGGGAATATACTGTGAGCCTCTTCCAACATTTTGTAGCGCTTGCGTTGAAAATCTCGGCAGTTTTCAAAGAGGGCAGCCAGATCCTGGTTGGCTTCGTCAATCTCCAATCATCACTTTCCGCACAGCTATAGAGCCTAAAGCAAGTACGAATTATGAGTTAAGAAGCTTAGAGAGTAGATTAAAGTATTCGTCTATCTTCTCTTTTCTTTGGGGCTTAGGGATATCACACGTCATACTATAAGTAGAGTACGTTTAATTTCTGAGTAGTTCTGAGAAGGTGATTCCGTCGTCACTATTCATAGGTGTAAGGTCCATTCGGTCCTGGTAAAAGTTAGGCAGGTTGTGCCATGCACATTCCCCAAGATTACTATCTGGAAAGTGTCATAAACGGCGAAGCAGAAACGTGAGGGAGACAGGACAGATATTTTCTCTTAAGATGAGAAATTTTGTTTACTCCGTTATCTGATGTAAGCCGCTGTCTGATTCACCCGCACTCCTGTCATGTTCTCAGACGATCGTTGTGTTTACGACGCCCACCTTTTCAAACGTACTTCCGTCTCTATACGCCCACTCCGTCAACTGCGTGGTCCCGTCAGCCGCTGTTTCGAATGCGTACACTCTCCCATCCTCATTAAACGCTATAGCGGAATTCCTGACGACGTCTTCAAACTCTTCCAGTGAGCTGTTCTGTGTCCATCCCGTCTGGCCCGGCGTTCCGCTCCATGACACAAGCTGCACCCCGCCGCTGCTCGTTGTGGCCAACACTTTGGTATACCGATAGTTGCTATGAACCGTGCACCAGGCTGCAAGGTGGGCTGAAACGCTCAGCGATGCTACAACATCATCATTTGCTGCCATGCTGTTAGCCACAAGCCTCGACGCAATCTTCAGGGCTGTCACAAACATACCCATGGCAGTCTGCGGCGCCCATTCTTGCGAAGTCACGTTATACGTGATCTCCTGCAAGTTTCCCGCGTTGACATATAGC
Organism: Neoscytalidium dimidiatum; assembly: GCA_037367355.1. Lineage (NCBI taxonomy): Eukaryota > Fungi > Ascomycota > Dothideomycetes > Botryosphaeriales > Botryosphaeriaceae > Neoscytalidium > Neoscytalidium dimidiatum. The sequence continues at coordinate 1,487,347 of CM074700.1, read as the reverse complement.
GCAAAGGTGGCATAATCGTCGTTGATGTCAGGCAGAAGCTGCGTTAGCGCCATGCCACTTCCGAGGACTGGACTTATGGTGTTGGCTATCAGCTTCGAGGCTCCGTTTGCGCTTTCGTTGACGGCGTTCAGCGTATTTTCATTGTTCAGCTGGCTCTGGAAAATCACGGTGTTGTTGGTGCTGCACTGCTGGCATTGCCTCCCGGTGGAGACTACGGACGAGTTGACCACAGGGAGGGCCTGCTGGAAATCACCTTCGACCCACGTCGGGTCAGTGAGCGTTGACGTGAGTTCGCGGATCGTGTTGTCGACGTCGATGAAGAAGAGGTGGAAGTCGACCTGTAGTAGAACTCAACATAAAAGTCTGTCAACACAAGAGCTGAAAGTAGTACATTCGTGCCATTCTCCAAGTTGACGTGAGCACTCAGAGACGTCCCGTTCTGCGGGATGATCGTAGTACGATTGCCCGAGGGTTGAATCGGAGCCACTGTCCAAGTTGAAGTGGAATTGTCGTAATCAGACGAGTATATTTCCGAGGTAGTCGCCTGGAAGTAGACCCGGTAATGTGTAGTATTCTGATCGCCTGTGTAGTTGACTGCTGCGATATTCGAGGTCGGAAGGATTTGCGGTGGGCCGGAGGGCTGTGACGAGCTACCCCTGTTGGCCAACGCCCCGCCAACTCCGCCCCCAACTGCCGCCCCGATAATCACGAAAATGCCGACCCCGAGCAATATCCAGAAGACCTTTCGTCGAAGACCACATATTCTTCTTTGGCGGGCTGTGGATCCTGTGGCTCCCTCCTTTTTCTGTACAACCTCTGGTGCGTCCGCCGCGTTGTTGCTCAATGCTTGAGGGAGTTCGGCCTCGTCCTCCTTGGCTACCGGAAGCTCTTGCGCTTTGTCTCTGTCCACCTCGAGCGTGCTGTAGTTCTCTGGTCGAGAAGTCCCCTCCATACTTTCATGTGGAAGGTTGAGGCCGAAAGGATCGCAAGCTCCATTCTGCGAAAAGGCGCTTCAGCCTTTATTAGCGTTGCGCTCGGCTCTGCATCACGCTCCTCTGCCACAGCGGGCAAGAAATGGTATAGGATCTTCGTCCAGATAAGCTGACTGCAGAAAAGCTTGTGTAGCTTGAGGTGTGGTTGGAAGATGGGTAACTCGAGTGGAGCTTGGCAACGCGTGTGGCTTGCAGGTTGTGGACCAAATCGGACAAAGGCCATGGTGATCGCCGAATCTGGCAATTGCCCCGCTACGAGCTACACTATACTCGTGCTTATATACATGGCTGCGGGGCCCTGAGGCAGCAATGGCTGACTGGATCACCCCGCGCATCCCGCGGTCTTCATGCTTTGGTTCTGCACCGTTCCGTCCGGCCCATCGCTACTTATCAGTAGATAGTGCGGGTGCACTCCGCCCGGGAAGCCAACTTAATCATGAATTCCGTCTGCATATGGCGTTATGCGTCTCCCGCCCACCCTTGAGATCCTGTGATCGTCACGAAACAGGAGACATCGAACCATCTCGTTTGTGTTCCATGGGCGATACTCAATTGCGACCAGACTATACCCAAGTAGCTAAGCGGGTGGGACAGGGCTATTGTCTTCTTTGAAAAAGACGGAATTTATTCTTACATGCCGCAGGCCTCCGGACCCTCAATCTTTCACCGTTCTACAACACGGTGAGCCCATTAAGCCAAACAGTGTGTTCCAGTGGGATCCCACTGCTGTTTGTGCATGTGAAATTTATCGTCGGAGACAACTCCTTGGAATCCCTATGTTTTGGGTCTTTTGCGCCCCGTCTTTTTTGTTTTTTTCCTCTGATCTCACCATCACAGCTGAGTCTGACACGAGCGCATAATGCCCGCATGCTCACTTTATATCGGTAATCTGTTGATAACTCGGTTTTGATTAGCCATACTCTTATCTTTTGTCTTAATCTGTTCTCTTAGTAGCTTGCTTGTATATACTCTCGCAGAAGTCACGATAGCGGAGTGGAATTGATACATGGCGTTCGGTAAAGAATTGAGCAATGTATATTGCAGGATACTATTATACTCATAGAACAGTGGGTTGGTCAAGTCTTACTCGACAAGGAAGAAAGTGGGGGTAGCGCTGAGAATGACCAGGAGTAGATCGAAATTCTCAGTCGGAAAGTTGAGTAAAGCCTTGGGTGCATATTCTTGTGTAGAGTTTATCAAGAGAAGAGAAACTAAAAGGATTCGTTTTGAGTTGCAATGTGATTTTGCTAGCTTAAAAGTCTTTTAGTACCGTTGTTGTTAGCCTCCAAAAGAATCTTGGTTTTGGGTAGGCAATAGGCTCTCGGCCGAGATAATCTTGCAAACAGGAACAGGTTTGGGGTTTTGTGCCTTATGTTGAAGTATTATAGATGTTTGGCTACTTTAAAAGAGTATTCCAATTTAACATTACAAGTACTTTTTTACTGCTATTGGCACTGCAATGATACACTCCTCCGACGGTTGGTATCGGGGATAACAGGGGTCCACCTCGGTCTTTTACCAGGCTCGGTGCTAACGCGCTCGCGCTGTCCCATCGGGCCGTTATATAGTACTTCCGGCTGTGTCGGTGCCGAATGGGTCGTATTCTGGCCTCTCAGCCACGTTATTTTTGGTAACAAACAACCTAGGCTGACTTCGGAAATTCTTTCTCTCATTCGACTACATAGGAAAGTTTTACATAGGAGATACTCAAAGGAATGACGGCTTTTAGATGCGGGAAGCCACCCCTGAGTTTGGCACGAGCGCAAAGAAGCTATCCGGCGTTCAGCCTTGCGAGGGTTTCCGGGAAGGGGCGACCGGAATATCAACGACGCGCCAGTAGCACTTCCACAGAGAGCTCAGAGCAGCAATAGCAGCAACGATCCCGGACAACATCAAAGCCAGCCAGTGATCTCCCATCCAGAATATGACCTTCGCATCGTCTTCATGCCAGGAGCTTCCACGATAGCTGTGAAACATGCTATCCTGGTCGCGATCGTAGTCCTTTGGCATCAATGTAAACAGCTCCTGCTCGGGATGAAAGCTCTCTAGAGACAAGTATTGTTCCCGCATTTCAGACAGGAAAAGCGGACCGGTGCTGTACATCACCGTGAGGTACGGCGACGCCCAGTTTTTGTTGTAGTCGGACAGTGCGCGGATGACGAGCTCGAAGAAGGGGTGGTGCGGGATGCTGCCCATAACGTCGTTGCTGACTCCGATAGGGGCGGTGAGGGGCAGCCATGCCGGGTACTGGAGGAGAGGGTCGAGCCGGTAGTTGCATCCCTACATTGATTCAGTCAGCACGCGGGCATGTATTAGGCTTATTGCCTTGCGAATGAGACACTTGCATCGTCAAGGTCAATGTATATTCCGCCAAAATGGACCAGCACAAAGTATCTCAGGGCATCCGCGCGTTGGATGACGTGTGGGTAACTCTCCCAGGTATCTACGAACCACGGGTATTCTTTTGCGATGAAATCATTTGCATCTTCATCCGTCCAGAACTAAGATTCTCCGTCAGCGTTTGTATGGGCTAATAGCGCGATAAGAATATTGTTCACCTTATACTCGTAGTCCGGGTGTAGATCCAGGCAGCTTTGCTGGGCCTGTTTCCAGTGCTCAGGTATGCTGTGGTTGGCGTACGTTTGATGAATGATCTTCGGTATCTTGGTGTTGCTGATGAAGACGGTTTCAAAGCCCCGTGTTGGTTGAAGGAGAAGGGAGAGGGGCTTCTTAACCAGTTGCAGGAGTCCAAAGAATAGTAAAGCGTAGAGAAGAACGCATCCAAGCATCCGCGGACGCACTGTCTTCCCCTCAAAGCATCCGAAGACTTGCATTCTGTATCCTTCTGGCTGGGGTGCAGCGTGTGCCTTCTTGATGATTATGGTCCTCGGACTAGTTGTTGTCACCAGCTAGGGAAATATATAACGATTGTGCTGCTGGTATCCAACAGAAGACGACCCTGGAGGGGAGGAGGCCGACACTATTATCCTTTTCCGTCGTCGCATTCCTGGATGATAGCCAAGGCACAAGGGCCGGCTGTGTCTTTCGTCTTGGGCCTACCGCGGCGCATCCTGCACGGTTCTGGGAGCCAAGAGCGGCATTGGTGAAGTCTGCCTCGTGAACTCGGCACAAACGGCCCATAGTAAGGAGGCAATGATCAGTGGTCCAGCTGTGCAGCCCTACGAATTTTGGTGTAGGTGCAACTATGGGGCCGAGCTCGTATCGTTTCCACTCGGAAGGGCGCTACAGCGGGAAGATGTTTCATTAGCGCTACTGTGTGGAGGCTGCACAGAACGGTAGGGCCAGTCGAGAATGGTGTGCTCTCCGGTAGCTAAGGAATTACTAGCCCAGCAGTTCGCTGTTCCATGCCATTTAAGTCTTGAGGCAGTATTGAGAGCTTCGCTTGAGTTCATGCTACTTCACCAGGGAAATAGAGCGTCTCAAATCACGAAACGTGTGTGTAAGCTGCACAAACAATCAGAGAGTGTTGCAACGCTTGCAGAGTTCTAAAAATTGCACTGACAGAGTGACATCTTTGATCTTCCATCCAGACATACAAAGCCAATATCACCTTACAGAATTGTGTACTCTGCGGTGGGAACTCTTGGATGAGCAAGTACCACGACTGACACAACCAAGACCAGGGTGTGAACTTGTCGACCTAACAGAAATGTCGATGATGGATTGTTTCTCTTGCTCATTTGACTTGCAAGGCGCATGTGGACCTCACAGTCCTAGCTGTTGTGTCTGCCTCATGCGAGGATGCCAATGCTGCCTGAGGAGCACCCTGCACGTTTACTATGGAGTCAACAAGCGCTAGAGCAACGGGGCCGATATGGGCCTCGTGTTCTCCACGCCAGGCGGAAGCTAGGGATTAACCGACTGGGTCAGCGGCTCGACCCCTCCAAAAATTCCTTGCAAGTGTGCTTTGACATAAGAGCAGCCTCGGCTTTGGATGATAGGTGATTCGTTTGCGCATTCAGCCTTGCACATGGTCAGAAGTTGGTCATTGTTCGGATCGACCGGGTCTGCCTTGAGTCTGCAGACTTGACAGGAGTAACCCAGATTCCACGAATGAGACTAAAAGATCGAATCCGAGTTGACCATGAGCTATATGATGCTCTTGCTTCAGACATTTCTTCGTTTTGAATGGTTACCGAACGTCCTATGGAGATGCGAATTACGGAGAAAGACAAGTTCCACAAGGTTAGCACTGAACGGAAGCAGCGGCAAATCAAGTCTCGCCGAGGCGACATCGGCTACGATATCGCTCTGCATGCAAGGGCATCTAACACTATAGTGGTTGTTCATAGTTGCACTTGCACGCAAGTGTCAAGTCGTTGACGGGGCGAAGCGTGGTTGTTGATCGCTTGTTTCAGATTGGGCAGCGCTAATGCCCGAAAACGGCGCTGCCACTCGGACCATTTAATATTGGCAAGGCAGATTCGCCTGGCCAAATGCAATACGATGAGAGGCGCCTCAGGGATACACATGTGAACAGGAGTGCAGATTCAAAAATCACACGATTCAATGAGAGCCTGTCCTCCCCGAGCCGGGCTGCGCAGAATAGGTTCAGTATGGAGACACAACGACCATATTCTCCATGTGATTACTTCCAATTCCCCCTTCATAGCCATGTACTAGCTGTGGGGCTCCATACGTGTCAAATCTATAGCTTCAACTGACAGCTGCAGTAACACCAGCTGCGAATTGCATGAGCCACTCCCGCACTTCATCACCACGTAGAATCTCGTCTTCTCGCTTCTCGAGTGTCTCTTTGAAGCAGTTCAGTCTGGAATCTTCAAGGGATAAGCTTCATCTTGGCGTCTTCAGAGGTTGTGTGACTAGGCCAAGACAAACTTCGAAGAACGTGCAGAGCGAGTCAGCACCCCTTCGGAAGGAGAAGACTCCGGGTTGGCCGACATCCCGCAAGCCAACACCACTTCGCAGGGAGGGACACAGTAGAAAATACGCTTCGTCTGAAAGGCCAACCTAACGTTCAGGTTTCAGGTAGGTGCAAAGCCTCAATCATTCGATTCCAATGTTTCGAGTACCAGCACTGTCACGACGCAGCTTGTCCGTGGAAACCGTTACAGGGCTAAAATTAGACGAGTGGCTCAGATCTTGCAACGGCAAAAATCGAAGCACGACTAGCTTAATGACCGACTCAAATAGGTAAGGTCCGTAGCCTTGCCAGAACCTGCGTCCCGATCGTCTCCCTATTCTTTCACACTATGACTAGACACGGGAATGTGAGATTCCGTCGTTGCTACCGCTTTCGCGCCGGTAGAGCCTGTCGTTCCACCTCCTACACCGCCAGTTCTTCCGCCAAAGGAGGCATCCTGTTCCTTTGGCAATATAGCCCACTGGTGACTCTGACACTCGGCATAATTAACCGCCTGCCCGCGCCGCAGACTAACCATGCGCAGGCAGCGAACACGAACCTCGCCGCTTTCGTGTTTGGCGAAGGATTATTCTCCGGGCTCTTGCGCTTCTCCACACTGCGAGAACCAGGGGCTGCCGGCTCAGTCACTGGCGATCTACAAAATCATGACTATGTCCGCCTCGCGCATATTCCCTCGGACCATTACCGCACTGCCACCCCTCTGGATTTGCCTGGGCCAGCAACCGAGATGATCCGCGGATTTCCAGCCAAAGAGATACACAAGCACTCTCGTATTGCTCCACTCGGGCTCTCAACACCGGCCCCTCCCAGCGCAGTCACCTAATGCCGCGAAACGGAGGGCCACATCAAGTCTTGGCAACATCTTCTGAGTTTAGCTTTAAAGTATGGGCTCTTTGCATGCATTGCTGGTCAAGGGCATTTCGACAAGATGCTTTGCACCCGAGCCGGCTTGCTTGCTTTGCAAGTGGCCCTGCTTACCTTTTCTCATGTTACACACGCCCTGGAACTCGATATCACGCAAGCTCAATCCATTCGAGATGCAGCATCGAATATCGCATACGGGATGATGAGCTACTACACCGGCAACAACACCGGAGATGTTCCAGGTAAGAGTTCCAGTCCAGAGGCATCCTCGTTGTTAACCCCACGACTCATGATGTCTTCTCCTTTAGGAAACTTGCCGGACCCATACTACTGGTGGCATGCCGGCGCCATGTTCATGTCAATGGTCGAGTACTGGTATTATACAGGCGACAACAGCTACGTCGACGTGACCAAGCAAGCGATCCTGCACCAGGCTAGCGACGAGTTCGACTTCATGCCCGCCAACCAGACCAAATCCGAAGGCAACGACGACCAACTGTTCTGGGCTCTCGCCGTCATGTCGGCCGCCGAGCTCCGCTTCCCGAACCCTGACAGCTCCAAGCCGTCCTGGATAGCCCAGATCCAGAATGTCTTCGACCTCCAAGCATCGCGCTGGGACACAGAAGAGTGCAACGGGGGCCTCCGTTGGCAGTACGACCGCCCCGCCCCCCCTCTTTCCCCCTCCACCAACACCGAAGAAACAACAACACACTGACGAGAAACGGCAGAATCTTCACCTGGAACAGAGGCTACAGCTACAAAAACACCATCTCCAACGGCGGCCTCTTCCAGATGGCGGCGCGCCTGGCGCGCTACACGGGCAACGCGACGTACGTCGACTGGGCGCACAAGGTCTGGGACTGGGCATCCGGCACGGTGCTCTTCCAGTCCGAGACGGACACGGCCATCGTCCTCAACGACGGCGCGACGACCGACAGCAACTGCACGCACGCGGACCCGACGCAGTGGACGTACGTGTACGGCGTCTTCCTGGCCGGGACCGCGTACATGTACAACCACACGGGCGACCCGCTCTGGCTGGCGCGCACGGAGAAGCTGCTCGCCACCGTCTACGCGACCTTCTTCCCGGAAGACGCGGGCGGCGGGGACGTCATGGTCGAGGTCACGTGCGAGCCGTCCGGCAACTGCGACGTCGACCAGCAGTCCTTCAAGGCCTTCCTGACGCGCTGGATGGCGCTGACGGCGCAGCTGGTGCCGAGCACGCACGACGACATCATGCGCCGGCTGAGGGCCTCCGCGCAGGGGGCCGCCGCGCAGTGCTCCGGCTCCGGCAGGGCGCCGAACGCGTGCGGCAGGAGGTGGAACGAGGCGGCCTGGGACGGGACGACGGGCGTGTGCGAGCAGATGGCGGCGCTGCAGGTGGTCGGGTCGCTGATGATAGATGTCGCTGGCCTCGCGCCGCCTGTGTCGGCGGCGACGGGCGGGACGAGCAAGCCGAAGGCGGACGGGGGCGCGGGGACTGTCGGAGGGCGAGGTGGTGATGCGATTTACACGAAGCCGGTGACGACGGGGGAGAAGGCTGGGGCGGTGTTTATCACTATTTTGCTCGTGGTGGCGACGGTTGGGACGGGCTTTTTGATGCTGTAGACAGCTAGTTTTGTTGCCGTTTGTGGTAAGGCAGGTACGTAGGTAGGTAAGTGGTCGGTTGATAGAGCCGAGGAGTGGGATGGCGACTGATAAGCTGCCAGGTTGATGATGGCTTCAGCTTCCCCGCAATATCGATTGTTCAACCACGATCGCAGTGTGCTCAGCTGTACTCAGCACACACGGGTTTTTGCTTGTCTTTCAAGCTTCTTTTCTCCCGGGGACATCCTCATTCGCGCAGCAACATGTCTAAATCTCTTGTTCGGCCTTTCAAATGTTCTACCTGCTCACGCCCATTTACGCGTCAGGTATGTACAGTACATGTACCGTCATACCCTTCGAGAGCCAGAGATTGGACCGCGCAACTCTGATGCCGGCATTTTCAACAGGAGAACTTGAAGCGACATGTACAAACTCGTATGTCAGATTATTCACCTCAAATGTACCAATGTTCCCTTCGGCGAGCTGACGTTTCTTCCCAGACCATCCCAGCGCTGCGTCGCGGTCGTATCCATGCCCGCAATGTGACGCCCGTTTCTCCAGAAGGTAGGTCGTATCTGCCAGGAACGAACAGTCCCGAAAGCTAATACTCGGGTCCAGCGACTTGCGCAAGAGACACATCAGAAACTGCCATCCCTCAATAGAGATGATGTTGCCGGTCGTACCCTGGCAATCCATTGAGGACGAGTATTTCTTGCCCTGCACCCAGACCCAGGACGATGATGATGTGGCACGTCTTCCAGCTGATCTCAGCCCGTCACCGCAATTCGCTGACGAGACGTCGTGATCAGCACTTAATTCTGGGGCTATCAAGATTACCCGTTAAGAAAGCAACACCGTGAGTACTTGCACGCCATGTGCATGTGCATGTGCTCCGACGCTCATCTGCTTTCTCAGCGAATCACAATATTGCGAAGCCTTCTTCAAGAAATTCCATCCAACAATGCCAATGTTACATGAACCAAGCTTCGTCTTGGGGGCCGCACCAAAGGCCCTACTTACTGCTGTTACCTGCATAGGATCTCTGTACAGTGCTGCAGACTCCCGATTCTCGGCTAGTAGGAAACTCTTTGAAGAGGGATATCACGAGCTGGAAGAACACGTGAGTCTCTCACACTTCCTTACGCATCCGTCAACTAACCGGTCGTCCCATTTCTCAGACGAAAGAAGACCGCAGCCGTTTCCAAGAGACCTGGATGCTCCAGGCATACATACTCCTGGAAGTCTACGGAATATATGTTTGCGACGATTCCCTGCTTTCCAAAGCTCAACACATCCACCACTGTCTCGTCGGAGCGATTCGAGACCTTCAGATGACTCACGACGGACATGCATCCCGCCTCGACACTCCCGAATCCCCCGAACTGGCACCCATCATGGCTGGAGATGACCCCCCCGGCCTTCAGAAACGGTGGCTCAACTTCATCCAAGAAGAGTCACGCAAAAGGTGTTCCCCATCGCTCCCGCATGATTCGCGGCACGTTCTAACGCCCACCAGATGTATCTACTCCATCTACCTCCTCGACTGCCAACTCGCCATCGCCTGCAATCTGCGTCCGCAAATCTCCGCACTCGAAATAAAATACGAGCTCCCCTGCGCGGACGACCTCTGGTCCGCCCCGACCGCGGAAGCCTGGTCGACAACCGCATCGCAGCACTTCCGCTCTTTCAACGAGCAAGACGACGCCTTTGCGACGGATGACGCGCTCCCCTCGACGGGCTCGCTCTACGGCAGCACCCAGGGCCTGCTGCACCCGCGGCCCTCGGCCAAAAGCGGCGGGCCCTCCCCGCCCCTCAAGCTGCTCTGGTACTCGCCCTTCGCGGCCCTCGTCCTCGTTACGCAGCTGCAGATGATGGCCCGCGAGCTGACGCACGCGAGCTGCCTGCTCTCGCGCCCGGCCAAGAAGACCGCGCCGCGCCACCTGTCCATCCTGACCGAAGCCCAGTACGGCCAGATCTCGCAGGCGCTGCGCAACATCGCCGAGCTGATCCCGCGGTGCCCGCCGTCCGCCAGCACCACCACCTCATCCTGCGCACACACGAACGCCGGCGGCGGCGACGGCGACGCACAAGCATCCGCCTTCACCCCGCTCTGGCACTCCTTCTGGCTCACATGGCGCTATACCTCCATCACGCTCTCGCACTCCGACTCGCTGCTCGTGACGGGCGTCGTCGAGACGAACCTCCCCGCCGCCATCGCCACCGCGGGCCACCTGGCCCGCCCGCGCCGCAAGGAGAAGCGCGATATCTACGAGGACCGCGACGTCTTCCGCATCCTGACGGACCTCGAGGCCGCGTTGGCACGGATAGGGAAGGGGCCCGCGGGTGGGGAAGGGATGGAGGATGCGTTGAGCCTCGAGAATCCGTTCCTGACCTTGCTGTCGTTTAAGATTTGTCTGGTGGGCTGGCGGATCGTGAGGCTGACCATGGCGGAGGCGGTGGGGATGGGGCCGGGGGCGTCAGCTGCGGCGGCGGATGCGGCGATCGAGGTGGCTGGCATGGCAAGGTATAATCCGGCCAGGTTCGTGTTGCGGAGTATCATGGCGGCGATCGGGGACGACAAGGTTGATGGGGGAAGGGCTGCGGCGGCGGCGCAGGCGGAGGTGGGGTATTTGCAGTGGGTGAAGGAGGCGCTCTTGCGGAGAAGCGTGTGGCCGATCGGCATGTGGGAGGCTGCGATTGTGGAGGAGGCGGCTACCGAGGCCGCGAATTATGTGGAGGCGCTGGGTGAGTGTGGCAGTGTGCTTTGAGACAACGGTGTGGATATGAAAGCATTAAGAAGCGCTTCAGAAGAACTGCGGATAGTTGTTCGCGGACACGGTGCATGCAGGATACTCAAGACGTTGGAATATCTATTCATTTCTATTCATCTTTGACATATATCCCTTGTAACTGACAGCCCCTTCAGGCCCCAACATTCTCCAAAATATAGGGCTTCCCATCGACCTTGACCCAAATGGGATCGGACTTGATCCGCCAGTAGTACTCATGGATCTCCGGGTGCTTCTCCGTCCACGCCTTCGCAAAGACCTACGTCATCGCCAATCATCAACACACCGCCCCTTGAAAAGTGAAGGCGAGTATTTGGAAAAACTTACAAATTGGTATCCTCTCGCCAGCGCCGCTACGACAAATAAATCCGCCATGGTCAACTTATCCCCCACAAGGAATTTCTTCCCACTCCGCAGCTCCCTCGTCACGACCTCGAGCATCGGCTCCGAGCCCTTCTCGGCAGCAGCCAGGATCTCCCGACTCGACGGCGCCTTACCGACGACGGGATTGATCCAGGCCATGATGGGCGGGAGCAGCTCACTGCTGGCGAAGGACGACCATCTCAGCACCGTCGCCTCTTCCTCGAGCGTCGAGCCGAGCAGCGTCGTAGATGGGTTTTGCTTGGCCACTGCGGCAGTCAGCGTTTTCGCCTCACACATGTAGTAGGGATACACTAAGACAGGATCTCGGGACGCTTACGGTAGTATGTCACAGCAACGCACTCATACAGTACAAATCCATCCGGGCGCTCGAGCGCGGGTACTTTACCGGTGGGGAATTTGGAAAGGTACACGTCGCCGACGCCGCCTTTGGAGGGGTCGACCTTGACTGGCCACGCCTCGACGATCTCGACGTCAAGCTTGTTCAGCTCGGCAACGTAGAGGCACATGGTAGCGCGTGGCGCCTTGGAGTACGTGTAGAGCTTGCCGAAAGACATTTCGGTTGCCTGGTCAAGTACTGACGAGGGGTTTGTTGGATTGCGCTGCGGCAGGGGAGGGAGGGGGAACTACGAAGGCGCGAAGAATACACGTTGGTATGCATTTCCTGTGCACTCTTCCATTGCCTTTTTTTGTTGGCCTCTGTGGTATTGGCTCTCGGTATTGTTGGTTTGAGCCGTGTTGTTTTGTTGGAGTGGTGGGGAGGTGGACGGGGTGGAGCAGCGGGCCGCGTTGCGCACAGAAGTGGACGCACGCAAGGTGGAGCTCCGCCTTCCAGCCACGATAGCCGATCCCCCGCAGATGTGCTAGGAACGGACTGGAATTTCTCGGAAAGAAATACGCGGAGACGGCGATTGCCAACAATTTGCCACGACATCTGCCCGTCGGCGAGCGTGCAGTCTATTCCATGTCGTGTTAGAGCGGGAGGCGAGCAACCTGAACATGACATTGCAGGGACATCTCAAACATGCAATAAACTCGCTGCAATGTTGAGAAATCAGCCAATGCACGCTGCAACAACATTCAAATTCGATCTTGTGCTGTTGCATTCTGGTCAATTATCAACGTAGACTTGCTCTCACAATAACCCGCACAGAAAAAGTTGTAAAAAGCTCATTCAGATGACTACAATACAGTTCAAACCGCCACACTCGGTGTGTGGACCGCTTCCTGCCTCAGAGCCTTGAATCCAGCCGGATCAACATACTCTCCGTGGAACGGATCCTCATGCATGCCCTGCTGCCTCGGCCTATCGTGGTCAAAATCCAGCCTCTTGTATCCGTGCTTTCTTGCGTTCAAGTATTCTGGCATCATGTAAACCTCAGGGTCAAGCGGCTTATCAACGCCCAACCTCTTCAGCAATGGTGAGTCAATGGGTCTGAGCGGCACTTCGTTAACCGGGCGCGAGAAGTAGATGACGCCGACGCGCTTCTTCATGACTTGGTCTTGCGGGGGCTTGACGACGCGGTGGATCGTCGCCTTGAAGAAGCCTCCAGTCATTAGCTCAAGGGCCTCGCCGACGTTAACGACGAGAGCGTTGGGGAGGTACTGGAGAAAATTAATGTTGTGTCCTCGTGGCGACAGGGGCCGCGGGAGCTTACCTGAACCCACTTCCATTCGCCATGGTTGTCGAGGATCTGCAGCGCGGAGATAGGCTGCGAGAAGAGGAAGGTGAAGGTACCCCAGTCCGTGTGGCCTGCCAGGTAAAGGTCACGGTACTTCTGATTGTCCTCTTCCGAGCGGGGGTTGTAGATCATCTGGTCATAGAAATATCAGCTCCCGAAGCTGTTGCGTAAGCGTTGACATGCGGCTTACGTAGCGGAGGTACTCGGTGCTCTCCTTCCCGAAAGCGTGCGTGTTGAGGACCACTTCCTCGGGTACTTCAAGAATCATGGCCACGAGAACCAGGAGCTTCCTTAGGACGACGTTGCGGATAATGTGCATGGTCTGGTTAACTTCGTCCATATGAGGCTCAAGGATCGCCGGGTGCTTGTGGTTTTCGGGATCATGAACGAGCACGTTGTAGTGATCCAGAGTCTTGTGGAAGCCACCCTTGATGCCGCGCTCTCCTGACGGCTTGAATCCAACGTACAAGCCACTAGCGTCCTCCTCGGGCGTCGCCTCAAAAGGCAGCTTCCCCTCCGGTGACAGAGTCAGGACTGCGTGAGCGAGGCTCATCTGTGAGTCGTGAAGCTCTCCCGAGATACCATGGTTGGAGATTGTAAGGAAACCATGCTCAGTAACGGCTTTGAGGAGGTCCTGAGCAAGCTCTTTCCTCGTCGTGGGATTGTCGAACTTGGCAAAGTCGACGTTCACGAGCTCGACCCAGTCGACTTGCTCTATCAGTCAGCTTGCGTTCCATATCTCTTGTGTGGACTATCCTTAACGCACGGTTTTCCTTGGTAGGCTCGGCTGGGACAAACTTGGGAACAGCAGGGCGGGTAGTGGAGGTAGTAGCCATTTTGAGCTTCTTGTTGATAAGTTTAGCTTCTGGATTGGTCATGCATTACCTTAGAGCAACTGAGTCGAGGCGTCTACTCAACGCGCAGGGCTGCAATATATCTCGCCAGCGACTCCGAAGTACGGAGGATCAAAATTCATGTCCAGCAGCATATCCCAGAGGTTGAATCCACCATGCACTCCACCATCAAGGGTTCGCTACAGTCAAATGCGGAGTGGAGCTCCCGCTAACGGCGGATTCGAAGAAGTGGGGTACAGTATTGGGAAGCCCAGATGGGGAAAGCCAGGGATCCCCAGTCGCCGAACACGATAACGACAGCGCGGCTAACACTTGGATATTGATAGATGAGTTGGAGCTCCTTTGATGTGTCCACTTCAAGATAACGAAATCAAGTCAAATAATGAGCTCAACGAGGCTCCTCCAGATTTCGTCTTTCAATTGTATCGTTTCGGTCTCCTGAGAATCGCGTCAGAATGGCTTCCTCCACGCAACGGTGGTATCAGAAGTGGTCATGGTATGACCAAAAAGAAACCAAACAGGAGAGAAGACTGCTTCTGAAGCAAGACTTCATGATCCTGACGTTTGGGTGCCTCACCTTCTTCACCAAAGTAAGAGTTTCTCTCTGTCCTGCAGCGGTCGCTGTTACTCACTTTACCACAGTTTCTTGACTTGCAAGCCTTCCAGAATGCCTATGTTACCGGAATGAAAGAGGACGTGGGCATGGAAGGCAACGATCTTCAATACACCACTGGCGTTTTCCAAGCCGGCTACTGCTCGATGATGATCCCGGCTAACCTCCTGTTGACACGTTTTTCGTAAGCGCTTATTCGTAAATATCTGCAATTCGATGCAAATGCTGATCAGCCCCTGCATACAGACCGAATGTCTTCATCCCTCTTTGCGAACTTGTCTGGGGCTGCCTGACCCTCGCAACGGCATATGTAGACAACGTCAGCCACGTCTACGTTATCCGTTTCTTCAGCGGCGTTTTCGAAACAGTAGCCTACCCGGGCGTGATTTACTGCATCGGATGTTGGTACAAGAGGTCCGAAATCTCTCGGCGCCTGTCACTGTTTTACATCGCCGGACCGCTGGGCACCATGTTCGCGGGTTATTTCCAATCTGCCTGCTACACCAACCTCAATGGTGTTCATGGGATGGCCGGATGGCGCTGGCTGTTTATCGTGTAAGCAGCCATCTCAAGCCAAAAAAAAAAAAAAGAAAAGAAAAAAAAGCTATTTGTGCTTTCACTTACTGACTTCCACACAGCTGCGGCGCGCTGACCATCCCCATCGCCATCTTCGGAGCCGCCGTCTTTCCCGCGCGCCCCGACTCTCCCAAGCCCAGCAGATTCCTCAGCGCCGAGGAGATCGCCATCGCGCGCGCGCGACTCGCCAACGACGGCAATGAGGCGCCCAAAGTCAAGCTGACCAAAGACGTGGTCATCGGCGTCTTCAAGTCCTGGCACTGGTACTGCTTCGTCTTGCTGTACATCGTCTTCAACCAAGCCATGATCACCAATGGGCAGCCTTTCAGCTTGTATCTCAAGGCTCATGATGATGTGTACTCGCCAAGCCAAATCAACAACATACCCACCGGGCAGAGCGCAATCTCTATCGTTGCGGCGCTGGTGGCGTGTTACTGGGCGGACGCAACGGGTCTTCGGTGGGTGCCATCGCTTTGCATTTGCGTCTGCATGGTGTTTGGGGCCATGTGTGTGGCTGTCTGGCATATCCCGGTTGGATTGAAGCTCTTTGCCTTTTACATCGCCGGGCTGGGTGGTGCCCTGAACCCGCTTTTCATGAGCTGGGCGTCCGAAGTGGTGAGCTCAACGATGCCGAAGAGAACGAACTCTGCTAACGTAAGTTTCCGCAGACGGTGGGATCGGCCGAGGAGCGCACCGTTGTGGTTGCCAGTATGAACGCTTTCGGCCAGGCCCTCCTTGCTGGTTTGAACATCGTAACGTTCCCGACACCGAAGGCTCCACGATTCAAGGTAGGCGCCCGTGCAAGAGTATTCCCAGCACATCGTTTGCTGACTCACCGCGCCTGCACAGTTCGGCTGGTACTGGGTCATGGCAAACAACCTGGTTCAGGTCATTGTTGTGATTGGCATTGCCTTCCTCCACACGCAGCAGAAGCGGAGAGAAGAAGGGGTGCTTACGGGTGTCGAAGTCGGCAGCACAGAGGAGGACAGCGAAGACGGAGACGGGGTTGCAAATGAGGTGTTGAAAAAGTAGAAAACAATCCGAAGCGCTGGATTCACGGGGGGCGCGCCGCTGAGTTGGGTTCCTCCTTTCAGCATCAGCGCCTGCACCAAGTCAGGTAGATCAAACAAATTAGAAATCAAGAAATCATGGGCGCATTCAACCCTCCCGCTGCGGCTCCGCCACGTCCTCCGTCCCCGTCATGAAACGAATGCTATTCGTCAACACCGTGCGCAAGACCTCCAACTCCTCTTCATCCCGCGGCCCGTAAACCATCAAAAACGTATCCGCAACACGATACATCCCGGCCCCCACCGTCCCCCTCGGCACCGCCAACCGATGCCGCTCCGCCCACCCCTTCTCAATCAACACCCGCGCATCCGCCGGGGAGAAATACAGATGAATGGACAGATCCGGGTGCGGATGGCCAATCTCGCCGCGCGCGATCCGCGCCGTCTCGGGTGCCCGTCCACCCTCCTCCTCCTCCTCCTCCTCCTCCTTCTCAAGCAGCCGCGGCGCGACGAACAGGGCCTTGTTGTGGCGCTCGTACAGCGACGTGCGCACCTCCACGAGCGCCGGATTCCTCGCCGCCGCGCTCGCGAACGCGTCCAGGATGCGCTCGCGCAGGGCCTCCGGCGGGTGCTGGGTCAGCTGGCGGTGCGGCGCCACGCCAGCAACTCGCGCGCGCTCGCCGCTGCGGACGGGCAGCGCGCGGATGTCGGCGTGGGCGTCGGCGGCGGGCGGGTAGTCGCGCACGCTGGTGGTGGCGGCGGCGCCCAGCGCGAGCGGCCGCACCAGGAAGGTTATCACCGCCCACCCGAGCACGTTGTGCGGCGGCCCGCCCGGCCCGAGCGCGAGGTACGCGCGGTAGTCGCGGATGCACCAGGTGAGGATGCCGAGCGCGAGCGCGGACGCGCCGGTCGTGAGGAGCGCGATGCGGCGATCGGTGGTGCGGGCGCGGGCGAGGAAGTCGTGGATGCGGTCCATTGTGGAGGTGCATTGATGTTGTTGTGGCTTGCATATTATGTACGCACAATATATCTTCGGGAGTGCGGAGATGCGAGGCGGGCGGGAGGTGGCCAGCATCCTGCGCGCCACCGTCGGGTGATCCGAACCGACGTTGGCCGGGGTTTTCCTCCAACGAGGCTGTCCTGGCCTGTTCAGCTTTTGATTGAACCAATTGACCGTGAAACCTGCAGCCGACTGGGTTACCCAACAACTTTGAACCAAAAAAAAAAAAAAGAAATTCACAATCCAGCCACGACAAACCACAAAACGTTCAACAGCCAGGATTCCCCAATGGTCACCCACTTGAGTACTAATTGGCCGGTTTGTAGCTTGAGTACGGCTGAGCGAACGGGAAGCCCTATATTCTACAACCTATGATCGAACGTGAAATAGGAGCTGTCCCCAAACGACTATGTACTGAGCTAACAAGCTGGTGACAACCGTCGACTGGAAGTTGATTTCGCAAGTGAGATTCAAACCGCTGGTTTACCCAGCATTCTATAATTTATGACGTCTTCCACCTTTTGATGGAAGTATTTATAGCTATCGGGAACGCGTACCCTTAGAGAGCCCCGGGCGATCCCGTATCGTGCAAACCGCCTCTCTAAGAGCGCTTTAACGGGAATCCAACACCCACCCATACCGGGCCATTGGGAGCTGGAAATAGCCGTCCGGGCGTAACTGTAGACAGCCAATCATAATTTTGCGTCTGTACGGCTGCTTCTGCTCCCATGCAAGGTTATCCGTTTCAGGTTCTACTGATAACATCTTCTGCTGTTCGCTACGGCTCCTCTTTGCGGACCGCCCCGTACTCTCTGCCGTACCACCATCTACAGTCTCATGGCCTGGCTCAACGTAGGCTACTATGTTAGACTACTCAATTACTATCGCACGCCAGCCTTTCCGCCAACCCTTGCGCCCGTTCAAGCCGCACCTCCTAGCAAAGCATCACTGACCCCGCAAGAAGGACCATTTTAGCTAGCAATGCACTGTTTGGACCTTGTCGGTCCTACCCATAGCAGACTTGCTGTAGGAATAGCTAGGGCCTGATCAATTTTGACGAAAGATAGGGCCAGGCATAAGAGCGCGAGCTAACGGTGGTTTCTTTAACACTACTGGGAGCTATAGCAAACAACTGGTAGACTGACGCTTCCGGTTCAATGTTAGCAAATAATACTGAAGGGATAACATCAACGATGGGCCCTTTGGAATATGTGACTTGGCATTATTAAAGGTTTTTGCCAACGCTAGTCGAGCGGCGGCTGCGACTTACGTGTAGACTGTTGACGAAGTTAGGCATGCTTTCAACGTTAATTCTTACCAGTTCGGTTATCGAGCGGGCCGTACGCCACCTTCACCGGGCAGAAGTGCTATCAGCAGCCGAAGTATAATAATTACCCACCGAACAGCAAGGCCGAGCCGGGCGTATAAACTTTCAGCGCCGTCCTCACTCTCTTCTGTTCCGTCCTCCTCGTCATACCCACCTCACCCGTCTTTTAACGGCGTACAGCAAAATTAACCTATCCACATGGTAAGCCAGCTTTGCACCGCACATTGGCTGTAGTCATTTCTAAAAAACAATTAGTACGCAAACATTAGCATTAACAGGCGCGAGCTGAGCACCTATTGCGGCGAAGGTGCCAGCAGTAAAGCCGACGTGTCTGGCTCGAACGTTGCTAGCGATGATATGCTTGTCCACTGCAGCGTCATCTGTGGTCCCCCTACACTCAATTTCAATGCTCACCCCACCAATGATTCGGTCCAAAAAGGAAAAGCATAGGCGCAGGCCAGTGTACAAGTACTACTTCGACAAGCCTAACCCTAAGCCCGAGATTGCCGAACCTGCAAAGCATATCAAAGAGGGTACCTTTCTAAATTTTAGAACTTCTTGTTTACCTACAACTACAGCCCCGGTCCTAAGACGGACTATAAAAGCGTCGCATACCCTTCGAACGGGAGTGTTGCCCATCAGAACAGCGAGAGTGCCACTCTCTCCACCAGCAATAACAAAACTCTTAGTATGTAACCGCGTCACCATATAGGATATACACTAACAACCAGCAGGGGCGTTTGTTGCAACACTACGTACCGTCAGCGAGATCCTCGCAGGCGGGTCCCAAGAAGACCACCGAGGCTGTTGATCCTATCGAGTCCCCCCAGGCACCCTCGTCCTTGGAGAGCAATGTCGGCGTCACCCCACCACGCGCCCGTCCGCCTCGTACAGAGGCCATAGACACTCTCACTTCGCCAAGTGCTCCTCTTGCTCACGAGAGCACCGTCAGTGACCTCACCTCGTCTCGTGCTGCCATACCTCAGGCCGAGGTTGTCAACGCCATCGAGGTTCGTCAGCCAGCCGACGACGGCCCTCCTAATGCACCAGACGCTCAGGACTTCTACATCCAAGAAACGACGAGCCGGCGCAGAACCTAGAGAAATTCTACGAAGGAAAGCAACAAAGAATATTCAGTCAGCAGACCGAAGCATCGGGTACCAGCGAAGATCCTCTTGCAAATACAGAGAGCAGCCACAACACCGCGGCCAACGTTACCACAGGCGACGCATTGCTGGCAGCCCAGGTGATCCTCAGCTTCATCCAGGAACAAGAGACGTAGCGGCGTCGTTGTGAGGCCCAGGCGCCCAATTATACAAGCCGCCTCATCTCATACACCGGCAGCAACTCTTTTAAGCAGAAGGAGAACGTGTCCTAAGTTATGGCCGCAAGGCCACGGTCCCTTGCCATACAAGACAAAATCGAAAATGGCCTCTTACCGCTTTGCGAGAACAGGGATAGCTACTAATTCTATCCTTTCCCCACCAAATGGGTCATTCAAGTAGACGGCACTAAGCAGTAGAATTCCGCTGATCTGGTGGGCTTCGTACTTAAGAATATCTCTAATAGTGTTTTAAATCGTATATCAACAAGGTATAAAAGAAGTTATTCAGCATAAGAATAATAAAGGCTACTAAAATACCTTAATTAGGTATATAAAATAAGGGTAATAAAAGGATAGTAAGTAACGTCTTATATTCTAGCCTTACCCTAGATACTAAGCGTCTCCGAATATAGCGACCTAGCTACCTATAGGTCCCTTAGAAGAAGAGGAGAATGTTACGAACCCCAGAACACACGGGCGTTATAGCCACAAAGGTTGCGAACCCGCATAGGCAGGAAGCAGGAAGTCGACAGGAACGAGTACGGCGGAACGGTGATACCACCCGCTCACACGATCGGAAGTCGGAAGTCGGGAAACGAACCTAAGCGCCGCGAATCACGTAAAACCTATAAGAGCCCTACGTAGGATTAGGGCTAATCTAAACCTCTAATCTAGGACCCTAATCTATTACTATAATCCCTAAATTATCGTAGCCTTCCTATAGTATATAGATATACTCGTTAGATAGTATTTTAACCCGCGTGGTTAACTTAAAGTTCTAATTTAATACTATATTAACTTAGAGGTAATAAGGCCTACTAAACTCCTATATTACGTGACTTCTTATTCTATTATTGCTCCCCTTTCCTCGTCTTTAAGGTAAACCCTTCGACCAACCCGAACCTACTAGGCGACTCCGAAGCCTAGTGGTAGAGGCCCCGTCGTTATAGAGAAGGAGAAAGAAGATAGTATCTTTAGTAATCCCTACCGATAGTAATTTTAAAGAGGTAATCGAGTCGATTAATAAGTATACTAATTAAGTTAATTAAAAGAAGAAGGAACTTATAAAGCTATTAAATACTCTAAAGTACCTTATAAGTATTTAAGAGGCTTATAAAGAATACTTCTATCTATATTTATTTATTTATTTATTTATTCGTTTAACGTCCTTATATAAGCTAAGCTTATAAAAGACGGCTAGTCTACTAACGTATCTAGTCCGATATTTCGACCGGGGTTTTTATTCTAATTTTCTTCGAGAAGGAGTCTAGAAATAGTAGAGGCTAAGCTAGTACTTTTTAGAAAGAAATAAGAAAGTAAGTAGGAGAGTAGAAAGAGTAGAAAATAACGCTAAGGAAAATAGGAGAGGACGTTTCTTTATAAAGAGAGACTAAAGTTAGTTTTTCGAAAGTATATATTTAGGCTTCCGTTAAAGTAAGTTCTAATAGCTACTTTTAGGTAGCTATTTTAGTTATCGATAGAAAGCTTAGAAGAGCCTTCCGTCCGTCTTTAGTATTAAAAACGAGGTTTAGGAAGAAGTTTTTTATTTCTAGACTAGTATATATATCTTCTCTTTCGAGTCGATACTTTTTATAGTCTAGAATTAGATACTAAGAGGTTTATTTAGCCGTATTATTATAAGAGTAATAATTAGAGAGGTTTAATCTAAAGCGATTTAAATAGGACTTAAAGTAGCCGTATTTTATTTTAAGCTAGTAAAATACGGAGCTAGTTTCTCTTTTTATAGAAAGGTTTATTAGCTTACGTTTTATTTTCTAGTTAAACCGCCGTAGATAGGACTCTTTAGAAGCTATTTTCGCTTGCTTATTCGCTATTTTTTACTACGAATTAATAAAGTCTGTTTACGTTAGTATTCTAAAGAATATATAGCTAGTAGATTCGTTATTCGGGTTTATTTTATAGGCGTATTTAGCTAGGGAATCTATTTCTTCATTACCGCGTATATTAAAATAGCTAGGGACCTATTCTAATTAAACTAAATTTCCGTTAAGAATAAGCGTTTTAGCTACGTTTAAAGCTCGTATTTACGCTTATTATCCTAGGTTTCTGGATAGTATTTTTAGACGGTAGAGCGCGGCCTAGTTATCCGCGTAGACTCTAATATCTTTATCGGTATATTCGTTTCTAACTACGAGTTCGAGGGCTCTCGTAAGAGCCTCTAGTTCGCCGTTATAAACTAGATTATTATCCCTAATATTTCCTACTATAATAGTAGTTTTATCTTTAAGAGTAGGGTCGTTTCTATCTATAAAAATAGCTAATTCTATTCCGGTTTTATTCGGAATTAAACTAGCGTCTATATAGATAGAAATTAGGTTATTTGGAGGATTTTTAAGTTTATTTAGGTATTTCTTAGCTTATTCTTCTTTTAAGAGTTTAGAGACTTTTACCGAGTAAGAAGTAGATATTTCCTAAGGTAGAAAGTAAAAAGGATTAATTGTTTTAAGATTAGACGGCTTATCTTTTAGAAAGTCTCTAATTTTCTTAACGAGTTTACTTTCGTATTCGTTCTCTCTTTCTAGAAGGTTTCAAATTAGGTATTTTCGGTCTAATTTAAGACTTTATAGAGCGTAGAATCGGAGGTTATTTTCTAAGCGAATTTCCGAGGGTAGGATCGCGGCTTCTATTTCGAGGGGAGTAATTAGAGCGGTTTTAAAAACGCCTAGTATTTTCTATAGGGCTAGATTCTAGAGTATCGTAGCTTTTCGTTTAAAATTCGCTTAGTTATTCTAGTATAAAACGGAGCCGTAGTCGGAAACGAAGATAACGTAGGCTAAGTATAACTACCGTACTGCGTTAGATTTTAATCCGTTTTCGATATTAGCTAGTCGGTTTATCCTCGAAAGACTCGAACGAGCTTAGCTTATTCTAATATCGACGTATTCCTTAAAATTAAGGAGTAGGTCTAAGAAAACTCCTAGATATCGGACTAGATTCTTAGGTTTTATAACTAAACCCGTAGGTAGTTTTAAAGTAGAGTCTCTTACCGTTTTTTCTTTAGAAAAATATATTAATTCGGTTTTTTCGAGATCAAATTATATAGTATTTTCCGCGTCTAGTTTATAGAGTCTTTCCGCTTCTCTTTCTAGTATCTTAATATTCTTTTTCTAGCTATTCGAGCTTACTATTAAAGAGATATTATCGACGTAGAATAAATAGATAGCGGAGTTCGTCTAGAATAGGTCTCGGATATAAATTAGAAATAGTATCGGCGAAATAGGGCTTTCCTACGGTATACTCGTTTCTACGTTACTAAATTCTTCTATATTTCCGTCGAAACTAAGGCGTAATTATCGGGAATTTAAGAAAGTTCTAACTTACGCAAGTAGGTTAGTTAGAAGCTTTAGCTTTCTTAGAATTTCTAGAAGTTATTCTTACGTAACGTAGTCGTATACGCTACGTACGTTTAGAAATAGCGTAGATATCTTTAGCTTTACTTTTCGATTTTCCTCTACTAAATTCGTAAGAATAAAGTAGGCGTCTATAGCGGATTTTTTAAGTCTTCCCTCTATTTATATAGGATAGACTAGATTTATCGTTTCCGCTAGAAAACCGAGGCGTTTAGCTATTACTCGTTCGAGTACTTTTCCTAGGTAATTTAATAAAGAAATAACCCTATACGTCTTAGAATTTATAGGATCCGGCTTATTAGGTTTCTTTAAAATTACCCCCGTTACTTATCTCTAGTATTTTAGATAGTAGCCGTATTTAAATAGATTCGAATAGATAAAATAAAAGGCTTCGGATAATACTTTATAAGCCTAAATTATAATCTATTAAGATATTAAGTTAGGCCTAGGCGTAGTTCCTTTTATTAGGTTCGAATACGTTCGTTTAAGCTCTATTTTATCTAGAATTAGCTACTTCTAGCTTAGATCCGGCTAGTAGTTTATCTAGTTATTTTTTATTTGTACGTTAGGAGGAGATAGAAATAACGTTTCTTTAAGCGCGAAGCTTTTTTCCTTCTAGCTATCTTATAGTAGGCCGTTTTTAGCCCGAATTAATAGGATTCGTTCTATCGGGCGGTATTTTATATAGGCTATTACTTTAAAGATAGTTTCGGGGGGATTTTTACTTAGAAACGAATTCTAGTAGTCCCTTTTAGCTTTTCGAATAGAGGAGAAGTATTCGTTTTAGGTTTTTAGGAAGTCTTACTTATTTACGAGCTCCGGCGAGCGTCGTATAAGCCGCGTTTATCGTTTAAGATTCCCTTAGACCTCTATTAAAGTAGAATTCTACTAGGGTTTAGCTTAGTCCGCTATTTACCGTATAAGATTAGTTAGGGATTCTCCTAGTTTTTCTAATAGAAAGACTTCTTTCGAGCGGTCTTTTAGAATCTCTAGGCTAAGATCTTTATTCTCTTCTTTTAGAATAGCTAGCCGTAGGCGTAGCTTTTCTATAAAGTTAGAGGCTTTTTCTTTAAAGATTTTAGAGAATTTTTCCTAATTCGCCTTATCGTAGTTAAATCTAAATTACTTAGATTTCTCCTAGTTTATTCGTTTATTTAATTAGATTTAAAATAAAATAGAAAAATAGTTAAATCCGATAGATTCGAGTATTTACTAGTCTATTATTTTATTTATTAGCCCTCGGCTAGAGAGCGTTAGATCTATTATCGTAGGTCTATCTAAGTTCGGCCGGTAGAAAGTATCTTCTCCCGGCGTATTTAGTAGGTCTTAGTTATTAGATTTAATCTAATTAATTAGGGCGGAGGCCTCGTTTAAGTAGGGGGACCTTAGGTCCTACTACGGGTAGTAAATATTAAAGTCCCCGGCTATAATATTAGGGAATTCTAGCTATTAGTAGCCTAGAATACGTTCTAGCGTATAGAGGGAATTATCGATTTCTTATTCCTTTTAGTTATATAGATTAAAGAGGTAGAATTAGCTATTTTCCTCTATTATCTTTAGAACTATTAGGTTAGGGGATTTAGTTACTATAGAGTTATAGTTAATATCTATTCCCGTTAGATAACGGGATATATATACTAACGTACGCGGTCTTTCCGTTAGAGAATAATCCGGTAGAATTTAAACAAACGTAGGGTAGTTAACCGACCGCCTTTCTCTAGGATTTTCGGGGTTTATTAGCTATAGTTCTTATATAAGAATTAGGCTAATTTTAAGGTCGATTACTTTAGATAGAAGGCTCTCTATAACTAGAGCGTTTCTATTTAAATTAGCTTAAAATACTCTTAGTTTATCTATAGATAAAAGAGATTAGTTAGTTCGAGTTAGGATAATACTAGTATCGTATACCTTTATAGGCTTTATAGCCTATAAATCGATACTTATACTCTCTTGTAAGGTACTCCTCTTTATAGATTTTATATATAGAAGTCCTCGTATACTTTATCGTTTCGTATCCGTTTTTAAGGTAGTTACGGTATTAAATTCCCTTAGAAATAATCTATACTTTCTCTACCTTATAGCTTATTTCGTATATAAAAAGGCGGCTATTAATAGCCTTTTTCTATTCCTTTTTAATACGGAACGAGACTATAATAGATCCTACGGATTAGTTTTCTCTTTTCTTCTTCGAGGTAGCCTAGTAGGGCTTTCCGATAGAAGATAGACCTACGTTAAAGGTCTCTATTTTCTTCTTAATAAAGAAGTTAATTAGGATATTCTTAGTTTCCTATATAGGAACTCCGTAGATAATAATCTTATACTAGGCCTCGACTAGTCTCGGGTTAGAATTAGAAAGGACTTTCCTAATAATATTCTCTTTTTCTAAGAGAAATTAGCTAGTATAGCCTTCGGTACCCGTAATTAGGATATTTCCCTTAAACGAAAGGGAAGTTCCTTAGATAACGGGTTTATTTACGAATCCGGCTCTTACGAAAGCTAGGTTTAGCTTTTATCGGAGCTAGATTCCGTTAAATTATTCTCGTAGGCCGTCGTAAAAGACGGTAATTTATCTATCTTTAATAGACGTTAGTTTTACGAGCTTCGAAGTTATTTTTTTAGTTAGTTTTTTATACGATACGGTTATAAAACCGTCGTTTAGAACTAAACCTACCGCTACCGAGGCGTAGAAGATAGGTTTTTTAGCCGGGATTAGCTAGCTAGGCTAGGGTTTTCCCGTAGTAACTACGAGAACGACTCCGAGGTTCCTTATTTTATTCGAAAGCGTACGGGATATATTTTCGAGTGCGCGGACTTCGGTAGCGAGGATTAACTTAGTAAAATCGATTTTCCCTTTCGTCGTATATTCGCGGAAGACGACAAGAAGCTCGCTAAGGTTATTATTAGCCTTAGATCGGTCGTCTTCGAGGTCGATTACCTTAATAAGATAGTCGAACGCGGCTTCGATATATTCCGCGGAGGATTTTAGTTTCGATCCCGGTATATACCGGGTTCTTTTCTCGGGGCGGTATTCGAACGGGTTAATACCCGTAGAGATAGGCGAGAAGAAAAGTCTTTTTCCTAAAGTCGGCGTAGGCTCTACCGTTATCGTTACCTTCGGCCTTCTAGATAGTAGTATTAGTTCGTCGTTTTCTATCTCGATATCTTCGATACTACTAGAGCCCGTAGTATTCGAGAATTCGATAACTATCGGCGTAGTCGATAGTTTAATAGGGGTCGAGGGGCGTAGAGGGTCCGGGGAATCCGGAGGATCCGGAGGCGGGTTTCCTTAGTTTTCTATACTCTTTCTAGGAAAAGAAAAGTAGAGATAGAAAATAGGATAAGAAAGAAATTACCGGCTTTAGTTTCGTCTAAACTAAGCCGTAAATAAACGAATTCCGGGCAAGAGCGGGGAATTTTCTTAGTTACTTTCTCCCGAGAAGTAACTAAAGCGTTTTCGGCGGCTATTCGTTTAAGCTTCTCGCTTATTCTCGGTTATTTTTAGTTCATTTAGATATAGAGGTAGTAAAAACTCTACGTATACGGGCCGCGGAAAAGGGGTAGAGTAACGAGGAGGAGAAAGCGCTTCTTCGCCTTAGATTTAGGTGCGTAAACGCGCTCTAAATCTAGTGCAACTTAGTACGAAAGTACGCGTAGGTATACCTCGTCGGTTCCGTAAATTTAGTGCGTTTTCGGGTCGGTTTAGGAATTTAGTAGAGGTATAGAGGTAGAAGGCGGCGATTCGGCCTAACGAGGCCTCTTTTCTACGTAATAACGCAGTAGCGCGTATAGCTACGAAGCTAAGATTCGAGAATCTAGCTAAGGGAATTGAGAGCTTTCGATAGATACCGGTCTTGGCGCTTTTTCTCGAGGTCGATTTGCGGAGTCGAATTTTTTTTTGACTACTAAGGCGCTTTCTTCTCTTAGGGAGGAGGTCTCGACCTTTAATAAAGGTCTAGAGCTAGTAGGAACCCCCTACTAGCTTACTCGCGAGGAGAAACAGACGGACGGGCTTAACGGCTCGATTTATCTCGCGTTTTCTACTAAAAACGAGGCGAATAAGGCTATTAGAGGTAGCCTATATATTACCGGCCTTCGACTTCGTATTAAACGGCTTAGAAAACGAGAAAAAGATAGAGAAAAAAAATAATTTCCTTAACGTATACTTGTTTTTCCTAGATTTACGCGGGTTTTCTCTAGTCCGGCTAGAGTTTTTACCGCGTAGATTTTCCTTGTCTACTTTCTTTTGTTCTAAAAATTCCTTTTATTTTCCTAGTGTCTTCTCGTTACAACTCTAGCTTAGATCCTACTATTTCCTAACCTTTAAAGTGGCATCTCCCGAAAATAAACCGCGGTAGAAATATCGTAAGGATATATTAGTTTTACTAGCCGTCTGTTATAAGCTTAGCTTCTATACGGACGTTAAATAAATAAATAAATAAATAGTATAAAAAGCTTAATTTAAAAATTTAGTATAATCTAATTAAGGAATAGGCAAGAAGCCGTTGTTTTTTTTTTATAGAAATCTAGGTAATTTAGTAAATCTCTATACGTTTAATTATCGAATTAACTATAACTATATATTATTTACTAAGTTACCTAGTTTTTATATTAATATAGAATGCTTAGTTTATTATTTTCCGAATTACCTACTATGGGTAATTAAGTAAATACTTAAGTAATTTAGAAAATAAAAAAGTAAGTATAGATAATTTAGTAATTTACCGTATACTATTTACTACGTAAGCCGACTAGGAAAGAGTTATTTAAAATAGGCTCTTTCTACTTAGTAGAAGTCTAAAAGCTAGTTATTATCTAATATAGGGTATTTTAATTTCTTAGTAATAGTATATTAGATATCTATAGTTAATTAGACGTAGCTATCTAATATAAGTAGAGTAGAATAATATTTTCTTATAAAGGAATCTTAGTAAAGTATTAAAACTACTATTATCTCTCTAATATATTAATAAAATTATTAAGCTAAGAAAAGAAAAGAAAAATAGAATAGAAAAGTAAAGAAGCGTTCTCTTATATAATTAGTATTTAGACTATCTAGTAGGTAAATAACTTACTTAGTATCAAGAAAAGTAATAAAGTAAACCGTATAACTTATATTATTTACTATATCTAACTTTCTTAGATACTCTTAATTTACCTATAAGCCTATTTCTTATTTAGTTATAATACTAAAGAGCTAGAACACTCTCTTTAGATAGTAAAGGAACCCCTATTCTAGTTCTTTGGTATAAAGGGCTTTTAGTAGAATGTAAAGTAGTAATTTATTGAGCTATACAAAGAGTAAATTAATAAAATGGCTTATTACGGCACGTAAAACCACCTCTTGTCTGCATTCGGCCCATGCTCTTGTCGCACCCGCTGGTTATGGACCAGGTAGATCGCTTCCTGCAATATTGCAAACGCCATGCCACCGGATACAAGGATAATCATCGTCCGCAAGCCGTTGTTGTAGCTGGAAGGTCAGCAGCGGTACGGCGAGCGGGCCATCGGAATACTTACAACGGCACGTCATCACCGCGGAAATACTGCGTTCCTGCCATCAGGCCACTGATTGCAGACATGACCCACATGCTGTTTCGTCTGTCAGCGAGGTCGCGCCTACCACTGGAAAGAACTCACGCGATGCTCACGCTCCTTTCGCCCGGCTCGCGGCAGTTCAGCTGCACCCAGCTGTTGTGCACTGGATGGTATCCGACTGCAAAAGCGTTGACCGCAGTCCAAAGACCCCAGCGACTCCACCTCCCCACGTGCGGATGGACTGAGCGAGTGACGATGAGCGTGATGAGGTAGCAGGCATGGGCGCCCATGACGGAGAGCCCGCGCTTGTTGGTCTTGTCGCTGACCCACGCGAAGAAGAAGACAACGACAAGGGCGAGAGAGGCACCGACTGCGGCAAGCGCATTGGCGGTGATCCTCGAGAAGCCGAGCGACCTGGACGCTGTTAGCCTCCCCACCGAGCTGCGGTGGTCTGGACGTACATAATAATGCTCGGGGTGTACGTCGTCAGAGGACTCCAAGTCGAGAACACGGCGCAAGTAGAGACGAAGTGCGGCCACCTGCGGTAGTGACAAACAGTTTTCCACACTGTGTGGAGCGAAATGCGCATGCCTTGGGCGCCGTAGCGCTTCTCTGGGTCGTCAAGCTCCAGCCTGCGCTGGAGGAGCGCTTGGTCGCCCGGTGAGAACCGGACAAGGCCAGGGCTAAGCAACGGCTTCGGTGTGTCAGGGCTTCCTGGGAGGAGGAACAGCAGCACTACTGATACAACCATGGTGAAAACGCCCTCGACTGCCTCTGATTCAGCATACGACGGCCTCGGAGCGGGCAAGAGTACGGCACCACGTACTCAGGAAAAGCCATTGCCAACCAGACAAGCCTCGTTCACCATCCAGCTTCAGAATTCCAGAAGCCAGAAGGGGACTGATCGCATTTCCCCCGAACATACCGAAGAACAGGATCGCGACGCGTTTGGCTAGCTCGCGCTTGGTGTACCATGTGGAGAGGGTGTACACCGCGCCTGGGATGTAGCCTGCTTCAGCCAACCCAAGGAAGCTCCGCGACACCAGGAAGCCCTTCCGGTCTTCAATGAAGACTTGCAGAGTTGCGATCAGGCCGAATACAAACACCTGACCGGAGATCCATTTTCGTGGGCCGACCTAGACCCGTTAGTCTTCCGATGCGCGTCAGCAGTGCTCCACTGACCCTCTGCAAGATCAGGTTCGATGGGATCTCCAAGACAACAATCCCAAGAAACATCAGCTGATTACCGAGATTGACGGTATTCTGGCTGATGCCGACGTCTTTGGCAAACCCTCCGGTAAGCGCACTTGCAAGGTTCATGCGGTCCAGTTGGAAGACGAGCAGACCGAGAAACAGGAGTGGGAGGACAGAGGAATCGATTCTACGGCTATCAGCTACAGGAGAGGTTCAGAATAGACACAGCACTCACTTGCGCCTGGCGCGCAGCTCTTCGCTCTGACCCCAGTTTTGGTCGGCATCATGCTCGTAGACATCTCGGGCGGTTTTCTGATCTTCCATCTTGCAGGCCGGGGGAAAAGCTGGTGCGCAGCGCACATGTCAAGAGGAATCGAGGGCAATGACGGCTCAATGGGCGTCCAAGTTGCCGAAGTTGCCGCAAAAGCGATGGCGATGGCGATGGCGACATTTCCTGATGGTGGTGTTGTGTTGGCTTGGCCCGATAGCGCAATGCTTTGCTCGCTTCACGCAATCCGACCTAAAAAAGACGGCTGAAGGGCTGACTCGCTTGGGCTGTGATTAGCATGCTATCTTGCCCCGCGGCCCCGCGGCCACCAGGGTAGAAATATCGGCGAGTCTGCCTGGCTCCACTGCTGCATGTTTGTTGCTGTTCATCCCGTCAAAAAAGATGGCCCCTGTAAGAAGGGTTGCGGTGATCGGAGCCGGCCCCTCTGGGGCAATCGCAATCGATGCCTTGGCGCAAGAACAGGCGTTCGATTTGATCAGGGTTTTTGAGCGCCGAGAAGGACCTGGAGGATGCTGGTAAGAGATCCGCTTCGCGACTGGCTTTCCTGATTCCCCCACGCGCGAAGCGCAACAGCCAAGACAACCGCTCGCACGCACCCAGAGGCCGATTGACGCACCCGGCTGACGGCACACACGGCAGGATTGGCGACAAGAAAGCGCCTCCAAATCTGCAGGACCTCAAAGCATTGTCGTCGCGAAGTGCAGATCCTCCTCTGGAACCGCCGGCCAAGCTTCCTGCTCGAACCGCCAAATCTGTGCGCCCGCGCTATGCCGAATCCTCAATCTATCCATACCTCGAAACAAATGTTGCCGCTTTACCCATGTCATTCTCGCAAGAACCGATCCCGGAGAAGCGCTCAGAATGGTCGATCAAGACGCATGGCGACGACACTCCCTTCAGGCATTGGACGGTGATGCGGGAGTACATCTCAAGTTTGGTCCAGCGCCGCGGGTACCAGGATTATGTCGAGTACAACACCTCCGTCGAGAAGGTTGAGAAAGAAGGGGCTGAGTGGAAGGTTATACTTCGAAAGGAAGGTGAGGAGAGCGACTACTGGTGGGCCGAGTATTTCGACGCGGTTGTGGTCGCGAACGGTCACTACAATGTCCCGTACATCCCGAATATCGAGGGCCTGGAGGAGTTCGAGAAATACAGGCCTGGAAGTGTCCTTCATTCAAAGATGTTCCGGGGCCGGGAGAGCTACCGTGGCAAGGTAGGTGGAAGCCAGACACTTCACCCACCTTTGCTAATGCATTGCAGCGTGTTATTGTCGTAGGGGCTTCCGTGTCAGCGGCTGATATTGCTGTCGACCTCGTCGGAGTTGCCAAGCTGCCTGTGTACGCAGTGGTGAAAGGACACAACGCAAACGTTTACTTTGGCGATGTTGCATTCAAGCATCCGAGGATCAAGGAGGTTCCGTCCATCTCGCGAGTCACGGTTCGGAACGGAAAGCGGACAGTGCATTTCGAAGACGGCGATTCGGTCGAGGACGTGGACTACATCATCTTCGGTACAGGATACTCGTGGCCTTTGCCGTTTCTGCCGGATGTGGAGATACGGAACAACCGAGTAACAGGGCTCTACCAGCATGTCGTGTATCAGAAAGACCCAACACTTCTCTTCGTCGGCGCTGTAAGTGGTCTCCTGTGTGATGTTCGCACGGTGGTTAACATGGAGCGCAGGTTGGAGCTGGCCTGACGTTTAAGATCTTCGAATGGCAAGCTGTATTGGCGGCACGGATTCTGGCAGGGCGGGCTAGACTACCACCACTCGAGGAGCAACAGAAGTGGGAGACTGACAGAATAGCGAAGAGAGGCGACGGAGCGCGGTTCACGCTTGTGTTCCCGGAATTTGAGGAATACTTCGAAACTGTGCGGGCATTGGCAGGGCCAGGGGAGAGTGGAAAGGGAAGGCAACTGCCGGCGTTTGATAAGACGTGGTTCGAGGCGTTCATGGCTGGACATGAGAGACGAAAGGCCATGTGGGCGAGGTGGAACGCAGAGGCAAGAGGGACGCAGGGGTCTGAGAGGGCAAGATTATAGCTGGGCCAGTGGCATGGACAGATGGCCTCCGCATCACATACCTCATCCGTGGATAATCGTGTCCGATGCGTGGCAGGATATGGAGTAGGGAAGAGGGGACCAGACATCCAATTGGCCAGACCAGCTGCACCGACGATATGACTAAGCGAGCAATTTAGAGGATGGGGGGTTAATAGCGGCTGTTCCTTCAATCCACGGAAGCCAGGCAGCGGAGGATGGCAAGGACGGAAGACGGCGGAAAGTAGTAGTAGATGCAATCGACGGCGATGTAGCGGATCCGTTTCAGACAAGACCATCGACTGAAGCTGATTTGATTGGCAAGTTGCGGGCTTCTTGAAGGGTGCGCAGCCTTGTGAAGTGACGCTGACGGTGATGGAATGGACGGTCGACTTGGCAGGTTGCGCCCCGACGAATGGGCGGCGACAGAAGGCAGAGGGCGACAGAAATAAAAGTGGCCGCGGGCGCCGTTTGACGCACGGGCCACTACACAGCGGAACCCTTCCAGTGACGAGGCGCACGCCAGCCGCCGGCTCGACTTTCCTCCCGGTCCTATCGTTTTTCCGCACACCGTTCGGCCCACCAACGCCAAGGCGAAGTCCGACACCAACGGCCAACGAATCTCGCGTGTTTGTACGGCTGTGTCTCAGTCCGAGTTAATTTCGCATCTCGACGCCGCCTAGTCGACTACCTTGTGCACCCTCCGTCAGGCCCTGGGGTGTCTTGAGAAATGGAAGAGACGACGCTCGTCGGCATAGTGGCTCCGCTCCCCACAGCCTGCCAGCTGGCCAGAATCTGGCCCTCATGTCGATCTCTCGGCACGCCTGTTGTGGCTCTACGCTCTCTCTGCATCAACGTTCCTGCACATTGCAGGCCGCCGTAGACTCCTCGTCGGCTTCTTCACCCCCCAAGAACATACAGAACTAGATGCGATCCTCGGTTTTTCCAGCTTCACTGTCTCTCAGACATCGTCGTGATTTCCGATCTCTTGTGTTGTGTGCATGTGCGCAGATCCTGAGTCGATGAGCTGGCTGATCGTCAAATCGCCATGAAGATTCCCGTCCGCAAATGCAGGTACGGAAACATCATGATCTTCACCACGGCTCGCCCGGATATCATCTCTTGACCGGTGACGCCCATTTGTTCACTGCACCCTCGCACCGGCAGCAGTGCTGTGCTGGCTCTCAGCTGGAGTTCGGCATGGAGCTCCACATATAAAAAGTGGTACGTGACTCTCTCACCGCCCTTAGCACCTCTCCCCCAGCAGCCCGCCGCTTCACTTCTGTCAACATCGCAATGGCCGTCCCCAGTGCTGGAAATGCTCGCCCCGTCGATGTTGCCATCATTGGCCTTG
This sequence comes from Neoscytalidium dimidiatum, assembly GCA_037367355.1. Classification (NCBI taxonomy): domain Eukaryota; kingdom Fungi; phylum Ascomycota; class Dothideomycetes; order Botryosphaeriales; family Botryosphaeriaceae; genus Neoscytalidium; species Neoscytalidium dimidiatum. The sequence goes on along the minus strand of CM074700.1, from coordinate 1,453,660 downwards.
CTTTCCGTGGCCCTGGCGATGCATCAAACCCCGGAAAGTTATGGGATATCCTAATTGAAGGTCGTTCGGCCTTCTCTGCTGTGCCCGGGAACAAGTGGACTCACCGTGGTCACTACCATCCGTCGCCGGCGAGAGGAGGCAGCAGCAATGCCGATGGTGGCCACTTTCTCGACTCTTTCGAAGATGGGTCCAGGTTTGACGCATCCTTCTTTGACATCGGCAGGACCGAGGTACTTTCTATGGATTTGCAGCAGCGCCTTGTCATGGAGAACGTCTACGAGGCCTTCGAAAATGCTGGCTTTACTATCGAAGACGTAAAAGGCTCAAAGACAAGCGTTTTCGCTGGCGCCACCGACGACGACGCTCGCGTGGTCTTTGGCACGGATCCCGACCAGCTTTTGGAGCAAGCACACACTGGAACGTCCAATTCGATCATCGCGAACAGGATCAGCTGGTTCTATGACCTTCGAGGGTGCAGCATGACTCTCGATACAGCATGCAGTAGCAGCTTAGTCGCTCTGCATATGGCTTGCAATGATTTACAACGAGGGCATTCGAACATGGTTCGTTCCTTCTTCCACAGAATCCCCGCAAGTATCACTGATGTTGTAGTCCGTTGTGTGTGGTGTCAATGCAATCCAGAGCCCCGAGACGATGTACAGATTAAGCCAAGGGTGAGTAAGCTGCTCTGCACGCTCTTATGACTTTGTTCTTACTTTGCAAGTGGATTCCTATCTCCGGATGGAAATTGCTTCCCATTCGACTCTCGTGCCAACGGATATTCTCGCGGTGAGGGTGTTGGCACCGTCGTCCTGAAGTCTCTTGACGCTGCTATCCGAGACGGCGACACTATTCGCGCCGTGATCCGCGCAACGGGTGAATAATCTTTCCTTCTGTCTGCAGCTGTAGCTGACATAGAAATAGCTGTGAACCAGAGCGGCCGCCACACTGACGCAATGACAAGCCCCAGCCAGGAAGCTCAGGAGGAGCTGATTCGTGGAGCCTACCAATCGGCTGGTTTGGATCTTGATACCACTGGATTCATAGAAGCCCATGGTATCGGTGACCCCACAGCTGATACAGCAGAAGCAGCGGCGATAGCCAGTGTGTGGAAGGACCGATCGGAGCCGCTTTACGTTGGAGCTGCCAAAGCCAACCACGGCCATCTAGAGGCCGCTTCGGGAGTTGCTGCCATCATAAAGACGGTCCTTACTTTGGAGAGAGGCGTTATCCCTCCAAACATCAACTTTGAGAGGCCGCATCCGCAGATCGACACGGATGCATGGGGGATTAGATTCCCGTTGGCCACAACACCTTGGCCTTCCGATGGTGTCCGCAGAGCCTCTGTAAACTCCTTCGGATTCGGTGGCACAAATGCGCACGTAGTGCTCGATGATGCGCATAGCTACCTTCATGAAAACCAGCTGCGTGGACATTATCGGACTGAAGTATCCCCCAGCCGGCGGACGTCCAGCAGTGGAGAGTTGGGACAACGATGCAAGTACAGGGTTTTCGCCTGGTCAGCCAAGGATCAAGACGGGATCAGGAGAACGCTCTCCACATTCTCGCAGCACTTGAAAGCCGTTCCAACCCAAAGTCACGATGACTACTTAAGCGATTTGGCATACACGCTGGCTGAAAGGCGTTCGAAATTTCCTTGGAGATACGCAGTGGCTGCTGAGTCAGTGGAGGAGCTTGCGAATGCCATCTCCGAGCCTGCCACAGCCGCTCATTGCATGGCTGCCCCCACCTTGGGTTTCCTTTTCACTGGCCAAGGCGCGCAGTGGTACGCCATGGGACGAGAACTTCTCGCTTACCCTGTGTTCAAGGAGTCTGTCGAGCTTGCCAGTGACTTCATCGCCTCTCTGCGTTGTCCTTGGAACGTTTTCGACGAGCTACTGAAGAATGAAAACGAGAGTAGGATCGACGAGCCCTACATTGCGCATACACTGTCCACGGTAGTTCAAATCGCTCTGGTAGACCTTCTGGCATCTTGGGGAGTTACTCCTTCATGCGTCTTGGGCCACACCACCGGAGAGGTAGCTGCGGCGTACTGTGCTGGTGCTTTGGACCAACGCAGCGCCTGGAAAGTCTCCTACTATCGTGGTATGATTGCCTCGAGACCACCTTCTACGAAAGGTAGTATGCTTGCCGCACTATGGGCTTCCGCAAGTGATGCAAACAACAGCAGGTATCGGTCTTTTATTGGCGACCTTTCTGCCGGGAACACGAGTGGTGGAAAGGCCATTACTATTTTCTCTTCTGTTTCTGGTCAGAAGATCGATGCTGCAGAAATGAGCCGACCGGACTATTGGATCGAAGCGCTGCAGGCCGATTCGAAAATTGACGATGCCCTGCGGGCGATGTGCAGTTTTTTAAGGATCGAGAATTCGGATCCGAAACAGAAGCTCTTAGAATTGGTGAGGGAGCCTTACTCCGCAAATTATCCAATGATGCTGACTTTGGAAATGAAAGGGACCAACTGCCTCACTTCGGGATGCTCTCGAGAATGTTGTGGCTGAGGAACCCTCTTTCGAGACAATTGAATACCAATCAGCCCTCCTTAAAAACACCCATGCTGCTGCAACATTGCTGGCGACGGTTGCCACGCTCGTAGGGGATGGCTATCAGGTGGATCTTCGCCGGATTAATCACAGCGATGATGATCCGGAGCTGCTTGTCGACATCCCTCCTTATTCGTTTGACCGCAGCAAAGAGTGGTGGGCGGAGAGCCGAAGAAGGAAAATCTGGCGTCTTCGAGAATACCCCCGTCACGATATTTTGGGCGCCCCAACACCGGATTGGAATGAAAACGAACCACAGTGGAGAAACATCATTCGTTTGTCAGAACTTCCTTGGCTCAGAGACCATAAAGTTACCGGCAACGTCGTTTTTCCGGGCGTAGCATTCTTGATCATGGCCATGGAAGGTGTGAAGCAGCTCTCTTCAAAGAGCGTGGAAATAGCTGCGTTCGAGCTGCGCCACATTGTCATCTCGCATGCTTTACTTCTTGACGAAGACCGTGAAACAGAGGTCATGCTGTCCATGCGAAAATCTTGTGGAGGCCAAGACGCATCTTGGGACTTCACGGTGTTTGGCTACAAAAATGAGACCTGGCTTGAGTGCTGCAGAGGGGCTATCACAGCTGAATTTGCTTTTGCGACTGGACCAGTCGATGCCGGACGAGAAGCTGTTGAGCACAAAAAGTACTTCAGGGAATCCCTCGACAGGTACGAAGTTGCCTGCCATAGCAAGAGAGACCTGCGCCGGCAGTACGCTGAACTGGAACGAGTTGGTTTGCAATTTGGCCCATTGTTTCAGAACCTTACGGAAGTCAAATGTAGTGACCTGGAAGGGTCCGTTGGTCATGCCACCGGGACCCTACGAGTTCCGGATGTTGCTAGCCGTATGCCGTGTGGTTTTCTTCAGCCTCACATCATTCAACCTGCTACGTTGGAAAGCTTGATCCATTTGGTCCACTTTGCCACGCAGAGTGCTGTTGGGGCAACGCCTCTGCGGGAACCGTCCGTGCCGGTTGCCATCAATCGTCTTTGGATTTCCTCAGGCATCGAGAAAGATCCGGGTCATCTTTTTCTCTGCCATTCATCCGCTGCACAGATCACAAGTAACAGGCTCCGCGGCGACCTCACGGTATGGGACGAACAAAGCCGCAATGCAAGGCTCACATTGACTGGCCTTGAGGTAGGACCTCTACAGGAACTAGCGCTTCGAGAGTCTGGGCAACGCCAGCTCTGCTTCAATGTGACCTGGAAACCAGATATCGACCTCCTAGGTGAAGAAGTGCAGACTTGCTTTAGACAGTACGTGAAGAGTCTAGAACTTGATGATCCATCGAACTTGAGACGCCTACAGGATCTCCAACTAGCTGCTACGATCTTCATCCTAGAAGCAGTCGAGTACTTTGAAGATGAGAGCAATGAGCCAAGGGAGCTGCCTCCGCACAAGCGAAAATACCTGGAATGGCTCCGTCTTCAGGCACGGAACTATGAAAAGGAACGAATTGGCCACCAGAACGAAAACTGGGAAGAGACCAGGAAGGACAGAGTGAGGAGAGATGCTTTCTTGAAGAACATGGAAGAATCTGGAGCGGAAGGAAAGTTACTCGTGCGTATGGGAAGCCACATCATCCCGGTCCTTCGCGCCGAGCAAGACGCACTCCATCTCGTCTTCATCGACTCTGTCTTGGAAGAGTACTACAGCCATATGGTTGGAACGGACAAGGTCCATACTCTGCTGAGCGCATATCTAGACTTGTACAGTCATAAAAACCGCGACCTGCGCGTCTGCGAAGTGGGTGCTGGCACGGGTGGAGCAACTGCCACCGTACTGGACACACTATGTCCTCATGGCATTCGAGGGAAACGATCGCCTCGTCTCCGCAAATACACCTTCACCGACATCTCCTCTGGATCGTTTGAGAGGGCTCAAGTGAAATTCACCAAATGGCGCGAGGTTCTGGAGTTTCGAACCCTGGATATCGAAAAGGACTTGACGGGCCAGGGTTTTGAGGAAGTCGAAGGCACTTATGATGTTGTCATTGCAGCCAACGTCCTCCATGCTACATCGGATCTGTCCCAGACTCTAGAAAACATCTACCGTTTGTTGAAGCCAGGAGGAAAGCTCATCATCCAGGAGTTCACTCAACCAGAATTCCTTGCTGGGACACTTTCATTTGGTCTTCTTCCAGATTGGTGGCGCAGTATCGAGAACGCTCGTCAATGGGGACCACTGCTGACCGAAAAGGGCTGGGTCTCAGCTTTGAGGGAGAATGGCTTTCAGAAGTCGGTCATCCGTTTACCGGACTCCTTGAACCCGGAGTTGCATGTCCAAAGCTTGATTGTAGCGACAACCGAAGAAGAAGATAGAGTGCAGACGGAGATCGAGATAAAGAGAACGGTCGTCGTGACCTCGACGAGGCCTGCTCTGCGAGAGCAGCTTGTTGCCGATAATCTGGCGGCGCAGCTAATGACGATGTACGCCGGTAGACTAGAACTCAAAGTGCGCCCATTCACGCAACTTGAGGAGTACAACCTCGAGAATGCTTTTTGTATCGTGACAATGGAGCTGGGAGACGCTTTCCTTGCTGGGAACATCGAAACGGAAGAGTGGACGGCATTAAGGGCGCTTCTAAGCACCGCAAGTGGAGTCATTTGGGCGACCATGGACCCCTTTGAGAACCCAAAGGTTGGACTATGTACCGGCTTGCTGCGAACCCTCCGTTGGGAGAGAGAGCAGGATGGATGCGACCTCACCACTGTCGCGTTCGAAGACTTGGAGAAAATCGAGAGTGAAGTGGCGCGCCATCTCAGGAGGATTTATCGGCGTCATTTTGTGGAGGGTCGTGACAAGAACGCAGAGTACTTGGTCCGCGGGAACCTGGTTCGCACCAACCGCTTGGTGGAGGCCTCATATGCAAACGACTTCATCAGCTCAAGCTGTGCTAAGCCTGTTCCACAGCCCCAAGCTTTCGGCACGGATCGATCAAGAGCTCTTAAGCTTGGTGAGATATCCGTTACTTGACTTTCCAGCCTCGAGACTTTATTGACAAATCTTAGGCATTGCCACACCGGGCCAGCTCAACTCCTTGCGTTTCGTTGATGATGACGAATTCGCAAAGCCCCTTCCCGATAACTACGTCGAAGTCGAGATAAAGGCCACCGGCCTCAACTCCAGGGACGTCCTTGCAGCCACAGGCGAAGCTCCCATGAACAAGTTCGGATTCGAAGGTGCAGGATTTGTAACGCGCGTGGGCTCCCATGTCACTGACATCGAGCTCGGAGACCGAGTCATGATACTCTCGGCAGACCAAGGGACCTTTCAGACTTACACCAGGACGCCGAGGGACGCTGCTATCAAGATCCCTGAAGATATGGACTTCACCGTCGCAGCAGGCCTACCAGTCGCTTTCGTTATGGCTTATTATGCTCTCATCGAGCTTGGACGGTTGAAGAAAGGGGAGTCATGCCTTATCCATGGAGCTGCCGGTGGCGTCGGCCAAGCTGCCATTCAACTTGCTAAGTCTCAAGGGGCCGAAGTGTTTGTTACGGTCTCCGCAGAGGAGAAGAGGGATCTTCTTGTCAACGTGTATGGCATTCCGAAGGATCGAATCTTCTCATCCAGAGACCTTTCCTTTGCCAAAGGTGTCAAACGTACGACCCAGGGCCGCGGGATCGATGTGATACTCAACTCCCTTTCCGGAGAGGCGTTGCGGAGGTCTTGGGACTGCATCGCACCGTTCGGTCGTTTCGTTGAGATTGGAAACCGTGATGTCTTTGCGAACGCCAAACTGAACATGGAACCATTCGCCAGGTCCGCCACATTTACCGCTGTTGATTTACACTCGGTGGTTAAATTGGATCCCAAGACGACTGCCCGCATCCTGAACCACACCATCGATCTTTGGACACGGGAAGAGATCAAGCCAGCCGCTCCACTCACGGTATACAACTACTCCCAGATCGAGGAAGCGTTCAGTCTTGTTCATCAAGGTAGCCATGTAGGCAAGGTTGTTCTCACAGCAAACGAGGAGGATGTTGTCAGTGCCCTTCCCAAGCCAAGAGCCTCAGCACGACTAAGAGCGGACGCTTCCTACGTTCTGAGCGGTGGCCTCGGTGGCCTGGGACGCAGCATAGCAAAGTGGATGGCTCAACAAGGGGCACAAAACCTCATTTTTCTGACGCGAGCTGGTGCCGCCGGCGATGCTTCTCAACAACTGATAGAGGACCTCAAAAGAATCGGAGTCCGTAGTGAGATCTTCGAGTGTGATGTCAGCGACGATGGAACACTGCTGGCAGCTTTACGTTCATGTGAAGAATCTGGAATGCCGAAGATTGCAGGTGTTGTACAAGAGGCTCTTCAATTCAAGGCAAGGGTTCTTCTCATATTTCCCAAACGATAACGATGACTGACGATGTCTACGCAGGACTGCCCGTTTGGATCTATGTCTCTTGAGGATTTTCAGGCTGCTCTGGCTCCAAAAGTCCGTGGCTCCTGGAATCTCCATGAGTACCTTCCGAGAGAGCTCGACTTCTTCATTATGCTTTCCAGCCACAACGCTGTTCTGGGTTCCAAGAATCAAGCCAACGACGCCGCAGCGAACACCTACCAAGATGCTCTGGCATATTACCGTCGTGCTCGGGGCCTACCCGCGACAACGCTTGACCTTGGAAACGTCCTGTCGGCCGGTTCTACTGCGGCCAATCGCGAGACTTTGAACCCGAATCCGTTGTTCTTCTTCGCGGACGATGACGGCGGTGTTCAGGAGGAGCAGTTCCTCGCTCTGATCGAGTATCACATCGACAAGCAACGCGCCAGCGCATCCGTAGTGGCGCCGCAGGTTGCAGTTGGTCTGCCCTGTGCTGCGGATTTCCGCAGTAGGGGGGTGCCGGAGCCAGCCTTCTTGAGAACCCCGCTGTTTATGCAGTTGCGTTCGGGAGCTGCCGTTGGTGCTGCCGCAGTAAGTGGAGACAATGACAGTGATCGGCTGTCGATGAGGTCGAACTCAACAAGAGCGACAATAAGAAGGCGGAGAACCACGGTCTCGAGGAAGGTGGCCCCGACAGAGGGCGAAGAAGATGACAAAATGTCTATTCGGAGTGCCTCTACGTGGAAGAGTTCGTCGACATGGCGAAGCTCTTGGGGAAGGCGGAGACCTGGCTCGAAGAGGACTATTTCAGGTGGGTTGTAAGGAAACTTGGTTGAATGAGTCTTTGGAAAAACCATGCGAAGTGGCAGCTGGCATGAACAACGGAGCTTGTAGTAGTCCTGGCTGATCAGGTAGTCCAAACTGCTTAGTAGAGTTGATTCATTGCTGGCCGCTTCCCTGAGCACCAAACTGTCGTTTTCGCACATAAAGAAGTTGCGAAACAAAAGTGGGAGCATGGGCGACAGGCTGAAATGACAAGCGAAAAGAATGGGCCCGCTCTATACTTCCATATTTCGTCAAAAGTAGCTTAAGGTATAGTCCTATCGTTAGCACCACTAGATCCGTTTCCGGACAACATGAATTTTTTTTTTTTTGAGAAGACACGGCTAGGACTTGACCATCGTACGTATAGAACTCCACCGGCTAACAAGTACTGTGAGACCATGATATAGATATATACGAAGCCTGGTAGATCAATTTGGAGAGTTCGCTCTTAGCATTACAGCAACGAGGCGAGGATACGGAGGGATGGACATGCTTGATTGCTGGTTCGATGCGCACTGTGGACTCTCCTGCAATCCTCTATGCGGTCAACCAAATCATCAATAAACCACGTATACGTATGTACAAGCACCTGTGCATAGCGCCTGCGAGATCGTCGCCCTGCTGTTGAGCGGGGATGGTGGTAGCATTCATCAAGTAAACGGACGGGATTAAGGGAGATGAGACGTTAAAGAATCTGACGCTCACTTTGAGGAGCGATGCCATTGGTAATCAGGTGCGACACGACGGTTCTGAGCAAATGTTATTGTAGAGTGTTTGTCAAGTTCGAGCCTGATGCGTCCACCCAACAGACTGACCGTCTTTTGTGTGCCATGTGATGCTCGAAATCACGCAAGAGGGACGACACTTCGAACATACTCTGGACCAAGAGAAGCTAAAGTGTATTCATCGTTGCTGACGGGCATCCAAATCACGGCAAGTGTTCTAGAGGACTTACGAACGCAATATTGGTGAGGATGTCGTGTCCTGACATCATGGTAGCGAGGAGCCACATGGGCTCCGATGTTCGCTGTCGACTTCCACGATGGGAATTGCGAGCTCAGGGTCAGCCCACTGAAGGAGCGGGAGGAGTCCGGCCGGCGAATGACTCGGGAGCCGTTCGTTCCTCGACGCTGGCGCACACTCAAATGCCGCTCCTGGGCAAGCCGAGAAAAGCGCGTGGAGGAGAAAATGCCTCCGCTGCTCCACCCACATCTCCTCCGTCTTCCGCTCAGCCCACCCCCCCTCCTCCCGCACATGCAGAGCCAAACTACACGACTTCCGTTGCCCGTTGAGAAGACGGAGCTTAATGGCGGCTCATTGATGCACGTGAAGGTGAGAGGGCGGCCAGCGCGCTCGCAGGAAGCCAGTCGCGTCGGCCACGTGTGGTGCAGGGCGGCGTTCTCATTACCTAATGGGTACGCAAGCTCTGGCGCGGATTGGACGTCGAAAAGCGGCGGTCCCTGTGCAACGGTGACTCTTGCAGGAGGGAAAAAAAAAAGTTCTTTGCAGCACCTTGCTGGATAAAGCAATAATTTGACACAAAGACATGCAAAGGGCGCAGCGGTAGACGGCGCGGTGCGGTGCGGAAGATCGCGATCGTCAGGTACCAGGACAATGCTGGCTCTGGAACGCCCAACTCCAGACAGAAAGCAGTGCAGGTGGATACTGACGCAGCCTACGCAGAGACGGATATGGGTCCTGCGACAGCACTAGAGGGGCGAATGTGTGGGTTTTGTGGAGGAGACCGCGGGCCAGACTGTGGACGTAGGCCGACGACAGCCGCGACTGGGCTGAAGTGGTTTTGCACACAGCAGGACCGAGGAGCAGGAGGCGGAGGGCATGCGGGCGTCCGGCGGCATCGTGAAGCTGGGACGCGCGGTGACGAGCCGACGGCTGCCCTGGCACCCGTGTTGACGTGTTCAGCGGCATTTGTTGACAGGCCCCGTTAATGATCTCACGGGGGCATCACGAAGGTCACGACAGGAGAAGGCAGGGAGGAAATGAGGACTCCAAAGAAGGGGTTGTCGCAATGAAGGGGCGCGATTGCTCAGGCTGGAGGCCGATCAGGGTGTTGCTATTCCCAGGGCGGGAGGCATTGACGCGACATTGGCCACGGCTTGCGCGGTATTGTATGTACAATACCCATTGCGCGCACGCATTGCAAAGGGCCTGCGGCCAGGAGAGGGCGAGGGTTGAATTGACGCTGTTGCCGGCTGGCAATTGTCGCGCGGCCTCACCGGTGGTTGTGGGCTGCGGACTGCGGGCAGCGGGCAGCGGGCATGCTGGCAGTGCAGCTGCGGTCGTGGCCGTGGCCGTGGGCGAGGGCGAGGGCGAGGGCGAGGGCGAGGGTGCGGCGGCAGGGGTTCCAATTGGAGGAGAGCCGTCATGAGGGGATCATGAAGGTGTCAGCTCACGTCGCAGCAGCTCGTGTCGGGTGAGCAGTTCGGCGGGCGGTCCACCGGCCAGATCACAAGGGCAGATGGGTTTTGAGCCGCAGGGCGCGTCGGCAGATCGGTCGAGCTCCCGCTTCGGCATGCTGGGCAGCGACATCGGGCCACGCCGAGCGCGCGCAGCTGGTCGACGGCGAACCGGTCAGCGGCATCCGGCAGGGCGCTGGCTGCAACACAGGCCCAGACAGGCAGCCGGGCGGCGATCGAGTAAGAGAAACACGGATTGAGCAGCGCTGGCTCGATCAATGGCTGCTCGCCGCTCGCGCAGGTGGGGACGGATCTGATGCGATGTGTGCGCGACCTTGGCCGCGGCGCACCACCGCAAGGAATTTTTTTCTAGAAGCGCCGGCTGGCTAGCCCAGTCAGTGCGGCCGTTACTAAGAGAAACGCACCGTGTGTGACTCCGGCGACACGCTGCCCGGCGCCGCTCGCGAAGACGGCTTTGCTGCCTGTCTACCTGTCTCTGCTGCGCCATTATTGTTGTCGCTGTGCTGAGCTGAGCCGAGCCGAGCCGAGCTGTGGTGCCCGCCGCGAGGCGACGCTGTGAGGGCTCCGAGGAGATGGCGGTTGCGCGTCTCAGGGAGCGCCAGATTGCGGGGAAGAAGAGCGCGCGGGCTGGCTGGCGGTGATGGGGGTGCCCGCCAATGACGGGGCGCTGGAGGCGGGCGTCAGGCGACGGGACGGGCCAGGGACGGTCAGTGGCAGCAGCAGCAGCAGCAGCAGCAGCAGCATTGCGGGACGGCTGGAGGGGATGATGCGATGGCGCGGAGTCATCGCTGAGGTCACTCGTGCTGGGCTCTGGCCGGGCAACATGCGGGCGGGCAGCGTCGCCGGCCGGGGGCGCGGCGGGAAGCAGCGCGGGAAGCGCACAGGGCTCGAGAATAGGAGCAAATTAGCGCCGGCTTTCGGCCCAGGCCAACAGGGGCAGCACGTTTTCTCGGACCATCGTCATCATGGCGCTGGTCATGAGAATTCTGTTGCCAGTGCTCGAAACGCCTAGTAGTTTTTTTTTCCCCGTGCCTCGCCTTGCACCACTACATAAGTCCCCCAGAGCCGCACCCCACCGCAATGGCTTTTGTCTGCGAAAGATCCTATAGCGACCCCGAGGACTATGTTCAATCCCATTCCGCGTCTGCGCCATCTGATCCAACACAAGACGCTATCTTGAGCGCTTACCCCAGATTGTCCGCAACGACCTACCAAATCCGGCCATCCACCGCCCGTTGTCACTCCACCCTCCGCCCCTCTGCCTGACAGCTCGCCCACCAGCATGCCTGGCCTTCTTCACTTTCCCCTCCCGAAGCGGACCGACTCGTCATCGCCTCCGCCCTACGACGTCGATCCGCATGAGAGCAAGATCCTGGCAAAGGTCATCAAGCGTGCTACCTCGCCCAACCGTGCCAACATGGACGCCCTGAAGCGCCACAGCCTGGTCGGCCGCCATAAGAACGAGAGGAAGAGCGCCACCAAGCTGGACTCTGCAAAGCCCGCAAAGATGGATCTGCTCGTCGAGTCCCCGCCAATCGTCCTCTACAACTCCCCCCAGAACTCCACCGGCGCCATCTTCTCCGGCCAGCTCAAGGTGGATGTCGCCGAGCCCGAGCTGGTCTTCGAAAAGTTCCACATGCAGCTGCTCGCTACCACCACCACCAAGGAGCCTGTCGCGAAGCAGTGCCCTGACTGCACCTCGCAAACTACCGAGCTGAAGAAGTGGTCCTTCAGCCAGGGTCAACTGGTCCTGAACAAAGGCGAGCACCAGTTTCCATTCAGCTACTTGGTCCCCGGCCACCTCCCTGCGTCAACGAACAACCCTCTTGTCCACCTCGAATACCACCTGGCTGCCGAGGCCACCACTACCTCCGGCGAGGTTATCACTTTTAGCCGGATAATCAATATCAAGCGTGCCATCCTCCCGGCGAATGACAAACACTCTGTCCGCATCTTCCCTCCCACAAACCTTACCGCATCCGTCACCCTTCCCAACGTGGTCCACCCCATCGGAGACTTCAACGTTGAGATGCGTATGTCCGGCCTTGTCGAGGAGAAGAGGGACAAGTCCACCACTCGATGGAAGCTCCGGAAACTCAACTGGCGCATCGAGGAGCACACCAAATTCATTTCCCCGGCATGCCCCAAGCATGTCTCCAAGGTTGGCGGCGAAAGCAAGGGCATTCTTCACGAGGACACTCGCGTCATTGGCTCGGACGACGTCAAGCATGGCTGGAAGACGGACATCCAGAACGACGAGATCGAGGTGGAGTTCAAGGCCATGGTCAACCCCGTTCTCAACCCGGCTTGCGATGTCCAGGCTGAGAATGGCCTGGAAGTCAAGCACAACCTTGTTGTCGAGATGGTTGTTGCTGAGGAGTGGGCCCCTGACAACAAGCCCACTCAGGTCACGCCCACCGGTGCCGCACGCGTCCTGCGGACCCAATTCAACCTGGTCCTCACCGAGAGAGCTGGCCTCGGAATCTCGTGGGATGAGGAACAACCGCCGCTTTACGATGATATCGAAGGGCCGCCGCCCTCCTGGCGTGAATATCACGAAGATTCTCCCGCCAGTCCGCCTGGGTACACGGAAGAGCTCACTTCACGCCCCTCAGGTGAGATTGAGCGGCTGTCGCTGAATCACTCCTAACATACCGACCTCGCCTATCGTTCAACACCTGTTTGAGATGCGGTTACGAATTTCTTTTGTACTTCTTTTGCTTCTGGGAGAACTCAGGGTGGATGCGGAGGATATACCCAAGCATGCCACGGATTGGCAGCTCATTGACTGATTGTGATTTCTTTGGAGTCATAGGGATTAAAAAGCATTGATTGGACGGCTCGAGGAAAAGAAAGGGCCTGTGGGATTTTCATCAGAATATGGATTGGCGCCTAGAATAACAGCTATACCCAAAGACTGCTTTATCCGAAGCATGCACCAAATATACTGTAATCTCATCTTCAATCACATCCAAAATCTCGTGCAATATTGTGTGATGCGCATTGCCCGAGGGAGTCAACGTTCAGGATTGTCAGGATTGTCAGAATCGCCTTCAGAGATGCGGCTCAGCCACTCCCGGGCTCGAAAGCTGGCTGGCTTGTCTTGTGAGACATTACTCCGCCCCTTCGGTTCATGCAACCATCCCGTGATGAAAGGAGCATCTATGAAAAGCGGTTTGAGCTGCGTTCGTTGCCTACCGACTCGGATACTCATTGAATGAAACGTGGAGTTGACTTTGCGGATTGTAGAATAACAAAATCTGCATACGAAGCTGAGGCAATCTCATGGGCGTGCATATTACATGTAGTTAGTCAAATTTACTACCGTACAGCTCCTTCAACTGCACAAAATTTGTAGTATGCGATGGGTTCACACAGCCATCATGTGAGTTTCAATGCCACGGACTTCCAACACGCGCGACGACCACAACGATTGAGCTACACGAGACGGGGCCACCGTGACACTTTCTGGACCGCCTTCATGACGCTCGGGCGTGATTCGGAGGTCCAACGCAGCATTGGAAGGAGAGCCAATCACTACGTGAGAGCCTAAAGTACGGAGCGACCGATGCCAAAGTCAAAATTCCATCAGAATTTTTGAGTGTGGCAAAATTGACGATGAGGTGAGGTTGCAGATGCCGGAGAAGATCCCGTTCACAAGCGAAGATCTCGATGACGTTAGCGGGTCCCAAAGGCCCCTCGGCCCCTGGGCGGTGTGGCAGGGTGGCAGGGCGGGACATGGGCCTGTTTAGGGTCGGCGTTGTGGCATAGTCGGCGGACGGGCAGTTTGTGAATTCTTGGCGTGTTTGCACCTCAGAAGTTCCTGATTGCTTCCTCTGCACGCTCCACAGCAACCAAGCTCCACGTACTTGCATCCCATTCCCAGCACCCGCCGCCGAAATGTTGTGCGCAAGTAAGCAGGGTCACCCAGTACCTCAATTGCCGCTGCTAACGCTCTCTAGTTTCTGGCGAAGCTCCGCAAGTCCCCGTCGCGTCGAAGAAGAGCGGTTCGTAGCTGTTCGATGCATATGCCGAGATGCGCGCAATAGCTTACGCGCCTGCAGGAAACGTCTTCGAGAAACGACTAATCGAAACATACATTGCCGAGCATGGCACAGATCCCGTGAATGGCGAAGAGCTTACCACTGACGATCTCGTCGAGCTGAAGACCCAGCGCGTCGTCCGCCCGCGCCCTCCGACACTCACTTCCATTCCCTCCCTTCTCGCCGCTTTCCAGAACGAATGGGACGCCGTCGCCCTTGAGACGTATCAGTTGAAGCAACAGCTGGCACAGACCCGTCAGGAGCTCAGCACTGCCCTCTACCAACACGATGCGGCCGTTCGGGTCATCGCGCGACTAACGCGAGAGCGGGACGAGGCTCGCGACGCCCTCTCCCGCATTAGCGTGAGCACGAGTGGCGCGCCCAGTGGTGAGGCTATGCAAGTGGACAGCGCTGGTCTGCCTGATGAGGCAGCGGCCAAGGTCGATCAGACGCATCAGCAGTACGTGGTTGAACATTGTTTCGTTGTAACCAAACTGACTCTTCATAGGCTCTCTGCCACGCGGAGGAAGCGCCCTGTCCCGGAAGGCTGGGCCACGGCTGATGACATCCAGTCCTTTGACACCACCTTCGAGACGGATCCTCTATATCCCGGCGGCAAGACGCTCGCTCTCCACAGCGAAGGTGATCTTGTCCTCACTGGTGGAAAGGACGGTGTTGCTGGTGTCTTCTCGGTATCACAGAAACAGGTGGTCCAGGCGTTGAAAATTGGCGGCAGTATCACTGCTGGTGCGTGGTATGGCGACAAGCCCCTCGTTGGCACGTTGGCCGGCGCTGTCAAAGTATTCGACAACGGTGCGGAGATTGCTCAAATCGGCTCCCACGCAGGGGCCGTTACCTCTCTTTCTCTTCACCCCTGTGGCGACCTCCTGGCTTCAACGGGCGTCGACAAGAGCTACGCCATCTACGACCTAGCCGGCAATAAGCAGCTTACGCAGGTCTTCACGGATACAGGTGCGTTTCATCCAATTAAGAGCGTTTGGACGATCTGCTGCTAACGAAGTAGCAGAAATCCTGTGCGGTGGATTCCATCCGGATGGCCACCTCTTCGCTGCGGGCGGCAGAGACGGCCAGATCAAGGTCTTCGACGTCAAAACTGGCGAAAACATGGCCACGTTCGATGCAGGCGGCTCGCTTCAGACCATTGCATTCTCAGAGAACGGGACTTGGCTCGCGGCTTCAGTGCAAGGGGAGACGAATGTTCAAATCTGGGATCTGCGCAAGGCGGCAAGCATCAAGATGTTGGACATCGGCAGTGCGGTACAGAGCGTGCAATGGGACTACACGGGCCAATTCCTTGCCGCAGCAGGTTCAGGCAGCGTCGCGATCCACCACTACGCAAAGTCATCCAAAAGCTGGTCGGAACCGTTCAGGAAAGCTGTCGCGGCAACGGCAGTGCAGTGGGGTGCTTCGGCGCAGTGCCTTGTGGCGCTCACGGCCGAGGGAAGACTGGCGGTTCTTGGGTCAGCTTGAAGGGATTATTCTCCTAGCAGGTGTGAAGGCTTCTGGGTTGGCGGCGTCAAGTGTATAATATTGGGCAATTGCATAGTTGCGCGCTAGGAAAAGGCGAGCATGACTGGAATGACATCAGAGGACTATGTTGGCGACCCGTGTGCGAGGAGCCAGTCCAGTCTCGTGATGCTTCCAAAGGGCTCAATCGATAAGGTAGCTCTCGAGCCAGCGATGGGAACAAGCCAGACCGCATATCGCAGGCTGACGGCTCCTCTGGCCCTCTGGGCGAAGACAAAGCCCAGGTATTCCCACTGAGCCGTGGGTCCTTGCTGGCGAAGTCCCTCCTGGTTGCAGCTACACAGGAAGTGAGGATCGCGGCTTCCCGAGGAATCACCGGCATCATTTGGACTTCAGTACATAGCACCCGGCAGGTGAAACTTGCAACTGCTCGCAGCGCCCACCGAGTTTGCAAAAAAAAAAAAAAATTTTTTGTCCCTTGACACCGTCGCCAGGAAGCCAAGCAGCTGCAGCTGGCACTCGTCGAGAACTGTGTCCGCAGGGCGTAGGCTTGCTTGCATCGTCAGGTCCAAGCCGCCGAGTTGGTCGGGGGCTTTAAATCACAACACTTCATTAATCCGCCACCAACGACCGCCGGCCGCTTTGGCGCCGCTGAAGCCGCCTCCTCACGACCTCGACCACGACCAACTTCACCATCCCCTCCTCGCCCGCCTCCTCGCCACGACTGCGCCTCCCGTGGTTTCGAGCATGGACAGCACCAATCCGCCCAACGGCTGGCCGCATCATCGCATTCCGAAGGTACGAGACGTCCGCAGTCCACCATCGCCCGCGTGAATTGCGAAGGAGCGATCACCACTGACAAACCCGCCGAGGCTGACCATCTGCCTTGTCCAGAGAACTCACGACGACATGCAGCGCGGCCATCGCGAGAGCTCCGACCCGGCCGCCCTCCGTCACCCTACGCCCTTCAGCCAAAGCGCCCACTCCACTCCGCCCGCAAGCTCCACCGCACCGCACCCGCACAACTACCACCCGCAGACCTCCGGCCTACATCTGCCACCGCTCCATCACCGCTTCGCTGGCGACGGTTTCGATTTCAGGCGGCCTGCCATGTCGATCTCCACAGCTTCCAGCAACGCACCGCCGGCCGATGTCATAGACCTCACCTCCGAAGACGAGCCCAGTCAAACCGACCAGCCCACCACGCCAATCGCGCCGTTGATCCAATCAGCCCGCGCCTCGCGTCCTCCTCGCTTTGCTCGCGAAATCATCGACCTGTCCGACGATACGCCGCCGCTCCTGCCCGCGGGCCCAACAGCTCGGAATCAAGCACCCTCGAGCCCGGAGGTGGAGTTCGTCTCCTCGCGCACCATTCCGGGTCGGAGACCTCCTGCACCCGCTGTGGACTTGACAGACGATGATTTCGATTTCGACGTGTTGGTGGCCGACATAGGGATGAGGCACGGTATCAACAGGGCGCCGCCGGGTGATGGAGGATACAGGACGCGCAGTCGGAGGAACAGCCCGTTGCGCCGGCGGTTGGTGCACATACTCGGTGAGCGCACGTCTGTTCAGCACCAGCAACGGCAGCGCCAGAGGGAACGGCGAGATCAGCGCGACACTCAAGGACGGCCGGCATCGAGGGCTCCCTACATTCAGCGGCTAATCGGAGGTGATCCAGATGGCCTTTTCGACTTGCACCCTCCGCCGATCGCGAACTTCCTCGGGCCGGGCGCTCTAAACTACGGAACAGTTGGCTTCGACTTGGGTCTCGAACGCGAGAACACTCCACCAACTTACGAAGCACCGTCGAAAGCCCCACCTGGATTCACTCGTTCGCCAGAAGAGGGCGACGTCCTTGTCTGCCCGAATTGTGACTCTGAGCTTTGTGTTGGCCCTGAGGTGGGGGAGAAGAGGCAGGTTTGGATCATAAAAGCATGTGGCCATGTAAGTTTTCCACGCTGCGTCCTCCGCCATGGCTGCTATCCCCAATACCCTTTGACCAAGATTGTAACCATTTTGGAAATAGGCATATTGCGGAGAGTGTGCCAATAACCGATACGCTACAAAACGAAAGGGCAAAGAACCTGCGGGCTCTAGCAGCCGTCTGCCAAACCCTTTCCAGAGATGCGTGGTAAAGGATTGCGGCAAGAAGTGCACAGCACGGACGGCCATGATACAGTTGTTCCTCTGATTGGTCTGGGCTTAATCCGCTACCCTGGGCGTCGAAAGAGCGACCATCAATGTGGAAGACTCTCCTTCATTCTCTATTTGTTCTCACTTCTAGCGGCACAAAAGCGGGTATCGGGACTACCAGCATCAGGAGTCATTTCCCTTCTTCAAGGCGTTCATGCACTTTAATGTTAGACAGGTAGGCAGTATGGTCATAGGGATCATGGGATATTAACGGATCTGGGATTGATTGTGACAGACCTTTTTCTTTGGGTTGTGGGCGGTTCTTTTGGCTTCTCGCATCTTGCTATCGGAAGACATATGCTCTGGGGTGACCGCGTCTTCTTCTCTAGGCGGTGACGGACGACCGGTTTTCTTTTCTTTTTTTTTTTTTGCGAATGAATGGGAGATTAGAAGAGCAAAAGGTGGCACACGCGTGGGTCCTTGGCAATGTACAATGCAGGCCGTGTACGCCCTTGAAAAGACAGCGAGCTGATGGTTGGTGTATTGGGTGAGAGAGTTTGTAGAAGTACCACGCATCGTGGCTCAGACTCCGATCTGGACCAGGACATTGCATGTTGAGTGTGCGATGCTGCGACTGGGTTCGGGGCCTCCCGCCTAACAACGATCGCCGAGCGTTTCCCTCTTACAAAATGAGTATAGGATGATACACGAGCGTCTGACCGGCTCATGGCGTTGGTGATGTTCGGCCTGCAGAACGCCGATCTACCGACTTGCCGACCTGCCGACCTGCCGCGGTTGGAGACTTCTTTTCCCCAACCAACAATAGACGAACATTTGTTTTTATTTTCCCTCTACCTGTAAGGTAATGCCTCAGCGCTAGTGATCACGGCAAGCCCGCAGGAACTGAGTAACACCCTGTCATATCCAAAGGTGTAAGCATTGAAGCCGTTGCGCACCTGCTTGAAACACGTTGAGCAGTCAAGCTGTTGAGGTGAGCTTCTAAGTTCTCCGCTGTCGCCCTCACTGCAACCTGCCAGTATGCTCAAGAATACTTCTGCCAGAGCCGCGATCAAGTACCATACACGTCATCGAATTCAGTTCACCAAGCCAGCTTGCGAAACTTCTCCAACCCATCCAACGCAATGTCTGCCCCTCTGAAAGCGAGAAGCAGCGGTCCCGCCCACACTTACCTACTCTCATACAATGCGGCCTCGGCGCTTCTCTGGGTTACCGTGCTTGGACGTGTCATTCTGCTCGTACCGTTGGTCGGCATTAAGAATGTCTTTGGAGGTGTGGATGATTTCGTGCGTTGGGTGCAGACACTGGCATTAGCTGAGGTCGGCCACGCTGCGTTCGGTGAGTGGCAACTCTTTTCTCCGGCAAGCAGTAGTCAGTGCGACAGAGCGTGGGGAGGATATCAAGGAGCAGGAAGAGACCAAACAAAACGGTGCATGGTGGGGGAACTGGCTTGATGGTCGCTACAGCACTTTTGGGGGCAAGGGACTTTGGATCGCAAGTAGTCATGCGAGACCAAGCGCCGTGAGAGCTAGGAGCTGCTACAACCGGGAAGAAAGATGCTTTGGTTTGCAAATTGCTGACCAGCTTCTTCATGTAGGCCTTGTCCGCGCCCCTCTCCTCACCACCGTTATGCAGGTAGCTTCTCGTCTGCTCCTCGTCTGGGGCATAGCCTACCCCTTTCCCCACTCGACTTCTCAGTCTCCAGCCTTCGCTGGCATGCTTATCGCCTGGTCCGTCACCGAAGTCATTCGCTATAGTTACTTCGTTTTCCTGCTTAGCAGCGGCCGTATCCCCGCTTTCCTCAGTTGGCTACGGTACAATACGTTTTACGTCTTGTATCCTCTGGGCATCTCGTGTGAATGTTGGCTGGTGTTCAAAGCCATTGGGCCCGCTGGGCAGGCAAACCCCCTCCTTGCATATGGCCTCTGGGCAGTCTTAGCTATATACGTGCCCGGTAAGGACCCCCAACCTAAACTGCTTCCCTGAGAGTGATGCTAACGTTCAGCAAAGGCTCGTACATATTATACACGCACATGATGGCTCAGAGACGAAGAGTTTTGCGTGGGAAAAAGAGGGCTGACTGAACGATACATAGCGAGTTGAGATAGAAACTTAATCTGAACAAAGGAGGTTACTCTAAGGGACAAGCAAGTTTCGCGGGGAGTTTGATTGGGCTGAGGCAAATAAAAAGCGTGCACCAAGCCACTTGAGCAAATTGGGTCGAAGCGCGAATGAAAGGCGAACGTATAGTAATAGTACAGCGGGGAGCCTGGATATGCGTAGGCGGCTAGATCTAGACTAGATGATGAGTGATCTACTGCTTCATGGCCGAGATTTGTCTCGTCTCAAACAGGACAAAAGATTAACCGTAGAACGCGGCGAATGCCAGTGGTTCCTCATTGCAGAGTCCTATATATTCCCACCTGACATCTCCTAGAGTGCTGCCGCAGATAGTAAAAACCAGTCGTTATTCATCTGATGTACGTCACGAGCCCTCAATAGTGGATCCGATCTAGCGAACTGATAGCCTGGCATCATGAACAATACCAGCCAATCCGGCTTCGGTTTGTCTCCTTGTCTAAGGCCTTTAAGTCAGACTTAAGACAAAATTCTATGTCTTGACCGTAGTCTACGTATCGCTAACTTAATGCTTTTTCTAATATAATATCAAAAAGTTTGAAGCAAACCGTCGAACTGAGTTGAATGCTCGTACATTCATACTATCACCTATCGGTAATCTCCAAATTTGATCTAAGGTATCTCTTACTCTTATCCGCCCGAATCTCAATGTGAATCTGATGATACACAGACCTGGAGTCTGACCCAAATGCCTGCAGATCCAGGTATTCCTCATAATGCCTAGTAACGCCAAGGGTTACGCTAAATAAACTCTGAAAGTGATGTAAGACACAATAGAATATATGGCACTTGAAAAATAGATCCCGCACTCATTCACTGCGAGGTCCCGCCTTGCTTGAACGGATGATCATATTCAAAAAAAAATAATAAAAAAAAATAAAGACTTGTGAGAAGGCAATGCACACATGATTGCGGTGATCATGAAAAGGAAGGTGTCAGTAGACAAAAAGCAATGTATGGCTCCCACAAATGCTTATGCTGTGCTAATGCTCGCTAATAATAACGATGATGAGAACAGTGACGTACGTGCAATAAAGCGGCGGCCAAGCTAGATCATGTGAAGAGAAGCGGAGCGAGCGTGGCACAAAATTGTGTCGGTCGACAGCTGATGTGTAGGAGCCGAAAAAAACCTGATGAAGAAATCCGCTGCAGGACATCTGGCACGACGTTACATGACGCATCGACAGAGACAATCCGGAGCCTTGTCATTTAGTACCAGATAAGATCCAACTGCGATTGGCATGACCTGAAGCTAGGGAGAAGGAGGCTCTCTGATGTAGCTGCATCAGCGGATAGCGAGATGAAAACTGCAACTCCTGATCGCCGGGCGGACAAAATCTGCGCGGTCATAACCGACGAAATGAGACTGCAGTCAATGCGCAGCATTTCGTTACGAAGAACCGCAAAGCACGCCAGCAAGAGAAGGGAAGGTCGAGTGGGAGCATTGGCGGAAGGAGCTGGCAAGCGGAAGATCCTGGACCAGTCGCTTAATCGCTTCGCTCGAGCCTTGGGCAGCAAAGAAAAATTCGAATGAATTTCTCTTTTCCTCCCACGCTTGTCGGACTGACCCCACATGGCTGCAACGCAAAGTAATCTTTCTGGAGCAACCGATACAACCCGCGCTCGTGCTTGCACCCACGCCAGCCACGCCCCGCTCCACCCACGCTAAGTCTCCTTTTGCTCATTCCAGCTGTTTCCGCTGAGTTGCCTCTTACAGCTAGAGCTCGCATACTCGACCAGGGTACCTATCGGTGGGGTGTACACAGTAGTATCGATCGCGCGAAGTGGGTGTAGGCGTCGAAGGCCGGCAAGGGCGTTTCTCTTCCCGGCTGCGTGGAAGGGCCGAACGGGCCGAAGGCTGTGGAACCGCAATGAAAGAGAGGTCGCAGCTCGCATGGGCGTGAGCACTGAAGGACCGAAGCGGTGTGCGAAAAAAATTGTCTGCAGGGCGTGCTCATGTGATGGTATGTCATGTGTCGTGCGCAAGGATGGACGCGGTCTCCAGGAACAATTTGATGCAGGGTCTTTTGCGTCTTTGCTTTTTCGCCTTGGCGGAAGCATCGGCCTCGATTGACGTCGCGTGCGTGAGTCTATGGAGAAAGCCTGCGACGATTGCTTTTATCCGAGATGCGGTGCGGGCAGTCGACATTCGCAGATATGCGCATTCGCGTTGCTTTCACATCTCTGGACAACACCGATCACGTTGCTGCTGCGGGAAGCAGGGGCGTAGTAAAATTTTGGAAGCCGGTGAAGCATGGAGTTTCGGGATGGCTGCGTTTTTCGGAAATTCCATCTCGAACGCTTGGAGCGGCAAATGCACATCCAACGTAAGAGCGAGACCGGGGTGTTGCGCGCTGTTTGGAACCTCGCCTATCCGTCTACCGCAACCATGTCGCATGCATCTTCTCATGCAGGTATGACTTCTCGTTGAAGACTTCTCAAAGCCGCTCAACAAGCCTCTGCCAACACGCCGACCCACCGAACGGGGACACCATCTACTGGATCCTCCTCGTCGTTGCGGGGGATGGTTTTGCGAGGAGGTAGCCAGATTCGAGCTTTTCCCATGGCACGCGCATCCAATTTGCCCTCGCGCCGCATGTTCATCTCTAGCACAATGACACGTAGGAAGTCACTGTTCTCGCGCGGCTCTCGTTGGCGAACGGCTGGCTGCGGGCTCAAGGCACGACCGGCTTCTGACGTAGGGTCGGCGGCACGGCGCTTGCCGCGCGATTGGCTGCGCGAGCGGCGTTCGTATGTCTGCATCTGAATCATGGGCGCATCGCTCGGCTCTTCCACAGGCTGGCCATGCAAGAGAGCTTCGTGAAGCTGCTGTGACAGCTCCGTCGGAGAAAGCGGCCGGTTTGTAGTGGTCGGGTTCAGATAACGGCGAAGAGCAGCGTCTGGAGTGCCTTGGAAGTTTTTGGGGCGCATCTCGCTCGTGAATCGGGGCGAAAGTAGGGAGCGTGTGAGAAGGTCGTCCGGCGGGACGCTCGGAGCAGTGAAGTTCGAGAAAGACTTGGCGGCAGACTTCAGAGCCTGGATGGAGGCAGTCAAGTTGGAGGTGAACGCAGATCTCAGGCGCGAGGTTGGAGCTTGACGTTCGATCTGGACCTCAGGGGACGGAGGCTCCGGCACGTCATCCTCGTGCTCAACGAAGCCATAATGCAACAAGGGATGATCGAGAATAGCTTCTTCTTTGGGCGGCGACGAAACAACCCTCTTCTCCTTGCGCTCGCCTGCCCGTCTCGCCAGCGATGGGGACCTCGGGGTGGAAGGACTACTCCAAGACAGTATGGATCTTTCTTCATCTAGGTCGGGTACGGACGGAATAGACTCGGTAGAGACAGAACGCGGAGAGACGAATTCACGTTCCTTCTGGCTGCTCTCGTCAATGCTCAAGCTGTCATCGGTGTCGCAGTCATCCACACGTTCCAGTAGAATGTCCAGCGGCGATCCATAGCTTCCTGGTGCTATCTCCTTGTCCTCCGCCCTCCACTCCTCGATCAGCTCGTCGATAGAGATGCGGCGATCGGCGTACTGCAGGCGGCGACGCGGCGAACTGGTTCGGCGCGGCTTGGGAATCGAAGTGACGGCCAGCAAGGCGGCGACGGCAGGCGGAATGGCGTTGGGCTGATGCTCCGAAGGCGAGCGAGGCAGGCGGGAGGGATGCGAGGGCCGAGTGCGGGCGGGCTGGGCGGGCTGAGAAGGCTGGTTGCGTGCAGGAATAACCATGGGCTTCGAGTGGACAGGCGCGGAGGCAACGGGGCGTGCGGCGGGCTGCGTGGTGGAGGCTGTCCGCGGCGAGTCCTTGGTGGAGTCCGGGCGTGCGGGTGAGCGTGGCCTGGGCATTCTGACGGAACCCATGGTGCGGTCGGACGAGGAGTGGTGGGAGGTGTAGCGGTAGGAGCGTGGAACCATCATCGTTCTAGTAGTAATGGACAGACGGGGACGGGCTTCGCTCGGATCGGTGGAGACGTTGATGGTGACGTTGGCCCGGGTTAGACTCCGGAGCTACTGCCACTTGCCGAGCGGTCTCGTAATGGAAACAGGCGGACGAGGAGGAGCGGGACATGAGGCTGAAGGGACGGCGGAGGAAGATGAACAAAGGACGGATGGGAGGCGGAGTCATGAGCAGGCGGCGGCGGGAGCGATGACAGCACAGCAGCTGCTCAGGACACGGGTAGGGCCGCAGGCGCGGGATGCTTGATTACGGGGAAGTCGAGATAAGGCAGGCGTCGTGTGCGGGCGTGGTGGCGAGCGCCGGCGCGTCGAGGGCACAGGGCCTTGTCTTGGGCGGACGGCTGGGCAGGGCTGCAAGGGGCCTCGCAGCTGAGCAGCAGGCGCGCAGCCAGCCGTATCCGCGACATTACTACGCCGCGCTGCACGTTCCGGCGGGTGGTGAGGCAGGGAGACAGGCATGCAGGCAGACTCTCGGGCGGGCAGGCTTTGCCCTCCCGAGGCTGGCAGGCGCCGGGGCCAGTGCCAGTGCCAGTGCCAGTGCCAGTGCCAGTGCCAGTGCCAGTGCCAGTGCCAGTGCCAGTGCCAGAGCCCGAGCCCGAGCCAGAACCGGAGAGGCAGAGAGGCAGGGCCAGGGCTGGGAACCCCTACGATGATCATGCCGGACGATTGGTAACCCGCGCCGCTAGCGCTTCTGCCGTTGTCGACGCGCGCGAGCATGAGCGCACTGCGAGCCCTGCCCGACCCTGCCCTCAGAAGCTCAGCAGAACCAGCCACGGATTACACATTACAATATTTCCTGCGCAGAAGCTCAAGCCACGGCCTTCGCCCCGAGACCTCTCTCAGGGTCTCGCAGTCGCGCCGCGCCGCCCAGCCCACAAGTCCACGAGCCCAGTGCTTCCAGCGCCTTCCGTCCATGCCCGACGCTCCGCGGAGATGGCCCAGCGGTCGCGTGAGTGCGCCGGTGCCTGCCAAGCAGCATCGAGAGGGAGCGAGGGAGTGAGGGAGTCGCTGTCGCATGCCTGACGTACGCAGTACGTGGGTCCATCCCGCTCCATCCCCCTCCATCCGACACGAGTCGGCGTCTTGTGATGCATCGGGCAGGTCCAAGCCCGCCGCGCGCCCGCGGCCATCAGCGCCTCTCGGCCTCTCAGCGCGTCCATCCTTATCTACAACCGCCCTCTGCCATCATGCTGACCCAAAGCGCGCCCCTTCGCCGATGCACCCCACAAATTCCAGCATGAGGTTAATCACACGCTCAAGCTTTCGCAACCCATCACTCGGGAACAGCCACATCACCAACCCCAGAGCCAAGCATCGCAAGCTTGCCCCTACCGAGCAGTGTGCCAGCGCCGCAAAAGCCGCGCCGCGCTCCCACAGTCCTGCGCGTCACCCTCAGCTTCCGCCGACGACACTGACCCTGCGCTACGCTGCAACCAGCAATCTGGCTTGCAGATCCGGGGTTCAAGAGCCTGCGAAACGAAATGCGGCGGGTCCCAAGTCCACCGCTCTCCTGTGCCCGATAAGCGCACCCACGCCCGCCTCCACCGTCAAATCACACGATGCTTAAAAAAAAAAAAAGAAAACTCCCTCCAAAAATTGATGCAAACAGATGAGATCCGCCGCCGTGGTTGTTCGTCAGTGGGGCGGGTCTGTCTGCTCTGACGTTTGTTCCTCTTCTCAACTCACCGACTTGTATACTGCACAGGGTAAACGAACTTAGTACCACAGCTGGCAGAAGAACCCACCCTTCAGACCGTGAAACCATTCGCATGCCTAGGCAATCGAAGCAGTCATCCAGGAGTGAATATATTGCAAGGCTAGTGGCATCAACGTCTGGACGACTGCGTTTACCGGTCTGCGAAGCGAAGGGCTGAGTTCTTGTATCTGGCCAATTTGGAAGGTACCGTAGATTTCGCTACCCACTGTGACTGTGTATGCTCTGCTTGCGTGGCAGGCTGCCACTAGCCTCAGTTGTAACAATATCATCGCTTGCCTGGCGCTAGAGATGCTCACACGGTCTGCTGCTCGCCAATCTCTTTTTGTTTTACATTGCACGTCGCCTGCAGCGGCAATCTTGACCATTCTCACCTGCATCGCTGTCCCGTAAGGGTATAAACGGGCGGGATGATGGTAGCTTGCAGCAAACTGCCTTGACGTGCGAATCGCGCGTTCCCAACATCATCGCTCTTATCTTCATTCTATTAGCTCGACCGGTGTGATAACCCGCTCGCCGACCACCACGCGCGCGTCCGCGGTCCATCCAAGAAGAGAGCGCGTCTGCAGGACTTCGCTCCGTATCGCCTGAAGTAGACGGCATTGGGCGGCCTGAAAGCTTGACGCACGGTCAATTCCGCGGCAACTTAGATCCCACATGAGTCCGAGCATTGTGTCTATCTCGACGGGTGCGCTCTCGAAACTAGCAGGGAAGAGATAAAACCATGCGATTCTACCGATTCAACAGACCTCTAGATGTACATTTCTTCAGTGTCCAGTCTGGCCGTGACTGCGGCGACGATAGGGCGCGCCGTGCCTGATGGCCGGGTGATTCGGCATGGAGCGAGGAAGCCGCCCGCCGGGCGCCCCCCTTTCCATGAGGCTAAGCGCAGCCCTTGATCGATTGCTGCTACAACTAGCTGCACCTTTGGGACACCTTCCATGTCTGTCACCCGTCTATTCTTGGAGTGTAGGAGTGCATGGCTTCGTCATTGGGACGGCTTTTTGGGGCGTTACAAGCGCGCAGGGGCTTCGCCGGAAGGATGTTTATCAGCAGTCATCTTCCTTGATCATACGCATGCCGACAGCGGCTCGTGACCCCCGCAATCACTTCGCTACAGATTATCGTCTCTCTCATTCATAGCCCCATACAAGTCGCCGTTGCCACCGCATGAGCATGGAATAAGGGAGCATGGAACAACGAGGCGGCAACGCTACGCATATGAGAATAAGGGATGAGGGAGGTCTCATCAGCCATCTTTAACTCCGTCCCCAACTTTCGCAAGGATCTCGAATGCTGTGTCATCTCCAAATACAGCAAAACACGCTTCAGTTCCGACGGCGACCATCTGCCCTACTTATCAAACGCGCGAAAGCGAAAACAAGGATAAGCAAGTCCCTGGATGAGCAGAGCTAGTAACTAGCGAGCTCCTTTTTTTTTTTTTTTGGTGGTCGCGCACCCTTCACTTAACCAGTGCGAACCGGGTATGTCCACGTCTGCTGCGCCAGGTTACCTTGCAACCGTCTATTTTGCAAAACTCCACCGCCTGCTCCTCAGTTCGCCAAAAACCCCTCGGTCTTACTGCCTCAGTTCATTGCCGTAGGCCTTGCTGCCGAGCGTCGGATGAACTTGTTCTACTGAAGGTCACCACCCATCGCAGATTATAGACAAGCTGAAAGACACATGAAGTGGGCTGTCAAAGGGTGAGAAATGGGATAGGAAATGCTGCGCTGCTGGTAAGGAATAACTTTCAGGGGAGCATGCGTCTATCCGGACATGTCGACCAATTTGCCTGAAAGAACGAATCTTGCGCCTTTCCTTCCTTCACGAATTGCTTCCGACATTACATGCGACCAACAAGGAACCTTATTCAGGTGGACATTCGCTCATAGTGCATGTCGAATCCGCAGACATGACCAGTTCCTCAAAGAATCCGTACACTGCTAGTCGCCACTGCCTTAACAAGGTTGTGCGGAGTCCAGTCTGAAATAACAGAAGAAGGAATTGGGACGATTTGCTGGTCCTCTGGCCAGACCTCGATCGTGTCGTATTAGGAGACAGATGGGCAAGAAAGTAGGCCACCAAGTGAGTTAGCCCTACCACACCTGAGTTGCCAGACTGAGCGCGGCTGGCCAATAATTTGATGGGACAATTGGCTCGCAATAGTTTTATTGTATGAGATCACACTGCACAGTAATGCATTCTTCTCTACCTTATACTTAACGAATAAGAAATCACGCAGACTGACTTTGCTTGCTCGCCGCTCTGCATCCGTGTGAGCGAAGAACTTTGATACACAAGGCGATGTACGATAAAACCTGTAGCAGTTACGTAGAATGCGCACGTACATACATGGAGATAGAAACACACAAAAGAGAAGGGGGAGAGGGGAGAGGTATGGGCTTTCATTCGAAGGAGAAGTACAGTGGGAAATCGGAAAGTGAACCTCAAATTCAAGCAAACGTGCGAATAGAGTTCGTGCTAGAATGCCACTAGAAACGCTGTTTTTATTTTTCTTAGTGTCTGACGTGGTTGACCGTTAGGGGAAAAAAAGGTTCATCATCTCGCACGATTTGACGTCACCTGTATAGCAAGCTCAATGCTCGTCTCCGCACCAGAGTCTGTGTGGTTCCACTACAAGACTTTCTCACGGATCCTATCCATATGAAACAACACTCTCTCATTCAAAAAACTAGTAGACGAATTGGGTCAAACAGGAGAAGAAAGGTCGCAAACTAAAGAGGATAAAAAGTTCTTTGACAAAAATCATTTCCAACCGTGGCTCAGGGTATACAGACCGTGATAAAGAAGAGAAACTTAACGTCTGCCCAAGCAGCGTTGTTCACGAGGGGCCACTAGCCGTCAGCGGCTCATGTAGATTGAGCTCTGAGTCTGCGTCAACCCTCAACCACATGGGTCAATGCTGATTATTCCTTTGCCTGAAGCAGCACAGACATCGATCCTCCTAACAGCTGAGAATGTGTGGCTAATCTAGGGTATCCATGTAATCAGAAAATAAAGGGAAGCCAGAAGATTCCTTTTAGCCGGACTTGTCCAGGCCATGTATGAGGAGTCTCCGTGTGCTCGTGTGTGGACTGTTCGTGGACTGCTGTAAAAGGAGCTGGGAGAGTGATGTATCCAGCTGGTCGACAAAAAAGGCGCAACCGCTCTCACGCTCTAGTTGATGCAACGAGCAGATTTCGCTTGAATGGCCACGCAATCAATACGTCTCGTTGTCGTCCGTCCATCCTGCTTCGCTACCATCGGCGCTCATTACGCGGCCATCCTCATGCTCGACCGTCATCTCAGTTTGGCCCACGCCCCGGATACCACCCTGTGGTCTGGACTTGCGATGGGTGCTGTTCAATTCTGGCGTGTACCGTTTCATGTGATTGGCTCGGAGCTTGGCGTAGTATGCCTCGCTCGCATCTGGCTCTGGCTCGGACACATCGCTATATGTCTCCCAATTCTCAGAGCCAGACTGAGTGGTGTGCACAGTGGACGAAGTAGTCGAAGTCCGGCGGCTGTCCGAACGAGCAGGCGGAGGCGCCATTGGTGGATAATGACCGCGGCCAGATTCGGGTCGAACAAAGGACATGAAGGAGCGGTCATCATACGGATCCTCTGGAGGGATGGACCGGACGATACTGCCGCGCTCTGAGAAATTCTCGCGGTCATAGCTGTTGGACTCTGGAGGAGGAGAGAAGAGGTCCTTCATTTTCGGTGGGGGAGCTCGTGGCGGTCCCATGTTGCCGCGTATTGTGGAATTAGCACGGATGGTCGAATCGTCTTTACCAGGCTGATAACGGCGGTCGTTAGTAGAATTGTTGCCGTCCCGCATATTTCTCAATGGAGCGCGGCCAGGAATCTTGGTCGGACTGCCGCTCCTGACGCTTCCGTTCGAGGATACCGAGGATGCCAAGGGGTTGTGGCCCCTGGATATACTACCAATGCTATAGTCTGCGTTGCTTCTGAAGCTAGCTGTGCTTTGGTTGAAGTTTGTTGCCACCGGCGTTTTGGCCCGCGAAGGCGGAGCTTGGGATCCACCACGAACACTGCCCGTGCGAGACACAGTCCCGTCGCGTGCAAGAGACGATGCCGACTTGCTGTGCTTGTGTAGAGTAGGTCTCTGCGTGGTTGGCCCCGCTGACGGTGTCTTCGAGCGAGGTGGAAGCGCTCTTGTTGAAGCAGATATTTCGAGTTCGTCCAGGTACCTCTCGCCTTGAACCAGGAATGGCCTGCCATACTCATCTTCATAAACTTCGAGGACCTTTCTCAGTTCCGCTTCAATTTTGGGCAACTCCTTCGCTATCCTCTTTCTCATCTTTTCTTCCCTTAATAGCTTCCCAGGATCACGCCTCTCGCCCTTCTGACCACGCGCCATCAGACGCGATGCATCTTGAGCTGATGCGTTCAGCTCGTCTCGGTCATTCAGCAGGGACTTATGTTTGTCGATTAGAGTGAGGATAGGGGCGCGCTGCTCTTTCAGAGCCTCGAGACGATCGATTTCCGCTTCGTGGGCAGACAGTAGAGCGTCGCTGTACACGTCTGTGCGCTATGTTAGTATTCGTTGCACGACTATTGCGGGGTTACAAACCGGAGAAGGCAGGAGTGAAGTCCAGCATCTCCTCTTCAGATAAGTACAGGCAGTCCCAAAGTTGTTGGAGTTTATCACGAGCGTCCTCGACGAACAAATGTAGGTTTTGGCGCTTCAACTCATTGAGCCTCGCCAGCTCGTCTTCGTAGTCGTTGATGGCTCTCATGCCACAGCCGCGACTGCCCGCAAGGAATGCCTTGCGATCAGGCTCCTCGACGCCCAAGCGATCCCAGAGAGCCTCGATGTTGTTCCGAAGGTCTCTCAGACGCCTCTCTCTCTGTGCCTTCTCCTCAACCAACTTCTCCCTGCGTGCGCGCAAACTATCCAGATCGTCCTGATGTAGCCCCAACTGCTCCGGTGCTTCCCTCGCAAACTCCAGAATGGCGCGGTCGGTCTGTGCTTGAGGAGTTCCCAGCTCAGCCCATAATTTGATAATCTCTTCCGCCGTTGCCTGGACCCAACCAACACGACGCGTGTATTCTTCATACACACGGGAGAACTCTCTGTCTAGTGAAGCGACATATGAAGGCGAGACATCGAGAGTCGGGGGGATCTTTGCGTTTGGTGATGCAGGCGGGAGTTTGATTTGGAGGAAGGATGACTCGAGATGAGATGCGTATGACTCGAGAGCTTGGGCGAGCTCTGATCGTCATTAGTACGGTCTCTGTCACATCTTTTGTGGTAGCTCAACTTACTTTTAACTTGCTCGAAGCGCTCGCGATGCTGTCTAGTGAGGGATTTGTGCTTTTCTTTTAAGTTCTGAATGCAACGAGTTAGAGGATAGGTGACTTGTAAGTCCTCGCTTTCAGCATCATAGCTATCGCGGGCGCTTCTGCCGTCTAACGAGGCCTCTAATTGTCTGATGGTTTTGATCAGGCGCTGGGCTTCCTCTGTCTTCTCATTCTTCTCTCTGTAGCAGGGTTAGTTACGGTGACACGACGGCCAGAAAATATTTAGCGTACGTGTTAACCAGCTTCAGCTGGTTATTGAGTGTCTCTGATAGCGCCGAGAAGAGCTGCGGGTCATATCAGCAAACAAAAGCTGAAATTGTGCTGAGTACTGGTGTACCTCTGCTTCGCGAGAATCGCGTTCGTGGCTGGGGACGCCGATGTCATCGAACAGACCATGCAGTTGGCCGATGATGGTGGTGACCTGCTGTGACAGGTAGCTCGTGTCCATGGCCATGCAGGCTTGCGTGCAAGAACGCAGCAGGACGAGAACGTGTCATGCAACGCTGCAGAGCGACGGACGGATAGCGTTCCGAATGAAAGGAGTGCAGATAGGCGAGAACGCCGAGTCGTGGGTGAACGGCGGTAACGATCGTGGGCGAGGGAGTGCGGCGTACGATCGCGGGGCCTCAAAGGTCGATCAAGTGTACTCTTCGGGGGGTCGATGGTGTTCTGAGGGAGTGAAGAGGTGGCGAAGCGAAGAGCGCGGTGCAGGTTGGGTGGGTACGCCGCGCTTCTTTAGACGCGGATCGGCCTTTGGTGTTGAAGTGTTTACCTGGGCAGCCGTGTTACTGCAGCAACCGTCTCGCCCACTGCCTCGCATCGCCGCAAACGTGCGTCGCGCCGCCCTCAAGCCCGGCATATGCATGCTAAGGCTGTGAGATTTAGACCCGATCGAGCCAATGCAAACCGGTTTCCGCAAGCTGCAAGCCATCCGTGCAACGATCTGCCCATAAGAGCCGGCCAGCTGCCCCGCTGCCACTACAGCCTCAGGCGAATCCGTGCCGCTGAACCTGTGCCGCGCGACGGAGGATCAAACATCGCCCCAGAAAATCACTCAGCTCTGCAAGGAGACGCCCAACAAGTTTCAGTACTGCCTACCTGAGTCTGTTGTCGCCCACTGGTCACTTGATATACAGACACTTCGGGTTAGATGCAGAGACGCGGTCCTCGTACCTGCTTCGCCCCATCCTCCATACATGCAGCTGTGCTATACCGGTTTTTATCTCGCTATGCGTTCTCATTCCAATGTTACACACTTTTGTGGAATGACCTCGTACGATCCAGGAACTTTCCTGACGCCAATGCACACATTAGCGCTGCATGGTGTTAATATCATCAGCCTCTGTGCGCCACGTTACTCGACCTCTCTTGAAGCTATTTCAGGAAAACAGTCGCGTCACAGCTCACCATCGCCCTGCATCTTACAAAAAGTCAATGACCGATTGCTCGTCCTAGCAAAATCAACAGACCTCGAAATCAATTCCTACGGAGTGTCTATCAACAACCGCTGGATAAAAAAGTGCCCTTCCCGCGTAGCAAACACAACCAGAACTCGGAAATTGGATGAGAACGCCGGGGTTATGATGATGCCAGTGACTTGTCGACACTGCAAAGGGAGAAATACATGACGGTGAATCTTTTGGGGGATCATGGTCGGTCATGACGAAAGAAGGGGGGGCTGGGCACGACTCGCGGAGACGGGGGCGGAAATGTGGTAACTGGTGTGTTGTGGGGCTGACGAAAGGTATTTGGGCCGTCGATGTTGCTACGGAAAAGCAGTGCAGTTCTCGAGACTGTCCAGAATCGGCGCACGTGCCCGCGGGCCCCGCTCCGAGGTATGGGGGCAGGGACGTTGGCCTGTCCTCTGTCGGTTTGTATAGCGACAACGAACCGGACTTGACTACAAGCCTAGCCGGCCGGGAGGAGCCGCCGTTTGGGTACTATGTGGTCCGCCGCGTCCTGTCAACAGGACTGCGCCAGATGACATCTCATCCGCTTCACATGTCCATTGAATCGCCGCCGTTAGCAAAGTTGAAGTTCTGCTGCTGAGGCTGTGCTCCAAAGCCGAAGGTGCCGTCTTGACCTTGCTGAGGAGCCAGATCATTCATATCGCCGGCGGCATCATCCTCGTCTGAGAAGTACTTCTCAATAATGTTGTATGCCTTCATGTAAATCTCCTCGTTTGCGTTGTTCTGGCAGTCATGGATCTTCTCCATGCCACCACACTCCTCAATGAACAAAGCGTAGCGGTTGATGGGCTCACCACCCTCTGAAGCCTCCTTGTCCATTTCGCCAACCTTAAGGATATTCTCAAGGCCATCCAGAGCCACTTGGATAATCTTATTGTCAGGGCATGCCAGTAGGTCACACAAGGGGCGGATGCAACCCTGCGACACAAGGTAGCGAATCTGGTCAGGCTTTTGGAGACCTCCCGAGGTCGCGTTGGAGATGGCCCAGCATGCCTCCTTGCGCGTCTTGAAGTCACCCATCGAGAGCAGGTGGATGAGGGGGGGGATGATGTTTGCGTCAATCACCGCCTGGATCTGGGTCGAATTGCCTGCCGTGATATTGGAAATAGTCCAGCATGCCTCCTTTCGAATCCCATCCTTGGTCGAGCTCAACAGAGAGAGGAGGGCGGGGAGAGCACCGCAGTTGATGATGACCTGGGTCTGAACGTCATCACCAGTGACGATGTTGCCGACGGAGCGGAGCGCAGGAGTCTGGACAGAGGTGGAAGCGTGCATCAGAAGCTCGACCAAGCGGCGCGGGATACCGGCCTCGATGACAGCCTGGATCTTATCGTTGGATCCATCGGAAAGGTAGGAGATGGCCCAGCAGGCATCAATCAAAACCTCATCATCAAGCGAGTAGACTAGCTTCGCAAGAACAGGCAAAGCTGGGGCAATCTGAAAGGAATTTGTTAGTGTATCAGTCGTATCTGCAAACACGATGATCCTACTTACAGTCTGCCAGTCAGGCTGGGGAGTCTTGCCGCGGCAGAAGTTGCTGAGGGTCCAGGTCGCGTTGCGCAGCATGCTCAGCTTGCGGCTGTCACCAAGCAGGTTGAGAAGCGGCCGGAGAGCACCAGCCTGAAGAACGAAGTCGCGGCATGCCGGGCTATCTCCAGCAATATTACCCAGAGCCCAGACGGCTTGCTCCCTGACATCCGGCTCGTGGCTGCTAAGAAGTTCGACAAAAATTGGAACAGCACCAGCCTCAATCACAACTTGGGTCTGCTGAGCGGAGCCCGAGGCGATATTGGTCAGAGCCCAAGCGGCTTCGAACTGAACCAGGGTGTGGGGAGAGCGCAAGAACTCGACAAATCGGCTGACGACGCCCGTCTCGATAACACGCTCAATAGGAGGGTTGCGCTCCTTCGAGAGCAGTTTGCGGAACTTGGTGGTGGCCTGGATCTGCTCGTCGATCTGGTCGGAGAAGACTCCCTTGACCATCTGAGGGAGCTCCTCGTTGAGCTATGCGGGAATACATCAGCAGGTACATCCAAAGCTTCAAGCATAGACAGCGCTAAGGGAAAATCATGGTTCATTAAATGGCTCGTGCTGATGGATAAAGGATAAGGAAATGGCCAGTTCGCCCGGCAACTATCAAGCGGGGAAACAGCGGCAATAAAAGCCTGAGCGAAAGGCAGTAGAGCCGGGCGGTCGGACGCGGATGCGCCCCAACAAGTAGCAGCCTCAGTTCGAGGGTTTGGGCGAGTGCGGATGAGCAGCGGGGTGTGACGTACCTGACTCTCGATGTTCCCACCCTCATCGTCGCTGTCCGGAGCAGCGCCCAGCGCGGCACCAGGGCCGCCACCCTCGCGGGGAGCGATGCCGCGGCGCTTTGCGAGATTCTCCTCTCTTTTCTGCTTGCGGATTTCGACCTGCTGCTCCTCGCGGCGGCGGCGCAGCTCATCGGGCTTGAAGGTGTTCTTCGCCTTGAACGTCGTGCGACGGTGCTCGGGAATGTAGCGATCAGCCATGGTGGCGGAGTATCGCGGCGACTCTAAGGTGGGCGCGGGCGGCGGGGGGATGTTCAGGGTGAGGAGGACCGCTGCAGGCAGCGCGGGTACAAGGTGAGGCAAGGAGCTCGTGGGGGTTTGGAGGTTCAGGTCGAGGGCGGAAAATAATGCGGGCAACAGCCCTGCGAGGATTGGGCTCTGTTTTCGACTAGCGGCGATGAGTCAGCGTTCTAGTCTTGGCGGCCGCGCTGCTCTTTGCTTGTGCCTCACTTTTTGCCAGCCCCGCCCGTGCCTTGTTTGCACGCGCCTGCACGCGCCGCCGAAAGTGCGCAGGGGCGCGAAGCTTACGAGCGCTTGAGCGCCTTCACGTTTCACGCACGGCGGCCTGCTCGTTGCGCGCGTTTTACAACGCACTGCTGCGTCCGCCGTCACCAACGCGCCAGACTCAGCACTCCAGCGCCGCCCCGCCAGCTGATCGCCAGGCGCGCTAACCAATGGGGTAGTCCATGCTCTGCTCCTCTTTTGACGCCGCAGCCGTGAAAAGACGAGCATTATCCTGCGCCTTCCCGTGCTCTTACCTTTGTCAGTGCAACCCTGTAATTCTCAACCAACATCCTCTTACTCCACCCGTCGGACCGGATCTATCAGCTGGCCATCCACAATGCCTTTAGAGGCTCCGGTGAGACAGCCCGAGGGCTTCGACACCGTCGCAGAAGTCCTCGGAAAACCGCACGATACGTTCGTCAATGTCATCGGTGTCGTCGAACATATTTTGCCCACAACATCGACGAATGGAAGTGGTATGCTACCGCAAGCATACGTAATGATCTGCACTGACGATCGTACAGATCTCCAGTTCACCATCGCCATCCAAGACAGGTCCGTCGCGCAAGCTCTCGGCAATGGCGCGGTATTGAAGGTCAAATTTTTCTTTCCCTCTGAATTGGACGCCCCAAAAGTCGAGGCGATCGGAGACACGGTTCTCCTCCGACGCTTCAAGGTGTGCATTGAACCCAAATGCTTGACGTATCGAACTTATTAACGCCATCTTACAGCTGCGCCGTCCCAGGGGCGGATCTTTGCCTGGAGCTTTCTTGTTGAAGCACTTCAACAGCGAGTACATAGTCTTCCCATCAAGCTCCATGCCAGACCCGCACTTCAATGATTCGTACGCCGCTGGTCAAATGTTGCGCTACACGTGCAAGCCGCCGAATGCAAAACCGCCGACCGCTGAGCAGCAAATGTGGGCGATTTCTCTGCGGCATCATCTATCCCCTACTCAGGCGGCAAAAATTCAACAACATACTAGGAGTCGCCCCGGAAGAGAAGCAGGCAAGAAGTCCGGCTTGATCAAGAATATCGGTCCTGACCAGTTCTTTGACATTGTCGTTGAGGTCGTCAAAATGTACCCATTTGCCAGTGAGATTTACGTTACTGACTACACCGAAAACAATCTCCTCTACCGATACAATCATCCAAATGAAGAATTTGCCGCCGATATCGAAAGAGACGGTGACGAGTACGGGTACACCACATCGACTTCCGCAAAACAATGGTCTGGCCCATATGGGCAAATGACTCTGCAGGTAAAGCTGTGGGAACCTCATGCCAGTTTCGCCTCAAGCAAGATAAAGGACGGAGACATCATTGAACTTCAGAACGTGCATATTAAGATGGATCCTTCCGGCACCAAAATCGAGGGTGTTCTTCACCAGGACAAACGCTATCCCTCGAAGGTCTATATCCAGAGGAATCTGGCCCCCGCGCGGGTCCATGAGTTAAAGAGCCGAAAAGAGGGCTACCTAGCTCGACTGAAGAGTCATGAGCAGCGAGCCCAAGGCAAACCCAAGAAGAGAGACAAAAAGCGTAGAGACAAGAAGGAAAAGAAGGTTAAGCCAGACTTCGGACCTTCAGATGAACGAACTGACGAGCTCGAGCACTACAGGATAAATTCTCATGGTGAGTCTTCGTATGAACAACGCAGGTATTGTTAGTAACGCCATGCAGTAAAATGCGAAAGACTTCAGGACCCGACACTTTGTCTGGCTGATATTGAAGGCGGCGACAAGCGCACGTACAAGACTCCAAGCGGAATTGACTTTGAATTGCCGTTCATAAACGCGACGTATAGAGCGCGTGTTCGTGTCATCGATTTCTGGCCGCAGAAGCTGGAGGATTTCTCGAGGTCTTTGGCGGATCACGAATACAATGACACAAATATGGAAATCGAAACACAAAGTTCCACATCCTATTCGGCACTCTCGGCCAGTACTCAGCGATGGGAATGGCACTTCTGTCTGCTAGTGGAAGACACAAAGCAGCAACCTGGAAATAATGGTCCTGTCAGAGTTCCTCTTCTGGTCTTCGACAAGGATGCCGAGTGCCTTCTTCGTCTCGATGCTGCGGAGTGAGTTCAATCCATGTAAAAAGCCAGGCTTGGTAGATGGTGCTAACATGACCACGATAGTCTGCGAAAAGATAAGAAGACGCTCGATGTCCTGCGGAGAAAATTATTCATTCTATGGGGAAACCTTGAAGAATTGAAGGCGAAAGGATTGGATCCTCTCGACGGGCCCGGGGCTCAGAAGCATTCGCGCAACGCATTCGATTGCTGTATCAAGGAGGCTGGCGTCAAAGTACAAGACGGAATGGGAGAAGCAAAGCCGGGGTTTGGATACCAGAGGGTGTATCATCTCTGTGGCACAACGATCCATGATTGAACCCCGTGGTCACGCATTGACAGCCTTTCGGCGAAAC
Source organism: Neoscytalidium dimidiatum (assembly GCA_037367355.1). NCBI lineage: Eukaryota > Fungi > Ascomycota > Dothideomycetes > Botryosphaeriales > Botryosphaeriaceae > Neoscytalidium > Neoscytalidium dimidiatum. The sequence goes on along the minus strand of CM074700.1, from coordinate 1,415,967 downwards.
TTTATCAATGCACTAATTCTCTTTGAGGCCAGCTTGACGGCTTTGGCTGAGAAGCGGTGGTGATTTAGGGACAACGGTCTAAGGCTTTGCAGACGTTAACGGATACGGATCTCTTGGGTGCATTTTGCCATGCTGGATACTTGGAGTTGGAATACCCCCTCCCATTCTAAGGCGTCTTAGATTTCCTGGAGCAGCAAGAAGAGGCTTAGGTCGCTCCATGTTGGGAGTCGATTTACCACAGGGTGAGATCGGTCCATGCCAAAGATAGCACACCAATGCGGAACGGCGAATTCGGCAATGATTTTTGCCAGGGTCATTGACCATAGCCCAGCACCCTGCCACGCCCCCACCTGCCCATCTTCCAGGCAGCAATTCCATTATCCATTACTGCACTCATCAGAACTCCCCTCCTTCTTGAGTACAATCTGTGCTGCTGGTCTCTGTTACGCTCAGTCAAAATGTCGTCTGCAGACTACTCGGGTTTCCACCGAACCTTCAAGGCGATGTGCAGCGAACATGCGTGGCCGCCGAGCCCCTGCGGCTGAGCAGTAACAAGCTATGACAGTACAGCCAAAAGAGCCCATCCACAATCGACCCTCTCCACTACCCAACCACACAATGGACAGATCCACATGGGAATCAAAGAGCTCAACCAGAGCTCCATATCTTTCCCACCCTCTTCCTCTGGATAGCGCATCGGTACCCGCCGCGCTCGTGCGAACATCGCCGTACCATGCCTATCCGGCATCGCTTCCCGGACTGGAGACGGAAAGTTTATTCGCCGATGACGTCCCAGAAGGGACGCCTTGTACAATCTTTTACCTCGAAGATGCATCTAGCAGCTCTCAAGAACCACTATTGCATTTCATCTGCAAACGTAAGGGGAACTTCTGTTCGCAAGGAAATCATCTCCATCTTGTGGCTCTGCGCAATTGTTTGGAGATCTCGGCCCGTATTCCCAGCGTATCATAGCGGTCGAAAATATCATACCCATCGCTGTCGAAGTCTTGGACTGGTCGCTCAACCTTCGGCCGCGCCTCTTCCAGCAACATGTCCGAGGTGCGTGGAGGCCAGCCGAATGCTCCTCCCATCTCGCCTTTTTTGACTCCGACGTCATGATTCCGTGTGTATGGATGCGTCCAAAATCCGTAGGCATAACGATCCAGGTTCCAAGACTGATCGACATTGCCTCCTTGCGTTAGGAATTCGCGTGGAAGAGGAGGAAGCTCTCCACTTCATTGAGCGAGAGCGACGCCTCACCGTTCCTCTTCGAAGCCGGTTCGGTCCCTTGCCATCCTCGAATTTTTGAGCATCTTTTCATGAAAATTCTGGCAGAACCTGAAACCAGGTGGACAGATAAGTTGGTTCATAACATTTCGTTCGCCGTCACGTGCACAACGTGTTGTTTGGATGCTCAAATCGCTTTTCATGCAACCACCAAATAACCAAGATCTGTTGGTATCTTTCCCATCCCAGGAGATACGTTACGGCCAATGCGAATATTCTTCGTTCTTCGTTTCAATTTCCCAAGCAACATATGTACATTAGCTGATGCAATGTTTCATGAGAACTTGGCGGTGCTACTGTTCCCTTCCGACTTGGGTACTCGCCTGCCACCTTCAAGGGTCCAGAGCTTCTCACAGGAACCATACCCACCGATATACAACTCACACTACGACAAGTACGACTATGGACATGAAACGAATACTGGAAATTTCGAATAGTGGCAAATGGGGTACCAAGAACTCCTGCATGCGCCGTCCGAACGCAACGATCCTTTCATTCTCAATGCATCATTATTCGCGCACGCACTGAACTACTGGGACATCCACATCAATGTGGTAGACCGGGTTGTGAAATCCTTACATCAAGTCCTCTGCGCCGTGCGATGTAGCCCTTCCAGTGAAACCGGCGAGATCTATCCGCAGCGAGATTTGAAGGAGATCGTCCTGTATGATATATCTGTTCTATCAGACACCTTGAACTACCTGGATCCCTTCATTTAATTGGAGGGATCAACCAGAAATTGCTTCGGCAAATTGTGGTCCTCATCATCCGCTTTGACCACTCAGCACGACCGCACACAGCTTCTGGAAAAGGAGAAAGGGCATTGAGCAGGCTGGTACCGTAAAAAGGCCCAGAGCGCTGGCCTTAATATTCATTCCTATTTGACTGCCACGAGCTTCTTTGGGATGAACAAGTAAGAGCTATACCCGAATCCGCAGTTTTGCTAGCACTTGCACTTATGGGTGCAAACTGGAATCGGATCCTCACATTCTCCACGCGATATAGGCAACGCTGAAAGGAATACCTAGATGAGACCGTATCGAGCAGTACACGGAGATGAGGGTTTCCAAGCATGGGTTATTTGGGAGAGACGAACATGCCCATTTTGCTTTCCAAAATTCGGAAATTCAAGTGCCAGTCCTGCTCACTTCACATCGCAAGACTTAATCTGCATGTTGATGATAGGATGAATGCGTATTAAGGTATTCGTTCGAATGTCTGTATGATGGTCGCGTCTCCGATCAATGCGCATCCCGTCGCTTCAGCTCCCACGGATTTTGGATCCAATCTTCATTTCACTATCCTGCCGCCTCAACATGTGCTCGAAGCTTGCTGCATTGTCTTCAACACCTACGCATCTCCCCTTGTCGGTGCAATACTTGAATGCGCTTTGCAACGCGAGGTCGCCATCCGCACTCTCCTGGCTGCTGAAGCCTTCTCCCCTCAAACCCGGCTGAACAACAACATTTAAATCCTCTTCAATGACCATTTGGCCGGGTCTCCTCCTGTTTGCGGAAGGGAATGAGGCAGAGAGATTCTGCGCGAGGCTCTCCTGAGGGGAGACATCTGTGTCATGGGCCAAATCTGCAAAGTAGAGTGAGTTGACGCGAGAGACCAAGAGGGAGTATCGGTTTAGGATCCATACCTTGAAAGCTACCGATTGCAGTCAGAGCCGGTTGGAAAAGCAGAATCATAGGAAGGATCTGTCCGAAGCCCCATTTATTCGCACTCGGCATATTCAGTGAGCAGTAATGTCCGCGCGAAGACTCTGTCCCATTGTGGGATCCATACGCATTCCAAGGGTCCCATTGAGGTGCTTCCGCGAAGCGTTGTGCGTAGACGAATACCAAGGAAACGGCGAAGAAGGCGATCTGTTGGCAGAATACAATGAACATGCTGCCGAGGAATATATACCGGCATGCAAGCGCGAAGCAATCTAAGAAGAGATAGATAACGCCTGCGGAGATGTTGTCGTCGCTCTCCACCGAACGCACGCGTTTGATGCTGACGAAATCAAGGAATCTTTCTCGGAAGCGTATCCTCGAGATGCCCATGATAGGGAGGTGCAGTGCCAGAAGAAGGAAAGGATACATGACGAAGATGAGGTAGAATATTGGAAGAACCCGGCTGACATCATTGTCATCATCAAGAAAGCGTTCGTCTGAACCACAAGGCTCATTTTGGGGGCCACAATAGTCATCCGTGTGGTTAAATAGGCGTTTAAATGCGGCGCGTAGGGGTTGAAATGGCAGGGTGATAGCGGTCATGGTACCTAGAAGCAGTGCAAACACGTAAACGAAGGCGAGCCTGGAGACTATAGCATCACGGTGCTTAGAAAAGTAATTCTTCAGCGTAAGGATGCATGCCAGATGAGAGCTGCTGGACAGACAGCTCAGGTACAGAATAAGCATGAAATGTGCGTTCTGATATCTCAGCTGAGAGGGAGGAAAACTTTCTTTTTCAGCCATGATACCACTAGCTGGTTGAGGATACGGATACGGATCTCGATTCCACATCTCTGGGTCGTTGGCTCGGACGAGTCCGGCTATGAGTATGGCATAGCCCGTCAGCAGTTGTTGGTCTGCCATGGAGAGCATGAAGCGTTCGAGTTTGGCTCGTCGTTTTCTGTGCTTCTTCAAAGTATCGGGATTTTGTTGCTTTCGGCGTAGTATGCGGAGGAGTTGCGTTGGGAAGATCGCGTCTGGATCATTGTTCAAAGCATCGAGGATCGCAGAAGATATTGAGCAGAGCGTTGTGACAGAAGCAGCTACAGTAAACGACAGGAGCACCTTCCTTTGACATCAATATCAGGGGCCTACAAAGAAAGCAACACAGGAAACTTACTCCAATTCCAGCGACATCTGGGTCTGCGGTACATCTGCCGTCCGGGAAGATATAATCCAGATCAAACCATACAAGATTGGTCACAACCATGATGCGACAACGTAGAATGAAACAAGCTGTGGAGGAAATCACCACTCGCCGCAAGCATTTATCAGAAATAGACACACAGCCTTGCCGTGAAATAAAATAGGGCAAATGTCAGGTGTGCATCTGCCTGCTGCGCTGATCGGGGTGTTGGCAGCCAAGAAGCTGGAGCCAGCTCAGCAGAGCTTACGCGTGTTACTATAGAGGAAAGGTAGCGTCAGTGCGGGGGGCTTAGATGGGGCGAAATTGAAATCAAGGCTGTGTATTTCCGTGTCTGCAGCCTATCATCTCCTCTTCTGTCGACGTGTCAGCTGTGCCCCAACGACGCCGCCTGCAGCCTCATCGTTATCGTACACGAGATATGGCTGCCCAGCCGTCCTGCCGTTCTGGCTGCGCCTGGGACAGGGATATTCTGATTGCAGTAGTCATTTTGATTGGTTGGGGGCGGGAGGCGAACTTCTTGTTTGAGCATTCCCTTGGAAATGTTAAGATATCTGAGTGCAGAGCTTCCCGTGTCAAGCTACTTACTTAGCTTAGAAGCAGGCTACAGCTCGGCTTGGTCTTCTCACGGCCCAGCATCGTACTGCTTCTACGCATGGTTGAAACGTACCGTCCAACAAGATATGCGCGGCCTCCCGAAGGATCCGACAACCCGCTTGAATTATGATTGCTCAGAGGGGACTCCGCGGTGCCACAAAACCTGCCTGTGACATCAGCCACAAGCGAACTCAGATGATTTTAATAGGCAGCAATATCTGCATGTTGGAATGTCCACAACTTCTGCGCACGCACACATGTCTGTCACCAAGCCATGTAGTTCTATGGGTCTTTGAAGTTTTAGGGTGTGGTACACGTATTCGAATTTGCAGCCTGACGCCAAACAAGCAGTGGGAGTAGTGAGCTTTAGGTAGTTTTCATGAGTTGTCTGTGACTCTGTGTAAGCTGCTGATCTGTATGTCATGCATAGGCGTCGAGAATATGCTACGCTCTCCGAGGTACCCATAGTCCCCGTTAAAAGTGTCTCCGTCCACGGTATTTGCCAATGGTAATAGGTGCGTGCATTACACAGGTGTCCAATAGCTCATGCCTCGGCGTCGCAGAACTGCTGTTCGTGCAGTACTCAGGCATTTCCGTCCTCTCAGTGTGCGAACAGTTCCGGTGTGGCTTGGTACTTTCAGAAATAACACTGGACCTATGCTGAACTGTGTTACCTATTGGTTCGATAGAGCATGTAAAGTACCAAAGAGCAATGCCACAGTGCACGCTTAGTCATGAATCAAAGCCATCACATATAGGAGAGCGCCGTAATGACCCCTGTCTGAACAACACCTTGCGCACAAACGTTTTCCCTCGGTCATCTTCACACAAACTTACCGCAGCTACAAAGTGCATTGTAAAACTCGTGATTGCTATCATCACTGCTGGATCTGAAGCCTCGTCGTGGGCAGCACGCAGCGTGATAGACATCGTCAACAATGTGGCAACGAGCATTTTGGCTGCAGGAACATCTTTGAGCCTCTAAGGGTCGATCTCATGCAGGTTCTTTTCGTTTTGCGATAGTTTGGAAGGCGGTGGAAGGAAACTTCTCTGCCGCATTAAGTGCTAAAATCCCGCATTCAGTTCAATGTTTGGGATGTACTTTTCAACTAGCGCTTTTGTGTGGTCTTGTAGCTTGACTATCTATCATTTTCAGTCGTGGCTTGACACATAGCTGTTCTCTCCTGAGTCGGTAAAGAAGGCGACTTCTACATGTTCAATTATCTAGAGTATTCCTTCTACTACGATCCCCTCTAAGATCTTTGCCCCCACCGATCACAACTTCCAAAGCCTGGGCAAGAGCATTTTCATCGTACCGCAAGATACCGTGACCCTTTGCCTCCCTGTCACCGACTCTCCTCCCATACAGTCTTAAAGCTTCAATTCCCAACGCCGACAAAGCTACCCTGTCTACGCTTGGTGTATCAGGGCCATCAAGGTGGATCACGTGTGTAACGTATTTCCTGTACTCTCGGTCCGTGATCGTTTCGGCTCCGCCACGTACCCTGCTCTCCGCGCACGCTTTGGCTATCGCAGCGACGAAGTCTAAGGCCGAGAAAGGCTGAGTTGAAGGACCAGTTTCACGATCTATAGTACTATTCAGGATCAAGATTTTGTGCCGAAGGGCTGTGGTGTCGGCAATGGCGGCACCGACACCTCGTAATATTAGCGAAGGGACGATGGATGTATACAACGAGCCGATGCTGTAGATGACGGCTTGGCTATCGTTCTCGATAACTGACAATACCCTTGGGTTTGCCGGAGGGCGGATCTCCTGGCCGTACGGATTGATGTACCAGATGCGTTCAATACGGGCAGGAAGATCTTCCTCGTCGGCCTTGCTGAAGATGATATTCTGCTTGCGTAAGGTGGGCAGAGAACCGGGGAGGTTGGCATCCTCAATGGAATCATGTTCCTCTGTCTCCTGGGTAGCTGGCGATGTCACGTCTGGGAGAGCGGTGGGCTCAGACGGGTGAGAAATGGCGTTCTGTCCGGTGATGATGCTGCCATTGGCTAAACGGGCGCTGATATGGTGGGAGAAGTTGGTGTTGATTGCGGGAAGAACGGAAGTATTGGAGGGGACGCCGCAGATGCTGCTCAGGAGGTAGATAGCAGATTCAAGACTGCCGGAGAAGAGGCGGGCTCTAAGGACAATCAGCAACAGGCATGGAAATAGGAGGTACGTGATGCAGACCCAGTAAGGAAGAGGTTACCGATGCTGGCAGACGAAAAGTTGAAAGTAGAGGTGGGCCTGAGACGCTTCACGATCTCGAGATTCAACAAGTTCAAGAAGGAGCGAATAAGCTCTTTCTTCTCCGACGTCACGCCCTTCCATAAGTCGTGCCGGGCTTCAACGATGTCCAGCCACTCGTGTCTTGCTTCATCTGGGTCCAAGCAAAGGCGGTGGTTGAAGAAAGCCTTGATTGCAGCCCTTTCGGGGTCTCCATTCTCGGGAATGAGACGGACCAAACGACCTGCAAAGAGGGATGAGTCTGCGCGGGACATCTTTAGGGTGCGGCGGTGGACATACTCCGGAGATCACCAATACCTGACTAGTGGTCAGCAGTTGTCACTTAGATAGCCTGAGAAACCCACCTGGGCCGCCGAAGACGCGGATCAGTTCTGACGTGCTCCCGCCATTATCACTGATGGGGATGACGTAGCTCAAGGAGCAATCCTTTCGCTCAGCTACCTTCTTGAACACGTCGACCAGGTTATTAGCGGCACTGCCACCAGAGAAGACGACAATTCCCTTCGGCTTGACCGAGTCTCCAATGACGGGAAGCGCCATGGGATGGCGTTGTGAGTCTTGTCGAAGGCCAGAGCAGGGAGGATCCACAGCGAGGGAAGCGAAACCCTCACCAAGCCTGCAACGCGACAGGCAACGCAAAAGGCTTAAGAAGGAGAGCGCTGGCCGATCGTATGCTGTGCATGACTGGAAAGAGAGCTCGTGAAAGAGCCCAAAGGAGAGAATGGTGGCGCAGCAGGGGCGTTGGTTGGCTGGGAATGAGTCCTAAACAGGAGGCACTGCGCGCCGCCTGGGTGCTTACGCGCACGACCAGTCATTGGTCTGGTTCTCACGTCATCGCGTTTGCGTCGCGGACATCTCTACAAAGTAGGTTTGTGGGTGGTAATGCACATCTGATACACAGACGAGTCCAAGAATGTTCAGCTTGAAAAGCTTTGTACGCCGGCCGGTGTTCTGGACCCAGCAGAAGCGTATTGATTGTACATGTGCATAACATCGATCACTCCGCATGTGATAGCTCCCATTCGCCGCACTACCACTACCAGACACAATCCTCGCTGTGTCTGTCTGGCAATTCCCATGATTCTGAATTGCGCCACTGCTGATTGTCCACCTCCCCAAATTCTCTTCAGCTACCCAAGTCCCTCTGCCCCCGGCTTACGCGGTCGCAAGACCCTCCTTCTTTTCTTGTTCTTGGCGGCGGGCACGCTTTTCGAGCAGCGCGTCTTTCCGGTCGGCAAGGAGCTTGTATTGGCGAGCTTCAACACCCTGTAGCCAATAGCCGAAGCTGCCTCCGATGGTCGCGTACAGCGGGTAGGCCCAGAGCGAGCCCTTGTTGAAGAATGGGCGCATCTCCATGCCCAACTGCCACAGTCGGACAGCGACGCCTGTAAGACGACTATACGTTAGCCAATGTACCAACTGGGCCTGGTTCGAGGCAGTCGTGTGGAGGAGGAGGAGGACGACGGCGGCGGCGGCGGCGGCGGCGGCGGCGGCGGTGGGTGGGCATACCGAAGCCGCTCCAGAAGAGGACCTTGGAGACCATTGTGCGGGATGCAGAATAAGCTGCAAGTGTGTAGGGAGACTGTCGACGGGGGTGAGGCAGACGCAGCTGCTCGCAGAGGACTGGGTGCGGGTGGATGGTGGTATGGACGGCGAGAACAGTGCTATGGGTCTCGCTTTGGTTGTTGGCCTGCGTCGCCGCGGCCGCAGCCGCAGCCGCCGCCGGGTGGCTTGGCGCTTGTGAGTTCCTCGTCCCCTGCCATCCTGTCATGCGCTGCACTCAGCCGCGCTCGCGACCCTCTCTTTCTCTCTCTCTCTTTCACGTCTTCCCACCTGCCGTCGCAACAACGCGTCATGGCCCAGCTCGACCAGCGCAAGCGCTCGCTCGACCAAGAGCAAGATGCGCTGGCCGACCCCGCCATGGCTCGCAAGAAACTCAAGACCTCCGACCTGCCGCTCACTCAGAACAAGCGCGCCGCTATTGAGGCCATCTTGCACACTTTCAAGAAGAAAGGCGAATTCGACACCTTGCGCAAGGATGCGTTCCAAAAGTTCGACCAAAGTGTGCGTCTACGCGCCTGTCATGTTTCATATCCGCCTTACTGACCAGCTGTACCTCAATAGGATGCCAAGCACACTCTCATCGTGTCGTTGGAGGAGCTCGGCGAAAGCGAGACCACCCGCAATCCGACCCTCCTGTCTAAAGACCGCCGCATAGCCGCCCCGCTGTTAGAAGGCGCCGCCGAACGCAGTGAGATCTATCGTGCCGCCGAGACCCATGTGCGCGAAATCCTGAATTCCGTCCTGGACGAGCAAGCCGGCGCCGAGGCTCGCATGCGTGAGATTCGTCGCGCCGACATTGGTGACGATGCTGCCAAAGAGGAGCTTGTTCGCGGCAGCAAGACTGACGAGGACTACCTGCAAGAGGCCGAGGAGCGCCGCAAAGAGCGACAGCAGAAGCGCGAGGCTCGCCTGGCCGAGGAGGAACAGAGAGAACGCGAAGAAAAAAGGAAGGCTGAAGAGGAACGCCGTCGTCAGCGTGAGGAGGAGGAGCAGAGAGAGAAGGAGCGTCAGGAGCGCGAGGAAGCACGCCGCAGGCTCCGGGAGGAGAGGGAGGCCGAGCGCCAACGCGAGTATGAAAGGGAACGGGAAGAGCGTAGGGAAAGGGAGAGACAATGGGAACGCGAAAGAGAGGAGCGACGCGAGAGGAGGCGACGCGAAGAAGAGGAGTACGAGCGCGAGCGAGAGCGCGAACGCTCCAGGCGCCACGATCGAGACAGAGAGCGACGGCGGAGGTCAACAAGCAGAGACACGAGCAGAGGCAGATTTAGAGCTAGGGATCGTGATAGGAGCAGAGACAGAAGCAGAGACAGGAGCAGGGAAAGGAGCCGGGAAAGAAGCAGGGAAAGGAGCAGAGGAAGGAATCACTCTCCCAGCCCTGAGGCTCGACACTCCAGTCCCGATCGCAGCAAACAGGCTGAGGAACCTGCTGAGAAAACTGCCGAAGAGGTCAAAATATCGGACGAGGAAGCCCTCATTAAGCTGATTGAGGAAAGCAAGGCGCTTGAAAAGTCTCGCCAACGGCCTGAACTAGAGCGGTCCAGTTCTCTTGAGCCACCTAGCCGGAGGTCACTGGTTCCAAAATCTATCGTCCCGCGCGATCCTGCCGCTCAACGCCTAGCTAGGTTGGATTCCAAGGATAAGGGCCCCTCTTCGCCTTCTACACCCAAGCTTGAAGAGTACAGCTCAAGAAAAGAGGATACCCCTACCCTTAGGAAAGAAGAATCCCTTAAAGAAGATACCCGTTCCGTCCGCGCCCCTTCTGTCCCCGCCTCCGTCCGCTCCTCTCGTGCCGACCGTGAGTCTCGTCGCGGCGGACGCTCTCGCTCAAGAGACAAGGAGTCGCACCGTGGCGCTCGGTCTCGCTCCCGCAGTCGCGCCACAATCATGCGTCGTAGTCGCTATCACTCGCGCTCACCCAGTCCCTCCCGCTCCTCCCGGTACGACGATGATCGCCGCCGCTCAGGGCGCTATTATGATGCGCGCGATCGGGACCGCAGTGATCGGTACGGAAGACGGAGCAGCTACCGCACACACTCGCGTAGCGCATCCCGCGGCCGTTACCGGGCTGGGAGTCGTAGTCCCCAGCCCCGTCGTGGATATCGCAGTGTCAGGTCGAGGAGTAGAAGCCCGCCTGAGACAGACAGATATGTGCCCGGTAGTGGGAGCTCGAGAAGAGAAAGGGACAGAGACAGAGATAGAGAGAGAGAACGGGACAGAGACTATAGAGACCGAGACCGTGATCGTGACCGCGATCGGGATAGGGATAGAGACCGCGACTATAGAAGTCGAGGCGATATCGACAGATATGTACCTGGTGGTGGTGGTAGAGCCGGTGGGAACACCAGGGACGAGAGGAATCGAAGCAGAGAGAGGGATAGGGATCGGAGGAGAGATAGGAGCAGGAGTCGGAGTAGGGGCTCAAGGCGATGAGGTCGCACGCCTCAAGATGCCCCAGTTGATGGAGATGAATGTTCGATATCCATGGTTGAAGGGCTCGCTTGGTGGAAGGACAGTACTCGCCCGCGAACGCACACTGAAGCCAACGTGTGGACTTTACAAGAGACAACCTCCGTACGGTAGTTATGCGTTGTGCCGTTCGCGAGTTCTCATCGCACATCTCTACTTTTGCTCCTTAATGGTTTTTACGTTGAACTCTAAACCAATTCACCCATACACACATTTGAAATCACTGAAGTTTGGAATACTGTCTTCTCATTTTCATGTAATAGAGTGTATGCACCAAAGCAATTTCATGTTCAAGCCTTCAAAGTGCTTGTTCCTTCGAACTGCTACTAATGAGCGCTCCTTGCTTTATCAGCCATCTTTGAAGGTGGAGACTAGCCAGCGGCTCACCCTTGCTATTTCGCGAAACTTTCCGCATCCTAAGACAGACTTGTTGGGACACATCACAGCAAGGAACCCCATGACCTGAATGTTTGTTCAGTGGAATGGTCGATCCGCTTGAAAAACATCTGTGCTCTCTCGTGGAGCATGACGAACCTCAAAATTCATCGATTTCATTTCATAATTCTGTTTCATATCTTCGTAATGTCTATGACGATATTTTGGTCATGTGGAAGGAAGTCAAGGGGTATCTCAACTGTAACTACACGATGTTCTGGGATGAAGACCATGCAGGTACCGGAAGCAACACACTAGTGACGTATTTGTGATTGATGGCGAGCAGGAAAAAGGAGAGTGAAGCACAAAGACTTAGTTAGAACGAAAGAATTAAGATAGAGCGGATCGAGAGAATATACAAGAAAGAAAAGGCCTACGATTGTCGTTAGTCATCGAAGCCGCTTACGAGATAGTAGTTATTGCGATAAATAGAGCTTCTACTCGCCACGGCAGCGACAAAGAAAAATGAAAAAAAGGACATGAATAAGAAAGAAGCGCTTGGAAGATACTTCGATGCAAGAATCATCAAGTACAACTTATTGAGAGGTCCGGAATGTATGCATAAGGCCGATTGCGATTGACCAGTCCATGATATGAGAGCATTATGATCTACCAATGTCGGCGCCATTATCAGGTCGATGAGTAGTGGCCATCTCACGATTTTGGTAGTGAGCAGGAAATCAGGATCCGGTGGATGGTAGTTTGACATAACCTAGTTCTGGCGCAGGCTGCAACTTCTCAGGAACCACATTCGGTCCAAACAGCAGCACCTTTGACGGCTTCCAGCTTTGCGAAAATTACACAAAATTGCTGTGAGTCTTCCACTTTTTGAATACTGTGGATCTCATGTCGCTTGTTTTATTGTTTCCTTCTTCTTCTCTTGTTCTTGTCGCCAGCTGGCTCCATGTATGTACCGGCCTCAGACACAGACTCGGGAGGTGGATTTCCACTGTGACCATTACCACCCTCCTTTGCGTCATCAATGCCGCTAGCCCAATTGACCGACGGCTTCTGTTGATTTTGTGACGCGTTTGGCGGTGGTGGGATATCCAGATTCGGCACGCCCAACTGCTCGGAAATGGCTTGCGCTTGGTTTTGGCGGCGCATCTGGTCCCGAAGCTTTGCGGCTGCCGCGCGCTGGGCTTGAGCTTCTTGAGTTGGGCTCATGAAGCCTGAAGGGCTGCCATTCTGACCACCCCAACCATTCACATGCCCGCCCATAGAGCCATTGGGAGACGGCGGCTCGATGGGTGAAGATGCTGCGTTCGACGACGGCTCCCCTGGAGATGCGTTTCTAGGCGGCGTGGCTGTTGCGTTGTTCGCCGGGCTAGAACGGGAGCGAGGAGGCGAAGGCGCGGCGCTGGGACGATTGCTGTTTCCATTGCTTTGATTGCCGGCTTGGTTGATAGGGAAGGCGGGGAAGGGAAAGGTTGTGTTCGGCGTCCAAGTGTTTTGCGCCGGGATCGTCGAAGCGGGCGATGTCGGACCGCCAGGAACCTGGACTGGTAGCGGGCCCCAGCTCTGTTGGCTGAAGGTGCGGGAAGGCGGAACGGGTAGCGGGCCAGAGTAATTGTGGTGCGGTGGTGAAGCAGTGCCATTGACATGGAATGCTGGGGAGGCAGGTCCGGCTGCACCAGCAGGGCCAGCATATGCATACGCGGGAGAGGCAGCTCCACCAATACCAGCAGCAAAGGGCGACGCAGTACCCGGGGTGAAGAAAGACTGTGGAGCGTTGGGATAGTACGTGGGCTGATTGGGGAGCATATGACCAGGAGAAAACACGCCGTTACTGGCTCCTGGAGAAAGGACTCCATTAGCGCCCGGCGTGGCTGACGGGGATGCGAAGGACTGAGTTGGTATTGTTAGTAAGCTGGAGGTGAAACTGTATACATGTGGGGTAGCTCACATGTCTTGGAGGCCTGTAAAGTTGGCTGTTCTGGAACTGGCTTGGCAGATTCACGGGCGCGTGAGGAATGCTTGCAACGGAGCCGCCCGGCGTAGCCGTCCCTGGAGTCATTTGGCCGACCGGTGAGCGCGCGTGGTAGTGGTGAGGTGCTAGCGGGGCCGATGCTCTGCGTGGGCGCGGGTCGGGTAAAGGAACCGTCTGCGAGCGAGAAAGTCTCGGTGACGGGCCATCTGCGGGCGCTTGGGAACGCGAATGAGATTCTCTCCGAGCTTTCACGGCTGAGTCCCGTCGCGGTTGCGCCTTCGACTCGATGCGTCGCTGGCATTTCTCCTCGATGCGGTGCTGATGTGCTTTGGGCACGTCGTCCACTTCCTCGGGTTCCGAGAGGTAGATGCCATCATCTGATTCCGCATATTCCTGTGCAATCGAATGGAGGGCCTCCAAGAAATCCAAGACCTTTGCTTGAGCCTCGCGCGGAGTGCACTCTTTCTTGGATATTGCTTCCTCGACGTTATGGCAGAAGGACTTCCATTCCCGCTTGGTCAATACTCCCTCGTGCACGAACTCCTCGATCTCATCAAGCAGGTCCTCGACCTCCTTGGTCTGGTCCACCTCACGCTTCTTTTGGCGGACCATTCGGGACAGCTCCCATACTGCTCGAGTCGCAGTGACAAGCGACGCGCACTGCGTGACGGTCTGAAGTGGCGGCATTTTGAAGGACATGGCAGCGGGCGGTCGGGCGCTGGGCAGCAATACACAACGGCACTCTGGACTAGGAAGACGGAATGCTCATGACCATGGGAGAGCGCGAGAGGAGCAGATTCTCGCTGCAGAGAGGTGCGACGGGGGCGGAAACAAGGTGAACAAAGGCAGGCACGAGAGGCGGCTGCAGAGTATATAACAAGCGGCACACCACAGGCATTCCCGAGAGCGGAGGGCCAGCGTTGTCGCGGCCGGGAAGCGTGTTGTACGTCGCACATGGGGCGAAGCTCTCGCTGATTTGGCTTGCAGTTGGAGGTCGGCTCCGGCAAGGCTTACTGGCTGGCAGCGTGGCGGCGGGATCGACAGGTGTGGGATACCTGGTCTCTTGGGCGCTGCCCAACACGCGGGCGTACTAAGCGATCTGCGCGGCGACAAGACAAAGGACTTGGAAACTGGAGCATGAGTCGCGTGGGGTGGCAGGGAAGCAGCAGCGCAGGCGGGCGCCAAACAGCGTCGAAGACGGAGGCCACTATGATCCGAGAGGGCTCCAGTCGCGCAGTAGTTCAGCGACGGTGCCGCGGGATGCGCGCGGCATCACAAATGACAGGGCCTCCAATCCGCATGTTCTCCGGGGAGATGCTCGGTGCTGCTGATATTGGGCTGTGTTGGTACGTACACAGTATTGTAGTCTGCTGTCAAGCTTGGCCCGCCTGCGCCCGGAGATCCTATGCCCAAGCCTCTGCCGCCCCAAATCCGCCCAGCGTGATGCAATTCCGACTGTTGCTTGGGCTCCTCGTATGGTAAGGGCCGCGTTTGCAATCCACCCGCAGCTCCGTGCAGCCGGAAGCACACACGGTATTTGAACTGGTGAAGGCGTGCAGTTCAAGCAAACAACGATCCCGGGCCGATGATCGATGAAGGACCCCGGCACGCCAGGCATTCCGTCATCCCGCAGGGCTCTCCTCGCTTCCACCCCCACCGCCACTGGCCCGCCCCTTCAACCTGTGATTGGCTGCCTTTGGCTCTCCGGAAGGCACTGCTCACTCGATCCAATTGTAAAGAGAGGCTCGGGGCGGGTCTACGATGTTTTTACTACCGAAACCGGTCGCGTGGAAATACTCATCAGTCAGTCCCACTCACAGAAATCCACGCCTGGCACTGCTCTCTCCGAAAGCCACCCGCACGGGGTCTGTGGCACCCATGGCTGGCGCCAGTCGCCTCCTCGCACGCAGGCCAACTGCCCAGCTGTATAACGAAATGCCAGGTCTTCTTCTCCTTCACTTCTTCTTTTCTTCCAGCTCTCTTTGATTTCTTGGCTTGGTTTTTGGGAATGGGGTGACGGCCGCTCAACTTGCTCATGCCGCCGCTCACAGTGTCGCCCGTCTCATACTGTCTCGACTGATGCGAATACTATCATCTCGTTGAGAAACCTGCCCAGTGTAGGTTCTTGAGGAAAGATGGTGAGTGTCGATGATCAGGGATTGGAAACGTGGACGAGATGTAGACAGGCACGATCGATTGCAAATTTCTTGCCGCTCGGAGGATGTGCAACATTGCGCCTTCGAAGGCGGGCGTGCCAACATGATGAGCAAGACGTGCTGCCACCTGTGGCAGAAGAAAAGACTCTCAGCGTTTGCATCGGGAGTTGAAGTAGTTGTCTAGGTGTAAATGACGCGGTGTGAATCCTGTCTTGGCCGTGTGAAATCTCGCTCTGCGGGATGGGCCGTGCGCCAACGTGGCGTCGAGAACAGGGCGTGAGATATCTATGAAAGACATGCGAATCCTGCGTTGGGGTCGTTGATATTACACGCAATATGAGCTCTGAAATGCGTAGAACTAGGGTGCTGCGTGTGATGCAACGCTGTTGCCGTGGCTGCCGTTTGCTAGATCCGTCAACTTCAACCGACGCAGGCAAACTCTGACTGCAACAACAACCGCCCGCTAAGAAAAGCACCCACTGCCACCATGGCGGCGAGACAGGGAATGGTCGATCCGGCTATCTTCGAGCAGCTTCAGGAGCGCGTTGACCAGGACTCCTCTGTGCGTGAAGTGAGTCTCGCCTGGCGCTGGCCTCCTCGCCGTGTCGCCGTTCAAGCTAAATATGCCCACTAGGAGCTTCGCGATATCATCCAGACCCTGGAGAAGCAATGCATGCCACTCCCAGCCTGCTGATCCGCTATGCACATGCTAATTCTTCGCAGGCCGCTCAGCCCAGTCGATCCTCGCCCGTGCCCACTCAACACCCACTGCCGATCGTACGGATAGCCCCTCTCTTGGACTTTGCCATTCCACCCTTGCTGATATCCGTCAAGTGCCTGCCGTAATCGTCAGCGCCGAAGCTGCTATTCGCTATGAGGTAGATGCTGTCCAGAAGCTTGCTGAAGCTGCCAGCAAGCATCCCTACTACAAGTTCAATCATAGCTGGACTCGGCAGGTCCAGGACACCGTAAGTACCGTGACTACCGTGGCGTTTCAATCCCTCAAACATCCCGATCGTGCTGATGGATAAAGGTTTTTACCATCCTTTACTGTTGCTATCTTGGTGGATTTGCTCCTGAGGGCAGTGATGCAAAGCCTGGCCGTTTGTTGACCATTGAGGAAGTTGGAAGCATCCTGAACGGTATATTGGCGCCCATCTTGCTGTGTTTTTGCGCGGGCTCTAACCCGAGCGCAGTTCCAGTCAACCTTAAAGACAGAGATGCTTTTCACCTTACCATTGAGGAATACCTCCAGGCTCTCATCTCCCTGCTCGATGAGCTGGTTAGTCATTTTGCTAGGCCAAACAGTCTTATCACGGCTGACTCGACGCAGGCACGTCTTGCACGCAACTCGGTTACTCTCGGAGACTGCAAGCGGCCCATGCAAATCTCACAGTTCATCAAGGATGTCCATGCAGGCTTCCAGATCCTCAACCTTAAGAACGATGCTCTGAGGAGGCGCAGTGATGCTATCAAGTACAGGGTAAGTGCACATGCCGCAGATCCCATCATATCCATCGCTAAGGCGCCGTTGAATCAGGTCAAGGAGGTTGAGGACGTGGTCTATGATCTCTCTTTGCGAAATTTGGTGCCTTCTGAGAGCAATTGAGTACTGAAGCCGCGAGATAAGCAGAGGAGCGCAGACGGGTAAAAGGGCAGCTCCTGCGTTGTGTGCCCTCGACGGTTGTCGCGAGCCTTGTCCCCTTTCAATGGCAAACCATCAAGGATGCGGGGCACGATATCGAAACGCCCATGGATTAAGAATCGCGGAGAATGATACATTGTCGAGCGTAGCCATGGATTTGGTTCAATACAATAGTGATGTGCCGTCGGATGCGTGCACAGTGCGTGCGGCCGAGAAAGCTCCGGACCGCATTTCTACCTGCGTTTCCAGCAAACGACAGTTGTGCCTCAGAGCTGCTCTCAATTCGAGCGATGGCCCGCCTGTAAACCAAGATGTCGCAACAACCCCAGACAATCTTCACGCGCATCGAGGAGCCGGCCGCCAAGGCCTCCTCTGTCCCCGTTCCCGCCGCGTCGGCTTCTTCGCCTTCCTCGACCTCCAAGCCCATCGAGACCCTCAATACGGAGACTGCGCGCATCTACACGCACATCCACCCATTCCTGATTGTCTCGGTCCTCGCCCTCCAGTTCAACGGCATTGTTGAAGAGCCCGTTTCGTCGTTGCTAAGCGCTCTCGTTCCACTTAGCGTTCTCCAGATCGTCTATGCTATCCTTTGCTTGCCGGCCGCGGGATCTTCGAGCTCCAAACCATCTGGCGCGCGGAGGAAAGGTGCGACAGGCAAGGCGGAAGCCGGAACAGGCAGCAAGGTCTCGGTAGGTGTATGGCTTGTGCTCATACTTCAGCTTTGCTAACAAGCTAGCAGACAGCTGTGCTGTCCCTCATCCTCTCCACCATCGCCGGCGTCCCCCTCCTCACGGTTGTGCTGATTCTATTCGGCGCGCCGTTGACGACGCATCTTGGGCACACGGTCCTTTGCGCTGCCCATATCGCATATCTTGCTGCTGTGCCTACGGTCTACGCGTTTGGTGTGGATGGTGCCAAGTGGAGGGAGCTGGTTGCGCTGATGGTACCCATGGACGAGGTTTTTGGAGCCGCAATTGGAACCCTTTTTGGTGCATGGGCTGGGGCTGTTCCAATCCCGCTCGACTGGTGGGTGTCCCTGCGTTCTCTACAATTTTGGGCCAGCTGACCCGTCATTTCTAGGGACCGTGAATGGCAGAAATGGCCGGTCACCATCGTCTGCGGCGCGTATGCCGGGTATGCGGCAGGCAAGCTTTTGGGCGGCACTGTGCTCAGAGGAAAGACGTTCGCATTCGATTGAAGCAAGCGCGCATCTGATATTAGGTCTGTGTACAATGGCTTATTCAATGGCCGACATCGAGGCAGAAGTGACATGCACTGTACAACCCAGGACGGCTCAGGTGAACGAGGGCCATGCCCTTGCAGTTACAGCGTATCTGAAATTCTTCTTTAAAAGAAAAAAAAAATTCGGGCAATCAATACATGCAGCACGGTTCGATGACTTTGTTATGACGGTGCATCTCAAGTGTCCGTCGAACACGGAGCATCCATTTCAAGGCGCAGATAGAGAAAGCTTCCACCCAAGCTCAGATCCATACCTGCTGGTCCAGATGCGTGAGCGGCCCGTGGTCCGATATCGCTCTAGAACCCAACGCGCAGCTGATTCCGGGTAGCATACCATTGAGCTTGCACGGCCTCAGTCGTGGTTGGACTTGGCCTGCTGGCAGCTTATTCTTCGCGGCATTGTGGTTGGTCGCCCACCGAAGTGCAAAAGCGGAGTCAGAGCCCTGGCCGGAGCGGTGCGCACAATAGTATGTACTGGCAGGCTAGCAGCTGCGGGGCGACTTCTGCCTGACTCAAGTCGCAAAAAAGTTCCCAGCGGCAGCTCGAGCTCTTTCTCTCCGTCATCCTCCGTCTGGTCGTCCCAACCTCGCTGTCGAGCTCCAACATGCCTCCCAAGAGCGAAGGAACAAGCAGAGGACGCGGCGCCAGGCGCGCCCGCGGTCCAAGCACGCGTGGCCGCGGCGCTCGTGGTGGTGCGCAGGTCGCATCCGCTCAAGAACAGCCGCAAGACATTGCGCACTCAGCAAAAAGCTCCAATGTTCCCGAAGAAGATTCGCTGTTCATACCAAAGGATGATCCAATGCCCGACGCTGATGTTTCCATGACCGACGCCGACATCAACTCTACAACCGAGCCCACCAACGCCGATACTGCAGCCGACGCCAGCGCTGGCGCATCGCGCCCCGAAGATGCACGCATGTCATCCGTTCGCGGATCGCAGACGCCAGCCGCCTCACCTGCGCCTGCTTCGCCTGCTTCCACTGGCGTAGCCCGCGGCGCCAAAAAGGCTGTCGCGCGCATGCCCACGTTCAAGGGGCGCAGAAGTAAGGAAGAGCGCGAGGCTCTCGAGGCCGAGGCCGAGAGGAAGAGAAGGGAGAAACTTCAAGAACTCAGCAATGAGTTGAATGCTAGCCGCGGCAGGGGAGACCGGGGAAGGGGCCGTGGGAAGGGCGATCGTGGAGGGCGTGGGGGTAGAGGTGGATACATGGGCCAACGAGGCTTTGATGGAAGCTTGAAGCAGGACATGGGCGGTGTGTTTGCTTCCGGAACCGTCAATGGTAAGCTTATGCCGAATGCTCTAGTGCTCGATCCTATCTGATGCATCGCCTCAACAGAAAACCGCTCGCGGATGATACACCGCGGCAAGACCTTCGGAGCTTCTCACACGGGCGGCATCAAGCGCGAGCGCACTATCATCAAGTCTGAAGGTAGTGGCGGGGCCGTTAAAGCTGAAGATGCCGATGAAGACGGCTACATATCTTCTGACCCTGAGATTGAGATATTAGGTCCTCGTCAGGATGTCGATCGCATTGAGACCATCGACCTAGTCAGCGACGATGAAGAAGAAGATGCGGAAATGACTGGAGCTCAGAACAGGCGAAGCAGGACGAGGTTCAATACTCCCGGGCTTGCCCCCGTGCGTATCCGGCGGAGGGAGCATGAGAACGCTCCTCGTAAGATAACTGCAGAAGCGCCTGGAGACCCCGAAATCAAGATCGAAGGTGACGTATCATCGCCTCGAAAAGGCAAGGGCAAGGCAAAAGACGTGGAAGTCACTGGGTCACAAGGTCGCTGGAAGGGTGCATGGGGTTACACTGAGAACGACCAAGGGATCGTGACGATCAAGGATGAGCCAGCCGATGAGTCCACCACGGTGCCTTCGGATATTCCCGAACAGCCTGTCAAAGACACGCCCTCCTCGCCAGAAACTTCGCGGAAAACGAAGCCTAAGATCAAACAGCGCCGAAAGCCACGATTTCGCGACATTCGTGCAGCAGTTGTTAGCGAGGAAGATAAACAAGAGCAGGAACGCCATGAAGAGAGCATGCGGGTCCTCGCGGATGAGCTTGGTGAAGTCGTCTTGCCCCATGCGCCTGCCGATGCCGACGGGGACACGGCAATGGGCGAAGGAGAGTCCCAGAAGCAAGAACAACCCATCGATAAGAAAGCTGATCGCGTCTATCTCTTCCAACTACCCCCAGTACTCCCGAGCCTAATGGTTGATGATACCATCAAGAAAGAACCCTCGTCTCCGAAGGCAACATCCCGCAGTAACCCGATTGACCTCGCAACACCACCTGAGGTTGGCACCAAATCTGCCGTTAACGTTGAAGACGAGACTACGGTCTTTGATCCCATGAGCCCGGAACTTCCAACGAAACTCACATCTGGTGTGGTAGGCAAGCTGCGGGTTCACAAGAGCGGGCGCTCGACTTTGGACTGGGGCGGTACTAGCTTGGAGCTTTCGATGGGCATGGACGCCTCTTTTCTTCAGGATATCATCGTGACGAGGTTCATACCAGAGGAACAGCGTGTCAGTAGGGATGGTGGCGAAGCCATGAGCTTTGGTCAGGTTTGTGGCAAATTCGTTGTCACACCTGACTGGGACGAAATTGTCGGATGAATGGACAATTACTCGTGAATGAAGGTATATATAGGACGGTGAAAACTATATGGGATTTGCCTCCAGTTGTTGGGACGGATTATTTGGCAATTACCCGGCGTTTACTTGGCTTGGGCGGATTTTCTGGTTGCATTTGGATGGCGCTATGATATGAGAAAATGGCATGCGGACGCCATGCATCTTTATCATGCTGAGGATCAGGTAGAAGCGTTGACTCAATGAGTCGGTCCGGAAGAATCTGAATAGACTTACATTCATGTTGTTTTTCGCTTGATGATTAAAGGTCTCTCCATGGCCTTAGCAGCTGCCTAGCCGACAACTAGATCGACACAACCCAGTTCAGAGTGCGATGCCTTCCCTTGCAGCAACTCTGCAGAAAATTGTGGGATTCTTTTGAACGTACGGGTCGCAGCCCTGTTGATATTTCTTTTAGTTGGTTCGGGACGTGCCCTGGCCGAGATTCGGCTAAAAGAGTGATCTGGTCTTAGTTGTACTGTGTATGTCTACCGAGTACCTTACCAACTGCTGTCCGCGCTATACCGCTTTAGGCGACTGGATCTTCAACTTGTCTTCGGCATAGCCACTGTGTTCCGTTTTCCCCGACACCACGTCTCCTTTGAGATTCCTCTCAACGTTACTGCCCAGCCACAGTGTACCTATAGGCCCCCCCGCACGACTGACTCTCGTCATATTGCTACAGTATTCTGTTCCCGCCTCCAGCTCGGCTCGGTCGGCTTCCTTTCGGCGCCAGAGCCGCTGGACCCACAGCAAATGAGATTTTCCCTCAACACCAACTATCTACACCACCGATGGGCATCTCCCGCCTTCGAGCACAGGTTATATACTTTACAGCCTTTAATGGTGTTATTACCACGACTAGGATGTCCCTGGCGTCCATGTACAGAGGAATTTTCAAAAACTTCCCTAAGTCTCTGTGGTCTAGTCGGTTATGACGTCGGTCTCATACTATCACACAGTGTGACCTCTTCTTCAGAAGAGGTAATCCGAAGGTCCGCAGTTCGATTCTGCGTAGGGACACTTATTTTGCTCTTAGGTCATGTTGCCACCTTTTTTGTGGTGTCGAGAGGTATGATCAACACTCATGCTTGGGCCGGAGCGGTGTCTTATATGAATGGACTCTCTCCTCTCATGAATTTGTCGCGAACACAAGTAGAGAGAGCATTTTCTGAACAAAGGTAGGCGTGTGAATCATGTGCGAGGTGGTACTGAACATATCTCTAGGATACAGACTCTGTTATCTGGTTTGGAAAGTTTTGTGGCTCTGTGGAGCTTGACTTAATATGTTTCACTGACGCTTTGGATGGATAGAAGCCATGGGGAAAGCAAAAGTACTTGAAAGGGCCGGTAGTGTACTGCTAACCGGCCACTTTACGGGGTTCTGGAACGTTTTTTCCCCCACCAACGTTGTAATTCTACACAGTCGCGCAGATACGGCCGACGCGACAAGTCCAGCGCACTGGCAAAGTCAATCAGCTCGAGCAGGCTACTCACTCCAGCGGACTCCCATATGTGGACCTCCGGAACATGCATTGGTACATCCGGCTTTGTTTAACCCCACATCCCGATTCTTCCGACCCCAACTTGGGCTTGGAGCCCAGACACACCTTATAAAAACATCTGAGTGGCTTAGATCCACCAGATGTACATCTGCATCCCGCGCCTCATTCAACCGTGCGAAGTTTCAACATGACTGCGTCCATTCAACATCAAAGCGGGTCATTTAGCCATAGTGACTCGCAATGGAAAGGTGTGACAAGAACCGGCCGCAGTTCCGACATGGAGGTTCCAAATACCAATACGACTTATGTATGTATACATTTTCATTGTCAATACGTATGAACATGCGGCCATCAAAGGAAGAGGAGCAGGAGACCATATCGAAACTCGATGGCTGCTACAGTTTGCTCATTCATTACTCAAGTAGGGCCTTACTATGCTAACACATACGTTATAGAGACAGGCAAGCATGGAAATTCAACTGCTAAACTACATCCATGAAAATACTTTTATCGACAGACTCCGAGGGAATCCGCAGGCAGTCGGCCATGCAATCGATGAATACGCCGGGACCTTGGACGATGCGAGATGGCTCATGAGCCTTTCGTCCGACAAGAGCAACTTCATCATATCTGTCTTCGGAAAAGCGTCTCCTGGTCCACCCAAAGTCTTCTTGGAATTTGGCACGTACATTGGCTATTCTGCCATCGTGTTAGGAGCGGCATTACGAGACATGAACCCCGGGAAGAGTATAAGATACATCAGCTTTGAGAAAACCCCGATCATGGCGGCCATCGCTTCGAGTCTGATCGAGCTGGCGGGCTTGAAAGATGTGGTTGAAGTGCATGTCGGCTCCGCCGAAGACTCTCTCCGGAGACTGGTCGCCGAAGGGAAATTGAAGAAAGGGGAGGTTGACTGCATACTTCTAGACCACTGGAAAGACTTCTATGTGTCAGACCTTCAGACATGCGAGGAATTAGGCCTTTTCAGGAAGGGAAGCATCATCCTTGCCGACAACGTCAAATTCCCAGGAGTCCCTGAATACTTGGAGTATGTTCGGAAAGGTGTTGCTGAAAGATCAGCGGAAGATTTCAAGTATGAGACTCAGACGGCTGATTTCAAGCTGCCGTTCAACGGTCCAGAGGTAGGTTTTCAATGGCTATTAGCTCCATTGTGGCATGTTCAGCTAAGCTTATATGCAGGATAAACTTGCTGTCAGTACAGTCATATAATGGGGAATTATGTGGTTATTATTCAGTGGCTTATTTTTTTTTTAAAAAAAAAAAATCTGTTTTGAACAAAGTGGGGATGTGGTTTGGGAGTACATTCCAATATTGAACACGTGAAAATTAAGTACGGAATAGAAGCAGCAGCCATAAACTGAAAATAAATAGCTTAGTCGCGACTACAACCAAGATGCTTTGTTCTTCTCCGCAAAATCATCAAAGGAAATCGCTGATCTCCCTGTGACTTTCTCCACATCATTGCCCTCCCACGCCTCCTCTCCTCTCGCTGCCATAAGCTCAAGGGACGTAATAAGACCCGCATAGTGCAGCGGCATACCCGCATCTGTCAACGACTTCTTTCTTTCCTCGGCCGTGGGCTTCAGATTTACGATTTTGCGCCCAAGGACCCTGCTGAGCTTCTCCGCAATCTGATTCAACGTTAGTGAGGGTAATCAGTGAGATACTACGCAAGTGGAAAACATACATCATCATGAGTCAAGAGAGCAGGCCCGAGGACACGATATGACGTATTATGAGGCTTCTCATCCGTGAGTGTGCGGAATGCCACAGCAGCGATATCATCCGCGCTGACGAAGGGAATCTGGCCGTCTCCACAAGCGGTGTAGAGCTTGCCATTCTTTACGGATGCCACGCTCCAACCTTCCGATAGGTTCTCTTATTCTGCTGTTAGTCATGGGTGATAGGATGTTTGGTCGGCATTTACATACCCATGAACCAAGAAGCACGAAGGACGGCATACTCGACGCCGGAGTCGAGTAAATGCCTCCACACTCCGCCCATACGATAATCTTCAGACCCTTCAGGCTCAGACGAGCTTCCGGCCATTAAGACGAATCTTTTGACGCAACGTTCGTGAATGCAGTAATCGATAAAAGCATTCATGGTTGGTGTGGGATTTTCGACCTCGGGGGCAACCAAATAGACAGACTCGATGCTTTCCCCGTTCGGGAATTTGTGCTCAAATGGTGTTCTAAAAGTGGATTCATCGAGCCAATCAAATTTGACCGCATACATGCCGGATGGAGCAGCAGAGGCGCCCCTGCGAGATCCAAGGATGAAAGGAATGCCTCCATCCCGTAACAAGACGGCGATGCGGCTTGAAGTTTTACCAGTGCCGCCGGTAAGGAAGACTGCCATTGTTTGGGTGGTGGGGGAATTGAGAGTGTCTTTGACGGCTCGGGGATCCAAATACTTGAGTAATGTCAGAGGACTTGTTCGCCATATATATGAATGGAAGCGAGGAGTTAGGGTTCCAAAAAGGCTAACTCCGTGCCTCGATAGTAACTCCGTCCCGGACACGATCTATCAGCGCTAAGCCAGGAAGGACAAATACACCAACCGTGCATGCCATGGAATGCGCGTTATACAAGGTCTTGAGCTGTATCATCCTGCTGTTTCATGGTATGCGTTACCGGAATTAACGGCGATAACATGCTAGGTCGGATTGTGGGTTCAGCTTGACCCCGCCTTGCAGTTTGCAAACACCGATGAGAAAATTGAGCCTTACAGCCACATCTCACCGACTCATGATGTGTAATCGTGAACTAAGGGAGAGTACAAAGCCACTTGGAAGATCATTGCAAGACTAGCGTCATCTCACAGGTAGTCGAAACAGTCGCCCGGCCAACAAAGTATTCAGTTCCGTTGAATATCTAGCCCAGACGACTACTTTAACTGCGTACGAGGTGGTAACTATCGGCTTTTTTGCCACGGCATCACTCGGTCCGTACAGAGATATCATACTTCAAGCAAGTGTAGGATAGCGAGCACTTGCAAAGCGCTGGATACTCGTAATGACAATCAACCTCCAAGGCTGTGGTTCAGCCACTGCCCAAATATGTCCCGTGTGCCATTTACCAACTCAAATTCTTTTTCTGTAAGAAGGCCACTCACACTTGTCTCTCCACCGTCTCCGTTATCCGCTCCTGCCCCTCTCAGATTCTTCCATTCATCGTAACGATTGGTGATCAAGCAGCCGATTTCCCAATTAGCTTCAATCTCATGTGTCGTACCTCCGCCTAGGATAGTACTCAGCATTAAGCCCGTGCGAACCCCTGCAGCTAGACCTTGAGCAATCGCATACTTCAATGCCAGCTCCGCTAAGTGCGACCCGTGGTTTTCGACAAACTCTGATGCTTTTGCCGCAGCCTCCCTTAGAGCCTTCGGCGCAGGGTGGAAATCGCCCAGTTCGCCCACCGGGACGCCCTTCTTCCTCAGCAACCCAATCGCAAGCGGACTTGATGCAAAGACGCAATCTACACCCGCGTCTCTCAGCTTCTCCAGCCCGCCATCTTTCAGCAGGACCGTATTCTGCAGCGTCAGTTGTCCCCAAATCTGCACCGCATCGACCCCACGCCCGTATTTCTCCAGCACGGCCTGCGCGACCTCGACCAAGCGTGGCACCGGATATCCCGAGATGCCGACGTACCGTACGATGCCCTGCGCTGCAAGCTCGAACAGCGTGCCGACCGCATTGACCGCCTCCTCGACCGTCACGAATTCGACATCGTGCGTGAACACCACATCGAGGTATCTGGTGTGCATGCGCTCCAGGCTCCTCGCAACCGACTTGCGGATCCAGTCGGGGGAGTAATCAAAGTGGTTCGCCGCGATTCGCCCACATTTGGTCATCAGCAGATACGACTCCCTCGGGTGGGCGGCAACGAAGTCTGGTTGCGAGAAGGCATCGCCGAGGAGGATCTCGGAGGGCCCGTAGTATGGTGAAGTGTCAATGGCACGGAACTATACGTACATTTTCACATGTTAGTAGACGTACGAGGGTTGAAATGGGCTTTGAGCTGGCTTACGCCGAGGTCGAGGGCGCGCTTTACTATATGACGCGTTGGGAGAGAGGCTGGATTCGGATGAAGCTGGTTGCTGAAACCAGCACCTCCCAAGACGAGGGGTGAGGCAATGGCCGAGAGCGGGACATCGGAGCGAGTGGAAGTTTTGTTGTTGTGCTTGTGCGACGGCTCCTCGCACCCTGTGCCGCTCATTACATCATCCTGCGTCCCTCCGGGGACCCGAGTCATAGCGGCTGCCGGCTGAGCTTAACTATCGGAGGTATGCGAGTGTGGTCGAAGCGCGATAGACCCATGGCGAAACAGCAGACGGCGGGACAATGTGGGCGTAAATACTGCGATGCGCGATTCAGTGGCTCGCGCTCAATGGCGGAGAAATTAGCCATACCCCGCAGCCCCTTCGAAGAGATCAAATGCCCCACTCTATCGTTTACTGTACTTTATTTCTGTCTTTTCCCTATCTTCGTTTGATTTGCATGCAGCCACTGATGTATGGGATAAGAGACACCCACTACTTCGTGAATTTCCATAGAACTGCAGCAGGAAATTCGCAGTTTAGCTTCCAAGTATTCGCTCTGATTGCTATTCATCAGTAGCTGGCCTATACAGGTCCTCCCCGTGGTATATGTTCAGTACTTCAAGTACGGCCTTTGATGGTTCTTGGCTGGAGGTGTATAGTGGAACAGCGCGAGCACATTTGAGATGTAGAGAGAGAAATGAGACAGCGTCGGTTCTATTCCTGCCGGTATGCACATGTCGGATGATCCAGATCCCGGAGGAGTTTCAAAATTTTCACAGCTGTTCTAATGACGATAAAAGCGGTCAAAGCCCAAGATGCAGTTCCAGTGGGGGGCGCCTCCGTAGTAATATTTATGTTAAGCAAACGCCTTCATGGTGCAATGTTGGTTTAACGTCTCTTTCCACCACACTTCTCTCTCTGCTCGCATACTCTCACACTGTTTTTTTTTTTCCCCTTTGTTTTCCCATCATTATTATGATTCGCAACCAATGCCCCACTCGTCCACCACTTCACATGTGAAGGTCCTCTGTCACTAATTCAACCATTACCAACTTTCCCTTCTTGCGCCTTCCTTATGCCTCTCCGGTGAATCCACCATGCACCAAATGCAACCGTCGCCAGAAAACATGTCACCACGCCGCAGACAGTACCCACAATTATGCTGATAGACTCTTGCTGGGAAGCTTGCTCACTTGCCCAAGGCGGTGCTGGGTACGTGGGCCTATTTGAGTAAGTGTGGTATGGCGCAAATGACGGCGTGTAGCTGCCGCTGTCATTATTGTGACTGCTGAGAGAATTCAGTTCCGAAGTAGGAAATGTGATTATACTGGAGACTGGGGATGTGATTGGCATTCCATCGCCAGATTGACTGCCAGCATTTTGAGGATGGGGCAGATGGGGCTTAGGGGGAGTAAAGATGCTCGTGGCAGGCGTGAACCAGGTCGTATTGTTGTATGATGGCCTGATGATCGTCGCTGTGGGCCAGATTGTCAAGTTCAGAGTAATTGGATAAGAGTTATATGATAATTGAGCCAGCGAAGCCATTGTTATGCTTCTCGTGAACGAGATCGGCATTGACGCGTTCGCAGAAGTATGCACTGGTTTGGATGCTGGCAAGCCGGTGTACGTGCCATTTCCGAACGGCAAATGTGCATATGTTAAGCTGTTCGTGGGCTGGTAGATTGAGTCAGATGTCTTCATCGATGGAGCCATATTTGGAGTGCCCGGTAGAGCACCAGTCTTGAACACTGATGACGAGTGCTAAACCTTGCGCGCCTCACTTTGTGCTGTGTTCTGGACTTGGTCAATCGATTGACGGTCACACAGCTTGAAGCGCTAGGAGCCGGCCTGAATGTCAAATGTGGGAACAGACTCGATCCGGAAAGCAATGCGCACACTGAAGTAAGTGCAAGGAAGACAATTTGACCCCAATCACGTGGCTACTGCAGCAGCAAGATTGGTGCATGGAATTTGCTTGAGATACGCACGTGGCAGTAGCGAAAACTGCTCCCCCTGTGTGCGCACACTAAGCATTTTCAAGTCATGGGAAGATGGCCTGCTGGGTCAAAGGACAGAAGTCCCTGGTATATGACGCTGTTGATATCTGGTTTTTGTCAATACCAATTCCGCTCCTCATAATCTTTCATTTTGGAACCATTACTATCAACCAGAGACACGGGATTGATGTTCGTTTTGTTTCGTTGACTCGACTTGATGTGAGAAGAATGTTTGCCTCGATTCTCTCTCAATAAGGTTTGATCCGTCAGACAACTGCTCGTTCGAGTATCAAGGAGGATTTTGAGATGCCACTTCTTTTGAACGGATGTAGGTGGCGCAGCTATGTCTACAGGCTCTCTTCGCAGGGACTTAAGTGAGATCATGTTGCGGTGGAAAAGCGAGACGAACGGGGGAATCCCAAGAGCAGCGGGAGTGGCTCGTATGGCAATTCAAGCGAGTATCGCAGATCTGAAATCAAGGGCCATAAGAGCAAGAGAACTCCATTTTTGCGACACTGGCGTATGGATTTATAGCCTGTGGCTGTTCATGACCGGTTCCCAAGTAAACCCCCCGATGACTGGACCCCCTTCCGGAAACGAATTTACCGGTGCTGTATCGCAAGTCAGCTCTCCCATCTTATAAGACCGAAGCCGAAACCTCCGGAAAATGGCTGGATTTGACCGAGGAGCCGCTTGCCACTGGGGTTTTGTAGTGCTGGTGAACAGGAGTCGTAAATCCGTACCTTGACAAAGCCAATGTCATTGGACTTCTCACGGAAGCACTGACGGCAGATGTTCAAGCCGTACTTGCGGATCAGACCGGCCTTGTGGGTGCAAACGCGGCTAAAAGGGTATGCCGTCAGCGAACGATTCAACGGGGCTCCATCACCGTATCTCCATCGCTTCCATCAAGGTGCTCTTCTTCCCCCGCTTCGGGTCGAGCATATAAGACAACCTCTGTCCCCTTTTGGATAAATTATTCCTTGTGCGTGTGAGACGTACCAGCCGCGGGAGCCCTTGCCGTAGGTACGGGGACGGGAGAAGTAGACGGTCTCGTGGGCCATGATTGCGAGTTGTCGGTGTCGGAGGACGAAGGTATCTGTAGTTCAAATATGGTCAGTCTGGGTGAGCAGTGGTAGCAGTACGCCGGGCGACGACACGCACTCGTTGAATGAAGCTCGTCCGGAGGGGTCGGGTTACCGTCGTGGTCGTCTCGTAGGTCGTCGTTTCTGCTTGTCGCGTTGGGGTCGATTTGCGCTATCCACAGTGCGAGAATTCTAAGCGAGGTCGGCCCGAGGCTTGGCGTGTCAGGTGTGGCTCGAGGGCACAAGGCCGGAATGGCTGATGTGGGCGCTACGGCTGACCGGCCGGTCCATTTGCGCCACATTGGCATACGCATCGTCAAAGGCGGCGGCAGGAGCCATGCGCGCAGTTTGTCGCTGAGGCAATGAGGCCTGCCACAAATGTGTCGCATGTGCGCTCTGCCCCGCTGCGCGCTAACACAAACGCAGTAAACGACCAACGAAACACCATTCGGCCACTGCGCATGAAACCTCGCAAACGGTCAAGCAGCCTTTCAGACCAACATCTGCCCTGCTGATCGGAAACCGGCACCGTCATTCCGACCCTTCCGCCGTCCTCAGCGCTCACATCGGTAAGGCACGCGTCTTTTCCGTGGGTAACCCGGCTCGGTAGGTCCAAGTGCTCTCGTTACTTCCTCTAGTCAGCAGATGTTGCGCGTACTGCTGAGCCTCCATTCCTACTCCCAAGCTCCACAGCCATGCCCCAGATTGACGTGGCTGTGGGGTCCTGTCCAAATAAGAGCACTAGACCTCTACATCCGCTGCCTTCCGCAATCTATCCTTCAAGTGCTTGTCTGCCTCTATTTCAACCGCACAGTCACATGCGTACTCATCATGAGTCTCAAGACCGCCTTGATCCGTGCCTATCTCTGGATAGTCCTGACAATCCAGTTACAGCCTGCCTGGGCCATCAGGATTCGCATCAAGGCCTACCTTGAAAGTCGCGAGAAAGCAAAACGCTCGCGAAACCCCGTTTGGCGCCCGCTCTTCCGCAGACGGCACGTCTAAGCCGCGAAGCCGCCGTTTCGTGACTACCGCTTTCCCTGTCGAGCAAAAACTCAGCTGCTGCACCCGACCTCCTTGTTAAGGCACGAAACGATCTCCGCCACCTCCTGTACACCCGCCAGCAGCCACTCGCCGTTTGGAAACGCCTGTTGCGTCCCGATCTCACACCATCCACCATGGTATGGCCTTATCCAAAGTCGCCCCAAGCCCTCTCGTCTAGTAGTCATCATCACGTTCGCGAAGTACTCTTCTTCGCGAAAAAGAAACCTCGTGCTCATCACCACCTCCCCCTGCTAATCCGTAAACTTCTAAACAGTCACGAGACTCATCCCGCACCTACCTTCATCTACCGCAGTCTCGCTTCGCGGATCTCTTCGAGGAGTTCACGCGCACGCCACTGCTGCCCGAAGAGATCTACGTGCCTCCGCAGCACCAGCCAATCAATCCAGAAGACGAAGACGACGTTGTGCCCGACCAGCACGCCGCTTTTGGCATTCAGCGCGCTACCCAGAAGCAGCGCCAGCCGGCATGGCGCGACCTAGGTTTGGATGAGCTACTGCACCGCGGCCCTACTGAGCCGGTCAAAGTCAGCCTGGCCATCAGGACAAGGGGAAGTGGGAGTGGGGAGGGCGCCGCAGCGGGAGGAAGCGCTGGAAGCGGGCTGCCACGATGAAGCGGAAGGGGAATATAGACCGCGCCATCACGATGGAATTCTCCTTTCGAAGTCTTCTGACTTGAGAATACAAGGTACCATGGCTCAACGGCAGGATCTTCGTCTTGAGTTGGCATAGGTAATCAAAGGTTAATCTCTCATACCTTATGTATTCATGGCTCTCCCGAAAGAAAAAGGAGAGAGGGGGGGGGGGGGGGGTAACCCGGTGGGAATGAAGGAGAAAAGGTGACGGAAGGTATCCTCAGAATAACGAGCGGGAGTGGAGCAGGGAAATCGTTGATAGAGAGGAAAGAACGCTATAAGGCGCCTAGTGATCATTAGAGAAAATTCCGCTACAATATATCACCGAGTTGATGGACACAAAGACTGAGGGCTCGACTAATCAATAAGCCAACCAGACAAGCACTAGCGCTTTCTACATGTACCATTCGCCTTGAATTTGGATGCCCAAAGGAGTTTTATCCAAAATGGTAATGTGTCAACTCGAGACGAACCTAGGAGATACGAGACAACAGACTCGGCGTCGCTGTGCCTCAAGGGGGGGAGGATAATGTGGGCATCGACTCTTCAAGAGTGTCGATGCCAGCCAGATTGCTGCAACACAGATTAGTGCAGGCTCAATGCATTCCGGGGGCATTTTGTGAGCTCACTTTAGCTTCCCTAGCAGTGTTGATGGTAGCTCTGAAGTCCTGGTGAAGACGTTTGATCTCACCGCTTTCTTGCATCTCGTCCACTACCTTGTTCGCATACTTCGTCTTCTTCTTCGTCTTCCATCCATCGCGCTCGACGATCTTTGCGGGATCGAGATGGCCACGGGATTTAAGGTAGTCTTTTACCCAATCGTAAAGATGCCAGCGCCAATGCGCGAGTGTATGAGCCGTCTCTGCGTTGTTTTTACAGAAGACTCCAACGTGGAAGATTGTGTCTTGCGGAGGTATGAGATGACCGCTGGCGTCGACAGAACGCCCGTCCTCGGAGCCTTCACCGTCAAGTTCCTCAGACTCAGACGAGTCTTCTTCCACATCAGAGAGCGTGTCACCTCTATAAGCTTTGCCTGAGAATTGGATATCCCAGGTAGCAGGGTGAGAACGACGATTGCATGCGCCGCAGTGGTTCTCCAGCGTGAGCCTTGATGTAGCGCTGATCTGGACCACATCTATACGTGGGCGGGCATGGAGCGCCCTCGTAAAGTCCCTCGTCCACGCGGACGACGTGAACTTCGAGCCTGCCAAACCTCTAACTTCATCGTCCAGTTTTTTGAACGTGATCTGGTAGATTTCGTCATCTTTGGCGAATCCAGGGTTCAACTTCTTCTGAACCATCCACTCCACGGCATATTTGAAGAGGTCCTTTGTTTTCAGTAGACTTATGCTGCTGAATGCAAGAGGCACTCTGGCATCATCGTCTGGAACGCCAAGCGTCTCTTCGTCGTCCTCTATGACAAAGTCCTCGTCCTCATCATCTTCTTGGAACATGTCCAAGGTTGTTGCTTGGCGAACGGTGCTGCGGAGATCATCCGAGAGCCCGTCTACATCGCTGTCTCCTTCTTCCCGTTGGGTAGACTCAAGATCTGACTCCGATTCTGACTCCGTGTCATACAGAGCACGGCGACGCCTTGGATGAGGTTGTTTTGCTCCTCCTAAAGGGACGTCTTTCTCTCCAGCGCGGCGACGTTTGAGCTCTTCCAATGCTCTCTGTCGTGCATTCGTAGTCTGTGGTATGCTCCTAGGATGGCGTGGAATATTAAGCTTCCGAGGAGAAGGACCAAGGAATTCAAGATCCTCTGCTAAGTCTTCTTGCTCTTGCCTAAGGGCGGAAGGTGATTTTCTGCGTGTTCTTTGCTCGACTGCTTCATCATCACTTTCAGAGATGGGAGGTGCCCTTCTTTTCCTTGTAGACACTGGCAGATCTTCTTCACTTTCCTCGTCTTCGCTGTAAACTTCGACAGCCTTCTTAACCCTCCTCTTCTTGGACAGGAATCCGGGTGATGAGGCGAGAGCTTCATCACCACTAGACTCCGGCTCACCAAAGTCAGAATCGCGACTCAGAGCCCTTGACGACTTCTGCACCACCTCAAGACTTGCTGTATCATCTTCGCTAGAGCCTACGGTACTCCTGAAACGTCCATTCTGCCTAGATAACCTCATTTGGCGCCTGTTCAGCGGTTCCGATATCTCAGGTGATAAGCCTATTTTGGATTTCAAGGTAGATCTTGGCGTAGCCTGTTTCATCCGCTTGCGTGCAGGGATATCTTCCGATGAGCTTCCACTTTCAGGCGCGCCAGCAGAAGAGCCCCTTTCTTCTTTCTTGATAATGGGTATTGCCTGACGGGGCTGACCCGAGACGGCTTCGCTCCGGTTCCCTTTCCTGCCACTATTCAGAAAAGTGGCGCGGCTTCTTTGTGAATTTAGGACTGGGATTTCGTTGCTTTCACTGCTGGAATCAGCGTGGCCTAGTTCACGCTTGATTTGCGGCGTCATCGTGGCGGAAGCTGCAGAATAATGTAGCTGTGAGGGTAGTTCGGAGGTTGATTCAGCAGATCTGTCAGCGCCTGCGGATCCGTAGTCAGAAAATCTGTCAATTTAGGATGGTTACAGCACTGAAGGTCGAACTACTGCGGTGTCGCGGCCGACCAATGAAGCTAGGATAACCATAGAGGCGCCCGTGCGACAACCCCAGAAAGGTACCCCATCTGACTTGAACAAGTCCCTCTCCGATGAATATCCACGATCTTTGGGTATTCTAACAAAAGGATATCTGGTTATAGACGTACCTCTCATTTTATCGGCCTCCCCAGTTGTCCTGCGTCTCTTCGCCGAGCTCGGCGATCCAATGTAGTTTATGGCAGCAGCACGATTGCGTACATCGGGAGATAGGCCTGCGGCGGAAGGTGAGGAGGAGTGTATGGGAGTGAAGTTGAGGCGAGTCTGTCGTGGCTTATGACGCGTTGATCGTTTGGAGCTCATGCGGCCGGTGCCCTGCGAGTGGCGGGGCCAGACAAATGAATGAGGCTTTTGAGGTATGGCAGGCGTCTATACGTTCGTAAATCTAGGAAAATCGGACCAGTCGTCAAGTGTAGGAGGGCGGTGTTGGTACAGCGCTACGGTGGGGTGCAAGTTCGTCATAGTGTGGACGAGGACTTCGGCGGCAATTCCGCGTCATCTGCACGCGTGCGCGCGGTCCCGTGAGTGCTAGTCCGGAAGGGGAGATTTGTGCTCGTGTTTCTAAAACACACACACCCTGCATCCTGCCTTAGGTGGAATGCGTGCACGCCAGGTAAGGTCTCATATCGTATCGAAACATTCATTCTGTGCAAGACCAGAGTCGTGGAGGAACGCTCATGTGGGTGCTGAGTAACTGAAATTGGGGTCTTGTTTCATTCATAGGCGTGAGTTTTCTCTTCAATGATCTGCAACTAGCGGCAATTCTGCTTATTTACCACATAGCTTGCGTTTTCGAAGGCCCCCATAGTACAAGGACAATGCTGGTCATTCTTTCGATCATGACTGCACAATTTTCTTTTCTATCTGATGTGATGTCTTCGAATTACGGTCTCTATTCACCTCATATCCGGATAGCATGCTGGTCTTTTCATAATTCATTATCTCCCACCAAAATCACAATGTCATCCATCCGTCCCAGCTTGCGTACAGTTCCCTCAGCCGAGCTTTCTCGCTCGTGTCCGCAAAGACGGTTTCCAACACACCTTCACACAGTCTCTTGACCTCTTCTCGAGATAGGTTGAAATGCGTGATGGCTAGGTAGTACTCTTCGGAAAGGGGACTGCAGAAAACTCCAACATCATCCGTCTTCGATTGCGTTCTGTCAGTGCTGCTTAACTCAGACCGGACCAACTCACTCACTGATAGCGCCACCGCAACCCCGGAATCCCTCCACCACCCAAAGTGGTGATCCTGGAAGCTTCCGGTTATCATCTTCGCATGCACGTTACAGCTGATGCATAGCTCAACGCCGATCTTTCGCTTCACAATCTCCTGGCGAATCTTTTCCTTCACGTGTACGACATGCCCGAGTCGGTCAGGCTGCCAACTGAGCAGAGTCCAAAGCTCCTCGTCCGTAGAAGAGGAAGCTGCCTCTGCAAAATGAACTGTGATTTTCATACCAGTAGCCTTGGCCTTGGTGAATGCTCCGGAGAATGTGCGCACATCGCCTCTAGCGGGATCTCCACACAAATCGACTCCCACGACTCCTCTGGGTTGGAGAGACATAGCTAGACTGACAACCTCCTCGGCTTCGGCCGAGGTGTTCCGGCGGTCCACAGACAGGATTAAGCTGGAACGCATCGGATTCGCAGGGCGGGAGTTGTGCTCCTGGATGCAGTCCAGAATGGCCTCGACATACCGCTTTTTCGAGATGCCCTGTTCAGGAATGGCACGTGGCGTCGTCCGAAGCTCCAAATGAACAACATTATCCTGACGAAACGATTCAAGAACTGAGAAGGTCGAATACCTGAGCTGTGAGCTGCTACTCGCGGAAGAAAGCGGGATTATTCGAGCCGTACTTGATGCTTTTCAGATCACTACACAAGCGGTAGATATATGAAGAGAAAAGCGGGAAGAAACTGAACAGACTGGTCAGCTGGCTGAATACCGTTAAAGAAAAAAAATTCTTGAGCTAAGCGCGTGTTGCAGGACAGTCAATTCGCAAGTACATCGTCCAGCACGGGATGAGACACGAATATCCAAATGCAATTGAGCAGGAACTTTGTGGGAGGAAAGTGAGTTTCGGTCGACAAAAATATCCTTGAGACTTATTCAGGTTGGTGCGATGGCACTGTGCTCGCTTCTCTGGCCTACTTCAAGCCCCGATGCGCCCATGTGCGCGCAGGGCCTCTCGGTTCCTGGTGCGGGGTCTGACAGAAGGGTCTATTCTTGGGTCCTGCTCATACAAGCGCATCCCCGGATGTGCTATGCTCGTGTAACATGCTACTGATGAAGATTTCCAAGCTCGGAGTTTTGGAAGGCCCCGTGCTGCCGCGTAAAAGCTCTTTGGACCTCGGGAGGGGACAGGAAGGGCGGCTCACGTGTTTAAGTCGTAGTCAACCTTGCCTTTGGGAATGGCGTCGAGCGGATCCTGCAGGTCGAAGGTCTCGTCGGCCTGCTTCCTCTGCAGCCAGATGTCGTGCAGACAGTCGCGATCAATGCTTCCGCTAAGGTGTGCATGGAGCTGGCGGCGAACAGGTCAGCCCGAGGGAGCCGGAGCGGGTGGGCGATTCCGCTGGGCCGCTGGCGGGTTGCGGCTGGGCTTTGGGCCCCCGTTGCGTACCTCAACCTTGGGAAGGGCCTTGGCGAACAGGCGGGCGGCGGACTGGTCCATGGCGGGCGAGGGCGCGAGGATGCGAGAGCACAGGAGCGGAGGGGACGGGCTGGCGGCGAGCAGCGCGATTGGCTTCGAAATTGGAGGTTCGGCGAAGGTGGAATGCGGATACGGTGCCGCGTAGAGAGATCGACGGCCGGGAGAAAATCAGCGAGTGGGCTGCTGCTGAACGCGGCGGCTGGGTTCCACTCTGGCTGCGTTAGCGCCACCGCTGTCGAGGCCGGCATTGCAGCTCCCAGCTGCTGCCGCGCGCCCCGGCTCCCCTCGAGTGCCTGCGGACGAGGTGCTGCATATGGCGCGCGCACCGCAGCGGTCGCACTGCCGGTCTGCTGCGCTCCAGCTGCTGTTGCTGGCGGGCGGTGGCCTGCTGTTCTGAATAAAGTGAGAGAGCGCGGGAGCGTCGACTCTCGCGTAGTTAATAATTAGGGGGCGCCGACCTAGCGCGCTTCTAGGAACGGTAAGCAGCAGACGCTCGACCTGCACCCTCCGGCCGGCCGCTCTCCCTTCGATTCAACTCCAACCTTCCTTGCTTGCCCACAGCTCCAGTCTCGTCAACCACCAGGGCACACCGGCATCTGCATCGCGCTCGAGAACGGGTTGGCGGACGCTCTACCACCTCCAGTCGCTCATTCACTCGCTCCGCCCGCATCGCAGCCCGCCCGTCGCAAACCGCCCCTGGATCTTCCTGCCTCGTCGCACTCTCCGCCGCCTACATCCCTCCTGACCTCCCTCTCCACGCCAGCACCTGCCTCTCGCAATGGCCGACCTGAATGCTGAGAGCATTCAACAGAAGATTCAGATCGCACGGCGCGATGCGGAGGCTCTCAAGGACCGGATAAAGCGGAAGAAGGATGAGCTCGCCGACACTACTCGTACGTGCTCACTCTCGCCCGCGCCCGCCGCGCGCCGCCAATGGCCTCTGCCACCAGCCCATGCTGACCAAATCCGCAGTTCGCGATGTCGCCCGCCAGCGCGTTGAGCAGCTGCCGCGGCTGACGATGAAGACCAAGCGAACCTTGAAGGGGCACTTGGCCAAAATCTACGCCATGCACTGGTCGACGGACCGCAGGCACCTTGTTTCCGCGTCGCAAGACGGCAAGCTCATCATTTGGGACGCCTATACTACTAACAAGGTCCACGCTATCCCGCTGCGCTCGTCATGGGTGATGACTTGCGCTTATTCTCCTAGTGGCAATTTCGTTGCCTGCGGTGGTCTTGACAACATCTGCTCCATCTACAACCTCTCTGCCCGGGAAGGACCTACCCGCGTCGCGCGTGAGCTCTCCGGCCACTCTGGCTATCTCAGTTGCTGTCGATTCATCAGCGACCGCCGTATCCTTACCTCGTCTGGCGATATGACTTGTGTTCTTTGGGATTTGGAAACCGGCTCGAAAATTCACGAGTTCGCCGACCATCTTGGCGATGTCATGAGTTTGTCTATCAACCCACTCGACAACAACCAGTTCGTTTCCGGCGCTTGCGATGCTTTCGCCAAGCTTTGGGATATCCGCCAGCAAAAGTGTGTCCAGACATTTGCAGCACACGACTCCGATATCAACGCCATCCAGTACTTCCCCAACGGTAACGCCTTCGGTACCGGTTCCGACGATGCATCCTGCCGTCTCTTTGACATTCGCGCCGACAGAGAACTGCAGAGCTACACCGTAAGATTGGATCCTCGCCTACTCGTGCCGGATCGGGCACCGAATCCGTCCGGAAAGCGCTGACACATGTTTCAGATCGGCGAGCCCGTGTGTGGAATCACATCGGTTGCCTTTTCCGTCTCCGGCAGACTGCTTTTTGCTGGCTACGATGACTTCGAGTGCAAGGTCAGTATAAACTCAAGACTTAACGTCGGTGTAGTTCGGACGCTAACTCCGTTTCAGGTGTGGGACGTTCTGCGTGGTGAGAAGGTTGGAACCTTGCAAGGCCATGACAATCGTGTTTCTTGCTTGGGTGTTAGCAATGACGCTATGAGTCTTTGCACGGGCTCTTGGGATTCAATGGTGAGCACCGGTCGATTCTTTATATGGAGCGTACAACATGACTAACCTTGCCTCCTCAGCTCCGCATCTGGGCGTAAAACGTCTTATCCCCAGACGACGATTGACGCGGGCGCCAAATACCCCGGGCATTAGCGAGCCCGACAGTGGCTCACCCACCTGCGCTCACGCACCACACATCGAGGGGGCTCGCTAACATACTTTGTGTGTATCATAAGCGGCTGCTCTCTCTCTCTCTCTCTCTCTCTCTTATTACGCACGATATTACAAACGAGTAACTGGCGAGCATACTGGTCTCGGCTTGTACACTCCTAAACGGCTCTAATTTTTTTTCCCTTTTCTCTTCGACACGGGTGGGACGTCTGGGTCGGGTCGGTGGTTTCGGCCCACGCTGTTTAGTAGCGACGGTACGCTTTTTCCTTAAAACTTTTTCTGCTTTGGAATAAAAGCTGCGATTCCCTGTACCTTCAACTACCATCATCCGAACCCTCCAAGCGTGCGCGCACGGGATTCTTTTCACCACGGCGCAAGGCAACGGGCACCGATATCCCTCGCTCTTTCGGTCGAGAAGTGCTCTTTTCCCGGACGGTTCGGCAATCTTTTTTCTCCCAAGAGATGTTCTTAGTACCTTTTTTTTTTTTTCATTCCTCAGCTCTTATACAGGTGGTGGCTTACGGTGAGGTGTCCATTGCGGTTGGCTAGCATGCATTTAATCTGAGTTCAATGCCATACAATACACAACGTGGGCAGCACGGGTGCTGTCGAAGATCTGGTGAGATCTGGGCCAGCAGGGATGCAGTGAAGCGTGCCTGAAGGTTGTGAGATGCCGTGTCGGTGGATGACGGGCAGACGGGCCATCCTAGTCGCCCTATGCTAAGGACCGGGATGGGGGATGATCTGTTCATGCGTGGCGCAGGGACGCGCTGGGCCGGCCAAGGACGCTGCTTTTGATGCCGCAGGACGGCGGGCGGGCCAACGCGCGACCTCGTGTAGCGCCCAAGATGGCGCCGGGCAGGCGAGGGAAGATCATGAGGACATGCGAGTGGTATGATGTAACACGTGCCGGCGGTGGCAGCGGGCGCCGTTGGACAGCCGCTCGCAATTTGGGCGGCGACGGGTTAGCCTTGCGCGCGAGACGATTGCGGCAGCAGCTTGTCTGGTGCGGTGCAAAGTATCAGTCATTATTGCGACTGCCGTTGCGAGCCGGCGTGCGCGTCTGGCGCAGTGGGTGGCTGGGCCTGATCCCCGCAGGTAGGCTCTTGGGCGTTTCAACCTACTCCCCCTTTTGCCGGTCAGCGTCGCAGGCTCAGGCGGAGCCATGTACAGCCCTCAGCCTTACTCCCAGAAGGACGCGACGCACCAAGTTGCACGTGGGGCACCCCGGCTAGCGCGTGCTGCCGGGCCTTTCTCTTCGAGCACTTGCACGGCTGAAACCCCGACCAGAGCACAGAACAGATCCTCGCGCCCTCTGCCCATTCAGCGCTCTCCGACGCGCCGTGGCCGCCGTCATCACCTCCAGTCGCAGACCAACCCTGTCGCTGTGAACGGGCCCGCGCTCTCCATCAGCTTTCTGCTACTGCCGTTATAAGCTTGCCCTCCCGCCCGAACACGTCCGCTTTCCCCTTTCGCCATGTCCAATCCCGCCCAAGAAGAGTTCAACGAGCTCTTTCGAGACAAAGACCGTAGCACCCGACACCCTGAAGACGCTGACAACTCTGACCTTGACTCCGGCCACGAGTCTCCCCTCGAGCAGTACTTCGAGAAGGACGACTACTCGGACGACGACGACGACTATCACCGTCACGACGACACCGTCGATCTTGACACCATGCGCTCCCGCTACACCGTGCCCCAAGTGCGGTCCGATGCCAACACCGGCCCCAAGGGCGTCATCGCCGACGCTCAGGCTTTCGAGCAGGCTAAGAAATCCCAACGCTTCTCGCTGTTCCGCAGCAGCGATGATAAGAAGGGGGTCGTAAGGAAGAATCGTGCCGACACCACTTTCAGCGAGAAGAGCGGCGGCAGTGGTAGCGAGGATGAGTTCCTGGCCAGGTGGAGAGAGAACCGGCTCCGCGAGCTCCAGAATCAGCCAAAGGGTCAGCGTGCGCTGTCCCGCTCGAGATCGCGGACGGGCAGTCCCGGATCGAGAGCTTATGGCCGCCTCGTACAAGTCGACGCTGACGGCTATCTTGACGCCATCGAGAATACGGCATCTGCCACAACCGTAGTAGTGTTTATCTACGACGACCAGGTCGGTTGCTTCCGCCATTCTGTCTGTTACATGTACTGACGACGTCTAGTCTGAGATCAGCACCATGGTTGAGGATGCTCTGCGCACTCTAGCCCGGAGACACGGTATGGTCAAGTTCATCAAGTTCCATTATGAGGATGCAGAGATGCATGTCGCAGGCGTTCCTGCTGTCCTCGCGTACCGTGGTGGTGAGAAGTTTGCTGGTCTGGTGCCGGTCATGGACGAGATTCCGGACGACGCCGAATTGAGTGACGTCAGTTTGGAATACGCCCTGCAGAGGTGAGCCTTTTCAGCCCCAAGGCACTCTCGTGCTTAGCACACGCTAAATGTGTATAGGCACCAGATTCTCTTTTAAAGAGTTGTGACCGAAGTCCGATCCCTGCCCCTTTGAAACAAATTCCCAACCGAGCGCATTTGCCGCCTAGCGTCTTTCTCTTGCACCAGTTGTCCGCGCTACGGAGCTGCCGCAGTCACACGAGCTGTCGCCCACGTTGCGAAACTGGTTTGAGAACTGCAGTGTTAGCCTACTGCACCATTCATCACCTCAACCGCGGATCAATGCCCACACCATCACGGACCTTCTGATATTATCCGGTAATTTTCCAGCAAAGCGGGCAAACGTCCACGGGCATGAAGATCATATGTCCTGCGCTTCTCTGCCCGGCCCGTTCTCATCTTAGGCGCACCACTCTACCTACTACCGACAAGATGCTCGGCCCTCCACTTACTCGTCTCTCCTTTCCTAGCCACTTTCTAGGCGCAGCGGACGGGAAAGCTCGGTATCCTCTATCGAATCATCACGACATTTTTCCTTAGCTTTCTTTAACGACACGCATCCTTGATTTTCCGAGCGGCCGCCGGGTGGTTCCTGCTTTAGCGCGGATCAGACACCACGTGGGCGGTACCCACTGCTGAATCAGTTCACTTGTCTGGCGTTACGGCGTTCAACCCGTGGGTAAATAGAAGGGACGGCGCCTCTATCGCGCCTGTGCGACAAGACTTATGAGTTTCTTCGACAAAGAGGTATTCCCACGCCCTGTCGAGTTTCGTCATTGCTATCGCCGTCGGCTTTCGGGACTTGTCTTTAGCTTGTAGATCTCCTTTTTGTTCTGGGCAGGCACCATGTTACGCGTACGATGGACATTGTGGGAGTATGTAAATGGCACGATTCGATATTTTTACACCTGTACTCTGTACTCGTTGATGTTACGTCACGTCTTGTACTATTACCTCTGTGATTACTGCTAAGTACTGTACTATCAATATTAAGGAGCAGGCATATACGACAGCCAATATCACATTGTTCCAGACATGCGAGGTCGGCTCGCAACGGCCGCACGTAACGTAGGCATTGGGCGTACGTCTGGATGAGCTTATCGCAGTACGGTGCTACGATTTTGGTGCACGCGATTGCTTCTTGTTGGCTACTCGTTCCCTGCTGCTGTTGCATTACTGCGCATGTTGACCAGGTACACTATCTCGGGAAACTGCAAAAACAGGCAGGAGTAGGAGAGAGACATGGATACGGCTGGTGTAAATATAGCGCCCGCAGAGTTTGAAGCCTTGCCATGGTCTCTACCATTTGTTCGGATGTCGCCCGTACACGCGTACGTATGCTGTCTTGTATTAGCGTTTACGACGAGGTCGTCTTCTTGTCTCTCGTCTAGAGTCTGGGGTCCCGACAGCCCGATTCCGCGACGTGCAAGGCACAGGGTTGCAGGCAACTTCCGACACGGTACACAGACACACAGGCGCAGCACACAGCCACAGCGCACGTACGAAGCGAGCGCCGAAGTGTGTTAAGCATCTGGGATGGGAGGAGTGGTGGCGGGGATGTCCTTGAACATAGGCCCTGCATCCTGGCTAAGATTGTCAGAGTTTCTGTACACCGTTCCCGCCCGTCGGATTTGTTCGGCTCCTGTCAAACCCAGTGCGCCGGGAATAACAGGGTAGCCGCAACGGGCTGGAGGATATCGATATGCGCACGCGCTGTCGGTCAGACGCTGTGTGGCTTGGCAGCAATTCTAGGGCTTCTGTTGGGTTGGACTCGTCTCGAGGTCGTCTCCACACTGTATTGGGGCACGCGGATTCCATACCGTTGTAGAGAGTCAGTGGGGTATGTAGATCGTAGAGTGCTGATTTATTAATGAGATCAGCCGGACGAAGATAAGGAGGGAAGCCAATTGCTTGAGTGGAGAGGGGGAGCGACAGACAATATTGTACACATGTCCGGAGTAAAGGCGAATGAAAGAGCCGTTGTGGGTATTTAGGATCTGAGGCTCGTGCTGTGGCAAACACCGTTATGGAGGGGGCGCGGGCAGGCAGTGAGTGTGTGAGGAGTCGAGATGCGCAAGCGGACGTGCACGCACGCGGTGCAAAGAATGAAGCGGGTCCAACACGTGGGAGATAGGTGGAGCTCGTTCATGCACTTCTGCTGGACGGTGCACATCAACGGTCGCTTCTGGCCTTCGCTCTCGCTCGACTCGCGACCTTGACTCGTCGCCGACTGCCTGTTCCCCTGCTCTTCCCCTTCCCTCTTGTGGCCAGCAGAGCGCCGCCCGCCGCCTTCCGCCCGCCACTAAACAGTGACCTTTCAAGCCAATTCCTGTTGAGGCTACGCTTCATGTTATTTGGCCCGGACACGTCTGTCACTGGCCAAGGAGAATTCCAAGCGCAGCGGAAATTTGGAGTTAGTAACACCACTGAACTGGCAATTTCGACTTTATGGTGAACACCATGTCTGCAAGAATAGGGGAATCATCATTATGGTATCTGTGGCTACAATAAACACCAACAACGCAATCGGAACGGGCCGGCGGTGGTTCATGGCCGCCAACGAGGCGGAGATGTTGGTGGTCGTCATATCCGGAGACCAGCGCACTGCTGTCGGGCCCCAAGTTTGCCGACCGTCAACACCTGGAGATTGTCGACCCCGCACAATCGTTTCACACGCCAGATTCAAGCACGCGTTGAAATTGGAAATGTACTGGAGTTGCGAGGCCCGCGCAAGCGAACAGAGAGTGCTCGTCGCTTACGCTCTAAGGGCAGTGCCGCTTTCAGTCAAACTTTTCTCGTCTTTCAGGTGGCCGGATGCACGCAGTGCGGCGACTCGTTCTTGCTCCTTGCGCAGGGAACGCCGGTTGCCGACCTGCCAGACGATTCCGTAGGCGGCCATGCAGATGACCATAAGCGCTGTGATTTTGTCAGTCGATGGGTCTTGTGGTATCAGGCGGTAGCCGAGATGCAGGACAGTAGATATTGAGGCGAGCGGTTGCAAGTGGACTTACCAAGGAAGCCGAATAAGATGCCCAGCTCGTGGCCGAGCGACGGCATCGGCACGTAGCAAAGCGACTTATCCTCTGATGTGCATTCACCCATGATGACAGTTCCGGTACTCCGTATTTCTCTTTCAGCCCTGCAATCCTGTCGCTCTCGCAGCTCCTTTTGATCCTTGCACGCTAAGGGTAGAACTACCAGGAAAGGGCGGTGTCAGTCTTGTTCAAGCGTGGATGGTTTTGGAGGAAGTCAGCGAAGGGTGGGACACCACAGGCTGCCGTGAGCTTTATGGCGAAGAGGTGAGCCAAGTCCTCGTCCCGGCTTGGGGATGGTAGGAATGCGCCACTTACACACTTATTGCTTGGCGGTCAAGAATTATCGTTCGCTCGTTCGTCGCGCTTTGTTTGTGATCGGGCTTTGCTCTCCCTCCGTTGAGACTACATGCAACAGCGAGGTGGTCAGCTTG
The DNA here is from genome assembly GCA_037367355.1 of Neoscytalidium dimidiatum. Lineage (NCBI taxonomy): Eukaryota > Fungi > Ascomycota > Dothideomycetes > Botryosphaeriales > Botryosphaeriaceae > Neoscytalidium > Neoscytalidium dimidiatum. The sequence continues at coordinate 1,371,226 of CM074700.1, read as the reverse complement.
TGCGAGGCCGATAAGCGGATCGCGCGGAGGATACAGTCGCAGAAGGCAAGGGTGGGAGATGGAAGTACAGTTATACGGCCCGTTGCAAAGGCTAGCTAGCCACCAGCCCCGAGTTCCGGCAACAGCGGCTGAGGCATGGGCTGACCGACGGGTGCGGCACAGCTCAAGGCGCCCCAGCATTTGGTTCTGGGATTGGCTCTCAACCGTTCGTTCGTTCATTCCGGGGTTGTGCGGAGAGTGGGCGCTCTGCCCGCAGGCAGCGGGGAAACGCGCCGCTGATGTCACCGCAGCTAGCAGCCGCTGAAATGTGCCCAAAGCTGGACAACACGAGGCTGCCGTCACACAGAAAAATCTTCCTTCCTGGGCCCAGAAGTGCTCTGGGAGGCAAATAGGGCCCGCGGGCATACGATTTTGACGGCATTCCCATGCATCCCTACCGATCATGAGCTGGTCAAGCATGGAGCAAGAGGTACTAAGCTGGGTTGGCGACGCTCTTGGCCGTGTGCTGACTCGCCAAGCTGCGGGGAGAGTCGGTAAGTGCTGCGAGTCCCCTGATTGCGTTGGCACGAGACGGCCGCTTGGTGCAGGTCTGCCCCACCCATCTCAGGCGTCGGCGAAACGTCAGACAGAAGTCTGGGAACAAAACATTATGAATCGCCCCAGCCTGGTTTCGACCTCCGGTGCAGAGGCGAATGTTTGAGAAAGCGTTTACACAAGACATGCATGCCATTGTTGTACTAGTCCCATAGGGCCGTTCCGGTAGTTCATGAATATATGCACAGTTGATCCTGAGTAATTGAGAGAGGACATCCCCCTATGAATACCCCGAAGAACAACACACATCTGACCTTGCGAGTGAAACCGTGCGATAGACCGTACAATGGGACCCGCAAAAAATCATACACCCCACCAATGAAACCCATGCTTGAACGCTGGAATGACGCAGAAACGCTCATCTCAGAAGTCCAGATGAAGAGGAGAAGAATGGAACCCAGGGAGAGGGTATCGCAGGGTATCAATACTTTGTGCGTGAGGATCCGAATGCAGTCGCGCCAACAGAGGAAAGTCAAGGAAGCAAAAGGAGGAAAAAACAATTAGTGCGCTGGAGTGTAACGAATAGAGTCAGACCAAGGGCCCTTGAACAGAAAGACAACAAATATGTCTCGCTCAATTTGGCTCAACCCATTCCCTTGGAACGTCTTCGTATAATTCGGCGCATCCCTCAAACCAAGCGCACTCCAGGATCTCCGCCACGGTCCAGCGCAGCTGGGAGTCCATCTCTAGACATCCGCGGACGAGTTCAACAGCTTCCTCGTCAGCACCGGCCTCTCTAAGCGCTTCTTCGTCCCATTCGCCCTTGGTAATTAGCATAACCAATGCGGGCTGGAAGCTATGACTGAAAGGACGCTTGCCTGTGAGCAGTGTATAAGCAATGACGCCGTACGCCCAGATGTCCACCGCTGTTGAATAGAGCGGGACTCTTGCCTGTACAAGCTCTGGGGATGCATAATCTAAGCTGCCATTAACACAGGTGCTCGTATCGGACGGCCCCACGTTACTGAATGCCGGCTCTTCCAACGGAGACGGCAAATTCCGGTTCTCGTTCGTGATAAAGTCGGCCATGCCAAAGTCGCAAAGGAGGATGTTTCCTCCTTCTGTACTTGCATCAGGTGCTGACATATCGATGAGGCAATTCTCAAGCTTGATGTCCCGGTGCACGACATGTACGTCTTCGTGCAGGTAGCGGATAGCTGATGCCAACTGATACAGATACCTCTTCGCGAGCTTCGAGGGTAAGGCAGGTGTGCCTGCCTTGCGATTCGCGCGAACAAGATCGAAGAGCGTTCCGCCGGTATTCAATTTCGTGATACAGAAAGTAGCAAATGGTGTATCGTAGACCGTGAGCAGTGGAAGGATGTAGGGATGCTTCAAATATCTCCAGATCTCAACCTCGTGCTCGAACTCCGTCTGCAACTTCTCATTCTCCGTTTCATCCTTCCCAACGACCTGCTTCCGCACAATCTTCACGGCGCGGATGATTTTGACTCCGTCCTGAATTGTGGACACTTCTTTCACCACACTGAATCCTCCAAAACCAATTTGCTTGCCAATGAAATACCCGCTATGGTCGGGAATCTCTTGGCCCTCGTCATCTGGCTCAATGACGGATGAGGCCTCCTCCTTACCCCACTGCGACAGGAAGGCGCTAGCAGGGGACATAGAAGAATTTCCAGAACGCGTAGAAGTTCGTCGACTGGAGCGCCGCAGGCTTCCTTTCTCAGAGTAATAGCTTCTGGATCTGACGCTACTGGTACGCCGTGACGTGGGGAAGTAAGGATTGTGGGCCGAAGAGAAATCTATGGGAGAAGAGGCGGCCAGAGGCGATTGGAGGTAATCGGCCGACGCTTCGAGCGAGGTGAGAGATCCGTCGTTCGTAGACACGGTAGTGCCAGAGGTAAGAGAAGCCACCCGGTCGTTCTCCTCCAGTTCAGCGTCCTTTGCTAGGTCGTCGACCGTCTCCTGTAGTAACGGATGGCGAGATTGACCAGTGCGATAAGGCAGGCCAGGTCGGCGTTGGCGGATCTCCACAGGTTCGCCAGTACGCGCATCATAGCGCGCCTTGTCCGTTTCACTATTATTTCGGATATGAACAGACTCATGGTCGTGATGACCTTCCTCAACAGCCGGTTCTCCTTTCGCATCTGATCCGACGTCTCTCAGGTTGGTGTAGGAATCCGGCCTCGGAAGAGGGGCATCCATGGGGAAATGGTCGCCTCCATCTAGAGTAACCTTGGGGGCGAAGCTGATGGCGCGGTGGCGATTGCTGAACGCCTGCTCCAGTGTCGGCGTGTGGAGCGGGCGGCCGGGCAACACGTACTGATCGCTATGGACACGCCCCTTCCATGAGCGTGTACCCTGAGTGTACAGTCCTTCATCTTCGGGAAAGGCGGTGTCGGCGAGCTCCGCATCGGTCAAGGCGACGGCGGAGTCCTCGTGGGGCCAGTAACCTTCATCCAGGTCAGGAAACGGGCTGCCTGGTTGCTCGCCATCATTGCGCTTGATCGAGGCAAAAGCTGAGGGGATAGGCTTCGGAGAGGTGCGGGTATTGAGACTGAGTTTCTGGAAGGTGGGAGAGCGCTCCGCGGGGGCCATTCGACCGCGGAGAGAGGGGATTCTGGTGGATGCGGTGTGTTCTTTGTTGGCGGCGGAGTCCCGACAGGCAGCGCCGTATAAAAGTTCGGCGGCGCCCCCACGCGGTGAATCAGCGAAAAGCTGGGGGATTACTGTGAAGCTCGTGGGTGGCCGGCGGCGGCGCCGGGGCTAAGCTGCAGGCTGCGCGCAACTGTCAGGCGCGTGGGTGGGGCTCAGCGAATAGGAAATTAGCAGCGCTGCATGCGACCTGCAGCGGAAGGCGGCGCGGTGGGATGAGAGTTGTCCTATCGTCGTATCACAAACCGCGACGCCGGCGAGGGGATGACGTCCTGGAGGGTAAGCAGGCAAGAGGAGGAGCAGGAGAGGTAGCTGGCTAGCGGCGTCGCAGGGAAAAAAAAAAAAGATGCAGGGTGTTGTGCTGGACAGCCAGCCCTGCGCGCGGCGGACTCAAGACTTATTCCGACCTCCGGCGAGCTCCGGGACGCTACAGCCAGGCGCGCTCAGCGACGAGGCTAAGTTCGCCCGGGCGCGGTCATGGCCATGGCCGGCCGCTGGACGTTGGCACGCTGGTGCTGGCGCTGGCTTGTCAACTTTAAGCAGCATCACTGCCTAGCCAGCGGCGCCGATCCGACGTCAGTGAGCTCACCAGCCTAGTAGGTCGTAACGCCTCTCTGGCTCGCGGCCCTGCAGCAGATCAGAAGCAAGGACTTTGCTGCTGCCCGAACAACCCAGCGACCCAGCTGCGGGCCGCACCTCAGAGAGGCGACCGTCTAGCCGCATCGGCGCGCGCTGACGCTGCACGGGGGCGCTCGCCATTCAGCAGACCGCAGACCCTTCATGCAGTGGGGCGCATGCGCTGGCAGGCATGCTGTACGCACTGGCAACTATGAATGTATGTATGTATGTATGTATGTATTAAATGCGACGCGAGCGCACAGCCCAGAAACATTGCGCAAAGGCAAGGCGGGCGATCTGCGCAAACGGCAGTGCACGGCAGCGTCTCAGGATTATTATAGCACGCCGGCCGCCGCCAACTTGCGCTGCGCGGGTCGGCCAAGCGGTTGGGCGGCAGGCTGGCATTCCCAGCGCCCTCACGTGGCGCCTGGCTGGGTGCGCGACGTCACGGCGATGGGGTAGCCAGCACGACGGGCTCCGCTTTGCGACAATCCGGGTGTTTTCTGGCAGGCTGCGCCGGCAGGCGGGCGTGAAGCTCGGGTGGTGCTGGTGATAATTTACGCAGACCCGCACGCTCCAGCGCGGGTGTTGTGGGCGCGTGCTGCCCTGGGTGCTTGCGGCAGCCGCGAATAGGGTTAGCCAGACAGACCCTTGGCGGGCGTCGAGAGCTTGCCGGCAGCCAGCCATCGATCGCAAACACGCTCAAGCCTCGCAGTATCTATCCATCGTCCAACCAACTCACCGCCCTCTGCCGCATATACCCTTCGCCCGCCCGCGTCGCTCAGCACGCGGCCCATCGCCCGAGTCTGCCTCTGCGCCCCGAGACACGAACCAGTCCTCCGTCAACGGCCTCAGAGGCCCCGACCACAAGATGGGTCTGTCGGGCTACTGCTCCAAGCTGTTCAGCTCCTGCTGCGGCGGTGCGTCCCCGCCAGCGTCCTTCGCCGCCACAACTCTCCTCTGACAATGAACAGGTCGCTCCAAGGACGGCTTGTACGATCCTGTGCTTGCCGACAGCGAGCGGGAAGCTGTCGCCGACCTGCTAGGCTATCTAGAGAACGTGCGTGACCGCCCTCGACCGCCTCGACTACATTCTATGCCCGTCCACACCATGCTGATGAGCCTTTACAGCGAGCCGAAACCGACTTCTTCTCCGGCGACCCCCTGCGCGCCCTCAGCACGCTTGTCTACTCGGACAACATCGATCTGCAGCGGAGTGCTAGCTTGACGTTCGCCGAGATAACAGAGCGAGGTGCGCTTCCCCCACCAGAGCGGCTGTCTTGGGCCTGAACAGCCTTGCTAACCGAAACTTCCTTCGACCAGATGTTAGAGAGGTCGACCGAGACACGCTGGAGCCGATTCTCTTTCTTCTCCAGAACAGCGATATCGAAGTCCAGCGGGCGGCAAGCGCGGCTTTAGGCAACCTCGCTGTCAACAGTATGCCGCCGTGGCCCCCAGACGGTCAGTTTTGCTAACTGCTTGCAGCGGAAAACAAAGTACGCATAGTTCAGCTTGGTGGTCTTGGTCCCCTCATCAAGCAGATGAACTCGCCGAACGTCGAGGTCCAGTGCAATGCTGTCGGGTGCATCACCAACTTAGCGACACACGAAGACAACAAGGCCAAGATTGCCCGATCAGGTGCTTTGCCCCCGCTGACGAGACTGGCAAAGTCCAGGGACATGCGAGTACAGCGGAACGCCACAGGCGCGCTGCTTAACATGACCCATTCCGGTACGGATTTAGTCGCTGCCTAATTTTAGTTGAGACGTCGTTAACGTACTGGCAGATGACAACCGTCAACAGCTCGTCAATGCGGGAGCGATCCCGGTTCTTGTTCAACTACTCTCGTCGCCCGACGTTGATGTCCAATACTACTGCACAACGGCCCTCAGCAACATTGCGGTCGATGCCCAGAACCGGAAGAGGTTGGCACAAACTGAGAGTCGTTTGGTGCAATCTCTCGTACACTTGATGGATTCTTCGTCCCCAAAGGTTCAGTGCCAGGCGGCCTTGGCATTGCGGAATTTGGCGTCCGACGAGCGCTACCAGCTTGAGATTGTTAGGGCTCGCGGCTTGCCTTCTTTGCTCCGTTTGCTGCAATCTTCGTACCTTCCTCTTATCCTTTCCGCTGTCGCGTGTATCCGGAACATCTCGATCCATCCTTCCAACGAATCCCCTATCATCGACGCCGGATTCCTTGGTCCACTCGTCGACCTTCTCGGCTCAACCGAGAACGAGGAGATTCAATGCCACGCCATCTCCACTCTTCGCAACCTCGCTGCAAGCTCGGATCGCAACAAACAGCTGGTTCTCGAGGCGGGCGCAGTGCAGAAATGCAAGCAACTGGTCCTCAATGTGCCGCTGACCGTGCAGTCTGAAATGACTGCTGCTGTGGCAGTGCTAGCTCTGAGCGACGAGCTAAAGCCTCATCTTCTTAATTTGGGCGTGTTCGACGTGCTCATTCCGCTGACTGAATCTGAGAGCATAGAGGTGCAGGGCAATAGCGCCGCTGCTCTCGGCAATCTCTCATCTAAAGGTATGTGCCCTTATCCGCCGTGAAAGAGCCTTGATGGACTAACCTCAGAAAGTGGGTGATTACACTATCTTTCTGCAGAATTGGAACGAGCCAAACGGCGGTATACACGGTTACCTTTCACGGTTTTTGGACAGTGGTGACCCTACGTTCCAACACATCGCGATATGGACGCTTCTGCAACTCCTCGAATCTGATGACTCGAGGTTACTGAATCTCATTGGCAAATCGAATTCAATTGTTTCGATGGTCAAGAGCATTGCTGACCGTAATATCGAGTCGGATGATGACGAGGATGGTGAAGACGGCGAAGGTGAAGTCGTCAGCCTGGCGCGGCGATGCTTGGAGTTGCTTGGAAATACTCCCAAGACTTTGATGGAGGGATAAGTTCGCCATCTCTTCGATTCCATCATCACGCGGTTGGCGCCAACGACCAAGTCGCTGGGGTATTGAGCCATCATCTGGATAGATTCATTTGCGATTTGGGAACATATCGTTACCCGGAAAGCCCTATCGAATCTTGTGCGGCCGTTGGCGAACCGCCACTGTTAGTCGTACTGTGGACGCGTTCTTGCCTCTGCATGACCTCGCGTGGGATCAAATTTATTTTAAAAAACACACTTCCGGCGTAGGTGGGCGTTTTATCCGGAAAGACTATCCGGGATTTGATTCAGTTCCTTTTTTTTTCACAGCGAGCATGGGCGGAGCAAGGATGCTATTTTCCTTTTACTCTGTTGTTGTCTCACTTAGGGCAGGGTTCCATTATACCACATTGATGTGCACGAACAGTAAATCCTCTCTCTTCTTTTTTTCGTTCCTCTTTCATTTGAAGACCTCCAAAGGTGGGGGATGATGTGAGCTGCGATAGGAATAGAAAATGAACAGGGGCGCTATGGCTGAGGAGGCAGCCTCTCGAACGTGGTGCAGTTTAGTTTCTCTTCTTTCAACTGACTAGTAGTTCTCCGTCTCTTTTCTTCTCTCGCTCTCTCTCTTTTCCTCTTTTTTCTTTTTGTCTTGCTTCAGGGAAAAGGCAGATTCGTAATTAAGACTGAGGAAACATGGGCCTGAGTGCCCGCCCTGGTGGCCTTGCTGGTGCTCTGTGGAGGGTGTTGTTGCAAGATGTAAAGCTCTCCAAGTAATGACTTTCCAGTATAGACTCTGCTTTTGAAATTGGAGCATTCGCACTTTGGCTAAAGAGCGTCCGAGTAGACTTTGCGCATTGCTGGTTATGGCGCCATCCGCTTGGCAAGCCACGTTCAAAGCACCCGTTACGCGGTTGTGTCTAGCGTCCCACAAATTTTTACCACCATGCTAATTACCAAATTCCGGCATCGCGTGGGTCAGACGCTGATATAAGTGCGGTTTCACGAGGATGCGGTGAGCACATCGCGGGCGTCACGATGATCCGGCCCGAAAGGTCAGTCAATCATGGAGCTGTTGCATGTACTACGTACAGGTAGGACAGGACCGTGAACCAATGGGGTATTGACAAGAAGGCGTCTGGCGGGGTCCGAATGCAGGGTTGCCGTAGGGCACCTCTTTATAGATCGATCGCCAGGAGCTAGGGTTGACATACATGATCGAGGCGGGGAATACGTGTAATGTTTTCAAGGGCAGTGCAGATGGCGTCAGCTTACTTACCAGAGGGTAGCTCCCAATACAAGCTTCCACTAGTATGGCGCTCTTCGTCTTCCGACGGTCGACAGCCGCGGCCGGTTACCACTTCGGGAAGTCCGCTGATAATGACTTATCGGAGAGCCACACCTCAGCACAGCAGTGCAAGGACTTCAACTTATCGCCATCCGAGATCGAGTTCACGCGGTGACCGAGCTTCAACCCTGATGACTGATTCAACACACTGCTAGCACCCATCCCCTTCTGTACAATCGGTGAAGCGAGGGCGAGTGATCGTGCCATCATGACCGTCTTCAGCGAACACCAGTCCCGCCTACAAGAACCCCTCCCTGCGAACCATGCCAGAAAGACATCCCGGAAATCTCGCGCATCATCAAGCACAGGTGATGATGAGACTGAGGATGACACCCTACGCACGTTTCCGTCGTTTCCAGAACGCCAATCGCAGCGCCACAATCGACGTGGTCTATGGACGCTCCTGCTCCTCCTCGCTCTCATGACGCTGGGTACCCGCTTATTCAACCTGCCGCTGAACCGAGTCATCGAGATACGCTATTGCCGCGAACACTACGAACAGCAAGACCCATCAGTGCTTCCACCTCCAGACGTAGAGATTCCGGAGGAGATGTGCAAGATCAAGGAGGTGCAGCAACGGTTGGCTTGGCTGCAGGGCCTGGTCGAAACATTTATTACCGGAATTGATCTCGCAGTAACTTTGCCCTTGGGCTGGGTGGGCGATCGTTTTGGGCGAAAGGTAGTGCTGGGACTTAATGCCATTGGGTTTGGATCTCTGGTATTTTGGACAATCCTAGTTGGTGAGTACAATCTCTATCTTCTTACTCCGTCACTCACTTGGGCCTGCTAGAGGGTGTACATCAGAATAAGGCATCAGATGCAATTTGTCTCTTTACATATGTATAGTACAACAGGGGAAAATGTGGTTAGAATACTGGCGTGCATGACATAGTGATTTATGTTGGCGTTTATATCATAATTTCGGGTAGCGACATGTTTTTCCATTCCCCCCTCGCATCTCTCTGCTTAATCCAGTACTGATAGGGGTTTGTGAACCATAGGCTATCTTGATCAAGGTCTTCCAGTCGAAGCCATACTTCTCGGTCCGATATTTACAATTCTTGGAGGCCACGACTGCGTACTCACGTCGACCATATTCGCCATGGTGACGGATCTGACCGGTGACATGGTCGAAAGGTATCAGTGTACTTACACTTCCTTCTTGAGGAACAAGAATCTAACACTTAAAGAACATCTTATATTGCCTACATTACCTCTGTTAACTACGTCATATCTCTCTTCGGGCCATCACTTGCATCTGTGGCAATGGCACGTAACGTCTGGCTTCCCTTCTATCTAAGCATCGGGTTTTTCACTGTAGCGTTACCGGTCATCTACAGTCTTCCAAAAGCGATGCATTCACATCGTAGCAACCGTGTAAGGGCGGAGGCTACGGATGAATCAATCCCCGAAATAGAATCCCTTCTTGGTTCTGCCTCTTCGCCACCGACTGTGTCTACAGGCAAGTCCTCTGCGACGCTCTTTCAACGCATTGCCGCCCCGGTCCGGGCGCTCGTGCATCTTGTCATTGGTCGCCGTAATTTTCAAATCCACCTAATCGGGGGCTTCCTGCTTCCCGCTCTCGCATCCTCCAACACTCATCTTCTTCCTCAGTACACATCCAAGCGGTATGGTTGGAAGTTTGAGCATGTTGGTTATCTGCTGTCTGCCAAGGCAGCCGTTAACATTACTCTACTCGTGCTTATCATCCCAACTGCTATGCGTATATTGCTACAGCATATGCCGGGTCGGGAGGTATGCCTCAATTTCGGGGGTGCCCAGTTGAGCCTGGCCGTTTCGATCGTCGGGGCTTTGTTCATTTCAGTGGCGGGATCGGTGGGCCTCTTGATGTGTGGTAAGCCCTCCTCAGACGCCCTCTGGTGGCTCTGCTCCTCCACAAGACAGGCTAGCTTTTGCCACACAAAGTGCTCCATCTGACAATAAAAATGCTAGCCTTGATCATCTACGCCCTCGGCTCCGCATTACCTGTCTTCACGATGTCCCTCGTCGAGTCTGCGCCGATTTCCGCTTCATTTGCAAGATCAGGCTTGCATTCGTCACATACATTATCGCACCATGATGCTAGTGAATCCGAAGATAATGCAGAAGAGGCAAACTTCTCGAACCAACCCCAACATCAGTCCAGCGCTCAGCAAGACTACAGCGTTGTCATGTTGGTAAAGACAGTAGGATCTTTAGTAGGGGCACCGGCTATGACGTTTGCATGGGTCAAGGGGATAGGAATGGGTGGCGCAGCGCTAGGATTGCCGTATTACTTATCTGCAGTAAGTATCGAGATCGGATGGCTCTACACCATCTGACTAAACCCGCAGCTTTGTTCCCATCCTTTTTTTTTTTTTTTTTGGGTGGGGGATGGTAATGCTGCTAACGCTTGATCGCATAGATATTGTATCTCGGTGCAGCGATCGTACTTTTGTTCTTGAAGTTGTGATGAGGAAATGAGGTATGTGGTCCTTCAAGCATCTCAGCATTGCGAACTTCATAGATACATATACACGCCTGCCAGCAAATTTCCACATGCCGGTAGTAAAGCCGCTGACAGGGGAGTTAAGTCTGAAGTCTTCGCTACAACCCAATGTTCTGACAACTGTTTCAACTACATGCAAGACCCAATAGGTGTGGAAATTTATGGATGCTTTCGCAACGGTGGCTGTATCAGGTGGAAGAACATAATCTTTTGCAACTTACTACTACGTCAAGCTTGACTTAGACAAGCCATACGAAATGAGTCCCTCAGATATCACGATCGAGCATCAATGCACTTAACACCATGAATTCTAACACGCTGAAAGCGCCGACGATAGATTAATGACTGCTGTAGCAGTGGCTTAACCCATTGCTGACCGTGTGGCATTCACTGCTTATTATGTTGATACACTGCCAATATACAATTTTTTTTTTTAATTGACCATGATGCCATTTCCAGGCACACGAACATGTATCCCCGAGGAAACTCCTCATGACTACCCTGGATCCAGATTCCGCTTTTCCCAAAACCCCATTTCAATCCCAAGGAAGAATCAAGAAGCCGGCTGCGATTTGATACCTCTCAAATGCGTTTCCCGGAGACGCTGGGTAAATTGAAAAAATCTCAGCGAAAACTTAGCCGCGCGCCTTGGTCTTGGGTGTGCCGCTTTTGACACGGCGAGGCTCCGGGCGGTTCAGATGTTGCGCAGGAATCCAGCTTTCATCATAGGCCTTTGCACCAGAGGTGACGGCAGGGCCATCAGCACCGACAACGCTGACCTGATCCGCCGGGTCGACAGCCTTGGAACCCTTGGACGAAGTCTTGGCACGCTCGCCACCCTTTCCACGTCCCTTCTTCTGGGGGAAAAGAGTGGTGATCCAGGTGTTATAGATAAAGTAGCAAGTGCCGGCGAATACTGAAGCCAGAACGAAGTAGAGGAAGAGGCTGGATTGGGTTAGAAATGACGGCGCTCAGTATTACGAGGTTTGGAGGAACTTACATCTGGGGGTCGAAGATGCTGGTGGGAGCCTCGACGATGCTGACAGTCTCGTTGTATGCCTGTAGAGTGTAGAAAGCATCCTTGCTGTCCCTAACAACAGCAGCCAGGTTGAGTCTCAAGTCTTGGGGATGCATCTCGGTCTGGAAGCTGTAGGTTAAGCTGGCGCTGCTCGCAGCTCCGATGTGAACATTGTATTTCGAGACGGTTAAGTTGCGGACATTCTGGCCAGTGGTGGGGTTGAGCAGAGAGCCGCCGATGAATTGAATGGTGACAGGCTCTTCTTCCTCATTCTTGAAGTCGAGAATGGCATTGGTGGGGTGGCCATTGACCAACTTGACTCCAAAGATCTCAGAGTTGGGGAACGAGGCGCTGACCGAGACGGCAAGGTTCGGGCTTGTGCTGGGGTTCTCAACGTCCTCCTCGGCCGTGTCCTAGACGGCGCAAAGGTCAGCGATGAAGCTAGCGTGTTACAAGACGGGAACGACTGATGTCATCTGCGGTGGGAATTTGGAAGAGGCAGCAGCTTACGTCGGTCGCAGCGAAGGCATTGGCCGCCAGCAGGGACAGCAAGAACGAAGCCGCAAGTCTAGGATACCACATGATTGCGAGTAAACACCGGAGAGCAGATGGGCGGGCGCGGAGGGGGGATGTGAGGAGAAACAGTGAGCTCGCGACGTGAGAGGACACCTGGAGTTCGGCGGCGAAGGCGAGGCGAGCGAGGATGTGCCGTGGCGTGCGTGGGCCGGGGCTTTGGCTTGTCGCGATTGGGCAAGGTGCATCTGTGGGGTCCGGAAACACCACACGCGCATCCACACACACTGTGCCAGCACCGCCGAGATGTTTGTCCGCTGTACCCTCGCCCAAGGTCTGACCCAATGCAGTCTGCCGTACGTAACCGTGCGTCCGCCCGCCTTTCTCGAGCCATGCTGCTGTCAGAGTATAGCTGCAGCTCGCCCGGCTGCCATTGCTCGTGCCTGTGACGACGCGGGCCCCACGCAGGCCTGGCCGGACCCCCAATCGAGGCCGACACGGAGCGTCAAGACATCTTCCGGGACGCAAAGTGCGCCAACTCCTTAGCGAGACCTCTGAGAGATGTCTTCGTGCGTCCACGCGCTTCTGTCTGCTAGCCACTGGAGAACGCTGACGGCTGGTGGCTGCGGCTTTTTGTGGACGGCGGCTGCTACACTGGGCGCTCCGAGTCACCACACATTCATCCTGTGTAACCCGAGACCCTGCGAGAGCCGTGTATGGGATGAATTCATTCAGTTATGCGCCGGCCGTTTGAACGTGACCCGCCCGCCCGTTGACATTCAGCTTCACACCTGCCAGAATCCTGCCTTCCATCATCCGCTTTCCGCTTTCCGCCTTCCATCTTCCGCCTTCCATCTTCCGCCTTCCAGCGTCCAGCGTCCAGCGTCCAGCGTCCAGCGTCCAGCGTCCAGCATCACTTAGGCGCCTCCGCTGCCCATTCAAAGTGGCCTCTCCACCCGCGCGTCTATATCTCACCTGCAGTCCTCCGCCACTACCCGTGACGCACTGCACTCATGCCCAAACTGCCGACGCCCCTCAACACCATGTCCGACGAATTTCCTTCGCACTCTCCCGATGCGTTTGACGGCGCTCCCAAAGATTTATGGCGCCGCTATCATGACGTGCAGGAGATTGAAAAGCAGAAAAATGCCTTAATCGAGGAGCTCCTCTACCGTTACGACTCCCTTACCGAGCAGTTCAAGAAAGAAATCGAGGACCATGACCGCGAGCGCGAATACAACCGCATCGCCCAGCGGAACATGAAGGAGATGGAAGCTACCATCTTGAATATGAGAGACAACATGGTTGGCACCAATAACGACATGCTACCATGCGCTGAGGCTTACACTCTTCAGGGTCGAGATGCATTTGTCTTAGTCCTCATCGATGGGGATGGTCTGATCGTAAGTCTATCACACCCTCACTTATCTGAGATCCTCACTAATTCTCGGCCCCTAAAGTTCAATGATCAGCTTTTGTGCGAAGGTGCAAACGGCGGTTACCGTGCTGCTGGCACCCTTCAAGAAGGGGTCTACAATTATGTGCGCAGGCAAATCCCAGGAATGCCGTCGAATGTTAAGATCACCGCCCGGGTCTACGCCAACGCGAAAGGCCTTGCTGACACTTGTGCCCGTGCTGGAATTACAGCCAAAAACTCCGATTTGCAGGGTTTCATGGTGGGATTCACCGGTGCCAAGTTTCTCATGGACTTCGTTGACGTCGGCCCTGGAAAAGACCGCGCTGACGAGAAGATTGTTGGTGAGTGTTGTTGCATCCGCCCGTCCGGCGCTGAAGAGTTCGTTCAGCCTCAGGCACACGGCATGATTTCGTAATGCTCGGACTGGCGGTTGCTGCACCTTTTGACAAGCATCGCTAACGGACATTTGCACTAGAGCATCTGAAGCTGAACCTATACAGTCCGACCTGCCGTCATATCATGTTGGGTTGTTCCCATGATAATGGATATGCTCGCATTCTGGGAGAAATTTCGAATTACAGCTCTCTGGTGGAGAAGATTACCCTCTTGGAAGGTGTGCCGTTTGGCAGGGAGTTCGCTTCTCTCCCGTTCAAAATACAAAAGTTTGAGGGCCTTTTCCGCCCACAGAAGATCAACACATTTGGAAACATTGGCGGCATGGATGTCGGTCTTCCGTCCCCGTTTCCGCCTCCAGGGCTTGCGATTAAAGGAAACGGCACCGCCATTCGCATGCAGTCACCAAACCTATCTCCTGCCGTTGGTCCCTCAAACACCGTCGGGGCAGCTGCGGGTTGGGCGAATGTCGCTGCCAAAGCAGCTGCTCTTCCTCTTCCTATTCCTAAACAGACGAGCCGTGATCCCAGCAACATCTCTCGTAACCGCAAGGGTCAACGCGTCGACCCTCCTACCAAAAACTATGAAAAGGATGAAGTGAACCGGATCAAGCGGATCAAGATGTGTAACGTCCACTTCCTTCGCCACGAGTGCCCTTTTGGTAACAATTGCACTCATGTACACGACTACAAGCCAACAAAGGCAGAGCTGGAGACGCTCAAGCTCGTTGCGCGCATGGCGCCTTGCATACATGGTAGCGGATGCGACGATCCCAAGTGCATATACGGTCATCGTTGTCCATTCCCCTTGCTCGGTAATAAGAAGACAGGCAAAAACTGCATCTTCCATGAGGACTGCAAATTCCCTCTAGAGATGCATAACATGGATATGAACGTCATCCAGTATACGATTATCCGTTAGACATGATCACTGTGTCGAAGAACTGGTTGGAGCCATGGAAATTCGTGACTTTTCGCACCAAAATGGATAAATAGTAAGGTTTATCGATTCAACGAGATCGAAGTGCTGTCTGTAACAGACAAGGGAAAAACAAAAAGGGATTGTATCATAAGGAGGAGTTGATTGAGATAACGATGATCCAATAATAAACACGTGCTATCATGCTCAAGCTGTATACAACAATAAGTGAAGGGGGTATCCTGTCCGATAACTTTTGCTTCATAGTGAAGAGTTCATATTTAATCAACGTAGCGGTCAGACTAGGCCGATCAACATTGGTCGAATGTTGACCGTCAGGTTTGAGAGCTCTAAGTCGTTGCAGACGCTTTGCAGTAAGCAATATTTACTGGTTGCTCTGCAGCTTGCGCGCTCGGTCAGATGCTATTTGACACATTGCCTATTATGCAAAGAGTCAGTAATGTATTCCTATGGCATCTGTTGGCAGGATTACCAGCGTTTCCTACCTTGATTGCCTCGGCCCTCTCGGCTTTCATATCACCCCTGGCTATTCTCTCTTTCATGTCTTCGAAGATCTCTGGTCTCCTTCGGCCGTTGACAAAGACTCTTATGTTCTAATCAGCTTCATTTATTGGACGGTGGCACCCCACTCTTGCTCGATACTCACACATATCTGAGACCGGGAAATGTCTTCTCATACTCGTCATTCAGCCTCTTTAACTCAGCCGCCTCAGCCTCGGCCTCGGGACCGGCCTTGTGCAGATTGGCCTGCTCGGCCCTGCTTTGTGCGCTCTCGACTTTCTTCTCGCCGAGGCGGGGATGCGCGCCGAGGATTTGCTCGAGCCACGCCGTGTCGCTGGTGCTGGTGCTCTCGGCCAGCTCCGTTAGCTGAGCACCGACAGCCGCGATCAGGTCGTCGTAGGCGGCAAACCGAGTGCTGTTGAGCAGCGGCAAGGCCAGGTTGTGCAGCGGCTGCGACGGCTCGAATAGCAGGTCGAGCACATAGGTGCGGTCACCGGTCGGAGCGGTCGTGAGCGAGCTGGCTGGCGGCAGATGAGGCGTCTGTGGCGTCAGCGTGGTGCGTTGCGGCCACTCGGGCGTCTCGACAGTCTTGAGGTCCATGGCGGGGGGCCTTCGCGAGAGCGTAGACGGGCGATAATCTAGAGCTGCGCGCGATATGCGGGATGATGGGGGTTGATCCCGGCTGGACGGGAGCTTGCGGCTTGAATACGGGATATTTTAGGAGCGGGGCCCAAGTGCGACTTGCTTTTTCTAGGAGCGAGAGCGGGACGGCTGCGATGTACGTCAGACGGCTGCGGCGGGGATCTGGATAGGCCGGCTGGCGATCGGCCTGGGCTCCCCGCCAGGCCCCGACGCGCGCAAGAAAAGCGATGTTGCACTGGGCCCAATTTTTTGCTCGTCCGTACCCACTCTGGCGCAACGGGGATCTCGGGGCCACTGGGCGCATCGGCGGGCGTTCCTGAAAATCAGAGAGCTCAGCTCGCATGCTCAGCTCGGCAGCGGCGCGCAGCGGTGGAGACGCATGCTGCGCGGCGCGGGGGATGTCTGAGGCTGTCGATTCGTGCGACGGCCGGCCATTGGCGGGGATGGATGTTGCTGCCGCCCAGGTGCAAGGGACGGCCGTGTGTCTGCAGCATGCGGCATGGATGCGCGACGCAGCTCGGAGGAGTCTGCCTGCGCCCTCCTAGGCAGTTTGCGACGCTGCCCCCGGCGGCCACGAGGACGGGGGAAACTCTGCGCAGTCATCGCGAGGGCTGCGCTGGAGGCTGCTCGGGGAATTTCTCCAGTCATGCGTGCCAGCGCACTGGGTCGCGGTATCTAGGGGAAAAATTAAAAAAAAAAATTGAGAGAGAGAGAGAGAGAGAGAGAGAACGAAGAGCAGCGCGAACTGGCGTGTCGCAAATGATCGGCAAGCGCAGCGCCGGACCCGCAGCTGTCAGCCGCCGTGTTGGTTGCGCTGGCGTTGGTTGGGGTCAGGGCAGACCAGTGCATGCTGCAGCACCTCGCAACGCCTGCGCCGCCCAACCTTCGCGTCCCTCCCAAAGACGCCCCCAATTCACTTCCTTCCCGTCGAGCGGCCTCTACATGACCGGCCAGCGTCGCGCCTCCATCCACGGATGCGCGCCCCAGCACCTCTGTCGCCCGGCCAAGCTTCAATGATCAGCCCTATCCCGTCTGAACCCCTGAGGGCCCGAAGATAGCGCGCCCTTGCCTGACGTGCCACCCTCGACCTTCAGCTTCGGCTCCGACGACACCCTCCCGCGCTGTCGCACCGCAACACAAGCAGCGCGCGCGCGCCGCCATGTCGTTGAATGGCCTGGACGACGCGCCTGTCACCGAAGCATATCAATCCGCTCTGGCCGAGGCCGGCGGCTGGTAAGCCTCTCCCACCCCCCCGCCGTCTGTCTCACATATTGGCAGGGGTGATGCTGATATATTTCTGACGCCGCGCAGGTTCTTGCTGAAGTACGCGTCCAGAGATGCCGTCGAAATCTTCAACTTTGGCGCCGGTGGTCTGAGCGAGGTCCGCGCCGCAGTTCTTGAATATGAGGACAAGTCTCCGCTTTACGGCTTCTTGCTGTTTCGCCGCCGGAAAGTCCTGCTCAAGTATGTGCCCGAAGGCACATCGAGATTGCTGCAAGGTATGCTGAATCATGGTGACCACGAAACTTTCTGGATTGTCTGGAGCGTGCAACGTTTTCTAACCTCTGCCGCAGCCCGCGTCACTGTCCACTTCACCGAAATCGAGGAGAAGTTCTCCCCGCACGACTCCGTCTTCAGCTTCACCACCCCGCAAGAACTCACCGACAATGCGCTCTCCGCAGCGAACTCTCTGCACACGGCTGCGCCGTCTACAAGTGCGTCATCGACGAGCTCGAAGAAAAGGCTGGACGGTATAAATGAGGATGCGGAGGAGAGCCAGGGAGCGAATGGCACGACGGAGGGAGCGGCTTTGGAAAGAACGGAAACGGTAGCATCGGCAGCGAAGGTGGAAGCGGCGGCCGATACGGCATCAATAAGCTCGCGTCCGTTTTCGCCTACGGGAAACGACGACAAGCGGCCAAAGACGCCAGGAACATCCGGGGGAGACACGACCAATTCTGTGATCGCCAGTCCGAAGGGGTACGCACAGTCGGTCAGATCCTTTAAATCTCTCAATCATTACGACTACCAACACTACGACGACCCCAACCGCCGCTCTTCTTCCCAGACTGCGCGCGCCGACCTCGACTTCTCCTACCTATACAAGCCTAAGGTCAAGCTTGGCCCTCGGCCTACCCAGGAACCGCACCCACACACTACCGAGTCCAAAAGCGCTAAACTGCCGGCCAGCTTGAAGGCGGCTGTGCGGAATAAGGGGAGCTCCTCTAGGCCCAAATCCAGGGATTCCAGTATGGTGCCCAGTATAGGCCTCCCGCCACCGCCGCCGATTCCTACGATATCTGAAATGCCTGCCACTGCTCCCTCGCGACCAACATCCAGCCCTGGCTTGAAATCGAGCTCGAATTCCGTCAAGTCGCCAGGCATCACGCCGGAAAAACAGCGTTTGATGAGGGCAGTCGAGCTTCGCAAAAAGCAGAAGGCGGCGCAGCTGGCGAGACAAAAGTCGAATGGAAACCCCGAAGACGCCGACGCCACGGCTGGCGCCGAGGAGAAAGCAGAGCCAGCGGAGCCAGCGGAACCAGCGGAGGAGAAGGAGCTAGAGGCCGCTGTGAGGGAAGGAGAGGGCATTTCGTCGCATCGCGAAACGACGTCTAGCACGGAGTCTGGCTCGACTTTAAAGCCTGATGACGCTCCAGGCACGCCCGACCACACTAAGGCTGACTCCGGCGTGCAATTGATGATCAGTGGAGCCGGAGATGAGGAAGACGCTCGGCCTCCCACTCCTGTCGCGTCCTCGCCAATATCGGTTCAGGAGTCGTCCAACCCGTCCTCTACGCGCCCTAGATGGTGGCGAACGCAAGGAGCTACTGGATACGGAAGACAAGGCGGAGGATGCGCTGCCGCATGATGAGGCTAGGGAACCTTCGCTCGGTGTTCCATCGGCGGCGGTTCCAGCATCAGCGCGGGCCACCGGTGCCGAGCATCCCAATCAGGATGTTTCATCATCTCCTGACAGGGGGGGCACGGGAGAACATCAAACAGAGGCCGCCAAGGGCCCGGAAGCATCAGAGGATATTACCACGGCGCTGCCGTCTTCTTCTTCCCTTCCAGAACGTCGCTCCACCACGAAGAGCAAGCGTCGAGTTCCCGTCGACCCCATCCGTGTCGACCCGGACGCGGAAAGTTCCGACGACGACTGCGACTACCTCTCCGACGACTCCCTAATGGAGGAACTGCAGAGCGCAACGGTCGAAGAGGCCAAGCCAATGTCCGTATCCAAGTCGCCCATCATGCCTATTTTCCCTCGCCGGAAATCTCAGGCCTCGACCCTGTCAACCAAATCGGCTGAGCAGCGCGTTAACTCAAACCCTCTATCCCTTTACAGGACGGCTACCCCAACCCGGCTTTCTCCTTCACCGGAGGATCAGATCGGCGTCGGCCAGCGGTCTTTATCCGCATCATATGCGAGTGAGGCGCAGCCAAAAGCTCCGCTAGTCAAGAAGAGTAATGTCTCGTCAGGCATCTCGCAACGCATTAAGGCTCTCGCAGAAAAATCCAGCAAGGATGCTGCTCCGGTTCCGATACCCAAAGTCGGCTACACCCCGGAGAAAAACTCCATCAGCATTGCTCAACGCTCGAATTCTTTCAGGGTATCGCACTCCTCTTCTGGCCCAGACAGCAAGCACTTGAAACGTCTCAGCAAATCCTCGTTCATTTCGGTCCCGCCCCTAGAGCGCCCTACTTCTCGGGGCGAGAATTCAAGCGAAAGCATCCAGGCTGTCTACAACAAGAATGCGGATAACAAGACTGAGTCGGTCACTGTTACCGCTCGGATCATTCGCACGCCGCAGACACCCAGCCAAGAGCTTGATGCCTCGCCCTTAGATCTGCAACAGAGCCCGATCACTATCGATCGCAACAAGTCCGACGCTACACCTCCTCCGTCAATCGTCGTCCCTCCTCCCGCTGAAGAATCGACTTTGTCACCTAAGTCTGGCGATGCTTCTCCCGCGCAACCCTCAAATGCGAATCTTGAATCCCCAGCGCAAGCCCTGCCTCGTTCGTCGTCGGAGAGCAGTTGGCGTTCATTCGGTCGCCGGCGTAGTGAAGCCACCTCACCGCCTCCTATGCCGCGAAGCCAATCTGTCACTAGCCTCGACAGCACGGCAACCGAAGAGGGAGAGGAGAAGAAGAAGGGAAACAGGGCGAGCAGATTACTCAAGCGTATGAGCAATAGCCTTTCCTCAAGCAAAAAGAGCTTGAACCAAATGATGAGTTCTGCAGTGCAGGAAGAGCTTCCGGAACCTATCCAAGAGAAGAAGGAATCGCAACCTGGGATTGTGATCGGCGATCTGAATGTTCAGTTCCCCGATACCCTTGTGAGCGCTCTCTTCTCCATCGCGAGTTCTGCAGTGCTAACAGAGCCACAGCTATGGAAGAGAAGATGGGTCGAGATCGACGTTCAGGGTAACATTGTCCTCTCCCTATCTAAGTCAAACGAGGTATTTCATGGTTACATATCGACACGATAAGGTTGCGCTAACCAAATTAGCAGCAGTCAAAAGGCATCACCAAGCGCTACCACCTCAGCGAATTCCAGTCTCCCTTCGCGCCAGACCAAGAACGTCAGGAAATGCCAAACAGCGTAATTCTTGATTTCCACGACGGCCGCACGCTGCAGTGTGCTTGTGAGAGCGCCTCGGGACAGGTTCACGTTCTTGGCCTTCTGAAGGAGGCTCACAAGTCCTGGACTCAGTGAATGTGCTCCTCCAACCTTTTCTAATAAGCTGTGCCTGCTTTGGTCTTGTCACGCTTGCCTTGACTTTTGCAGTTGAGAGCTCACGATCGATAGTATATCGAGAGAGACTCTCTGCGTCTTCAAATATTTCCTTTTGGCATGAAATACCCGTTACCCGCGCAAAAATCTCCTTGCCCAAAGCTGTTCACAGCAATTTTTTTCTGCAGCATGACCGCACGATCATCATCACAGTCAGCAACTCCTTGCGTATTCCCCTTTGTTAGTGGTTGTTGGAGCATCAGGTCTGAGAGGTCCGTCCAATGGTTTTCTTCTACTTCGCATTACTTCTCTCTTCTATCGAGTATTTGTTTGGCTTGTGGCTTGCTTTTCCATTGGAGCAATGTGGGGCAAAAAGAGCTAGGCTCATTACATCGAAGTCCGGCGATCAAAGATGTTACTCTCGGTGGCAGGTCGGCGGCGCAAATGTAGGCAGGCTTCTCTGGAAACAGAAAGAACGTTGTCCTCTCTTCTCGACTTGTCTCGAGGTCCTTGCGTACTTGGAGCGTCATACCTTATATTACCCTTCTTATTTGCATGACCAGGTCTGCAAGCTCGTTATTGTTTGAAACGGCCTCAATGGTCCCGTCGACTGAAAGACAGAGGAAAGAATCAGAACGCGATTATGCGGTTGCATCGGCTCATTTTCTCTTGCCTTAACTCCCCACGGGATCCCAGCACTCCTTTTTGTACGCTTTATTTTTCTTTTTCTATTTTGGATTGGGTTGTCGTTAATTTTTTTTTTTAAAGCGGTGTCTTTGTCTCCCTTTTTCCCTTCTCAATTTCTTTTTCATCCCGATGACCTGGCGGTATCTGCGCTGTCGTCGTTTGCTGGTCGATCGCCTACTACATCTTTCCACTCCCTTTGCGCGGGCGACAAAACTGGCAATATATACATACCCTTTATTAGTCTCCCTCATACACACACCCACCGCACCTCTCTTCCGTTAAGAAGTCCTGGTAGCCTTTCCTCTTCTTCCCCGTACCGGTTGTGCTGCAGCGAATGGAGGAATAAATGAAGAACAATACGCGTAATGCAAAAACATGCGGCTCCTGTGGCCAGCTTTCCGTGTGTTTATGAACGTCTGTCTGTGGCTCTGTTCTAACGGCCGGCAGCATTTGCTGTAGATACGTCGAAATCGTCAGAGGCATATCAGTTATTTTAATATTAATTCCTCGCGAGCTGAAAAGTTACAATATATCGTAGATCCCAGGGTGCGAGTTCATGGGGTCCGGACAAGCAAGTCCACAGATAAGCCCGTCTAACGAGTTGAGATGGATCTCCAACAAAAGAGCACACGAGTAGCTCAAAGCTCATGCCGGTGCACCAGTCAACGCGGAACCCCGGCGCATATATGCCGCATAGGTGTGAATGGCAGCACGAATGATACCTGGCTCTGTTAGCTTACCAGATCATTTCTATTCCCCCCACTCATGAATACCCATGCTACTTCCACGAGCATCCAGGCACTGAGATCGTTCTTCGCTCAGGTACGGTAGGCAAATCTTGGGAATCGGCAGCTAGAGTTCCCAAGCTATGTTCCGTATTTTGGAGCCCGCACGGCTATCCATGTGAGTTCGGGACTTGCACCCACATGCCTTTGTTCACATAATAGGCTAGACCAAAGTCCCCTATGGGGACTGCTGCCGAGAGAAGCCCGGGCTACGACAGGGACTGCCGTGCGGGCAAAAGAAAGTTTCGTAAGAGAGTCAGATCAGGGCCGGCCCGAGTCAGAGTGAACAGGGCATTACGACCTCTTTTCTCAGCTTTCGCCCCATGGGACGAAAGAGCAGCGGGGCACCTCGAATCATGTTCACATCAGCTCTCCCCCGTTACATGATCACCGTTGAGAGCGACGGAGTGGTGGACTTTCTGGCGAGGCTGCCAATCGGGAGTGGTGCGTAAGTAAACCACTGCCCTGTGATCAGGGTGTAGAAGAGGGGAGCGACTCACAGCTCATCGCGATGCCTGAACGTTCACGGGCGGTGATCGTCGCTGAAGTCTAGAACGCGGGTAGAGTGAGGGGATCGCAATGTCTCGGTGATTGATTCGACGTGATCAGCGTGCGAAAGGCACTCTGGCCGGTGATGCCCATGTACGGTGCCCACTCCTGAGGCGGATGTCCGGACGCAAGATCGGTTGGTACGTGGTTGACGACGCGGCGGGCTCCGCGGTGTT
Organism: Neoscytalidium dimidiatum; assembly: GCA_037367355.1. Taxonomy (NCBI): domain Eukaryota; kingdom Fungi; phylum Ascomycota; class Dothideomycetes; order Botryosphaeriales; family Botryosphaeriaceae; genus Neoscytalidium; species Neoscytalidium dimidiatum. Next base: position 1,348,309 of record CM074700.1, on the reverse strand, counting down.
GGCTTCGTCCGATTTGTGGGGACGCCGAGTGGAGCCCGACTCCTCGAAAAGGGTGTTTGCGAAGGTAGATCACCGGCGGATCAAGATACTTGGAGCGGTAGGTGTGACGTAGTCGCACAAAGCTAGTTGGAAGTAAAGCGGTCGGTCCGTGAGCTCGCAGTGCACCTGGCTGGCAGGTTTACAGCCAGGAACCGCCTGGGAAAGAGACACACGGGGGGGATCAGGTGCGAATGCATGTGCTCGAGGTGAATATGCAACGCGACCTGAGGACCTGCATCTCGTCAAATGAGTCGAAGATGGCTTATGCAGGTCCATCCGCCAGACTTGCGCCATGGCTGCTGGCTGACTGGCTTGCGCCGACTGGTAAGCTTGCTTCAATGCCATCAGTCGGGCCATCCGCGCATTTGTCGCTAGACGTGTCAACAATGCGTAGGCGCCAGACCTTATTGTAAGATCGGGACGCACAGCGTTGCAGCAGCAACAAGTGAAAACAGGCGGGAAACCGGATGCGACCATCTGAGCGCAATTGCATACGGACAGAGGCCCCATACTCATGTCCCTCCACACGGGCGCTTCCTTTGACAAGTTGCGCAGCGGAAGCCGTGATTATGCAGCAACGCGCAGCCAACCATACGCACAGTCGTGCTCTGGAAATTGAAGGTGCAGGTTTCATGCATTTTATATTACGTTGCCATGACGTTGAGTTGTCTTTCATGATTTGTTTGTTGTTTGTTTATGATTGGTTTAGCGTGCTTAGCGTCTGTTGCTGTTTATGGTTTACCATTACATTCCCACCCTCGTACAAAGTACATAGCAAAACCCGATTGCGACTCGAGATTTGTCCGTCTGATAGCGCGACTCTTACCACTCAAACGCCGTTATATCCTTTCGCTACCCTGCCCACCAGTCGCTTCAATGTTAAGGAAAAGGAGTCAACGAGGGAGGAATGTGATGGGAAGCAAAGTTGAACTGTATGCCCAGGTGCTTGTGGTCGATTGCTGTGCTTGCTGCTCGCTCGAAAACAACAAAAGAAGAAAAGGGCCGATCAACACCCTTATGCGCCGGAGGTCTCCTCTGTTTTACTCCAGCTAAGATGAAAAGGGGCAAACCCCCGCAAACCAGATGCCCCTAGAGATGATGGTGAACAAGAAGACGAGAACTAAAAGAATACCGAACACACCGGGCCGCATGCAATTGAAAGAAATCCGCGACTGATGACCGGGCTAATAGAGAAGAAGGCTAACAAAGGAAACGGTGCGGTCGAATGGAGGAGTCAGGGGGATGCAATCGTTCCCATGAAGTTTTGCGACAGTAGACCGAGATTTTACGCGTTAGGAGTGGAGGCAGTCGGACGAGAGTCTGCAGTTTCAAAGAGCATTCGCATCCAGACGACTGCATTGAACCCTCATGGGAAGGTTACTGCGTTGCATTACTATGCGAAATGGTCTCGTTGTCAGCACAGCTGGCTTTTTAGCCGACGGATTGGTAGAGCAGCAGCGGCTCGCCAACATTCTCGATTTCGGGAATCGTGCACCGCAAGTCGAAGGCTTTTGATAAAACGATCTTGAAGATCTAATTGGGCGATCGCGCCGTCAGCCACACGATGCCACAGGCGCAAACAAGTATCGGGAGAGCAGTCTGGACAACTGGGTTGGCGGAGGGCTAGATTACCTTCTGAACGTTGATGCTGTGACTGGTGCTGCTAAAGATCAAGCTGGCCTTCATTGCTTTTGCGAAGCGCTTGGCCTAGTTACGCGTTCTCGTTAGTCGCTCGGTTCCCGCAGAGACGCGCCGGCATTCCACCACCTATCGGGGGGCGGCTCGCGACGCACCTGATTGGATATCTCCTCTTGCTCCTCACGCGGGAAGTTGACGAAGTGATCGTACTTGGTGCCGACAAGGAAAGGGATAGCAGTCTTGTTGAAGCCACGGCCTTGCCTGTACCACTCCTTGATCGAATTGAGAGTACTCTTGCGCGTCAAGTCGAACATGAAGAGGATGGCGACCGCGTCGTTGCAAACCAGTGGAAGCATGTTGACGAACTCGCGCTGGCCGCCGAGGTCCCATATTGAGAAGGTGATTTCGGTATTGCGGATTGATATGGTCTTCTCCATGAAGTTCACGCCTGCGCCTCTCGTTAGTACGTCGGCCATCTTTCTCATGCCCTTCTGTTTCCCGGCGCTCTTAAATCGAAGACAAGGACCAGGACGGCATACCCAACGTCTGAATGTAGTCCTCGTCCCAGCTGCCCTCGACGTACTTGACCATCAAGCTCGTCTTGCCGATCTGCGCGTCGCCCACCATGCCAACCTTGATAACCACGCTCGTGTTCTGCTTCTCGCCCGGGGGCGGCTGCGAGCCCCGCTGGTTCTGCTCCTGGTAGGTGCGGCTGCCGCTGTCGGAATGAGTGTAGGCCATGCCGGAACCCGGCCGCGACATGGGGCGCGAGCCGTTGTTTGCGTAGCGGGGCGGCGTGTCGGCGTCGGAGGGCGTTGAAAAGTTGTAGTAGCCGTGCGGCGCACTGTTGTGGTCGGACGAGTACGGGCGATTGAAGCCGGTGTCAGAGTAGGAGGTGGAGGGGCGGGGATGCTCGGGCGAGGCGGGCTGGTAGCTGGCGCCGTTGAGGCCAGCGGACAGGTCGGGCATCTGGTGAGCGGCAGCGGTGACGGTGGTGTCTTGACTGTCGTCGGGCTGGTCGGCGGGCTGATGGTCGTGGAGCGGCAGATTGACGGGCGGGTCGTGAGGCTCGAGGGCGGGCTCGGGCGGCGCGTTGTCTGCTGGGGAGTCCATGCTGGAGATGCCAACTGGATGAATCGGCCGTCTAGTGCGCAATGCGGAGGGGGATGGCGCGAAACGAGACGCGCGCTCAGCGCCAGCTCAGCAGCGGATAAATATTGCTGCTCGCGCGCGTGCTTGGCTTGGTTGACGGGGGCGCGGAGATGAAGCGGGATGCGAGGGGCGCAGTGTTGACAGTCGACGCCGTTGGGGGTAGCGCGCGGGAGCTGAGCGAGCAGTCGAGCTGCGGCGGGACGGACGTGTGTAAATTGAGTTTGGCGGGCTGTCAGACGCGTGCGGGCTGGCTGCGTACACAGAGCACAGAGCACGCCGGGCGGCTTGTTCCTGGTGGGGGATGGAGCAGCAAGCCTGGACGCAGGCCGGAAGCACGAGCTATATGGGTTGGAAGCAGTGATGTCGCGCTCAGTCTACCTGTGAACGCACCGCGCGTGAGGCTGCAGAGTGACTGGCTGTGGGCCGTGGACAGGCAGCTGAGCGCGGACGACTGGGGGGGCGCACGAAGGCGACGGATCGGCAGGGATGCGCGCCTGGAGGCCAGCGCCGCCCGCGACTCGCGCACCACCACCGCCTGCCCGCCTGTGCCTGTGCTTGTGGCCTGGCGGTCCCCGGTGCCGATGACTGCTGCACAGCCAGACACGCGGGCACGGGGGGCGAAGTGCCTCGGTGTCGGAAATCCAAGCCACAGCACAACGCAACCTGGCTGGCTCTGCCCTACCACGCTATGCCTGCTGCTCCTGCCCGCGCGCCCGCACTGTAGGGCGACGCCAGGCCCTGCGCCTATCAGAGCCGTTGTCGCGCCACCGCCCGCGTAATCGTCGGCTGAACTGCTCGTGAAGCCCAAAAAAAGTTGCGACACCACCGCCCACTCCCCGCACGCATATCGCAATCCGCCCTCCATTGCCGCCATGAGCAAGCGCCCGGCCGACCCGCAGGACGACGAGCGCGATGCCCTCAAGTCGGGCGAGCGCCCGCTGCCCGCCGCTCTGCCCGCCGAGGCCGGCGAATTCGAGGACGAGTACGAGGATGAGTTCGAGAGCGAGGATGAGATTATTGAGGCTGGCGTCGACGGCCGCCCCGACGAGGAGCGGGAAGCAGAGGAGCGCGACGGTCAGTGAGCTGCCCTGCCCTGTGCCCGCCCTGTGCCCGCCCTGCGCCGCGCTGACAGCCGTATAGATGCTATGGAAGTAGACCAAGGCACATTTATCCCCGGCCGCCACAAGCTCTCCGCTGGCGAGACGCTCTCGCCCGACATCTCCACCTACGAAATGCTGCATTCGCTAGAGGCCCCGTGGCCGTGCCTGTCAATGGATATCATCCGCGATCAGCTGGGCGACGACCGCAAGTCCTACCCGGCCACCGTCTACGCTGTCGCCGGCACTCAGGCCGCTGCCGGCCGCGAGAAGGAGAACCAGATCTTGGTCATGAAGATGAGCAGCCTAAGCCGCATGGACCGCGAGCACGAGGAATCAGACGATGACAGCGACGACGACGACGAGAACGCCGACCCTATCCTCGAAACGAAGTCGATCCCGCTTACCTCCACGACCAACCGGATACGCGCGCACCAGTCCCCACAAGTTACCACTGCTCAGCCGCCAACTACGTTGACCGCAACCATGACCGAATCTGGCCAGGTCCTCATCCACGACGTCACGCCTCACCTCACTGCTTTCGATACTCCCGGTGCCACCCTGACTCCGCAGCAGTCGAAGCCCGTGTGCACCGTCCGCGCCCACGGCAAGAGCGAGGCTATGCCGTTGACTGGTCACCGCTCGTGCCCGAGGGCAAAGTCCTGACCGGCGACATTACCGGCAAGATCTTTGCCACGACAAGAACACAGGGCGGCGGCTTCGTCACGGATACCACCCTATACCGGCCACAAGCAAACCGTGGAGGAGCTGCAGTGGTCGCCAACGGAAAAGAACGTCTTCGCTTCTGCCGGTAACGACGGCACGGTCCGCGTCTGGGACATCCGCTCCAAGTCTCGGAAGCCCGTCATTACCGTTCAGGCAAGCAAGACCGATGTCAATGTGCTCTCCTGGTCACGTCAGACTGCCCACCTTTTGGCGTCTGGCGCGGATGACGGACAGTGGGCTGTGTGGGACCTGCGTCAATGGAAGCCTAGCGCCAATGGGAGCCCAATTAAACCTAGCCCCGTTGCCTCATTCGATTTCCACAAGGAGCAGATTACCTGTGTCGAGTGGCACCCTACCGACGACAGTATCGTCATGGTTGCTGCCGGTGACAACACACTCACGCTGTGGGATCTGGCAGTTGAGCTGGACGATGAAGAAAGCAGGGATACGGCTGGTGTGCAGGACGTGCCGCCGCAGCTGCTCTTTGTCCACTACATGGACCAGGTTAAAGAAGGCCACTGGCACCCGCAAATTCCGGGATGTGTCATGGCCACTGGAGGAAGTGGCTTTGGGTATGTCTACGGCTATGTTCCACCATGCGATAATATCCGATGCGCTAACATCCGACTACAGAGTGTTCAAGACCATCAGCGTTTAGACATGGCAAAAATTCAGGCCGAATTGGAAGTCAAAAAGCACGCGTTTCATAATCCGAGATACCTTGTCTAAATTTCTGAATCATTATGGGAGAGCCGCCACTCAGGTACAGGAATCCGCCCCCACCTTTATTCTCTGACTCGTGACCCAATATAATCCGGAGTAACTTCCAAAAGACGTTGATAAGACGGACTTACGGAATATTGCTTACTCTGATCAACTGGACTCGACTAAGTTTAGAGAGGGATATCATTTTGAGGCCTTCGGCAACGGCCTGTGGATCCACTTGCACGAGGCGCAGTCCAAGGCAACAACTTTGAAACGATTCCTCGATCAGTGCTCGAGGCGCACTCGACATGTTGGGAGTCACTCCTCAAAGTCCATCCATACGCCTTGACTCTTCCCGCTCGGCCCTAACTCGGATATACGTCCGGAAAGACTTAGATTTCTGTACACTGACATATCCAGTTCAATATGGAGGAAAGCGTTTCCGCCATCTTCACACGGTCGTCCTGCCAACGCGGTCTTTCAACTCTTTTATATCGTATTCCTGACATACCAGTCACCAAAGATATTTTGTGTTACTTAGACTCTCGGGTTCCTGTACCATCCACGCTCTGCGTTGCCATTCACGATGTTCATGAGGCCGGCGTCTCTCCTTATAGTCGGGGAATATTTGCACCGAATAATTTTGGTGACCGTGCTCTCTGTTGCAGTACACGCCATGATGATCCTCTCCGTTTAATTTACCTCCATCACACCGTCCTTGATCTTTTCCACCGTGCTGCGTTCCCAGCCCATCCAGTCTATTCCTCATTTGTAGAGTCCTTGGTGGGGGCTCAAGAGAGACCGGCCGCATTGCAGCTGGCTGTGCATTTCCATCAGGTGGAATGTCGTTCGGATGATTTTCGGGTTAATCATTCGGCGGTGGATCGTCTAAAGGCGAATTGTCTGAGGATATGCTTGGTGGTGGGTCTTTTAGTAGTGAGCTTATCGACGAGTGGTCTCCTGGTCCTCCTTGGAGATCATCTTGCTCAAGTGGTTTACCATCTGGGCTCGCCGGGTCACCATCACTCCGCTGTGGATAACCCGGCCGCTGCTCCAGTGGTCGCACGCCCCAATGTATGATATCTTTCCAATAACCTTTCGAAGCCCTCTCCCTACCTTTTTTCCGAGCTTTCTTGCTGATGGACCGCCACTTCTCGTACGTTGGTGGCTTGCCCAGACCGCCGGCGAAGAACCAAAGGTCTGCCGGCACGCTTTCGACTTTCGGATCACCGCCGCCGCCACGTAACTTCAGCTCCTGCGGAGGCTTGTCATTCCCCTTCCTGGAATCAAGAAAACTAAGAGGTGTGAAGGGTCTTGCGGAATGTTTGGTGCGGTGTGCAAGCTTTGGCAGTAGTACCTCAGTGCGTGATTTCTGTTTGGTAGCCGGCTGTGAAGGCTTATCGTCGGACGGAAAGAGTGATGCTACACCTCCTACGACTTCCATTGAGGACGTAATGGCGGAGGGAAAGCAATCGGAGGGAACATTGGGAAATAGCACGCGATATTTTTCGTATCTCTTTTCTGTGAGGTTGCGGGAAGATTGGTGCGTTGACCTCAAACTATCATCTGGAAAAGGGCCTTTCGTGTAAAGCTCAGCATGACATCGCCCGTCTCTGCGTGTAGATCGACTATACAGGATCGATTCAGTACTTAAACGTGGCTCTGACATATGTCCAAATATGTCGTATTCTCTTTTCCTTAGACCAGCAACAGGTAGAGGGTCCTCGAGGATCGCAGAGTTAATTGATGAAGGTCGCATCTTCTCGATGACACTTGACAGCACCTCGGCGGATTCTATGGCGGAGAGGTAGCAATACTGAGGAAACATGGACCCTGAAGGTGCTACTGCTCTCTGCCCTTCCCGTTTCATTTTCACCCTTCTCCAGGAAAATCTGCCTCTGCTTCTCAGAGGACATTCTTGAGCCTCCGAACAGAGCGCTTCACCTGCGCTTCTGCCACTTCTCAGGGTCCAGCCTCTGCAGCCCGCGAGACGCAACGCCGACTGACCATATTGCTTCAGCTTGCCATAGACTCTGCAAAGCCCTGATTCTTGCGGCTTGTAATTCAGAGGACAATGGTCTTTGGACTTTGGTACGGGCGACGTCATGACTGACATAAGAGCACAGGTCCCTTTGCCCCCCAGTGCGGCTCTCAGCGACTTCACGTTCTTTCTTGGTCTTTCCGCGTCTCTTCCTTTGTACTGGCTCAATTGATTCTGCAGCGTCGTTAAAAGACTGTCAAAATATCTCAGTTCGAGCCGAAAGCTGAAGAGCTTACACTGTAACTTTGGGGAAAATTGTGATTCAGTTGCTTCAGGAGGATTTTAGCCTAGTTATCTTGCAGACTCAGAGTTGCTGGACTGATTTTCAGAACGTGCCCGCAGGTTGCTATATAAAACGTCCGAATGGGGAAGCGTATCATTCAGGTGACCAGGGTGTGCCGGTACAAGTATTCGTGGAAACCGCGGCCTGTATGGTCTCAAAGGAAGTCAAAGGGTCAGAGCCTTTTGAAACTTTCGTTCGGCCCTACTGATGACCCAAACTGAAAGTCAGGATGTTCAGGTAAACAGAGAGTCTGAGACTTGGTTTGCGTTGCGTTTTTGTATGTGAAAGTGTCCGTCTGGAGAGCTACGACCGCCACGTTTTGCCATCAAACAGAGATTAAAGAATATTCCAGAAAGTCGTTGTGCAGATAGGGGATGTGTAAGACGCATCTTGCATCGACATTACTTTAAAATGAGACCGTAAATCCACAGTGGTCGGTTTATGCGTTCGGTGTTCAAAGCGGCGGCAATGCAGTAGAAAATGATGGTCAACACATCAAAACGTATCCAGATTCCGAGGAAAACAGAATAATTCCAATACGTCCGATCCACTGATATCAATCCATCAAGGTACTCGTCGGTAAAGATGTATTTGATAGCGCATGTTTTCCAGGTCTATTGGATATCTAAGCCCTTTAGGAAGCCTGAACCATCTAGACTGATCGGTGACGAGTTTTTCCCATTTTGGATATCCTCTCTCAGATTGTGCATCCTTTGGAGTCAACAAAAGAGTGTGATCCAGCAACCAATGCATAGGATATTGCTTTTCAGCTCCGTTGAGGGTTACTGCCGAGTAACTTCCTGGGCTGTCCACAACCAGCAACAAGGATCCAGGTTGAAGGCAATTGGTCAGTCGCAATAAGAATGCCTGCGTCTTTGCCAGAGACGTTGTATAAAGTTCGTTCAATGTGAACATGATGGTTACAAGATCCGCACCACGTAACTGAGTAGAGAGATCTGATGTAGAAATGGCGAGGATGTCCTGTTGGATAGATTTGGTGTTGAAAACATTCGAATGTAGCAGCTCAACATTGGCTTCTCTTGCAGCAGCGGATGCGTATTTGGACAACGGGGGGACTGTAGTGATCGCGTTTTGCAGAGCAGTAACGATGGGCGACCAATTGGCAATATCGATGGCGCTAACATCAAAATGTGGTTGGACGGACGATGATATAGTAGCTTCTGATGGAACATCGTTTGGTTCTCCTGGTTGGCTCTGTGCTGGCGTGTGATTACGTGCCAGCAATTTGAGAAGGCCAGCCAAACCAACGATCTCAGCGCCGGCGCCGCCACCAAGGCAGACGATTTTTAAGAGATGCCCAGCTTCTTCCGCTCCAAGCTCTTTGGATCCAAATATGTGTTCTTCCAAATCCGAGAAAATCTGTAGGTAACCAAGGGCTCTGCTTGGACTCCATCGAACGGCATATGCCTCAAGATACTCGTCCTTTCCAAAAGCAGCGATGAACTCGCGATTGTAAAGATGCTGCTTGACTTCTTGTAACAAGGGTTTCAGGTCGGAGCCAAAGCGATCTGGGAAAGCGTTCCGAAAAACATTCAGCAAGAGCTGCTGCAATTCCAGCGGGATCTTCGATGGAGAGTCTGAAACACCCTCTCTGGCTGACCTCCGGGGCGGCACATTCCTCTTAGACGGATCATCCAGTTTATTGCTTTTGTTTCTTCGAAGGTTTCGCAGAAACCTTTTGGGAGGCATTCTGGCGGATATTGAGGAAGGAGAGAGGCCTTGATGTGGAAAATTCCAGGAATTTCTTCGGCCATTGGATCGGCAACCAATTTCTTTCCAGGGCGCACCCCACCTACTACCCCGCGGTATTGTAATCAACACCACGTCCCTGCATGTAACGACTTCGCCTAGGGCACGCCAGCTTCCGGGGCCGCTTTGATATCGAAATTTCCCATTCCGAAGAGCTATCAAGAGGAAAGTGCAGAGCCATTGGCCCACCATGCGTCTTCCTTACGTACCAAATCCACCGCAATTTGAGAGCGAAGCCGATCAAGCAATCGTCAAGCGCGTACAAGAACGACGAGGAGAGCCGGGTCTTCAAGAGCTAGACCTGGCATTACTGCACGCGCCTCCCGTTGCCGATGGCTGGTGAGCCCCTTGAGCTACACTTATGGTCCACTTCGTCAAACAGTGGGAGACTCCCGAAACCTCCGCGGCTGAACTTGCCTCAGGAACTCCTTCCTCGGCGCTATCCGCACACGCACCACTCTCTCCGCCTCTGTACGCGAGACCGCTATCTGCCGTGTCGCAGTCCTCAACCACGCCTGGTACGAGTGGATGCACCACGCCCCGATTCTACAAGCGGCCGGCGATCTGGACGACCGAGACCTTGAATACATCGTGAAGCGACAGCCGGATACGAAGGCGCAAAGGACCGGTGGAACTGCCACCGACGAGAATGTTCGACCGTCGCGACTGACGGAGAAACATTTAGCGGTACTGGATTATACGGATGCCATGACAATGGATGTGAGCGTGCCGGATGAGGTGTTTCGGAGGTTAAGAGCCCTTTTCAGTGAGAGGGAGGTAGTGGAGATAACAGCAACGGTTGGCGCATACAATTGTGTGAGTCGGTTTTTGGTAGCGCTAGATGTCGGAGAGAAGAATAGCGACACAGGCCCGGACCAATGAAGAGGGTGTTGACAAGCCGCCATCATTGTTGATGCTTCTTTGCGAACAAGGAGATAACTACTTTGAAAGCCATCCCGAAGTGTACCTAGACGCCAAGACCCGCCATGATATCCAGACCCAGGCTCAATCGATCCGAATGCGTTTAAAAAAAAAAAGTAATCGTTACTCCGAACCATCGGACCCTTCAACCCTTTTAAATGTGCACGATATCCACTCTCGCGCGTTCAAAGAGTTTATGCGGAATTACCTCATTCTTTTCTCTATCCCCATCTGTGACCGCGGCCGGTTGAACAGTCAAACGTGCAAAAGTGCCGGGACCGCGCTTCTTGCTCAAAGTACCAGGGTTAATCATCAAGACCGAGTCTATAACCTGCGCATATTGTCAGCTTGACTTGCATTTGAGAGCACTGGAGACTCACCTTGGCAAACGGGGTCAGAGCTGAAGGTGTGATCAGCACATCTGGGCGCACGTTTAACCAATCTGCCAGCTTTAGATAGCTCGTATCAAACGCCGCTCCTATGGGCAGAAGATCAACTTTCTCTACATCTTCTTCCTTTTCCGCAGCGACAACCCCGTCTCTCTCTGCTTCGATTTTGGGTAAGACTTCACGTGCCGTAGGCGGGAAGATAGGGCAGAAGGAGCGTTGCGAGATGATGTTAGCGCCCCAACGAGCCATGGCGTTGGTCATCCTTGCCTTGTCGCTGACGCACTCCTCACGCCGCACCATGTCTAGAATGTCGAGGCTCGTGATACCGACTATGATCTCGTTAATACTGATTGTGACTGGGTTGGTCACGATGCTGGCCTGCCGCGGCAGGCCAAACTCCTGGCGTTTGAGACGATCCTGAGGGAATGAGGCGTGCTTGCTGATGGCATCACGGACGGAAGGCTGGATAATGATGGTAAGGCTGGGAAGTTGTGATACGAGCTGATTGATGGGCTGCGAGATGAAGTAGCGGAAAACGTCCTTTAGCGTGGCCTTGTCTGGATTGGGGATCGCTGATTCGGGTATCTCGAAGTCGCCATTGATCACGCAGGGATGCTCAATATCCAGGAAGGGACCGTTGATGACGAGAAGATCAGGGCGGGTCTCAAGTGCGCTTTCAACGAGCGCATTGAAGGCGGCGAAGTCAAGGATGTGACCTGGGGTGTATGGTCCTGAGGCGACCATGATACTCAAAGGTCTGGTATTACTTTCTGAATCATCAATATCCATATCACCCGTGGAAGCGAGACGGGCATTGGCTAAATCAAGTTCCAAGGGCGAAGAAGCAGCGGGCGGCAGCAGTGGGATCTCTAGTAGTTCTCTCGCCATGAAGAAGGAACCTGTTGGGTTGTTCCCTCGTATGGCAACAATCTGGCCCGGAAAAAAGTTGTAGCTTGGGAGGTTGTCCACCTTGAGAGGTACTCTGAGGCCTGCTCCGGTACGTCTTGATGTTTCCAGAACAAGCGAGGCAGCATTGAGCTTTCCTTCATTGCTATCCGAAGCAATCCGACCAACAGCAACAATATCACTTGTGCTCTGACTGGCTGGATTTCCAATAGCACCTTCTTCCAGCTCATGATGTTCTTGAACGATCTGAACGAATTCATCGATGCGGTCGTCGAGAATTTCCGAAGCCTCGGACAGTTTCATGGCCATTGTCTTGTACGCAAACTTTGCAATCTCGGTGTTGGCTTTGATCTTGATACGTGGCTCAGCGGGCAATTCGAAGGGGGCTTCTGGCAAGGGGATGTGCCCGTTCAGAGTCTCCATTATCTGGCCGGCGTTGGGACGCTCAGCGAATGAGGCCCTGCACTTGCTTTAGCACGCGGCGTACACGATGCATTGGGCATTTCTGAGACTTACGTTGCTGTGCCAGCTCCGGCCGCTGCATGGGGGGTCAAGGGAGAGCTCTGGACGTTGTTTTTAGTAGCCTTGGCGGCTGGAGTATCGAAGTTGGACTTCCTCTTGGTTGCGCTTCCATTGATGTGGGTTCGAGAGGCACCGTGGGGGGTACTTGGGACAAGACCGTCGAGGCTGATGCCAATTAGCGTTAGTAGCTTTTTCTTTTCTTTTCTTTTCTTTTTTTTTTTTTTTAGAAAGCCGCATAACCCACACTCCAAATACGTCGACATTGCTTGCGCCTGCACGAGCAGTGGGTGGAGCAATCCTCTTCTCAGTCCTAGCATGAGCAGCCTTTGCTCTGGTCTCCCTCTCTAGCGTGTCTTGGATATCTTTTTTGAAGTCGCGAGCGGTCCTGAGGGTCAGAGTGGTGTCTGGGCCCATCTTGATGCTGTAGGACTCCCATTTGTAGAAAAGCTCCTGCGGGGAAATCGAGTGCAGGCGGAGGAGCGATTGCAGTTCGAGGAGTACGTCTTGGGGAAGCGGTACACTCGGCAAGCCGAAGAGCTCGTTGAGCTCGACAGCGGTGTCGTCCATGTCGGGGGGCAGTATGAGCGGCGTGGTGTTGATTTTCAGCTGGAGCAGCAATTCCCGGGCATGGAAGAGAGACGCGTTGTGCTCGGTGACGCGAGGTGCGACGCGTGCAGGCGGCGGAACGCCAAGATGTCTGCAGCGGAAATTACCGCACGCGCCCAACAGGGAGACGCTGATGAGCAGCCGGGAGGGCGGGTTCCGGGGACAGCCTAAATGGCCCCATCCTCGCCCGCCCGTTTCCGCTAGGTAAGCTAGTAGCTCCTCTGGAGTTTGCGTTGTCTGGCTGATATAACGTTGCTGTCAGCCTGTCTCTCCCGCCTCCCTGTACCTTTTTTGTTCTATCGCATTACTCCGTAGCTGCCTCGTTGCGTCTTTTATATAGCGCGCCGCTGGACCAATCTACGCAATCTCCATTTTGCCCCATCTGAGACGCGCCAATAATCCTCCTGAACATCATGGCTGCCGCCGAGACCGGGCAGATCAATCCGCCCGTGGAAGACCATCTCACCGAGAAGGACGCTGCCGACCACGCCAAAGACCAAGGCAAACACTCTACATCCTCCTCGAACATGGCAGACGCACCCGCCGCCCCGGCAGCTCCCATTAAGGCCCCTTTCCCACACCCGCTGCCCCAATGCAAGCCCGCACCAGCCGCCGCATTGACCGCCGACCAAGAGAAGAAATACCAGGAGCTCCTTGAGAGCGTGCAGAAATGGGACAAGATACCTAAGACCACCGCTAAGAAGGCTGAGGAAGAGGCGCTATCTGACGAGGAGCGCATGTGGCTTACCAAGGAGTGCCTGTTGCGCTATCTGCGTGCCGTCAAGTGGTCATCGGCTGCCGCTGCTGAGAAGCGCCTGCTGGATACTGTCATCTGGCGCCGCGAATACGGCACCAACGGCTTCACCGCCGACTACATTTCTCCCGAGAATGAGACAGGCAAGCTCATCATCCTGGGCTACGACAACGAGGGCCGCCCCTGCTTGTACATGGACCCGTCTAAACAAAACACGGAGAAGAGCGACCGCCAAGTGCACAATTTGGTCTTCATGTTGGAGAGGGCAATTGATTTGATGCCAGCTGGCGTGGAAAGCGTTGCGCTCTTGATCAATTTCAAGAACAGCACTTCTGCCAAAAATCCGTCCCTGGGCCAGGGCAAGCAGGTGCTCAACATCCTTCAAGGACAATACCCAGAGAGGAATGGAAAGTCACTAATCTCAGAGCGTACGTGCTTCACCGACCAAACAATTCAGGCCTCTGCGGCGAGCGCTAACTATGTTGATAGTCCCTTGGTACGTTGCCACCTTCTTCAAGCTCATCTCTCCTTTCATCGACCCGGTTACCAAGGAGAAGATGAAATTCAATGAACCTTTTGGCAACTTCATCCCTCCGACGCAATTGATGAAGTCTTATGGTGGCGAGGTCGAATTTGAGTACGACCACTCGGTCTACTGGCCCACACTCAACCAGATGTGCGATAAGCTTCGGGCGGAGCGGAAGGCCAGATGGGAGGCTAGGGGTAAGAAGATTGGCGACAGCGAGTTCGCCATCAAGGGCGGTGAGGAAGCAGCTGCTGAACTCTAGGCGTTCAAGATTTGGAAATATAGACCAAAGAGAAGGAGAAAAAAACACCCCCCCGCGCTAAGCATTCCCAGGCGTTTATAGAGGCGGACCTAGGTTTGCGACCATGACTGGACATGATGGGCCTTGTTTCATGAGAAAATCGCCAGGGTTAAGACTTGAAATTTTCCCTTATAATAGAACATCGTTCTAAAGAACGAGACCACCTTTCTTCTTTGGGCATGGGATTCTGTAGATAGAACAAGGTACATTCCTAACTGAGTTCATTCAAGATAGGCTTCATTCAATTACTACTAAGATATTTTGCTGCTGGGACAAAATACACATGCGTCCAGTGATGTGCGTGGGTGTGGGCGGGGGTGGGGCATTGGTTTAGGTGCGCGCATGGGATGTGTGGTGCGCCGGAATGACGCACTACGGTAGCCCGCATTTTTTGTGCCGCCGAGCTTGAATGTGACTCTTCACTATAACCCAACAACAGCAGAGTCCACACCCGTCCACGACGCCCCTTGCCCGACTGAGCAACCACCAGCCCTACTGCAGATCTCTCTGCATCGTGTGCTCGGTGCCACTCCGAAATTAAAAAAAAAAATACAAAACGTGCAGCTTCGGTGGCCGCAATGGCTGGTCCCACCCCCGCGCCCGAAGACGCCAACGGCCAAACCACTCAACCGTCCTCCACATCTCAAGCCACAAAGTCCACAGATATGTCGAAAGAGCACGCTCCTGCTCCGGTCGCTACCACATCAACTCCTGCGAAGGATGAGAAGCTCTGGCGCCGAGCTCAAGAAACGTGCCAAAGCAGAGAAGGCCGCGAAGCGCGCAGCAGAAAAAGCCGCCCGGGATGCTGCAGGCGGAGGCGGCCCTGCTCCGCCAGTCGCTGGTAAGAAGCAGGAAGGCAAGCAAAAGGAACAGAAGGGCGGACCGCAGAATCAGCAAGCGGGCGGGTCACGGGGTGCCCAGCAGCAGGACCGGCCTCTACCTATGCGAAGGCGGCCCTCGCAGAGTGGGCCTGCGGGCGGGCCTGTGAAAGAGGCCAAAATGAGAAGAAGAAGCTGGCAGAGAAGCAGGTCGGCCTCTTCGGTCACTTCGGCCAGCCGCGGAGGCACGAAATCGAGGAGCGCCAAAGAAGTGCATCCCGCCGTATTGGCCCTGGGGTTGCAGATGAGCAGCTACGTTGTGTGTGGCAGCAACGCTCGCACTGTCGCCATGCTGTTGGCTTTCAAAGCCGTAAGCATACCGCGAATCTTCAAGCATGCCGTAACAGTAATGTGATAACATGATGTGATCAGGTCATCGATTCCTACACAACCCCTCCCGGAACCGCGCTTGCGCGTCACCTAACTTCTCACCACCTCTCGCCTCAGATCTCCTACCTTTCCTCATGTCGGCCTCTTTCTGTTTCACAAGGCAATGCCATTCGTTGGCTGAAGGATCTCATCATCAAGATTGACCCTTCTGTTCCCGAAACCACAGCAAAGGCGCATCTCCTATCCTCGATTGACACTTTCATCCGCGAGAAATTTACCGCTGCAGATGAAGTCATTTCGGAATCCGCATGCGCCAAGATCGTTGACGGCGATGTGATTGTCACATTTGCTAAGAGCAGTATTGTCTCTTACGCGCTCATGCAGACGGTCGCAAGTTCCGCGTAAACGTTGTCGACTCCAAGCCACTTTTCGAGGGAAAGCAGATGGCCCGCAGTCTGGCTGCTGCCGGCATCCAGGTCAGCTACTGCCTTGTCGGTGCCGCCCCGCATGCCGTCAAGGAGGCTTCTAAGGTTTTCCTTGGCGCATCAGCTATGATGAGTAACGGTCGCCTTTATTCTCGCGTCGGCACCGCTATTGTTGCAATGTTTGCACATGAGCGTGATATTCCTGTCATTGTGTGCTGCGAGTCAGTGAAGTTTACGGAACGCGTCGCGCTCGACTCGATCGTGAACAACGAAATCGCACCTGCCGACGAGATTCTCGGTCACGGGGAGTGGATCGGCGAAAATCTGACGAACGAGGAAGAGGGCGAGGGCGCAGAGAAGAGGGGCCGCGAGGGAGCATTAAAGAGATGGAAGGAGACGCCGCATCTGCAACTGCTTAACGTCCTGTACGATGTTACACCGGCAGAATATGTCAAGATGGTTGTCACAGAGATGGGTAGCTTGCCGCCTAGCTCGGTACCTGTGGTACACCGCATTAGCACGAACGTGTGAAAGGAGTGAGCTATGAAAGAAGCTTGCTTAGGGCAGGGAAAACAAAAAAGCGGCATGGCACGGCGCATATCGGTTGGATTCAGAGAAGAGACATGTGATTTTATGTATGTTCTTTTGTTAGGTTGGTCGGAAAGTGAATGTAGACGATGGGCCTCTTACGATGACGGCAGGGCAATGTGCTCAGAATATGAGAGTTGACGATTTGCGATACCGCCAATTATACCATAAGAACAAACACCTGATCTTGTATCTGATCTCCGTATTGCTCATAGCTCTATGGAGACTGTTCGTGTTCCCTACAATTTCAGAATATTTTTGCAACCATTTTGATCCCAGCTCGACGCGTTCCTTGGCTCCATGAAGACGTACAATCAGTTTCCGGGCGTAGTGATTGCTTTTCAAGATACTGTAAGCCTACGTCGTGTGGAAATTTGAGAGACCCAAAATGTATCCGCGTGAAGAAGACAGTAAACCATCTGTGTCGTCCGCGGTCGTGTGTACCAGGACTTCAGCGGCAGCGGCAGCCACAAGCTGGCATATCGTACACACGCCATTGTAATCATTTGAGTGTTTGATTTAGCTTCTCTCAAGATAGTCGTTGTTCTCGCCAGCAGCTGGAAGCGTCCTCATCACAAACCGTCGAGTCAGCTGCTAGACTCTTCGGGGATGACTCCACTATGTGGCACACCGTAAGAAGTCCGCGCATATCTCACAGATCATCAGATATGGTGGGCAAGGTTGGGGGTCAGTCTCGAGAGTTAAAGTGAGAAGTAAAGGAAATGGAAGTATGATGTCCATGAGGCTCCGGACACTTAAGATAGACACGAATGGGGGCCAGGGCTGATTCATCATAAGCGTATCTATCATATCGACGTATACAGACATAGAGCAAGAAAGGAATGATAGACTACGGAAGCTATACTGTCGTACAGTTCAATTGGGACCAAGTGGTGCAAGAGGCACAATTTCACATATAATTTCACTCCGAGTCCGATGCTCGCTATTTCGTACTCTCCCGGCTGATGACTCAATCTTCAACCTCTGACAGCCTTTGCTTCTGGGATCTCCATCTGTATTTCAACTAGCTCTTCCCCCATTCTGTTTCTCTGTGTCTTGTACTATGTGCACTTGGGAAGCTCCGAATAGAGTATCCATTTTTTCAATTGGGACTCCCTATTTTGACAGAAATTTAGCGCAAATCGGTCCGGCTGATAGCTAAGGATACTGGCAAGTTGACTTACCGTTGTTTCTCGTATGCACCAGATGACCCAGAAACCCATGAGAACCATAAGAGAGCCGTAAAAGAAGTACGTGCCGTGTCCGAGGTCGCTGACCATGTAAGGCGTGGCGCGGCTGACAACATATGACCACGCTCGCTCATCCGCAACGGTGATGGCCATACAAAGAGTTCTGATGTGCAGCGGATAGATCTCAGAAGCGTAGAGAGAGGATATACCCTGCCACGTCGCACAGAAGATAACCCCATAAAGGTAGATGCACACCATGGCCAAGTAGCCCCATCCGGAAGAGGTTACACCATCTGTGTTGACAGGGTCGGCTCTCATTACGTAGCCTCCAATGTAGAACTAGACGGTAATGGTTAATAGAGCCGGTAGCACAGAAGCGGCGAGCTTACCATTGGAATGGCCCCAATCCATGCGCCGTAGATAAGTCCTTTCCGCCGGCCAAGGTGATCTGTAACCCAGAAAGCGAAGATGGTAATGCCCAAAGTTTTGGCAATACCAAAGAAGCCGGTAGCGAATAGCTTGAGATCAATGGTATTGATTCCAAGCGTTTCGAAAATCCTTGGAGAATAGTATGTAGTGATTTGGACTCCAGTCATGTTCTGACACCTACAGGGTATGTCAATTGCACGCCAAGGAGCACTTTGAGCGTGAACTTGATCTCACATCATCAATACCAGCCCGATTCCAAGCCTGTTCCTAATTCCTTTCTTGAAGGGCTCTGTGTACTGTGCTCTGAACGGTAAAGCTTTCCCGTTCACCTTTGCCATGACATCCTCACGTATCTTTCCCATCCCCAGCGTTATATATGGATGGGCGGCGGGGAGCTGACGGATATGACAGAGCACCTTTTCCGCTTCTTCGAATCGATCCTGTTTGCATAGCCAACGCGGAGTCTCCGGGAAGAAAGGGAGAAGCACCATGATGATGAAACCAAGGAAGCAATCGAAGGCCAAGTGGAATTTGCCACTGCTGCATCCTCTCTGGGCTGATGGTGCGATTGACTGATAGTTAATCCAAAAGCCGCACATCTGAGACGCCTGAAGCCCGATCTCAAAGAAGCCGATAAGCCGACCGCGGATCGATGGTGGAGAAATTTCTGCGATGTATCTTCACTTGTTAGCATAGAGTAACTGCACAAGGAGGGCACTCACATTGGTATCACTGGTGCAGCAATGCCTATTCCGAGGCCGGCAGCCACGCGACCCGCAATGAGTAAACCGAGAGACCCGCGAGAATGAGTCACCAGTGCTGCTCCGAACATGAAGATAAAGAGAAACCCGTATAACGACCACTTGCGGCCGGACGTTTCCGCGAAAAGGAAGGAGGCCAAAGCTCCGAAGAAGAGGCCAGCTTGGAAAGCCGACAAGATGTTCGCTGATGGAGAACTTTAGCAATCGAGACTATGCACTGCAATACGCCACACCGGGCGGCGTTGATCGAGCAGTTCTACTTACAGCTAAGGTCATCGAACTCTTTCTCTGATAGACCAGATAATCCGAAATCTCTTTCGAATGACGGGAGAATGAGCGTACCACCCATTACCGAAACATCGTAGCCTACCGGTTTGTCAAGATTAAGATGCAATTGTAACGTGCCACATCTAAGTATGTCTTTCAAAAAAAAAAAAAAAAAAACCACGAAAAAAGCTCCTTACCGAAGGCCAGGGAGCCAAATGATACAGCAAAACAGTAGAAATGTACTCTGAAGTTCTTAACCTCGACCGGGTCGTCATCTCAGTCAGGCCTTCCAGTCATTATGTACGAGTGAAGATCTAATGGAATGCTAGGAAATGTGCGCAGCCCAATTCTCGGAACGAAAAATCTGTTCAATTTAATACAGGGTGCGAAGGTGGTGCCGAGATTCACTTCTCGGCCAAAGTCTTGAGGAGATGTGGGGAACTTTGTCGGTACTTAGCCTTCCAATCACTCTCTTAGGCCAAGCATCCGTTGGGACTAAGAAAGTAGATACTTTAGTCTATCTGTACTGTTTGAGTCATAGAAATGGTGTTGCTTGTTCGCACTGAGCAATAAGAAATTATACGGCTCCTGCATGGGCTGTATAAGGTTTTGCTATTGATTAGCCCGCGGGCCGATAAGATCCGTGAACCTCCTTTGCTCGGACTACAGACATGAATGCGTTAGAATTTGAACATCGGAGGACTCAATGTGAATGACTGATTTGGACTGAGCTGGCACTGTAGACTCGTAACGAAAATTTGAACAGAACGGGCCTGACCTGGCCTGTGGAGAGCGAACATCCTCATAAACGTTATGGTATCATTAGATTTTACAAGAATTCTATCGGGAAGTGGGCAGATCCACAACGTCTCGGCCAAAGTGGCATGGAAACTATCATGTGAGAAATCGCCTTGACCCGAATGGCGGACCAGATGAACTTTTACATGCCAGAACGCCAGAACGCCACAAGCGCCTGAATTACCCAAAAGAACGCACCAAAAAGTTTTTTTTTGACATCATTTGAGTCGTTCCCAATTCCTCGGTATTCCAGCTTTTAGAACTTGACCTTGAAATTCCATTTCACCGCCATGCCGTAGGCCAGCATGAAGCACAATAGACCTGCCCCAAACACCGCTCCACTAAATAATATCAGTCCCGGGAAATTTGGTTTGTCACCGCCCGTCTCAAGAATAGCGCCAGCTATGGGGATGCCGACCAAAGTTCCAAAACTAACGATAAAGTACGTGGTTCCGTAGCGTTTGCCGTAATCCTCCGTCCTGCATATTTGGGCAACGCAGACGGGCGTCACGCCGATAATAGAACCGGAGCTGAAACCGAATGCAAGGGAGTACGCAATAATGCAAGCCTTGCTCCCGTCGGCGAAGAGCCAAAGTAAGGTTATGATGGTGCAGGCGGCCGAAGTCAGGACCATAACGCGAAAGCGACCCCACTTGTCGGCCAACCACCCCGACAGACCACGGCCGAAAATCGAGCCCGCATTGAGGAGGACTAGAAGCTCATAAGCGAAGTTGTCGGAGAACCCTTGGTGTAAAGCGTAAGAAGTAATATAGGTGACGGGAATAAACAAGGCGAGCTCGAGGAAAAAGATAGCCGCGGTCGTCATAGCGTAGACCTTATCACGAAGGGCGAGAACATCGATAGTCGCACCTGCTTTCTTGTTAAATGGTAGACGAGTTCTGATTGTGGCCACGGCGATGAGGCAGAGCACGGTACAGATGACCCCAATGATCTGAAGTGAACGGTTGAAGCCAATCTTCTTCTCGAGGTGCAAGATGATCATCGGGAACAGGATACCGCCAATTCCACCAGCGGTCAATGCGAGACTAGTTGCCAAAGCCCGGCGCTGCATGAACCAGTGTCCAACACTGACAATCGCTGGCGTGAATATGAGGCAGCAGGAAATTCCGCCGAGAATGCCCCAGTCGAGCATATATTGCCAGTAGTCTAATATATGTCAGCAGAATGACAGCCTTCTGTTCAGGAGGTGGATCTTACCTTGGCAGACGCTGAACAGAAATACTGAGACAACAAGGCCCACGCAACCGGGCATCAAAGTGTATTTCAGACCATACGTGTCAAATACAGGGCCTGCCAGAAGGAGGGTAAGCCAAAGCCTACGAAGGGAGGTGACAAGCAAAGTTACCTATTTGGACACTCCCGAAATAGACAAGAAAGGTGTAAGTGCTAAAGATCCAACCGATCTCGGCATATGAGTGATCCGAGAGTTGATGCGACGAAAGCCAAGCGTGTATGACTCCCATCGAATTCAACATGCCAAAAGCAGCCACCATGGCGCACCAGCTGCCAAAGACGACACTCCAAGCCCGGAATCCACCTTCAGGAAAATCATCGGGCTCGGCATGTAGCTGCTGGGTGACGACGTGTGCATCATGATCGGGAATCTGAGCTGTGTTGAGAAGAGGTGTCGTTTCGTCGGCCCAGCGAGAGGTCAAAGGACTGTACTCGCTCTCTTCAGCGTCACACATTGTATTCGGGAAGTCCAGAAGGGAAAGTGGAAGAGAGATGCTCCGTGCGTTATCCTCAGTACGTCGAAGGCTAAGCTCTTTGGTTGATGTCCACGACGGTGGAATGCAAATGCGCTTTTATGGACGTCTATGGAATACTTTTCATGGCAAGAGAATGGCGGAGTCCGGCCAATTGATTGGGGCTGATGGCGGTCGCGACCGGCCCAGGTTCTGCCAGAAGATTCGAGGTTGCACTAACAGGGATGGTCCCAGCGCCAAGCCCTCCCTTCCAGCGCCTATCACCTCTCTCGGAGTTATCGCCTCAAAGACGCTGGACGTGCTTCGGGGTCCCAAGGGACCAAATTTTGCTGAGATCAGGCACTGTCCGAATAGAGAGAAAAAAAAAAGCCTTAGATATGTCTTAGGAAAGGCTTGGTGAGGTGTGTAAATCACCCGAATCCCCAGTACATCTCTCCGTAACTCCGTACTGGTAGCACGCACCAGATTCCAGCATTGGTAACTCAGTCCCGGAAAAGTCACGGATGCTCGGTCAATAACGGGGTGCCGTGGGACCATGAATGGCATCATTTTGACGAGGTCCTTGACGGAGTTAAGGTGGGTCCAGGCTTTCCATTTCGCCTATCAACGTGCAGAGCCGGAAACCCGGTTAAGTAGGACTTTGCCTAGAGACTGAATGTGTTTGTTGATATTCGCTCCTTGGTTCTGATGTAGTATATTGAGAACAGCCGACTCCACCGTTGGCCACCGCGTCATAAGAATATCGATCATTTGCATCAGCTGTGTAGGTGTCAGACCAGAATTAGAATTTGACTGCTGCACAACCTGCGGCGCAAGTGAAGGTGCGGATCTGCGTGATGGCCGCAGGCGATGGTGACGTCGTCTTGCCGACGGCCCGCTTTGGCTGTGAGAGCGGTACAGCAGGAGACGCTCTTCTACTTGCTCGCAGCCAGTTTCCAGGTCACTCTCGATTTCATGAAAAATTCCATTTCGCTTGGCAGATTTCGGCTCCTCCTTGGACTCGTCAACCTGTTCGAGCATGATGTCGAGCATATCGAGCACAACGAAGAGCGGGCTGTTAGACGGCGTATCTGTGATCTTTGGTCGATTTTCGGGACTTTGCGTAAACTGCAATCTCTGTTCCATGTCCGGGGAAGGCGGAGGAGGAGAGGGGCGTAAGAACTGTTGATCGAAACCCCCAACTACAGTTTCGTCGCTCTCTACTGACGAAGAGTCCGAATCATCGAGATAATTGCTTTCGAGTGGCGACCAGATAGGTTCGGCAAAGCTTTTCTGTGGCGATTGGATTTCCGTGAGAAGCGCATGGTAGGCTGTTGAGAGGCCCGGGGTAATTTGCTCCATGGCGAAAGACCATAAGTTGATGGTGGAGTGCAAGGCGTGGCAAGGCTGATAGTTGGGGCTTATGGTCAATCGCGATGCAAGGCGGGGCCGCCGAGTATTTGAGAACAGATCAGCCTCCGGCACGATCCGTGCTTCGGCGGGCGCGCGACGGAAAGATCAGGTGGCGAGGCGTGAAGAGGTCGGGATATGGTCGTGAATGCAGTGTCAGAGCTCACCGGTCTAGGGCGTGCGCCACATCTCGGCGGCAAGCAAGAGGGCGGCTCCGAGACGGCGGAAGAAGCAAGATAGATATGCACAGCTGGAAGCATGTGCAGCCAGGAATAGGCAAACGAGACGGGCGGGAAGGTCGCTTGGGAGAGCCCGGTTGGCTAGGGGCTGATCATCTCCGGGTAAGCCGGTTGGGAAGCGGAACTGCCATAAGAAGAAAAAAAGAAATTATTCGAGCGGCGAAGCGGGCTGAAATTACAGGGCGCGATATTGGTAAAGAGGTTGCAAGGTTTGATGAGCCCGTTGGCTGCTCTGCCAGCGAAGGACTTGGATACTCCCTGTTGTTGCCTCGCTGCGGTGGTTGCCACGGCGCCAATTACAACGGCTTCGATGAAGCCGAGGCCACGGGCTGCTGTCAGCATCGCGAATCAGCCACGCCAACGCGGGGTGACGAACAGGCCTGCTAGCGTGCGTCACAGGAGTCGTTATCACTGCAACGTGATATATAACAGAGCGACTGGGCGCTTGCTTAAAAGACGCGATCGGCTCGACAAGCGAAATACTGTGGCGCGGGGCTCTGGCGCTGCTGAGCCGCTTCAACAATGAGCCGCCCGGCCTCGCCAGCCTTGAAACAGACATTCTTGGGACGTGATCGCACGTCTCTTCCGACACCCAGGGCGCCACGGCAGCCAACATAAGTGAAACGCGAGGAAGGTAGGGTCTAAAAGGGCCGTCCCGAAGCTCCCGACGATGTGTCTGCCGACGGGCTCACATGAGCATGAAGTCCGGGGGTCAAAGAGGTAAGTCGATGCCAAAGAGCCGGGCAATATCACGACTGCTAAGGATATCGGTACCCGGGTGGTATGCGGGTGACAGATACGCGCAGCAATTGGGCATCAGCGAAGGAGCCGAAGGTCTCAGCCGTGGACTGAGACTGAGACGGGCCAGCTGATGAGGCACGCGAGAAAAGTATCCAGGAAGTGCTGGTTGCAAATGGAATCATAATCGCATTGCACCGGGATCAACGCTCAGGCTGTCAATGCATCCGTCCTCAGGGAGGCGTTTGTCGAGCACCGAATCCGTCGCAACCCCGCATCTGCCTTTGTCGAGCCATCCCACTTGCGGTGCTGAACTTTTCGCGCGCCAGTGCCATTTCCGGCCCCAACAACTTCTCCAACGGCATCCGGAACGGCCTCGTGGCGCGGGCATGATGGGAGGAAATGGAATGCTGCGGAGGAGGCAGGTATATACATGGCCGAGACTCCGTAACGTTGCTGCGAGGAAAAGGCGACGCAGACAGGCGCGTCAGTACTTGACATCCCTCTTGTTGCCGACACGTCTCCCAGGCAGGACCATCCCCCGGCCAATTCCGGCGCGTTGTCGCTCAGCTCAGCTCAGCTCAGGCCAGTTCAGCTCGATGGCATCATCCCGAGGGCGGAAGTCGATGAGGTCTGGTGGAGAGGCGGGTCTCGGCGGCTTCTCGCAGCGACGCCAGGGCAAACGCGTCGCAGGTGTTGCCGCGTTTGTGCAAACGAAGCTGATAGCTACACAGGGGAAATGACGGCGCTGAGACGGTGCGAACAGCGGACCAGTGTCCGAACGATGGGCTTAGGTAAGACAGCGGGAATCGGGGTCGACGGAGGCTGGGACGACTGAGCGGAGAGTGAGGGCGGTGGGGTGAGTGGCGGAGGAGGGTGCAGCTGTGGAAGGGTGGATCGAGCCTCAGGCCCGCAAGCGGAAGGCGGAGCGCTGGCCTCGAAATACGCGGTACGCCATCTCCACCACCGTCCGACATCGTCGCCATCGCCTGCGCTGCCAAGCCACCCTCGTCGTCCTAGCACATCATCGTGACCGCGGATTCTCCTGTGTTCAACGTCTTGCCGCGCGCAGAACTCTTGTCGCAAACGGTCTCGCCTCGTCGCCATGCTCAACTACAAGAAGCCCTGGGCGCCGGGCCTCCAAGAGCTCAACTCCTCACCACAACCCGTTCGTTCCATCAGCATTCGCTCACCATGAAGTCCTGTGCACTCATTGCCACCACCTTTAATTTCCTGCTCGTCTTGGCCGCGGCAAGCCCTCAGTATGCCGGTCCGAGCTCCTCGGTCTATGTCCCATCGGTTTACTCGACCAGCGGCAGGTCATCGAGACGCTCAAGCGCCAGGTCCTCGACTATTTCGCCCTCGTCTCCTGGCGGCAATGTTACGCCCACTCCGAATTCAGCTCTGACTACGCTGTACTTCACTGCCTCTTCGCGAGTTACCATCACCAGCTGTCCGCCTACCGTCACTGTTTGTCCGGCATCCAAATCTACAGCATATGTGACCACCACGACCTACATTTACACCACCATTTGTCCCGTCACCGATGTTCCCAAGATCAGCTCGTCCTTCCAGGCCAGCCCCCCACCGCCTCCGCCGCCGAGCACCTTCAGGCCTGTAAACTCGACCACGGCCCAGCCACCAAGCTCAAATCCTTCCGTGCCCGTTCCCCCGCGCTCGAACTCGACCACTACCACCAGACTGCCAAGCACCACGACCGGCAAGACGACAGTAACGAACACACGCCCTAGCTCTTCAACTTCATCATCTGCCTCTCCAGGCGTCCCGGTCCCGGTCCCGGTCCCGGTTCCTGTTCCCGGTCAGTCGGGCGGTGCAGGCTCGTCTGCTCCAAGCCAGTCCGCCCCATCTATTTCCGGCCAGCCCGCTCCGTCTGTACCTGGTCAGTCAGCTCCGTCTGTTTCGGGTCAACCGGCTCCGTCTGCCCCGGCTCAGCCAGCTCCGTCAGTTCCAGGTCAGCCAGCTCCAGGTCAGCCAGCTCCGTCAGTTCCAAGTCAGCCAGCTCCGTCAGTTCCAGGTCAGCCAGCTCCGTCAGTCCCCGGCCAGCCGGCACCGTCTGTGCCAGGTCAGCCCGTTCCATCAGCTCCAGCTCCATCCGCGCCGTCTGGATCTGTTCCGTCAGGTACCTACCCTGGCGGCCCAGTTGGCACTCCCGGAGCGCCAGCTTCAACTCCTGTACCGTTCCCAGGCGCCGCCGAGAGAATCTCAGTCGGCGGGACACTTGGGATCCTTTTTGCGGTTATGGCATTTTTTGGGCTTTGAAGGGAGACTTGTCAGGTCTTCGGCCAATATGTCCATCCAGCATCTTGTTCGAGAGGAGGATATCGGTATGGTGCTTTAAACAGTCTACGTACTAATTTAAAAGGGGCGCAATTGAATATTTCGCACCATATTGTAATGGATGCAAGTAGATAGCCAATAATGTAATAGAATGACAAGCGCAACCCCAGCTCCTTCTTATTTCTTTGTTTCTTGTGATCTGTTACGGTGAATTACGCAAGTAAGTGTGCCAAACTTTCAATGCGCATCAAGAACTCAATTTCACGCTGATCTCGGTACATATCGCAGGAACGACGTACCTGGACAGATGTTGGGGACATATATATGTACGGTTCTAAGCTATCCGCAGTCAAGGATAACTTCGTTGTTAAGTTCATTTTGCTGATTCATAAAAGCAGTACGAACATAGCATCGGCCGGGGCAGCAGCGACGGCAAACCCGGTCCGGGTGTGCAATGATGGGGCCGTGTTTATCAAAGCGTCCGCGCGTCGTTGAGGTGTGGGGAATAAGCCGAAATTTAGCAGCAATTGTACCTGCCGGAGCGGAACTGGGCCGATCATGTGACGGGTCCAAGTCCACCACATACGAGGGCCGGTGGTTGATTTAAGCCCGGAGACGAACAAATCGGGTACAACCACCGATGTCGGCATCTTAGGCGCGATCGCCGAAATCTTGCACTAGCGGGTTTGGAATTTCACACGAAAATGACTCTTAGACGCATCCAGCACTCAGTCTTTAGTAGTAAGAAGGACTTAGTGAGTAGCAGGCTGGTGTTATAGTGTTGATTCTGTAGTGATCTCACGAGCTAATCAATCACGTCTATCAGTCTCAAGAAGCTCATTAGACACGAACAATATCCAATGATCATGTAGGTACAACGCAAGGCTGCTTATCGAACCCCGCGGCTGACAATATCGTTCTTCACAGCTGTTTCTCCGGCCCGGATCTCATACCGCTTCCGACGCTGCTACCACCGAATGCCCGGGCAGCGTCATATCGCCCAATAATGGCGAGGGTGGGGGATTAGGTCCGCCTTCGCCAAGAGCTTTTCTCAAGGCACGGAGCGGCTAGGAAACGGGCACGACCGAACTACGACACATGCAACATTAGCACTATAAAAGCCACAATGATGCTGCTGTTCGACTTGCTTCTTGGCTGCTGTGGGAGTATTCTCCGGCCCCTGCTATCCTACGCCGACGTCATGGGTCTCCTCGGTGCCTTTCAGCGTTACCTCGCCACTTTCGCGGTCTTGACGAGCTTCTCAAGCGCAGAGATTGCTCCCGGCGTCACGCTTCCTGGCTATGGCAGCTTCGTGGGTACAGCTGTAAGTCAGACGCTGACCAAAAAGCCTCTGCCGGCTACTGTAAACGCTTGGCTCGGAATCGATTACGCCTCTCAGCCTGTTGGAGAAAGTCGTTTTGCCCCAGTTGGGCCTCCGGAACCATTCTCTGGATGGAAGAACGCTTCCCAGTATGGCTATTCCTGCATCCAAGACCCTTCCGAATTGTCCTACGCCCAGGATGAGGCCTGCCTGAGCCTGAACGTTTTCCGCCCGCAAAATATTCCCTTGGATGAGAAGCTGCCTGTCTTGATTTGGATCCACGGAGTAAGTAAGATGAACTATACAAACAAGGATGCGGCTAACGTATGTAGGGTGGATTTGTGGCCGGCTCTGCAAGGAGTTTTGACGGGGCTTCATTCGTCGCCAATGCTAAGGAGCCACTTATCGTTGTGACCTTCAACTATAGGGTAAGGCATCGATCAAGACTCAGAGAGGTTATAACAACACTGATTACATTCAGGTCAACTCTCTGGGTTTCCTTCCTTCTCCGGTCTTCGAACGATTGGGCCTTCTCAACCTTGGTCTTCTCGACCAAGAGCTGCTTTTCAAGTTTGTGCAGCAGTACATCTCTGTCTTTGGTGGCGATCCTAGCCGCGTCACCATTGGCGGCCGCTCCGCCGGTGCCCACTCCGTCGGCATTCATCTCTTTCACAATTACAACAAGACCCAGGGCGCTTCTACCCTCTTTTCGCAGGCCATCCTGCAGTCCGGCGGTGTCACTGCTCGTGCATTCCCTAACTCCTCTTACCCGCTGTATCAGGCCCAGTTCTCTGAATATCTCAGTCTGATCGGATGTAGTGATGTGGCCAATGGCACGGATGCCAACGTTCTCAGTTGCCTGCGAGCTGCTCCGATTTCTTCGATCCAGCTTGCCAGCACACTGCTCTTCAACGAGTCCTCCTACGCCATTACCTGGCCTTTCCAGCCTACCCGAGGCGGTCCTCTCCTCGAGCAAGCAGGCTCTACCTCCGGCTCCAACGGCCAATTCTATCGCATCCCTATCATCACCACCAACGTTCGTGACGAGGCCAAATACTATAGCCCCGGCGATATTGAGACAAACGACCAATTCCTCGCCTTTCTCAAAAACCTAATTCCCGGCCTCACACCGCAGGACCTGGCTGACCTTGAGAGACTGTACCCTGACCCTACCGGCGACGTCAACGGCACGTGGTCTCCTTACGCTCATAGCCCTAACTCGACTCAGTATGACCGTCTCTCCGCGGCGCTGACCGACTACATGTATGTATGTGCTGGCCAAGAGACGGCCATCCGCCTGTCGTCCGCCGACGTCCCCGTTCACAAACTCAATTTCGTCGTCAACAACACCTTCCCCGACTGGAAGGGTATTCCTCACACCGCCGACACCAAGTACACCTGGGCGGAGTCAAGCGGCAGCGGCGGTGTCCAGTATCCTGATGTGGGCAAATTGCTGCATGCATACTTCTCGGATTTTGTGGCGCTCGGAGATCCGAATGCCGGTAATAGGACAGGCCTGCCGAAATGGCCGAAGTATGCCGACAACAATGCAGAAGGCCTGCCGGGGCTTCAACTAAGAATTGAGCCTTTCGGTAATAGCAGGGTGGAAGGCGATGCTATTAGGAGGACTCAGTGCGAGTGGTGGAGGGATGAGAGCAGGGCCGTCAGGCTTGAGAAATAAAGAAAAGCTGTGACTGAACATAGATCAAAGTACTGTCGCTTGCCAATGAATGAAATATGATCCTCATTATGGAGCAAGAATACTACCATGGAGACAGCTGCTACTAAGTAACGAGAACATACAAGATGGGATATATCAAAACAACAAATCCAGACAATAAGACAGACTAACCATCCTGCAAACCGTAGCCAATTCAATATCAGGTCATATCCTGTCATACATCGCCAATGTACTTAGCACGCGTGTTCGGCCTTTTCAGACCCAGTTTCGTCCTTGGGACTCTGTCCATCTTATCATGCACGGTGGAGTCAAGACGGAACACAGTCTCACGGAAGCACGTCGCAGTCGTCCAATCATAAGAGACGCCAACCGCTCTCTGCATGCCACCCTCGGAGCCGCAGATCAGCACGCCGACGGGCGGCCGCACCGCCTGGAACAGAATCACCTCCATACTGCGGGTGTCAATGAGCGTGAAGATCTGCCCGCACGTCAGCTTCGGCATTCTCTTGGTCCATGCAGGATACTTACGCGCTGCTCGTTCGGATTCGCGAATTTAGCCTTCTCCACAATCTCAGCCACTGCCGGATCCGTCGTCGGATCGTCGCCTATGCATTCCCCATACTCGTTCTTGTGATGCCGCGATAGCGGCGACCCATACGCTGACCACTCCAGCCTGCCCAGCCTCGCACCAAATATTTGAGACTCGATCGTCTCAATATCAAGGTACCCCTCGAAACCGAAGAACCACGGCTGCGAGTACCAGAACTTCCCCGAGTACATGACACGCAGGAGATAAGGGGACGCAGCGATGAAAGGGGCGGAAAGGAGGAAGAGGACCACGCCCGCGGGCACCTGCCGGAAGATGAAGAGGACGATTGAGAGAAGGAAGAGGAAGCCTGACGAGTGCAGGATCAGCTGCGCGAAGAAGCGCTTCCAGCTTGATCGGCGCAGGTTCTTGACGGGTGCAAAGGACTTCCAGCGGATGGACGCACCGAGCGCACCGTCGATGATGACGGAGTCATCCTCACAGATACCAGCGATCTGGCAGGACGGGTAGATATCCCAAAGGCTGACATTCCATGCATCTTCCATGGATGACCAGTGCTGGTCTGGCTGTTTTGGAAGAGTGCAGATGAGGCGCTCGAGCAGCATGTCGCTGTCGTTTGCGAGAGAAAGCCGTGCGAAGGCCTGGAAGGCAGAATCCGTGTGATCTACCTTTGGCCGCACACGGAGAAGGCCCATCAGAGCGTATGAGTGATCCCCGGGTAGGTACTGAGTTGTCTTTCGACTATGGAGGCACTGGAGCGCAATGGTATCTAGCTCAAGACGGCTGAGCGTCATGTTACCTTCGTAGTGGTCGACCAACTGGCGAGCGATTGTCGCGTCCTCCCAGACACTGCTTGCAAATTGCTTCTTCGTCAAGGGAAGGGGCTTATCGAGCTGGTCGCGGGTATAAACCAGAATCGGGGTTGTGTTGGGGCTAAGGAGAACTTCGGGGAACGTCCAGAGACGTTCCCCCCATTGCTGGAGCATGTCTGAAGTCGTCATGTTGACAGCCCCGTTTGAGGGTCCGACTGCAATACAGAGGGCGGCAGCACCGCGGATCACGTCACTGATCCGGAAAACGTCTTCCTCCATCTCGTTATCATCAGGCATGCAGCTGCATCCAACCCAGTAAGCAGCAAGCCCAGCGGCTCTAGTTGCAGTCTCGGCAGTATGATGCAAAGCCTTCAAATCCTCCTGGGAGCCATGGTTGAACTGTGCAGCTGTATAGGCGACGAACATGTATTTACCCACGGGATTGCTTTTGCTGTCTTGGTCGACTTTCTGGATGTGAACGCCGTGGTTGGTCGTGCGATCGGTCGGGTTCCTTAGGAAACAGAGGTATCTTGGGCTGAGCAGGCGTTCCATTACGGCGTTGCTGTGCTCTGAAATTGTATTAGGAGCTTCATGCAACCTGTGTTTGTTAGCATTGGCTTTTCATTTTCGTCAAAGCATTTCTGAACGCAGAACACGTACTTTTTTGAGGTTGTTGGGTATTCCATAACATTGCGGGCTACCTTGGCATATCCATGATACCTGTAGGGAAATACATCATAGTTCCCGCCATTCCGTACTTGCGCACCGTCGTCGTAGAATACGATCTACAGTATGAGTTGGTGAATCAAGAAAGGATAAGGGGGTCTTACCATGATAGTAAGGGCCAGGCAGGCCGGTATCCATTTAGCCACAAGCCAGCCGGTACCATACTCTTTGTACTCGCCTTTCACGAAGTCAAAATGACTGGTCGGCCAATTGGCCAGTCGTAGCATCTTGGTACTGACGTTTCGTATGTATGTGCGGCGATATGTGGAGGTTCCCGGATTCTCGTATATCTCGTCTGTGCACTGGATGAGGAGCTTTGAGATATGGCCATCGAATGGACTTAGGTATCGATCGTCTTCAGCGCCTTGCCACACACGTGTCATACAATCACGGTGCCGAAAACTATGCGCCGGATCGTATTTCCATGCTGGCTCTTGGTAGAAGTGTGGTTCTTTCCAGCGGAAGCGAGAACGAGGATTGAGCGCATTGACAAATCCTTTAGGACGGCGAGACTTGACGATGATCAATACTTGCATACGAAGAAGGTTTGTCACTACATACATAGGTATTATTTGAATGAACAGCAGCTACTCCAGTTTCTGGATACTTCTGGTAGCCAAGTTACTCCTGTGTCCTCAACACCAACTGCAGAGGAGCTTTACCAGCGTCGATTTCTCCGGAGAGATGGAGTGAACGGGAACCTGCGAATGGTATTGCTTTTACTGATGAGCGACAATCGTCTTTCTTAGGAAGGGAACGCTTACCATCGAAGATTGTTGCTGCATGGGATTGTGGGTAGGGCCTGAAGGGGGTATATTTTGTTGCCAGGAGTTGGAATTTGGGTCATAGCCCCCGCCATGGCGGTTATTGATCTCCATGGTCCGGTCAGCTCTGCGAAACGAATATTTGCGACACATCTCTCACCTGGTTCGTCTCCATCATGACAATGCTGTTGTTGGGGTCATATCCTCCACCATGTCTTGCTCCGGCCTACTGGTTGTTAGCTCAGCACACACATAGTTGTACTTGGGCTTACCATGGCCCTGTCGCTGGAAGGTCGTTAATCTTAGGACTATCGCGGTTGTTTGGAAGCTCGAACTTCAACCCGAGGGGTCGCAGAAGTGACCGAAGGCTTTATAATCACACATTCTGCAATTTGAGAGGGATATTTAGAAGACTCATCTCTCTAGTGCTACCAACCAAGGCAACAGGTGCACATTCTTGGGGGCCGAATCTGCCCTGTGGCTATCTTGTGGCCAAAGCCAGCGAATCACGGTTCGCATGGCGCTGGCAGCTGAAGAGAGAAATTTAACAGTGAACTCTTTGCGGAAGGGACGTAGCGAGAAGTGTTACAGTGGCTGCATAGATCAGAAGCCATTTTTTCCAGCCTACTCCACGATATTGTCCTTGCCATGTGAGGGCGTTGAGGGCGACCAATTACGGAGAGGTCATATGCCGGAATACATGAAAGATACGGCGAATCCCGGGATCTGCAGTGTAATGGTATAACGCTAGATCCCGGGGATACTTCCGTGGGTGGGTGAAATTGCGCACGTGTTGAAGCTGCAAGCGGAAAGACGGTCGGATGTACTATGCGAATGGAGCGGCGTAGGCTTCAGAATTGGGTGCCTGGCTGCAGCAGGGCGTCTAGGCTTTAGAGGAACAATTTAGCAAGATGCTAAATATATTTTTGTGGACGATCAATCCAAGCTGTGCGCCTGAGACCCTTGCATTCAGCTCTACGCCCCGGCCGTCTGAGTGGTCAGCTTTCGCTTCTTTCCGCCCCCATCACTTCAGCTCAACGCCACAATTATTCCCCGCCGCTTTGAATGTCTTAGCGAAGCTAGCTGTCATGCAAGCCATGAGCGCTTGTCTGGCAGGTAGTTGCTCTACATATTGGTTCAACACTATCCAAAAGCGGCCGTCACGCAGTCTGGACCTCGCCAGCCATCTCTAGCAATTGCCCGCCTAGTTCCAGGCTAACATCTGGTGTCTAGCAAAGGCATCGCACAGCTGGCCAGGTATTCCAGTCATGCCCAACCTACAATTTCCGTTGGGAGAGTGGTTATGGAAGCATGGAGATGGTCGAGCAACAATGTCAGCAACCGATATATCTGAATTCCTTCAGCAGCCCGTTACATGGCGCGGCTGCTTCCGCATCCTGTAGATCCTGAATTCTCCTGTTTCGCTTCGCCTGGTCACTGATTCAACAGGTCATTACCGGGGGACAATGTCACGCCAGCATTACGGCCTCTTCTCAACGCCTACCTTGCCCGTTATCAAGTGCCCGACGAGTTTCTCATGGAGAGGGACCAGGACGTTAATTATGCATTTGGTGCCTTGCATGATGCGGGAAATAAGAGGCAAAGTACGCGTTGTGTGTGGGATTATCGGTGGAAATACGCCTTTCACTGACTTATCGTAGTAACGTGGATGCGCCTGGTCTCCAAGAGCGTTCAAGTGGAGCGCGATGCCGAAGGACGACCGCTGTCCATCGTGACACCGGTGATCTCAAGTGAGAAGAAACAAGACCGCGCATGGTTCAACTATGCCTTTGTTCTCATCGAGCAGAAGGATAGCAACGGCGGGAATGAACAGTCCACCCTTCTGTGTTTCGGTGCACCTCCTCAACTGCTAAAGGAGTTCAACGATTTGGAAATATCGAATGCGCAACTAGAAGACATATTCTTCATCTTCGTC
The DNA here is from genome assembly GCA_037367355.1 of Neoscytalidium dimidiatum. Classification (NCBI taxonomy): domain Eukaryota; kingdom Fungi; phylum Ascomycota; class Dothideomycetes; order Botryosphaeriales; family Botryosphaeriaceae; genus Neoscytalidium; species Neoscytalidium dimidiatum. The sequence continues at coordinate 1,314,089 of CM074700.1, read as the reverse complement.
TTGATTCTTAAATCGCTATGGAGAGTCATGGACAACGTTGCATGGACCCTCGCCGATGTGTTTCGCAATGTTGAGAAAGTCGGTAACATTCCTCGCATTATGACTACTAGCGTTGGCATACTGATTGACAAAGGGAACCTTGGAAAGAGCAGCTCAGGATAAGCGTGCAGGGAGGTCCGTTGACTTCTCCGAGCTGCACAATATCTCCAAACATCAAATTTACATGTCTGAGGCATTCCAGGCAGCCCAACTTTTGGCGGAAGACATAGCAAGGTCGTATCACCAACGCCTGCAAAACAAAACACTAGAAAGCGCTCAGAATTTAGAGCAAAAACTTCTACATAGCGCCCGCCTCTTTAAGGCAACGCATCTCCGACTGACAAGCCTTGAGAAGAGGATTGCGAATATTACAAGTCTGGTAATATGTTCCTTTCAATTTCTTTCACTGGTGAGAGGCTTATTTATTAGGCGTTCAATATCGTCACACAAGAGGATAGTCGCTCAATGCACACCATAGCGCTAATTACGCTAGTCTTTCTGCCAAGTACGCTCATTGCTACAATTTTCAGCAGCTCGTTCTTCGACTTCAGCGTGAATGGTGACCAGAGCAATGGTGTCCACCTTTCATCTCTCTTTTGGGTATTTTGGGTCATATCCGTCCCCGTCACTGCAGTCGTAGTGTATCTCTGGTGGAATTTCAGCCCCCGGAAAAAGGACCGCCCTTCTGTTGCCTGATTGGCCTGCATCGGAACCTTCGGCGGTGATAGAGCTCAATCAGCATCTCAGATAGATATTTTCCATTTCATGAACCGGTCTACAACGCAACATGCATTATTGCTGGTCTTTGGGTGGATCAGGGGAGCAGATGGCCTGGCTGCCCGTCAGGCCGGGTCGAAGCAAATGTAGCCTCAGGCGATACAATCTTTCTCGCCCCAAATCCTGGCACGTGTGACATGACTAGTTGGCTAATACTCTTACGCCAACAGGGCCACTCCAGTAAAGTCTTGTCCTCTATTTCTTGTTCTTGATGTCCGACGGCGGCAATGGTGTAGGTCATGCTTCAGAGGGGGTATCTCGCTCAGCTACAACGGCAAATTACAATGGTTGATTCTTCGTATATGTGAACATCAACATCAAACGCCCCTAATAAACCAGGTCAAATATAGAAGGGGCCGCTGGTACAAACACGTGGGCAAAGACGAGCTACAACCAATTATTGAAAATATCTAAGCCCGTATGTGAAGAAGCAGTAAGGACTAAACCAATGCAGAAATCTAAGACTGGATTGCCAGAGAAGGTGAAGTCCATCCTCGATGAGCCATGTTCCACGGCAAGTAAGTCCTGCTTCACTTGCGGGTAAATGGAGACCTTCTGCCGCCACTCTCCAAACGCCTGAGCCCAAACTTTAACCCCATCCTGTAACACCAGTTTCATTCCGCATTCATAACTACTGTAATATCTTGGCCTACTGCTTTCCCATCTCATAGACATTTCCAGTGTTCTCTTCGTCCAGAAGCATGCTTCCACGACTGCTCATGATGAGCCTCGGGTGGCGGAAGCTGAAAAGCGCCATAATAATGAAGATAGGAAGGCTGTCGATAAGAACGAGGTAGATCTCCTTCGAATTCAGCACTCCCAAAGGTCCCTGGATGAACATCACGAGTCTAAGGATGTTTCGAGCAATGAGGAGGATATTTGAAAAGTAGAACATCCAGAGAAACTGGACCCATTCCTTGTCCATGGTGCTGGAGCGTACCGTGGGGTTCCGCATGATGCGTGCGTGGAAGATGGCGGTCACGATGATAAAGACCACGGAGAAGATAAGATGGTGTCCAATTCCGGCGGGGACGATATTTCCGGCAAATTTTCCGAGACCTTTGCTCGGGTCACTCGAGCTTGCGAATATAGCACCTCCTGCATGTCGTTGTGTAAGCCCCAAAGCTTCAGCGGGAAGGCATGACACCTACCGATTCCCATCATGCCCAAAGAACTGCCATCTCCCCCGCAAAACGCCTTGGTGAACCACTTCATTTTGATCGGAAACTGCGCCTCTCCGCCGGTCGCTGTCACAATCCGAGCCATAACCAGATACATTGCTGTGCTCAGGAGGACTGGAGATGCCAGGATTAGACAGAATTGCGCGGCGTAGGAGAAGACCTGATACTCTGGAGCTTGACGAGAGTTGATGAATCGACCTGCCCAGCCAAGAGCCTCACCTGGGAATCTGTTAATACCTGCAGACTTAGGGAAGTTGAACACACCTACCGAAACCACAAAGAGCGAACGGGGTGAACCACCAGGTCTTCCACTTCTTGTTTTGCCACAGATGCAGAAGTGCAATATTCCCAAACAGTGCAGCAATTGCACCTGCCAGGATAGAGCTAGGTTCGTACATATACATGGGCATCTTGTGTTCCGCCATGACTAAAGTTTTGATCCAGAGCAGACTTGAAGAAAGTGACGATGAGGAAGATCACAAAACCAGCAACTGTGCGGTGGGAGCGAAAGACGATATAGAATTCCAAAGTGTGGCTGTACAGCAGAGGTGTCGTAATGCCGAGGAATCAGCCCTGAGGATATCGTAGAAGAAAGAAAGTCAGGCTGTGTTGTCAGGAGAACGGCCAAGAGTATTGGCAAGATGCTTTATACACTGATAGAGAGGAAGTAAATTGTCGGTCCCTCAACCTTACCCGAACCCTATGCGAGATGACGATCCCATTCTGGCTGCAGATACGGTTACATGAATTGCTTTCGCTCCAATAGAGGCAGGTGGCCTTACTGCAGACTTCGAAACATGACTGTGAAACATCATGCCCATGGTATTACGATCGGAAAGGGGAAAGTTCCTCCCTTCGTATTCGGGTCCCTTCTGGAAAAGCCCCAGCACCACTACAAGTCGTTGACATTGACAGCAGATCCGTGACGCCGGTGAAACACGTCAAAGCCCTGCTACCATGTTTAGACACCAAGGCACAAGCGGTAAGATCAACGAGGCTCGTGTCCCGTAATTCGCATTCGGCGACCGTGCATCCGCGTCTGCAGATCAGCATGCCCCCATGGAGATCTACAAAATAACTTTCCATCAAAGTGCAGGAAGACATAAAAACGGACCATCGCACTTTCTGCTGACGACAGCTTCGTGGCGAGGTTTTTTGCGCAGCTCGGTGTGCGCAAGCGCTGTCCTCCAAAATCGATGAATCATTTCCATTCAGCGTTCAAACTTTGTACAAAAGGCTTGTTTCCCCACTACGTGTCGGATGCGCTGAAGCCGGAACGTTGTAAAACATCGGATTCTGCAGCGTTACACTCCTTTTCTGGGCTGTGCAAGTATGCATAACGGCAGGCATACACTTCTGGGCCGCCATTAGGGATTGCCTTCAAGGCTGGGTAAATTTTTAGTGGACGTTGCTTTCTGCTCTGGAACGGCAATGCCTGTTCCGACTACGGAGCATCATTGCTGCAATCGTCAGATCATCGATATGGCTAAGACCGGCTCGACTGCGTGGTTCCAGATTCTTCTCCTCAAGGTTAACCCTGACGAGTGCAACAATCGAAGGCTGATATCCTACACATGTCGATTTAGCCACTACTGAATAGGACGAGACTATTGGTAAACCTTCTGTTATCCTCGGCAAAGGACCCGAAATAACAATGCCAAGCGCGGCTACTGAAATGATCAGCAAAAGGTAAATTCACCCTGTCGATCTGTGATGCATGCGGACGATAACTCGCGCCACCAAGGGAGATGTCCTCCAGTCGACGGGTAAGCTGCCATCTTGGATATCAGATGCCAGCGCATCTGCCAGGAGATCTTGGTTGACCTCTGCTATCCATTGGATCTCAGCAGAGGCGACTACCTCAGGCCGTGGTATAGGAGATAGTTTACTCCGCGTCAACTTCGGGGAGACGCAGCTCCTCGACATGATTGCGGTGGTGAGGCGAGCGAGGTGAAAGTGGAGGACTGATTTCATCTATCTTTGAGTGACGGGGATATTCGATCGGTGGACCCGAAGAGTGATACGGCACATAGATGGGTGCTCATGACGTACTCATGGGTGGGGAGTGCTGTGACGCAACCTTGAGTTCTCTTGATCTCTCCGCAGGGTTCTCGCAAGAAAAGGGTCTTTAAAAAGCCAAGATGGACAAATGCCTCAATCTCAACTTGGTCACTGATTGGAATGGACATAAAATTGCGGTATCACTTATCCTAACGCATTGTGGACAATTTGTTCTCTTTTTTTTTTTTCCCCCTCTAGATGATTGGGAGGTCCGAGAATCCATGCTCACAAGCAATGTTTCGATTCTGGAGGTCTCCGGGGCCCAGAAACAGCAGGGATTGCTTGGAAGTGTGAGCCATTGCAGACGATATGGGTTGCATGAGTATGGCAATGACGTGCTAAATAATGCAGAGGGTGTTATGGTAGTAGTCCAGCAGTTTGTGTAGTAACGTGTATTTGCAAAATTGCTATGTGGATTATTGTTTCAACATCCGGTGTCTTCACCTTTGACTTCTTAAAAATCGAGAAATCGAATCTGTGTAACGATGCATACGAATTAATTGCGATTTGGATAAGAAACAGCAACATGAATCTTGCGTTTGGGTCTTTAAGGCCCTACCCTTCATTTCGAAGTCGTTGGTTCCAGCTGGCTCCGATCATCAAGACTGTACACTAGTTCTTCAGAGCCATCAAGCTCAAATACACACCCCACAAGACTCCTGCAACTGAACCAAAGAGTACGCGTTGCTCAACGGGTAGTGCAGCGAAGCTGATGAGTGAAACCAATGGCCAAAGCATGAGTCCACTTGTGTATATTGGGATTGAGTCCCGCACAACGGATTGCTTGATCTCGCCCAAAGATTCGCCCTCCATTAAACCCATCAGACAGATGAAGAGAAGAATATTGAAGGTCGCTCCCACGCTTTGGTCTAAGACAAACTTTGCAACAAGGTTCGTGTTGCTTTGACTGGCTAATTTGCCTTTTGCTCCATTACTTCCATCACCTGGAAATCGGTGCTCGAGATATTGCTGCCAGAACACGTTGGGTGGTGTGGTGAGGACGCTATACGCAACCTGTCTGGCGAGCGGCCCAGAGCGCAGCACCCAGATCGGCTTCTGTTGGCTGATGGTCAGTGGCCTGGGTGCATAGTAACATTTTGCGAAATAGCCAATGAGGGCTGGTAATGAAACATGGGTAGACATCGCATACCTCTGCTTTGTACGCTGCCAAGACCTGAGCGATGACGTTTGAGAGCGTGCTCAACGCCGCGGCTTGCGCCGTTTGTGAAAGGGTTTCGGCAGCCATCTTCTCCGAAATAATCAATGACTCTGTTCCAAATGCAGCTCCTATTGTGGCCTTGAGTAGTAGATAACTGAAAAATTGGCTTGAGATCCGTGGCCTTGAAATGCCTTAAAGACATCTGTTGATGCTAGGTCAGCTTTGAGCTTGCAGTCGCCTCCTCGGCTGATTCTGATACCTTCAAGCTATAATGCAGCAACCTGTGTCGGAAGTCTGTCAGTGGGTTTGAGTTTTGTGTGCGTGAATACGGGACGGCGTTCAACCGGCGAGTGCGATTGGATGGCAAACGCCGCTGTGGCGTGCGATGAAACATCTACTGCTCAAAACTACCCCTTTGCCCCCCTCACCACCACTAACCCTGCTCTTTTCAGCCATGACGTGTCTGGACTAAGAGAATTCAAGTATGGAAGCAGGGGCGTGGAACTTGGTAAAAAAGCTTAGCAAAAGCTTAGCGCTATACAGCGGGCAGGCTGAGACGAAGCTGATGCGGGGATGTCGATCTGAGTTATTTTTGACCAAAAGCTCTTCTTTATATGATCATAAGAGCACAACAGCATCCTTTATGATTCCATGGGTGAGCATATGTCTCCGAGGACAGAGGATCAGCGACACTATGCACATTTTTTCAGCTTCAGCCCTCGCGCTCGCGGCGCTCGTCTCAGCACATGAATCTCATCTCCACCATCATACAAGCCATCTGGATCACCTCGAACCACCTTCATTAAGTCCCTCTGTATCCTTCAGCAATGGACTTATCTCAACAGACCAACCTTTCATCTGCCCCAGCTCCAATCGCTCTGCAAGTCAGACAACCTGCCCGAACGGCTCCACGCTACATGCCTTCTACTCTCCCTGGACATCCACGCCCCACTGCAAGCACCCCATAACACGTAATTCGACTACTGAGCCCATCTGCGCTTTCGTATCCCAGACTTTCGCCTCGGGGCGCGGCATCGCCCTCCTAACGACACCCAGCCGCGCCGCCACCATCCTGTCACTCCCAGCCTTCACGCGGCCGCGCCCACCCAAAGGCGTTAATGATTATTCCGACCCTCCTTACGAAGAGCGTTCGTTGCCTGGCAAGGGTCGCGGTCTCGTAGCCAACAAGGCGCTCTACTCCGGCGACCGCATCTTCGCCAGCACTCCCATACTCATCATCGACGAGGGGATAGAGACGCTCGAGGACTCAGATCGGCTGGCGCTGTCGTACGAGGCCGTGCGCGGCCTGCCCGAAGCTTCGCAGCGCAAGTTTTGGGCGCTGGGCACGCAGGACGGCGGGCACGCGACGGGCGGCGTCGCGGACCCGTTTGACGACCGCGTCGACACCAACTCGTTTGGACTCGAGATCGCGGGAGCGGACTGCTGGGTCATTTTCCCTGAGATAGCTGTAAGTAAAACCGCATTCTGTCGCTACCTTTATATTTTTCCTCCAAAAAAACGAAGGGGGAGGGGGGAAAGAGTCCTCTCCCATCCCACCCCTTCCCCCCCTTTCTTACTTTCTAATTTTCTTTTCTTTTTTTTTTTTTTTTTAGAAAAATACAACAACAGAAAAGCTGACGAGGTACTGAACAGCGCCTCAATCACGACTGCCGCCCCAACGCGGCCTACTTCTTTGACGCGGCCACCCTCACCCACCACGTCCACGCCTCCGCCGCCAGCATCCCGCCCCGGACCGAGCTGACCATCACCTACCTGGACCCGACCCTGCCGCGCGCCCAGCGCCGCGCCCAGCTCCGCCGCAACTGGGGCTTCGCCTGCGCCTGCAGCGCGTGCACGCAGCCGGCGCCCTTCCGCGCCGCCAGCGACGCGCGCCTGGTGCACGTGCGCGCGCTGGCCGCCCGGCTCGCCGACTGGAGCGCCGGCAACGGGGGCGGCGGCGTGGCCATGGCGCTCGCGCTGGTCGAGCTCGTCGAGATGGAGCGCCTGCACGCGAGCCTGCCGGAGGCGTACGTCGCCGTCGCGATGCGCTGCGCCGCCGTCCGGGACCGGTGGGGCGCGGTGAGGTGGGCGAGCAAGGCGGTGCGGGCCGGCCTGGTCGAGGCCGGGGGCAGGGGCGAGGAGGGCGCCGATGCGCGGGTGCTGAGCGTCGAGCCGGAGCGGCATTGGGCTTGGGGGGTTGGCGAGGGTGGCGGTAGGGGAGGCCGTGGAGAGGTGGAGAGCGAGGCGTAGCATTGTGCTTTGGAAAAGTTCGGCGGGTTGAGAGATGCGCTACCGGTCGTGCTGGAATGCGGCTGGTGTGGGTAGAGCGAATTTAATGCATTCCTCACTTGAGAAATAAAATGCAGTGATGTAGGAAAGTGACCTGGTGATAGAGTGAATTCACTTCGCGCATGCACTGCTCAAGGCCATTTCGGTACTGTGCATTGTTGCAGTTATTCACTTGTGCATCAGTTCTGATTGCGTAAAACTATTGCATCGGACGTAAATTCAAGGATCAGATATCTATGTGGAGTCTCTAAGACGATTAAAAAGGAAAAAAAAAAAATAACTCCGAGCCATGCATGAGTTCTTTCAGTGCAGACGATCGGTAAAGTCTTTGCCTCCCAACACTTTGCATAATGAATGTCCTTTTCCTCCACCTATCCCATAGGTCTATGTAGTACGCCAGGAATCTTTTACCATGTGAGTCATAACTAAATCCGTGTCATTTCCCAGTCCAGTTGTCGTTCTCCTTACACGGGGACGATGGTGCGGTCCGCGTGGAAAGCCTTGTCTCTCCTCAGGAAAAGTGATGCCACGATGGCGATGGCAGCGGCGGCGTAGGCAGGGATGAACAGCTGGGCAAGGCTATCGACGATGGCCGCGATGGCCTTCGCACGCAGTTCCGGAGAGAGGGTGTCAAGCACGGCCGATGAGGTGCCACTGATGACGGAGTGGACCTCTGTGGAGGGAACGTTGGGCAGCAGCGCGGTCAGGGCGATGATGGCCTTGTTGACGAAGACAGCAGCGGAGACGGACAGGCCGAAGACGATACCGCAGAACTGCGCCAGCATCATGAAAGCGATGGCGTAGCTGGTATCAGCCGGCGCAACAACTGTCTGGATGGTGGCGTAGCCCGCCTGGATGAAGACACCGCTGCCGAGACCGACAAGGACTTCGTAGCCGTAGATGTTGGCAGTGTTGGTGTTCTCATCTATGCGCGAGAGGAGCACATTGCCAACGAGGGCCAGGATAGCACCGACGACGTACCAGGGCTGGTAGTAACCGAGCCTGCTCATCAGGAAGCCGTTGGTGATGATGGCGACGCTGAGAACGATGATGAGAGGCAGGAGGCGCACAGCGGCGTCGAGGGCATTGTCGCCACGAGAGAACTGGAAGTAGACAGGAATATAGTAGACAGGGATGAAGCCGGCGGCGTTGGCGCCCGCGGCGCAGATGAAGAGGAGGATGGCTTCCTTGGACTTAAGGAAATGGGCCGGGAACATGCGCTCGGAGGTCGTGGTCAGCCACGCGAAGCGCTGCTGGACGACGAAGGCGAGCAGCAGGACACCACCAAGCACGAAGAAGACGATGACCTCGGCGCTGTTCCAAGGGTACACGGCACCACCGTAGTTGATGGCCAAGACGAGGAACAGAATGCCGCCAATGGAGAAGAAGGCGCCCAGGATGTCGAAGTTCTTGGCGCGGTCCTTGAGGGAAGCCTTGGGCTGGGGATCGAAGGACGGCAGCAGGAACAAGTAGACGGGAGCAAAGACACCGCCGATGATCAGGTTGATGTAGAAGGCCCAGCGCCAGGTGACCTTGTCGAAGGCACCGCCAACGACAGGGCCGAGCACGGTGCCAACGCCCCAGATGAGACCGACAAGACTGAGGTAGGCGGGACGCTCCTTGTCCTCTGTGTAGACGGACAGGAGGGTCAGGATGCCAAAGTAGATGCCGTTGCCGGACATACCAAGCAGGACACGACCCACGATCATGGCGCTCATGTTGGGAGCTCCACCGCAAAGGGCAGAGGCGGCCAGGAAGATGACGACGGAGATGACATACAGCCATTTGGCGTCGAACTTGCCGTACAGCTTGCCGAGAGGGAAGACAGTGACGATACTGCCGACCATGAAACCGACAGACAACCATGAGAGCAGAGGGACAGCATCGAATTCGTTGACGATGGACGGGACCAGATCGGCGGTGATGGTGCCGTCGAGCGAGTACATGAACATGCTGAACAGGATAGCACAGACGATGAGGAGCCACTAGCATAGCGAGTCAGTAAAGGCTGAAGTAGGGGCGGTGGGGTTGATTTTCCAGACTCACTTTCGCTCCGCGAATTTTGCGGCCCGGAAGGACAGCCTCGACAGAGGCGGAAGAGGAGGAGAGGTCGCCCTTCTCGAGCTCAGGGAGCTGTGCAGACTGGTCGGTGGTGGTCATGACTGCAGGCGAGTGGTTGCTTGTCTGTTGTGATGTGCTTCGGATGGCAGTAGGCAGGTCTTCCTGGGCTCTCTTTTATGCTGTCTCTGGCTCCGGAAACGCAGTCAATTTCACCAGCGATGCACAGCAACAGCTGCTTAGCAGACACGCGTGGGGATACATTAGTCAAGGCGACGGGGAGGAATGCAGGGCCTTCGATGAGCAGGCAGGGTTGGCTTTGTCGTGGCGAAAGTAATCGTGTAGTTTGTAGAGCGGTTGCGTTACCGGATTGGGATTAGTGACAGTGATGGGAGAGAGGCGGATGTGTAAGCGGCGATTCAGAGCGGGTGAGTAATTGCTGGCGACGACCAGAAAGGGAATCGGCGCGGGTAGGGCCGCCAGCCGCTCACGGACATGCGCTGCGGCGCGAGCGCGTGGAAGCTGACACGCGGCTGAGCGGACTCTGGCTAACGAGGGCGGCCTGCCGCATGCGGATTAGCCGCGGGAGCACCCGCTACGCCGCTTAGGGACTGCTTGGGGACCGCACCTGGGATTACTCATGACGGTGGAGGCTGCCTTTGTGCTCTGTCTGATTGCTGAGCCGCCGCCGGGACGGTCCACAAGCGGGACAGCCACCCGCCCGCCATACAGGAACGGCAGCGCTGCCGCTTGGAGCCCGTGCAGGCAGTAAGCAGCCAGTAATCATCGTGAATGCGCTGGTCGACGTGGTCCCTGCGTTTGGGGGCCCAGGACCGGGGGGTTGCGTGAGGGTCCATGCGGGGAGGATTGGCTGGAAGGGTCTCCATCGTGGTCCTTTGCAATGATGCCATTTGAGGATCTTCTTAGCAAACCGCCTGACGGTTTCCCTGCAGGCCCGAGCGTCATGCAGGAACCTGCGATCCTCCACAGAACCATCACTCCAGAACTCCGAGCGTTCGAGATCTCTTCTAAAGCCCTAGCGCAGGGTCTGCAGCCTCTTCAGGGATCTCTCCGCCGGAGTCGGGCTAAGCCTTGCGTCGTAGGCTTCCATACTGGAGCTAAGGCGACCAGTCCCCGGGAAATTCTCCCATCAAGCCTTAGCCGACGCTCGAGAACGAAATCGACCCCCATGGCTCGGCTGCGACTCATAACTGCGCCAGCTGATCATCCTAGACCGCCGCTACAATCACTTGAGACGTGAAGCAGGATTGGCCGTAGCCTGACACGTGGGCGTGTAGTAGCAAGTCAGCGGCATCGGCTTATATTCGGTCGACAATCCACTCAAACAAACACGCCATTACCACCGCGGTCGGCTGCACCGACGAGATCAGCCACAAAAATTGCGTTGATGAAAACTCTGCTCGTGCATTGCTGACCTGCAAGGTGAGGGGATAGTCAAATCCGAAAAAAGACCGTGTCATCGCCTCCGTTTTGTTGGGTTACATACGGCCACCCATCCCACACTGCGCTCAACACAACTGAAATGGACCACCTACATAACGCCCATCGGACGTGAGTAAGCACTCCGCTTGGCTGTCGGCCCTGCTTTCCGTCTCGACTAAAGCGTAAACAAAACCGAAATGGATTTGATTCCCTGTCCGGTCAGGATTCACTTCCCAGTGTTGAAAGGATGCTGGCCCTTGTCGTGTCATTGATGCCCACATCTGGTAGTCATTGGACGCGCTTACGCCAGCCGTCGGACGGTTTTAAAACGCTTTGTGTGGTGATTACTCAACATCCCACGAAAACGAGTCTGTGCTTCCTTTCCCGGCTTTGCTTGCCATTGCATGAACGTCCATCATACCCTACGACTCCGTGTGCTACTGCTGCATACTGCTTTACCGCCGTGCCTTTAGCTTGCGCGGCTTTTGCAATTGAGTGTGTGATTGTCGTTACGACGCCAATTCAGTTAGATATCGATAGTCTGCTCCGTGGCGTCACGGAGGCTCGCTCGAACCCCCACGTGGCAAAATCCGCGTGTTCAAGAAGATACGACAGCAAGTGCGGTAGCTCTCAATGCGAACTTATCCGCAGGAAACCTGCACACGCCATCGCCCTACAAGTAACTCGTGTTGCGAGAAGGAGCAGTACTTCCGATGGTTGGCCTGAAAGCTGCAAGAGGCGCTGAAACGGATTTATTTTCCCCGCGCCTCGGCAGTGTGCAGATCCAGATCACGGAGAAAAAAGCTCGATACAAATATATAAAATAAACTCCGAGACTGCCTATTCAGGTCATTTTGTGGAGACTTAGTTGACTCGCTCCTATAAAGTATATTCATTAAGTAGAGCACAGACAATGTCAGGATGGGTGGCCTTGGAGTTTAGGAGACGCCTCACGCCAGCTGTCCAATTCAAAGCACTTGCATGACAGCTTTACGGTGGCGAGGAATGACTCGATGTTGTGCAATGCCTTTGCAGCTCCAGCTGATCCTGTACTCCGAAGATGCCCTTTCTTGAATTCAGCGGTCTGTCACGTAATATCACCTTATCTTAACAACATTTGATGTCAGTGCGTCTATTGTTGTATCTAGTCTAGCTACTATTGCTGCAGCTCTAGTTTCGAGTGCAGCTGTACGCTTGAGTCAGGAACGCGTCACGCTCCATCTACAGCCCGCGCGGCGTAAAGACCATATCGAGGTTCGTCTGCTTGGTGAACCAATGGCCAAGGACATCCCACTCCTGCTCCGGGTTGGCCAAGCGGAAGTCGAAACGGCGCATGAGCGCGGGCAGGAACTTGACTATCTCCATCATGGAGATGTTGCGGCCCACGCAGACACGAGGCCCGGCACCAAACTGTTCACATCTTTAGTTTCAGCAAGCGGAGGAGGGCATACGATCAGTATGTTGGGGGAAGATCTACTTACCGCCATGCTGCAGCGCTTCATCTCGCGCACGCGCTCCTCTTCCTCAAACCAGCGCTCGGGCCTGAAGCTCTCCGCATCTTCGCCGTAGACCTGTTTGTTGGCGTGCATGACCCACGAGTTGATTCCAACGATGGTACCCCCGGGAATGAACTCGCCTGCCAAGGTCACACCACCAGCAGGGACCTCGCGCTCCAGAACGAAGCCTGTGGCAGCGTGGGCCCGGAGGGCCTCGTTGACGACAGCGTGCAGGTACGTCAACTTGGCGCCATCGGCAAACCGCACCGGCAGCTTCAGCGTGCCATTGTCAAAGGCCTCGTCAACCTCGCGCTGCAGGGCGCTGTAGGCATGCGGAGTGCGGCACAGGAAGTAGAGGATGGCCCGCAGTCCGATCGCAGTGCTGTCTGAGCCCGCAATCAGGTTGGTCGTAGTGAGTGCAATGATCTCGGTGAGGCTCAGCTTCGACTCGTCTTTCTCCGATACCTCAAGCAGACGTGCGAGCAAATCGCGCTTGACATCCTGCTGCTGGCCACTTTTGCGCTTGTTGATCATGTTGATGGCAAACTGCTGTACTTGGTTACTGCTCTCGAGCGGCAGGATGCGAAGGAGTATCGGATTGCCAAGCAAAAGCTTGTGCATCCATGGCGCCTGACCAATGACGGACAAGTATGCCAGCAGTCCGTCGATGGTGTGGATGCTCTGGCCCACGTCGGTACCGGTGCGTATGAAACCCAAGTCTTCGGAAAAGTTGATCCGCCCAAGCGCATCGAAGGCGAAGAACTGAAGCCAGGTGCCAATGTCGAAAGATTTCTTGCCACTGTCGCTCAATTCCTCAAGCTTGTCCAAGAAAAGGTCAATGACTGGCTGCACAGAGGGCTCCAGGTCGCTGAGAGCGGCCACCGAGTAGGCATTGACCGAAGCCCGCTTCAAGTGGGCATGGTACTTTTCAGAGCGCGTCGTGAACAAGTTCGCGAGAAGCTTGCCCTCGTGAAGCGCCTCGACAATGGGGTAGAATGCAGTCTTGGATGGTCAGTGTTCGGATCTCTTCTCGTACTGTGATCAGGACTCACCTTGGCGTAAATCGGTTTGAAGCCATAGATGATGTTGAGTGCAGCCGGATCGTCAACAGAGATCATGCTTGGCCCGATGCGCACCAAGGGACCATACTTGCGATGCAGTGCAATGTTGCGTTGAGGCATTTCGGCATGCCAGGCCGCATTGATCTTCCAAGCATTGCTGATACTGGCAATAAAAGGACCAGGAATGTGTCTGAGGCCGGTGAAATAACGTGTGTAGATCACATAGGCCACGAGTAGCACTCCGGCGAGGCCAAGGAATTGAACGCTTGTGGCAGCCACGCTCGTGGGCGTTGCAGAAATGACAGCCATTGAGCAAGACGAGATGTACGACGGCAGTTCGATGATATTGTGATGATAATTTAGTCACGGCTTTCAACTGCTTCTCAAAGGTGTTTGATATACACCCAAGCTCAAGCTGGATTACTTATCGACTGGCACGACGCTGACCGAGCAAACGCAAGTTGCTGGGACGGAGGTCGCCGTGGTCGGCGTGTTGGCCGGTTGCGCCGTGAGGCGTGGGGCATATTCGGAGAATGAGAAAAAAAAAAAATGGGGCGTGCTACAGCGTACCAGACCGGACTATGTGATTGATCAGCATGGGCTGCAGGAGCGGAAGCGGGAGCAGGGCACCTCACTCACGAATTTAAATAGATGACATCCCGCTCTCAAAGTTGTCAGAAACGCTCAATTGCTTACTTCTATTCCCTCTGTCCAACCGTCCTCGTCCATCAAAGAGCAAAAATGACCGTTTACAACGATCCGTTCCGCCACACCAGCCTGGTCCCTTATGTGGACGCGGCAACGGCGCCGCCGCACATCGCGGAGAAAATCAATGTACTGCCCTTCCGGCGCAACATTTTCCTTCTGCTTGCGCACTCGCAGGGCCTCTTTCCCCACATCATGGGCCTCGTTGGCAGCTGCTTCAACGGCAAAGTCCGTACCGTGCAGCTTCTGGACTGGGTACGCCGCCAGACCCCTGCCTTTGAGTGAGGCGCATTGCACTGACGGGAAATGCAGCAACTCATCGTGCTCCGCACTGCTTCTACGCTGGGTGCGAAGTACGAGTACGATGTCAATCTGCCGGTGGCGGAGCTGTATGAGATGGGCCAGGAGAAGATCGACGCCATCAACAACAACAGCGCCGAGAGCGTGCGCAATGGCGAGGGCCCGTGGACGAAGCGCGAGCGGGTGATCCTGCGCGTAGTGGACGAGCAGCTGGCGACGTACAACAACGAACCGGAGACAATCAGCCAAGCACTGGAAGTGCTCCGAGTGGAGGAGCTCGTCGAGGTGCTCATCATCCTGGGCACGTACGCTACGCTGGCCCGTGTCATCAACGGCCTCAAGATCGACGACGATCAGCCTATCCGGCCGCCGGGGCTGTTTGAGGGTCTGAGCAAGTCGGTCACGCTAACGGTGCCGCGCGAGTGAGGAGTGCTTTTTTTTTTGCACGCCGGAGAAGTAGCCTATAGCTGATTAGATCTCTTTACATGGTTGGATGAAATGTGAAATTGGATAGAATCTTACTCTTTTGGGAAGTCTGCATCCATTGTGCCATGCCGAATAGAATGAGAAACCCGTGCCTCGCGCATGCGCTCGTATGGACGTGTGGCAGTCTAGGCATCAACTAGTATGCCGTCAGCGTGCAGGCGCAGACCACGCCAGCGGTGCGGTAAGACTCGGCAGCGGCTAATGTAGCCAGCCATTTGCAAATTGGCGTGGGAGAGCGGAAGGATTCGCAGGGGAAAGAAAAATGCAATTTTGTGGCAGCATGAGGCCAGAGTTCGGTCATAGCGCTACCCAGAGTAGCAAAAGGATGAGGTGTTGTCCATTGCCGTAAATGACAGGTGGGGCGGGCCAGGGTGCTAGGGTAAGCGGAAGGATCCGACCTAAGCGGTAATGGGAAGGGTGGGAGACTGCACGGATGAGGCGTAGGGCTCGGCCGGAGGACCCGCGTGGCAGACGGCAGACGGCAGGCGGCAGGATGGTGAAGACAGAATTGCGTCGTCGTGCTGAGCTGGACCCTGCGCTGGGGGTTGGACAAGCGAGCGAGCGGGGCCTCCGGAAAATCACGATCAGCCCCCACCTTACGTTCAACCGCAAATGCGACCCTGCGGCTCGTGCTGACCAAGAAGTGCCCTGAATGGCCAGCCCGTTTGGGCAGTGCAGCCGCCGTCGCGTGGCCTACTGCAACCAGCGCGGCGGGCAGCCAGCAGCCAGCAGCCAGCAGCCAGCGGCCAGCAGCATTACTGGGCACCGGCCCAGCCCCCGTCACAGCGTTTCACGCACGGAGCACCTCAGGAACGCGCCCCGGTCACATCACATCACTTCAAACGCGTCGCCGATTCATTTTCATCCATCAATTGCTCCCTCCTACCGCATACTAGCTAGGACTGAATCCTCTGAATCGCCGCCCACGGCTTGTGCCGCCGCCGCTCCCGCCTTCCTTCGCTCATCCACGACGCCGCATCCGTCGCCCGCCGCGCGCTGTCGACCGTCGCTCGTCGCTCGTCGCTCGTCGCTCGTCACTCGCCCCCGTCACCCGTCACCCGTCATCCGCCGCCCGTCACCAGCCCGGCCCCCAATGGCGCCCTCAGCGCCCTCAGCGCCCTCACTCCCGCTCCCCTTCCGGCTGGAATACCAGAATCTGCTTGCGCTGGCCCAACTGCGCCGTCTGCGCCCTGTTAATCGCTCCGATGACTCGCGCCCCCGCAGTCTGCGTCTCCGCCGTAGACCACTCGACGCGCTCCAAGCCCAGCGCCGGCAGTTGCAGCGCTCCATCGTTGAACAGTTCGATGAACCAATTGAGCAGGTCGCGCTGCTCGGTCTCGCTACGTGCCGCCAGCTGCGCTGAGCCGCGAAACGCCTTCATGGTAAGCTGCCGCCCGAACAGGTCGCGTGCGTCGAGCTCAAGCCTCGCCCCACCGCCACCGAGGAAGCCCAGCTGCACGTATGTTCCGCCTGGGGACAGAGCTTTCACCAGCTGCCGCCCGGACTCGCCAAACACCGAGTCCAGTGCGAGAACCACGCGGCGTCCTTCGACCAGGCCGCCGGCCGCGAGCTCGCTTTCGGTAACCACGGCCCTGGCCCCAGCTCGCAGGAGCCTGGCCTTGACCTCGTGCGCATCTTCTTCGGCGCGGTCGCGCACGACGCTCAGCACATGCACGCCGCGCATGTGTGCGAACTGCGCGACCATCTGCGCGACCACGGACGTGCCGGCGTTCTGGATAATCCAGTCGCCGGGCTTGAGCGCGCGCATGTCCTCGACCAGGCAGAACGCCGGCGCCACCGAGATGCGCAGGATGGATGCGAAAGCCACATCGGCGGGCCGGTCCACCTTCTGTAGCGCCGACGCCGGGAGCACCGCCCGCGTCCGCCAGGTGCCAATGCCGAACCGGCTAGGGATGACCGTGTCCCCAGGGTTCAGGCCCGCCACCCCACGTCCGCATTGCTCCACTTCGCCAACACCGTCATAGCCGGGGATGGCCTCGTCGCCATGCTTGAACAGGGGTTTGACCGGGTACGCATTGCCCAGCACGAGGAGATCCAGTGGGTTGATGGGCGCAGCCAGCAATCGGACCACCACCTCCCCGTCGCCCGGCTGCGCGATTTTGTCCAATGCGTGGAAGTGGACACCAGGTCCGCCGCGCGTCTGAGTGACAAGCTGTGCCATTGTGGAAAAAAAAAAGATTTTCTTGAAGGATCAAGCTGTTGGAAATGATTGTAGCTTGTGTTGGTTCTGGATGCTGGACCCGCGCGAGCGTGAGGCAATTATATCTGTTGCGGAAATGCATGACAGTACTAATGCAAACGCCACAACGCGCCTCAGCCTGTAAGAAACTCAGCACAGAGCACGTCAGCGGTCTGTTCCGCCGTACCGTTCTAGAAATCCTTCCTTGGGGTCAGCAACTGTACCATTCTCGTGGATACGAATCCAGGACGGAAGAATTCTGCGCTGCTACGCTACTGCTTCAGGTTAGCTATCCTGTTCATCACCCTCTGCCCTTGTCCATCTCAACTGCAGGCGTGGCCTGGCCATTGTAGATACCTCGCCGTCGGATGGTCTAGCCCGAACTGGCAAATCCTTCACTACTGCTAAGAGTTAGTCGCAAAATCCAGAGCTCTTCACACCACCCCACGCCCTCATGAAACAGTTGATATGACAAACAAACTGTTGACTGAACATTATGCCATCTGATGATGCTGCGGGGAGAGCCGAGAACCGGAGCAAGTATCAACAACTCCGAAGCGGGCAACGGTATAAAGAGGCAGCTGTGATACCAGAGAAAGAGCAAGCAGTCCATCCTCTTCAGCATCAATTCCCTTGAAAACACCTGCTCAACTGCCTCGACAGCTCTTCAACTGTGTGGACCTCTATTCAACTCTGCAAAAACACACCGAACTCTGCGAAGACATACCCAAACGCCAGACATCATGGTCCTCCACGCTGAAAAAGACGTCTCCAGCCTGCCGGCTCTAGACGGCATCCTGGATGGCCTTCTTCACGGCCTCATCGACGACATCTTCGAGGGCCGCAAGTCCCTCGTTGATCAACTGCTTGCTACTCAACAGCGCTCGAAATCACTCAAGAACCAGGAATCGCAGCCTCTCGTTCACGCCCTAGTTGAGACCCAAGCAAAGAAGACGCCGGATGCAGTGGCTGTCCAATTTGAGACTTCAACATATATCACCTATCGGCAGCTCAATGAGACTGCCAATGCCGTCGCTCGAGACTTGGTGTGCGGTCGAGGCTCAATTGTGCCCATTGTCGTTTCCCGCTCGCCGGCTTTGATAATCGCACTTCTGGCGGTATTGAAGACTGGTGCTGCATACGTTCTGGTGTCTCCCGAGGCACCCGCCGAGAGGATCAGATTTGTCCTTGAGGACACCCACTCGTCTTTCCTCATTGTCGATAACAATACTCGCGGCGCCGTCCCCGGAGCGCATGAGCTCTTGATCGACGAGTTGGTCCTAAAGGCTTCCACAGCACCCGCGGAGAAGCGCAAGAACCTCGACGTTTACCAGGCACCCACGGACACCGCGTACGTTATTTACACGTCTGGTACGACCGGCAGGCCTAAGGGTGTTGTTCTCTCCCATGCCTCTGTCGAGGTGGGATTATCCGCACTTCCCCGCCCAGGTCCAGCAGAACGCCTGCGCCAACTGCTCTGCCACGCCCCGCACTTTAGCGCTGCGCAGAGGACCATTCTTGGCTCGCTTTCCCGTGGAGGAACGCTGTGCCTCGCGAGTAAGGAAGCCGTCACCGTTGGCCTACTGGACACTCTCCAGAAGATGGAGGTATCGTCTCTCGAGATTACACCGAGCATGCTTAAATTGATTGACCCGTCGACGATGCCTACAACGGTCAAGAAGGTGGTTCTCGGCGGAGAACCCGTAGGACCGGCTATCGTGGAGGCTTGGGCCGAAAAAGTGGAACTGATCAGCGCTTATGGCCTCAGCGAATGCACGCAGGTATATTAGCTACTCTTGGCTTAAGCTTCGACGTAACTGACTCATCTACCTAGTTGAACATGCGGCACAGACTCCTTTCCGGCCAGCCGCCGAACGTGCTTGGCAAGCCTTCGGACAGTAAGTGCTCGGGACATGTCTTGTCACGTGGCAGCAACAGAATGGCTAACTTAGATCAGGCACCGTCTGCTATGTCTTGGCTCCTGGAAGCCTCAGCCCGGTGCCCGCGCATACGCCGGGAGAACTCTGTCTCGGAGGGAATCAGTTGGCAGACCATTACCTGAATCTGCCGGAGAAGACTCGAGAAGTTTTCATCCCCAATCCTTTCGGCCATGGCCGTCTTTACCGGACTGGTGATATGGTTGTTATTCGCGACGATGGATCAATCGAGCTTCTTGGCAGAATTGACCAGCAGGTAAAGATTGACGGGCAACGCGTCGAACCTAGCGAATCCAACGCTGTCATTCAACTACAACCGGGCGTGAAAGAATCATTTGTTGTCTCCGCTACAATTTCTGGCCGCAGTGCGCTTGCTGCACTTATCGTCCCGGACTACAGCAAGGACTGGGCTGCGCTTGTGCGCGACCTTCGTCGAACCCTAAAGGAGCAAATTCCTACCTACGCCATTCCACGCTATTGGTCGGAAGTTCCTGAGCTTCCTTTGAATGCAAGCGGGAAAGTCGACGTTGTCTCTCTTGTCAATAAGGTCCAGACAATGACACCGACGGAACTCACGCCGACATCCGGACAGTCAAATACTTTGGATGTGTTCGAGTTCAAGGTTGCCGAAGCCGTAGCCGGCACGCTCTCCTTGGATGTTGCTAGCGTCGATGTTGGCTTGTCTTTCCAAGAGCTCGGGGGAACGTCTCTGGATGCAATTGTCTTCGCGTCCAAATTGAGGCATGCGAACATCCACGTCTCCGTGGCTGACATTCTGCAGTCTTCCTCATTGCGGGAGATTGCAGCACGCGGCTCCAACTCTGCTGTCAAGGAATCTAAGCCACCGAAACCCTTTTCGCTCCTGCCTTCCGGACCAATGCCAAAACTGGACGGTTTCGAAGACGCATATCCCGTCACGCCACTCCAAGAGGGCGTGCTGGCTGATAGCATCCTCGGAAACGCGAACTACGTGTACAAGCGTGTTTACAAGCTTCGCGACGTCTCACCCACAGCAATTCGATCTGCTCTCCAGAGCGTCATCAACCAGAACGCCATCTTCCGCTCCGCGTTCCTTCCGTGGAAGAGGGGCTTCTTGCAGCTGGTTCGCCCGACTTTGGAGCTCCCATGGTCGGAGATCTCTGGAAATGATTTGGAGAGCGCTCTTCGCGAGGTCGAAGAAGAGGAATTGCCGCTGGTCGGCCCGCTTGTCAGTGCCACCGTCGTAGGCGGCGAATACCTCATCCTCCAGATGCACCATGCTTTGTTCGACTACTGGTCTCGGCAGTTCCTGATTACCGACTCGGTCTCGATACTCCAAGGCAACGAGCCCGTGTCAAGGCTGCCTTTCAACGCCTATGTCGCCTATCAGCAGGAGTTCTCCCGGAACCCTGAAACGCAGGAATTTTGGAAGAAATATCTCAACGACGCGCCAACTAGCGTCGTAGATCTTCCAAATCTGTCCGACCCGGAGGAGGATAGCCAGTCTTTCGTCCTGACAACCAAGCTCGGCGACCGCCTAGCTCACCTCAGCCACGCTGCCAGCGTAACTGTTGGAACTGCTGTCCATGCCGCCTGGGCTCTTACACTGGCAGAGGAGCTGGCGTCTAACGACGTGCTCTTCATCACGGAATTCTCTGGAAGAGACGCTGATATTGATGGCGTTTTGGACCTCGGTGGTCCAACTCTGTGCACGGCCCCAATGCGTGTGTCCGTCGATGGATCAAAGACTTCGCTCGAATACGTCAAGAGCGTTCAAAGTGGCCTGTGGAATTTGTCAAAGTACGCACACACAGGACTAAGGCATGCGCTGTCAGCTGCATCGGTCAAGCCCACCGCCATTAACACGATGGTCAACGTTCTCGTCCAGCTTGGAGACGTCGCTGAGGATAGCCCATTGGTACCCGTCATCACGCATTCGAACAACTTCACCCAGTACATCAACATTGAGGTCACCGAGGATGACCCAACTGTTGCAAAGTTGCTCGTACCATACTCTTCTGACTTGAAGCGCGCAAGCAGCATCCTGGACATTTTCAAGCGGAATGTCGAGTGGCTCGCAGACAATTTGGATCATCCTCTACGCGACAGATCTCGTTCTGACTCGCCTATGCAGCACCTGCTGCGGGATGAGAGCCCTGCCCCTAAATCAGCCACGAACTTTGGACTGGCCCATGCTTCGTTCGAAGCGCATGCCGCTATCAACCCGTCGAAGACTGCTCTCGTGACCACCAAGGGAGAGCTTTCTTACGGTGATCTCGATGGCAAAGCCAACAGCTTTGCCCGGTGGTTGCTCGAGCAAGGCGTGCAGCATGGTGAGATGATCCCGCTGTACATGGAGAAGTCTGGCGAGACCCTTATCGCCATACTTGGTATTATGAAGGCTGGAGCATCTTACACGCCTCTTGATCCCCGCAACCCAGCCGAGAGGAATACGTTTATCGCCAAAGATGTCGGGGCGAAGCGGGTCATCACCGACAGTGAGCACAGTGACGAGTGCGCCATCTTTGGCCTGCCGCTTGTTGTCCCAGAGGAAATGGACCTTGATCCAGCTGGAGAACCCGTGGAGGTTGCAGATTTGACGCCCGATAGCGACATCTACGCAATCTACACCTCCGGTTCTACTGGCCTGCCCAAAGGTGTCCTCGTCCCGCATTCGGCGGTGACCGCCTCTACCGAGGGCATGATCGAGGCGACCGCCGTTACGTCCGAGTGGCGGTCTCTATGGGTGCTCAACTACGTTTTCGATGCTTCTTACTACGACGTCTTCACCGTGCTGTCTGCCGGAGCCACTCTTTGCATAGCTCCTCAAGATGATGTTCTTGGAGATCTGTCAGGCTATATCAACAAGCTGGGCGTAGAGCAGGTTATGCTCACTCCGACTATCACCAAGCTCATTCGAGGCGGCCCTGCGGAAGTCCCTAGGCTCAAAGTTTTGAACGTTTGCGGAGAGAAGATCGATGTCAACATCCTTGAGTGGGCGAAGAGTGTCGATGTCTACAACGGCTACGGACCCACAGAGGCTACCATTCTCATGACCGTTTCCAAGGTTGAGCCTGACGGACATCTCAACAGCATCGGCTACCCTCTAAAGCACGCCGAAGCCGTCATCGTACAGCCTGAGAATGGCAGCTTGGAGCGTGTGGCTGACGGCCAGGTTGGTGAGCTCTGCGTTCGCGGTGCCCACTTGGCCAAGGGATATATAAATCGCCCGGAACAGACCAGTGCAGCCTTTGTGCGCGACATCGACGGCGAGATGCTGTACCGCACCGGTGATCTGGCCAGCTGGGCTGAGGATGGGTCGCTGATCTGCTTAGGCCGGAGGGACTATCAGGTCAAGCTTAACGGATTCCGCATCGAGCTCGGCGAGATTGAGAATGCGATCCTCAAGACTGGCGATGTCGACGCCGTTGTCGTCTCGGTTGCGGAAGTTAGTGGCAAGCGTCAGCTAGTCGCTTTCTGCATCTTTGACGGCGACCATAAGCCGAGCGACAATGCGCCAATGGCGCCAGAGACCAGGCTTGGTAGTGTACTCGAACTCAAGCAAAAGCTTACCACGATCTCGCACTACATGATGCCTGCCCTCTTCTTGCCCTTCACCAGCTTCCCTACCCTGCCCTCGGGTAAGGCTAACCGGAAGCAGCTCGTTGCTCTGGTGGAAAGCTTAGACAAGAGTATTGTGGCGCAGTACATCCCCCAGGAGGAGAGCGATGAGGAGTTTAAGCCGGTCGAGACGGAGCAGGAGCGCATTATGCAAGAGGTTTGGTCAGCAGTCCTCGGCGAGCCGGCCGAGTCCATCGGCGCCAACTCTGTGTTCTTCAGCCTCGGTGGAGATTCTATCTCAGCAATCAACGTCGTTGCTGAGTGTCGTCGCCTATCATACGCTTTGTCGGTGGCTCACGTCCTTTCGAACCCGACGTTGGCCGAGCAAGCGAAGCATCTCAAGAAGGCCGTCGAGAAGACTAAGAAGGCCAAGAAGGAACGCAAGGTTCCCGATTCCGTTCTAGCAGCCATCAAGGATGCTGGCCTTGACTACGCCAAGCATATCGAGGAAGTGCTGCCTTGTGGTCCCGGTCAGGCCGAGTTCTTGATCCAGGGCAACACGAAACATCAGTTCTGGAACCTGACCGCCTGCCGTGAACTTCCGAAGGACTTCGACCTCGAGCAATACAAGAAGCTCACTGAGGAGTTAACGGCGAAGAACCAGATCCTTCGGGCATGCTACCACCAGACAGACCCTAAAGATCCCTCGTCGTGGTACCAGGTAAGTGAAACCGCTTCCGCAACGACTACTCATCTACTAACAAAGCATTCAGATTATTCTCCGCGACACAACTCTGGATTGGGATGAGCTGACCTATAGATCCGACGGTGAGAAGGTCCGTTTTATGGAGGCCCTGCGCGACAGCACCTTCGTCTTTGGCACCGCCCACGTTAAGTACCGCCTTCTGCGCTCGCTGAAGGATGGCTCGCGCACGCTCTGCATCAAGGTCAACCACGGCTCCTACGACGGCACGCTCCTCCGCATCTTCGACGACCAGTTCGCCGCCATGGCTGCTGGCGAAAAGAACCCCAAGGTCCACTCCTTCAAGGAATACATCGACTGGGTCTCCGCCGCCGACCACGAAGCGGATCTCGAGTACTGGCAGCAGGCTCTCCAATCGTACGAGCCGGCGCACGATCTGCCCCTTCAGCCCGTCACCAACCGCCTCAAGTTCGCCACCATCGACGCGCCGGTCGACGCCATCGCAGCCAAGTTTGGCGTCACCTCCTCCACGGTGTTCCTCGCTGCCTACCTCGTCACAGCCAGCAAGATCACCGGCAGTCAGGACGTCCTCATCGACAATCTCATCACAGGCCGCAACGCCGACGTCGCCGACCCGCAGCTGCTCAACGGCACGTGCGCCAACTTTCTGCCACTCCGCCAACAGCTGCCTGGCGCCGACACGCCCGTGGCCTCCTTCCTGAAGGACGTTCAATCGCTCTTCTGGGAGACGACCGAGCACGGTACCGTCGGGCTGACCGACATCTACAAGCGCCTCGGCCGCGACCGCGCCAGCAACGCGGCCAAGCTGCTGTACTGCTTCCAGCCCTTCGAGCCGGCCCCCGTCGGCGTCAAGCCCCCGCCCCGCTGGATCGTCATGGCTCAGTGCAAGGTCTACATGGAGATCAACTACGCGCTGATGGTCGAGGTGCAGAAGACGGCGTCGGGTGGTCACCGGTTGAAACTGCAGTGGGATAATGGCGCGGTGCCGGAGAAGCGGGTGGATGGCGAGGTGGTGGGTGTGTTTGAGAAGGTGTTCGGGGTGATGGAGAGGGAGGGTGCAAGGATGGGGGAGTTGTTGGCTTAGGCTTAGGGAAAGTGGTGGGTGAGTGAGATCTGGCATGGGCATGGCTAAACTGGAAATTATTTCCTATATTTTTCCCTTCTTCCTTTTTTTCCCTACCCTTTTTTGGATTTTGCTAAAAGAAGAAAGACAAACACTAGATCGTTGCTTTAAGATCAAAGACACACTAGACTATTGTTTCTACTTCTAGAGGAGCGTTTGGTACGATGGCTTGTTTCCTTTCCTTTTCTTTCTCTTTTTCCTTTTGGTTCTTTTCTTACTCTCTTTTGTCGTCTATCATTGCCACGGGTTTCTTCGGAAAAGAATAAAACTTTGCTCGATTTCTGTTATAGACCGCGTCCCTTTCTTCAGCACAAATTGCACTAGAACGGGGTTCTTTTTTTTGTCGGCATTTTTTCCTTAGAAAGAATGAAGATTACATTGCTACTTGAAACATTGGCCATATCGTGACTTTACGGGCATTTCGCAAAGGAGTCTGTGATGCCTCTTCGCCACACCATGTTGCATTTGGATGCATTCTGTCATCACCCTCGCCTTCGAACGCGCAGCAATGTACCAGGGTGTTGACGCGGCGTTGTAAGATCTCCCCTTTTTCGGCTTCATCAATGCAAGATGAAACCGTCAGCTTGCGGTCCCAAGTCCATTCGACCGCGCTAGGCGTTCGCAGCAGCTTCTCGTCGCCTCTCGCGAGGCTCTTCACAGATCCTTGGCTCGCACGTGCGGCTCGTGTCTCGCTGAAGCGATTTCAGCCTCGTGAGGAGTGGGGCCGCGGCCTTCGCCGTCCCCATCAGCTACGTACATCAAGACGACCGTTCTCGGACGCCACGCCCTTTATCCTCCCACGAGTTTGATCCTGCCAGCGTGACGATTCGAGAGCCAGAGCATCCCACCTGGCAATGGAAGACGCGTTCCCGCGCCGCGGTGGTGCGGCTCAGGGTTCCAAATAGCGAGCGGAGGAGCGCAGCTGTTCGAACGCCGCTCGTGTGGCATTGTTCCCCTCCCTCCCCCCAATATCTAGTCTTTGGGCGCCGGTGCGCGCCCGCTGAGACATGCGATGCATCACGGTAAGCTGGAAGAAGGGTCCGCTACGGCGTGGTGCAATCGTGGCGGAGAGGTGGGGGAGCGAAAGGTGGCTGGCGCGGGTGGAGGAATGTACCAGGTCTGTGAAAGGATTGTGGGAAGGATAGAAAAAAAAAAAATTTAAAAGGGCCGAGAATGGTAAGACACGTGTGCGAGGAATCAATTTTCACAAGTGTCGTTCCAAAAGATGATGAGCGACGAGTATAAGAAAAAGGTTAGGCACGACTTTCCTCTTCGATTTTGATAGCCCACGTCAGCTGAGATTCTTGGAGCGGCCGAACCTCCCGTACTTGAAAGAACTCTGGGTGAAGGGCTGTTCCCTGAGGCGCGAAAACGGAAAGACGCCTGGGGCTGCACCTGTCAACCTGTTTGAGCAGTCTACAAGGTTACAAAGCGAGAAGCTTGCAGCCGGTGGCCTGTGCGCGGGGTCAATAAGCTCGATGGCGCATGCAGCGCGATCCCGCAAGCAAGATGGTCCAGAGGCTACCGTCACCCCTTAGCGCGCTACGGCACAGCAGCCGTTACACGAACCCCAGTCGCTTCATGGACCGCTCCGCGGAACGAGGAGAAGGGAAGCCAAAGAGTTTGTTCGACGGGCCGATCCGGAAAGAGGCGTTGCTCCGAAAATGTTTTGAAAGGTAAAAACCCAATTGTTCGAGGCGGGTCCCAGGGAGGTCGTCGAAGCGGATTGAAGCGTCGTGTGGACGTATCAGACACCCGCAGCAACAGCGTGGGCGGGGGCCCTTCCTTTCTACAAGCAGCTGCTTTGCTGCAGGAACCAGGAGCTGAAACACTTGGATACGATCAGCAGAGGTGCGATCTCGAACCTACTTTTACACGCCTGGATTTTCTCCGATTTGTCAATACAGCCGGGCGGACTTTCCCAACGACGACGACGACGACTGACTGACAGGCAGCGCCCGGGACAGGCGGCATGAACTGCCCGCATCGATCACATACTTGCGGCCCCAATCCCTGAAGGAGTGACGACTTGGCCCGATGGAGATACGCGAGCAGATTGGAGGTGTCTGGGCGCCCTGGCCCGTGGATGCCTCCGCCTGGCTATTTTTCTTTTTCTGATTGGCCGCCCGCTCGGCTCAGCGACAGGGCTGCCAAACTGACTTGATCCCTGCTGACACGCACAGATTGCGCTGAAGCACGAACTGCTCATGGGGACGCAAATTATAGCTTCATTAGGCATGGCCGGCGGGGAAGCGGGTTCTCTGCGACTGTACGACCGATGCGAGTCATGGCGAGCTCTAGTGCTGTGTATTTGCGTCTTTTATCATTCATCGTTATCTGTACATACGTAGGGAAGAAAAAAAGAAAAAAAGAAAAAGAAGTCGCTATGGGTATAGGGAAGGCCATTAAATGCATTATTCTCTCCTCGCCGCCCTGTGCGGTGCATGCGGCAACCTCACCAGCTCCAGCTCTGAGGCTTCCGATGCTGATTGTGATCTGGACGGCTTCGCGTGCAACGCGATTCCAATTTCCTCGGAGTGGGGCGTAGGATCGCGTGTGCCTTCAATCGCGTCTTCCTGATCTCCCGCTCTGATAAATTCGTCTGACTCGAACACATCATGAGACGACGCCTTTTTGGACGGCGGTGGGGGGTACGTCTCCTCGATCTTGGAAAACACGCCGAAGTCGGTCGAGCCTTTGCTCTTCTTGCTGTTGAAGGTGAAGTTCTCGAGGCGACGCGAATGCGGGGTCGAGCTGCCTCTGCCGCCGAAGGACAGGTCGCGGTTCTTGATAACGCTGATCAGGTTGTTCAGGACGGAGAATTCGAGCTTGAGTTTGATGCTGTACACTGCTCCTTTGTATGTCGTCTGGATCTCGTACAGATTGGAGTACTGGACGCCCAGCAGAGTGATGTCGAAGGCCAAGACCACGACGTTGACTGCGACAAGATGGATCAAGATCTTCCGAAGCGCTCGATTGGATGTTGGTGATGGATGGAGGAGTCTCGATGTTTCGTAAATGTATAGTACCGAGATCAGAATCTCCTGCACGGCGAAGACTGCGATTTGGATCTTGTCCCAGACAGTGAAGACGCCGAGAAAGGGAGCCGGGTTGGGAGAGTTGGAGCCAAAGGCCATGACGACGAGCGGAACGGACATGACGACGCCGTCAAAGATGATCATGTACAGCACCAATCGTAGCTTCCTTGGATCCCGAACGACGAGGTGTAGCCGCGAGTAGAGCACGACAGACTGGCCAGTGACCATTGCCGGGAATCCAATGGCCACCAGGAGAACGGGCAGCCACCAGGCAGATGCCGGCACGACGCCGAAGAATTTGAGGACGAATCCGAGGGCATGGGGCGCGATTCCGAGGGTTGCGACGATGAAGCTCCAGAAGTACAGACCGCTGCGCTGCTTGAAGGTGGTGAAGATGATGACCATGAGCTCGACGACGTTGTAGAAGGAGATTGCCAGAAAGCCTGCCATTGTCATGAGGATAGGCAGGCCGACATTGGCGGTGCCGGTGACACCGTCACTCGCCATGGCGGAGGAGGAGGTGTCGAGTCGTGCTGCAGGCTGAGGTTGTGGAAAGAAGGACGAGACC
The DNA here is from genome assembly GCA_037367355.1 of Neoscytalidium dimidiatum. Taxonomy (NCBI): domain Eukaryota; kingdom Fungi; phylum Ascomycota; class Dothideomycetes; order Botryosphaeriales; family Botryosphaeriaceae; genus Neoscytalidium; species Neoscytalidium dimidiatum. The sequence goes on along the minus strand of CM074700.1, from coordinate 1,285,904 downwards.
GTCGACCGTTGGGGCCGGGGCGCTGGAGGCTAATGAGTCAGGCGGTCTGGTCGTCCAAGAGACCAAGAAGGGTGCAGGGGTACGAAAATTTAAGGAGGCGAGATTGTCGAAGAGCTGAGTGGCATATAGACGGAAAGACTCCGAGTCCCAAAATGGACTGTCTGGTAGGACCCGCAGCCATGGTTGACAGACCCTGGACCCGCATATATATTCACCTGTAGACGTTCACGCAGCTGAAGAGAACGAGCAGGCCGTGAGAGCTGACGGCACGAGATCTGGTACTGTCGCTTCCTGCCTCCCTTCGTTCCTTGTTTTGGCTTTCCCCGTTCCCCGCAGGCCAGGATGGGCTAAGCGAGCGGCCTGTTCGTCTCAGGCACACCGCGCTGTCGATCGATCCATCGTGCTGTATATGTTTCTTCACGGCGCGGACGGAATGATCGCACCGCAGGATTGAAGGTTCGCTGCAAGCTGAGGCTGTCCTTACCTTAGCTCAGGCGTCATCGTCTGTCTGGCAAAGCGAACAGCTTGACCAGTAGAGGCAGCCAGCAGATCTAAGCTGTCGGCCAATTGCCCTCCTGGGCAGTAGTGCGAGTTTAAAAGACGGCGGGCTGGATGGAGGTGGCGTATCGGAATTTTGACGCCACGACCCAAGGCGCAGCGGAACACGCGGCCAGCAGGATTTTGGGGCCCAGAGGTAGGGCGGTTCCCGGGCGGATCTGCGGAGGTGGTGGAGGAGGATGCTGGAGGGTGCTGAAGAAATCAGCAGAGAGATCAGCACAGCGCGCGGGTTCGCCCAGGCGGGAGGGTGGAAAGAGCGGGCCGGAAACAGACGGCGCCTCAAGTAGCGCAGCGTTAGTGCAGCGCCTCGGTCGCCATCACATGCGACCGCCTATCAGACACCCGCCTGTCCACCCGCCGGAGCTCGGAAAGCGAACCATGTTCCGGGTGTGTTGACGAACAAGCCACACTACGGCCTGCCAGGCTGACGTGCCTCAGCGCACTGTGCAGCTGCGTTGTGGATATATTGTGCTGTATCGTGCAATTATACTGGGGTAGCGCAGGCACGAACACGAACTGGTGCTGGTGCTGAGACTCATACAATACGGCCACGACCTCGGCGGAAGCCGTGCCCAGACGAATCAAGGGAGGCGGGCTGCAGGTACAGTTCCGCGGCTCCGGCCCAACGCCATGCACAATAAATACAGAGATAGTACCTCTCTGCGCGCTAAGAGGAGCATCAGGAACGGGCGCCGCCCATGGCCAGCCAAGAGCGGGGGCGAATTGGCAGCGCTGCCTCCCGTTGGCGGAAACCGGCCGCCAAGTCGGTCGGGCATCAATGCTCGTCTATTTCTGCGGTCGTGCTGTGATTTATGATTCGTTCGTTCTCACTTCTGCGCTGAAACTGACACCCTACTCTACTAATATGCTATGCAGACCACCACACGTTAACTTCCGCTCCCGCCTCCACCAACGCCGTACCAAATTTGTGAGAGTTCACATTGCGCCTTTTTTCTCTCTCTTTCTCTCTCTCTCTCTCTCTCTCTCTCTCTCTCTCTCTCTCTCTCTCGCCTGAGCTTTCGGCCTGATCCCCGATGCTCAGCTTGACTAAATCTGCCTCGGGTCGTATTGGACGTGGCTTCGCGGCGGCCGGCACGATCAGGACCATAACTCACAATCGTACATACAGTGCATACGTTTCCGTGCCTCCTCGGCCACTTCCGGACTTTCGTCTTCCTAAAAGTTATTTTGGTCATATCAGTTAGTAACCCTCACCGCCTCGGCCGCTTCCACTACGGACCGCACGCCACATCCCGGGCCAGGCCTGAACGCCCGCTGCCGCCGTTCGGGCCTATACCCGGCCCCAGACAGCAGTTTCCCGCTCGAGAGGGCTGCACGCAATTGATGGCCCTGCTCTGAAAAGACATACGCGTCTTCTCATGCTTTAAACGATCCTGCACACCCCGCTTGCGCAATCGCTCTTGATCGTTCGAGGTGTAGATCCTGTCATGCTCCAGTTTGATCCCCCAACACCGAGATGTGAAATCTACGAAATCCTGCGCATAAGTCTGCGCGCCAGCATCAGGTGATCCGGGAGGCGTGCGAAATAACCCTTGGTCCGCTCCGCCGCTTTGCTGTCAGATTAAGCGCGTGCTAAATTGAGGTCGTCTGGCCAGCGGTTTAGCGCCTCGATCTCGATTTGACGGCGGGAGGAGTGAAATAATTCTAGCGCAGCGAAAGGAGTGGCCGCAGCAGGGCACCATGGTCGCTCTCCACTTGGCTGAAGCCCAGCGCCGCTTTCTGCCCAAGTTTGATGACAGCGCCGCCTGGTGCTCAGGGCCATGCCTGTCCGTAGCAGCAACAGCAAGCGAGGCTGCGGTCTGGCTGCCGCATAGAACAGGCTGCTGGGGGGAGTTAGGCTCAGTGGTCCTGATCCTCCTTGCAAATCTGATGCAATGGATCAACAAGATGCGCCGCTAGGCGCGCGTGCGCGAACAGGATGGAATCTTCCGTCGGATGCGGCTGCATTCGTCATCGTGCAAGTAGAGATCATTGCCGCATACATGCGCACGATACAGGCAGGGAAGGTTATGCCCACGGGTGGCCCTTTTTCCCTTCCACCTCTACGTGTTCTCCAGAAGCGAACACATGCAAGCGCTGTAAAAGAAAAAAATTTTATTAGTAAATTTTGGTGTCCTATTACGCACTACCGAAGTTCTATGACTAAGTACTCTCTGTTCCCTGTGAAAGGGGCCTGTTCGTATAAGATGATCGGGAAATAAGGGCAAGTTGGGGGAATAGGAGGTGCAAGCCTCTATCAGAGCGGTTTTCTCCATTGACTGGGTAGATTGAAAGGGTGGCGGAGTGCGATAACTTTACTCAGCCCGATCATGTAAAGGTGATAGGGGCTTGCATCTCTTGGATCTTTGTAAATTGATGAACCGAGACTTCAGAGTGGAATAATGCCGCTCTTTTGAGCGCCGTCTGCAAAAGTTTTCTCTAGAAGATATTAATGCAAAATGCCGAGTAACCTTTTCTTTTCTTTTTTTTTTTTTTTTTTGTGGGAGGAGGAGTGTCCTATGGGGTGAGGTCGGCGTTTCAGCCCAGTATCGAGCGCCTTGTTCAGAAATGTGGTTCGGCCGTACAATGCCAATGGAGCAAGAGGATTTTAGCTCAGTCACTCCGTGCATATTCGCGGCACACATCCAGATGGCGGTCAACTTCCTGAACAAGGATGCTTCTCCAATAAGGAATCCTGGCGCGAACTCTCTCACGGAGTTGCTTCGCTTCAGGAGTGTCATCCTCTGCGGTCTTGAAGCTGTGCATGAACGTCTGGCTGAGACGCGCGAAAATAACCTTGGCCTCCTCGATGAAGCGACTCAAGTGATCTTGAAGTACCGTGTGACAATCATCCTTGGCATGATCAAAAACTTCCGAGAGCGGGTCAGGATTCGACCCATTGAGCTTGCTCTTTAGGAGTTGTATGCGTCTCTCCCGCGCTCTAGAGCCTGTTTGCCACGTCAACATTGCGCTGCTGTCGACTCTTAGAGGCAGGGACGCCCTACCACTCAGCTGAAAGCATTCGCTGTATGTTTTTGCCAATATTTTGACGAAGTAGCAATTTTCAGTGTCATTGGTGTTGGTGATCTTCTCTGTTATGGCACCGAGATCATTTTCCAAGCTCCTAATCCTCGTTCGGCATTTTTTCTCGAGATTACCCTCCTGAACCATTATCTCCTCGAAGAATGACTTCATGCCAAGTCTTGAAGGGCCAGCGACAACTGGGCGTGATCAGTCAACCACTACGTTAAGTTAAGGTGTGCTTACGTTTCAGCTGTATCACCATCTCGTCGGTTATTGCAGAAAATTTGTCACTCAAACTCGTCGTTAGGCCGTTAAATGCATCATTCCAGCCACGAGTCTCCCTCTTGAAATTCCTGATGGCCAGCTCAAACATCTCCCCATTCCAGTCATTATGGCCAACCTTTTTTGTATCCCAGTTGCCGTTATGAAGGCAGAATGCCTTATGTGTCGGAGCACTCCAATCTTTCCATTTGGAAAGCTTTCTTATCGCATATTTGACGTATACGTCCTTATCTGCTTTGATCGTTGCAATACCGGGTACGACGATCGTCGCGAAGAAGTTATCGAAAATCTTGCGAACTTCGACTGGCACAAGAGCCGAGGCCGACCAGAGAAATTTTCATTGGCTCTTCACGCCTCTCAAGCTTTGTTTGCGAGCAAATCGTATCGAGAGTGTTAAGTAGCGAGGGAAGCAACGCTTTACGGTAGTGCTCGAAAGCTCTGAACTCCTGGACCGCGGGCAGGCCGGAGAGGAATGTGCGCAACTTGGGAATTTCGGTCACCTCGACACCCATCTTTGGCGGAGACGAACTGCTATATCCAAGAGTGTGGACTCTATACTCTGAATTCGACACGGAGAATGTCGGGAATGGAATGGCGTCCTTCCTCAAGCCTGAATATCTTTCGCGAAAGTACCGTGACACGGCTGAATTCCGCATCTTTACGCTATACTCCGCAAGTTGGGCTTCCAGGCCCACCTTCTGCAGTCTGAAAGACCAATAATGTTAGCTACTGCATACTTAGTATGAGTATTTAATGAAAGAAGAACTTACTCGAGAGTAACCTTTTCATCCCCAAGCATTTCCATAGCATGCGTATCACGGTTGGACCGGGCTACATTCAGGTCCCTTCGGGTGGTCTCAATCAGACTACTTTTTGCGTCCAACTCTTGCCGCAAATTAGTCAAATTGACCGAATCGACATCATCGCGATAGCAATGCGTTTGTCGAAGGAACTAGGTGTCGTATCGATCGACTGTGTGAAGTCAGTCATGCTCAAAGCAGATAATAAACCCCTACCTACGTCCGAATAGGTAGTTACGAGGAAAGTGCTGGCCCCACGCTTGCGTCGAAAGGCTTCAGAGAGATGCTTTTGTGTGTCGCGGTCTGTGGTGGCGCGATCTGTCCGTGTGACGATGCAGGTGTAGTCCACGTCGTTGAGATATACTTGCGAGGCCCGCACACGAGTTTGATTGGCGTCAGAAAACCCCGGAAGGTCTGATAACACAACGCCGTTTAGTAGAATTGGAGAATCGAGGTAGGTCCTGTCGCGCACGGATGAGCAAAACATTTCTTTGTCGAATCAGGAAACGCCAAGATGCAAAGCGCTTTGGGGATGCAGGTAATACTTGACAATCTTGACTATCGGCCACGGCGAAGGATCCAAAAACCCGTTGCTATTGTAGGATAAGACATTTTCGAAGTATGGTCCGACCTTGGCTTCAAGATCCTGCAGAAGGTCCGCACGGATCTTAATACATTCGGACTTAACCTCCAGTCTGCTTAGTAATTCATCTGACCAACCCTTCAAAGTCTTTAGCATTTTTACATCATCATGAGAATCTGCCGAGGAGAGGAAGTTTTGAACGTCCTGCCTTGACTGGCACTCCTCATTGTCGCAGAAGAGAGCAAGGAGTCCAGAAATTGCTGTCGATGACGATTTCTCAGACCTTTCGTAAACTTCGTCCTCGCAATCTGTATCCAAATGCTCAAAGTTGTAGACATCTCTGAGCCATTCTTTGAGGACCGCATCACGATCTGTCGCGGAGAGAAAGAATACTTCAGACTCGTACGCAGTCCGCTGGTCTAGGCGGGTTTTGTGGAACTCCTGCACAACAGAAGTGCACGCTGCTCCTCCATCGCTCTGTGGAGCAATGCCATGAAAGCCAAGGAGTGAGTTTACAAGACTCGACTTGCCTAGTGAAGATGTGTGAGTGGCATGCGTACGTTAGTAACATCTAGAGCTTACCTGTTCCTGAATTACCCTTAAACCCGACCTTTACTTCATTTCGAAGTTCGACTGGTAATGTCTCCTTTGCTATAGATTTCATGTAGGCAATGTCTTCGTCCACGCAAGTGTACTCTGAAGTAATCGTAAGAAGGTCTTTAGGGATACTACATGCTGCTCGTTTTGCTTCAACGAAGCAGCTATGATGGACTTCCTTTTTCGGCGGCGGTTCTGTGGAAGGGTTGTAAGGCTTCACCTCATCTTCCTCTTCACGATTAATCAAGGAAAAAGCTTGGTTATTGCTAGTCAGTAGCGGTTTATTTGAACAACTAGTCCTGATATGCCACTCACTCCGCTTTCTTCGCTGCGTCGGAGTGCTGTCGTCAGATTCCTTCGAAGGCGACGAGTTTCCCAAACGTGGCAGCTTGACGTTGTGAGGAGGCATTTCAGCCTCCATATTGAGACTAGACTGAGGCTTTACGATGTTGGAGTAAGGTTCTCGTGCTGAAAGTGAAGTCAGTTGTGCGCTCGCGCCGCGAGAACTAGTGGCCGCATACCGAACCTGATAATCAGGTGACCTGTGATTTGTGCATCTGAAAGAAAATGATAAGAGATTAGAGGAGGCAGGAAGTAACTTGAGTAAGGTTCGAGATGTACTTCAAGCCTGTAGAAAGCTGAGGAAGGGGAGCGCAGGTAAGACGAGGAATGAGAGGCTTAAAAGCTTCTAGCTGGGACCCTATGCCTTGCGAGCTCAACAAAAATGGCTTAGTGCAATGCCCTCGATGCATCAAGAAGGAGCAGACCCTTGAAAATGCATTCTAGCCATGGCGAACTTAGGCAAGCACCCATCTCTGTTTTGCTTTCTGGCCTCGCATTTTTAACGCCACAAGAAAGTAGAAACAAATGCAGCTTCGGAATATGCTTCCTTGTAAGGTCCGTTCTTGAGGTAATATACTGATATCTGCTTCCCAGGGGGGTGCGCTGAAGAAACCATCTGGTAAATGGAGTAGAAGGCTGAGGCCCAGTCCTTTTTGTTCTATCTCCGCACTTGTGCTCGCCTGACACACGCAGTTGTGATTTGCTACCTTCGCTAAAATACAGCAGAAATGCGCTCTTTAAATGTGACTGAGAACCGCTCCTGGCACTAGTGGACGCCAAGAGGTAACTACAATGTGTACATGCGGATGATATTGTTAACGGAGGTATTTCAACGGTGATAGGGCTACTACTTTGACCGAGTTAAACTAGATACTCATTAAGACGCAGAAATACAAGATTTTTAACCAATTGGTTACCTAGTGACGCTGCTGTCATCCTTTGAATGAGAAATGAATGTACCATCAAAAACCTGGGTGTCCTTGTCAATCACCGGCAGTGATGAGATTGGAAGTCAATATGCAAGACCAAATTTATTGGGTATAAGTGGTTGTTAACTCTTGTATTTGCTAATGACGTGAATCGCCAGAGCTGAAGTATGCATTCTGACTCCTTGTCTGGGGATAATATTCGGAGCGGCTATAGTCTTTTGACCTGCCAGTCACCTCGAAGACTGTGCTGATAACGTCCCGTGATAGATGTAGAATGGATTGGCGCTAATGGGGGCGGAATTTCCCACTGAATGTGCCATCGAACATGATATATCATCGACTCTTAGAAGGACCGTAATCAAGTTCGAGCCACCACACTCTCTCTTTGAAGTGTATTAGCTGCAGACTAGCATAATTCTTGCTTGATTCCGACCTTTAATATACTTCATTTGTTGCCGTCTTTCACAGATCCACAATGTTCGCAACATGAGAGTGTGTAACCGTGGCCTCGGGATCTTTGACTGATCCATTTTTGCCCGCCTCTGCAATACCTTCAGCCATTTGCGCTTTCAGCTCGGCAAACTTCTTCTCAGCGTCCCATACCCAAGGGGTATTAGCAGTGAATAGAAGGTCCATCTCCTCTAAGGTCCTCTGGTTGCTCTCAGGGTAGAGCGCCCACACCATCGGAATAGTGATTACGTTGCAAGCGCCAAAGATGTATAGTGTCTTTTCTCCAATGGCGCTGAACATGACCGGGCATAGCAGAGTAAGCCAGCCATTGCCGATACTCCACCCAACAACTCCCCACGCGTTGCCTTTGGCGCGAACCTCGAGCGGAAAGATCTCGGCCGGAAATAGCCTGAGGTGTGTCAGCCGTGCTGGTTTGTTTGAACGATAAGCTGTTGGAACTCACCATGGCACAGTCAACCACGTGGCACCAAAGACAGAGGTGAATATGAAGACGAAGGATGCTGCGGCGGCTCCATACGACTCAGCTTCGGACGTGTTGCCAGCAGCTCGCGCATTGAGGGCTCCCCGAGCCATACCGCCGGCCAAGAACATGGCGATTCCCTGCCCAACAGAGCCCCAGTACAACGTCCATCGGCGGCCGATTCTGTCCAGTGTGAAGACGCACACAAGGGTGGAAAACATGTAGAAGATGTTGTTCAAGCCGCTGATCCACTGGCTCTTCTTGGAATCAAAGCCAGCAATACGAAAGATGGTTGGGGCGTAGATGGTCACGCCAGCGATGCCGACCCACTCTTGCATGATCTGGAGCCAGATGACGAGTTGCACGCGCCGGCCGGTGTGCAGCTTGCCGGAGCCGATGCCGAAAAGCATGTGGAAGTAGGAGTGCTGTTTTGAGGTTTTCTTTTCCAGCTCCACGATAGCCTTGATGTCTTCGAACTCGAGGTCGGCTTTGTGCACGTCCTCTCCACTGTTACCGCGCAGCCTTCCAAGAATGTAGCGGGCTTCTTGGTCGCGGCCGGCGCGGACGAGCCAGCGTGGAGACTCAGGGAAGAACCATACGATGGCCAGAAGGATCAATAACGGAATGATCTGAAACGCAATTGGAAACCGCCAACGGAAGGCAGACGCGCCGCCATCAATGTATGAAAGGCCACTGGATACGCGTCAGCTCCGCTTCTAAAATTGTGTGCACGCTGATCTTACAATTCAAGCCAGTAAGCTACCACAACACCAAAGATGTTGAGCGTGAACTCAATGGCAATGAACTGTCCTCGGGAGGTATGCTCTGCGGTCTCCGTGGCCCAAACAGGAACAATGGCATTCAGGATGCCGGTACCGATGCCGTTCACCGCCCGCGCTGCACCTTGTCAGCTTTTCTCCGACCCTTCATGGTGTTCCGCGTTTCGGAGTACACACCGCAAATCATCCAATCCGAGTTCTGCGCAGAGCACTGCAGCGACGCGCCAACAATCGCCCACAGAGCGCCGAAAGCAATGGTCTTGATCCGGCCCACCTTGTCGCCGGTCCACCCACCAACCAGCGCGCCGAACAGCGTGCCCAGATAGTACACAGACACGATGCCGCCTTGCAGCAAGCTGTCCGTAACGACAGGGTCGCCGGTGGCCTCGTCGACGTAGCCGAACTTCATCAGGTTGATGTAGTCCTCCGCGTTGTTGACGCCACCCATCATGCCCTGGTCGTAGCCGAAGAAAAAGATGGATAGCGCCGCGACGCAGTTCACCGCGATCAGCAGGCTGCGCTTCTCCAGCCTGTCGGCGACGTTCCAGCTCTTTCTTTTCTCCATCTTGCGAGATTGTCCGCGATACCGGCGTCGGCGAAGAATGCGCGCAAAAGGGAAATTGCAATGGCCGCAGAAGTCGCACTAGCGAACGCGGCGAAGATGCCGGTAATATATACATCTGCTATTCCGAATGCTTACCACGATGACAACATTCGTCACGAGTCTGCCCGCTGTGGAGGCATTATTGGGATTGCCGATAGCATCTCTTTTCGGGGCTCTCGGCTTTGCTTGTTTGGGCGCTTCCGGTGGGCGGAACGAGATCTGATTGGATGCATCACTCAGCGGCCGTTCTTGTGGGCGGTAGCAAAGCTCATTGGACGTTTCCGTTTGGCTGCAAAAGCTGGTTATGTGGGGCCCCGTGGGACATCGGAGTTCTTCGCGGGGCAGACTTGTGATTCAAGTGGCGTGTGTCTCTGCCGATCCGTTTCCAGCCCGTCACAAGTTGGGGGGTGGGGGGCACGGCCGGGTTGCTCAGCTCCTGCTTCTTTTTGAATAAAACAGCTACAACAGACGAGAACGAGAATCTGAAAGCTAAGTACCTTTTTGTTTTCTTCGCAAGAGTTGTTCTGAGGAATCGGTTTCTACCCTTGGACCATTTTCTATGCGCTACATTGAATATTTGGATGTGCGCAGGGGACTTTGTCCACAGGCCAGAGCTCTCGTCTTCAGCAGCTCCCAAGATATGTCCGTGTATGCATGGTGTCCACGCAACCTTCATTCTGCGAATGCGCACGATGCCTGACTGAAGACTTCGAGGTTCGTCCCACCCGTTCTCCCAGTTCTGAGGACAACGTCATCGGAGGATTATATAACCCGCGTAGGGGTAGGACGTAGTAGAAAGCGGCAGAACACGGCGGAGTCGCAAATTCTGCAGGGTGTGAGGATTGGGCCCTCCGGCAAAGACATCGATACCACTAGATTAGGACGATGCTTTCCTAGGGTATATAGCATAGCGAAGACATAGCTTTTAGAAAGCCGAAGAAGGGACATAGATCCAGAGAACAGAACATACATGCACACACCAAGAGGCTCATACAAATACTTGCTCGAACGATAAAGCTAAAGTCTTCATATCGGCTGCAAACCATACGACAAAAGCCAATAATAAGATCAGTCGTATCTACATTCAAATATGCAAGCCTGTATATGCTCTGTTTGCGAGGCATAGGGAAGTGTGGGAGAGAGATCAAGTGAGGACATCATTTCACAAATTCCACAAAAAATAAGGAGAGGAGGCGTATTCCGGGTTCTCTCAGATGTACTCATCAACTGAAGGATATAATCGGTCATTAGGTAAATATATAAATAAATACAACAGTTTCCATGCATGCATAGTTGCATAATATGCATGTTCCAGATCCAGCCGATGGCTGCATGCGGTAGTGAGGCTATTATCGAGATCTCTTCCTTAGCAAGACCTGCGCAACGATGCAGATCAATTGTGGATCACGTTCAAAGCACTCCAAGGTCTGCTGAGTCAAGTCTGCGCACCGCGTTAGCGTTCTTCTCAAAGCGGTCTTCGATCTTTGTTATAGGCAACCATGGGCTTATTTACCACGGCAATGGTCAGTTGGTGGATTGTGGAGACGTGGGGCAGAGATTGCTGTCCCTCTTCCTGTGATGGACAGGGATCTGATCTCACGTCATCATCATCTCCACCGTTTGCCTGCCTGGCTGTTCCGATTTTTGCTTCCTCTTCAACGCCATTGGCTTGTAAAATTTTATGGTCAGCCTGACCTCTGTTGCTGCGCCTGATTTTCCTAGACAGGAACGTTTCTAGCAAACGACATGTTTGGTACGACCGAGCACTTTCCGTTAAAAGTATTCTTCGTCGCACAATGTCTCATGATTGGCAAGCCTGCATGAAACGCGTGCGAATGTGATGTTGCTGCACGCTCCTGCATCCGCCCCACATATATCAAATACACCTCGGACTCGCAGGAAAGTAACCTTCGCTTCTCAATTTCTCGGGCTCAACTCAACACTACGATCGATGTCTTTAACAACGCTATGGGGCGACGCCCAATCGCCCTTCGCAGCAACCGATCCGCTACGGCTCCTCCTCTCCCTCCTCATCAGCCTTGTGCGCATACCCACACCTCTTCCCTCCCGACTCCAGCGCTAACCTCCCCTGCAGCTCATAACAAAGTCACTCGCAACACTCATCTACAACGCCTACTTCCACCCGCTCTGCAAGTACCCGGGCCCCCTCCTCGCCCGCAGCACCAACCTCGCCTACTGGGCCGTCACCATCCGCGGCGACCTCCTACCGTGGATCCAGTCCATCCACGCCACGCACGGCGCCACCGTGCGCATCGGCCCCAACACGCTGTCCTACACCTCCCCGCAGGCCTGGCGCGACATCTACGGGCACCGCACTGGGCCGCTGCGCCGCAAGGCGAACCCCAAGGACCGCTTCCACTACGCGCCCGACGTCAACGGCCGGCACGGGCTGAACGCCCTCTTCGACGACGACGAGCACGGCCGCGTGCGCCGCATCTTCGCCCACGCCTTCTCCGACAGGGCCCTGCGCGAGCAGGAGCCGCTGATCGTGCGCTTCGTCGACCACCTGGTCGCGAACGTGCGGCGGCATCATCATCATCGTTGCGCGGGGGCGACGCGGCAACGGCCGCTGGACCTGATGAAGCTGATCACGTGCACCACGTTCGACGTCATGGGCGACTTGACCTTTGGCGAGCCGCTGGGCTTGCTGGAGAAGGGCGAGTACTCGCCGTGGGTCGAGGCCATGTTCGCGTGGATGAAGGCCGGGGACATCTCCCGGATCGTGCTGGAGTATCCGGTGCTGGGGTGGCTGGCGAAGCATCTGACGCCGAAGGCGCTGCTGGAGCAGCAGAGGCTGCATTTTGCGTATGCGGCCGAGCGTGTGGATAGGAGGATTGAGAAGGGTGGTCAGAAGCCGGATATTTGGAATTTGGTGCTCGAGCAGCCGGAGGGGAGGAGGCTGGACCGCGGCGCCATGCATGTCAATGCGTCCATTTTCATGATCGCCGGGACGGAGACAACGGCGACGCTGTTGAGCGGGCTGTTGTACTTTCTGTGCAAGAACCCGGAGAAGATGGAGAAGCTCTGCGAGGAGATAAGGGGTAGCTTCAAGTCGGATGAGGAGCTTACGATTGAGAGCTTGCAGAGGCTGAAGTACTTGGCCGCATGCCTTGAGGAAGCGTTGCGGCTTTATCCTCCTCTTCCAATCGGTCCTCCGCGAGAGGTGCATCCCGACGGGAATATCATTTGCGGGCAGTGGGTACCAGGAGGAGTATGTTCCCGGGACTTCTCCCAATCCTCTCATACCACCCTTTTCTCTGCTGACAACTACCTGCACAGACCCGTCTCTCGGTCGCGCAATACACGGCATATCGTTTGCCTCAGAATTTCAAAGATCCTGAATCATTCATCCCCGAGCGCTGGCTCCCAAACACTGGATATGATGGGGATAAGAAGGATGTATTGCAGCCGTTCTCGTACGGTCCGCGCAACTGCATAGGCAAAAAGTGAGTTCCTTGTAGTCTTTCTCGAGTCAAGCTGGTATTGATAAATTGCATAGCCTTGCTTACCATGAAATGCGGATCATTGCGGCCAAGTTTTTGTGGAATTTTGATTTTGAATTATGCCCCGAAAGTGACGGCTGGATCAACCAGAAGATCTGGACTCTCTGGGCAAAACCCCCGCTTTGGATGATAGCGAAGCCTATACGCTAGTGTCAGGAGCCGACACTGTCAAATAAGACAAAAATGATATTTCCACCTAATGAAATAGACCGTCATTTGCAACTATCGCGTTCCGCAAGATTCTTGCTCCCGAATAGTTGTTCCCTCTCAGCTCGTGTAAAGCTCGGTCGACTTCTCCTGATCGAACCACACCTCATCGCTGGTAACCACCACTTTTGTTTCCGTCAGGATATGTCTTTGGCTGTCTCCATCAGAGCGATGGTCAGTACCCCTCCTCTCGGCATCCGTAGTGCTACTGGACTGAAACCTATTCATGTTCCACACCTCGTTTTTATTCGCCGAGCGGAACCGGCGGTTGAACGACTTTGATCCAGTGGTGCTGTAGATGCCGCTGCGAGTAGAGGAAAGGAAGGGCAAGTGGCGAAGTAGGGGTCTCAGCACGGCCAGGAAGCCGGCAATGATGCTAGTGCCCTCTTCGATGAGCGACCAGACAGCAATCTGAGCGACGCCCCAGAGATACTCTACCGGATCATTGTAGAGGACTAGGAATCGGAGGCGTACAACTGAGGCGATGCTGGCGCTGTTTTTTCGGATGATCGCTGTCAGCGGACGTGATGGAAGCTTGAAAGTGTACAATGCGCCAAGAGCCAGCACAAAGGCCATGGAGACTTTGACGCGCCGCTTCAGTTGGACGTCGTGTAGCATGATGGGGGGAATGATGGTCAGTGTCCAAACTGTCACGATGCAGACGGCGGAGTAGAAATACCCGACGTTGGCGTTGGCCGTTGCTGGCCCACATTCGCCGGGTACGGCACCCCATGCTGCAGCGATGGGGCGGCACCAGCTTCGAATAACAACGTTGATGGCGATCGAGGAGAGAACTGTAATGACCATGACGCCATAAAGGATGTATTTAAACATCTTCTTTGTCGCGATGCGGAGGAGCGCTACGCAGATGCTGCATCTGATGGGGATCGTGGTTAGGCAGTAGATGATTTGAGCATATGTGTACCAATGCAGCGGTTCAGCCCGAATCTTTGGGTTGCTGGCATGATGGACTACCTTGCGTCCTTGCACTATGTAGTAATCATTAAGATTCTCCGCCCGGGTTCCTGCGCCGTTGTGGATAGTTGTGATTATGAAAGAGCAAGTGATCGAGAAACATAATTGTCCATGTCATTTGTTTGCCGAGAAAAACTTGCGAGGTCATTTGTACTCACCAAGCCAATGCACATGAGCCAGTCATCGTGACCAACTGCCTTGATATTAGTCCGCTCGATGACTCTGGATATAACAGTGAGCCATGAGAAAATGAGTAGAATAATAGTAGTGGCAATAAGGAGCGACAGTCCCGGGCCTGTAGGACTTACAGCCACGAAGACCTTCCGATGTATGCCTTTCTTCTCACGAATGCGATCGGGGCCCACAGGCATGATGACTGGAAGTACCGTGCTCCTCGAATCCGGTGATGACTGAAGCGGAAAGGGGATATGGTAAGAGAATGGAACAATTGACGCATACGAATGACAGAACGCCCAATCACCTACAGGCTATTTAAAGCATCTCCGCCGATGGGTCTGTTCTCAGATTGTCGAGCCAAGAGCAAGGATGAGCGGCCACGAAGAAATCCGGCATTCCCGTCCGCGTGGGACCAAGCCCCTCCCGTCTGCGCATCGAGCCGTCCCTGTGATGCGAGTCATACAGAGTAGCAACGGTCGATGAAAAGCAGGAAATGTACTTGAAACATAGTCAAGAGACCCTGGAGCGTCGAGAATTCGTTAGGTAAGACAGCAGCCCTTATCATCTTTTTCGGGTGACGATCTGTGTCACAGTGTCCTGTTGTGTGTATTTAGGCAGGCCAGCCCCTTTAAAGCGACCTGGATTGAGGACATCTTTATTCTTTCATCTGTTCAGTCGTATTCTCGCTGCGATATCAGACTAAGAACCCAACTTTTCCTGGACCTTACTACATAAACCATGAAGGCGGAACTCGATGTTAACGAGAGCTGACTTTGCTTCCCTGAAGGACAAGGTCGTTATAGTGACAGGTTGTGGGCTCGCGTAGAATGCTGTTCAAGTATCAAGCCTGTCTTCTTGCCTTTTTCACGCGCATTTCTTGTCTTCTTTCTTCTTCTTCGAGTTCAACTTCACCTCGCTCTTTATCGTGGTCCATGACTCTTGTTTCATGCGCTTGACTATATCCCTGCTGGTCCTACCAACCAAGAAGCGTCTTTTGATTTGGAGATCTAGGCTCCAAGCATGAGCCACATGTTACAGCAATAGCTGCGCCATTCGGGTGTGGCAGAGCGTCTGAGTGGTCATAATGCCGAAGACGAGCCACCCTTTTCCATTTGCGCAGATGCGCACTTTACAAAGGGCGTAACCTGTGCGACTGGCGTGGTGAGCATGTATGATTTCTTCCAACGAGCATTGATGCTGACCAATCCCTCTTTCCCGCAGGCGGCTCCTCCGGCACTGGACTCGCGACGGTCGAGCTGCTGCTCTCGGTTGGGGCATTTGTTGTGGAGGGCGACATCAACGCCCCACCTACCTCATCGGATCGCCTGATCTACCAGCGCACGGATGTCACCGACTGGACAGAGCTTTCCGCGCTCTTCGAACTGGCAAAGGCGCGGTTCGGGCGCATCGATCACGTCTTCGCGAATGCCGGCATCTCCACCCGCACGACGTACACGGAGGAGAACGTCGATGAGAATGGGGACCTGCTGGAGCCAACGCATCAAGTGGTCGATGTCAACCTGCGGGCAGTGCTCAACACGGCGGCGCTTGCAGTCTTTTACAATAAAGCCCGCGAGGCAGCGGGGCGGTGGCAGCCTCATCCTGACCGCCTCCGTCGTTAGTACGTAGCGTGACGTCCTCTAGCCGTCAGCCTCACAGCTGCGAACTGGTTTCCGCTTCTCCACTGCCGCAAGAAGAGGGAGAGGGAGAAAAAAAAAAAAAGGTGGCTGACTCATGCCCTACCCCAGGTTTCCAGAGATTCCGAGCTGCACACTACGGTAAGCTTGATCTTGTCTCCGGTTCCCTGTCTCTTCCTCCTCTTCCTCCACCCAGCCCGGGAGTTCGGCATGCCAGAAGATCGAGCTCCGGTGCGATCCCGCGCGTCGCATTGCAGGATTCCCAGCGCCGCGGCAATGGCGCGAACTTGATTTGAAAAGCTTGAAACGGATGTCCTACCTCTGGTGCAGCCGTGGCCAAACATGGAGTGCTCGGCCTTATGCGCGGCCTTTTGCCCAACCTACAGCGATTCGGAATTCCCGTGCGCGTCAGCACGATCAAACCCAGCTGGACGGCGACCGGGCTCGTGCCGGCGCCCGTGCTGGAGCAGGTGGGCGTGAAGGCGCAGCCTCCCAAGATGGTGGCGCGGTCGGTAGCGCTGCTGATGGCCAACGAGAAGAAGAACGGGCAGGCAATCTACTCGGTGGAGGGCAAGGTCTACGAGACTGAAGAGAATGTGCTGCTTCCCGCTGCCGCGGATATCATCGGTCCGGGCCGGCCGAATGAGGACACGGTGCTGGGGATGATGCTCGGGAAGATGGGCGGCGAGTATCATGATCAGGTGTAATGTGAAGTAGTTCGTCAGGCTAGCGCGGCTCCCACGGCTTTTGGGGTGTTGTCGGATTAGCATTTTTTGGAGCATCAGGCCGCGATTGAGGTCGGAGCACCTTGGTGGCGCGAGTTGATGAGAATCATGTCGTCATGCAGCAATGCTGAGTCGTGACAGCTGCTTGACGCTCAGACCCTGCAGATCCAGTCTTGTGGAGGGTGCCGTCTTTTTTGCGCTGGTGGCTGACCACCTCACGATAAGGCCTATGAGTTTGCGACGCCGCTGTACAAATGGCAGTGCTTGGCCGCTTCTCGAAGCAAAATTGTCGACGGATCAGATCACCGATGCCTCGGAGACGATGGGTCGGCCGTGAGCAGCTGAGCAGCTGGGCAATGCTGCTGGCGTGACTGGCATTGGTTAATTTATCGTGGCGAAGGGCGGAGTGGAAGGGCGACAGAGCGGTGTGTGGGCTGAACACCGCCCCGGCGGCAACGAGAGGCTGCGCCGGTAAATGGCTCGCCCTTAAGAGGCGCTAGAAGGCCTTTCGCTGTCTGTGCTGCAACCACCACAGAAAATTTTGGATTTTTCCAGACGCGTCTGCAGGGTCCAAGACAAGGCGTGGGTAAGCCCTGGCAAGCGTCGCTGGGGGTGGTCGGGGAGTGCTGCTCGAGGAGCGGGCCCGATGGATGGAGACGGTGTTATCGAAAGCTCGGAGAGATTGTGAGACATCGGTCATCGAAACCTGCTTCGGGAAGCCGGATAGCGCGACCCGGAAGCTTCCATGCAGCTGCAGGTTGTGAGTGGTGAGTGGTCAGCGAGTGAGTGAGTGAGCAGCATGTGTACGGTTGTGGTGGAGTGGATCTCGCACTGAACTGTCCCACCTTCCGCTGCGCCCCGGGGTTCACGGAGCAGCCAATCACTTGCGTCCGCGGATGCAGTAGTTTCATTGCCTCCGATTCTCGCCCAATCGTTCTGGGGCACGGATTCCTTCTGCTGCGGTTGCGGATGCCCTTGTTGCTGCTGCGCCTGCTCTGCTCTGCCCTGCTTTGCGCAGCCGTGCAATAATTCGTGCGGGCATCTCTGCGGTTCGTATAGTTGGTTAGCCTTCACCCCCGCGTTGGCGCTACTCGCTTACCCGCCGACTCTCTCTCTCTCTCTCCCTCCACCCTCCTCCACGTACGCCTGGGTGCTGATATTTGCCGGAGTCCTGACACGAACAACGCCGCCCTCTCGCCGACGACGGCCACGTGAGGAGGCGAGCGCTTTGATTTGATATCGCGATGGGTCCCGTCTCGCAGACTCGCCTGGACGGATGCGAGAACCCTGGCGATCCACCAGCGCGCGCGTCTGCTGCAGCATCCATGGCGTCATCTCTCTACTTGGTCCGACGCCCGACTCCCGACGCCTTCCACACGTGACGGACGCGATGAAGCTAGCTGTTGTTTCGACGCCAAACATCGCGTCGCCCTGGCAGCATTCAACACCATCCGCTTCCATCACCGCCATTCCGCCTCACTCCTCTCCCCCCAGGACTTCCGAGCAGCGCTCCGGCCAATGTCTCGTCGCCTGCCTCAGGAGCTCAGACTGAGCGTCTCCGGCCCCGGGCAGCGCACCGCAATGACGATAAGAACCTGGGAGAAGGAGCAACGATCAACTTCCGCACGGGACACTTTCGACAACACAGCAATCACGCGCCAGAACGCGTCCCATGAGCCTGGCGTTCGACCAAACAATTATCGCGCCACCTCGCGCCCCGTCCCATCGCACCTCTGCAGGTAGTTCAGTGCTCAGGGTGGCCCCGCCGACTACACAGCCGAAGAAATGGCGGTGTACATAGTACTATGTATGGCGATCATACTGCTCGAACTGGGGGACCCGCTTGGTCACGCCGCATGCTCCCCATCCTTCGCGCGATAGCATTGGCTATCGCGCCCTCTTGATATACTACTGGCCGCGCAACCTGACCCGAGCTCGCCTGCGGTAATCCAAAAAGCCTCCATGGGGGCCGCTGAGTCCAAGGCCGTCGCCGCTGAAGGCGGAACTGTTCAAATCAACAATCCCCCTTCTGCCATCGCTGGAATCGCTGCCGCAGCTGGTGCTGCCGCATCCGCCGTTCCGCCATCTGTGACGAAGATGGGCAACAACGCTTCCGTCCCCGCCCAGGACCACGATCCCATCGCTGTCCTCGCGGAGCAACACCCAAACACCATCACCGTCCCCGCTTCCGACGCCACTAATGAGCTTCAGCCTTCAGTGTCTGCCCCCGACCCGGAGCCGGCGGAACTGCAGTCTACAAGCGTGCCCTCTGCCGCACAGGACAAGGCGAGGAGTAAAGACACGAGGCCTGCCTTCCTGCGCCGGCTGACTGTTGCGCCATCCGCCGTCTCGACTGCAGCAACCCAGGCTGAAAATGTGTGGGCGGATCCGTCCTCTTCCAGTCCCGCCGAAAGGCAGATGATTGGGGCTAAGGAACACTTGACTAAGTCGAACGCTTCCATCGCCCGCGCTTCCCCGCCATCCCACCCTGTCGAGCTGACGGCGGGAGAAGTCGAGTTGGGACACCACCTTAACGGCGGCGTTGCTGCTGCCTCCATCACACTCCCTCCGTCTCGTCCCTCAACCTCATGCTCAGTCAGTAGCCTTGGCTCTGCCGACCGTGCGTTTGTTCCCCACGCTCAATGGGATTCGATACATCATGACGCTGGCGATGTCTCTCCTCTCGATCGTTCTTTGAATAATTCACCTGCCCCTGGATCCTTCCGCGAGCGACATGGCTTCCCGCCCGGCAGTCCGGGTACCTTCGAAGAACATGCTCATCGCTATGTTGCTCATTACCACGAGAATGACAACATGGGCGTCAATGGTTCCATTGCCTTGTCCGAAGGCGATGCAAGCTGGCGACGGGAGTTCCTGTCCAATCAAGACGCTGAGCCAGGCTCCTGGCACGAGGAAAACCAGAGGCGGCGTAGCCTGGCTGCTGAACAGAGGCTTGACATGGCACTGGAAAACCTGCGTAGAAACAGCATTCCCGCCAGCGTAGCCACCGGTCAGACCTTCGGCTCCTTTGCGCAACCGTATCCTTATGATGATGAAGAGAGTTTCGACGACGGGCGCTACGAGATCAGGCCCGAATACCTGCCACTTCCTGACGACGCAACAGATGGCACCGCCGACGACGAGCTCTCCATCAGTCTGGCTACCTCAGCCGATTTCGACCAGCTTTACAGCACTGGCGTTACCAGTCAAATGACGAATGAAATAGAGAAGGATGTAGAGGACGATGAGAAGTCCGCTCATATTTCCGTTCGGCCACACTCATCTCCTTCTCTTCACCAGAGCCAGCATGATGAAGCAGAGGATGAGGAGGAGGAGGAGGAGGAGGAGGAGGAGGAGGAGGAGGAGGAGCTGAACGTGAATCAGACGGGATCAGACACGGAGGTGGACAAGGCGACGACTATCGGCAACCTCGACGACGTTGGTGTCCCTGAAGGCGATGCTACCGTTTCCGACAATATCTCCGAGATCCATGTGACGGTCGCGCCGCCCGCATCTGGAGGCCTGGACAATTTTGCCCCACTCCATGACGGCGAGGGTGAAAACAATGGGGCTGCGCTTGACTCGGAAGCTCAAGATAAAGAGTCCTTAGTCGAGCAGATCATTTCCTCGGATAAACCCGCGGATGAGTCAGTCGAGCAACCCGAACGGGACACCAAGGCGGTGGGGACCGGCTCTCCGGCGCCGGAAGAACAAGAGAAGGACAGCGAAGCCGAGGGACACGTCTCTGATGCCAAAGCTCCGGACGCCGTCGCCTTCGACACTGGTGTCGAAACCGAGACCGAACCCGACAAACTCACAGCCGAAGCCACTCCAGTGCAGCTGCCCGGATCTGCCGAAGGTGTTCACGGAGAGACAATGCTTCAATTCGTCGATGACGGAGCTTCTTCACAACCGCTGGACGAGCTGCTAAAGGCTGCAGGCGAACCGGAGAATGATCAGGTTGAGGTCCGGCTAAGCAGCATCAAGGAGCCGACGCCAGTCGACCATGGAAGCCACGAAACCTTTGGCGATCTTGCGGTAGCAGCTACACCTGCTGTTGATGCACCGGAAGAGGAAGCTAGCAGTGCTGAATCACAGGAAGGTCCTGCGCTGCCACAATCGGCGGAGAAAATCATCAAGGATGCTCCGCTGGTTACGGACCCCGAGACGACGTCTGTCGATGTTGCACCTTTCCCTGCAGCAGAGGCATCTGTTGTCATTGAGAAGGATGAGTCAGAGGAATCTTCTGAAGACCTTGCTTCTCGACACGCTTCCGTGTACGCTCTTCGTTCCCAGCACAGCTCCCCCCAGAGCTCAACTCGTCACCCTGCAAGTTCGGTTGCAGCAGAGTCTGTCAGTCTCAGAGACATTCTCCAAGAATCGAGACTCGATGAACCCTCGAGAGACAACGTCGGGTCTCGTGATGACCATAGCACGGCGAGCCTGAAATTGCTCAGCTCCGCGCCTGGCAACGCGAACGGAGAGGAGCAACAACGTCCAAAGATCAAAACGGCTCCATACGCGAATGCCGATGATGATGACGGCTGGGCAATCCCCGGTCGCCAACAGGAGGAGCCGCAATCCCGCCTCCCTGTCCGCCAACGGAGAAAGAGTTTGCCTATGCTGTTCAAAGATATCAAAGAGAGCAGGAAGGAGAAGAAGAGTCAGCTGCCTGTCAAGAAGGACTCGAAAGACACCAAGATTGCTGCCCCTTCAAAGAAAGATCACAAGCCAGTTATCTCTACCATCGCCGCAAAAGAGTCCAAGATTCCTACTGCGCCCCTCTCCGCTAGTGTTGCTGAAGGTTCGAAGAGCCCCTTCAGCCCTGGAAAGAAGGGTCGTAATGTCCTTCAGCGAAACCCATCGACCAGCAGGCTTCTCGATTCATCCCTGCCGTCGCCCGTCAAGGACAAGGAGAAGAAGAAGCGTGGTTCGCTCCTGGGGGCTGTCTTTGGCCGGTCCTCAACCCCAGGTCCTGACCTAGAGAAGGAGAGGGAGAGGCAAATGGAGAAGCTCAACAAGGAGAGGGAGAAACAGAAAGATGGGAAGCCGAAGAAGAAGGACAGCAAGAGCAAATTAGTGATACCCCAGCGCCGCTACAGCTTGGCAGGTCCACTGGGCGGTAACAATGACCATCTTGCTTCTTTCGCTGCCCCTCGACTTCCGACTCCAAAGCGCATACAGGAGATATCTGCTCTGGCGCGTCAGGAAGGCCCGAGTAAAGCACAGGAGCGTCCCCGCAGCGGTAGTGAATCTCTGGACTCTTTGCCTCGCGAAGAGCCTCCCATCAGCGCCTCCGATCTTGCTGCTGCAGTTGCCGCCGCTATGGATGCCAACCATAAAGAAATCAAGTCTCGTGTGCGCCGACCTGGGGTGATTCCCGAGCCTGGTCCTGAGTGGGAAGAATGGGAGCAAAAGGCACGCGAGCTTGAAGACAGCCGAACAAAGGTTAACGGGTCGCCCGCGTCTCAAATCAGTATCCCCGCTGTCTTGCATGGTCCTGGCACACCTACCCAAGCAAAACTGTATCCCTACAGTCCTGACAGCTATCCATTCTATCAATATGCCCCTCCAGCGTTGCCTCCGCACATGCAGGCCCCCCCCAGACCTTTTGCGTACGGCAACCCTCCACGCTCAGCTACCTTTCACGAGCCCCCTGCCAGTCAATTCCCCTCAGGATACGGATCTTTGCAACGTCGGTACTCGGAACACTTCAATGCAGCGTCTGCGCGCGGCCTACCTCCATTCCCACCACATCTGTATGGTCTCAGAGATACCGATTATCCGGGTTTCCCCTCAAGACAAACCAGCCATCCTCAACTGCGGCCGCACAGCAACGCCGGCCCGTCCAGCCCCACCGCTGTTGTTGGTGCTACCCATAGCAGGTCACCTGAACAGGAGAAGAGCAACGTTGCCGGCGAATCCTCCAGTCCCATCGCCTCCAATGCTGCTACTGTTGACAGCTTTGAGCACGAATCTGGGTTCGTGCCTCCTCCGGTTCCGCTTCCTGGGGAAACAATGGAGCAGTTCCTCGAGAAGCAGCGCGCATGGTACGAACAGCATGCTCAGGGCGCGAACCGCCGTGACAGCGGCTACTCACCACAATACGGCTATCCATCTCAGCAAGGCATGCCCTTCCCGCCGCAAGATCTCCCACCTCACCTTGCCCAAGGTCTCTACCCGTACCCGCCTCAATGGTATTGGGCACAAGGCTATCCGCCTCCGCCTCAGGGCTACCCGCCTTTCTACCCACCGGCCAACCATTCGCCTGAGGACTACTACCACCAGACGCTCCGCGAGCAACAGCAGCAGGAGCGCGGCGCTCACAGCGACACCGACTCACCCCGCGATAAGAGCCCCATCCCTGCCCCTTACGGCTACCCGGGCTTCCCTTCGGTGCCGCCGCGTTCCGCGTATGCACCTGCTCCTTCCTCGGCCCCCGGCCCCTATGGCTACCCCAGGCAGGAGATGCGCTGGCGTGACTTGACGTCTGATGAACCCCGCCGCGCCGCGGCAGCTCCACCGCACCTTCAGCAGCCCATCTCACACAAGCGCATCGACTCAGGTGCTTACGCGGGCCCGACGTCCCCTACATCGTACGTGCCGTCCGGCGCCGGTGGCCCGCTATCGGCGCATCCGCCCAGCCCGCATGTCGGGAAGGATGCAGATGATGTGAATGTGTGGGATGCTGAGGCAAAGTCGCCAGCATTGGCCAACAGCAGAGACGGGATCGCCGACGGCAAGCGGAACGCTGAGGGCGGTATCGCGCGCAGACAGACGGTGAGCGTTGCTGCGACGAGCCGCAGCAAGCTCGAGACGGTAATGGAGCCGGTCGAGCTTGCGGATACGGATGTCGGGCGGCAGACGAGGAATGGAAGTCGAGATTCAGCGTTGCCGGTCATGCACGCGGCGAGTTATCCCGGCATGGAATGGATGCCTGAAGGATATGTTGAAGAGTGATTTTTTTTTTTTTCCTTCAAACTCTGGATATCATGCTTTTTCCCAATCGCGAGTCTGATGCATTTACGACGCGGTTTTCCCTGTTTCATTGGTTTGAGGTGGGGAGGTTTAAAAGTTTGGTTTTTCTTTATCTTGGCGGCTCATCCATATCATCGCCTCATCATCTCTCGGCCTTCTCTCTCATTCGCTTTCTCTACGTTGTCGTTTTCTCTTATCTTTTTTTTTTTCAAAAGATTTGCATGACTCGGTGCGACTGCCTCAGAACCTGCTTCTCTACATGTGTTGCTTATACCATGTATGAATGACGTGTACGTATACGACTATACTCCGCCTGATCTCTCTGCTCTTCTTGCATCGGTGGACGAGAGGAAAGGCTCGCTCGCATTTGCCGGGCGTTTATGAGTTGATGGTTTTCTTGCGTTACAAAACATTTGCGCCTGTCTTTTTATTGCTGATTTGATTCATGAATCAGATTTTCGGCGGAGTAAGATATTAGTAAGACTCCTATGTTCGGAGGGATCTTTTGCGAGAGCGAGGTTTCAGCGAGAATCACCAGGCTGGCATAGGGTCGACTTTTCCCTTGCGTCGAAGCTCATGCTAAAAGAAGATAACCCCCTCTATTTGTGGTCGATTTGTATGGCAAAGTGGGTAACAGGTGAAAAAGCTCAGATGATCAGAGAAAGTGTCGCATGTCGTGGAGGTGGCTACGGATCAACCGGAACGAGCAGCGTGTCCAGTGCGCTCGTACAACAGAGGGTAGTAGAAACTCTAAAAACCCCTCAGCCTAACAATTGCTCAAGAATATAGACACAAGATGCAGTGATGGTTCTCTCGGTACGGACGCGGGATAGATGGGTGGTGTTCTGCTCTGCCGCTGTCTCAGCTGAAACTTTCTAGCAAAGCTAAAATCAAGCATCCTTTTTCGATATTTCGTTTGCAATGCTTGACTTAAATATGATGCAGCCGCAATCTCCTTCATTCTATTTCTTTGCAGGCGAGATTCTATTGTGCAACCACTCGTTTCTAATCGGTCCTGGGCGCGACATGTTCGGCCTCGTTCCCCTCGTTTTCTTCCTCCTGCATGCGGCAGCATGGTCGCAGTCAACGTACCCCGCGCCTATGAAATGCTCAGGCACTTGCACCAACGTGCATGACGGTTCGTTGATCAAACGCGGACAGACTTACTACCGATTCTCCGGTACAGGGGGAATTTCGATTCATACCGCTCCTGATATCACCGGTCCCTGGACGTATGTGGGTACAGCACTGGACCCCAGCACCGACAGATGGGTATGCCCAAAACTCCTCCTCCACCTCACCACCTTCCTGCGCTACTGACAAATGGAGGGAGGAAAAAAACTTACTTTTCGCAAGGCTCCTGACGTCAGCCTCGTCGGCGATACTTATTATCTCTACTACTCGATCAGCTCGTGGGGGACGCAGAACTCGCACATCGGCCTCGCCACGTCGTCCACGCCGGACCCGGGCAGCTGGCGGGACGTCGGCAGCACCGGCGTCGAGTCGCGCGACGGCGACGCCTACAACGCCATCGACGGCAACCTGCTGCAGGACGGCGGCGACGGGCGCAACTACCTCACCTTCGGCAGCTTCTGGGGCGACATCTACCAGGTCCGCATGGCCGCGCCGCCCACGGCCGCCGCGGCAGCCGGCGCCGCGCCGTACAGCGTCGAGTTCAACTCGACCGGCAAGCGCGCGTCCGAGGGCCCGTACCTGTTCGGGCACGCCGGGTGGTACTATCTCTTCTGGTCGAGCGGCCAGTGCTGCAAGTACGACTCGGAGAGGCCCGCGCGGGGCGAGGAGTACAAGGTCATGGTGTGCAGGTCGCAGACGCCGGACGGGAACTTCGTACGTTTGTTTTTATTTTTTTTTTCTTTTTCTGGGTATCCCGTTTCCTTGCTGGTTCGCGCCGAAACTGACTAGCGTTTTTTTTTTTTTTTGGCAGGTTGATTCCAACGACGTGCCATGCACGAAGAACGGCGGGACGGAGGTCCTGGCTTCTCATGATGATGTTTACGGGCCCGGTGGGCAGGGCGTCTATCTCGATCCGACGTACGGACCCGTTCTTTACTATCATTACGTTAATGTTACGATAGGGTTCGCGGATGGCGATAAGCGGCTGGGGATAAATAGGCTGGACTTTTCGAGCGGTTGGCCAGTGGTCGCGTAATCGTCTTTTAGCCACCCGCTACTTTCTCTATGTTTCAGATGTCCTCAAATTTCCTTGCTTCTTTCATCCGCATGACATTGAAGAAGCTCTATCGATTGCGAGAATATTGCTCATCTTTACTTCAACTGCGTAAATTTCGTGGAGGTGAAAGCAGAAGTGCGGGAAATATTGTCTACTGAACAGGGGATCTACTGATGATTCAGGCAACAAACACCGCTTCCCTTCCTTGGAGGACATTTGGTATCATGCGTGTTAGTCAAATTCCTGGAGATACCTACCTTTACCTTACATGACAATCATCGAACCAAAGTTCCGGGAATATCTCATTTGCATCCGCACGAAAGCCGAGAGCCGCTTTTTCTTCTGACCTGATATAAATAGGCTAGCGAACGCATCCCCGTTCCACTGAATGTCAGAGATGCAATTCACATCAAATGGGCCTAGAAGAATGTGGGTTATATCAACTTTTTTTTTTTGTTCAAAAAGGCATGGAGATCCCATCGTGCTTGGCCCATTTCTTTCTTTCAAAGCAGTAACCTTTTACGCAAGAGTTGGATAGCAAGGAATAGAGTTTGGAGAAGTCATCTGGTGGCAGCAAGCCTCCATTGCTCCCCTTCCATGGCTTCAAGCTTTCAAACGGACCTTTGTATTCGCAGAATGTCTTCGCACCAACACATCTCATGCTGGGTTTTAGATTGGTGAGATTGGCGGGATCGGCGAGATAGTGACCTGGGTCGAGGGGTTGAGAGATAATAGCACTCCATCGCATTCGGACTTGGTCAACGCCCTGGACGGCTAGAGAAGAAAGCGTGCGCTGCGAGCCTAGGCCTCAAAGCTGCTGGTGTAGAGTTCCAAGAAGAGGCCCGTGTGCTGAACCTTGGAAGTCATTAAGGTGGATCTCTCCAGCGGTTGCTCGGGGATTCGTCGGGTGCTATGACGGCGCTGTGTGACAAGAACATCTGTCCCGCTCTTTGTCAGCCAGCGTCTCGGACATGGCAATACGTCAGAGAACAGCGGCAGCATATGCGCCTTCTCGAGGGTCAAAGTCAAAGTGGGAACTGCAATAACAGCACACATCAGGAGGGTGTTTATCACCAGTGCCAAGACACAGAGCGAGAAGCTTTTCCCGATGAGAACAATCGGCGCCAGCGGCAACTCGGGAGCAGCGGGATCCGGGAAGGAGAAAGTGAGCTCATTTGGATGCGTGGATGTGAGCGTGTTACCGAATTTCAGCCCGGCAGATGGCTAAGCCTCGAGGCATTACGAGGACGCGGTATGTGTCGTCAACAAATTTGACTGGTCGATGATGTTAATCTCCCGGCTGAATGAGCGCGTTTGATTCGGGCTCACTTGCTGTTTCCCAGGACATAACAGCTTCGATGTGGGGGACCCCTGCATTGAGCTCAGTGGACAGCCAGATCAGCTAGTGGTTGAGACATCATTCGCCGCCAATATATATATATATATATATATTGCTTCTCGCTCTCGCACCGCTCGCTCACGCGGGTTTTTGCCCGAACTTCTCTGTCGCGCGACGCACAACATTGCTGAACCTTTTTGGTGCCACACATCCGCGTCTCTCAACGTCCGCCACCATGGATCTCGTACTTGAAGCCTTCGATGCCTACCTTTTCGACCCCTTGTATGCCACTTTGCTGCCCGCCGGAAGCTCACCCATCACCCATCAGCTCGCCTCTGGAAACGTTTCAGACGCTGCCTCGTGTCTGGACAGCTACGAATTCAAGCCAGCGAGCCGGTTCCTCTCGTTTCCT
The DNA here is from genome assembly GCA_037367355.1 of Neoscytalidium dimidiatum. Taxonomy (NCBI): domain Eukaryota; kingdom Fungi; phylum Ascomycota; class Dothideomycetes; order Botryosphaeriales; family Botryosphaeriaceae; genus Neoscytalidium; species Neoscytalidium dimidiatum. The sequence goes on along the minus strand of CM074700.1, from coordinate 1,258,310 downwards.
CCTTCTGAATATGCGTGTATGAGCTCTTTGCCAAGGGACAATGTATGGAGGCAATTGATATCGCTGTACATCATCACATGGTTCGTTCGCCCCGGCTCACTTTCCACTCCACCCGCACGCAGCTTCGGCTAAAGGCAGCATGCCAGGCTGTTCGGAAGCGTCATCTACTTCGCATGCGCAACCTTCTCCTACGTCTTCATCTTCGACAAGACCGCCTTCGCCCACCCCAAATTCCTCAAGAACCAGGTCAGGCAGGAGATCGGCCAGGCCGTGCGCGCGATCCCCGTCATCGCCGTCCTCACCACCCCGATCTTCCTGCTCGAGGTCCGCGGCCACGCGAAGCTGTACGACGACAGCGCCGACGGCCCGGGCCGCTGGTACGACGTCGCGCAGTTCCCGCTCTTCATCGCCTTCACCGACCTCTGCGCATCTACTGGATCCACCGGTGCCTGCACCACCCCTCCGTCTACGGGCGCTTCCACAAGCCGCACCACCGGTGGATCGTGCCCTCGCCCTTTCGGCGTCCGTGGCCTTTCCACCCCGTCGACGGCTTCTCGCAGTCGCTGCCCTACCACGCCTTCCCCTTCGTCTTCCCGCTGCACAAGCTCCGCCTACGTCCTGCTCTTCGCCCTCGTCCAGGTCTGGACCGTCGCCATCCACGACGGCGAGTACGTCGCCGCGAACGCGGTCGTCAACGGCGCCGCCTGCCACACCGTGCACCCACCTGTACTTCAACTGCAACTACGGCCAGTTCACCACCCTCTGGGACCGCCTCGGCGGCTCGTACCGCCGGCCGGACGACGCCCTCTTCCGGAGGGAGCTCAAGCGGTCGAAGCGGGAGTGGGAGAGGCAGAGCAGGCAGATGGAGCGGATCCGGAAGGAGGTGGAGGGGGACGATGAGCGCTCTTACGCGGCGGATGCCGAGGAGAAGAAGGCGCAGTGATATGCGGCGTTTCAGGCAGCGGGGGAGAGAGAAAAAAAAAATCGGCAAGAAACGGCAATTTCTGGACAGACTCGAGCCGGTGTCGGTCTATCACCCATGAATGAGTCTTTGGCTCAATTCCTCAATTAACGCATTAATCATTAAAGGAAAAAAAAAAATTCGTAATATTACTGGAATAAAGGCTTTCTATTTACAGGACCGCGGACAGGATCATACTCGTGCCACACCCAAGAAGCAGTGCTGCCGCAGACCAGACGTCCCATCTCCTATCCGAGCTCCCCCAAGAAGCGGCACTCGTCGCAGATCCTGTCGCAGCAGCCTCCGTCGGGTTGCTCCCTCCAGCGGTTCTCGTCACATCGTTCCCGCCTCCCGCTCCCGGCCCTCCTCTCGTACCCTCCGGCCTCCCAGGCCCACCACCACCACCGCCTCCTCCTCCACCACCACCAGGTGCCAGCGTCGCAACCGTACTGGCAGTCAGCCCGCCCTGCACACCGCTCTCAACCACGACCGCCCTCCCCGCCCCGTCCGTCGTCAACGCCACGACCGTCCCACCCGCCCTCGTCACGCTCGCTCCCAACCCCAGCGTCCTCGTCGCTCCCCCCTCCTCCAGCAAAACCGTCGCTTCTCCTCCTCCCCCTCCCCATCCCTCCCCAACAACCGTATACGCCCCGCCACCCAGCACCACCGTCCCTCCCCCTCCCGACGCAGCCACGGTCGCCACCGCCCTCCCATCCTCCACCACGACCGTCCTCCCGCCCTCCACGCTCAACCACACCACCGTCCCGCCCACCGTAACGCTGGCGGCCCCCTCGCCCGACGCCGCCGCCGCCCCCGTCCCCGTTGCCGGCGCAGCCAACGTCCCGGCGACCCCCAACCCCCCGCCGCCGCCCGATATGGCCCGCAGCACGACGTACGCGCCCGAGTCCGCGTCCGGCCCGCCACCACCGCCCACCACGGGACTCAGCTCGATGGCGCCGCCGGCGAGCGTTATGACCGCTGCGGCCGCGGAAGCAGCTACGGAAGAAGGGTCCCAGTTCGGTCCGCCGGGATCGCTTCCTGGTGGGAGCGGGGCGGGCAACGTGGCGATGGGAGTCGGTGTTGGTGATGGTGGCGGTGGTGGTGCTGCTGCTGTTGCGCCGGCAGGGCCCGGTGGTGGAGGCGGTGCGGCCAGGAGGACAACGAGGCTGCCGTCGGGGGGTGCGCTCGCGTCCTGTGGACGAGAAGGGGAGAGGGTGAGGATGGTGCCGTCCGGGAGGGTGGCGGGCGGGCCGGCGGGGGAGAGGGTGAGGGTTGGTTGGGCGGGGGCCGGCTGTTCGACGACGTAGACGGAGCCGGAGGGCCGGAGGGTTAGGGGCGGGGCGTCGGGAGCCGGGGTGAGCGTGATGGGGGAGGGAGTGGGAGGTGGTGGTGGTGGCGGCGGAGCACGTGAAGGAGGCGGCGCGGGCCCGGCGTTGGGGTTGGGTGATGCGGACGTTTGGGTTGGAGAGGGTTGGGATACCTGTGACCGTTAGCCTTTCCATCTTTGCAATCTTTCGTTTTATTGTTAAAAAAAAAAAAGGTAAAAGAGAAAATCAAATGCTCTGAATAGAGCGCGTGCCATAGGCACTCTCAACTTACCGCATCGACCGGCCTCGCACTGTCCGCAGCAGCAGAAGAAGAAGCGTCCCCCGTCCCCTGCGCCGCCAGGGCCGTCCCCCCTCCCGCCGCGGTCGTCCGCGCATACTGCACGCCCTCATCCCCATCCCCATCCCCATCCCCATCCTCATACTCCACCCCCCTGACCGTCAAAAACAGCGCCGTCGTCAGCGCGCCCGCCCCCAACTCCACGCTCGAGCACACCCGCACCGCCTCCTCCCCGTCACCCAGAAAGCCGGCCGGGGCCCACCGCTGCCTGAACGCGCACGCGAGGTTCAGGCCGGCCGGGTCGTCCGGGCTCGGGGGTGCGGGCGGCGCGGAGGCGGCGAAGGTGGGAATGGAGGCGGGCGGGATGGTGACGATGGCCAGGTCGGTGGTGGCGCAGGTGGAGGAGGTGAGGAGCGTGCCCCACCAGTTGTAGGTGGTGGCGTAGAAGCGCCAGAGGGTGGGGTAGGTGCTGTGTGGTAGGTGTTAGTAGTGCGTGTTGCGGGAGAGAAGGCGGGGGAGGAAGGAGGAAGGGGGAAGAGCGGACAGTGTGGTTGTTGTTCCAAAGGTGGTGATGGCGCAGGTGCGGGTGCCGTTCGCGTTGAGGCCGAGGGTGTAGCCGGACGGGAGGGCGGCGGTGAGGGTGGTGGTGGCTGTGGTGTTGAGGCGGGTGTTTATCTGGCGAGTGGTTAGTGGAGGAGAGAAGGGGGGATGTGTGGGTGGGATGGGTGTAGTTGAGGCGCACTCTGGTGATGATGGTGAAGGCTTCGATTTCGGTCTCATATATGTCTGGGGTCTGCCAGAGGACATCGTAGTACTTTGGCGGCACGACATTGCAGGCGACGGCGGTGGTGCAGACGGGGTCGGCGGGTGGTGTAAGGGAGGCCGAACCGTTGACGATTGGTGTCGATGGCTGAGGGTAGGCCAGAGCGGCGGCGGCGGCGGCGGCGGCCAAGCAAGCCACTACCGGCAGCCGAGACATGGCTAGCCGGAGAATAGTCTGGAGGAACAGCAAGAACGGCGGAGACGGTCTGGAGGATTCATCGAGCAGCAGGTGGCGCGGGAACCAGGCTGGAGGATCCAACAGTCACAGGTCGACCGAGGGGGCGGAAAAGGCTTTTGAAGAGCAATTGTCGCACAATCCATGGCGCTGAGCGGGTGTCGGAGTCAGGGACTCCGTTGATAAACAGGTGCATGGATTACATAGGGGAAACAGGAAGACGGGAGGCAGGAAACGGGAAACGGGCAACATTTTTGCGTGGTCCCAAGACGGAATGGGCCGCATTCATTGTACAGCTGGCTGTGTGGTAGGGTAGAGATTCTTGGCTTTGAGCGAGAGCAATCATACGGCTGAAAAAAAAAATAAAATAGATGATGCTATTGAGTGCACAGCATCCCGGGGCAGGCGAAACGCATTGCAAGCTTCCCTTTCGGGCTGCTCTCCCGAGCCGCCGGTTCCAGCCCGACCAATCCCGCTAAGCCAGACGCTTGCTAATGCGCCAGACGTGTTTGGCTATGACCACGCTATCGTGCCCGAGAGCAACGATCGGCAATGCCCAGAGAATTTATATTTACGTGAAATCGATACTACAAGCTAGCTTCCCGATTTTCATGTGCTCGCCCGTTCGGATCTGCTGTACTCACAATGCATGCATGCCGTTGGCTGATTTACATCACCACAAAACGAAAGCATATCTGAGCGCCTCATACCTCGTTCGTTCGTTTCCGTCATCCTGCGCCATTCGCCAATTCGATACATCTCCGAGAGTATTGAACAGCTCAACCAATGAGTCATTCATACCTCCTGCTGTTGCACACGTTGCGTTGAAGGACCGAGCTCCACCTCATGGACGCTCTTTGATTCGGATGGCTTCTGAGAATGCGTGTGGCAGGAATCTGCCCCGTCCGGTCAGTACATCTTCACGTGCGAGATTCCTCGGGTACATACCGACGTAGGTATTGTTTGGAGCAGCGCGCCCGTTGAGGGCCGGCTCTGATCTCCGACTATTGGCCTCGCTCCGGCTGAAGTAGTCCTGGAACGACTTTTGGTAGCTGCGGAAGAAGGGATTCTTCCACCGACGGTTCGACTTGCTGCTCCCATACGTGAACGGATCAATAACGATGTGGAAGATGCGTTGCACGTTGTTCTTCAGCGCCGGCATCGATGCGCAAATCAACCCGAGACAGGCCTCCATGATTGTCAGCGCGAACACCGGCCGCGCCGCCCACGTCACGTCGTACGTCTGGAAGAAGATGTGGTAGATCTTGACCGTCCGGACGACGCCCGCTATGCACGTCCTGTTCCGGCTTTGGGTTAGAATCGATATCTTCGCTGCAGCGATTGATGACTTACATTAACCCCAGGCTGAAGACGAACCCAAGCGCGAACTTGGCGCGCTTGGAAATCCGCAGATCCCAGAATAGCGCCATCGGCAACACGCACGAAATCACGTCCTGCAACGCGCTGAGCGCTCCGGCAGTCACCATCTTGGCACCCTCGTTGATGCAGTGAAACTTGTGTGTCATGACCCACAGCGGATTGGCTTTGTTCCAATACGCGTCCACCGGTGTGCATTCGAGAGGAAGGGCCAGCGTGAAGGCGAGCGTGTAGCCGATGATGAAGGCCATGTTGATCCAGAGCGTCCACATGAACCATGGTCTGATCTCGCCGATTCGCCGGTAGAAGCAGAGGATTGAAATCTTCGTGAGTCCCGTGCTTACCAGATACAAGACTGAGATCGAGAGCGTAATCTGCGTATCCATGTCAGATTTCTTGCATCGCCCTCCTGTGCGAAGAGAGCTCCTACCTTTCTGCTCGGCGCTGCCATTTCTGTCGTCAAGTCCCATACATGGCGGTCAAATCCATAAAGTTGCTCCGCTGCGTAATGGTTGGCGAGGGAACTCTTCAGCGCGCTCTCACGCACTGGGTGTGCTTACCGAGGCATGTGCATATGCAAAGGCCGATGGCGGGCAGCTACGATGGTCAGCCACGTCGGCGGTAAAGGGTGTTTGGAGGACGGACCGAAGCTGCTACGATGAGAGCGTCGTCCAGCCCCAAATTCCGCCTTACCATCCCGCGGTCGTATAATCTTGCCAGGACGATGACAAGTGCGAGAGCGGTAAAGACGACACTGATCGCAGTAAGAGCTGGGCCCGCGCGGATGCCATGTGGGAAGGCATCCGTCTGCCATTCCTTCACCAGCTTCAGAGGAGCCACTACGCCGCCTGGCATGGTGACTGAGGGATAAACGAAGAGTCGGAGTAGCTGGACGGTGGCCCCCTCTAAGATGTTGATGAGTTGAGGTGTAGTTGAAGTGAGTGAGCAGTAAATGGCCAGCATCCCTATCCCTTGCCAGGGCTGTTAAGGGTCCTTTTCAGTATCTCGGGCATTGGTCTCTCCTGCCTTCGCGTCATGCAGTCCCGACGTACAGATGAACCAGGCCATTCTGCATCCCGGATTTGGTTTAGGATGGCCTGCGTATGATCTGCGCTCGACCCGCCTTAAAGTCAGAGACGTCTGCGCACGCGGTTCCTACCCATGGGTTACCCAGACTGGGCTCCATCGTTCGTGAGAAATCACTGTGAGGACAGCTGTATTCAGAACAGCGGTTGGTACGCTAGGGCATGCTATTGCATGGTCACATCAATGATACGAGCCCTTGGCGATGCTGACTGGGCCGAGGCGCATCGGGGAGCGGGGGAGACGGGGACACTATTTTGGGGCGTGGTCTCGCTGTTCGGTCCGCCCAATGGGCTAATTTAGCGCCTGCAGCTCGGCCTCCCCGCCTGGCAGACGCAGGTACGCACAGGGAAAGGCCATCAAAACACGCGGAGCGTGCTGACAATACCGAGTCCGAGGGATAGGTAGATGTATTGCTTGGAGGCCGCGGCCTGTTCGGTCGTGTTCCTAAATCGTACCCGGAAGCCCCACTTGCCGCCCGAACGCACTGTGGACGTAGCTCTGGTCCGGATATTGTGAAGCAGCTTATCCCCACACCATTCTCGCTTCACGGCAACACTGCCGCCTCTTCCGACGACCCGGCTGTGCGTCGTCTGCAATCCATGCAGGTGCCGACAGAAGCTCAACTATAGGGACATGCGCCACTGTAGATCCTGATGCGGCGGCTAAAGTAGCGAGGCATAGCTTGCTGGTGGCTAAGCTGGGCTGCGCGGCAGACTTCAAGCTGCTCGGCTATACTTCCAACGCACTTTCAGAACCTTCGCCTATTGGGACAGTGGATTCGTTGCAGGCCAATGGAAGTTTCAGTAGGGGACCCCTGATGGAAGCCAATCGCACCCGCATCGCCAGCGACCATCAGTGAGGCTCAGTAGCAGAATAGAACAGGACAAGCCCCGCAATGGCGGCCTGATCTGAGCCATAGCCGCTGTCAAGTTACTAGCTTCCGCTAACAAGGGAACCACTCCAAGCTCGGTATTCGTTGCCAGATTACGGCATTTCATCATAATACTACTTGACGGCAACCGAACTTCAGACAGCCGGACGTCATGGCTGACTTCTCGCCTTCCGGGATGGCGAAGAAGCCCACGTGCGGTTTTTGCGCAGGATCAGCGCATGGATGCCGCGGTAATGCGAGACCAAGTCCAAGCTGAAACGTTCTCAGCCTAAGCAACTGCAGTCACATCACTAGATATACTCCGTGCATATGCGGATCAGCGTTCCCCGCGGAGACATGCTGGATGAAAATGGGTGACTTTGCGAACCGTATGGAGGACCTACCGAGCGCAGGTTAGGCCGTATGGAATGTCAAATAATTGGAGGCAGACTAGCGATGGGCGGGCGCACATGGGAGCCATCTCATCGGCCAATCTCGTTGTCTTCACCCATGTTTGTATTCTGTCATCTCCCCGCCCATGTCCCAGCAACCATTCCGGCCTCGCGTGTCGGACCCGCCTGCCTCCCCACGCCTCTCTGCCGCCTTCACCAGTCACCAGCACTCTCTTTACCTCTACCTTACGAGCTTGCCATGCCTTAGCCCCCAGAGGTCACTTGCAGAGAATAGCGAACCGGACCCACAAAACAGCGGCTTCCTGAATGTAGACGACGGGAGCCTTGCTCCAACGGCTGCATGTTCGACTTTCGCATGCCAAGATATTTGTTCTCGTCTAAAGCTCTAGAATAGGTGGGAATGTCTGATGGCAGTACCAACGGCAAAGGAAATATATGATTGTGTGACTGCTGTGCTGTGTGCTTGAGACCACGAAATCAGCTACTGCAGAAAATTTGGCTGTATCATACGGAAGTGCTGTTCTGGAGCCTACATTTGCGCAATCGTAAATCCTGGCCATCATTTTGATAATAGAAAAGTGCATATAACACGGGTGCGGGGTGTCCACGATAGGAAATTCCTCCAGTAAGCTAGAAAGATAACGCCATTTTGCAGTACCAGGGTATTATCAGCAAGCGAGACGAATAAAAGAGAACTCTTCAGCCCAAGATATCGGGCTTAGAGTAACCCTTTATAGGAAGTGTAGATCATCTAGGAGTTTATTGGTTGCGGTTTTATTCGGAGCATTTCATGCAGATGTAGTTGTTGCAATATAATGCACGCAAGGATAACTTAAGCACCGCTTTTTGTTCGACAGTAGTTGGTGAAACAAAAAGCGGTACTTGAGTTATCCTTGCGTGCATTATATTGCATCAGTAGTCACTGATGGAACGTAAACCTATAAGAAAAGCAACCCTCTTTCAGCTTGGAGCTTAGACCATTAGTTCCGCCGTATTTGAACATCTACAAGTCATGTACCTGCATGATCTCGGCTGATGTTCATTATTTAGACTTGCTGGCCCCCAATACCAGGTACCGTATCCGCGTATCTTGTTTACCAACTCTGCGTATAGCGGAAGACGGTGACTGTTCCAAGCTAGCACCCGTTGTTTCCTCCTCGTTGGCATGGATCATCACCATTTCCAAGCCCGGTATGCCGTGCAACTATCTAAGCAAGGACTTTTCACCCCGGAAAATACATATATTGCTAATGCTAACAGTTTGCTCTTTTGTTTAAAATGTGTCTACTTCAAATCTCTCACAATGTGCGGCCCTGGTTTTGCGCAGTGTTTTGTGTTTCTCATAGTGACTCTCACATCAGCGTGGAGAGTTTTCGGCTAGATCACAACGTGTCGTAACTTTCCCGGAGACGATCTCTGGCCATCGGCATCCGAGTGGGCTCAGCTGAACGAAACTGTTGGTGGCCGCCTTGTCGCGACCGGTCCTTTAGGCGCCCCGTGTCACGAACCGACGTACAACGCAACCAAATGCGCGGAGCTGAGAGACGCCTGGCTGTGGCCAAGAATACACGATGAATCCTCGAGCTCGGTCATGGCTCCGTTCTTCGCGAACCAAAGCTGCGACCCGTTCACTGCCGCCGATACCTCTTGCACCCTTGGAAATTACGTGCGTTTCGCCATCAACGTTTCCAACACAGACGACGTCATTGCTGGCGTCCGATTTGCAAAGCAGAAGAATATCCGCCTCGTCATCAGGAACACTGGGCACGAGTGAGTTGATTAGGCGCATTTCAAACAGCGGGCGAGCTGACATCAATCGAGCTATCTCGGAAAATCCACTGGGGCCGGGTCTCTTGCCCTATGGACGCACCACCTCAACAGTGTCGAAATCATCGACTATGCGGACCCGTATTACTCAGGCAAAGCAGTGAAGGTTGGCGCCGGCGCCATGGTCGGAGATGTCTACGAAGCGGCAAATGCATCCGGCCTTATCGCTGTTGGCGGTGTCTGCCCACCAGTGGGATTCGCCGGTACACCTCCAGCATTGATATCAAACTCGATAGCGTAGCCTCAACTGATCTCTCCCAGGTGGATACTCCCAAGGCGGCGGCCACTCTCCGCTCACTTCCAAACTCGGACTCGCCGCGGATCAAGTCCACATCGCGGATCTCTACTGGGCTCTTTCCGGCGGCGGCGGGAGCACGTACGGCGTCGTGCTGTCCTTGACCTCCAAGCTGCACGATGACTTCCCCACGTCCGGAGCCACCGTCTCGTTCGCCTCCGAAGGCATTGACGCAGATACGTTCTGGGATGCCGTTGGCGCATGGACGGAGGTCATGGACTCACTCCACGACGAGGGCGCCGCATCGGTGACGTATTTGGCAAAAGCCTCCTTCGCGGTTGCACCGGTCACCGCTCCCGGCGTCAGCGCAGACCAGCTCGCCACGTTGGTTCAGCCGTACCTGAACCGGCTGGACGAGCTGGGAATCCAGCACAACGAGTCGATCGAGCAGTTCCCAGGATTCTTGTCTGAGCACAAGACTTTGCAGCGCGCGCAGCAGGTGGGCACGGGTCAGCTTGGTGGATGGCTCATTCCGCGAGGCGTGGTGCAGACACGGAACGATGACTTGACCGCGGCGTGGCGAAGCATCGTGGATGGAGGCGCGAGCGTCATTACCACGTGAGCACTTCTGAGATACTCTCCGCCGCAGCGGGAGCTGGCGCGTGTTGACTTGGGCTCAGGCCGTGGAACTTCACTGCACCGTGGCACGAAATGGTGGCGGACCAGGAGAAGATTACGAACGAGTTCGTCCCTAAGCTGAAGGAGTTGGCACCGGAGTCTGGGGCATATCTCAACGAGGTAATATCCATGTATCCTTGCGCTCTTACCTGCTTACTATTATAAGGCCGACTTCCGTCAACCGGACTGGAAAAATGCTTTCTACGGCAGCAATTACCAGAAATTGAGACAAATCAAGGCCAAGTACGATCCGGATAACATTCTCTATGCCCCGACAGCTGTTGGAAGCGATTAATGGGTCCCCGAGGAAGACGGAAGGATCTGCAAGAAGAAATGGTTAATAGAGGCTTCCTACAGCCACTCTCGTCCAACATAGGTGCACAATGCCAAAGCGTAAGACGTGTCTTGAGATAATCCCAGTCTATTGAAAGCTGTCGTCTGAGTACGAGCGTGATTTCTGAATTCGAAATTTCCAGAAAGACCCATACACAGCTAAATCAGGGACTCTCGATGAACTTAAAAATGGTTAGAATGGGTAATGGTCCCAGAGAATGTGTTCTTGTCTAATACTCCTTCAAGACAGCTGATGCCAACGTCACCAAGGCAGATCAGAACTTGAGTTGCGCTGTGAAGAATCTCGAGTATCATTGTAACTTGATGATTCCTTCTAGGATAGCGGACAGCTCCTACTCGTGTATTGATTATTAGACAAATATGATAAGGTGCTGCAGAATGTATTTATGAAGAATAAAGCGAGCAAATTGGCGTGATGATGAAGACCACCAATACTACTACTTGCTTATAAATATTAAAAAAATTTAAGTTTTGGTACGCCATTCAGGGGCCACTGAATACGTATTCAATGGCTTCCCAAGCCAAAATCGAAGAGTTCATCCCAGGTACCCGCATTTTATTCCTCATATCGCTCCCAGATGAAGCTTGGGATTGCCTTCCACACCGAGAACCTGCTTATAACTTCGTTGGCTTCATTACGGGCAGTAGCGCTTTACCACTTTTGACGCCGCGCCCCTAGTTGTCAGTAAGACAGGCTTTCGAAGAAGATATGTAGGACTATATAAGGCCACTAGCCAGCACTGCAAAACAGTGCGGCGTCGTACTTTTTCAGTCCGACAAGATAATCCGTCTGGAGAGAAGAGCCGGCAAGAAGGAAAGTAGCGAAAGGAAAGGGTGATGTGTCGGGTGCAGGCTAGATTTTAGTTATGACTACATGATGGAAGAGGAAAATTTGACACTTCCTAGATCATGCAGCCTTTAAGAAACAAACCCTCGATCCGCACCAGAGTTGATGATGTAACCTTGATCTATTGACCTCTTGATCCACTCACAAATCTATCTTCACCTCTACCTATCTCTACATTCATTTTTCTTTGCGACCTCTACCTTCATCTTTGTCGAAGCTTCCTGATATCTTCATTTGAACAATGCAACCTCTTTGCAAATGTCGACTTGCTTTATGCGGAATAGCTTGTATATAACGACAGCTGCTCTCGACACTTTTCAGCGGAACCTCTGCGGGACGATGACAATCTCAACGAAACTCACTCGACGATCGTCATGCATTATTATGGAACCGAATGACAGCCGATGTTTGGATTTTTGGTTTCTATCACATGTTGATCCTCTTCATCCAACGATTAATATCAAGTCCACTATGACGCCGAGCCCATTCACGACAGGTCCACAAAACGCCAGACCGGAACGCCAGCATTCTCTTTTCTTCTTCAACATCGTCGTGCCATGCTAGCTCGTCTCTGTGAATGTAGAGACGCAGTAAAAGTCACAGGAAACTTGCATACCCGCCATGCCTCTCCCGTTCCGATATGCCAGTCCGTCTTCCGTCTTTCCCAGTCCCGATCCACAATGCTAGCATTACTTACGAAAAATGCTCTCGTCATTCCCCAGTTCAAGGCCACTCACCGGCATCGGGCCTTCTGAATGGATGCGCTTCGGTGTTCAGCACCCACTCGTCCAAGCTCACTACGTCCTCATCCGAGAACAGCAGCCAGAAGTACTTCAGCGTCTCTGCGAGCCAGAAGCTTTCCATCTCGTCCTTCAGGATGGGCGCCGTCTTTGTCACGTCGTCGATAGCGCTGTACCCGAACTCAGCGCGACAGTAGGTCTGAATAGCTGTAAACATGTTCCAGCCGGCCTCGCGCCAATAGGGGTCGCCGGTGATGCGGTAGAGGTACCAGACGGATTCGATAGCTTCGGGCCTGTACTGTGTTAGGATCCTGACCGTTCTTTTTTTTTTTTTGTTTTCCAAAAGGAAGCGTCGGTCTCTTACCTTAAGATGTAGTGCCTCGATTCGACACGGGTGAATCCTTTCGGTAGCCTCTCCTCCTCGATCCGCTTTTCGACATACTCTTCGTGCCCCAGGGGCTTCTGGGGCTTCCAGATGTGCGAGATGACGGGATCGTTCTTGTCCGCATCGTCATAGTCGGCAGGTTCATGCGCATCGCTGTACGTTGTTTTGGATGGCGTGGTGCTCTTGCTCTTTCCATCATTCTCCACACCGCCGAGCTGTCTCCGATCCCAACGGTGGGCAGGTACAGAATCTGGAATGGCATTTGTGGGGATGGCCTCGGCGGTCGCCGCAGCAGTAGCGATACCATACTCAGTGGCTGCCGTCTCGGTAGCCTTGGCGCGGGCGAGGGCAACCTGGGAGCTGTAGTGCTCGAGCTGGCGTTCATACGTTTCCTGTCTGCTCTCGGCATACGGGTCGAGCTCTTCGTACCACCTGGTCTCATTCCACTCGCATCCTTGGATGTTGTCGCAGGGGGTCACGAGGAAAGACTCAGGCATAATACCCGTGCTGGTGACATTGTAGGCCCAAACGCAACCCTCAGTCAACTGGGCGCCGATTTTAACGTCTTCGGTGCGGCCAAAGATCTTGGCACCGTATGCAAACATACCGCCGGCAAAGCAGGTCAAGTGGGTACCTTCAGCCTTCAACTTCTTGACAATCTTCTTATTTTTCTTGTCGGGTGGAGACACACTGAGCGTGCCAGAGAAGAGGACATCGGGTGAGCCATCAGGCAACATTGGCCGGTAGAGGAGTTCCTCCTTCACAACGTCCGCCGATTTCTCATAAAGTTCCTGATACTCAGGAGCGAGGCCGCCGAGCAGCAAGTATTCCTTAGGGAAGTACTCGTACATAGAATCCGACATTCCACCTAGAGTGAACTGCTGGGATCCATGCGGGCTGGACGGGGCCAGGCCTTGGGGTTCGCAGTCGGCCAAAGTTGGTGTCGCCGTAGCTTTCTTGGTAGACGTGGGGCTCTTCTCCAAAGATAAGGTTGCCTTCTCAGTGCGCACTTCATCTTCCTTGGGCTCATCCAGGGCAGCCTTAGATAGGGAGATGGGGTCGTCCAGCTGGCGTTTCACCAAATCGTCATCTAGATCGTCATGATCGTCGTCCGGAACGGGGTTCTTGCCACCAAATCTCTCGGGGTTGTTCTTGTTCGTCTTCTGGCTCTTCGGCTTCTCTGCGCCGGTATAGGAGCTGGATTTCTCTTCGTCGTAGGAAAGCGGGGTCTTTCCACTGTTCTCGGATGGAACCAGCTTATCGGCAGCCTTCAGCGGGGGGTAAGCAGAGTCGACAGAAGACCCGGTTTCAGGTCTCTTGCACCCGGAAGCATCGACGTGAACTGGCCACATGCCGGGCAAGAGAGTATCCTGCCATTCGTAGAAGGCATTGGTGATGCGGGCAATGGCGTCGTAGTATTTTGGCTCCTTCGTGAGCTGAGCGAGCCTGGTAAACTCGACCGAGAGTGAACCGATCTCGGCAAGGACGACGCGTGTGCCAGCACGGTGCGGTTGGGATGCATAAGTGCTGCTCAGTGTCAGTCTTGCTCGTAGCAGTGGGAGTGGCGAGAATGACTTACGGCATCCAGTAATAAAACGTAATGGGCATGCGGTTTGGCGTGTCAAAAGCACCGATCAGTATCTCAGCCAACTCAACCGCCTTGTCTAGCAGAATCTTGTGTTTCAAGCCGCTAATATCGTAGGCAGCAACGAGACCGCCCAGATACCTGATGACGGTCTCGAACAGAGGAATGTCCTTCCTGAAGCTCGTGGTGAAGTCAATATCGGCGACAGCAGCAACGGCCTCCTCGAATTCATCTTCCAGACCCATGATATACAATGTGTCCAGCGTGTCAACAAGGGTGGCGCCCCAGCCAGCAAAGGGATTACGGCTGCCATTGGAGACGGGGGAAAGCTCGTCTTTCATCCAGGCGTACTTGCGGTAGCCGTCCCACGAGAAGGTCATAGCTTCCTTGATGGCAGCAAGCCTAGCCTCACGCTCCTTCTTCTCGGCGGGCGACTCCTTGGCGAATGTAGCCTGGATCTTGGGGACGGGCTTGGGGGAACCCTTGGGAAGTTGGATGGTGGAGGACACTGGGAAATGCTCTTCCAGCTTGCGCCAATGGATGGCCTTTTCCTCATCCTCTACCTCCTTCCTACCCTCGCCGCCCTCGTGGGGAACGACGATTTGCGGCTCATGAGGCACGCCGGCCACGACATCAGCGTCGAGGTAGGGGGAGTCGTCGCCGTCGCCGGCATCATCATCCTTGAGCGAGCTCGGTGTGGTCTCCAGCGAGGGCGGAGGCTTGCCTTGCACGGGCTTGCTGGGCTGGGGTAGGGCCGGCGGATCCTCCTTGTGCTGCGGCTTCTCAGCAGCGGGGACGGTGACATCAGGCAGGTCGTCCTTGTCCTCGGTGGCGATGGGGCTGGAGCTCTTAGGAGGCAGCAGCTCGTCGGGTATGTCATGGGCGGGCGGGGCTTGGCCTTGCGAGCCTTGCCAGCCTTGCGAGCTGCCGCTAGACAGGTTGACGCCGAGGCCGCTGGACCGCCATGTCTCGGAGCCGGCGAACTGCCAGAGCACCAGCACGGTCAGCACGGCGAAGACGACGAAGACGCGATAGCGGCGGTAGCGGAGCATGGTGGGCGGCGGGCGCGCAGGCGCGTGGGCGGACGCGGTCCCGGTCGCACTGGCGGTCGCACTCGCGGCTTGTGTCGCTGGCGGCGGCGGGCGAGCGAGCAGGGGCGCTGTGCTGGGGGCGCGGCGGCTTATGATGGGCGGCGGGCGGTGTCGCGTGCTCTCGAACAACGCCGACACAGGGGCAGCATTGAGCAACGGCGGCTTGGGGGGTTTGCGGGAATGCGGCGAGGGGCGTTGGGTCGGTTTATGTGCGGACAGTGATACAGGCGGGCGTGCAGTTAAGCTCACTCCCTCCAACCTCCGGGCGAGCCAGAGTCGCTGCCAAGAAGGAGGGCTGATCTTGGCCAGCCAGCGCCCGCAGGCCAGGTGGATGCGTTTCGAGACGCTCCACTCTGCCAAAGCGAGGTGGAAATAACGCCCTGTCCCGTTTCGAGCGTGTCGCAAGCCCCCATTGGTGCCGCCCTTGCAGCCAAGCGACTGCTTCACTCCGCATTTCTCGCCACCACCGCGCCCGTCCAAGAGATAGCGGAGCGGACGGAAGCCTGTAGCCGCCCTGCCGAAGTTTAAATTGCCTGCCAGGCCCCGCTGCTGTCATGCGCGCGCGCCACACGGCCCAATTCTTCTTGACTCTATAAGCTTTTGAGGCCACCTATGTTACATGCCTTGACGTCCAAACATGCCGCTGATTATCCGTCATCCATCCAACATCACCGTGCCGAATCACCCACCGTTCACCGCTCACTGCTTACTGCTCACTGCTCACTGCCCGTCGCCCGCTGCTGGGTCCGGCGCCCGCCCCATCTGTCGTGCCTTTAGCATCTCGTCGCACAGCAGCAGATTCGAAGCGATGCCCGTGCTGGATGCGATGCAGTTGCGCAGCACCCGGAAGGAGTCGTACACTCCCGCCTGCACAGGGTCCATCGCCTCTCCCGAGCTGAGGTCCAGTCCGACCACGTTGCCCTCGGCATGTTCGTCCTGCAGTTCCGCCACTGTTGCCTTGCGTTAGAAAGTTTTTTTTTCACTGCCAATGCACAAATCTAACTTACAGGCGTCCTGGATGTCGTGGCCGGAGTTGGCAGCCAGCGTCTTGGGAATGATCAGGAGCGCATCCGCAAATGCTTCAACACCGTACCGCGCCTTGCCCTTAACCTGCTTCCTGAACGCGTCGCTCTTGAGGTGCGCTGCGCATGCGACCTGGAAAGCACCACCACCGGGCACGACGCTCTTGTCCACAATCATGTTGTAAACACTCCTCAGACCATCGCGAACTGCATCCTTGACCTGCGTGATCGTGTGCGCGTTGGGGCCCTTGATTAGAATCGTAACCGACTTCGGGTCCTTGACGTCCTCCTAACATCTAATTAGCATCCGTCCGTCCCGTGAGCGGATGCTACCTACCACAAACGTGTACTTCTCCTCGCCGAGCTGGTGTTCGTACACCTTGCCAGCCCAGCCGAGCACGTCGGGAGTGAGATCATCCACGCTGTTCATGGCGGTACCACCGCAAATGAGCTGTAACCGCTCCATGTTCCTCCTCTTAGCTCTCCGCAGAGCGAGAATGCCGTTCTTGACGAGCACGTCCAAGCTCATGGGATCAATGCCCTTCTGGTTTATTATCACAAAGTTCTTCTTCGGGTCGTCGCCACAGACCTCCTTTTTCAACTCCACAATCTTACGCAACTTGTCATCCACAAACCGCCTCTCGCTCTCCACAAGCTTGTCCCGCTGCTCTGCACTCGAGTAGAAGAACCCCGAGTTGATCTCCGACTTCTCATATTCCAAGCTGACATTGAGCGTCAGGATGTAGGCGTTCTCGACGTGCTTGGGCATATCAGGGTGGCGGGCGCCATGGTCCAGCGCAAGTCCTCTGATGAGCTGAGTGTCAGCTGCGGTGCGATGCTGCATGGTCATGATCTCAACCATGTGCAAGTCGGGCTTGGCAGGAGGGTTGTAGATGGCGAGGACGGCATCAACAATGTCCGGGGTGAGCTGCTCGGCGAGAGAGCTGTTTAGCTTCGTGGAGAGGGAAGTGCGGGCGACGGAGAGCAGAAGTTCGCGGTCCACCTCCTTGGACAGCTTGAACTCGTCCAGGAACTTGAGAGCCTCTGTCTTGGCCAGCTCGTAACCATCAGTGATGACGCGGGGATGCAGACCCTCGGAGATGTATCTATCCGCCTGCTTGAGCAGCTCGCCAACCATCAATACCACAGAGGTTGTGCCATCGCCAGTGATGTCGTCTTGGGCCGTGGCCGCGCGGGCAATCATGACGGCGGTGGGGTTCTGGATCTGCATCTCGCGAAGCAACACGCTGCCATCCTTGGTCAGTTTGATGGCACCGGCGCCATCGACCAGCCTTCACGTTGTCGGTTAGTCGTGTACGGAACAGGTATGCTGTGGTAGCTCACATCTTCAAGGTGCCGCGGGGCCCAAGGTTGGACGCAAGCACCTAGTTCGAGTCAGCTTTGGCCGTGGTTTTCAGCATATTCCAAGGGAACAGACCTGCTGGAGGCCCTCTCCGGCGGAGATGTTGACCTTCAAGGCCTCGCCGCGCCTCTACAGCTCCTATTAGCGTGAAGTTGAACAAAACGGGGGGGCTCTGCATACCCGCGACTCGGCCTTGGGGTTGAGGAGTTGTGCGGCCGACATTTGACGTGCGGACCACGAATTATGGATTGGATGGTCTCGGATGGGCAGGAACGAGCTCTGCACGGGAGATTCAGGCGGCGTGGGGCAGCACGGGGGAGCTGGGAGTCGGGCAACACGCGCAGAAAAGCGGCGGACGCGATTTCTGGAAGCTGCGACCAGTTAATCCGCTCCGGGCCTCCTTCTCACCGCGCCCCGCCGTACGTGCTAGCTGCCGCCAAAGCTCTACGTAGTAGTAAGCCTCGAGCCGCAGGCCGCGCCCGGGCTCCGGCTTCGTGTCCCACCTGCCAGGGTCCCACGCTGCCGTCATCGCCCGCGCTCCAGCTGTCCCGCCGTTGAGCTCTCAAAGGTCTCTCGATCCCTCACACCTCCTATTGTATGCCATCGCTTCGCGCGCAGGCACAGCAGTCCTCCCCTTTCTTTGACATACACAGTTCCCGAAATCCGCCCTCTCGCCTCGTCTCCGCACCGCTCCGCGCTCTAGATCGGCTCCCACGCCCCGCCAAGCTCTCGGTACTCAATCTCCTGATAACCCCTCAGCCTCCGGAGTGCCTTTACGTCTGGCAGCGGTGCAAACATGAGAATACGGGTACGCGGCCCTCAAGGCGTCACAACGATCACTCTCGACGACAATGCCACCGTTGCCGAGCTGCAGTCGACCATCGCGGAGAAGAGCGGCGTTCCCGTCTTCGACCTCAAGACTGGCTACCCCCCACAACCGCTCGACATTTCGCAGTTTGATCCAATAATCGCACTTCGCGACACAGGCCTGAAGCTTAACGGCGAGCAGCTCGTCGTGGTACCGCGAGATGTGAGTGGACAGCTCACGCATCCCATGGCCGATAGTACACCAGGCCGCGCCGCTCCTCTACCAGGGTCGCATCAAGCGCGTGAAAATCAGTCCAGCGATGTTCAGCAACCGCTGTCACTATCGCGGAATGCGAGAGACGTCGAATCAGACCCGCCTGAGGTGGCAGTGCCTGAAGTTGGAGGTACACTGGTCCTTCGCGTCATGCCGGACGACAACAGCTGTCTGTTCCGCGCCATCGGCAGCGCCGTTATGGGTGACTCACTGGACATAATGCATGAGATGCGAGCCATAGTTGCAGCGGCTATCCAAGCAAATCCGGTGGACTACAACGAGGTGATCCTCCAGAAACCGCCCGACGATTATTGCCGCTGGATCCAGCGTGACGAGAGTTGGGGCGGCGATATTGAGCTGGGAATCCTCAGCCAACATTTTGATATCGAAATATGCAGCATCGATGTTCAGAGTCTACACGTATACCGCTACAATGAGGGTAAACCAAGGCGTTGCATCTTAGTTTACTCCGGCATTCATTACGACACCATTGCTCTGAATCCATCATCGCCCCCACACAACAAGGCTGACATGCCTCCGGAATTCGACATCAAGCAATTTGATGCCCTTGATGATGTCATCTTGCAGCGCGCGAAGGAACTATGCAAAATCCTGCAGTCGCGGCATTATTATACAGACACTGCAGGCTTCTCCATAAAATGCAACATATGCGGCTGGAAAGGGACCGGCGAGGCGGGTGCCCTGCAGCATGCTAAGGAGACATCTCATATGGATTTTGGAGAGGCAGAGTGAAACTAGACTTTGGTCAGGGTCTTGCACACCAGTCTGAATGATGCACGGTAAGTGCATTTATTGCTAGAAATCTCTAACAATTGCATCATGCGAGGTTGAATGCATCAGCTGAAGTGCCAGCGAAAGCCTATTGATAGAAAGGTGGTGATACTACGACGTGCTATCTCTAACGCGAAAACTCTAGCCAGTCTTCGTTAAGACGCAATATCGGTGACTCTGAGCCGTCCGAACTTTCCACGAGACAAGCTTCTGTGCACCCAACGAAATAAGGAGAGCTAAGATTCCCATCATCAACTATCAAGCAATCGTTTTACGACGCATACAACGCCGCCATCCTCATGCTGACGTATTGCTCGGATGTGACGGGCTCATACTTCTTCGGATTGTCCCCATCATCCCAACAGCCCGGTAGCACATCGATCAAGGCGTCGTCGTTTGGTGCAGAGAAGAACGGAATCGAGTACCGCGCTCGGCACATGTCCTCTGCTTTTCCATCATCACCTAAGGCACTCTCATCCTTAAGCCTGCCCACCGGCGGGGCCCCAACCCGATGGACGGTACTCTTCCATCGGCCGTTACTCCACCTCTCCATTAAGTCCCCTACATTCACCAATAACGTTCCCGGAATCGGTGACGCAGGGCGGAAGGTACCTGGCGAATGCGGATCCTCAACCTCCAGACCGCCGACGTCGTCTTGAAACAGGAGCGTCACGGAGCCGAAGTCCGAGTGCGCGCCGATGCGGGAATGCGTTTTTGAAGTGAGGGCTCGGAGAGGAAGGGGCGGGTAGTGCAAGAGGCGGAGCTGGAAGGGTGAAGTGGAATGGGCATCGCTCAGATGGGAAAGAGGAAGTCCGAGAGAGAGAGCGAGGGCTTGGAGGAGCGTGTGGGTCATGTCGGCACAGTCCTTTATGTTGCCCAAGATGAGAGCGTAAGCATGCATTTGCTAATGAGGGAAAGATGGAACGCAAGCGTCGTTATCACCTTACCTCAAAGAACTCTTGCATGTATGCCTTGAATCCAGGCAGCTTATCTTCAGGCAACCAGATGTTGGGCTGGCGCTTGTCTGTCGTGTTGCCCGTCTCGTAGCTCTCCTTCATGTCGGGTATTTGACGTAGTGCGGAGATGATCTCCTCGTCGAAGATGTTCTGTGATACTTTTTCGATCCCAAGCCCGGAATAGCCACGATGATGGGAACCGCCTGGCGGGTGGGGGGCAAGCATCTTTACTGCCGTTGGAAGAGCGAAGAACCGTCTACTCTAGTTTTCCCATCGTCAATTCAACCTTCGAGGGAGTGTCATGATGCCAGAATATCAACTTTTGCAGATGGGATAAAGAGCTACTGTATGACAGCTCGACGGATAAGGGGGAAGCTGCAGCTCACCCATTCGAATGCACCATCGACTTTTTCCTGTGGCACGCCATGATTCTTGAT
This sequence comes from Neoscytalidium dimidiatum, assembly GCA_037367355.1. Classification (NCBI taxonomy): domain Eukaryota; kingdom Fungi; phylum Ascomycota; class Dothideomycetes; order Botryosphaeriales; family Botryosphaeriaceae; genus Neoscytalidium; species Neoscytalidium dimidiatum. Next base: position 1,237,607 of record CM074700.1, on the reverse strand, counting down.
GTACACGAAGCCGACCGTATTCAATGCAGCATCAAGCTGTTGTGCAACTGCCTTTCTGGCCACATCGTCGGCGGTGTAGAAGGGGCCAAAGTCAACAATTGGTACTGGTGACTCGACAGAACCCATATTGTCGGATAGTAAGTTCAGAGGCTACGCCTCTAGTTATCATGGGAGAGTGGGAGCTGTGGCCGGCGACTATTTGACGTCAGCGGGGATGCTGGCAGGGAGGTTGCGGGGTAGACAAGGAATGCCTGAAAAATGAACCTGCAGGCTCTACTCGACACTAGCGAGATGGCAGGATCAAGAAAGAGGATACGCGAAACGAGGGAAGAGCTGGTTATATGGACTTTGAACTCTCGACATCTGAAGCAATGCACAGAGTAAGCAGCTAACCACTCTGGGTTAAACTATTTTGCTGGTGCTTACGGTGTGCATCCGTAAGCCGCCCTTGCTCCGAAGAGAGATTCCGGTAATCCATTTTCTGTAAGCTAAAAACCATACCATAGGCTCTATCTGAAAACATGCAACTGTCGTTGGATGTTGAATCAAAGAATTGAATCAAATGCGTGGAAGTGCAGGCCCGATGCTGCTCGACAGAACGCGGTTTATAACTGAAGAATTCGAAAATCGCAGAGGAGCATATGCAAGCAAAGCAACCTTTCTATGGTGAACTCTGCTACTCAGTCCCGGAACTGTCATCATCAGTGCTCTCGTTTTTGCCTTTCCCTCGATTTACGCTCTTCTTTTCATTGTCGCTGCCATCGGTATCGTCCTCCTCCTCGCTGTCATCCTCGCTGGATACCTTGCGCAATTTCTTCTTTGCCGGCGGAGTAGGTGTCGCCAAGAAAGATCCTTGAGGTGCCCTGCCCCTAAAGCTTTCGTCGTCAATCCGTGTTCGCAACCTCCATGCCTCCTTGTCCTCCTCATCCCGGAGGTCATTGAGGTATCTTTCGAAGCCTCTGGAGGCCTCTGCGACCCTCTCGAAATGCTTTTCTTTCAACACAAGCTTTTTTGAGACTTTAGTTTTGAATTCCCACTCAGCCAGAGCAATGGCTGTTTGACACGAGTTGAAAATTTCGCGACCGTTCCAGTGATTCTCCTTGAAATTTTTCTTCGCCCAGTCAAGTATTTCCTCTTCTCTAATTTTGAGCTTTCGACCTCTGGAATCATACTGGGTGTGGAGACGGCTCAAACAGAGTCTGTATACCTTCATCGAGGTGGACCTGTTAAAGCGTTTGTACTCGAGAGCAACGTGAATACGTGATTTGAAGGCGCGGTCGATATCACCCAGCCGATTTGTGGTGAGGAAGAGGACTCCGGTATAGTATTCCAGCTGCCTCAGGAAAATGGAGACGATGGCGTTGATGTTCAGCTGTGTGTGCTTCCTCTGCTGAAGAAACACGTCGGCTTCATCTAAAAGGAGGATGCATCCCCACTTCGCCGCAAGGTTGAAATGATTCTCCAGCTTCTGCTCGACTGTGTCGGGAGAGACGCCGAGATTCCCAGAGGTTAGGGAATACAGAGGCTTCTTGACATGATCTGCGATGCACTCTGCAGTCGATGTTTTCCCTACGCCTACAGAGCAACTATCAGCCGTAGACAAAACATATTGGGGAGACAATGAACATACCAGGAGGTCCATGAAGGAGTATGACGAGGCTTCGCCCTTTTCCACTAATGAATTCACCAAAGTTTGCACTGTTTCCCTCCTTCTTCTCTTCTTCCGCTCGCTGAAGGTGCTGATTAACTTGCGCTTCGACGAGATCTTTAGTCCTTCTCTCCAGAACCAAATCTTTCCAAAAGTTCAACGATTCAACATCTTTGAGACAGTTGGTGGCAATGCTGAGAGTTGCCCACCTCTGTTTCTTCAGGATGAAACCAAATAGCTGCGAAGGTAGCAGCATACACTCGTCATCTTTATCAATGTCACTTCTAGCTTCTAGAAGCGGACTGTCGTACCCGTGCTTATAATGCTTCTCTCGAAGGTCGTTGTCAATATCGTAATCCTGGTGAAAGACGTCGGAAGTGCAACAGCCATCCTCCTTGCAGTGGGTGTTGCCGGACACAATTTCGTCCAGTTCTCGATAATCGTTGCTGATCACGTCTTCTTCGAAGTCTATAGCAACTGGCCTCTCATAACCATGGATGTAGGCTTCCTCGAAGTCGACAACTACTTCAGAGTTGATATGTTCTCCTCTCGAGCCCTCATCAAGGTTTGGCCCTGTGTACCTACGGTAGACTGCATCTTTTTGGCAGTAGCTCATGTAGGTCCGTCCGCTGGCAACATATCTCTTACGGATATCTTCGTGGGCGGGCTCATGCGCCAAAGGATATACCGGAAGAGACGTGATATCCTTCTCGCCTTCATAGGGTCTGATACCAAACGTTTTGAGTTGTGGTCTGTAGACGTTGCCGTCGAACCTCAGGCCCCAGCATTGGACTCCAAACGCTCGACTCCAAGATCCTGGACCAAGATCTTTACTTATCGGATGGATAGGGGGTCCATAGTTGGATTGAAAAGTGTGCCTGCCTCCAGTGAATTTAAACACTCGGTAGATACCTGCTTTCTCTTTCTCTGGGCCAGGAACGAGCACTTCTTGATCGTGCTTGAAGAGATGCCACAGTTCCTCAAAGGCGATTTTCTTAACTTCATTTCTTCCAAGAGCGCGTCGGAAGTCAAGGAGAGGCTTGAGATCTTCGTCGAGAAACTTGATGAGCAACCTGAAATGCTGGAGTGCCTTCGGGGACTCCCTTTCCCCATGACCAATATCAGCATTGTCCAACGAAGCCTTAGAAGCCGAGCGTTGTGATCTCTCAAGCTTTTCGAGATTCTGGTCCGACAAACCAGAAGTTAGTCCAATATCACAGACAGATTGTATCGATCTGCATACCTGTTTGGCCTCATCATCGCTTGAGTCTAGATCTCTAGCATACTTTGCCTCCAGTTGAGCGTGTCGAGCTCTAATTTCAGCTTCGTAGATGCAAAAGAACTTGAAAGGACGTAGAAAAGTCATCTTCCCAGGCTTCAAGTTGAGTTCGTCTTTACTCATGTCGTTGAGGTGTGCAAGAATTGCGCTTGACCTAATCCTCAGGCGTGCAGGAGCCTTGCTTGAAGCGCCGAAAGAAGTGGAATGCTCATACTGCTGGCTCTCTCCCTCGGCAGATTCTTTGCCCGCGGCCATTTTGCCGCTCTGTGCTCCCGGCTTGTCGCCCTGGCTACGCTCGGTCTGCTCTGGCTCGCGTTCCAGCACCTCCAAGACCCAGCGTTTACGTGTGTCGAGGCGCAGGTTATGTTTCTCATTGGGCGCATCCGACAAAGTGAGTGGCGCTCGGGGCGGCTTGAACTCGTCCCATGTCATTCGCTTAATGGACGGCTCGTGATTAGGGCCCTTCGCAGAACTGAAATCACCGCCTTGAAGGATGTCTTCCCCTGTCAGCCTAGCGAAGTCCTTCTCGAGCTTTTGCATCCGTAGGTGCAATTCAAGGTTCCATCGAACGGCCTGTTTGGCGCGCATCTCGCTTTTCCGGATGATTCGATCCATGGAGTCAGAGTAAGCGCCCACAGTGACCTCTTCGACATCGCTGTGGTCTTCATCTTGGGCAATAGTTGTTGCGAGCCCTTGTGGCTTCGATTCGGCACCGAAAGAGGCGTCTCTCGTCTTAAAAGAAAAAAGAAATTAGTATACGCTAAACAATAACGATGAAGCCCTTACTTCTCGAGTTGCGAAAGTGGTATCATCGCCTTTGCTATTCATGATGTCGTTTCCACAGTGATAAAGCGGTGTTTTAAGTTGACGGATACATGGGCCTGGTTATCATCTTATTGCGCCTGGAAATGCGCCCAGATCCGCAGAGAAAGGCTTTCACGGTGTGGCGTATCTCGTCGTACTAATGGAGTCAAGGCAAGCGGGCAGTTTGGTAATCCAAATGTGCTCAACGCAGGCAACCACCGAAAAGGCAACTGATAGTTTCTGCCTGGAGGAAAGGTGACACAAATGCCTTGTGTTTGCGTAGTTCTGGCTAAGTGGATGTCGGTCGCTCGGCAATCACCGAAAAAAACATTATTCGTTGATGCGTCGTGGCCCCCTCATCCCGTGTCACTTTCTTTATCAAATGCGCGCAGCCAGAACGGTCTATGGGCTGACTCTCTGCTCATATGCTGCAGCCACCGAGAGATGGCTTGCTGATGCTGATGCTCCGCCGCATCTTCACACTGCATGTAGCAAACAAATGTGACCTATCGGTGCAGCTCTCCACAGGATTTGAATGCAAGGCTGGCCCCCAAGCGGATTTCAGGGATGAGAGGTGCGGGGCACTATGTTCCCAAACCCAAGCCCCTTCTATCTCGTCATTCCCATCAAGTTGCTGATTCTGGTGCAGTAAAGTACACGACCCTTGGGTTGGAGGTTGATCCGTCCGAATTAGAAGAGTGGGTAATTACTACTCATATGACATGGAGAGGTGATTTTACAACCTGTTCTAGCCAAAAGCGAAGAAGCTAAGCCTCATCTTAGCCCTTCCGACGTGGACGCTCGACTCGGATCCGACAGGCCATATCTCTGTGCAAACCACCAGCATATCTCGGAAAACGAAGCCGGGCGATGGATGATGCATAGTATTGCCCAGCAGCCGGAGGTGGGGACTGCTCGATTCCTGCCAGAAGCATCTACTTTCGTTGCAGATGAGGAAGCGCGTAAGATAGAGATGGATGAGTGAGTAGTCTCGGGATATGGAGAGAGAAAAAGAGAGAGCTGAGATCAGTCACGTCCAGGAGTAATCTCTGGAGTGAAGCTTTTAAAACAGCTGCAGCGCTTCGACAACAAGTTGAAGAGTACCAGAGGGATTTGAAGAAGAGGGTTCCTGGTATCAATGTGATTGACCCTCGTACGGCTTCCTGGTCAGACGTCAAACGGGCTATCGAAGAAGGAGCTCTCTATTATGAGACCCAAGCCGTAAGCGGTGGCATCAAGGGTATTCTTAGGAAAGGCTTCCGCGCATTGGGCAAGAATTCCAACATCTTTGAGGCCTGGCTAAGGTTCCTGCCGCAGGGGAACACATACATATCTCCTTTGTGTGCCTCATTTCAGGTTATTTTGACGGTCAGTGTGCCGATCGTCTTACGTTGTGGTCATGGTCTGCTAAAAAAAAATATTCATACAGGTGGCTAGAAAAATTGACGAGGTTCGCGCTGATTTGCTCATGACCTTGAGCTTAATCGGGGATGAGCTCCAATTCATTCAAGAGTTTCTTGATATCTATCAGGATCGTTCAGTTAAAGAAGCAGCGGCAGCTTTGTATACATCAATACTTCACATACTGCAGCTCACAATGAAGTTCATTGTCAAGAACCCTTTTAGTAAGCTCTCTGACCAGACAATTGTTCATCCTTTATGCAAAAGCTGATATAAAGATGTCGCGATAACAGAAAAAGTCACTGAAGCAGTTCTGAAGCTCGACAGATACGGTGCGTCAGTCGAGGAGTGCCTTGCAAATATGAAGGCTTGTAAACAAAGGTTCCAGGAAAGAGCCAGAGCGGCCCTCCACCGAGAGGTTCGCGGAATAAGTCAAGCAATGATCCACATGCATCTGGGGTTGGAGGAAATGACTCAAAGTAAGGAAAAATGCAAAACGATTCTCTCGTCAGCGCTGAAAACAGACCTTTACAGAACTTGAGGACATAGACCAAAAGGACCCCTCTCAATTTGCCGCACTGTTCATGAATGCTTTGCATTCCACATTGTTGGAGAACCAGAAGCGTGGCGACGACGATACATATCGGAAGGCTGTTCTTGCACGCCACAAATCTGAAAGCGGTAGGTATCACAGTACAACTAAATTTTCGCCCATCGCAAGGCTTACCAACGAATGAATTTGCAGTAGTTAGAAGCAACGAACTGTGGGAAATCGTTATCCAGCTCGGATATGACAAAGAACGCATCCGTGAGGAGATCCTGGATTGTTTTAGCTATTCCACAAACTTCGGCAGCGACGAACAGGATAGCTTGGCTTGGATCAAAGAAACCTCTAAGTTTGAAGACTGGGCTACCGCTTTTGAGTCCCGGGTGCTGCTACTTGAATGCGACGAGAAGACGACTTTACCAACCTCGTACGTGTCTTTTCTCTGCGCCGAAATAGCGCATACTCTGTCAATCGTTGAAGGGGCTTTTGCCTTGACGCACTTCTGTGGCCTAAGATTACAAAACTCCGGTGGCTCCGGCGGTGCTCGAGACATGATGCTTAGCTTCATCGGTCAGATGATTTCGCAGTGGCCAAAGAGCTGGGATGCACCGTGGATAGAAGAAACTGTTTTGGACGACCTGAAAGAGGGGGATCTGTCAGCATTACAGCGGGCGTTTCGCGCCTTGGTATCTTCCTGCCCAAAGGGATCTTTGCTCTATATTCTGATCGACGCTGTTGAGCTGCTTGAACTCCCGGACAGACGCGACGAATCAATGCAAACGCTGAAACATCTGGTCCAGCTCGTTTTGAGACCTGGACGGAAAAATGGTGTTCTCATCAAACTCTTGTTGACCACACCAAATCGCACCACGATTATTGCAGATTCGCTTGAACCACAGAAGGTCCTGTACGTGCCGGAGGCTAGAGACTGAGTTCTTCAGAAGAGATGTACGGTTTGCAGCTCAGATAGATTCTCATCGTAGATTCGTATCGAGACCCAATGTATTCTTTCCCCGTGACGCCCGGTGTGAATGATAGTGGGCTAAACCACGCCCCTGCCGGCACGAATGGATTTGGCCAGCTCTGACTGCGCGATGTTATCTGCGTACCGTTTATACAGAGGCTTATAATGCTCCAGGTCACTCGTGGTCTCCCTGACGCTCTTCCTGTTCTCAATCGCCTCCGCATATTTACGCCATCTTTTCCAGACCTCATCATCTCCTGCCTCGCCTTCCTTCGGGATACCCGAGCTGCCTTTGAACTCGTCAAAGACCCAATTGCGGATCTACATGCGTCATTAGAAACTATGGGCGCTTAAGACGTCTCGGAAAACAACATCGATCGGGATCAGCAAAGTGATACTTACCACCCATGGCGCAAAACTAAAGTCGATCATGCCTGGCTCCTTTCCTCCGAAAAATGGACCTTCCGGGTCTGCTTCTTTGATCCACTCCCTCAAGTGGTTCAGATACTCCTGCTGCACTTTCTTCAGCCCTTCTACACCTCCATCATCAACCTGAAATTGAAGAAATCGGTGGTATGCCGGAATGATCCTGCTCGTCACGTAGTCAATCCAGATCCGCTGGCGTGCCTTTTCGTACGGGTCCCGCGGGTGAAGGTGCGGAGCGTGGTCCGGATAGGCTTCTTCCAAGAAGTCAATGACGATGGTGGACTCGTAGAGTGGCTTGTTGTTGTACTCAAGTGTGGGCACCAGGCCACGCGGGTTGAGCTTGAGTAGCGACTCGGGCTTGTGGTAAGGGTTGACTTCGATGTATTGATAGGGTATTTTCTTCTCCTCCAGGACCAACCAGACGCGCTGGACGAAGGGGCAGAACCAGCCGGCATAGAGCTTTAGTGGAGCGGGGTCTTGATGGCCTTTTGAGAACCAGTGACAATTAGTGGGGAAGCTCGGGCAGGAAATAATCATTTAGAATATTTCGAAGGCGCGCATGCACGATATAAGACGGACACTGGCAAAACAAACATCTTAGATAGATTAGAGGTGGCTTACCTTTCACAGTCTGGATGGCCAGCCCGGTAGCCTCGGGGTAGATGTCAGCGTCGGGTGGGGCCATAATGGTCGACTTTATCCTGCTCAGACTCTGGCAGGTATAGGAGCGAATGGAGTGGTTTTGGTTTGCTCGAGATCCAGGCAACTTGGACGCGGGAGGCTTGAATATAACGTGTCTGAATTTCGGGATTGATAATCAGAATTCAGAGTCGTGAAGTGATGTTCGTCAACGATGACGCCAGTGGGGGAACGAGGATCTTGACAAATTACCCCGCACCTCCGAGACGCAAACACAACCATTTTCATACACGTACATCGTAGGGCGTAGGAACGCCGAACTTCTCCTGAATTGTCTCATTCCGGTGTGGTCTGCTGATACAGACGGCTAATGGCTTCGAATGCTGTATGAGCACAGTCAATCATCTCGCTGCAGTTGGTCATTTTTGACTAACCTGGCGATGAAAATTGCGCCGTGAAATCCGGGCTGCTGCAGAGATGATGTGTCTATTATAGTGGTATGTCACTTTCAAGCCCGCGTACTCGATGGTCACAACCAGTCATGCTTTCCACGACAACTTTGATTTTTTGTTCGCCCGGGTGTCACGCCTCAAGGAAACAAGATGCCCGTGCGAGACCTCATCACCTTCGCACTACATCTCGATCACGAACCTCGGCCCCAGCAAAGCGCGACCTAGTCGCCATTTTCAAAAGCTTGCCAAGTCAACTTCCGGCCTCCACGGTCGAAACCAAGTCTTCTGCTTACATTAGGCACGAACCCGCTATCCACTAAACTCAGGCTTTGTGGCTCATCACCCTTTTCAAACCTCCAATCGAACATTAGCAAAAAAAATGTCCCATAATGACTTTGATCTCGTTGCTCGCGAAAAATCGGCCCGGGCTGGAATAGGCAGCATCAAAAGTCGAAAAAGGTCCAGCAACTGCAATAGGCACACTGCTTACCACGCCTGCTTCCCATGACAGCACGCAGATAGCTCCGGTAAAGTGGTGAAGAACTGCCACTTGGTACCATTATCCTCCTCTCGAAGGCAAAGGAAGCGGTAACCATCGAGCTTGTCGGGATTCTTGTACAAGGTGCTGTCGATGGCATGCATTGGGGTGGGTGGGAATGCCGATGATGGCTCCTTTGGGAAGACGGGTGCTGTTCCACAGGAAGACGGGTTCCGTGACTTCACGATTTAGGAGTACTGGATGGCAAGGGTGAGTACGGCTGAAGGAAACTTTTGCTGGACGTCGTGGCTTACTGGCGTCCATTGGGATGAAGTCACTGGCCCTCTTCTAGGCAACTGTCCATCAGCTTCATCTTATAGAGCGCACTTTTAGTTCAACCACCGTCATCTTTCAACGACGTGACAATCTCGTTTCGTAGAGGATCAATATAGTCTGGGTGCACGGCAAGGTCATGTACAAGTCCAAGCAGCGTTCCGGACGTGGTGTGAATGGAGACGAAGCTCATCAATAGTTGGGCCAACATTTTTGTCAAACGGTTTCCCCGCTGCCTGTGCATCCATCCACTCCAGCGCATCTACCGGCCTCGGAGCTTGCTTTCCTGAAATGAACGCTTCCCTCGCCTTTCTGTTGCGCTCTGCAATCTCTGGTTCAATGACACTCCGGGCCGTTTTGATCTGACTGCGGGTAAATTTGAATCCCTGGAGGAAATGCTGTATGATGGGTCGGAGGAACAATGGCCACTGGCGCATCTTCTGCGCGGTTTGCATTGAAGTGATGGTGTACGTGACAGAGATATCAAGCCATTCTTTGTTGTGGCAGAGAGGTTCCCCGAGGAAGATTTTGGCAGGTAGGCGAGCGGCTATTACTGGAGCTAGGAGAGCCAAATCAAGAGGACTCTAATCTTGCGTAGCGGTCGGCAATAGACCATGGATGACGGAATACGTTTTATTAGCCATATCCTCAGTGATAGCAGCTGAGTGAACGGTTAGCCAACGCCGACATACTCCGTGACCCAAATATAGCAGGCCACCCACCCAGAGACTGAGTTACGCTTTGTTTGATCACAGCCAGGAAGATTCGGTGCTCCTCATAGGTGTTATGGAAGGCCTCTAAGCCAGAATAACGGCGCATGAACATCTGGAGTCAAGAACATGAGCCGAGGAATGCGTGAGGAAAGATCTTACATTGCTCGTGGCACTTACTGTTCCACTTGACTTCAGGAATGACAGACAGTTATCATTGCATATCTCTCCAATCGTGTGAAGTGGCAGAACAACAACAGGCCTGTGGCTGGCGAAGACCTGAAAAGGACCTTTGTGCCATGGATATCATAGTCGATGAAAGACGGATGATGTTGGCTGTTTGTTTCGTACTTCCTTAAACCCCAGCTTCAATATAGCATTCGCGTTCATGAGATATCGCAATTTGGCACTTGTGTTGAGCCGCCTGCTCTTCTCTTTTCCAACGATAGGGAACCCCGAGTGGGGTAGCTCATCTCGGGCCTAGTACTCGAGTAACGTTAGTAGCACAACCGTGCTGCTAACGAGATAGGCAAGAGGCGATGCTTGCATATTGGAGATCAAATCAGGGAAGAGAGCCGACACGGCTATGTTGATCATAAGAAGCAGTGGCAGGTCTCGAGAATTGGGGAAGGTGCGGGCTGGAGCAAGGCGAGAAAGAGGATTTAAATAATATGGAGGAAGAGCCGAACGGCGGAACAGTGATACTTGAGGTCACAGCAAATCTCTCAGGAGATTTACGTGGATGCGATGGTGAAATTCTATTCAGAGGATAGATATGCTTGCAGTGCTTGAGGAAGAATGGCATGGGACGAGAATTGCAGGAAACTCCAGCTGTGACGTCATGGCATGGAGTCAGACAGCGGCGTAGGAGACGAAGAGACAGATAGCGGAGAGGATGGCGGCCACTGCAAATTCAAGAGAGAAGACAGGAAGGATAATGCGGAGGAGTAGAGTGCAGCAGACAGGAGGCCAGGCCAGAGTGGCTGGCTGGGTGCTAGCTGCAGGTCGCGTACGCGTTTGGGCGGGTGGCGGAAAATTCGGGCTCCCGAGGCGCTGTCTGCCCGTGTGCTAGTCCGCTCACCTGCCTGACGGCGGCCTTCAACTGAGCCCGCTCCTCCGTTCCGACTCCACGCTCCTCGCCCAAGGCTCTGCAACCGGGCCCGCTGCCACCGCCAAGGACCAAGGGACCCGTCCTGCAGGCTCCCTGTCGCGGCCTACGCCCTTTGGCCCTGCCACCGCCCCAACCGCTGCCTGCGCGCCCAACAAGGAAATTGGCTGCTATCAGCTCCCTGCACGGACTCCACCACCAGCCCTCAGAATGAAGCTTCGCTCCCGCCGCCTCACCAATCCCGCATCCCCCAGTCGGACTGGCCTCTACGACCTCCCGCCTGAACTACTCGACTGGGTCGTGTCCTACGCTGATTTTGTTGATCTCCTCAATCTCTCTCTAGTCTGCAAATCTCTAAACAAGCTTGTAACCTCGCGCTTGTTCTCGGAATACATCAACACCAATCTACAGTACCGCCGTCCCATTTCGAACTTCCTCCTCCAGGTGGCCGGTAATCCCAATCTCGCTCACCACGTGCGCCATGTCGAGCTCGGTGTCTGGAACACCAAGCTCGTCTTTCTCCACCCGGGCTTCCGCAGAGATGTTGCTCCCCTACCTGATGACCAGTTCAACTATCTCGTTGATGCCGCCAAACAGGCCCTTCTTATCAAGCCTGACCAGGCTTCTTCTAATCTGAGGCCGATCAAGAAGAACAACGACCTGTGGTCTGAACTCGGCCCTTCCTATGACTCCGATGGCTATACTTCAGATGCTCTCAACGAGATGACTTCTGATTCCGACGACGATCGCTCCACCCCTCCACCGCTGCCTAAAATACACAGTGATGCTGAGTTCCTGCGCTGTCTCAAACGTGGTATCGAAGATCCCCAAGTCATCCTCTTGCTCGCCAAGCTTCCACGCCTACAGCAGCTATCAATACGGGGCCCCCACATGAGCCAAGGTCTACCCTGGGATACGCTATGCTCACAATCGCTCCAATCTCTCACAATACTGAAACTCGCTGGGAACAGCAGCGATTCGACGTGGGACATCGCTGAGCTCAACGCCGTCATCCGGCTCCCTTCGTTACGAGAGCTCCATGGCTACATGGCTACGAGTGATGAATGGGACCTCATCATCAGCCGCTCCCTTGAAATTGAGCCAAGATCCCTTTCCTTAGCCCACATCTACTTTGAGCGCTGTGCACTGGGAACTAGGACCATCAAAACTTTACTAGAGGGCTGCAAGGCCCTCGAATCATTCTCCTACGTAGCTGGCGGAAGATACGTCGGTTACGAGCAATTCCGTGCCAAAGACGTCAAAGAGCACTTGCTGAAGTACAGAAATACTCTCAAATATCTGGCTTTGGATCTGTCGCAGTGGGACTACTCCCGCAATTTCACAAGCTTCAAATCCATGACGGACTTCGTTGCTCTGGAGAAAGTCGTTATGGACTACGGTACCCTTCGTTGGCGACCCTCTCGCTTCTTCGCTCCGGTGGCGATGGTTGACGATGATGGGGACGACGAAGACGAGGGTGACATCCACGCAACAAACACTCAACCCCCACTGCCTGATCTACTCCCAAAATCTCTCCGAGAACTTGTAATCTTCCAGGCCCCTCCCGTCATCGTTGAGAACCTTGTCGCCTTCGAGACTTCCCGCCAGGACCAGCATCCACACTTGAGGTCCATCAAGATCCACACCTCGAGGCGGAGGATCGCCAAGATCGAGGACCACAAGCGTTTACCAGAACTGTTCAGAGAAAAAGGAATCGATTACTGTGAACCCCCAGTCAATTTGCAGTTTCCAATTCCACAGATGCATGACTGGATTATGGACCCGAGGACCCGGCGCATGACGCGCTGGAACCCGCAGGATAAAAAGTACCAAGGGTTCTCGACGCGGCCCAGCTACCGCCGCTTCTGCGAGGATGTATTGCACGAGAACCCGACCACGAACGGCGGATCACTCGATCCGTCGATGAACTTCGCATACGGGTTCGAGGACGACTTGATGAGTTATCTGGACGACCAATTCGAATTTGGCGACGATATGAGTGACTCTGAGGAGCATGATTCAGAACTTGATTCTGCTGTCGCTGCCGAGGAGCAAGCATTTATGGATATGGATCACCACGGATTTGGGCCCTTCTCTGGGATAGCTCTTCACGACGGCGTTGGGGCGCTGAATGCTGACCCTAACGCCGATTTGGACAACGAGGAGGATTTCGAAGGCGACATCTCTTCCGATGAAAGTTACCTATCGCCCACGGAGTTCGACGAATACGATGAGGGTGATTTCGACGAGGACAGTATCGCCTCGCTTATCGAATCAGTGGATTCTCAGGGTCCATTCGGGTTCTCTGGAGCCATGGCTTACTACGAGTGGGATTGCTACTACTAACTTTGCGCACGCCGCCTTTCTCCGTTGCTCTTTTGTCTATTTTTTTTTCCCCCCTACCTTAAAGGAAAGTGAGGCGGCCGGCTGCCGCTTTCGATCCATTGTACTTTACACAAGCATTTTTGAACGACAGAGAGATAAAGGAGGAAAAGATAAGGCTCAAATAAGACGTAATGTCTTTCTTTTTGCTTGGCCAAGACCCAAACAATTTTGCCGTTGAGTGATGGAGCTAGTGATGTGGATCGTGGCGCAAAGCCTCATTTCATTCGCCCTCTCTTTTTCCATGCCAAGGTCCGGTTGTATTTGCTTTTGGCGCAGCCCCTTCAAGAGGACTTACGTCGCAGCTGAGGTTTTCCAAGTAGAAGCGCGAGAGCCTTTAATTCAGGATTCCTTCTCTTTTCAACATCTGAAGTGTCAATGGAGGACTGGTGGGTAGCCATGCAGTGATGATGTTCCGACGGTTGACCGGCTTCATTTTTGTGCAGTATTAGACGAGTAGACCTTGGAAACGGCCACTTTTCAATGAAGTCAGCTTCCCCCCGGACGTTTAAGGCCATAGCAAGTCTAAGCTGTTCAATTTGTATCATTGAAACAAAGTGTTGCGTTGGGAGGTTACAAGTGTCCACATTCCATATGCAGCCCCCACGGCTGTCAGGATCTTGGATGACAGCCCCGTTCCAAGGCAGTGTTCGGGTAAGCAGCATCAAGAACCGTCTATGTAACGTTTCACAAAACGTGTGATATGACGAAAGTACTACCCGGCCATCACATATATATGGCGCTAGCTTTTGTACCGAGGATTGAAACCTTAATTCTCTTCCTTATCTTTTCTGCTTCAAATGTATCAAAAAATGCCACCTCACGTCCAGATCATCCCAGGTTCCTTCTCGCGCGAGGAGTTCTATGTCCCTCTTCGCAACGCCATAATCGCAGCTGGGTTCGGTGCGTCGATTACGCCGCTGCTGAGCGCTGGTAAGCGCGATCGCCGCCCACCGGCGACAATGGAGGATGACGCTGAGCACATCCGCGCCGCAACTGAAGCATTGTTGGATCAGGGAAAGGATGTCGTGCTTGTCATGCATTCGTACGGAGGAATCCCCGGAACGCAAAGCGCGAAAGGTCTTTCAAAGAGCGAGAGAGAACCGGCGGGCAAGGCTGGCGGCATCGTCAGATTGATCTACATAGCAGGCGTTGTCCCAGAGGCTGGACAATCCCTGAACGAGACAATGGCTCCTTGGATGGAGAAGTATAAGGATATCAGCTACGTCAAAGTGGAGGTATGTCATCGGAGAAGAGGCAATGTTCCCGTGCCATTCTCGGTCAGGGTATGAGAATGTTCGGCTAAAGTGAATAGAATGATTATATGAGCCACGACCCCGTATTGAGCGCCAAATACACCTTTTCTGACTTACCAGCCGAGCAGGGGTTGGAGTGGGCACAGAAAATGTCAGCACACTCAACCATCAGCTTCAACGGCAAGCTGTCATACCCCGCTTACAGAGAAGTACCAGTCTCTTATATTATCTGCACCAGAGATCTCTGTGTGCCGACCGAGTTGCAGCGCTTGATGATCGAATTAATGAAGGAGGGAGGAGGGGACGTCCATGTACTGGAACTGGTTTCGGGTCATTGCCCAATGGCAAGCCGACCAGCGGAAACGGCAAAGGCAATTGTTGTTGCGGCTTTGCAAGTTGTTGGATGATAGCCGTGAAAAACTGTGGTTATAGTCTTGCTGGCGACATGGGGGGATAATAATTGATAAAAGATGGTCACTAATATCAAAGTCGAGATAAGTCATCTGGTGGAACATCTATTTTCAACGCCGTGAGATTGGAGGCAAAAGCAATTCATGCTTGTAAGCATGATTATGAGCATTTTGATGAGTTAGCAAGGGGGATGCGCAGAGCGCGTGCGGAGCAAAGGTGCAAATGTGGAGCCGATCTAGAGGAACCGCTGATGCTTCGAGATAAGTAACATGCGTTCGAGGCCAGTACAGGCGATGGGCAGAGGAGCATCGATTCAATAAGGTCCAGGATTGACAAGCAAGAGTCGAGATGGACCGGTACATAGTGATGTTACAAGAGCCCGTTGCCTTTGCACCACGCCTATGTGCAAAGTCGCTCTTCGTTTCTGGATAGCATGTTAGAAGAGCAAACAGTTTCAGTCAGGTAGCTAGCTTACATCGTCCTTTCATGTGCTCTGCATCATTCTCTCTATTGCTCTCGCGTGCTTCATCAAGCATGGTGTCTAGACCACGCTCCTTCAGAGCTTTCTGTAAACAGTCAGACGAGGGCGGGGCGGGTTGTGGTGAACAGCCTACACTTATACATTGCTTGTATTGCCTAAAAAGTGGTTCACACTCATCGGTGGTGGCATTGCCTCGCAGGAATTCTTCGTTGAGTTAGCGGTGGCAAGCAAATCAGGCAGATGAGAGGCTCACTTTCACTGTACCACTTGAGAAAGCAGGTATCGTACCGCCTGTCAATGTGAGTAGCCGTCAAAGTGACCACACAGGGGGACCTACTCCTTGACTTCATTGCATTCTGGCGCGAGTGACGAGGACATGTTGGGACGCGGCGATGTAGAAAGAGTATCAGCCGCTTCCTGAAGACGCGGCCACCAGTTGCAGGCACCGCTTATCGATAAGCAACCCGGCTTCCCTACCGAGAAACTTCAATTCATTGTCCGACAAAAGTTCGCCCCGACGCGACTTTCTTCAACCTCGCACAACAGACCGCGCAACCACCGACTTCCTCCCCGCACTCGGGCATGAGCACTCCCTGACGGGCCGCTGAGTGTAGCTACTTGTCGTCCCAAACCCGTGCACGATGGACGACTTCCAGGCCTTCCAGAAAACAGTCCAAGACGCCCTTGTACAGACTACGCGAAGCGCCACCGCTCTTTGCGCCGAAGACCTGGGCTTCCACCGTTCGCTTGACCCGGCGCTTGGTGCCTCGCTCGACCGCGAGAATGCGCGCCTTCTTTCGCTGGCGGAGCGCCTTCTGAGCTCTGCGGCTGCGTCTTCGGAAGTTGTAGGTCCAAAGCTCGAAGACCAAGACGCCGTCGACGCCAACTGGAGGGCTGTCGTTGATGTCCTCGACAGCTTGCTTGAACGCGCCGACACCAACCTGGACGAGTTCACCGGTATTGTCAAGCGTCTCACACCAAGCAAGGAGCAGGTAAACTTGCCCATGAAGGGTCGTGATAGGAGTCCTACTGACAATGACCAGTCGCCCGCGCCTGTTCCGAAGCCCAGGGGTGGAAATAACTTTAGAAATCAGGACCTACCAAAACCTCAAGCCCTGTTCGAACACGTGCCCAAGAACGACGAGACGGGTCCATGGAAGCCCTTGATCGCGTCGAAGCCTCACGCCATTGTTCCCCTTGACCAAAGCTTGAGCATTTATTCCGACGAGAATGGCACCCAGCAGTCAGTGGGAAACCCTTGTAGGAGGAACGCAAGAGCTGACAGTCTCATAGCTACCGGCACCCATACCAGAGAGAGATCGAGGATTATCAATATCCCCCGTCGGTATACACCAAGGCCGATCCGATTCCCTATTCGCCCTTCGAGAGCACAACTGCTACATTTGTTGATACCCCAGAAGCCCTTGACGAGATGCTGGCAGAACTCAAGACGGCCAAAGAAATTGCAATCGATTTAGAGCACCATGATACCCGCACCTACATCGGTATAGTGTCTTTGATGCAGATTAGCACCCGCAACAAGGACTGGATAGTGGACACGCTCAAGCCATGGCGGAGAAGGCTGCAGTGCTTGAACGAGGTTTTCGCCGATCCAAGTATATTGAAGGTCCTGCACGGTGCTTATATGGATGCCATTTGGCTGCAGCGTGACCTAGGCCTCTATCTTGTCGGCCTGTTCGACACGCACCATGCTGCGCGGGCATTGGGGTACCCCGGAGGCAGCCTGGCTTTCTTGCTTCAGAAATTTGTGCAATTCACCGCGCAAAAGCAGTACCAGATGGCTGACTGGCGCATACGACCGCTTCCTCAGGAATTGTTCGACTATGCTCGGTCGGACACTCACTTTCTGTTGTACATTTACGATAACATGCGCAATGAATTAGTCGAAAAGTCCAGCTTCGATGACCCGGAACAAGACCTCATCCTCAGAGTACTGGAGAAGTCGAAGGAGACGGCTCTGCAGACGTATGAAACCCCAATCTACGACGCAAGGGATGGTAGCGGTCCCATGGGCTGGTACAAGGCGCTCTACCGGAATCCGAATGCTTTCAACAAAGAGCAATTCTCAGTTTTCAAGGCAGTTCATCAATGGAGAGACACGGTTGCTCGGCAGGAGGACGAAAGCGTAAACTTTATCATGGCGAATCACGCCTTGTTCAGTGTCGCACGTTCCATGCCGTTGGACAAGGCTGCGCTGTTCAACGTGGCGCAGCCCATCTCTCCCATAGTTCGTATGCGCGCCGACGAGCTGGTTGGCACCATTGCACGAGCCAAGGAGGCGGGCGCGGATGGGCCAGAGATGTGGGAAGTGTTCGCAAAGCTGCAGACCAGACTACCAACGGTGGTGCAAACGACTTCAGCCGCACAGTTGCCGTCTGTGAAGGAATCGGCCAAGCCGGTTATCGGCGATACGTCACTGATTCGTAGCGAACAGTCCACGTTCTGGGGCGGGGTATTTCCGTGTAGCCTTTGGCAGCAGCGCCGTTTCGCTGCTACCGAGAGCATCCGTTTGGCAGTACCTTTACCCCCGCTCACAGCAGAAATCTTTGCAGACCCAGCCGATGCGACAAGTGCGAAGGAGGACAGGAAAAGTATTGATCCTGCTGCTCGCGCCGAGCACGGCTACATCAGGGCGGAGGATCGACCGAAGAAGGATGAAGATGATGGTGTGTTCGTCATTAAACAACTTGGAAGTCGGAAACGAAAGCTCGCGGAAGCTGTGGGTGCGGATGCTGCGGCAGACTCGGCGAACTCATCTCCGATGGAAACGCGCCACGAAGGCGAGGAAGAGGACGACGATGTGCAGATGCAGGAGGACGCAGTAGCTGTGCCAGACGAAGTTCAGGACCACAAGGCGAGGAGCAAGGCGGCCAAGAAAGCAAAGCGAGAGCGAAACAGACAGAAGAAGCAGCGGGAGCAACAAGGAAATGGCTCCTCCGGTGCGGGTGAGGATGCTGAAGAGAAGACGGAGGAAGAAGCGTTTGACTACGCTTCTGCGCCATCGGTCCTGAACGCCACTCCAAGTCAGCCGGAGAAGAAAGGCAAAAAAGGGAAGAAAGGGTTCAATCCATATGCGAGAGCAGCGGATGCGCCGAAGGGACTGGGCAGAGTGCAGAAGGATAGAGGAGGCAAGAGCGCGACGTTCAAGAAATAAGGGGATGAGAAGAGATAGGCAGTGGTGTTGCTTTGGTTACACATCGCAGTCAAAGGACTGGAGGGTGCATTCATGGCATTACAATGCATTGGCGGCGGCGTTAGCGGACGAAACTGGGCAGATAGTATATCTTTATCGGGGTTGGTACCCAGACAGCAAATGTCGATCTCGTACCTTCAACTCTAAACTAATATACGCTACGGACTGCGGACACTCTACGTGCACGAAACGTCCCATACTATCATCTTAAAGCTTCGGGGAAGAAAACCATCTGAAAGTAGTGACAAGCGCTGATCAGATTCCATGCCTCAGGCGGCAAATGATAGACCGACTATTTAACGCTTTCGGGCATGGAATGCCAGGCGTCCGAGTTAATGCTGACTCGCGCCGGATCAGATAACAGCGCACGCAGCCTTTAACATTAAGCCTGAACCTAATGCCACCTCGCACGCTCAAAACTCAACCTTCCGACGAGAACCGATTGCCACACTCAACAATGAATCTGCGGAAAGGCTGAGCGAGCGAAATCGAGGGGGCAACACGACCGAAGGCCATCATCCGAGTCCGAAAAGAGCCTGGGCAAAGGGGCATGGGATGCAACAATGACCGTGACCGGGATAATCGGCCAGCAGCACCACCTCCATCATCCCGACAACGACAGCAGCGGGCGACAAGATGGCGTCTCAAGACCTTCTGCTGACGGTGATGCCATTGAACTTGGTGTCCTTGAGACAGAGCCATTCCTTCCACCGCGCTCTAGCGACGACGATGATGGTGCAAATGCCGCCCCATCTTACCCGGCGCAGAAGACGAAGGCCAGGCCGCGTGTCATCTGGCTGACCGTGTTCTTCCTCATGAACTCCCTCGCCTTCGGCATTTCCGTCGTTCCGCGCATCAACCTCATCGTCTCGCTCGTGTGCCGACAGACCCTCCCAGATTCCTCGTCCACCGCTCCGGACTCCGATCCCATTGTTATCGGCGGCTACAATCCTCAATGCCAGGTCGATGCCGTATCCTCACGTACTGCAATGGTCCAGTCTGCTGGCAGTATCGTCAGTGGCGTGCTGTCAATGGGCATGTCCGCCTTTCTGAACGCCCTGAGCGATCGGGTCGGCCGGGTGAAAGTGATGGCCTATGCCGCGATTGTCTTAATGGGTGCTGAGCTCGTTTTGGTGGCGTTGGCAAGGGCCCCCTCGGGCACCAGTTGGAAGTGGTTGTTCCTCGCATACTCTCTCGACGGTTTGAGGTGAGTTCCTCCTGCCTTCGGCGTGACGAAGATGGTAGACGGCATGATACTGATTCATAGGAACAGCGGGAGCTTCGCGGTTATCATGGCCATGGCTTCAGCGTATATTAGCGATTGTGTGGATGAGGAGAGGAGAAATGTGCAGGTTGGTAAGTTCCGAACATCGATTCCCAGCGGACGAAAATCCCCTGTCAATTTGGTTTCTCACCTGCTCTCCAGGACGAATTCATGGGTCCATGTTCATCGGTATTGCGGTTGGGCCTGCCATGTCTAGCGCTATTGTGGCAAGCAGTGGGCAAAAATCACCACTTCTTGTCTTCTATCTCGGCATCGTATGTCATTTTAACGCTTTCCCTAATCTTGTTTGCTAAGGGTAGTCCAGGTTATGCGTGTTATCTCCCTCGTGTACCTCATGACTTGCGTTACTGAGAGTCTACCACAAGCACGCAAAGGGATAAGGAACTTCTTCACACCTTCATCCACTCGTTGGCAGCATATATCTAAACCAGCCGGCGGTTGGATTAGTACCATCCTGGTTAAGTTGTGCAAGCTCAATCCTGTAAAATGGCTGAACAGACTCGTGCCTCCCGGATCCCCGACCAGCACGCGTATGCGGGCCAACGTGAAGCTATTGATTGCCATCAACATAATATGCTACGCTGGTGCTATTTCAACCGGGGATATTTTAGTCTTGTACCCCCAAGTACGGTCCCGTATCTTAACTCTGTGGAACAAATCCCGCTGATGTGTTCTTCTGTGCCAGGTTGTCTTCAAATGGGGCAATGTCGAAAATAACATGTTCATGTCCGTCATTAACGGCTTTCGCGCAGCCGTCTCTACAGTCGGCATTCCTGTCCTTATCTTTCTCTTCCAACGTCGAAGACCCCGGTCCGGCCCGTCGTACCATCCCAACCCCGTTCGCTCTACTACCCCCGCAACGCGTATAGATCCTGTTACCACGAACACTACCACCTCGGTAACTCTACTCGATCCATCCTCATTCCCGGACATAGAGGCGCTGACGTCCCCAACGACCCCGCAAACACCCACGGCCCCCTTCACTGAGCAAGCCGACAATGACAGTCCTCTCGGTACTCGTTCCGATGAAGTTGGCGGTCATGGCCTCCTCGATCCTCTCGACCGCACTCTAATCCTCACCGCGCTTCTCTTTGACATATTTGGTTACGTTG
This sequence comes from Neoscytalidium dimidiatum, assembly GCA_037367355.1. NCBI lineage: Eukaryota > Fungi > Ascomycota > Dothideomycetes > Botryosphaeriales > Botryosphaeriaceae > Neoscytalidium > Neoscytalidium dimidiatum. Next base: position 1,216,677 of record CM074700.1, on the reverse strand, counting down.
GCTACGCTGCCTCCCCTAACGGCGTTCTCTTTACCCTGTGCGGCGCTGCTGCTGCATTTGGTGCTATCGGCCTCTCAACTAGCGAGGCTGCGCTGACGAAATGCGTGCAGCCATCCAACCCCCGCCTTGATAGTGACAGCGGAAGACCAGGAGGAGAAAGATGGAACGGGGAAGGAAAGCGGTCGAGGGTTGGCGAACTGATGGCGGGCTTGGGCTTGCTGCAGTCTGTCGTCAGGATTGTGGCTCCCGCCCTGGTGAACGCT